>OY856410.1:544913405-546365905 GCA_963693085.1 Alisma plantago-aquatica | reverse complement strand
AAATTTAATATGACTATGTTGAACAATTCTCACTTTCTATAAAAAGGAGAGCTAGCTAACCTGTAATAGGCACATAGAAAAATAAGGGAATTTCTTTTCAATAGAATGCCTCTTCTTGACACTATTTATGCTAAGTTGTGCTTCTTTGAATCTGTTAATGATCTTATGAACCTAGGTGATAATTTTGACTACCATTGCTTTGAAGATCTTTGTGTCGATCTGTTACCAATCTCACAATATCAGTATAAATATCTGAAATCTTGATAAAATTTACCTGTAAGAAATTATGAACACGATAGGCCATGATTTTATATCTATGTATGTTTCATATTCTTCAATTGACATTCTAGTTAGTGTGCCCATACATTTTGGTATTACACTTGTTGCATCAATTCATAATTAACATGGAATATATATCTTACTTTTTTGGATAGATTGTACTTGGAAATGATAGTAGAATCTAATAGGCACCAGGATTATAGAATTGTGTCATGTAGATAAACATCAAATGACATGCTTCTACTTTATACCTTTCTACATCTAGTATACATCACTAGGTTATTCTTTCTACCATTTTAATCATGGTCTAGTGAGTATATTCATTTTTAGATTAAATAAGTAGTTCACCTAAATACAAACTCATAGATGTTACAAAAACTTCTTTATTTTATAAAGATCTCAAAATTTAACTTTTTGAATAATTTCAACTAGCTCAGAATTCTTATCTATATCTTATATTCAATCATTTATATTTATGAAGTATTCTTTTATCATATTTATTTTAATAATCACACAATATGACATGTTAGTTTTCCTTTTTTAGAATAACATGTCATCTTTCCTTTCAAATTATCAATATCCTGACATTTATATATGTTCTTTCCACTAATTTAAGTCATTAACAACAATAGCATGATTTCAACATGTAGTTGTATATGTATTCACATTGGTGATCTCGATCCTAAACCTATTTTGTTATATTGTTGAAGTTAACATGCATGTAGACATATTTGCAAGAAACATGTGTTTCCTTTACCTCCAAAATATATAATAAACTGACAGATGACATATTCGTAAGAAACATAATTAATGTTAGACATGTTCAAACGAGATTAAAATAATCATAAACATCATGGACCATATAATATAATAAATGATTCATCAAAAATTTTGCTACATGAGGTATTACTTCAAGGTAGTTGTACATAGCATGGTTTATGCTCAAATAATATTAGCCATATTTTATAATAATATGTTCATATATTTTATTTTCATAATATTGATGAAACTATTTACTTTAACGAATGACATATAAAAAAATCTACACCAAAACATTAAATCTCTCATCCCACACATCTAATATTAGGGAGAATGGTAAACCATATCAATGATGTTTTAAATTAAGACATAATTTCTCACTAGAAACAAGGAATGAGGGAAAATAAGGAAAAAGGTATAAAAAACTATGAAGACACAATCAATAGATATATTTGAGTAAAGTTCAATTTGTTGTCATATTTTGTGTGATTTACCAATGGTTAGTTCCACTACTAAGCATCAAGAATTTGAAAATAATTTTTCTCTACTCAGTTTTTTCAAAAAACTAATTTTTCTATCTAATCATTGATGGAACTACACCTAGTATTTCTATTGATAGACTAAAAAATCACCATTAAAGTCCACTTTAGAGGATTAAAGTTTAACATATATGTGCCAAATATCTCCAACTATTGTTAGTGATGATTATACATCTTATACTTTTGCTTCTACCCACAATATACTACATTCAACAATGATCATAAGTTCAATGAATTCTCTCCTGATATCCTTAGAAGAAGCAGCAAAGACACATTTTGGGGGTGAACATCCTTAAAAAAGAATAACAATTGCTCGTAATGAATTATAAAACAATTGAATTGATTGAGGTTTAATCCTGTATTGGACCCCAAAAAATAATAATTTAATTTTAGATTCATTATATTTTCCTATTGTGTTTACAACATGTTACTTCATAATCTAGTGGGATCCAACTACACAAATAATAACTTAGATATCTAAATCAACTATATATATATATATATATATATATATAGTATGTAGGTATATATGTATACACACACACACATACTATATATATATATATATATATATATATATATATATATATATATATATATATGTATACACACATACACACACACACACACACATATATATATATATAAATAAGACTTTAACCTACATGAATTATATTTCTTTCTAAGATCTAAAATATCTATTCTAGTCATCATTATGGGGTGTGCATATGGCGATGTGTGAAACACCTACTAACAACAAGTAATTCCATAGAAACAATGCTATATAAATTTTCACGCTTAGTAGAAAATTCAACAAATAAATCATAAAGAACAAATAGGGTGTCTAATCTTGCAATGTTGAATAGGAGTTAACAGATCCAATTCGTAGAGAGAAATGCTATGGTTAGTGTTTGGGACTTTCCTTTTCATTTGGAACTTTCCTAATGGTGGTACCATGGTAACCCAAACATCCTCGTATCATGGAATGATGGGAGTTTCCTTTTTTTCCTATATCTATCAATTAATGATTCTAATTTGCATCACTATTGTTGCTAGTGACAATTGTACTAGTATATGGAAGTAAAATTAACCTATAAAAGGTATTCCTTAGAAATTTCTATGGTGGTAGTAATTGTACTCATTTTGGTGGTATTCTCATCATCAAAAGGGTTTACGACATTATTTTTCATAGAATTTTGAAAGAAACTATAGTCACAATAAAAACGGCATGGAAAATGAGGGGATTCCTTAAATTTATAAATTTTCTTATTTAAATGATACATGAATGCCTGTAAATAATGAGGATGTTTTTAGAGAACTAATACACTATTTCTTAAGGTGTCCTTTTTCTAGTATAAACTTGAATGGAGAAATCTAATTACTCTTTGGTCAATAATTAATTGAAATTTTTATTCAAAAAGTTATAGTGGTGTGCATGCAATATATTCATATAAACCAATATTTTTTGATAAATTACATTCTAAAAGTTTTTGGAATTACATACTAATAATGTGTGTCATATATGCATATATGCTTCTGACAAATATTATTTTTTTGGCCTAGTCAATCATTTTCATGTCTATCCTTTGATAGTTATTTCAGAATGTACTTACTCTTTATATTCAAGTTGTATTTATAGATTAAATTTTATCATTAATGGGTAGTGACTAAAAAAATTATATTAACCAATAAAAAGTCAACAGTTTGATTCCAACACTACACCAATAAAACCCTAGTCAATATTGAAATTTTCTCTTCTTTTGTTTTTATTGGAATTCCTTGACCCAAAATTGAAGTTAATTGCTCCTAATGATTCACATGTATCAAATTCTCTTGATATCACATTTAACTTCTACATAGTTGTACGGTAACACTTATGTTTCCTCTTGGATAGGACTATAGTGGTCAAATATTTCTTCATATAAACATGGAAGTTCAAATAGCCATATGAGACATAGAATAGAATATAGGACATTCTTATTCCTTATTTTCCCTTTCCTAGACATAATTTTTGTAGAACATGGTCCTATGAATATATAGAGGGTGATCATTTAAATTTTAGATAACTACTATTTTACAATTAACTTAAAAATTGACCATCAGATTGGTCAAAAATGTTTTCAAAAGTCTATTCCAAACTTACAAGGTAAAACTAAACATTTAACTCTTAATATAGTTCGTTGGAACTAGTTTGAAAAAATTAAGAACTGGAGTTCTAAATTTAGATTTCTGTAATTTGGTTTAAAGTGAAAACTTGAGTTATGTGACTTACATTGACTTACGTAGTTACATATAAAATATAGTTCCTAAGTTCCCTCTTGAAAAGTGTAGAAAATAAATTCTAGAATAATTGACAACATTTTTTATATAATAAAAATTTTCTTTCATCATAAATAACACACGTAAAATATTTATGAGTATGAAACTTGGTGGTGTGATGTGGACTATTGTCAACATTATAACACAATATGACAAACTAGTGTACACTATAAGAAGTACCATGTAAAACATTTTATTCTTCTACTACCATTATCATTGTGGTCAATAAAATAAAAAATGAACACTGGAAAAAAGTAATCACATCACACCATGTGATAAAAATGTGACTTATCCAACATATTTTTATTCTTCTAGTTTGAATAATATGATGTGAAAAATTATAATTTACTATAATCATATATGAGGAATGTACGGAAATTTAATATTGTAGATTTTATTAAACAATGATGAAACAAAATTATGTTTTATAAACACATGAATGTAGGGACGCCGGTACTATAGGAGGCCTCCTATAGATATTCTATAGGATACCAATCAAGTATTTACACATGGGCACTCCCCCACCACCATCTAAAAATAAAAGGAATTAAATCAGACGCTAAAACCCACTCACTTGTTTGCAGAGAGATCATGTAATATATTTAATTTTTGGTAAATTTAATACTTGTCCTCAAATTAGCAATAACTGCATTGCGAACTACAGTCTTTTTATTTGTTTTATGTATCGGAAATATCTTTTGGGAAAGTACAAAATGAATATAATTAAAGAAGTTCGGTATGTATGTTTTTCATATAAAACAGTACAATATAGAATGGCATAATTAACTATATATGAGTATGTGTATGTATTCGTTCATGCACATAAATACTTTTATGTATATCTAAACCAGTACAACACAGTATATCTTTTCCATATACATACCTAAATACTTGTCGTATTTACATTTAACATAAAGTGTATAATTTTTTTATTTAGGGTATAATTATATTTTTTTTATACTTATACATGTTACATATCCTAATCGAACTACATACCAATGCCATTTTTTACATACATACATGTAAGGTATCGAAATGGAACTACATAAGTTTCTACAACTAAATTTCTTATTTACCGCATCTAATTGCAATACTTTTGTGTAACATTTTTAATTCACCTTATCTAATAGTAATTTTTTGCATCACACATACATGTGAGGTATCACAATCAAACTATATATCAATATATTTTTTATTTGCTATATATAGTTGTAATATTTTTCTTACACATACGTACATTTTTGTTTATAATATATATATATATATATATATATATATATATATATATATATATATAATTTAATTATAAATACATACATGTGAACTATCATAATCGAACTACACATCAATGTGTAAATAAATATTTTATCTAATGCATATAACTAAGATATTGTTGTATGTAATATTATTTATATATCTAGTTAAAACAATTTTTTAAATTTGTACTTGTGTGGTATCAGAATTGAATTACATATGAATGTACAATTTTTTAAGCAACACAACCAGTTATAAATATACCTATATAAAAGTAATGTATAGAAAGTGAAATAGTATAAAACATAAAAATATACAAAAAATATAAAGCATCAAATATTAATATATCTAGATAAAGATTTTTATATAATTATATATTTAGATATAAAATACACTATTAAAGTGGAATAGTATAAAACATAAAATTATGCAAAAAATATAAAGCATCTAATATTAATATCAAAATTCTATATTTATTGATATGGTAAATAAGAAATTTATTTGTAGATACATATGTAGTTTGATTTTGATACTTTACATGTACGCATGTAAAAAAAGGGCATCGGTATGTAGTTCGATTAAGATATCTCACATGTAAAAGTATAAATAAGTACAATTTTACCCAATAAATAAAAAAATTCATATCACAATATTATTTTATGTGTAAACGTGGCAAGTATTTAAATATGTGCACACAAAAAAATTGTTTTATACCAATTTATATATACGTACAAGTATTTATACGCATGGATGAATACATACACATACTCGTATATAATTATACCGGTAAATGGAAAAAATATGCATACCAAACTCCTTTAATTATATCTATTCTGTGTTATACTGGTTTATGAATAACATATCCATGACCAACTCTTTTAATTATATCTATTTTTTACTTATCCAAAAGATGTTTCCGATACATAATATAAATAAATAGATTGCAGTTCACAATGCAGTTATTGCTAATTGGTAGACAAGTATTAAATTTCCCCAAAATTAAATACATTACATGCTCGCTAGAAAAATAGGTGACTGTTTTCTAGTGTCGGATTTAATTTCATTTGTTATTTGGATGATGATGGGGGAGTGTCCATGTGTCAAGGATTGATTGGTGTCCTACAGAATTTCTATAGGACGCCTCCTATAGCGTCCTGAATGTAGATATTATTACAATACTTTGCACATACTAAGTGAAATAAAAAGTTATGATGTGATTTTAACCATAATATTTTTAATATAAATTATAATTATATTATATTAAAATATTTTTAAAAGACTGCACGTGCACTTATTGAGGTTATTATGATAAAAAATATTAATTTATTTATAGATATGATTCATTCTTCATTTCTTTGTCGTCCTTACTTATTATATATTATACAGTAAAATCAATAATACTTTTTAACTAGTTTCCATATTTAAACTTAAAACAAGTCAACCATATGGAAGTGAATGCAACTTAAGTTCCAGAAATTGAAATAGCGTTTCCAAAAATGAGTTCCACATAACTTACGAATTACACCAAACCATTTGGAGCCTTATGCGCATTATGCACGTACGAATAATGCAGGGGCGCAAAATGCGCATATACGTATCGCGTACCATACGCGATACTATATACGGGCACGTAAGGGGGGGTAGGGGTAGGGGGCCCGCTACGCTTTCACTCGAAAAAGTTGAATTCAAGTTCTAATAAATATGACCAAAGATCGATGATGGTAAAATCTCCTTCCTATGTTGCTTTTTGCTAATGTGGAAATGACACTTGTCATGCCAAATAGATTTTAGTCTTATAATAAATGTTTCATTTAAAAGGTATTGTGACAAAATTATCTTTCTTTTAGTTATATGTTGTAAAATAATCTTCCAGTGGAATTTCACATACATTTAGAGTAGATAAATCTGTCTCAAAGAAATTGATTTAGTTCACTTACTTCTTCCCCTAGACATTTCCATGCTTAGTATATTTAATTTGTTTAATTTTCTACTTTTTAATTGAAAATGGCATGGTGATTATGACCATTCCCAACTTAAAGATATTATTCACGTAGCAAACAAAGTCATTGATGTGTGGTGAACATTTTTTGAAGTTAAATAGAAAATTTTCATTATGGAGGAGCCATACAACATCTACATGAGGAGAAAAACAATCTAAAAGACCACACAAAGATCAAGAACAGATACAAACCACCACAAAAACTCATATCGGAATTTGATAAGGACAATGATGTATAGATCTCTCTTCTCCTTCGCTGGCTAAGGCAGCTTTCTATGAGGAATACCTTCAACCTGAGTATTTATATGTGGTAGAGTACCTGCACCAAATCAGTGTTCCAAAAGAATATTTTTCCCGCACTTGCTTCCATACAAACTCCACAACAAAATTGACCGAGAAAGAAAAATCTATCACGAGAAGAGAAAGCAGCGCTGATTAAACAAGAGAACAATCTAAACAGAAAGCCAGTAAAAGAGAAAAGGGATAGTAAACTCGTCGCAACCGGGCTCAACGACTGGGAGGAAGAAGACTGTTGCCTCCAAAGACACGACGCTCACACACCTCCTGAAGAAGAGACTCTGTTGATGACGGGCGAGAAGAGGTCGAGGGGGAGTGGGGCACCGCTTTGCGGCGGCCAAACCCCCTCCCTCGAGCCAGCCGCCTATGGAGGAAGAACCCTAGCGGCGCTAGGGTGAGAGAGCGGGGAGAAGTGCTTAGGTATTTAACATCATTGATGTGTGGTGAACATGATGTCATTACAAGCCTAGTTATTCTCTATAGACTTAAAATAGTTTTTTTTTGTAAATCTATCTTTCTCCCAAATTCATGTGTGTATATTATTTTTGTTTTATTAATCACAACATGTATTATTATTTATAATTCCATCGTATACATTTTTAATCATTATATTCTCACACAAACAATATTTGGACATCTAAAAATGTTATTTGCAATTAACTTCTATTACTAGCAAAAATTGCTAGATTGTAGTCGTGTAGATTAAATCTTATTCGCATATGGGCTATTGGTTATATCATCTTAACCTTGTCGATATGGGCTTGTTGAGATTTACAAACACATATATATAAGTGCAAGATACAAATGTTTGTATTCCTTGTTACTATACAATGAAACTACAAAAATAGTACAAACATGCATCACAATAAATTTTACTAGGAGTATTTAGATGAAATTTCAAATAAAAAACCATAGAGTCTAATAAGTGCAAATGAGAAACATAGATAGATTTCATGTCCATGAAGGTACTACTTTAAAAGACATTGAAATGTGAATTGTTGCTACCAAATCATTGGACAATATTCTTGAATGAGAGATCCCTATCATTTCTGTTCCTCTAAAATTATGAAAATGTTTAGTTTAGTGACCTATATAACAAAAAAATCAATTAAAAAATGAAAGTTCCATGTGAATAAATTGTGGATAAGGAGAGTGGGACAATATATTTGTCTCAAATGATTTTGTATTTCTCAAATAACGACATAGTAAATAAGACAAGATGTCTCAGGAACCAAGCTAAGATGGTCAGCAAAAGTATTGTCCAATGTTTAACTTTCTGTAATTTTTGGTGAAACCTCAAAGTATTTATGAAAAATAAAACTCTATTTTCACTTCTTTAAATTCTTAAAGTTGTAATTGAAAGAATTATGGCATTACTCAAGAATCTTCACTTGATCTTCGCAATAAAGATCCTGATAATAAAAAAGTTACTTTTATGATTACAAAATTACACAGTTTCTCCTTTAGAAGAACAAACTTTCTCTTTTATTATATTAAATGAATTTCAAACATCTAGAGTGAGAACTACCAGTGGCGGAGCTAGGATTTAGAAGTGGGTGAGGCACATGTACAAAAGTCTTATTATGAAAAAATATGTTATTTTGTAATATATATATATATATAGGGCCCATATTTATTGCTCGCGCGGGTAGCTACCCGCCCACCCTTCCCACTACTTTTTTTCAAAAAAAAATCACAATTGTAGATGAGTATTTTATCTAGCTCTCCAAAAAATTTCATCCAAAAATAATATCATTTGCCCCCCAGATCAAAAAACCCGTCCTTATATATATATCTGTTGTATATTTTGTACAGAGTTACTTTTTTAGTCGTGTAGTTACTTTCTTATCACCATAGTTACTTTTTTGACAGCAGAGCTACTTTTGTAGCCAGAAGAGTTACTTTTTTGGTTGCCGGGTAGCGAAACTTCAGGCTACCCGCGCGGGCAATGAATAAACGGTTATATATATATATATATATATATATATATATATATATATATATATATATATATATATATATATATATATATATATATATATATATATATATATATATATATATATATATATATATATATATATATATATATATATATTATATATACTAAACACTAACACTCGTTTCCGTCCAATCTATTTCCTATAAAAAAACTTGTTTGTTAATTTCCCTAATCCTTGTTTCCTTAGCTTTTAATACACCCCTCTCTTTCCCGCAACCTATTTCTCTCTCATACTTTGATCCTCCCAATCGCCGCCACACAAATTATACTATCTTACTGTACCCAATGCGACCTCATTGGACTGCTACAACATCATTTGCGTCTGCTTTCCATCTTAATCGGCATGTAGCCACCTGAACACAAAGGAAAGACAAGTTTCACACAATACTTTATAGCGCGAAATCCATATTCCCAACATCTTCCACAAAACTGGGGAGCACGTCCACTAACAAGTGGTATTGTACGATTATTTGAGAAAATTTGAGGATACCATCAACAAATCGAAGACGTTGTTGGTGACCCAGCCATTCTAGCTCCTGCAAGATCCCATACTAGAAGAGGTTTACCGTCTATAAGGATCATAAACTTGATTGTGTTTGGTTCATTGTCGTGCTCGTCAATGATGCAGTTGACGGGGGTCAATAATATTGGTCGTTTCTCTCTTAAGATATTAGATTGTATAGATGATGTAAGAAGTGCATGTAATGCAATTGTTACTTAGTAAGATTATTAGGCATCAGATGGTATTTTAATGCTAATCTGATTCTATATTTTGAAAAATTTCAGGAAAATTTCACATCGACTTTAGAGTTTTGTACGATAACAACTCTTTCAGTTAGTGGTTCAACCTGCGTCTACCTATGAGGAAGAAAAGTAGGGACTAAACGATGAAGAAGACATCTAAAAAATTTCATGTGAATAATACCGAGAAAATGAACTTCGGCGCCACTTAAAATATGACCTGCTGAGACTTGTGACATTGGATAGTCTTATGAGGAGATATTGATTATTGTTTAGGGAGCTCTTCAAATTTTACTCTTAGATGCTGTTTTCTTGGGAACATAATTTCATGCAGTCAAGTTTATTCGTACATATAGAGGAGCAGTCTGAAGTCATTGTTGATGTAGCAGAACGTAAACATATATCGTGTTCTATAGCTTACATTGATCAGTCTGAGACTTTAATTACTCCACTCAGCGATGAGAAAAATTCTATGATGCAGGAGACATATACATAGGACATCCCAAAATCTTTTGACCTTAACAAGCACAAGAACAACGTCCCAAAAGATTTTCATGCCAACATCTCCAACATTTAATCGTCAGATTTGGTGACAGGGCAACCCGACAAGTTGTCCTTGGGCACATTACACCACCCTGATAATCGCCCAACAAAATATATTAACATTTTCTAAAATTTTGATTTTGTGTTGTGTGTAGTTCGTATTGCTTGGAATTTAGGATTGTCTTGCAATACGACATTAAAGCATTGAGAGGTCCATCCTGTGTAACCTCCCCGGAAGCAAGGACATAGTTTATCTCGTGTTGTTTCCGAGATTAAGGGAAAATCAAGACGTTGATGCAATAAAGTACTATGGGCAGCCGATGATTGCAACCATCACCATGCACTGTCATGGCATCCCAAAAGGAATCACCGTAAAATCAATAAGAAGACCAGATTCCAACTCAAAAGACGTCCAGTGGTTGTTGAACCATTAGAAGCAGGAGGAGGCAGCGACGTTGGTTGATTGGAAGAATTGGCTATACAATGACATTTGAATAAAGAGATGATTGGCCGCAACAAACACAGCGGTGGGCATGTAAAGTTCATCCGGTGCTTCAAATAACAACCATCACAAAGAGAGCAACATCATGTGGAACAACAATAAAAGCCAACTATCACTGCATTGAGATCGGAGAACCAGGAGCATAGCCTAGGAAAGCCAGGCGTCGTACCACCTCCACTACCAAGTAGGAAATTCGGATTTTAGTATTGTCTATATATTATGCCCCTTGCGCATGATGATATCCTCTTTCTTGTACCTGCTATGATATTTCCCGTACATTGTTTTCACACATTTCTTCCTTTACTCCTGATATACGAATTAGATTCAGTGTTATGGACGTCAAATTATGCATTAAATGAAGACATATTTTATATAGCACTCCGAAACAACATGAACATGTAAGTATTTTCTCAAATAGAAAATTCAAGAATAGGTTGATTGTGAAGATTTGCATTATTCCCTATTTGATAATAATATTCACCTTAAAATTTGTTTAGACATTTTTCTTCATAGTTATTTCAAAAAAAATCTTCACCTCAGACCATTATGAAAATCCTCATATTTTCGTGAATTTCATAAGTCAAAAGTTATATGTGGTTAGCTAGAGGGCTTCCATTGAGATAAGATAAGAAAACTAGGTGTGTAGATATGGCATGGGTTTTTTCATATGTGAAACTAGAAGGATTTCCAAAGTATGTTATACATGAAAGTTTATTGATAATATAATAAAATGTGTAATTGGTCATGTAATTGATACTTTAACAAAGTTTTCTTGTACATTTCACTTTGTATTTTAAGTACATTTATCTACTGGTTATTCCATAAGAAAATATGGTGACATATCGAAGCAGGTGAAAACTACATGTATAATAAAACAACTAAGCCTGGTAGTTTAGATTTTTTTTAATTTGACCTGACCCAAATAAATTTAACCAAACCCAACCCGACCTCTACAAGATTCATTAAAACTTTGACCCACTCGAATGTTGACCTGTCTTTGAACCCATATAGAACCTTGGGCATTATTATGTTGTTATAAATTTTAGCTATAGACTGTGAAAACTGATCTAAATTTGACTAAATCCATCCTAACACAAACTATATTTGGCCAGTATCAAACCAACTCAAGCTAAATTTATGCCCAACTGATCTAGATCCTGAATGTACCCTAAAAGGTTTAATGGCTAGATTTGTTTGGCTTGAATGAGTTAGGTTGGGTTGGGCTATTTTTTGTTTCATACATAAAAACAACTTGTATGAAAGTGACGACCACCGATAAGAGACCTGGTCATAAAAATTAGAGAATCTCTATAAATGATATTCTTTACTATATTTTTACAAGCGTCTTTGGACTAGCAAGTAAGAGTGATACAATTATGATATTGATATATCATGTAAACTTACATAGATACTAAAGTTGTTTAGTTTTTCCATTGTTATTTTCTTGTATCAAAAGCTTGACATTATAATATTAAAAGTTTTCTATTTCAGTAATGACCAAATAATAAGGATTTATATATTTATGATGGAACTCATCAAAGTGACGGTTCCATGGAACCATTTTTCCTGTTGATCCTATTACTATATCATGTTATATTTTATAGAATAGAATTTGTGTTTGTTGCATATTGTCATTTGTTTTGTCCAAAAATATTGTATAAATTAATCAAGTTCATTTCGTAAGACCATAGCTATTTAGAGCTTAAAATTGAAGGAAGAAAATTAAAGCAAAGTAAACAAAACTATTTGGTGTTGAAGTAAAATAATGAAGGAAATAAGGTTGAAATTTTATATATTTTCTCAATTACATATGATTAGTTGTTATGCTTTATAATATTTTTTTGTAGCTAATTATAGTAAATTTGTGACAATATCAATATCTTGAGAATAATATGCCACTTAAAACCACATGCATACATATATATATATATATATATATATATATATATATATATATATATATATATATATATATATGTGTGTGTGTGTGTGTGTGTGTGTATATATATCATATTAAATGATGGTTTTATAGTCTCTTTCTTAATGAAGACTTTTTCTTATCCATTCTCCTATAACTAATAGGCTAAAAGTTAGATCACTCTTTAATGTGGTAAAAGGAGTTTAGAGAATAATATTGACCAACATATATCTTTGAATCTTGATTATTTGTAACAAAGCTTTTAACTTTGGAGTTAAGGAGAGTTGTAATAGTTGGAAGAATTGAGAGAATGTATGACCAAGAAGCACATGCTTTATTTTGGTGCTACATTCTTCTTATACTTTTCACATGCCAACTCTTTCCGATTAATTATGTTTGAACCATCAATATTGTGGTTTGTTATAAATATTTCTATGCTAAACATATAGAAGGAAAAAAGAAATCAATATCGACACAACTAAATTAGCTCATTTTCACAACAATTACAAAAAGGATAAAAACACAAAAACTGGAAGAGGCTATTAAGTAGCATGCATTGACAGCAAAATAATATTTTTCAAAATGAAAATATCAAAAGTAAGATAGCCATAACTAGATTCAAAATTAATAGGAAATCCAAACAAAGACTAACGAAATTGTGTGTTCCTTTAAAACCTATAGCTAACAACTTGTTCTCGAAGCAAAAAAATTGTGTATAAAATTTAAAATGTTTTC
Organism: Alisma plantago-aquatica; assembly: GCA_963693085.1. NCBI lineage: Eukaryota > Viridiplantae > Streptophyta > Magnoliopsida > Alismatales > Alismataceae > Alisma > Alisma plantago-aquatica. The sequence continues at coordinate 546,352,018 of OY856410.1, read as the reverse complement.
TCAATTTCAGTGCACGTGCGGGGTAAGTATGTAATAAGTAAAGAAAATGAAACTGAGGTAGTAGACCAGCTTAGTGTATAATCTTACCAACAATGGAGATATTGAAGTCGAAATTGTTAGAGTCCTAGTGGGCTATTGACCCACTCAGCTTCTTGCCTACAATTACTAGAGCCCATCTTGGTGCCTACTTAGGGCTCAATCCTCTGTGCTTGTCACATGTATGTCCACTGAATCCAAACTGTGTACTCCCCCATTGGCCCCACAACCCAATGGATGAGATCTCCTAGACACACAGATGGACACACAAGTGGGCACAAAGGATTTGGACCTACCTACCTATTCTAAATTATAATGTATACCACTGCCAGGAATAATTCGTCCAACAACTATTTGGGCTGAGGCATTCCATATGGTTCAATCTGTGACTGATTACTTATTATCTCTCCAGAGACTACAATATTTTAGCCAATAAAGAATTACTTTACTTGTATTATTGTACGATACATGACATATGTACCAAATGTAGGTGAGCCACAGGCCTACGTGGCCTCAAAGTGGCTCTGCCACTAAGAACTATAATTTCTCAACATGCACCCTTCCTCTCACGAATACCATGTTCAATCATTAGCATAAGTTCCAAGCAATTTCTCTCCATATCTTTATCCATTAATTAGAGACAAAAATGAATGTGTAGGGTGAGCACCCAAACAAGTAGAAAGATTAACACCTCCTTATGGATGATGGATCCCAAGTACATGATGAAGTAAACTCCCCACCACTATTTTCGTGCTTCCATGTGGCCGTCAATATTGTAGCTAAATTATTTTTACATACAATACCAATCATTTTACTTTTTCCAATTATTGGATTCGATAAAGATTTGTGTTGATGCTTTTTCCAAGAAAATTTCACTACAATATGAGCTTCCTTTTCTTTTAACGTTTGAATTCAAATAGTTTTTTATTTCTTTATATAAGTCTATAAATATGGATCCTTAAATCTTGCACATGTAGTTCAAGAGACAAATCCCACTATTTTTTGTTGGAATGTTAAGGAGGATAAAAAAGCAACCCCTTAATTATTGTAATGCAGACTCCCTCTTAGAATAACTGAAAAGTCTATAAAAACAAATAAATGGCCAAATCATATTGTTATATGTTTGTGCAGTGTGGGTGCATTTTTTTGTAAGAGTGTGTGTATGAAAGATAGAGAGTCTTTTGAGAGAACTCTCTCTATCTGAGATGTATTTGATTCTTACTCATTGTTTGAAATATGTTTCCAAGGTATACCTATTCTCATGCAACCAAGAAATAGTCGATGTTCCTTGGATCGATGTTATTCAACTAAGAATTCCTCTAGACACAATGAAATTTCATCAATGGGTCTACACTGCGGATGGCATCAAATAGGCTAGAAGATGGATTTATAGATATTATTAAGATGCATACTTACCGTCAACTAGATAGATATTTGGATAGATAGAGTAATATATGGATAAATAAACTGATAGACACATAGATATATCTATAAATTACAATGATCAAATTATTTAGAACCACCTACATTTGATGACAAATATGTGACAAACCAATATAAATTAGAACTATAGGATTATACATTGATTGCTTCCTACGATATACCTATTTATCCCTAACTATGTTTCATGCACGAATACATTTTACATAGACTAATATCGTGGCATATAGTAACACCTTAAAGATTTTTAACAATATAAACACCAACCTTTTACATTCAACCTTGCCGAAAGAGTTCCACTATCAACTGCACACTCATAGTGATTAGACCCACATTGCGCAGTGTGATATATTATAAATAAAATGTTTACTAAAAATCAAATGTATATAAAACAATTATATTTTTAGTGGAGGAACCAAAGAGGATAAGCCAGAGCCATGAATTCCTCAAAGAAATTACAAGTTATTATTTAATAAAATATTTATAAATCAATCTTATAACGTATCTATAATGTGAACTGATCAATAGTTACATACTAGGGGTCAATGGAATTATCTTAGTAAATTGGGCAGAAGGTTTTGAGAGAAACTCATTAAAATGACAATTGTTTTAGTTTTTCCAATATGCCTTTATGCTAGTACCATAAGTGTTGGACAAGAGCGAAAGAAAATGGTTTATAATAAAATATTGAATTCTAGTGGTGCAGTGGTGTTTGAGTTGTATGTTAAGAGGAATATTAGAGGTTCAAGTCTTTACTATAACATTTTTCTTGATAAGTATATCTGGTAGTATATAATATATAGTTCACAAACCAACACAACAAAAAATGCAGAGTGTACACATAATGTGTTGCATCAAGTCTTTGTATCAAAATCAATGCAAAACTTCAACACAATTTTTTTCTTAACCAATGTCATTGTTATAAATTTTGACGCCCCCAACTATCCAATATTTGTTCCTCCCCTACTTCTGAAGGCGTCACAAAAGACTACAGAGGAGAGAACTACCCTACTTCTGAAGGCACCACAAAAGACTACAGAGGAGAGACCTACGCTGATCATATGTTGTAGAACATCTATTGTGTTGTGCTTGAAAGATATTGGCAGTACAAAATTAGAAGTAGAAAGTTATAAGATAGAGCAAATGGAGGGGTCGATCAAACTAGCTAGTTATGTGTGTTATAGTTTATTTACGATATCTCATAAGTGAGGTTCAATCTATATGGTTCATGCAAATATAGTGGAAAAGAAAAAGCATGACATATGTCTAATGCTCGGGCATAACTTGGATGCCTACAACCTGTAATTGACATGGAAATAACATATTTATGCCTATTCACAACTTCTGAAAAGAAAATATTATTAAAGTTGTTGAATTATATTAATATTTCAAATAAAAATGAATTTGTGAAATGAAATACAATATTACATATATTTCCTTTATTTTGTCAAACAAAATACAGAGATGTTGCATTTAAAATATCTTTGAGATTTATCCCTAGAAGAAGTAATGAAAAAATAAAGTATCCCAATTAACTGCCGCTACATAATGGTAGAATCAATTGTTATTGATCGCCATTGGTAATGGAATAGGTATTCATAGTGGACTACACACTATGTTGTCTATAGGTTTACTCTTTCTAGAAATAGTATAAAATAAATAGAAGGAGTAAACCTTTTTTAATAGAAAATAAAATAATATGTGAAAGATTTTCACATTTCATCATAGAAATTTATTCAACATCATACACAATAATGTTTACGTCGGAATCATACATTTGAACAAAATTGTACATGAGAGATTTTTACTGACAATCATGTATGGTTCTTATTCTAGGAAGTAAGTACACAATGCATAGGTTTTTAGGATTTATAGTAGGAGGTACACAATTCGAAGGACGGTGGCCAGATACAAGTTGAGGTTTCAAAAGTAGTAAATAACAGCAATGGTAGAAACAATATCTGAATAGTAACTCTCAGTGACTGCATGCATCTCTGCTCCACATGCACCATATAACTCCTACTCACTACAAGATGATAGATATGTGATCATTGTCTTTATTCCCGGACTTACAAATACTACATGCTTTTCATATAAATTATTTTTCTTTTGTTGATTAGTCGGTTATAGGAAAGAAGAGCATCAATCATTCATGTAACCAAGTAAATTCATATCTGCTGGGCACTGAATGTTTCCATAGGACAACATACATAGTCACTAAGGATGTAGATAATAATCTTCCAAATCCACGAGTGAGATAATACTACTAGAAATTGTGTACATAATACATATGGGTGTCAAACAATCGGGTTTGGGTGTGTTCCAGGTCAAAACAATTGTCTGGATCATTTAACTATCAAATCCAAACCCGAATCCGGGCCAAGATTTTACTCATACTTCTCAACCCAGAACCGACCCGGATTGAAAAATCTAAACCCGGAACCAAACTTGAACCTGGATTTGAAGCTGATTTTATCGAGAAAAAATTTCCTGATAGAAGTACCTACACAATTATAAATAATTTCATTAACTCAAATAAACTACCAAAAATGACGATGAGTATACTATATTAAACAATTATAATATTACTTTTTATTTACTTTTATTGAATAAAACAAGGCCAACAATAGAACATTAATTCACCTAAATATAAGAAAATCTCATCACAAGTGCAACATCACCTATATCATATTAAAATAGCATAACTATCACATCAAAATTGCTGCAACACCACCTAAATTATACTAAAATAACACATATTCACATCAAAGTATCGCCCATCAAACCAATTGAGATGACTATTACCAAAAAAAATAATACATATACAACATCATAACAACATCTAAAAAAGGAATCATCTGTGCTATTTAATAAATAAGTAAATTCTATCACAACATGACTATCATAATACTATTAAAAAAAACCAATTTTCACATCAAATAATTGTAATATGTTGTAATATCATATATATTATATCAAAGCAACACATATATCACTTCAAAATGCAACATTCATCCCAGAAGTATATGTATATAAGTAACTATTTAGAAACTAGTTTTGTCCAGTTTCTAAATCCGGAATAGACCCAGTTTAGATTCAGACACATAATCCTAAACCCAGAACCGTGTTGGGTTTTAGGGGAGATAGATATGGAAGCGGAAACAAAAAAAATTTCCCCCAAACCCGGAACAAGGAAACGCGTCAACGTCTATATAATAGGAAAGGATGGTTTGTGGAATCATACCTTGTCCCGAGGCTTGCTCGGCGACAATACCTTGCACCTTGCACAGTCTTCAAATCTAGTCTTTGATGGTGTCTGTGCAGCTCCTGGTCGCACCGGGACTGACAACTCCTGATCTCACCGGACTGTCGGGTTGACAGTTGTCCTCCTGAGCGGCAGAAACCTCCTGCCTCTGAAGTAGTCCACACGGACTACCTGGAACTCCACACTCCTTGTCCCACAAGGAAGTGGAAGGAGTGGCACCCTCCTGTTGAGGTACTAGTCGCCAACACACTCTCCTGCCTCCAGTTGCAACTGCAGTTGTCCTTCCCTTGCTGCACCTCCCTTTGCGGGTAGTACTTGCTCGGGCTCTCTCTCGGTTACCAAAACTAGAGAGAACGATAACTTTGCAGAGCAACTGGTTGCACTGAGTTGTACTTTGAGAAGCCCCCAATACCCCTATATATATAGGAGGGTCATGGGACAGGGTTCTCCATCCCGGGAAATACGAGACTAAAAGCAGGAGTAGAAGGGTTCGAGATTTTCCACAAAAGCAACCAACTCGCAACCTCAACTGATCAGTTCACAAGTGAACCGGTCGGTTGGGGACCTGAACCGATCGGTTCACAAGTGAATCGGTCGGTTGGGACACCTCAACCGGTCGGTTCACAAGTAAACTGGTCGGTTGGTGGTCCTGGTCGGTTCCCGATTGACTTTCTTTTGTTTCTAATTGGTATCGAATACCAATCCTAATTCCCAATCGAATTGGAAAATTGAAACAAAAGGAAAATTCTCACCAATCCTACTTTCGCCCAACTTGCTCAGTTGCACCAATTAAATCGATCGTTTCAACACTTGAAGCAATCGGTTCACCCTGGACTTGAGCCGATCGACTCAACACTTGAGCCGACCGGTTCATCACATGAACCGATCGGTTGGGAGTACAGGTTGTGTAGAATCAGTCAATTGCTATTTCAATCAATCTGATGCTCCAATCAATATGTCCAACACCTTAAACATTATGATATTGAGCTATCAATTAATTGAGTGTTTAATTGAACTACCAAACTCCTTTAGTAATCAATCTAAACATTGCTTGTGGACAAAACTCCTCTTCCAGGTTTAATCCTATGTGTGTGACCCTGCAGGTCCATTTCACGTTGGCAGTGAAAGTCCATAACACTTATGACTTCACAAGAAAAGAGCGGTGCCTAGTCACACATCAGTGCTACCCAAGTGAAAGTAGAAAAGTTGGAGAACAACTTTCAATCCTACAATCCATGAATGGTGTTACAACGAATGTATAATTCATTTATCACTGATATCCCAAATGAACACGAGGCATGGAACAGTCATCCTATCAACGTTCATTCACTTTCTTGATCTCAAAGTAGACTGGAAGAGATATGTATGACATCAATATCACATACTGACTCACACATTTGTGCATGCCTTTCTCAATCCTATTCATCAAGTGGCCATGGATATCAAACTCCCTCAGGAGGGACAAATCCCATATCTATCACTCACCCCTCAAAAGCCCCATGTGTCAAAGCCACCCAATCATCATCTTTATAACAACCCATGTTTCAGGACTTTGTTTGATGATTTCAAAGTGTTCCCAACGACATGTGTTGAGTGTAGTGATTTCAGGTCAAAGAATCACACTCATCACCATCACTGTGAGTACTGACTATGACTACCATGTCATGGTTCCATGTGTCAAACTCACGGTGGGTCTGTCCGGTACACTTGTTCTCTAACAAGTACCTATGTGTTTGGTTTGATATCTCTATATCATGACTAATGAGATTCTGTCATCAACCAACACCACAATCTAGTCTTGTGTGTCATTGATGTCTATCTACCTTCCACAATGACATCCAACTGGGGACATAACAAGAATGTACAAACTCTTAGCATTTGTATGATCTCATCGTTCAGGTTATGAACCTGAAGGCATACGTCATTGAGTATTGTCATTCTCTAGACATTCAATCTATTCTATCACTATCTCATATGACTGAACAAGAAAGAATTGAAAGCTTGCCTTTGATGTTTATCAAATCAATCTTAATGTATCTCACCAATCATCCCATGATTGGCTCTCAGGGCATACATACCAACAGACTCCCACTTGCACTGTGAGCCAATCACCCTTGAATCATATTCATAGTGATCTCCAAACATGTCCAACATGTTATTGTGTTCTAGTGCCAACATAGTGAGTAATGGTAACACCTTGCCAAAGTAAGTATAAATTGCCTGTCTCTCATCTCTTCACTGTACGTCACACGTATAAGATGGAGTTGCCGTAATATGCGATCTAGTATTCCTTTGCTAACCTTTAGCCACATTGCATGATCAAGGATTCCATACTTGTCATCAATGAGCGGAATATCTATAAGTTCATCTCATGAACTTCCATATCCATATAGTATCTGCTGTTGTTCTCTAATGCATAGATACTCGGCATTCCCTTTTAAATGATTTTATTAGAACACTTCCAATTATCAACAAACTTTCACTTTTATACATCCTATGTATTTTTGCGATTAATTTTCTGTCTTTTCGGAAGTTCGCATCAATGTAACTCATTACATCGAACTCTTCCTTATCTCCATAGAACTAGTACTTATCAAGTACTTATGGTATTCCAGTAACCCTTACTAGAAGTAGACAGACATCCACTTGCCATGTCCCACATACGAGTTATCAGGATGAGCACATCATATTGTCATGTCGTACATACAAGATGATGAATGCATTTTATTCTTGCCATGTCCATACATGCAAGATAATGGGATGATTACATACATGATAGATCCATATCTATTCTTGGTGTTCCCATTCTTCAGAAGAATTGGACACTTGGCTTTGGGATACTAACTCCATGTAACATGGACAAGTTTTCTCTCACTGAATCCATGCATACTGAACATTTCAGTACAAATTTCCAATGTATGCTTTCTGTTTTTAGGTCAAGAGGTTCTTTGAGAACTATCTCTATAGATCTCTATTTCTATCACATAGGAAACATCTCTATCTTCCTTAAAGATAATTTCCACTTTTGGATTTCCATTCTAGAACATTTCCATTCCACATCAACATGTGAAATGTGAATACGCTCCCACTAAATCACAGATCCCTTCTTTATCTTTGACATATCAGTCAAACCCTTTGACTATATCATCAAAGTAAAGATCCAATTATGAGTTTCTTGTACTCAATCAATCACATTGATTAGTCCATTGTAACTTATAGACTCCATTTGCATTAGTGGATTCATAAACCTTATAGGTTGTGTCACGTACACATCCTTGTTTTATTCCTCATAGGAATGCGGTTTTAGTCTCCATATGCCAAATACCTTAGTCATTAAGTTGCAACAAGCATCATCCTTCTCAAAATGTTATCCATGTATCTAAACACTTAAGATTCATTTGCACTTATGGATTTCATCCAATGAGTGCCACTATCAAGGTCATACCTTATGGTTCACATGGATGTCATTTAGGATGTATAGGTCATAAACCATAACTCAGAATTTGGTTCCTCATAATCATCTAGATAGTTGACTCATCATATGAACAACTCATCACATAGATAATTGAGATGTATCTGTTAAGTGTATAAGAACTCACAACCCTTGTGATTCTTGATTTCTTTTATTAGTGTGGGGAATTCTTTTATTAAGAAGAATTCAGTTATTCGATAATCATTCTCTAACTCCTTAGAGTATGATTCCTTCTTGATTTAGACATCACCATGCCTTAATCATGAGTTCACTATGATACATTATCATAATCACTCACAAGGATCTCAAACATTTGGTCCAAGTATTTCATTCATTGATCTCATTAAGAATTAACACTTTACCAAATTTGTACTTCATCTATAATAATCTTGAACACTTCAAGATATTCATATTGGTATTTCTCTAAACACCATTAGAAGTATTAGCATTTATTCCAATAGGTATGTAAATACATCACACGTATTATACCTAATAGGATAATCATTCTCCCACTACCTTTATTGAAGATTGATTAATCATGTCCAAGATATTCATGTCTCTTACTGGTTCTCTAACCAAAAGAGTCTAGATTTATCCATCATATGGAAACTAGAAATGAATTTGTCTTGATTGATGCTAATTTGTTTGTTTGAGTTATCTATAACTTTTAGGTATCATTTTATCTTATGCATATCAAATACCACAAGATAAATAAGGCATTGCCACAAATATCATATCTTTAAGATTTGAAACATCAACTTTATTAATTGCCATCATTGTCATACAATATGCAAAATAAAGTGTTTCTATTTATTGGAAAATATGAAATATTAGTTCATAACTGTATTACATGCCTTGTAGGCTGAAAAATAAACTAAAGTACTCCTATCTATGGCGCAACACTTGCCCCAATCATGAGTGCTTTACACTTTACATCTTGGTATCATATACCTCAAAAAGTGTTACAAGTTTACTTTCATGACACCTTTAAGTAGAGACATCAGTCACCTCCTTCTTCTTTTGTTCTTCCAGATAGAGAGGACAATTCCTTTTCCAATGTCCTGGCTTTTGACAATGGTGGAAATTTCCTTTCTTGGTCACACCTCCCTTGGCCTTGAGAGTTGAAGACGGCTTGGACTCCTAGCTAGCATCAGAACCTTTCTTAGCTTTGCCCTTTCCCTTGCGCTTGGACTTGCCTTTCTTGCTCATTATCACCATCACAGCCTTAGGCTTGTCCTTCTTCATCTGTATCTCGGCTGTCCTCAACATGCCCAACAACTCTGAAAGTGGCCTATCAAAGTTGTTCATGTTGTAGTTCATCACAAACTGACTATAAGATTCTGGCAACGATTGCAGTATCACGTCAGTAGCCAACTCTTGCTCAGTGGAAATCCCAGTCTTTGTAGGTTCTCCACATACCCAATCATCTTGAGTGTGTGAGGACCAACTGGATCTCCTTCTGTCATGACACACTTGAACAGCGCCCTAGAAACATTGTATCTCTCTTGTCGTTCCTGATCTTCATACATGTTCCTGAGATGCTGAATCATCTCAATGACACCCATGTTCTCATGTTGTCTCTGCAACTCATGGTTCATAGAACATAACATCAAGCACTTTGCATCAATGGCATCATCAGCATGCTTCTTGTAAGCATCCCTTTCTGCCTTTGGTGCATTAGGAGCGGGTTCCTATGGAATTGGAGTATCCAGGACATAGAGCTTACGCTCTTGAGTGAGAACAATTTTCAATGTCCGATACCAGTCGTGTAAGTTTATCCCATTCATCTTGTCCTTTTCAAGGACCGATCGCAAAGAGAAGTGATTGTTGTTTGTCGTCATTTGTACTACAAAAGGAAATATGCAATTTTAGTCCAAAAACTCATTTTTGACTTATTTGATTGATTTGAAAATTTTTGATGATATAATTAGGACTTTAATTGATTATTGCTCCCACTATTTTACCTCAAATTGATAGCCCTCACCATCAATTCGGAAGATTGCAGCGTACAACCTTCTAGTGGGCAAGATCCTGAAATCCTCTAAGCCATGGACCAGCTAGGGCTGTCACCCACAACATAGATCTCTCAGGTAGGCAACTTTTGCCAATTGCATCATATGCAACTCTTGATAAGATGTCATATGCAACTCCTTGCCATGATCATCTCCATGCCTCAAGGTGCTAGATCCTATCTAGGTCACCTTGTTAAGTCCGACCCAAAGCAAACACGATGAATATGCACCCTGCTAGGGCAGACCCACACATTCGTCCTTCACGCTTCCACGAGATAGACGGTGCACCACGCTAGGGCGTGCCCACACTTGGTCGATCAAGCTTTTCACATGTGTCGCATTTGGAAGGCATCTAAAACTTAATATTTTAATGAGGGATTTGGTTTTATATACATATACATATCCAATCACCACTATACATAGTACGTATCATGGACATGCTATATCCCACAGCAAACATGCACAAATGATAAAAAGCGATGATTATGGCCATCCTAATGTGATTCCTCGAGCCAAGAGAAATCACGGTCATCTAGGTCTACATCACATGCAACCTGTACAAGATGAATTATGTGCCTTGCAATCCGAGTTGATCAACTCATCCCATGAATGATCTGCTCTCTCTGGCTGGTCGTCTGGGTTCCACCATCCGATCAGTTGGCTCTCCAACCGATCGGTTCGCCTAGTCGTCGTGCATCTCATCATGGCCGCCACCCGCTCATCTCACTCCTCGAACTGGTCATCTACCGATCGGTTCACTCCTTGAACCGATCATCTGGAACGTCAACTGATCAGTTCACGCCTTGAACCGATCGTCTCAGCTGTCGTCTGGATGTCCGCCGTTCTTTGTCATAACAAGAAATAAAATCTATCCTAATATTACATTGCTTTAAAAGGGAAACCCCGAGTTACATTCGGGGGAAGAAAGGGTAGGAAAGAATCTTGAATTATTTCGAGTTACATCAGGAATAGGAGAAGGAAGATCGGTGCGCAGGCCGAGATACAAGAAACCACACACAACCAAACACAAATAGGGTTTATTGGCCATAACCACGCTATACATACACCAAAAAACTCGTTTAAGGGTGATGCGTATCGAGTGCATTAATAATACATATCATATATGTAATTGAGATTTGTGGATTTAGGATTGGACATGCATAAAGCCAATTTTATTCACATCGTATGCAATAAATAAAGGTGGCAAACCAAAATCGATCATATCGATATTCCTAAAATATAGAGCAGTTGACGTTGCTCTGATACCACTGTTGGGTTTTAGGGGAGACATAGATGGCAGCGGAAACAGAAAAATTTCTCCCCCAAACCCGGAATAAGGAAACACGTCAACGTCTATATAATAGGAAAGGATGGTTTGTGGAATCATACCTTGTCCCGAGGCTTGCTCGGAGATAATACCTCGCGCATTGTGCGGTCTTCAAATCCGTTCTTCGACGGTGTCTGTGCAGCTCCTGGTCGCACTGGGACTGACAACTCCTGATCTCACCGGACTGTCGGGTTGACAGTTGTCCTCCTGAGCAGCAGAAACCTCCCACCTTTGAAGTAGTCCACACGGACCACCTGGAATTCCACACTCCTTGTCCCACAAGGAAGTGGAAGGAGTCGCACCCTCCTATTGATGTACTAGTCACTAACACACTCTCCTGCCTCCAGTTGCAACTACAGTTGTCCTTCCCTTGTTGCACCTCCCTTTGCAGGTAGCACTTGCTCGGGCTCTCTCTCAGTTACCAAAACCAGAGAGAACGACAACTTTGCAGAGCAACTGGTTGCACTGAGTTGTACTTTGAAAAGCCCCCAATACCCCTATATATAGGAGGGTCATGGGACAGGGTTCTCCATCCCGGGCAATATGAGACTAAAAGAAGGAGTAGAAGGGTTTGATATTTTCCACAAAAGCAACCAACTCGCAACCTGGACCGATCTGTTCACAAGTGAACCAGTCGGTTGGGGACCTGAACCGATCGGTTCACAAGTGAACTGGTCGGTTGGGACACCTCAACCGGTCGGTTCACAAGTGAACCGGTCAGTTGGTGGTCCTGGTCGGTCCCCGATTAACTTTCTTTCTTTTGTTTCTAATTGGTATCGAATACCAATCCTAATTCCCAATCAAATTGGAAAATTGAAACGAAAGGAAAATTCTCACCAATCCTGCTTTCCCAACATGCTCGTTTGCACCAGTTAAATCGATCGTTTCAACACTTGAAGCAATCAGTTCACCCTGGACTTGACCCGATCGGCTCAACACTTGAGCCGACCGGTTCAGCAACCTCAGCCGACCGGTTCATCACATGAACCGATCGGTTGGGAGTACAGATTGTGCAGAATCAGTCAATTGCGATTTCAATCAATCTGATACTCCAATCAATATGTCCAACACCTTGAACATTATGATATTGAGCTATCAGTTAATTGAGTGTTTAATTGAACTACTAAAGTCCTTTAGTAATCAATCTAAACATTTCTTCTGGACAAAACTCATCTTTCAGGTTTAATCCTATGTGTGTGACCCTGCAGGTCCATTTCACATTGGCAGTGAAAGTCCATAACACTTATGACTTCACAAGCAAAGAGCGGTGCCTAGTCACACATAAGTGCTACCCCAGTGAAAGTAGAAAGTTGGAGAACAACTTTCAATCCTACAATCTGTGAATGGTGTTACAGCGAATGTATAATTCCTTTGTTACTGATATCCCGAATGAACTCGAGGCATGGAACAGTCATCCTGTCAATGTTCATTCACTTTCTTGATCTTAGAGTAGACTGGAAGAGATATGTATGACATCAATATCACATACTGACTCACACATGCATGCACGCCTTTCTCAATCCTACTCATCAAGTGGCCATGGATATCAAACTCCCTTAGGAGGGACAAATCCCATATCTATCACTCACCCCTCAAAATCCCCATGTGTCAAAGCCACCCAATCATCACCTTTATAACAACCCATGTTTCAGGATTGCGTTTGATGATGTCAAAGTGTGCCCAACGACATGTGTTGAGTGTAGTGATTTTAGGTCAAAGAATCACACTCACCACCATCACTGTGAGTACTGACTGTGACTACCATGTCATGGTTCCATGTGTCAAACTCACGGTGGGTCTGTCAGGTACACTTGTTCTCTAACAAGTACCTATGTGTTTGGTTTGATATCTCTATATCATGACTAATGAGATTATGTCATCAACCAACACCACAATCTAGTCGTGTGTGCCATTACTGTCTATCTACCTTCCACAATGACATCCGACTGGGGACATAACAAGAATGTACAAACTCTTAGCATCCGTATGATCTCATCGTTCAGGTCATGAACCTGAAGGCATACGTCATTGAGTACTGTCATTCTCTAGACATTCAATTTGTTCTATCACTATCTCATATGACTGAACCAGAAAGAATTGGAAGCTTGTCTTTGATGTTTATCAAATCAATCTTAATGTATCCCACCAATCATCCCATGATTGGATCTCAGGGCATACATACCAACAAACTGACCCATAATATCACAATTGAAACCCAAACCCAATTCTTTTTTGGGTTCACAGGTTCGCATAAATTTTGACATCCCTAATAGCATAATAATATGCCAAAATATACATTAACACAGGAAAGTAACATCACAAGTATACATATTACATATATATATCTAAGATACATAAGTTCATCATGAGCTTAGGCGGGCAACAATACATCTTGAAAAACAACAGCAATAGATGCAACATGCATATTCCAAAACTTGAGGGGCTAAGTAACAAATAATGGGCAACACATGTCAAGAATAGGGAGCAGGGGCATGTCTACTAGGTGAACCAATGATTAGCACCCCCTCAAATCTGAAAATATATATTTATAATTTATAACATAGTAAAATAAATTATTTTATATAAATATGTTTTCAAGTATAATAACAAAGGATTTTTTATATATATTTGTATCAAGGTCTTTTTTTAACCAAATGATTTATTTTCAAGTCCCACTTGTGCATGTACTTTTTACAATTTTTTTGAACTCACCTCTTATTACAATTCATACTTTGTTTATATCACTTAGCCCCACTGTTGTAATTTCTTGACTCCTCCACTAAGTATGAGCTACCAAGGTCAGTTGGCCTTGATTTGTCTAACTTATTAAATCTCCACCCATAGAGATGAGTTGAGTACTCAGCAATCGTCAATTCATACAAACCAAATAACCATAAAAAAGGAGCCACAAATGAATTTGATCTAATCAAACATTAGTTTTCCTCCTCATGTATGTATTTGTTCCCTTTTTGTTCTCTACTTGTTCTACCTCGATCCCTTCCATTACCATGTCCCCTTGGATCCCCACCAACGGTACCCTACACCTACAGTTTCTTATGTTCCATGTGCTTCTTACCCTCTTTCTCCTCATTCCTTTCCCTGATGCACAAACCAAAGATGATGAAGCTTGATCCTTGTACGGTCCCAATGTAGAATGTCTCGTCACCCATAACCCACCCCAGAACGAAGACCATGATGGGAAACAACTAGTTGAACATGGACACATACAATGCCCCTCTAACCTCGATGTAGTAGGATGTGACCATTGATGTGAAATCGGAGTTATAGATTCCATGCAGAAATAGAATAGGAATGTGGAAACAGAAGATAGAGGAGTGACTTTGTTCAGACGAAAGATGTGTTGCAAATTAATGAATTATTGAAACAACAATATTATTCAATGAGGAAATGGGTCATAAATCTTATTTCTAATCAATTGAGGGTTACATACTCAAATCCTATTGAAATCCACGTGCACTATAGTTAGCATACAAATTTAACATAGAAGGCCTCCTATCAATATCTGACAACAACACAATAGGAATTCATTAGTGTGAACCAAAAAAGTTACTATTTTAAGTGTTGTGGTTTTGAATGGAAATATTAGGTTCGCATTGGTTTTTCAATAGGAGGTTGTAGGTCGCCTCTTATACTACAATTCTTCATAGTGCCATGTTATACTACAATTCTTCATACTGGCCCTTTGTACTACAATTTTTCATAGATATCTAGAAAACAACACCTCTAATTGAAACCCAACCAACCTTGACTTAGAGAACCTGATCTAGTAATTAAATATTCATTGGATAGGTAAAATGGTATTGAATAGTCTGTTTGTTATACATATAGAAAAATCCAACCCCTACTACTGAATCTGGAAACATATCAAGTTTTATATTAATGAATATCTTTGATTGGTAAATGACCACAACCAAAAACTTGGAAACAATTTTATATCCGTATGTGATCTATAGGTGTGGGAGCATGATAAGTGTCGTATTGTCAATTGTAAGAAATGTATTTTGATGGCATGGGAGTAAAAAAGTTATAGATAAATAAATGTAACTGACCACAAAGATTGTTGCGAAGAGGCATATGTTCTATTCCATCGACCATGTGGTTGTCTTCCTCTCTATGATTCCAATGACCAGGAAGCACTAAACTCCTACCATGAGAGACATGTTGGCTTTGGTAAACGGTAAATGTCAAATTCCTTTGCATTAATTTTCAATACCTTTAATCTTTGGTTTATTGGAGAAGATTATGGTTTTGTTTCTCTAATGAAGGGAAGGTAGTTAGAATGTTATATCTAAAATAATTCACTAGCATTTAACATAGTAACTACCAAGACTTTCTGTACATAACCACTGAACATCATTTCATCTAGTCATAACTACCAAGAAGCTCTTGGAATACACCACATTCACCACATTACACACTTACACAGCATAAGTCTTGATGCAACCCTTCATAGTACAACATATTACACATCTCTTTGCATCAATTTTCAATACCTTTGATTTCAAGTTGATTAGATAAGACTTTGGTTTTTGTTTCCCTAATGAAAAAAAAACTAATTTTTGTGTGTTTAGAAAATTATTGGAATCTACATAGGAACTACCAAGCATTTTAATGCATAAGTACTGCATATTATTTCATCTAATCATAGAAATTAAGAAGCTCTAGGCATACCCCACATTCACCACACCACACATCTACACGGCATAAACCTATAGGGACCCCTTAACGATACAAACATATGCAAATCCCTTTGCATCAACTTTCAGAACTTCTGATATCATGGTGATTAGAGAAGATTATGTTTTGTGTTGCCCCGATAGTAAGAAGGTAGTTAGAATGTTGTATATTAATTAATTAATTAGCATTTAACATAGGAACTACACAATAGTTTTCATGCAAACCATTATACATCATTTCATCTAGTCACAACTAACAATAAACTCTGGGAATTCAATACTTTCACCATGCTACATACCTACAGAACACTAATCCACAAGCACCCCTTCACAATGCAACATATGACAAATACCTTTGCATCAATTTTTCAGTACCTTTGATATTGAGGTGATTAGAGAAGATTGTGATTTCTATTTCACCTATGCTCAGAAGGCAGTTAGAGTTCTATATCTTAAACAATTTACTAGCATTTAACATATGAAGTACCAAGAATTTTCTTACATAAGCATTGGACATCATTTTTATCTAGTCATATTTACCAAGAAACCTTGTGTGTATACCAAGTTTACCATATTACACACCTATACAATGAAAATTTTCATGCACCCTTCACTATACAATATACGAAACATCCCTTTAAACACTTTTGAATAGGGGTGATTAGAAAAGGTTTATGTTTTTTTTATCTTGATGTCAGCAAGAGAGTCAGAATGATGTGTGTTAAATATTTTACAAGAAATTATGATTGGTTATCTAAAAATTTCATATGAAACCATTTCACATCTTCATCTAGTCATAAATACCTAGTAGATCTTGCTATACACCACGTTTACCACACTACACACCTACATAACATTAATTTGCATGCACCCCTTCACAATACATCACATAACAAATCCCTTTGTATTGATTTTCAATACCTTTACGGTAACCATAGAATATCATGGTTTCTCTACCCAAATGACACAAAGGTAGTTAGAATGTTGTATCTCAAATAACATACTATCAAATTTGATATGGGATCAAATCTGATGCTCTAATTTTAGTTCAGACACAATAAGAATGATACAATCATTCTTTGGATCATATTAATTCCTTCTCAATTTCTCTAATAAGTTCTTGTCCAAAATTGTGATCCCTTCATCGTCAATAACATTGAATATGGTTAAACTGAAGAATTGACAACCATCACCTTAATGAACCACAAGACAAATCCGTCCATTGTTTGTGGATATAAGGTAATCATGAATCAAATACACAAAGAAAAATTAATTAGTTATGACACATGGATAAGATTTGATTCTATGAGTTCAATCAGACACAAAAAGAATGATATAATCACACAATTAATCGTATTGTTACATTCTCCGTGTCACCAACAAGCCTTAGTCCATAATTGTGTTCCCTTCATTGTTGGTTTTGTCTAATACTGTGTACATTTTTTTACTACACCACGACCACCTTGAGGAATCTCATAATGAAGCCATCCATCATTTGTAGAATTACACACAAATTATACACTCAAACAAAAACAAATCAGCTACAACACAAATTTGATTCTCTACCTTATAATTATCCACGATAAGATTCATAAAATCATGCTATGAATCATATTCTTTCCTTTTGAATTGAATTCTCGCCAACAAGTCCACGATAAATAGTCTATTCCCTTCATCATTAGCAAAATTAAATACTAAACAATTTGCAGATTAGACAATC
This sequence comes from Alisma plantago-aquatica, assembly GCA_963693085.1. NCBI lineage: Eukaryota > Viridiplantae > Streptophyta > Magnoliopsida > Alismatales > Alismataceae > Alisma > Alisma plantago-aquatica. The sequence continues at coordinate 546,334,049 of OY856410.1, read as the reverse complement.
TCCACATTGAGAATCTCGGGATGAATCTTCAATTCTTTACAGATATGAGTGCAACCACAAATTTGATATCGTAAGAAAACAATATAGCTGCAATACATGAATCCATGTTGATGCTTAGAGTTAAAATATGACACAATAAGAATGAGAGAATAATCATATTAATTATATTATCACTCTTAAATTATCTCTAACATTTCCAAGTCTAGAATATTGTTCCCTTCATGGTCGATAACATTGAATATTGTGCATATTGAATACCAGACAACTTCTACCATGAGGAAGATTGAGACAAGTCATCCATCACATGTCTATGTGAGTGTATCCATGAATCAAAGACACAAACAAATTCAAAACAGAAAAAAAAACACATTGATTAAATTTGATGCTTTAAGTTTAGATAAGACACAATAAGAAAGATATAATCATGTTATGGATCATTTTTTTCCTTATCGCTTGTCACCAACAAGTCATGGTTCATAATCATGTTCCCTTCATCATCGAAAACATTGAATACTTAGTGAATTGTGGATTAGAGAAACCACCACATTTAGGAAGCATAGGATGAAGCCGTTGGTCATTTTTTGTGAGTGTAACCAAGAATCAGACATACAAAGAAATACAATCAATAAGAAAGACATAAATTTTGATGCTTGAGTTATTTGAACATTGAACATCAAAATTTACGTATTGCACATACTCAAAGTGAAGGTTACACTCACATCCATAAATGATGGCGGCTTTGTTCAGAGCTTCCTCAAGGTGAAGGTTGTCTAGTATACATATTGCACATACTCAAAGTTATAGAGGATGAAGGGGACATGATTTTGACAAAGACATGTTGGTGAAATTAAGATTGTAAATTATGAGTTGTAGCATGATTCTATCATTCTTATTGTGTCAGATTTGAATTGATGGCATTAAATTCGATCCATGTGTTGTAGCTGATTTTTTTCGTGTGTCCATTACTGGTTACACTCACATCCGCATATTAGACATCTTCATACCAAGATCCCTCAAGGTGGAGGTTGTCTAATCTAAAATATATGCATTTTTCAATGTTACTGATGAGGAAGAGAGAAATATTATGGACAAAGTCTTGTTGGCAACAATTGGGAAAGTAATATGATGATTCTATCACTATAATGGTGTCTAACTTGAACTCTAAGCATTCATGTGATGTAGCAGACTAATTTTTGTTATGTGTCATAATCAAAGTTACACATACAAACATAAACAATGGATCAATTTATCATGAGATTCTTCAAGGTAGAGCTTGTCTAATCTGTGACTTTTGGAGTATTCAATGTTGTTGATGATAAAGGGAAAACGATTTTGGACCACATCCTCTTGGAAAAAATTAAGAAGGTAACATTATGATTATAACATGATTCTATCATTCTTATTGTGTTTGATTTTAACTCATAGCTTCAAATTTGTTCCCTACGTTGTAGTATATTAATTTTTGTTTGTGTGTCTAATGTGTGGTTATACTCACATTAACAAATGTTTGACAACTTCTTGCCGAAATTCCTCAAGGTGGGGATTTTATTATCTACAATTTTCATATTATTCAATGTTGATAATGATGAAGGAAACATGATGATCAACTAGGACTTGTTGGCAAGGATTGAAAAGTTAATAACATGATTTGTGGCATGATTCTATTATTCTATGTTTGTCCAATTTGAACTCATAGCATTAAATTTGTCCATGTGTTGTAACTATCTATTTTTTTGTGTATCCAATCATGGTTACACTCAAATCTAGAAATGGTGAATGAATCTTTCCTGAGCTTTCTCAATCTGCAGGTTGTGTAATATACCATTTTCTTAGATTCAATGATACCAGTAAAGAAGGTAGCAAGTTTTTGTACTAGAATGGCGAAAATTCATAAAATAAAAGTATGACTTATAGCGTGATTGAATCATTCTTATCATATTTGATTTGACTAAGATAATCTAATTTCATCCCTATGTTGTAGCCAATTCATTTTTGTTTGTGTATCTAATTTCTTCATTTCACTCACATCTGCAAACAATACATAATTTTATCCTAAGCTTTTTCATGGTGGTTGTTGTTTAATCTACAATTTACACAGTATTCAATGTTACCGACAATGAGGGGGAAATGATTTTGGACCAAGACTTGTTGGGTGTGGTTCTGTGATTATTATTTTGTCAAATGGAGAAGTTCAACATGATTTGATGCATTGTTTAGTTTATGTATTTGATTCATAGTTACATTTAAATATGCACATGAGGTATGCCTTTGTGCTGACCATCATGGAGGTGGTGGTTGTCTAATCTACAGTTTTTTCAATATTCAATGTCGCTAATAATGAATCAAATGAGATTTTAAACTAGGACTTTTAGTGAAAATTGAGAAGGTCAAAATATTATTCATAATGTAATGCTATCATTATTATTGTGTCTTATTTCAACTCAGAGTATCAAATTTTATCAATGTGTTGTAGCTGATTTATTTTTTATTGAGCATTCGATTCATTGTTCCACGGACGATTGAAAATTGTGCATGGCTTCATCTCAAGCTTCCTCATGGTGGTGGTTGTTACATTTAAATTTTGTGCAGTATTTGATGTTACCAACGATGAACGGAACAAGAATTTTGACAAGGATTTGTTGGCAACATTTGACATGGTAATAATCTGATTCATGGAATGATTATATCATTCTTATTACATCAATTTTGGTCTCATGACATCAAATTTGATCCTTTAGTTGTAGATTCTTTTTTTTTGTTTGTGGGGTTGGTTCATGTTTATATGCATGATCACTCTTAAGTGTGGATCAAAAGTGTAAACATGATTTTCTAGTCAAAGATATCAAACATTTAATTTATACCCAACTTCAAAGGATGTTCACAAACTCAATGTTATGTCTTTTGCATTAAAACTAGGCCAAACACAAGGATAAGGAAACAACAAAATATGGACATGAAATCTTAGCTGAGATTCATCAAATTAAAAGGGTGAACTTGGTATTCTAATTAAGGAACAAATCAATCTAATTAAAATTTTAATTATAATCATGAAAGATCAAATGAACCAAAGATAATAAAAATGAAGTTGGATTGGGTTTCACCAATTAGGCCAGCCTCAACTATTAAAAAACCTTTTCTTCTAATTTATATATGGTCTTGAAATATTTTACAAGTAGTCATAGAATTTATTTACACCTTCCTTCACTCAAGATCTCAGTAAATTTCTATCTAAAGATGAATGTCTCGCTCTTGAGATGATAACCAATAGTAGAAGGATAAACATATGAGTTTTGCTATATTAAATCGTTACTCTTCTGTCTCACTACTAATTCATACTCTAGTTGTTACTGAACACATTCTCTTTGTTGATCCACATCAAACATGACAATAAGGTAGCTAATAAAAAAATCAACAAATTAAAATAAGAGTATAGAAATACAACTGCAAAAACACATTTATTAAATAGAAGAAGGAAAAATTACATGGTTTGGAGGACTTGATGGCTACTATCAACCCAAGTTATGAGGTTAGCCACTCATTATGAAAGAAGAAATCAAATTATAACTAGAAAAAGCCTTCGTGGCATGAGATAACATAAGAGGTGGAACTTCGATCCAAAGGGGATCAGACCATCAATGGAAATGGCTAATGCAAGTCTAGAGATCGATGATTGCTCTATGCCAATCGCACTAGCTAGGTCAATCGACTAGACCTGGTCTTAGTCTCTTTGACATCCCTTTGGTTTGTTCTTAGAAAAATAAGAAACCACAAGAAATTGGGGTCTATTTATAGGAATAGATGAGAAGCATAAGGGTTGGTCTTGAGATTTGGAAAGTCATAAATTAAATGCAATGAAAATTATAAAAAGTCATGAAGTTAATGTAGATGGGACCCAACCATATTTGGACTGATTGAGGAGGGTAGCTTGGCAATATTTGGATTTCTATATGTCTTTTGAGGTCAATATGCCTTTAGATATTGATAGGACTTCAAAGGTCGATAGTAGGTACTTGTGTGGTGGATATCTCAGCAGATTGATAATTTTATGCTTAGGACTTATTGAGCTACGCATGGAGATTGATTGGATGATATGGTAAATATCCCTTTAAAGGTCTATATTGTTGGAATATATGGAGACAAAGTAGGAAATGTAAACAAAAAAAACTATTCATAGTTCCTAACTAGTAGATCACATCAATGATGATGTATCAGAAAAGATAGTGCAAGATGTACCTTGTCCTGGAGCAAGTCCAGAGACTATCTTGCATAGAGATGTGGTTCCTTATCAAGCACCACACAGACCATGTTCGACAATGTCATCCTGGTATAGCACCCACATATGGTGGTTGACAGTGTCCTCCTAGTTAATTCGAAAAATCTTACATGGATCTATGTAGTCCACACAGACCCACTGCAAACTCCATGTCATGCTTCTTGTGCTAGCTGAAAGGACTCGCCCATTCATTTGTCAATGTACCAGTATCGACTTTTTCTCCCTTGCTAACTGTCCCTTTCATAGGTAAGATGACATGGTCTCTCACATTACTCCAACTGTGAGTAGCCATTACTTGTGTCAAGAGAGCCTTCGCCACCCCCTCCTTATATATGAGTGGATGGGAAAGGGTTTCCAAAATCCCTGAGGGATGAAAGGGTCAAATCCATGATTGGCTGGCAGTCACGCATGGGCATTCGATTGGCTAGCCAATCCAATCTATGGATTGGCTTGTGGTGAGTGTCGGAATAACACTGATTTTGTTAAAATAATTGATGTGTCTCATTTCACCCATCATTAAATTGTTTGACTCATTCAAACTTATTAATTCAACCTATTGGATCAATTGTACACTCCCATCGGTCGACTAGATACTCTTATCATCTATTGGAAACTTTGATCAGTTATTCAATTGAACACATCAATCATTCAACTGACGGGTACCATTGCTAGAGTCAACACACTCCAATAAGATAAATGGCACACCAATAAGTAAATTGGACACTCCATTTGTTCTACTAACAACCAATATTATTCACTTTGATTACCTAAATAGTGTAGTAACCAAATTGAATTGTATCCATGATTAAAATCATCTTCCAAGTCCATCCAATGTGTGTGACCCTATAGGTCCCAAGTTATGTTGACAATGAATGTCCATAACTAGATTATGACACCACAAGAAATGAATATAGCAACACATTATTGCTTCCCAAGTATTTGGAATGTTGGAGAACAACTTCAACCTACAGTTATGATCAGTGTTACCATGATCATATAGTTCCTTTGTCTCGAAGATCCAGACAAAAATTGGATATTGTATTGTCATCCTCTTAATATTAAATTAATTTTCTTTAAGTAGAACATATTTTTGAGATGCACGTGACCTCAATATCACATACTGACCTGTGATCATATATTTTCTTTGTCTTAGATATCCATACATAAATAGAAGCATGGTATCATCATCCACTTGATATTCAATCGATTTTCTTGAAAAGGAATAGACTGTTAAGATGCACATGACCTCAATATAAACTCACATGAGCATGGACATGCATTTCTTCGTCCCTCTTATCAAGTGGCTAGGTTATTAACTGTAATAGGAGGGGAAAATCCCATCTACATTACTCTTAGTCAATCCCCATGTGTCACAAAGTACCCAAGAACCATCTTTGTAGCAAACCTTATTCAAGGTTACATTGAATAGTGTCAAAGTTCGATGAATGACATTTCATAAATGTAGAGACTTTAGGTCTAAGAACCACTATCACTTTGAGATATGATTAGGACTACCATTGTATGGTTTTCATGTATCACTCTCAAGGTGGGCCTGTCTGGTACAATGCTCTCTAACAAGCATCAATGCGTCTTACTTGATGTCCAATATCAACAATAATGAGACTTTGTCATCAGTCAACACACATTATAGTCCTATGTATTATTTTTTTCTATTTATCTTGCACAATAATACATGACTAAGTACATAACAAGAATGTATATACTCTCATGATACATATGGTCTTATTGTTCAGGTCCTCAACCTAAAAATAAATTCCGTCGAGTAGTATCATTCTTTAGACATCCTATCATGTTGTTTCATTGTCTCATAACTAAAACAAACATAAATAGAAAGAATTTCCTTTATTAATATTATCTAATGAAGTACATGATGCCACATTAAAATCATCTTATGACTGGCTCTTTTGGCATAATACAAATAGACTCCCACATTCACTTAGAGTCAATCACCCATGAATTTAATCCCAGTGATCTAATATGACCATCATGTTTTTGTTGTGGAAGTGCTTTTGTTAGTAGGTCAGCAACATTTCACTCAGTCAGTACTCTATAATCTTCACCTCTCCTCATAGTATGATCTCTATGAGATTGAAATAGTAAAGTATATGTTTCGAGCATAGTTGTGTTCTTAGTCCCTTATATTGTGTAATAGCTCCATTGTTGACACAATACAACTCTACTTCATCAATAATACTTGAACCACTCCAACTTGATATTCAAACAACTTCCTTTGATGCTCTTGAGGCTACAATGTATTTTTCTTCTATTGTAGAATCAACATTTTTCTCTTGCTTGGAACTTTTCTAACTTACAACTCCATTGTTTAGTAAAGAACAAATCTAGATAACAATCAATATCATCTTTGTCAGTTTTCAATCTTGAATCAGTGTAACCCTTTACACCAAATCTTCTTCACTACCATAAACAAAGAACTAATCCTTAGTTCTTCTCAAGTACTTAAGGATGTTTCATACAGAATTCTAGTGACTTCCACCTAGATATGATTGATATCTTCTCATCATGATCAAAACATGTGCGACATCAGGGCGAGTACATAACAATGCATACATGATAGATCCAATAGACGATGCATATGAAATCTCTCTCATGGATTCTTGTTCTTCACAACTACTAGGACATTGGCCACTAGAGATACTAATTCCATGGGACATTGGTAAATTTTCTCACTTTCAGTCCTACATGTCTAACCTCTTCCACACCTTATCCATGCATGTACTATGTCTTAGGCCAAGAAGCTTGATATATCTATCTTCATAGATCTTAGTTCCTAAAATATATGATGTTTCACCTAAGTCATTCATAGAGATGGTTACCTCTAACAGTCTTTACCATTCCTAGGTAGGGATGGCATTCCCTATCAATAGTATGTCATCTACATAAAATATGAGGAATACAATTATGTTCTCACTAACTTTATAGTAAACACATGGTTCATCTTCATTTTGAGTAAAGACAAACTCTTTTACTTCCTTATCAAATTGAATATTTTATCTCTGAGATGCTTGCTTCAATATATAGATTGATATTTGTAGCTTAAAGACTTTATTGACATATGTTGGAAGTATAAAACCTTTGGGTTGTGTCATGTACACATCCCCAAGAAGATTTCTAATAAGGAAAGCAATTTTAACATCCATAAACCAAATCTCATAGTCATACTAATCTACAGTGGCACGTGTGATACTAATAGATTTAACTATGGAAATTGAAGAAAAGGTTTTGTTATAGTCAACACTTTAAAGTTGTATGAAACCCTTTGCTACCATTTGACCTTTATAGGTCTATACATTACCATCTAAGTTGGTCTTTTTCTTGATGACAAATTTTCACCCTATGGGTTTTATCCCTTCAGGTGAATGCACTAAGATCCATACCTTGTTGGTGTAAATGGAGTCCATCTCAAATGTCATGGCCTCAAGCCATTCCTCAGACTCTAGTCACTCAATAGCTTTTAGATAGCTTCTTGGCTCATCATCTATGACCAACTCCTCGTGTTCTTAAGTAACAAGATATCCAAAATTTTCAAGCTCGAGGCATGTCCTACCAATTGTATAAGGTTTACATGTCATAAGAGGAACTTGAGATCCTACAATAGTTTGTGACTCCCCTTGTTCCTTCTATAACTCTATAGGTTCAATGTTTTCTTCTTAGTCTCAAACTTCTTCGAGTTATACTTTTCTCCCACTCATTCCTTTAGAAATAAGTTCCTTTTCTAAGAATACAACATCACTGGCAACAAACACTTTGTTGTTAAATGAATTATACAAGTATTATCCCTTGATTTCCCTGGCATAACCAAAACATAACATTTTATCTAATATGGGTCCAAGATTTTTTGGAAACAGTTTACTATCATAAGCTTCAAATCCCCTAAATCCTCACAAAAGATGTATTGGGATACTTCCTAGTTCATAACTCATATGGTGACTTTTGAACAGATTTGGAAGGTACATAGTTGAGTGTAAGGCTGTATTTCTAAAGCATATTCCCATAAGGAATTTGGAAGATTGTCATTGCTCAACATTGATCACACCATGTCCAATAGGGTATGATTCCTTCTTTCCGATACACCATGATGTTATGGTGTTCCATGTGGAGTCCATTGTGATACAATACAATGATCTCACAGAAAGTCCTCAAACTCTTATCTTAAGTATTATGCACCTCAAGCATATCAAAATGCTTCAATACTTTTATAATTTGGTTTGATACTTCATTCATGAAATCCTTGAACTTTTCAATGTATTCTGACTTGTATTTCCATAAATACACATACCATATCTATCATGATCATCACTAAATATGTTGAAGTATTGACAACCAATTCTAGCATTTGTTGTAAAAGGCCCACATACATCAGCATGTCCAAGTCCTAATAGATTAATCACTCTCTCATTGTGTCTATTAAAAGGATCTTTTGTCATCTTCTTGAAACAAACAAGACTCACATGTCTCTACTGATTTAAAATCAAAAGAGTCTAGATAACCATTGTTATGGGTCTAGTGATGCATCACTTGTTTATGCTCCCAATATGATATTGTCAATGGTATGTTTTAGTTGAGTTATTGAGTTTTATACTTTTGTTATTTTTGTTATATACATTTGTCTCTAGATCTAAAAAGTATAGACCATAAGACATATGGACACTTCCATAAAATATCTCATATTTAGAACTAGAGCATCAACAATTCTTTATATGAAATTCAAATCTACTATTATCCAAACAAGATAGAGATGATGTTTATATTAATGGCATGTTCAAAATATTAGTTATCTATCTCTATTATAAGCCCACGGGGAAGAGATAAATTGTAGGTTTCATCTATAGTGGTTGCAACTCTTGCTCTATTTGCAACATGTCGTTCCACGTCACCTTCCTTAAGGGTTTAATTCTTTTCAGATTGGGTCTATTCGAGCATATATGAGATCTTGTTCCAGTATCCAGTACCCAAGATGAAGAAGTAAACAAATTATCTCAATAACATATATAACTAAAGTGGAGATCCCTATCCGCTTCTTCTTCTACCCAAGTTCCTTTATGTAAAGAGGGAAATTTCTTTTCTAGTGTCCATCCTGGTGAAATTGATGGAAATTACCATCCTTACTTGTCCCTCCCTTCACTTTAAGTAAAAAATACTTTAGTTTCTGGATTGTCTTAGAAATATTCTTGGCATTACCTTTTCCCTTGGAATTTCCCTTTCCTCTATTGATCGTCATCATAGATCTAGGTTTGTCCTTCTTGATTTTGTCTCAACAACTTCCAACAGACCAAGCAATTTACAAAAAAATTTGGCAAAGTTTTCCATGTTATATTTCATGACAAATTTTCTATATGATTCAGGAAATGATTGATAAATCATGTCAGTGGCCAACTCTTAGCCCAGAGGAAATCACAATCATTCTAAGTTTTCCATATACCCAATCAACTTGAGAACATGGGTACCTACTAGATCTCCCTTTTTCATATTTCATTTAAACAACACCTTGGATACATCAAATCTCTCATGCCTTGTTTGATCTTTGTACATGTTCTTAATATGTTTTATCATCTTGAGAGCATCCATGTTTTCATGTTGTCTTTGAACTCATAGTTCATAGAGCATAGCATCATGAATTTGATGGCTAAAATGTCAAAATTCTTCTAGTAAGAATCCATTTCAGCCTTAGGTTCATTAGGAGTGGGTTCCTCTGGATATGATGTTTCTAGAACATAGAGCTTGTACTTGTGAATGAGAAGGATCTCAAATTCCCAAACCAGTCATGGAAGTTGTTCCCTTTAGTTTGTCTTTCTTATGGATGACCAAAATAAAAAGTTCTTGTTGTTTTACATTTGTTGCTACAAAAGAAATTTTGCATTTGTTAATACTCTTTAGATTTGATTTGATTAATAAAATATCATGATATTAATTAGTCCTTTTATTAAATATCTCTCCTACTATTTTTCTTCAAATTAATGGCCCATACTACCATTTTACAAGCTTGCATCATACAATCTTCTAGTGATCTAAGGTCCAAATTTTATCAAATCATCAGACAACTTTGACTGATTGCCAACAACATGACTATTTAGGTAGGCAAAATTTGTCAATTGCGTCCAATAAAATTGTTGGATAGATGGTATGCACAACTCTTTGTAATGAACCATATGCGTGCTTCTAGGAACTTAATCCCATTAAGGTCACCTAGCTAGGCCTGACGCGAAAGCGAACATGATAGAATATGCACCCTACTTTAGTAGACCCACATATCTACAATCACATTTCCATAAGATATACAACACAGCACACTTTAATGTAACCTACCCTTAGTCAATCAACCTTTTCATGTGTTCTTCTTATGGAAAGAATCTATGACTTAGTATTTTATTGGGGGATTTATATAGATACATATCCATATCCAATCATCATATACTTAGAAAATGTAGCATATACATTATATAACCACAAATGAAGCACGCAATCACAAAATAGGAGCGATGGTTTTGGCCACTCTAATGCAATTCATTGGAGCCCCTAAGAATGTCTATCCACCTAAGGTCATACATCACATATATCAAACTTTACTGTGAAAATATTATGTTGGGAATAGGTTAGTTAGTTGACTGGGCTCTGCTTGACAGGTGATTGGTCTGCATCGGTTGGTCAACTAGGACATGGAATAAGTAGATGGCTAGAATCCTCTAATCATTCAATTGGGCCTCTAATTAAATGTTGGCTCCTCTAGTCACTTTGCTCCTCCAATCTGCCGGTCGATTGAATAATATTCTAGTTGTTTAAATCACCTATCTAGAATGCCTTCTCTTGCTAAAATGAAACTAATGGTAATATACTTATTAATTTGTGAAAATTGAATACGTCAAGTTTCAATCGATGAGAATATAAGGGTTTAAAGAATTGATTACATTTAAAGAACAAAGAGGAAGGCTTGATATGCAATTTGAATTTATAAGGTAGAAAATAAAATATCTAACCAAGAAAAAGAATCCTAGGGGTATTGTCACTAACCACACATACATCTACAATAAAAACACTTTTAGGGATACATGTATAATATGCATGCATATATCACATCAAATATATAGAGGATTTGCAGATCATTCCCTAGTGTATCTGGTATCTAATCGAACATGCAAATTATCCATTTGAACATTCACATGGTATGCAACAAACAAAATGATAAAATTAAACCCGATCATATCAATTTAAATCTAGATACATCGTAAATTGGCATCACTCTAATACCAATATTGGGAAATATTAAGATCGAGTAGCAAGAAAAAAAGAAAAAGCTTATGTTTGTATTTTCTAAATAGAAGATCGCATAAAAAATGATGTATTGGGAAAAAGAGTGTAAGATGTAACTTATCATGGAGCAAGTCCAATGACTATTCTAGCACTGGGATGCCCTTCCTTCTCAAGAAGCACATAGACGAGGGTCGACAGCATCCTCCTGGTGTAGCACCCACAGACGGTGGTTGATGGTATCCTTATAGCATAGTAACAAAATCTTCCATACCTCTACATAGTATTAGAGGAGCACAGGGAACTCCATATCGCACTTTGGAGCTAGAGGGAAGTACTTGCCCCTTCGTTTGTCAATGTTCTAGAGTTGACTTCTTCTCCCTTGGCATCTCTCCCTTTCATGGGTAAGGTGGTTGGGGCTCTTAGGTTACCAAAACTATGAGAATTCAATATGTACTTGTGTCAACTTGTGCCTAGCAAGATTTGAACACCCCATCCTTATATACTACGAGATGGGCTAGGGTTTCCTAAACCCCTAGGAGATGAAATACTCAAATATGATGATTGGTTTTTGGCCACCATGGTCAATCTATCAATTGGGACATTCGGTCGATTTTACATTCCAAACAGTCAAGTGGCTACTTTGATCGTTTGTTGGCAACATTGATCAGTCAATCATTGAACACAATCAATTGGTTGGATGGTTCCATTATCCAGATTCAATACACTCTAGTCAGTCAAAGAACAACCAATATAATTTACTTTGACTACCTAAACACTTTAGTAACCAAATAGAATCTTGTCCCTTACGAAACTACTCTTCTAAGTGCATCCTATGTGTGTGACCCTATAGGTCCCAAGTCACAATGGCAGTCAATGTTCATAACTAGATTATGACATCACAAGAAATGAGTGGTATCTAGCAACACTACTATAGATATGACGTATTGCATCGATTGTTATTTCAAGAAAAATTGATGATATTATCTTTGGCATCAGTTCTATTTAGTAAACCTTTGTGGCTTGATCAATTGAGAAAACATATTTTGTACTTTTCTTTGTGGGTTTCTTAGAAAATCAATAGATGATATATATCGCCTACAAAAATAGAAATTCATGCAAAAATTTTGCAAACATTTCATTTGCCTCCAAAAAACCTATGCCATCGGTTGTTTATTATATATATGATGGGATAAATATGTGCATGCATCATCTATGCTCTGAAGAACAATAGGAATTTATCGCCAGTTGTGTCTACAACCACCAATGAGAAAAGTGTTTACACCATGTATCGTGTGAAAATTTTCCCACCCTAGACATGCAAATGGATCGAATACGAAGCAGATACTGCCATATCTAATATTTGAATCATAAAAAAAAATTCAATCCGATATTCGATCTGATATCCGATGGATATCATGTAATAATATTTGAATCTGATCTGAAAAATAATATTGAAATTTGGATAAATATTTGATACGAACCAGAAATCATAAATGTATTGTTTTAAATATACTATATGTAAAAAACATTGATATTACTATGCATATATATGAAAAAATCTATATTTTCATATTTTTATATATATAATATATCTAATAAATATATGTATATATTTTTTTGGATTCAAATTTGTTTAGAGTGGATACAGCTATATTTGATATCTTATCTAAATTCTTCGGATATAAAATTTGATATCCTAAATCCAATTCGGATTATGTGTATGTTGAATATTTTTGAAAATTTTGGACTCAAATCCCGATCAAAAGTGTCAATTCTAGATATCCATTTAAATGTCTATCCAACCCCTAATGGGTTTTTCTCATTGGTTGGCTTAACTGTAACTGACGACATAGCTATCGATTGGTTACACCTGGGCACGTTAGTTAATTATACCGAACCATTGAGAAAGTTGTCCTTTTTCTGGAGGATTGATTTACATAAGTGATGATAATACTATTACCTCACTAGCATCTTGAATCATTGGCACCTAATGTACTTATTAATTAATCCCAAAACTCGCTCCCCTCTTTACCTCCCCATGGAACTACTTTCTTATTGCCCACTCGATGTAGTCATCATTGCTGCTCCTCCCAACTTTGTCACTACTTTCCTCCTCCTAGCTCTACAGAGTGCTCCTCCTCTGAAGGCCTCACTACTTTTTCTCACTCCTCTGCTGCTCACTGTTGCTGCTCTAGTGTTGACAAGCTATGCCACTTCTCTATAGCCTACTCCTCCTAAAGGCCTCTTTCTCTACCTTTACTATTTTTGCATTTTTTTTTCACTACTATTACTATAGTTGCACACTCCTCTGCAGACCCTGACATAATCACCAGCTCCTCCTCCTCACTGCCTTTGCCACTACTACCTCTATTGTCTTGTTGCTTCAAATAAATTCTGGCACCCTTCTGCTGCTCCAAATCCATGACGACGCTGATGTCGTCTCCTCACTAGTGTGAGGTATGTTGGCTGCACCCTGCCCTTATCCTCCATGTTTTTCAGTGAATATCATCCCTACTGCTACAAATTGGATTTTTGATCAATGCCAATATGTGATAACATGATGATGATAAAGTAATAATGAAATCCTAAGATTTTAGTCATATTATATTGATAATGATGATGGATATCCCATTTTTCATTACTGAATTATGTTTTATAATAAGTATATCAATGCATGGAAGTGATGATTTACAATAACTATATTGATGGCATGAAAGTGGTGATTGTATGAAAAAAATTTCTCCACAATCATTGTTTAAAAGATATACAAGTGTTAAGAAGTAATTTTGGTGTTCCTAGTCTGATATGAGTTTTGAATTAGTTATTGGTTTGTTTGAATATATGTTTGAATAAAATATGTAAGCCCTAATTTGTGAATTCTAATATGTAAACCAGGATTTCTAAACCCTAATATCTAAAAACTAATATATATATATATATATATATATATATATATATATATATATATATAATCTATAAACCTTAGATTATAAACCCTAATTCCTAAAACATGTTATTGGCCTACAAACCTGTATAAGATTTACTCATTAGGAGTAAACCTTGTCTAGTCCATGATTTGTTTATGATCACTTCATCTCACTTAGAATGCAAGTGTATAATGTGTGCTTGATTTCAATAGATTTTGATAGCATTTCCCATTTTGTTCTCTGGGTACATATGTAGGTGGGTATTTTCCCATCTACATCAGTGTACTGGAAAACTATGGGGATATGTTGTCGAAACTTATTGGAATTGAACACGCGTTATATAGTTATAAGTGAGATGAAGTGCTAAAGAATGCAATAGGTGGTACATATTCATGAACGTCAATGCTACTTGATGATTAGGGCTCAACTCAAACATATTATTTTTCTAAAATTAACTTAGTAGATAGAACCTGATGAGCCACTCATCTCCCATCTGATCATGAAAATAGATTGATCTTAGATGTGTATACCAAATTGTTGAACTCAGGAGTTTATTAATGATATCAATGAGTTTGTAAGATTTGTAGAGGAGCATATAAATCAACCTGAGGTTCGATTTCCTATGTAGGAATTATAGTAACAACTTGAAAGTTGACACTGTTGACACCATCAAAGATCTTGCCATTCTTGATAAAATCATTCTTGATAAACAAAAACCATTCTTGATAAAATCCGGAGAAATTTCTTATGGAATAATGTCCAAAAGAAAAATAAACAAGGGAAACACTATCATCTAGTTAATTGGAAAACTATTTTAGCTCCCATTAATCAAGGTGGCTGGGGCATTATAAATATTGAAACACACTCTCTCTGCCTCATTTCCAAAGTCATAGATTGTCTTATCCAAAACAAAAAGAAAATATGGACACATCTTATCACAAATAAATACTGCCAGCACTCACCCCCTTGGCACCATATCCAGCAGAAATCTGCTTCCCCACTCTGGAAATTCATAAATAAAAACATAAACATGCTTTCTCAAATCATAAACACTCCTCCACATTCCCACAAAAATATTTCCTTCTGGTTTGACCCATGGTTTGGAAAAAACTCTGTCGTGAATCTTAAAACATCTTGGACAATTCCAAAAAACTTCTCAACATAAAAATTGATAAAGCCCTTTTTCTCATTACCAGTAACAGATCAAACTCTTTAAAAAGATGCATCCTTTCCCAGGTCAGCCAAAATGATTTTAGAAATCTAGCTAGTACTTTGGAAAATAACATCTCAAATAACATCACCTGGAAATGGGGGAAAGAATATTCGGTCAAGCTTGCATACAATTTTCTCAGCAACAGAGGTATCTCTCCATCATCAACAAAGCTTTAGAAACAAAAATGGCCACAAAAATAAAAAACATTCTTATGGCTTCTTCTTCACAATAAACTTCTTACAGGTGAAAATATCTCAAGAAAGGGTTTCATTGGACCTTTCAGATGTGTCCTCTGTGAAAAAAACAACGATTCAGTCAGCCACATCTTCTTCAAATGCACATTCTCACAAAACATTTTTTCACACTTCATGCGAAAAAGTCTTCCCGATCTCCAGGAAGACATTTTCCCCATTAAAATAACCCCTTTAAGAAGCTACAGAAATTTCAAAAGTAATGATATCTTCATCACAATTTGCTGGAACCTATGGAAAGAAAGGAACAATAGAACTTTCAACAACGTCAAAAAATTGGCAAAAATTATCATTTCTCAAGTAGATGTCGATCTTCACATCCTCACTAAACTGCAGGAAAACTAACAGATGGAAAAAAGGAAGATTCGGAAGAAGGTGAATCTGAAGCTGCTTTTCTCTGCGATCTAAAAGCTATGGTGGATGACGAGGTTGGGGTCAGCTTAGTGCAGCAACTTCTGTGACTCAATCAAATCCAAAGACGGTTCAAATCAGTTTATCGTTTAGATGCAAAAACTTTATAGGAGGTTTGTCTTAAGGGGAGCCTCCCCCCAGCTAGCCAAACTTTGCTTCTTTATGCTTATGATTAAGTTTTTTTTCCATTTTTTTTGCTCCGTTCAGCTGCTCCCTTCATAAACATTTTGTTGGTACTTCACATAAGCAGGTCTCCGCTTGCTTGATGTGTCTTTTTTTTAATATAAACATTACCATTCCTCAAAAAAAAAGATCTTGCCATATGAAATTGTATTGTACAAGGTTATACAAAATGGTACTGGAATGGAGAGATTTCTAGTATGAAATCAGAAAATGTCAGTAGTGGTAGCTGTGTCGAAGAAGAAATGACTGATAATGTTGATGAGAACAAACTGATCTCCACAGGCATGGTTGATTGGATGATAGATAGTTATGGGGTAAATGTTAGAGACCCACCTCCCTTATTTAGAAACATTATGCACGATGCTAAGAAACGGTTATACTTGGTTGTACTAAGTTTATGAAGTTGAGTGTAGTGTTGAGATTGTATACTCTAAAGGATAATAATAAATGGAGTGACACAATCTTCACTTTTCTATTGTCTTTATTGAAACAAATTCTCCCAGAAGGAAACGATCTTCCAATCTCAGCATATGAAACGGTGAAGATGTTGTGCCCAATGTGAATGGAGTCTAAGAAGATACATGCATGCTTGAATGATTTTGTTTATTCTCAAAATGACTATATCAATCTGAAAGAATGTCTAAAATGTGGGGCATCTAGGTACAAAAGGATGACATCGAGTAAGACAAACTCTTTTCATGGTGATGTGGTATCTTCCTATAATAACATGGTCTCAACACTTGTTTTCTAATACCGTAGATACAAAAAAGTGAGCTTGGCAAGAGAAGAAAGAAAAGAATGATGGTATGCTATGACATGAGTTTGATAACCCACAATTGATGAAGATCGATTTATTATATCCTGCATTTGGTAAGGAAACCAAAAATTTAAGACTTGGACTTTGTACTATCAGTATGAATCCATATGGAACATTAAGAAGCCAACATAGCACTTGTACTATCATGATAGTTGTATACAATCTTCCTCCATCGTTGTATATGAAGAATAAATACATCATGTTGTCATTGTTGATATTTGGCCCCAAAAAACCTAGCAATGATATTAATATTTACCTTGAAACTCTAATTGACGACTCAGAGAAACTATTGGGAGAAGGTGTGATGTATTATGATGATTTATGTAGAGAGATGTTGGATTTGCGTACTATATTGTTTTGCATTATAAATTACTTTCTTGCTTATGGTAACTTGTCTGGATAAGGAACCAAGGCATGTCCAATATGTGAGGGAAACACAGATTATATTCATCATTAACATGGTGATAATACTATATATCTTGGTCATTGAAGGTTTTTTCCAAAGGAGCATTCTTACCAAAAGTTGTGCAAAACATTCAATGGCTCAACTGATGAACAGAGTGCCCCTAAACATATATTATGGGAGGATGTTTAGAAAAGATTAAAGAATAATGTAAATCATTTTGGTAAGAAACCATGTACTGCTCCCACATGTGAAAAGTCTTTATTCAAAAAGAGGTTGATATTCTGGGATATTCCTTATTTGAGTTCTTTAATATTTTGACATTGTATCGATGCAATGCATGTTGAAAAAAATATTTGTGATAGCATTATTCGCACTCTATTGAACACACCCAACAAGACTAAAGATGGCATCAATTCCAGAATGGACCTATGTAAAATGGGTGTAAGGAAAGAATTAACAAAAGAAGTTACCAAAGGTTGTCACACATATCTGCGTCCTTCTTGTTACACATTGTCTACAAAGGAGAAAAGATTTTTTTGTGAGTACTTGCGTAATGTTAAGGTACCATAGGGATAATCAGTCAACATGCGTTTATTGGTATCAATGAAGGATCTAAAGCTGATAGGTCTTAAATATCATGATTTTAACACTCTAATGCAACATATATTGCATGTGGCTATTGGATATATCCTTCCTAAGAATGTAAGGTTTGCAATCATTAGATTTTCTTCTTCTTCAACACTTATGCTGCAAAGTTATACATTCTGAGATTCTAGATAAGTTGCAAAGAGAAGTGGTCATTACCCTGTGTTGACTTGAGCAATATTTTTTCCCTCCATTCTTTGATATCATGGTACATCTAGTTGTCCATTTGAATAGGGAAGTAAAAATGTTGTCATTGGATGTATCATTTTGAGTGGTACATGAGTGCTTTTAAAGGTGATGTTGGGAACTATTTCCGCCCCAAAGGGAGTATCATTGAGGGATATATTGTTAGGGAGGTTATGGAATTTTGCACTGAATTTTTGAGTTGTAACAAAACTCCTGCTAATATTGTGAATCTTGATGTTTATTCTGACAAAGGTATTTGGGATAATGATAGATAAATATCAGTGTGTGTAGTGGGAACAAGCATACTTGTATGTTTTACACAACATTGACGATGTGGGCATTTATATCACTGAACACACCAACAAGTTCAAGACAACTTATCCCCGATCCAGTTCAATGTGGCTTGCTAGAGAGCATAATTAGACATTTATTAGGTGATTTGAAAAGAAAGTATTCAATTGACTATCTCAAACACCAAATAATGTTATAGAAACTATCAAATGGCTCACTTATAAGCCAAAGAACCACATTATTTCTTACAAAGGGTTTGACATAAATGGATTTTCATACTAAACAAAATATAAAAGATGATAAAAATGTCATCCAAAATAGTGGGGTCACGCTTCAGGGATATTCATTGTACTTTTCTAGTGCCAAAGATAAGAGTCCACGTGAAGGAAAGATGTCTTATTACGGTGATGGGTGACCCATTGGGAAGTTTATCCTAGCTTTCACGTGAGTGAGGACAAAGCGCACAGCTAAGGCATGTAGTGGTCTGTGGGGGGAGTCATCATTCTTGAAACTCAACTAAAACCTTGGGCAGTGGGATTGTGGTGTTATAAATGGTATCAGAGCCAATTCCTCTCCAGTAGGTGGGGCCCACTTGGGTATTTGGCATGTTGGTTTTTGAGCTTTGTTGTCTAGGCATGTTAGAAAGGGTTATCCTAGTCAATGGAGCCACCCTTGCACTAGTAGTCATGGTTGTGAGTTGGGTGTACATGAGCCATTTGGGTCTGCACTGAAATGATAGATAATGTGGCCATATAGTTGAGCTTTGATGAGGACATCAAGTGTCTAAGTGGGGGATATTATAATATCCTAGGATTTGAGGCCTCAGATAAAATGATCTTAAAAGGAATGATTGGACTACTCATATCACCAAGGTGCACCTCCTTTTAAAGGAGTCCATCTCTAAAGAACTCTTTAGTTAAGCATGCTCAATCCATACTAGTATTAGTATTGGTGACTTGTTAGGAAGTTTATCCTGGCTTATGCATGAGTGAGGATAGAGTGCATAGTTAAGGCATGTGGTGGTCTGTGGTTCCAGTCGTCATTCCTGAAACTCGTGGTGTTACAACCACACCAGTAAAACATAATACAGAGATAAGAGCCCAAACGGGAGCTTCTTGAAGTTTAACCAAATTTGGTCCATGTCAGAACAAATCTAAATGACCTAATCAAGCCTGAGTCACCCTAATTTTCATTACATTGACCTAAGTGACACCTAATTTGGAAGGATCTGATATTCTTACCCAAATACAACTTTTTTCTTCTAATAAGGTCTATTTTCACTCAAGTGATATCTACTTTTCCAAAATTAGACCTGATTAGTCCTAAGTCAGATTTAATTTGAATGTAAAAAATGACCAATTTAGATCTAATTTGGCTACTCACAATGCAAGAAATAAAGGCAAAACACCAAAACATATGAGGAATGGTCAATTGCAATTTCATATGCTTACAAACCCACACATGCTAAGTAGAACATAAAATACAAGCATAATCTATAGACACAAGTTTGTAGAGGTCTTAGATGAAGGAAGACTAGCTTACCTTGTTCAATCAGTGGAAATCTTAGTCAAGTAAAGAGTATCTTACACCATAATCTACAAGTATTAGAAGAAATGATAGCTAAAATACCATATTGCTGAGAGTAGCTCTTCATCGTGGAACATGTGCACTCAATGCAAAAACCACAATTAACACACTGGTAAAACTTAAGAGAGATTAGAGCCTAATTGGACTTTCTTGATGTTTGACCAAATTTGGTCTATGTCAGAACAAATCTAAATGACCTAATCAAACCTGAGTCCTCATAATTTTTCCTAAATTGGCCTAACATGGCCCAAATTTGATGAAATTTGACCTACTTCCCTAAATAAGACTTTTTTATTCAAACTAGGTATGTTTTCACTCAAGTTAGATCTAATTTTTACGAATTAGATCTGATTTGACCTCAATCAAATTAAATTTACCAGTAATGAAAAAGAAGTGGAAAAGTTTGACCTGAATTGGAAACATTTACAATAGAATATTAGTTTGACTTTGCAAGTAAACAAACGCAGTCCCTCATAACAGTACACCAATAAAACAATTATAGAGAGATGAGAGTCAAAATTGGTCCTACTTGAAGTTTGACCAAATTTAGTGTACACAAAAAAATGAATTAACTAATCAAACCTCAGTCCTCCCTAATTATCCCTACATTGATCTAAATGAGCTCTAATACGCCAAAGTTCTGCCTACTTGACAAACAAGACTTTTTTCATCAAATCATATTTGTTTTAACTCACAAAAGATCTAGTTTACCCAAATTAGACATGATTTGGCCTAAAGCGGATTTGAATTACATGTATATGAAAAGCAATAGCCAAACTAGACATGATTTGGCTGCATTAGCCATACAATATTAGTTAGTTTCAAGTAAGAAAAAGCACTGCCTCATAACACACTAGTAAAAAATAATTGACATTAGAGCCTAAATACAAACAATTGTTTGCGAATATACAAAGTACTTCTTTTCAAATCTGGTTATCACTCAACCATATCTAATTTTCCCCAATTAGACATAATTTAGAATAAATTAGATTCATTGTTTTAGTAAACAAAAGAAGTGGAAAAAGTAAGACCTGATTTGGCTACATTGGATATAGAATATTAGTTATTTTGCAAAATAACAAACCATTTCCCTGTAATAATGCACACTAGTAAAAATAGAGATAAGAGTCTCTACAATTTTTTATGTTTAAATGGTACTATCAAAAACCAAGTGTTAGAGTCCTATCATCATTAACATTTTGTTTAACAAAAGATGGTTCTTGTTCATCATCCATTAGGATTTTTAATACACTTCAACATAGGTTTTCAACAGTAAAACCTATGAGGATCGGTCAAGTGCAGCAAAAAAATGATTCCATATGCTTAACCAGATTCCACATATGATAATTAGAACATAGAATGCAAGCATAATTTATAGACATAAGTCGTAAGGATTATAAATGAAGAAATACTTGCATGTATTAGTCAATTACAATGTCATCCTTAGTCATGTAGAGAGTAGCATACACCATAATTTATATGTATTGGAAAAATGATAGCCAAAAGACCATATTTCTTAGAGTATCTCTTCATCTTATAACATGTGTACTCCGTGCAAAATAATAATTACATCACTACCATTATTTGTTGGATAACAAAAATAATATTAAGGTAGAACCTTATACTCATACTTTTTCTCCACCATGGATTATAAGATATAACCACTATGCATGGAAGAATAGGGAAGAACACATCTTAAGTAGAAAATATGTGTTCATATATAAAGAAATTAGATAACTTGCATTGAATAGGCCATTCAACATATCTAACGATTCAAGTAGACATTTAAAAATGGAAAACCATAGCAAGAATGTTTGAATAAACAAACCTAGTCTAACTGGACCTTATTTGGCCTAATCTAATCTATATTGGACCTCATTTGATCGAAACTGGTCTAAACAAGACCTAATTTGCCCAAATTGGACCTACTTTCAAAGTTTAACCAAATTTGGCCTATGCCAGAACAATTTTATCTTTATTAAATTAAGTGAGCCATAATTTGGAAAATTTTGACCTACTTACCCAAATAAGACTTTTTTTGATGACGAGGGAACCACTCCCGCACGAGCGCCACTTTATGACCCCTGCAGGCAGTGTAAACCCCCGGATAGACCCCCTAACCTATACGGGAACACACCAGTTAACCACATCGTTGGCTGACCGACGTGACGGGTGAGTTATGAATTCTGGGGAATGCTGGGAGTCGAACTCATGCCCCCTCGCAAGGGGCTTGCGAGCCACACCACCCGAACTACTCCCCACCAGCTCCCCAAATAAGACTTTTTTCCTAATCAGGTCTACTCTTAGTCAAGTCAGATTTGATTTTCCCAAACTAGGCCTAAATTTGTCTAAATCGACGTTCATTTACAAGTAAACAAAAAGCAGTGGCCAAATTAGACATGATTTGTCTACATTGGGCATAAAATATTAGTTAGTTTGCAAGTAAACAAAAGTTGTTTCTCATAGAGAGGACTTACTTGAAGTTTGAACAAATTTTGCCTATGTTAGAGTGACTCTGAATAACTTAATCAAACTTGAGTCCCCCTAAATTTCCCTACAATGGCCTAAGTGAAACCTAATTTGGAAAATTTTGACCTACATCCTCAAAGAGGACCTTTTCATTTCAAAATAAGCCTATTTTCAATCATGTTAGATCTAATTTGCCAAAATTAGACCTGACTTGGCCTAAATATGCTTAAATTTACATGTAAACAAAAAGTAATGACCAAATTAGACCAAATTTGGCTACATTGGACATAGAATATTAGTTACTTTAGAGGTAAACAAAAGTGTTGCCTCATAATAACACATGAGTAAAAATTATTAGTGAGATAAGAGATTAAATAGAGATAATTGTTTGCAAGTATACAAAACTAAATTGGTATATATTGATTTACTATTAGAGTTTTCAGATTGTCTATTGGCATTCTGTGAATAAGTTCTAAACAGATTAACTAACCATGCAATATTATATAAACCATGTTGGTTTCTAAATAATAAAAATTGGAAGTAAAGCACAAAGAATGATACCTTGATAAGAAAGTATAATGTAATTCAAATAAAATGAGGGATACACCGTATTTATTTTTAGACTTTTATAATTAAGAAAAATGATAATAAGATCTTGTATAAGTACTTATTTTTCATCTTTAAAGTGCTCATTGTTACATGTCAAAATCCAACATGTGTCTTCAAAGAAGAAATTGTGTCTTCAAAGAAGGAAGTGGAACACCCTTCTCAGTAACATAGCACTATCAAAACCTAAATAATAGAGTCAAATCATCATTAATAATTTGTATAGAAAAAGATATTCTTTTTTAATCATCCATTAGGACTTTTAATACACATTACGAATTAGGCTTGAACACAAAAAAAATTGAGGACTCTTCAAGTGCAACCAAAAAATGATTTCAGATTCTTATAAATATCCCACTCATGCTATATAGCCATCATCTATAGGCCACAAATTCATAGATATTTTAAATGAAGGAAGACTTTCCTACCTTAGTCAATCAGAGTGGTATCTCTAGTCAAATGGAGAGCATCATACACCATAATTTGTCAGTACTAGAAGAAAAGATACCCAAAATGCATGTAACATGTACAATCAGTGCAAAAATAATAATTAAAACATTGTCATTATTTGTTGGGTAATAAAAATAATATCAAGGTTGAAGCTCATGCAAGTACTTTAGTTCTTATTTCCTCAATGAAAAAAACACCGTTTGACTTACCTTATGTAAGCATGGTCACATTCAAGTTTCCATAATTGGATATGTTTGATGATAATTTCAAACCATGATGATAGATTTTGTGCTAAATCACTTAATTGGGGATTCCTTGTATTTTTCATTTGTTGCATTAGAATCGTACTCCAGCTGATACAGTGCTATATAATTTCTTCATCCCCAGATCGAGTAATTTGGACTAAAACATTTCTTCTTCATCTACTCTTAAAGTCCACTATCGTCGAGATTTTGATGGGAGTTGGATGAGAAATAGAGAAAGGTGTTTCCTTTTCCTTGGATGGTTTCTAGAGTCAATCTGTGGACTCTGTTTCTAAAATATTAGGAATAAGTGATGAGGGACAAGAGAATAATAGAGAACTAGCAGGGGGATCTTTTTTACATATTGGAAGTAGGAGAGGTGAATGAAGAACATGACCCACAAGTAATTGTGAACATCTTATTCAACATTTATGTACTCATCAATAGATGATGGTGAAATTGGATCCATTATAACTCAGATTCAAGCCATCTTGGCATCAAATTTGCAGGGTTAAAGCTGAAGCCAACTTCAGAGAAGCGAGCATCAGCCGGCTAAAAGATGATGTCCAGTCAGAGGCAACATCAGAGACATTTTCAAAGATGCAAGTACTAGTCGACCAGAAGATGATGTTGAAAGAGAACAATCACTTAGGTGACCAGGGCAAGGAGCAGCTAAACAAAGTTGCACCTGAGAAAATGGATAAGTGAAGAGGGTTTGTCGGTGCCTTGGTTTTATTAAGTTGCAATTGGATCCATATTTGAAGGAGAGGAGAAGGCAACAGACGGTTTAGAAAAACACATTTGTCTTCAATTAGCCGCTTGAATGGAACTTACATAAACAAACGAGCCTCGTTTATTTGTTGAATTGTTATTCATTGTCTATAAATCTTGGTTTATGCAAAACTTCCCAACTCAACATTAGTTTACAGTCAGACTACATTATAGCATTCCCTCATAGGTGGAATGCTCTCCTACCAATACCTTTTGACATACGGAAGCTTCAATAGATCACTTAGTCTCGTCATGCATGATGGAAAGCCAGATAAACATAATCATTAGAGTGAGAAATTCAATTTGAAATAAATAGAAACTTTGGGGATTTCCATATGCAATATTCAGTGTGTGAGTAATATTTGACTGAGCATAGGTAGATGATTTGGATTCACATATGCAGAAAGCCAAAATTTTTGATGCAATTAGGGTGTGGACAGCCAAGGATAGAGTGTCAAGGAATAGGTGGTGGGAGGACACATACATCTTCTGTATCATCATTGGAGGTCTGGATGAATGAGGATAGGAAGTTGACTCGACCAGCAGTTGTCAGACCAGAAACCATCAGTGCAATTTGGGTGTGAGTAAGCATTTTCTTTATTTTTAAAATAAAATGTTTATGTAGAACATACATTTATGAATTCATCTTCCTTTATTTATAAATTTTCACATTGTAATTTTTTTTATTATAATTCCTACAAATATTTTATGTCACGTGCATGTGGACGAGTCTATTCACTAGTATATATATATACATATATATGAGATCTGATGAGATAGGCTTATTCAAATCATATATACTATCCATTATGAGCATTGCTTTTTTTATGCTTTCCTTCATCAATATCAACTCATTCATAATCAAACACTTTGTCTTCACCTTTGTCAGTACATGTATTTTTAAGAAAATCTAATTCCACCCAAACACCAGAGGCCAGCTTTCCCATGGAATAGTTTGAGATCTCATTTGTAGGGCCGCACTCAAGTCTATAGCGTGGATGAAAAATTGAGTAATATTATGCAAGTTGTATGTTTGTGACATGTATATGGTTGAATATTTGTGGTTATCTGACCATTAAGAGGATAATCTTTGATTTCTAAAATATATTCATTTTGAATCGATAATTGAGTGTGAATCTTTGGGACCCATGAATGTCTTTTGTTGATGTGTCATTCATAATTTTGGGTTGAGAAGATTTTTATGTTTCATCGTCATTTGTATGGTTCAAAATTATGATGGTTCTTGTGAGGAGTGTACCAAATTGCTGGATTATCTAAAAGTTTTCAAAGGTGTAACCAATGATTGACTCTACAGTTGGCATAAAATATGTTAATATGTTCATCATACCAAACCCTAACTTTCTTAGACATTTTGGTGTAATGGATGATTGAGATGTAGAAAAACTCATTCATATACTTTATAGGTTATGGTATATCGAGATGATTAAATGCAAATTTTCATTCTAAGTAAATGTGATGGCTTTTATAACATGAATATCTTGCATATAAGGAAGAGTAATTAAGTTCATCAACCCTATTTCTCCTTTGTGGGACATTAATGCCCATTTTTTGGGCTTCACTTCATTATTGGTCTAATAAGAAGTCCAACTTCATTGACGACTATTATATATTGAACAACTACATGTACGGTAGTCGATTTGTAGGACAAAGCAAAATATTCAAGGAACTTATGGAATTTGTGGCCTAGTAGTATTGGGGAGTGGCATCTTATCTGACTAGTGGGTTGATTATTTCTTCTCTTTCCCATCACTAGGATATGATTTGTATGAACCTTAGACTAGAGGATGGCATCTTCCATTGTTTCGTCATTTTTAGAAATCAGATGTAAAAATAGTTGATGCCCCCAACCTTCTCATCTATTTTAATGCAACATGGTTAATTATGATGGTTAGTGTTCTTGTTATGATTACTAAAACCTTACCCAGTACCCAACACAATGCCCTTATATCCTCACAATCAACCGATGAATCCAAAGATGATAACCTATTTGATGCAAGTATTTGGTACTCACCCACTTTTTTTATACAACTTTGTTCTTCTTGATCACTTCTAAATATGACTAGGAGGTTTTATTTAGTGGTATAGACATAGATATTGGTATTTGCATATGTATATGGTAATAAAAATAAGTAATGATAATCTTTTATCTAATGGACAAATATTAGAAGCATGGGTCAGTCCTTGCCAGTTTAAAAATTTCATAGGTTGCTTTCATCAACGGTACTCATGTCCATGTTTTCTACTCGTAATGCAAAAAAGATTAGGTTCTTTCTAAAAAGTGTCCTCTTTATTATATGGAGATATTTTTCCATATAGAGTATATGACACAGGGTATATAAAATGGACCTGGATGGTCAAATATACAACTTGTTGAAGAAATACCTTGATTGGTTCAAGCTTCTAGGTATTTCAAAAGTACAATACTTCCCTTTGACTCAATGATATTGGGTGACAACATGTCGTGTATTTTTCAAGTGACATCCATCGTCCTTGTAGTTTTGGATTGGATGAGTAGGATAAAGACAAGCCTTGGCTATGACACAACTAGTTGGTCATGTCAATCAGATATGAATATCGAAATTCATACATTGATGGGTCGATAGATTCAATGTATATCAAGTGAAATTAAGGGTATTCTTACAAGAATTTTTCCTTTTTTAACTCTTGAAAAAAAACAATTTGTATAACTAAGTTCAAAAGTGTATCTATAGAGAGAGATATCTAGTCAAATGGGAAGGTGGTATTGATAACAACAAAACTCAAAACATCTTCAAATGAATCTTATTATCACCCAATAAAGCCTACAAGAATGTCGAACTATAAGTTTTGTGTATGCTTCTATCCAATGTCACCATTCCCAAACCAAAACCAAGTCTTAGTTTGAGGGCCACTAGAAGAGAACATAGTAGTGGAATCTTCATAGTTGCATATCAACCCAAATAGGCCCAAGGTCTGGGCAATGAATCTTCTAGATAGGGTGGGGAGAGACCTTTCTCTAAGTGAGTGTTTGATGATGTAACACGCTTGAAAATATCCCCAAAAATGGTAATGTTTGGTATGGGATGAACTGATGAACTATTGATGATATTCCATGATGAGATATGGGTTCTTCCTTATATATAATGACTATAATTTTGCAAGAACCATATTTTTGTTTAATTCTATCATTTGAG
This sequence comes from Alisma plantago-aquatica, assembly GCA_963693085.1. Lineage (NCBI taxonomy): Eukaryota > Viridiplantae > Streptophyta > Magnoliopsida > Alismatales > Alismataceae > Alisma > Alisma plantago-aquatica. Next base: position 546,305,840 of record OY856410.1, on the reverse strand, counting down.
AGATTTTTTGAACTAAAAATAATCAAGTCTACTATCAATGTTTTGGAAAAAGGTTGGTAAGAGACCCAGATTGTAGATTATATGCCTTCCCATTGTGTATAAAGTTGAAGCTTTGGAAAACATGCATATTAAATGTATTGGAAAGGAAAAACTTGGTATTGAAAATAATCAATGCATAAAAGAGAGGACAAGGGTTAGAGTGGTGTAAATGTTGCAAATCAAATAGGGGATGATCAAATTACCTACATCTTGCATTCAATGAAGGATAAGAGTTATCATCAAGGTAGAGGACATCTAACGAGAAAGTAGGAGTCAATTACCAAAGAGGTGGGATAGAAATAGAGAGAAGGAAGAGCTATAAGAAAAGTTAGAGAGAAAATGTGTACAATCATAGCGTTGTCCAACTCAATGGATAATCAATAGAAAATGCTTGTAGTTTAAACCATGAATGAAATGCTCAAGTAATTTTGATTCTGTATGGAACAAAATGAGGGGAAAATGACTAATAATAATGATCTTAATATGAACAATGTTGAATTTTATAATATCCATATTTGTTAATTATATTTTCTTGGTAGGTGACCAAATTATTTATATTTCTAGGTAATAATTATACCTTAAAGTATACTCTGATATTGTCTAACACACTATGAATGGAGACTAATAGATGTCATGAAGTGCAGTGAGCGAAAGGGAAGGTTCTGCTAAAATTATAAATCATGAAAGGGATGGCTTAGCAAGAGTCCCTATGTGGAATACCGCATATGACTTATTGTTAAAAAAGGAGATCCAAGGTTAACATTAGTTTGAAATTGTCAATCTAGAAAATATCAATCATTATACTTGATTCATTGGCCATCACATCGATGAATATTCTTGATCTCATGTGTGAAGTTGAGAAAAAACTAGGAAGTATATAGCAGGAATAGGAGGAGAAGGAGAAGAAACAAAATAAAAAGAAGACTGAGAATAGAAAAAGAAGATCCATAAGAACAACTGAGAAAGAGGGAACCAATTTGAGGAAGAAGGAATTCTATTCATATTATTAAAGTCATATCTCACAATTGAGGATAAGAGTACCCTTTATACAATTAATGGGATCAATTATCCCCCATAAAATTCTAAAACTCACAATTAAAATACAAATATATATTCAACCACATACAAGGTCTTACATCACAATAGTGATTTGTTCATGATTTTACTTTGATTATGTAGTGAAGTTTGGCTTTTCTTGGCAGATACTACCTCACAAACTTGGGGAGGGGGATAACAACCCGTGTTAGGTGGTGAATTACTAGAGGACTTAGATGGTAGATTTTTGATCAAAAAATATTTCTCACTTAATTAGTGAAGAAAAAATGTGTAATAGTGGCATGTCCCAAAGAAACAATTCTATGGAAAATGAATCATGTGCCTTCATATGTTTTGTGTAACATGAAAAATAAATTCATTGTTACACAAATCACTCTAAGACATTGTCATAGAAAAACTAAGGGGATGAAGAAGAGACACACTCATAACTTTTAGAAGGTATATAAGCTATGTCAGCTCAATGGTAGTGGGCTTTAGAAACATATAAATGGATTCTAACTAGGAGCTACACTCAATGTGTTACTTTCTTTTAGATCTATAATACACATGTGTCTTCAACAAAAATGAATTAGCTAGAGGTGCATATCCAAGTGATTGGGCACCCGTCTTATTATGAATATTTTAAAAGAAGTAACTATGATATCATATGATCTTTTGGTTAACAATCCAAGGATTTATTTTGTTTACTACACAAGTATTGTGCTTGACTATGGAAAATAGATTTTCTAGGCAAGGACACAAATTGGAGAGCTAAATTGACTACAAAGTGAATGTCAAGGTAGGTAATAGTGAGTTGTCATGTTACCAACTACTTAACAATAATAATTAGGATTATAAAGAGAGGTACTATCATTAAACATTTTTGAGAATGTTTATATTCCTAGTAGTAAACCAAGTCATATACACTATAAAGACTCACCTAATTTATAATATCCATATCATTAGTCTATTGAATAAAAGAATAATATAGTCAGAAAAACACATGAATTCCCTGCACATAGTGAAGAGAATGTATGTCTCATAGAGAAAATGTATTATGGAAATGAGATGGGGGACTAGACTAATGAGATATATTTTTATGGATAGAAGGTAAACTTGTCCCCTATATATAAGAAACAAGGAAAGTAGAACAGAAGCAAACCAAACCCTAATGGGCCACATTAATTTGGGCCATTTGATATAATAAACTAAATAACAATAATTTTAACATGGGTATAAATATCGTGTCCCATTAAGATAAAATTTATTATGTCATGGGCCTAATTTTTGTGGCTAAATTGTTGCTGTTGTAGGAAATTACGACATCAGAGTAGGCAGCAAAAATAAAATTTTATGTCCATATTTCCCATAATAGCAAGATCACATCAATAACTATGTATTGTAAAGAATGATTTTATGAGATCATACCTGGTCCTGGAGCAAGTCCAGTGACTAATCTCTCGTTGCAGTTATGCAATTGTCTTCTAGTTGTACTCAGATGATGTTTGTTGTTGCTCCTAGTCTCCATTACGGGTAGCATGCTGGCATTGTCCTCCTAGAGGGAAAAGTATCCATTCCTCTAGAGAAGTCCACATGGACCACCTAGAACCCTTGTCATTCTACTAGAATAGATAGGAAGGTGTTTTCCCTCCTGTTGGTGTACTAGTCACCAACTTGCTCTCCTACAATTGTTCTCCCTTGCTATCCCTCCCGTTATCAGGTAGGACTTGCTCGGGCTTTCTATTGGTTACCACAACTAGAGAGGACAACAATTATCAGATGCAATTGAGTTATGTATGACAAGCCCTCAGTTCTTCTCCATTTATAGGAGGGTTAGAGTTAGGGTTCCTAGTCTGAATGGGAGTGGAAGGAATCAGGATTTCATAAAAGTTCACAACCTGTGATATGTGAAACGGTCGGTTCGCTTGGAGAACCACTCATTTGTCATGCAAATTGATAGGTTCACCAAGTTAACCGATCAATTCATCATGTATCCCAATTGCATATAATTGGAAATTCTAATCTAATTAATGCACAACATGACGTCAGTACTAATCCTTGATTCAATTAAATTGAACCACGAATTGGGCATATTGCTTTGCGTAATAGTCATCTCGCTTTGCAAAATGGTTGTCTCAGAACCCAAACCGATTGGTTCACTATGTGAATCGGTCATTTCGCTTTCCTGGTTCATCCACAATTTAGCCAATGCAATTTCCAATCAAGTTGATATAACTGGTCATTTCAACACTTAAATCAAACGATTGGGAGTTCAGTTGGTTAATTTGTTTCTTGAATTAAATACCTAAACACTTTAGTATTTAATTAAATTATCATTCATGACTAAACTCCTCTTCTAGTGTATCATATTTGTGTGACCCTATCCGTCCCATATTACATTGGCAGTCACTGTCTATAACTAGTTTATGACATCATAAGCAAAGAGTGATGCCTAATCACACATCATTGCTACCCAAGTAAATACAAAAGTTGGAGAACAACTTCAACCTACAATATGCATTAGGTGTTGTAGTGATGTCTAATTCCTTTGTCACTAATATCCAGAATGAACTGCAGGCATGGAATCGTCATCCTCTCAATGTTCAACACATGTTCCTTGAACTAGTGCAGACTGTCTAAGATATATGTGACCTCAATATCCTATATTGATTCACATTTTCATGCACATGCTTTTCTCAGTCTCACTTATCTAGTTTCTAGGATATAAAACTCTAGTAGGAGGGACAAATCCCATCTACATCACTCACAGTCATCCCATGTGTCACAGTGCACACAATCATCATCTTTATGCAAACCCTTATTCAACGTCATGTTGGATGATGTCAAAGCACAACGAACGACATGTGATGAGTGTAGTGATTTTATGTTACAACCCTAATTTTTTGGGTTCTTTTGGTGAGAAATGTAATTTCTCCTATTAATGATATTTGAACAAATAATGATATAATTTGTTTAGAATAAAAGGATTTCGTTTACAATAGCCTTGTTGGTTGTTTTGTGGGCTTTATTGTCTATTGGGCCCAATAACAAGAAAAAGACAAAGGAAACTCCATTATTAAAGAAATGGAGAAAAGAAAGATGTAGAAACCTCTAGAAGGAAAAGGAATATTATCCAAAGGTGGATTTTGTGCCTCTTGGGTTCCTTTGGTTCCAAGGAGTCCAAAGTTGCAAAAATAATGCAATTAGAAAAGAAAAGAACAATTAAATATTTCTTTATTAAGAAAGAAATTGGAGATAATGATAAAATGTGGAAAATAATTGGAAAGAGGTATGATTGAGTCATCTTTGGTGGATTTTCATATCCATAAGGTTTCTAATATTAGAAGGAATTCAAGAAACGAAAATAAAAAGAAAGATAAAGAGAAATCCTCAAAAGAGATATTTTAATAAAGAAATAAGTAAAATAATGAGAAATAATGGATATAGATGCATCTAGAAGGATAATGAGTATCCACTAAAAAGGATTTCGAAATATTAGAGTTTCTTGGGGTCCAAGGATCCCCAATGGAGAAAAAGAAAGAGAAAATACAAATAATACAAAATAAGAAGATAAGGTGATACATAATTAATGAATATTGTGGTATTGTTAAAAAGAGGTATTTTCTACTATAAGAAAGTATAATTTCGTGCCTTTAGGGTTCCTTGAGGTCCAAGGGATCCAAGATGCCAAGATAATGGAAAAAGAAAGAGGAAATATCAATTAACTTGGTTTTATTAATGAATAACTTGTATATGAAGGAAACACCTTTTTCCTTTGGAATTTGGGTTTCAATTTTGGTACTCGAGTAGATAATGCCAAGATAGAGTTTCCTCTAAAATTTGAGTGAAAAATAATAAACGAGGATAGAGATATGATTTTCCTGAGTTTCCTTGTTAAATACCCTTTTTAATTCATTTTTTTAAGAAAATAGGATTAGGGGAGCGATGTCAGCCGTTGGATGCCTCGTGTGGTCTAGGGAATCATGGATCCAAGGGCGGCTGCTCATCACCTACCCCAATTCATAGAAGGAAAGGGAGAGGGAAAAGGAATCTGAGTTTCTTGCACTCAGTGCTTTAAATCGATGAACTGATGAGTCCATCATTTTTGGGAGAGAAGTACGAAGAGGATCATCCCTATGTTGTAGGGGTTTGGTCAACTATTGGAGAAATTCCCAATTCACCCGAACCTGCCTTCGACCCTATATATAGGGGAGGGTGAGAGGAGGAAATAGCATGCCTTCTTGCTACCCTAAATGCTGCGGCAGACCGCGAGGAGTGCTCTCGTGCCTTCAATTACTGCTTCTACCCTGACTTGCACCCTCGTCTACTCAGCAAGCCTCGCCGGAGTCTGACAAGTAGGAGGAGGTTGTGGCATGTTCTTGGCACCCAATTGAACCCGTAGACAAGTTCGATGAAGGAAGGCGGAGCTTCCTGGACTTTTAATGCGCTCGTTGGTGGTTGGAGTCCCAAATTCAACCACGGGGTTGACCATCGCAGCAGCAAGAGGAGTCGCAAGGTTGAAGAAGAGACCCCACGAAATTACCAGCGTGCCCTTCTATCTCCTTCTATCAGGGTAAGGCTATTTCGTCTTTCGCATATTTCAGATCTCAAGATAGGCGCACGAATCCCAAGTCGTGGGATGTCACGTGGTCCAACAGACCATGGATCAAAAGGTCCTCGATTTTCTAGGGTTATCGAATAAATTAGTAAAAAGGATTTTCCTTGCAAAAATCATATATTTTGCTAGAAAACTCTGATGAGAAAAGTTTATAGATGAAATTTGATCAGAAAGCCAAAATCGGTATCTTTTTGCAAAAGTGTATAATTTTGATGGAAAGCCAAAATCGGTATCTTTTTGCAAAATCATATCTTCTTCTAGAAAACTCTGATGAGAAAAGTTTATGATGAAATTTGATCAGAAAGACAAAATCGGTATCTTTTTGCAAAAGTGTATAATTTTGATTGAAAAAGTATTAATTTGTGGTTAGAAACCCTAATTGATTATAAAGGATAGATTTAATAGTGCAAATAAGTTATTTCGAGTATTATTAACTTGTTCAATGATAAAGATGAATCTTAACTTGTTTTGAAGATGAAATTGCGAGATTTAGGGTTTTAAACATAATATGATGGTTAATATTCTTAGAAACCCCAAATATGGTAAAAAGGAAAGAAAAGTGCCTTTAATCTGAAATTAGGGTTATATGTGGATAAAAGGTAACCTTAATATCTTTCATGAAGAGTAGATGAGATAATTAGGGTTTGTGAGTAATTTTATAAAGTTAGGGTTTAAAATAGTAAAAATGAAGTGAAACCCTAAAAAGGACTAATAACCCTAGGAAACAACTAGGCTTATTAGACCTTGATGGCTTGATCAATGATAGGAAAATTGGATGCATGTTTTCAGGGTCATCTTGTGTGCTTGCTTGTTTACTGGATTTCTTGCTTAGTTGGATTATTCTTGCACTCAAGTCAGTCTGACAGGTATGTGGTTGATTATGGTTAATCGCATTAGTTTCCCGAAGGTTTTCCGGATGATTCATCGCATTGAATGCAACCTATCAGTTTGGATGTTCATAATTGCAAATCATAAAGTCATTATGATTATCACAATAATAATAAAAGTGTGTATTCTCACACCTACATGCCACCCTTATGGATGATGCAAAAAGGTCAAGCCTAGGAGGGAAGACCCATGGGCACCATGAGTGGTGACCCCAGACACCAAGCTCGGGATTGGGAAGGTGGTCTTTATTGAATGACTAATGGGCACTATGAGAGGTGACCCCAGGCACCAAGCTCGGGATTGAGAAGGTGGCCTTAAGACATTGGCATAAGAGAAACCCTATGGTGGGTATGCCAGGGTTAGGGTAAAAGCGGTGGAGAATGTCATACTGAAAGTGTAATTTGGCTTGTTAATTAACTTGATTGTGATATTTATATTGTTAGCCATATTTGCAAAATTTTGGTTGTCCCCACATACCGACATATTCCTATATTCTGAGCAATGTTTTGTTTGTCAGCGTTTTAGGTACAAAGTTGAAAAGGACAAATAGTAAAATGACATATTGTGAAAGTAAGAATTAAAAGTGCAAGGAGGATTAGTTAGAATAGACTCCAACTGGGGATATAAGTAGATATCCAAGTTTTTGAAAAAGATGTGCAAAGTTTTATTTTATGCCATCTTTTAGTTTAGTTTGGTAGATTTTCATAATTATTACTGATTATTTGTTGAACATTTGATCATGTTAATGGGGATAATGACTCTGACCTCTTGGTCTCCCTTAATTGTGGGTTACTAGGAGGCGTGGTCATTACATTTGGTATCAGGGCATAGGTTCCTCATTTAATCTTTAATAATTATTAAATTTTATAAATTCCATAGAACCGAGGGAGTTATTAGAGGATTTTCCGAAAGGCAGAGGTGTCTAGAAAAGGATCACGTCTGGGGGCTTGCAATATTTTCCTCCACACCGCTAGTCGGAATACGAGGACTCCCAAATTTGTGTGACTGCATTGCCAATGTCTTAGGATTTGACTCAAAATAAGATACCTTTAGGACTCTCTAATCTTGTTCATCCCTTCTCAACTCAAATTCTGTTAAGGATTTTAAGGATTAGGGTTTTTCTCTCTTTTCCTCACCCTCTTGAGGTATGGGTAAAGTTGACAAGGTTTAAGGAATCCTCCACCAAATTAATGAAAATCATGTAAATAAGATGTCATGGACATAAGCTTAATGGTTTAAGCATAAAGTAAAGAACAGATACATGCTTAGGTCATATGACATATGTTGTCATGCCCTCAGGAGAGACCTGAGGCTAGACCTTCTTGTTAGGAGGATAAGTAGATAGAGTTAGTCTTTGAGGTAGAGACCTCCATTATGAGTAGAGACCTATTGCATCCTGTAAGGATGATGCTAACCATAACCCTAAGTGAAGGTTAGAGAGATATGGCACGATGAGTTAGATGTCATGGTAGACTAGGTGTGTGGGTGGACATGCTTTCGGATGCCCATGATGATATGATCCATGTGAGGTTGGATGACCTAGTACCTTTGACCACCCAACCCGGGAAAGGGTCGTGCATGTTTGAGTGAAGGATAGCTCCTTCAATGATGAGGTTAGTGAAGAACCTATAGAAACCCTATGGGCTTATGTGAGTAGGCCATAACATGCACCCAGAGTACGTTAGTAGTGACAGCAGTAAGTTGAAACCCTAGCCAAGAGAGTATGTTGGATAGCTTATGAGATAATCATAAAGGGCTATGGATAATCTTAAGCAAACATAAGTTTGAACATAGGCTTCACCCATGTAGGGGTACGCTTGTGAGCTTGATCCTTCATGGAGAGAGGACCTATAGTAGTAAGGCTTTTTGTAGGGTTAGCTCTAGAGAGAGAGCAGGACCCAAGCATGAAGGTTGGAAGTTTAGACTCTGGGTTAGGAGAAACCCTGAGAAGTTGAGGATGATGCGACCTAAGAGGATGGTTGTGGTTGCCTCATGCAGGATCCCTGGAGGCTGATGGTATCTTGGTTGCCTTTAGAGGAACCAAACCCTAGAGAGAGGATGAGACTGTTGGTACCTATGTGCCTATGGTATAGGTGTTTACCTTTTAGGGATAGGAGGAAGAGTTCCTTAGACCATGAAGAGATTTAGTAACACGTTGTGAAGCCTTACACTTAGTTGGTTGTCCTTGAGGAGGACTCCACTCTGAAGTGTTGTTCAAATAGAAGGATCATGGGAAGTGCATGTCATACCTTGTACATGCTTGTTTTGTAGTTAAAAGGTTGAGCATGCAGTTGGACATCTAAAAAGTGAACCTAGGATTCTTAGACCTAAGAGGGGAAGTGGTGTACCTGATGCTCATGATGAGATTTGAGTTTCTATAGATTCGATCATGGCACTCCTCATGTTGAGAGGAAAGGGAAACCCCTTAAGTTTAAGGTAGGTTTGATGAACCCCTCACAGCTAAGTTGGTGACATGGGAAGGTATGATCTTGATCCAATGTTGAGGATGAGAACAAGTACGACCTAGCATGGTTTAGTAGGTGGTCTGCTTGTGCCTTAGTAGCATGCTAGGGTGAAGCATGCTCATGTAGATGTAAACCCTAGACATAAGGATGTTTGTGACCTTTGTTTCTATCAAGAGATAGTTTCCTCCCATCCTGGGAGAGGGACCCTTTCGTAGGGTGTATACCAGTCTTGTTGGTTTTGAGGTAACCTAAAGAGGTCTTATAGGATCTTGAGAAGAGAAGTGAAAGGTACATAGTATGAGAATGAACATGTAGACCCATAGATAACCATCTCTAAGTGCATGTGGATGTGTTACCATGGAGGTAACTGGTATGGGGCCTGACCAAGGTACGCAGGTCATTATGACCCCTATGAAAGGATGAAAGTCAGCCCAAGAATGCAGAGAGAGATAATGAAGTCATGGGTAAGGTTCTAAGTTGGACATGTACTATGTTAGAATCCTAAATCTATCCTAGGGTCAGGTAGGGATAAGACCGATGGAAGTAGGAGTTGCCTAATTCCCTAGTTGTACATGACCATAGGGTCGGGATGTAACAACTATCATTGTTTGAGGGACATGGGTTAGGAGATTAATCACCTTCATGAACTCATGGGACCCAAAGTGTAGATGCGGAGGGCACTCTCTGGATGCATAAGGGAAGAGGGATAACCCCAAAAGTTTCAGCACCCTATAGACCTAGAGGAGATGACCAAGGATTGTGTGGTGACCCAAGTAGGTTCGAGACCAGTTTTCCATGGAAATAACCTTGATATCAAGATGATCATGATGTAGAGACATATGTTGCACTTTTCAACTTAGATTTGAAGGTGTGCTGGAAAGGTGGGATGTACCATCTCTACTCTTGGAATAGGAAGAACTCTGTATTTGTATGGCTGCCAAATTCTTATTTCCTCTTATTATGGGAGTGAGAGATAGGACAGTACGCATGCCATACACCAAGGATAAAGACGATAGGAGTTGGAACATTGCTATGAGGTATGAGGACAGAGATGATAACATACCCTTGTGGAGTAAACGATATGTGGATGATATACAAAAATAAAGAGAACTAAGGTAGTCATCTTATGAGGATGCTTGTATCATGAGCTATGTGGAATTTGCGAGTCATACAAGGTTGAGTTTGATAACCAAGAAGATGAGATCTAAGTTTTCTTGTTGAGTTTGAGATGAGATGATAAGTGGAATACATGGGGGTGTGTGTCTTCAACATTACCTAACACCTAAGGATGTGAGGTAGTAATGGATGTTCTAGTTGAGATACAACTGCCTAGTTTAGCTAGAGGCTAGAAGAGGTTGTTAGGTTAACCCTAAGTTTGAAAAAGGAGATATGTTTGGCTAACACTCAGATGTAACGAGATTGTTGATTAAGTTAGTAGTTGTTTGGTTATCTAGCCTAGGTCTTGATGCAATGAAAGGATGGTTGTAGAACCTCAGATGCACTTCTTTAGAAAAGAAGGTGATGAAACACGACTAGAGTGGTTTAGGGTTTCTGAGGAATCAATCTTGAGGAATCATGACATACAGGAGATCATGCTTTTAAGATCATCATACACCATGGTACTGTTGGGTTTTAGGGGAGACAGAAAAGGCAGCGGAAACAAAAAAAAATTCTCCCAAACCCAAAATAAAGGAATCATGTCAACGTCTATACAATAGGAAGGGTGGTTTGTAGAGGCATACCTTGTCCCGAGGCTTGCTCGGCGACGTTACCTCACGGCTTGCGCAGTCTTCACCTTCAGTCTTGAACAGTGTCTGTGCAGCTCCTAGTCTCACTGGGACTGTCAGCTCCTCGTTTCACCAGGACTGTCGGGATTGACAGTTGTCCTCCAATCAGAAGAAGTCTCCCGCCTCTGAAGTAGTCCACACGGACCACCTGGAACTCCGATCTCCTTGTCCCACAAGGAATCAAAAGGAGTCACACCCTCCTGTCGACATACTAGTCACTGACACACTCTCCTGCAACCAATTTCCTTTCTACAGTTGTCCTTCCCTTATTGTGCCTCCCTTATCGGGCAACACTTGCTCAGGCTCTCTCTTAGTTACCAAAACCAGAGAGAACAACAACTTTGCAGAGCAACTGGTGCACTGAGTTGTGTTCCTGAGAAGCTCCCACTACCCCTATATATATAGGAGGGTCATGAGACAGGGTTCTCTACCCTAGGCAATGCAAGATTAATGCAGGAGTAGAAGGGTTTGAGATTTTCCACAAAACAACCAACTGCGCCACCTAAACCGATCGTTTCAAGCATGAAACGGTCAGTTGGGGAGTTGAGTCGATCGTTTCACACCTGAAGCGATCAGTTGGAGCACCTGAGCCGATCGGTTCACTTCCCAACCGATCGGTTCATGGTCCTGGTCCAACTCAAATTGACTTTCATATTTGTTTCCGATTAATCAAATATTAATCCTTGTCCAAATCGAATTTGTACAATTGAAACAAATTGTATTTGTAAAATAGTCTTTTGACTTTCCAAATGATCTCGGTTAGACCAGTTGATCCGATCAGTTCAACCCTTAAACTGGTCGTCTCAGCCTGTCTTGATCCGATCGGTTCATCACATGAGCCAATCAGTTCATCACATGAGCCGATCGGTTCACCAACCTGAGCCGATCGGTTCATCATATGAGCCGATTGGTTGGGGCAGTAGACTTGTGCAAATTAGTCAATTGCAGTTTCAATCAATCTGATACTCTAATCAATCGATCCAACACCTTGAATACTATGATTTTGAGCTATCAATTAATTGAGTGTTTAATTGAACTACTAAACTCCTTTAGTAATCAATCTAAATAGCATTTGTGGATAAACTCCTCTTCCAGGTTAAATCCTATGTGTGTGACCCTACAGGTCTATTTCACGTTGGCAATGAAAGTCCATAACACTTATGACTTTACAAGCAAAGAGCGGTGCCTAGTCACACATCAGTGCTACCCAAGTGAAATAGAAAGTTCGAGAAAAACTTTCAATCCTACAATCTGTGAATGGTGTTATAGTGAATGTATAATTCCTTTGTCACTAATATCCCAAATGAACTCGAGGCATGGAATAGTCATCCTGTCAACGTTCATTCACTTTCTTGATCTCAGAGTAGATTGGAGGAGATATGTATGACATCAATATCACATATTGATTCACACATGCATGCGCATGACTATCTCAGTCCTACTCATCAAGTGGTCATGGATATCAAACTCCCTCAGGAGGGACAAATCCCATATCTATCACTCACCCCTCAAAAGCCACATGTGTCAAAGCCACCCAATCATCACCTTTGTAACAACCCATGTTTCAGGACTGTGTTTGATGATGTCAAAGTGTACCCAATCACATGTGTTGAATGTAGTGATTTCAGGTCAAAGAATCACACTCACCACCATCAATGTGAGAACTGACTGCGACTACCATATCCTGGTTCCATGTGTCAAACTCATGGTGGGTCTGTCTGATACACTTGTTCTCTAACAAGTACCTATGTGTTTGGTTTGATATCTCCATATCATGACTAATGAGATTATGTCATCAACCAACACCACAATCTAGTCTTCTATGTCATTGTTGTCTATCTACCTTCCACAATGACATCTGACTAGGGACATAATAAGAATGTACAAACTCTTAGCATCTGTATGATCTCATCGTTCAGGTCCTGAACTTGAAAGCATACGTCATTGAGTATTGTCATGCTCTAGACATTCAATATGTTCTATCATTATCTCATATGACTGAACCAGAAAGAATTGGAAGCTTGCCTTTGATGTTTATCAAATCAATCTTAATGTATTCCACCAATCATCCCTTGATTGGCTCTCAGGGCATACATACCAACAGGTACTACTAAGATAGTAAATGACAGTAGTACTTTGGATTCTTAAGATGAAGTTGTGTGTGGCTTGTCTCCATGCAAGCCAGGAGGTGTAGGACGAACACCAGTAACCCAATGAGTTGGTATAGAGGATAAAGAGTCCCTGAGATGAGGTGGGAGTTCATCACAATGGTTGTTGTGGTAAGTCTCCCCTAGACCAAGGAAGTTCATGATGTAATATGGGTTATGGTAGATCGCCTTACCTAGATGACATGAGAAAGAAAGAATGTTGTCATGGGACGGATCTAGTTGAACTACATATGAGAAAGATATGGTTCAACTACACCATGATGCAAGTTCAAAAGTTCTTGAGTGTAACCTAAAGATTCACTTCCATGTGGTGGAAGTAGGTACATGAAGAACTCGATGTTAGTACAGTTTATCACCCCTAACTAATAGTTAGTATGATCCAGACTAGAGGGTCTGATGAGAGCATGTGTACTTGTTCATGGTGATATATAGAGACAGTTTTTGTCCTCTGTAAAATGTGATGATGACCACCATAGCTAGTATCGGGATGTAAAGAAGCTCTGTAAGCGAGGTTGTGTCGGTTACGACTTCATTAAGATGACATTGGTGAAGAGACCTTGTGAAGGTCAGAGAGACCACAGTGGTGTAGATGAAGTCGCTTTGATCATGCGATGGCTGAGGAAGCCCAAGGGCAACATGAGTCATGAGCAGACTGACATGCAGTACACTATGGGAGAATATGTGATGTGAAATCCGACCCCTCTAAGTTATAGCTAAGAGAGTTGAGTCCCGGCTACATGGGTCCATTTGAGATGGATTAGTGGAGATGGTTATGTTTATCCTTACCCCTCAGGATAACATGATGTATAATGTGTTCCATGAGTCCGATCTAGAGCACTATGTGAGGTACCCAAGCCATGTGCTGAGCCCTGAACCTATTCAGCTTTATGAGAGGCTGAAATGTCCTGAGTCACCTATGAGGGTACGACATACCAAGGTGAGAGAGAACTCAGATGAAAGAATATGAGATGATGAAGGTTCTTGGGATGTACCATGGAAAGGGTGAGGCCACATGGAAGCCATGATGGACATAAGAAAGGCTTATCTTGTTTGTTTGTGTGCTTGGTGGAATTTTGGGGGCAAAATTCCTATAAGAGGGGAAGGATGTTACAAACCCAAATTTTTAGGTTCTTTTGGTGAGAAATGTAATTTATCATATTAAAGATATTTGAACAAATAATGATATAATTTGTTTTGAATAAAATGATTTTGTTTACAATAGCCTTGTTGGTTGTTTTGTGGGCAAGGAATATTATCCAAAGGTGGATTTCGTGCCTCTTGGGTTCCTTGGGTTCCAAGGAGTCCAAAGTTGCAAAAATAATGCAATTAGAAAAGAAAGATCAATTAAATATTTCTTTATTACCAAAGAAATTGGAGATAATGATAAAATGTGGAAAATAAGTGGAAAGATGTATGATTGAGTCATCTTTGGTGGATTTTCATATCCATAAGGTTTCTAATATTAGAAGGAATTCTAAAAAGGAAAATAAAAAGAAAGATAAAGAGAAATCCTCAAAAGATATATTTCAATAAAGAAATAAGTAAAATAATGAGAAATAATGGATAGAGATGCATCTAGAAAGATAATGAGTATCCACTAAAAAGGATTTCGAAATATTAGAGTTTCTTGGGGTCTAAGGAGCCCCAATGGAGAAAAAGAAAGAGAAAATACAAATAATACAAAATAAGAGAATAAGGTGATACATAATTAATGAATTTTGTGGTATTGTTAAAAAGAGGTATTTTCTAATATAATAAAGTATAATTTCATTCCTTTAGGGTTCCTTGAGGTCCAAGGGATCCAAGATGCCAAGATAATGGAAAAAGAAAGAGGAAATATCAATTAACTTGGTTTTATAAATGAATAACTTGCATATGAAGGAAACACCCTTTCCCTTTGGAATTTGGGTTTTGAATTTGGTACTCGAGTAGATAATTCCAAGATAGAGTTTCCTCTAAAATTTGAGTGAAAAAAATTAAGTGAGGAGAGAGATATGATTTTCCCAAGTTTCCTTGTTAAATACCCTTTTTAATTCTTTTTTTTTAAGAAAATAGGATTAGGGGAGTGATGTCAGCCGTTGGATGCCCCGTGTGGTCTAGGGGATCACGGATCCAAGGGCGGCTGCTCATCACCTACCCCGATTCATAGAAGGAAAGGGAGAGGGAAAAGGAATCCGAGTTTCTTACACTCGGTGCTTTAAATCGATGAACTGATGAGTCCATCATCTTCGGGAGAGAAGTACAAAGAGGATCATCCTTACTTTGTAGGGTTTAGTTGACGATTGGGGAAATTCCCAATTCACCCGAACCTTCCTTCGACCCTATATATAGGGGAGAGTGAGAGGAGGAAACAACATACCTTCTTGCAACCCTAAACGCTGCAGCAGACTGCGAGGAGTGCTCTCGTGCCTTCAATTGCTTCTTCTACCCCAACTTGCACCCTCATCTTCTTGGCAAGCCTCGCCAGAGTCCGGCGAGTAGGAGGTGGCCGTGGCATGTTCTTGGCTCGCAATTGAACCCATAGACAAGTTTGGAAAAGGAAGGTGGAGCTTCCTGGACTTTTTTCGCACTCGTTGGTGGTCGGAATCCCAAAGTCAAGTGTGGGGTTGACCATCACAGTAGCAAGAGGGGTCGCGAGGTTGAAGAAGAGACCCTGTGAAATTACCAGCGTGCCCTTCCATCTCCTTCTATCAGGGTAAGGCTATTTCCATCTTTTGTGTATTTCAGATCGCAAGGTAGGCGTGTAAATCCTGAGCCGTGGGATGTCGCGTAGTCCAGTGGACCATGGATCAAATGGTCCTCGATTTTCTAGGGTTATCGAATAAATCAGTAAAAAGGATTTTCCTTGCAAAAATCATATATTTTGCTAGAAAACCTTGATGAGAAATGTTTATGCATGAAAGTTGATTAGAAAAATATGAGGAATAAGTTAAAAATAGTTTGAAAGCCTAAATCAGTATGTTTTTGCAAAAGTGTATAATTTTGATGGAAAAAGTATTAATTTGTGGATAGAAATCCTAATTGATGATAAAGGATAGATTTAATAGTGCAAATAAGTTAATTCGAGTATTGTTAACTTGTTTAATGATAAAGATGAATCTTAACCTGATTTTAAGATGAAATTGTGATATTTAGGGTTTTAAACACAATATGATGGTTAATATCCTTAGAAACCCTAAATAGGGTAAAAAGGAAAGAAAAGTGTCTTTAATATGAAATTAGGGTTATATGTGCATAAAAGGTAACCTTAATATCTTTCATGAAAAGTAGATGAGATAATTAGGGTTTGTTAGTAATTTTATAAAGTAGGGTTTGAAATAGTAAAAATGAAGTGAAACCCTAATTAGGATTGAAACCCTAAAAAGGACTAGTAACCCTAGGAAACAACTAGGCTTATTAGACCTTGATGGCATGATCAATGATAGGAAAATTAGATGCATGTTTTCAGGGTCATCTTGTGTGCTTTCTTGTTTACTAGATTTCTTGCTTAGTTGGATTGTTCCTACACTCAAGTCAGCTTAACAGGTATGTGGGTAATTATGGTTAATTGCATTAGTTTCCCAAATATTTTCTGGAGGATTCATCGCATTGAATGCAACCTATCAGTTTGGATGTTCGTACTTGAAAATCATAAAGTCACTATGATTATCACAATAATAATAAAAGTGTGTATTCTCGCACCTACATGCCACCTTTATGGATGATGCAAAAAGGTCAAGCCTAGGAGGGAAGACCCATGGGCACCATGAGTGGTGACCCCAGACACCAAGCTCGGGATTGATAAGGTGGTCTTTATTGAATGACTAATGGGCACTATGAGAGGTGACCCCAGGCACCAAGATCGGGATTGAGAAGGTGGCCTTAAGTCATTGGCATAAGAGAAACCCTAAGGTGGGTATGCCAGGGTTAGGGCAAAAGCGGTGGAGAATGTCACACTGAAAGTGTAATTTGGCTTGTTAATTAACTTGATTGTGATATTTAGATTGTTAGCCATATTTGTGAAATTTTGGTTGTCCCCACATACCGACATATTCCTATATGCTGACCGACGTTTTGTTTGTCGGTGTTTTAGGTACAAAGTTGAAAAGGACAAACAATAAAATGACATATTGTGAAAGTAAGAATTAAAAGTGCAATGAAGATTAGTTAGAATAGACTCCAACTGGGGATAGAAGTAGATATCTAAGTTTTTGAAAAAGGTATGCAAAGTTTTATTTTATACCAGCTTTCAGTTTAGTTTGGTAGAATTTCATAATTATTACTGATTATTTGTCGAACCTTTGATCCTGTTAATTGGGATAATGACTCTGACCTCTTAGTCTCCCTTAGTTGGGGGTTATTGGGAGGTGTGGTCGTTACATTTTAGGTCTAAGAACCATAATCACCACCTTCATTATGAGAGATGACTATGACAACCAATTATGGTTTCCATTTGTCACTCTTAAGGTGGGTTTGTCTGATACACTATTCCCCAACAAGTATCTATGTGCTTGGTTTGGTATCACATATCATGACTGATGAGATTATGTCGTCAACTAACACCCACTCTAGTCTTAAGTGTTAATGATGTCTATCAATCTTCCACACTAACATCCGACTAGGTACATAAAAAGAATTTACATACTCTTAACATCTGTATGCTCTCATTGTTCAAGTCACACACTTGAAGACATACATCATTGAGTAATATAATTCTTTAGACACTCATTATATTTTGACATTATCTCATAACTGATTAAAATAAAATAAATCAAAAGCTTACCTTTATTATTTAATCAAATCATTTATATAATATGCCATCACAAGCACCATATGATTAGATCTTTGGGCATACATACCAACAGACTCTAGGGATGTAAACATGTCTATCATGTTTCTGTTGTACAAGTGTTAATCTACATGATTAGCAACATTTTGCTATTTTTTCTGTGTATTGCATGTTACTCATCTCTTTGATGTACAACATTTAGTATGAGATGGAATTTCCATAATATACTAACTGAAATTCATTGCCTAACCAGTAGCTTCATTGTTACACCCCGATCTCACAATTTCCTCAAATCATGAGATTAGGGCGTAAGATGGGATTTATATTTAACACAAAGAACACCCTTAACTTTTTGCTTTTCTTAAAAACTCTTGTTTCTTCGCATTGAACCACATAAAACATCTGAGCAAGGGAATCTGAACATTTCCTTTACTAATCAAACTTTAAATAGAAAAGATACATGTATAAGCATTCACGATGTCTTTCACACATTAAGCACATTAAACTTGCTAATTAGCATACATATCAAAGAGGAACAATATTACACATCGTATTTACAACTCTCTCTCTTATCTCTTACTGAGGACCTAGAGTGACAAGGACCGACTGACTCAACTAATCTCATACTTGACTCCTGTGGCAGATGTACTCCGAAGCTCTGATCATCTTCAAGTCCACGCGATTAACCCTAAAATGTTTGAGTAGAGGGGTGAGCCTACTCGCTCAGTGAATGAGTACTTCAAGGAAACAGACTAATGCACTAATGTGATTTCAGATATAATTTGAGTAAACGATATGAGAATTAACAGCAATAAATACTACACTGAGCAGTTCTAAAACAATATAATTGAAATAACAAAGAATGTAAATATTGCATCCAAAGAATAACTACTAGAAGACTATGCTCTAGTCTTCCTTAACTCTATCATTTATAAAGAACTCTGTGAACCTATATGATCATATTTTAGATTATGCCCCAAACATATGCAGTGCACTCTGCATATGAAACTCGCAGTGAACTACGAGTCCACCGTACAAGACTTAGTGACACACCCGGGAAATGCTAAGTCTGACTTCTCGTCCTGGTCTGCACAGGACTCTCAGGCTCACAAGGCCTCACTGCACTAACTCTGAGTGCTCTGGACTCCTCCGCAACCTGTAGTGCACAGTGGAGGGTCTCTAAGTCTCCGATGCCTGGGCGTATCCCCAGAACTGACCGGGACTTCTCCGATGCCTGGGCGTATCCCCAGAACTGACTGGAACGTACTCTTGGATTTCCGATGCCTGGGCGTATCCCCAGAACTGACCGGAATCCTACCACTCAGACTACGTGTCACCGAGACAATCGGTATTTGTTGGACACGAGTCTCCGATGCCTGGGCGTATCCCCAGAACTGACCGTTTCACCCCCAAAGGTACAGACCGCGCAATGGGGTTCTACGATGTTGGGGCACCTAAGTCTATTAACTGTTTAACAGATAAATATCATAGCTCATGTATTCAACATATACCATGTCTCAATAACATCCCTTTCTAGGGCATGTCATATCTCATCACCTGCAATTGACGAGATATGTATTGAAATATATGAAGCCCTGCAGTATGTAAATATCATTTCAGAGAGAACAAGCATATAAAGTTAAATGCACTAGAAACATACAATTCAACAATTAAGCATCACCACATCTCATATCGAGACCTTTCATATTACCATAGCATGATTCATTGAACACCCCATCCTTAGGGTTTCATTTGCATTATTCATTCATCACATGCCAACACCCTACTCTTAGGGTTGCATTTGCCTCATTCACCTTTTCATTTACCTCATTCACTTGTCACATGGCTCTCATAAGGATTTCATAGGATATAAGCATTCACTAAATAAAGATTGTTTCCAACAAATCATATGCAATCAATATAAACATGAAACCATGGAAATTCAACTAAATTTAGGTTTTCCATTTCATCACTGTGATATCATGTATCCAGAATAAGATTCAATTAAGATAACCCACGAGGTACATCCTAACCACTTATAGAGTTACTAGTCCTTTTCAATAAGGTTGAAACACTAGTGATGTCTCAATTAGGTTAAACCCTAATTACATCATTTGATATAAATCTGTAAAGCATTCTCACTAGGAAGTGTTGCATACGTTTCTGATATGAATCTACCATTTAGGAATCATTTAAAACAGAGAAGGAATCCATATCATATCAATTTACAATAACTTAAATCAAACGGACATTTCAAGATTTAGAATTCACATGCTAAGCATTTAGGGATTTGGATGTTGTAATCAAATTCGTGCATTAGAATGTTTGAAGGAAGAACCCACTCACCCTGAGGTGTGAAAACACCTCACAACTGCAGCTCAACTCAGGAAATCTCGAATTCCTATCAAATTCCTAGCAAATCTCCCAATTCTTCTTCCATTCAACTTGGAAACCTTGAAAAAGAGGGATTATGAAGAAAGGGTGAGAAAAGAGGGAATTTAGACATCATCTTGGATCAAATCAGAGCAAGGACGGAATCTTGACATAAGAGAGAAGATTTACCATAAACGTCTATGCAAGGAATCCGAACTTACTTGATTTCACCCTTCATGGAATCGCAAAACCCTAATTCAGCAATTCCCCCACTTTCTCCACTCAAGCCCTAATTCTCCCTCTCTCTCTCTAGGAGCTCGTTTCTCTGGAATGAATGACGAGAAATGAGAGCTGCTTGTGTGTGTGGTCGTTCATATAAGTCAATTGAGCTGCTTGGGTCAATTGCATATTGACCCAACACTTAACTTTAATTATATAGGCTGAATATTCAGTTATACAAAAGTTACTGTAATTCGCTTATTTCAGAGATCAAACATTCTCCAACAATTATGGGAATTTAGCACGTTGTTAATAATTGATCTATAAAGCTTCAGTTAAAATTTGAGATCATTTGGAGTTACCAATAATTAATTAAAAATCGAACAGTGCACTGCTATATTGCAGTCTGCAGAATATATTCGGCCGAGTTTGTCCTGCACAAACTCGACCGACACCCTTACTGTAGGGATTCAAAAGTCATCCAAAAATTATGCCAATTTAACAGAGTGTCTAAAATTGTATTTATCAAATACTGTTAAAATTTGAGATCAATTGGATATACCAATAAAAAGATAAAATTCAATTACCACACTGCTGTAAAATTCTGAAATTGTGATCGGTCGAGTTTGAAACTCGGCCGACAAACAGGTCAGAGCATTCTTCAAAAACTCTGATATTTTCCAATGTTGTTCACATGTTATATATCTAAATCATATCCAAATTTGAAGTAAATCAGAATTATACATAAAATACTAAAAATCATTTAGTGAGACACTCTACTTATCAAATTCTGTATTCATGCATCATTAAAACCCTATTTTGGGCCGATTAGGGTTTATGCTTCTCAAACCCTAATTCTCAAGACAAAAGAACATTTAGACTTCTTATCATAGCTAAAAAATACTAATTGTTTTATTGTCATTAATTATATTTCAAGAATGATTATTCTAATTAATCTTCGCGATTGTCTAGGTAAACCCTAGTTTACCAGTTAAGCTCAGATGGGGTCGTAACAACTCTCCCCCCCTTAGAATGTTTCATCCTCGAAACATAAACCTACAAGAAAGATACATTCAGGGTTATTCTAAGCTTCTAAAGCCTTCCATGTCATCATATTCTTGTATTTCATACCTGAATGTAGTTTTCAACATTAGATCTTTTAATTCTTTACTAAATCACAACATATTTCAAATAGTTCTCGATGATATCAAGCAAATTCTTTATGCCACAGCCAAACATAGAATGCAAAGATAAACCACCACGCTTTCACTGCGCAACTCTGATACTCTGATACAACTATCTCAACTTATGCGGCTCAGAAAGTTCTATTGTTCTGTATCATCTTTAAGTGACAAAAGCAAGTTCACCATGCTGTTTTAAACTTTAATAACATGCTACTCAAATAGTAAAACAGTCTTGAAGTAAAAGACTAGATTCAACAATCAATTGCACAATACTACTCTTGGCATCCCCATTGGGTCATGTATGCATGAGGTGAAGCATTACCACCTCATTCCATTCTATCCTGTTTCGATCCTGGGACCTGTGGGTTATGGGCCCACACACAATTCAAAGTGTAACCATCGCACTATATCATTTTAGGGTTTCAACAACAGTAATAAGGTAATCCACGATTGTATCAGTCATTCAAGCATTAATCATATTCAATTATCATCACTCAGTTATATTAGAGCTAGGTATAACAAGCTACACCTCATTAGGGTTACTTGTTCAAACAATCTGATTATCAACCCTTTCTATTAATATGAGTGAATAGGTATAACTACCTTATTCAGGATATCCCTCCATGTGTTCTGACATCATCCAAACCGTATCACCATGTCACAAATACACAATACTAGGATGCATATCTGGTATGAATTACTACAACTATCATACGCCTTTACTTTAACATATAGCTTGCACAAATACACTGAAATCATATGTAGAACCAACTTTCATACCCTAATATGCCTTCAACAAATCATACATGCAAGAACAAATTTACATATTACACAAAGCTAGTATTTTCCCATATCTCTCTGCTCATTCATTACTTCTTTACTTTTTACTACCTATCCTTTTCATATGATTATATACGATAAACCTCATTAACATTGAAGCATTTAAGATAGGAATAGATTATTCATTATTCTTGCTATCACACAAGAATTTTATTTCTTATCGCACTTCATCATACTGTATGTCACTATTACATTCACTAGATGACCCCACCAAGGTAGTTATGCACCATATATGATTCATTTTCTCTTATCATTTCATTCCCATCTTGCTCTCATTAAGGAATACATGAAAGAGAAGATGATTTTAAGACTTGGAATTCTTGTATTCAAACATTCCCTTAATACATTCTCGTATGCAGATTTACTTAGTTATCAACAGAGATATTTGATTAATTAACACTTGCTTGAATCTCACAACCTCTTTATTTTATAACTGCTCCATCATATTTCAAACCCTTTCTTACATTTCATAGTCCTCTATCCCTATACTACTCTTTAACCTGTCATCTTTAATTCTAAATTTTTCTTCTTATGACCATGTTGCTTATTCATATGTATGGTCATGTATACCATGTTGCACATATTTCCTCCTTTACCTTTATACTATTATGAAGTTAACGTTCTAAATTAATAGTCCTTCTATTAGTTTTTTACTCATGTTGAATACATTACATATTCTTCATTTTTTACATCAAGTGGGTCATGCATGGGTCAAACATAGTTTCTCTTTCAATCAAGTTTTTCTCTCCTGAATACAGTCTACCTTTGTATGACTTATTCATTCGTTAAACTACACCTATGCCCTTTGCTTAGAAACTAGTTTGTTGTTCTAGTCTTATGAATTACATGTTCATACGATCCTCTTCACTTTTATGGACCTATTAAAAGCTCACTCTATTCTTCTACTTAGCCTTTTCTTTAGAGTTCATAAAAGCATTATACTCTATTCTATGATTCATTCTTCATGATTGATTCTTGCTATCTTGAACCATACCTACATTTCACATATCTTTTCTATATTTCATATGTATAGTTCATATAATATTAATCAATAAACTGATTATGAGCTTCATATCATGTTCTATTATTCCCACTTAAGGGTTTCACATTTGAGACCCCAAAGTTGAACCTCAGATATCAGTTTCGACTAATTCTTAGTTGTTCTGATCTCTCCCATCTGTTCAACATCTTACTGTATGTACATTCTTACTCTGATGTGGGTCTAATCATTCAAATTCTATTCTTATTATACTATTGATAGGATTCATTAGATCCTAATAACGCATTCTACCAACCGGACCAGGATAAACCTGAAATCCTGAAGCCAGGAACTATAAAGGATTACATTCTTCCTGAACTGCCACTCACAGCTCAGAAACTCGGCCGATCACTCTGGAACTCGGCCGATCGCCTTCCAGATTCTGAAACTCGGCCGACCAACTTCGGCCGATCAGCAGGAAACTCGGCCGATCCTCTGGGGAACTCGGCCGATCGAAACACTACTTGTTTACCTACAAAGAAACTCGGCCGATTCAAGACCAAACTCGGCCGACCAAAACGCTGTTTGAAATCCTAGACAAGGAACTCGGCCGACCAAAACACGAACTCGGCCGAACCGCGCACAGACTGAAAACCTAAACAGACCTGCTGATGTCAATTTCACTCGAATTAGCGGGCAAAACCATAGAAACAAAAGCTCATTCAAAGGTCAATTCTAGTCTACTTGTTATAAAGAATGAAATCAATAAATGCTACAATTGCATAGTATACAACAGATATTAAAGACCCATATTTCAAAGTATTGAATATTTCAATTCAAACATATAAGAGCATTTCTATACATTTCCAACAAAAACAACGTTATGAAATGTAAGTTCTATCTCCTTTTACATTTATGCTCTTAATTCTTGTTTCTTTTCTCGTTTTCTAACCCTAACATTTCTAGGGTTCCTCTCTAGCCCATTCTTCCACTGTATACCTGGCCAGGGTATACGTGAGAGAATAGACAGAGTAGCTTGTACTGGCTGATCCAAGTACTCAGATATCGGGCCAGGATATCCAAATACTCAAATCCCCAAAGCTAACATCAAACATCTCCTATCTGCCACACATAGGACTCTAACTTACTAACTTAATGGTCCTTGACAACTCACCCTAAGCTCTGATACCAAGCTGTTACACCCCGATCTCACAATTTCCTCAAATCATGAGATTAGGGCGTAAGATGGGATTTATATTTAACACAAAGAACACCCTTAACTTTTTTCTTTTCTTAAAAACTCTTGTTTCTTCGCATTGAACCACATAAAACATCTGAGCAAGGGAATCTGAACATTTCCTTTACTAATCAAACTTTAAATAGAAAAGATACATGTATAAGCATTCACGGTGTCTTTCACACATTAAGCACATTAAACTTGCTAATTAGCATACATATCAAAGAGGAACAATATTACACATCGTATTTACAACTCTCTCTCTTATCTCTTACTGAGGACCTAGAGTGACAAGGACCGACTGACTCAACTAATCTCATACTTGACTCCTGTGGCAGATGTACTCCGAAGCTCTGATCATCTTCAAGTCCACGCGATTAACCCTAAAATGTTTGAGTAGAGGGGTGAGCCTACTCGCTCAGTGAATGAGTACTTCAAGGAAACAGACTAATGCACTAATGTGATTTCAGATATAATTTGAGTAAACGATATGAGAATTAACAGCAATAAATACTACACTGAGCAGTTCTAAAACAATATAATTGAAATAACAAAGAATGTAAATATTGCATCCAAAGAATAACTACTAGAAGACTATGCTCTAGTCTTCCTTAACTCTATCATTTATAAAGAACTCTGTGAACCTATATGATCATATTTTAGATTATGCCCCAAACATATGCAGTGCACTCTGCATATGAAACTCGCAGTGAACTACGAGTCCACCGTACAAGACTTAGCGACACACCCGGGAAATGCTAAGTCTGACTTCTCGTCCTGGTCTGCACAGGACTCTCAGGCTCACAAGGCCTCACTGCACTAACTCTGAGTGCTCTGGACTCCTCCGCAACCTGTAGTGCACAGTGGAGGGTCTCTAAGTCTCCGATGCCTGGGCGTATCCCCAGAACTGACCGGGACTTCTCCGATGCCTGGGCGTATCCCCAGAACTGACTGGAACGTACTCTTGGATTTCCGATGCCTGGGCGTATCCCCAGAACTGACCGGAATCCTACCACTCAGACTACGTGTCACCGAGACAATCGGTATTTGTTGGACACGAGTCTCCGATGCCTGGGCGTATCCCCAGAACTGACCGTTTCACCCCCAAAGGTACAGACCGCGCAATGGGGTTCTACGATGTTGGGGCACCTAAGTCTATTAACTGTTTAACAGATAAATATCATAGCTCATGTATTCAACATATACCATGTCTCAATAACATCCCTTTCTAGGGCATGTCATATCTCATCACCTGCAATTGACGAGATATGTATTGAAATATATGAAGCCCTGCAGTATGTAAATATCATTTCAGAGAGAACAAGCATATAAAGTTAAATGCACTAGAAACATACAATTCAACAATTAAGCATCACCACATCTCATATCGAGACCTTTCATATTACCATAGCATGATTCATTGAACACCCCATCCTTAGGGTTTCATTTGCATTATTCATTCATCACATGCCAACACCCTACTCTTAGGGTTGCATTTGCCTCATTCACCTTTTCATTTACCTCATTCACTTGTCACATGGCTCTCATAAGGATTTCATAGGATATAAGCATTCACTAAATAAAGATTGTTTCCAACAAATCATATGCAATCAATATAAACATGAAACCATGGAAATTCAACTAAATTTAGGTTTTCCATTTCATCACTGTGATATCATGTATCCAGAATAAGATTCAATTAAGATAACCCACGAGGTACATCCTAACCACTTATAGAGTTACTAGTCCTTTTCAATAAGGTTGAAACACTAGTGATGTCTCAATTAGGTTAAACCCTAATTACATCATTTGATATAAATCTGTAAAGCATTCTCACTAGGAAGTGTTGCATACGTTTCTGATATGAATCTACCATTTAGGAATCATTTAAAACAGAGAAGGAATCCATATCATATCAATTTACAATAACTTAAATCAAACGGACATTTCAAGATTTAGAATTCACATGCTAAGCATTTAGGGATTTGGATGTTGTAATCAAATTCGTGCATTAGAATGTTTGAAGGAAGAACCCACTCACCCTGAGGTGTGAAAACACCTCACAACTGCAGCTCAACTCAGGAAATCTCGAATTCCTATCAAATTCCTAGCAAATCTCCCAATTCTTCTTCCATTCAACTCGGAAACCTTGAAAAAGAGGGATTATGAAGAAAGGGTGAGAAAAGAGGGAATTTAGACATCATCTTGGATCAAATCAGAGCAAGGACGGAATCTTGACATAAGAGAGAAGATTTACCATAAAAGTCTATGCAAGGAATCCGAACTTACTTGATTTCACCCTTCATGGAATCGCAAAACCCTAATTCAGCAATTCCCCCACTTTCTCCACTCAAGCCCTAATTCTCCCTCTCTCTCTCTAGGAGCTCGTTTCTCTGGAATGAATGACGAGAAATGAGAGCTGCTTGTGTGTGTGGTCGTTCATATAAGTCAATTGAGCTGCTTGGGTCAATTGCATATTGACCCAACACTTAACTTTAATTATATAGGCTGAATATTCAGTTATACAAAAGTTACTGTAATTCGCTTATTTCAGAGATCAAACATTCTCCAACAATTATGGGAATTTAGCACGTTGTTAATAATTGATCTATAAAGCTTCAGTTAAAATTTGAGATAATTTGGAGTTACCAATAATTAATTAAAAATCGAACAGTGCACTGCTATATTGCAGTCTGCAGAATATATTCGACCGAGTTTGTCCTGCACAAACTCGACCGACACCCTTACTGTAGGGATTCAAAAGTCATCCAAAAATTATGCCAATTTAACAGAGTGTCTAAAATTGTATTTATCAAATACTGTTAAAATTTGAGATCAATTGGATATACCAATAAAAAGATAAAATTCAATTACCACACTGCTGTAAAATTCTGAAATTGTGATCGGTCGAGTTTGAAACTCGGCCGACAAACAGGTCAGAGCATTCTTCAAAAATTCTGATATTTTCCAATGTTGTTCACATGTTATATATCTAAATCATATCCAAATTTGAAGTAAATCAGAGTTATACATAAAATACTAAAAATCATTTAGTGAGACACTCTACTTATCAAATTCTGTATTCATGCATCATTAAAACCCTATTTTGGGCCGATTAGGGTTTATGCTTCTCAAACCCTAATTCTCAAGACAAAAGAACATTTAGACTTCTTATCATAGTTAAAAAATACTAATTGTTTTATTGTCATTAATTATATTTCAAGAATGATTATTCTAATTAATCTTCGCGATTGTCTAGGTAAACCCTAGTTTACCAGTTAAGCTCAGATGGGGTCGTAACATTCATTGTTGTCATAGTATTTCTATTGTGTTATTAATGGTTGGAAACCTTTAAGTTCATCCATATGAACTTCTAGATCCATACAATACCCACTCTTGTGTTCATAACCCTAGAATACTCGACTTCTATTGTTGAATTGAATCAATGGTAAACCTATACACCCAACTATTCCTTGTTGCCATAATCTAGCAACTAATCCTTAGTGCTTCTCAAGTACTAGTGGATTACTTTTACTAGCATTCCAATGATCTTCATTGGAATCTATAATATCATATTGTCATATCCAATACATACAAGACTATGAGATGAGTACATTATATGGCATACATGATAGATCTAATTGTTGGTGCATATGGCATCTTCACTCGTATTTGTCCATTCTTCATAAGAATCGGAACATAGTGTTCTTGAGAGGGTAATCCCATGTATCATGGTCAAATTCTCTCTCATTGAATCCTTCATGTTGAACTCTTTTCAACATCTAGTTATTATATGTGCTCATTCTTAGGTTATGAAACTTTTATGAGCTATGTCTATAGATCTCAATTCCTATCTCATAGAATATTTGACCTAATCCTTCATTGTTGAAGGTATTTTCCATGTCATGTCTCGATACTCATAGTATTGGAATGCTATTCTTCATCGACATATGGAATATTCATGTATACTCCCACTAAATCTTTTGTAATCACAGATTTCATCTTTTATCTTGATTCAAGACAAACTTTTTACTAATTTATTATATTATTTCTTTATTCATTTAAACTATCAAAATAGCATTTATTATTTCTCACAGTGAGTTAATTTTCTCTCGTGTGTCTCCGTATATAGGTGTTCAAGTAAATCGAAAGGGCGCTGTCTAAGTAATTTCTCATAACCTTTCGTGCTACCTTGAAGACAACGTCATTCATTCAGGGGAATGTTTGTTACTTTCTTTTTTTTTAATGGAGGGAATGTTTGTTACTTGGTTGTTAGTGGTTAGCTCACAAAGATTGTTTTAACAGATTAATAATGCTCCAGTTTAGTTAGTTGGCTGAGTAGTTAGCAACTTTCGCTAATCGGTTGGTATTATCTCATGATGGTGAAGTGAAGGGTAACGAAATGTCTTATCCTACCTTTACTCTTCTTACCTTTGCCTATTTCAGCACTACTATTTAGCTTGTTTAGCAATAATGAACCTCAGTCCATATGTGGTCCAGAAAACTTTCGCTAGGCGAAGAAATGCATTGTTGCCAGTCACACTCGATACATGAACTAAAGGAGGAAGAAAGAAAATAAAAGCCAATTGAGGAAATATATCAATCAACCAAGACGCAAGCAGTCTCTCCCTACGAGACGTTAGAAGGAAGATTGTATCTTGGCGGGCGGCATCCGTCCACCAGACGGCCATCCCTGAACCAGGTGGCGGTCTTCTACAGTGAGCAGCCGCTGTGTGATTCCGCCCTATAGACCTCCCAAAGCGAGGAGCTTTTGTCCGCATCGCCATTAATTGTTAATCGAAGCCATCCTATCTACTTCCATCCTACCCGTCCTGATTCCCAACCATGTTACATCGCCGGGGAGAAGGGCGAGGAGTGCAGCTGTGCGGGAGACGTCGAGTACGGCGAGCTGCCAGTCTTTCTTGCGGCTCTTTTCTCGAGGAACCGCTGGAGAGACCTCTTCATCGACTGCCCAAGGACAGAGACTGAGGTAGCCGCCGCGGTTCGGCCGCTGCCCCTCTCCAGCTCGGTGCCTCTACCACCGGCAATGGCATTCTGCTTTAGGCCCTGCCGGGCCGTCGAGAGGATCTTGAGCGCCTGTCCCTCCGTCACCTCCACGGTGTACGCGCGGTCTCCGTAGACGATCGTCAGGGGCATCTGTACTGGTTTCTTCGGTTGAGGTGTTGGGTCCGGTGCCGTCATCTGGGTGGTTCTGGTTGTCGAACATGCGGCGCCCTGCGGGCAGCAACCGGGTAGGTGGAGGCAAAGCCCTGCCCCCGCCGCGTCGGAGTAGATTGGCGATTTACTAACCTGGGACATGATGCCGGCTCTTAGCTGTAACTGTGAGAGGCAGAGAGACGGAGAGGAAGATCAAAGATTGGGTCCAAGAAGGAACAGTCGAATAAGTGGAAGAGGTGATCGATGAGGGCGTTGTGTGAGTCCGGCCATCTATGGGTAGTAGATATATACATGCCCCTTGCCCCTGTACACCCACTCACGACAATGACATGGGTCACATGATGCGTGCGCGCCACCGGAAGCCGAAGAGGTACCAAGATTAGGAAACCCTGCGGCCGATATTTCACGACGTCCACGTTTTCTGCCGCTGCCCATGCGATGGCCGCAGGATTATTAACTAAAACAAGGAAACCACTATCTCGAGGCAAGAAAGCAGTATAACCGAAAGACTTCCTAACATGCAACGTGCGCCAATGGAAAGTCGAACCATGGTTTCCGGCCAGTTATCTTGGTAGAACAGAACGGTTTTGTATTCTCCTTCTAATAATCAATGGAAAAGTTATTAACAAGTAAATCATGGGATCGTGATGTGTGTATAATGACAAAGAAGAGATGTTCAGTCATAAGCACGCACAATAGCATGGCCACATATGCTATAGGAGGCCTCCAATAGAAAACTGGTAGGAGACCAATTAGAATTTGTTATAGCATTAAAAAATTCATTTTAGTATTAAAAGAAAAAATTCTCTTTTCATTACTTTTTTTAGGTTGGGTTTTTGATGTTCTCATTGGTTGTCCTATATGATAAGTATAGACATCTGGTTTGCTAAAGAATTTTAGTTTATTATGTACATAGGTCTAATTATCTAGATTTATTATAGTAAAAAAAAGACAACAACCAACATTTGACAACTCCGCTCGTATTGTATAACAGTTAGTGCATGTACTATACAAGTGTGAAACTTATGTACTTCATATTTTTATGCTATATCTATATTGCAAACCTTTCAGCCACCCCTCCCCCATGCCTTGTCTACGGTTTAGATTATAAGATATTGTCTCTCGTGGCTATTCATTTATTTAGTCTTCATTCGGTTGTTGGGCTTATCGTGAATGGGTATCCTTATAGAAATACGTCGGAACAATATCGATTGTATCTAAATTTTAAGGACATGTAAATCATTCCAAAGTCAACCCTTAAATTTTGCGCCAAATCAACCCATTATGTAAGACTACACTATGAAGAAACAAATTTGCATAGTGTATACATAAGTGTGAGGAGTTATTTTTAATATTAAGTATTTATAAAGATGTTATGCCTTACAATCCTAATGCTAAATTCTATATGGTGTAGCAGTTTTAGTTTGGGACCTCGCTTTGTTTAAATCCAACTGATATTCCTAGTTGGATTGGATTGGTATTCCTATTTGAAGTTGGAGATGGCAATCTCTACAAGCGACCTAGGTTCTTGTTCATTATATAGTCCAGTTATGATCGCTATATCTAGACTGAACCACATAAATGTCAAGTTCAATGTTCGTGCACATTGTTGTTCTTATTCATGTTGTGCACATGTGTTGTTCCATTGTACCAACTTAAAAAATTGGTATCAGCTCCTGGTGATCAAGAACAATGATGAGTAATCACGATATCGAGAAGTTTGATCGTACAATCAACTTTAAGTTATGGAAGATCAACATGCAAAACCGACTAATGCAACAGTATGTCTCTAAAGTACTATTATGAAGAATATGTTTGTTCCCTTGACTACTAAACAAAAGCAAGAGATGGATGAGAAAGCCCAAACTTCTATCCAATTATCACTTTTATGGATGGTTCTTGGTGGAATTCGCTAAAAAAGCGATCATTGGTGGAAATTTGAATCTCTGTACATAAGTAAGACTCTTCAAAGAAAATTATATCATAAGTGATGCCTATATCTATTATTATGGCTGAAGGTACATCTATGTGATCATATTGAGGAGTTTTAATTTCATCATATGGATTTAAAAACACTAATATCAAAGTGGAAGATGAAGATAAATTATTGATTATTTTATGCTCTCAACCCCTTTTACAAGCAATTTTGTGAGACCTAGATAATCTTATCAAGGATGGGAAGCCCTAGGGCAGCAGCGGAAACAATTGTCGGTGGCCTCCATGGTGGCTCTAACAGAATTGAGGAAGAAGGCGATGGGGACCCAGGGAAACCGCGCAACTCAGTCCCAATCGGCACAACTAGCATGCATCTCTCCTATGCTTTTGGGCAAGGAAACCAATGCCATACCAGCAGCAATCAATCGTCCATGGAAGTTGACGATGGAAACCATGCACCACAGTTTTCACCGCTTCACGCACACGTGGCAATTCCCCAAGAGAGCATGGTACCACAGTAGAACCAAAAATCCTACCGAGATACTATCTCCAAAGACATGGGGATGGATAGAGGTCCTGTATGGATCATGATCGACACAGTTACATGTGGTGTTGAACTAGGCAGCCAGGACATAGTATTCTCGATGGAAAATGGCAGTACATCTTTTGACATCAGAGATGAAGCACTCGATGAAATACTAAAGCCATTGAAATACACAGTTATAGTCAAGCTCCTATCAAGGGAGATTGACTACATGACCATTCGTGATAGAATCAAGATTCTATGAAACCGATCGGTGGATTCAACCTGATAGATGTGGAGAATGATTTTTTCATTATTCAACTCCAAACGGAAGAGGACTACATCAATGCTCTAAGCGGTGGCCCAGGGCCCGTCTTTGGCACCTACCAGATGGTCCAGAGGTGGTCACCCTCCTTCTCCCTGGCTATTGCAACCCCCCCCCCAAATTGGTTGTCTGGGTTAGGATCCCCAATCTCCCGATTTACTTGTACCATGAAGCCCTCCTAAAGGAGATAGGGGATCACATCGGGAAGACAATCAAGGTGGACATGCAAATGAAATTGTAGGGAAGAGGATGGTTCACACGGATAGTTGTGGAGATAGACATGTCCAAACCCCTTGTGCCCGAAGTCACCATCACACATGCTTGTTATAGGGTGGAATATGAAAACATCCCATTCATTTGCCTCCATTGCGGGTGCGCTGGACATTTAGAGAAGGACTGTCGATCGAGTATCGAACTTAACAGAATGTGGGAGGCTTCTCTTACGGCGGGTTCCATAGTGCAAGAAGTGTCTGCCCGAAAAGAAGGATTCTCATAAGCAATCTATGTGCAACCTTTCAAATGACGATGATACCCAACGTACTGTGAGAAACCTGGTGTCCTTGTCCAAGATTTCTATAGTGGCTCTCTTCGAGCCTAGATTTAGCAGTGACAAAGCACTCTGAATCATCAAGTGAATCGGCCTCCCCCAATCACATAGGGTCGAGGTAGTGGGCTGTGTGGGGGGCATCTGGCTCCTATGGAAATCCCATGTCACTCTAGATGTGATCTACTCCCACAAACAGTTCATCCACTGCAAGATACAAGGATGTTTCTACACTTTCATATATGCCGGCACAACCAGAGCAAGCTGGCGCTTGCTTTGGCACCAGCTACAGCTTCTTACACCTTCCATCCACGCTCCATGGATAGTGCTCAAAGACTTCAATGTGATAATATTCCCCTCTGAGAAGTTCAGAAGATCAACCTTCGACAATGCCAATAGCAAAGATTTCATCTACGCGATGGAGGAATGTCAACTTCATGATCTAGGTGCAAATGGACCACGTACAACCTTCAGGCTTGGCCTCCTCCACGAAAGACTCGACAGAGCCCTAGGTAACTCACATTGGTTGAACCTTCCTTACTCTCACCCTGTGCAGGTTCTACAGAAAAACCACTCAGACCATGCACCGCTCTTAGTATCTCTTCCCCCCAGGAGGGAGGGGAGGTCACTTCTCGAGGACCTCGACAAGCTGGCACCATCTCAACGGCTTCAAAGAGCTTCTCACCAACAACTGGAACTCAGACAACCCTTTCACCCTCGCTGCCTCATACTTTCTTAAAGCAACCTCCTCGTTGGAACTAGCCAGCCGGAAAGAAGCCGCTCAGGAGAAGCAGAGACTGAGCAATAAGATCAGATGGTATCGAACACAGCTCGCTATCTGCTTTGACATAAGAACAACCACAAAAACAGTTAAACTACAAACTGAACTGGACCAAATCCTTCGAGGCAAGGAGAAAGAATGGCAACAAAGGGCCCATTGCGAATGGGTGAAGCTGGGAGACAACAACACAATATTCTTCCCATCCCTCATAAAGGAAAGATGACGAGCAAACAAAATTTCCAGGCTCAAGAACAAATACGACATTTGGACCAAACACACAGAACAATTAAAGGCTATGGTGTTGGACTTCTTCTCTGCGGTATACCAGGAGTCGAACATGGCAAGCAGACACCTTGCGAGCGTGAACTTCATCAATGTATTCCCTTTGCTCACACAGGAGGAGATCGAGGACTTTGGGAAACCCCCTTCGAAACACAAAATTTGGGAAGATTTGTACCCTATGGCTCCTTTGAAGGTGCCTAGACCTGACAGTATATGAGCAGCATTCCTGCAAGAACAGTGGGTGCTAGTGAAGGCCCAAATCTTGAGATTCATCACGGATCCCTTCTCGGGGCGTCCCCTAGAGAAGAAAGTGGCCAACTCCAACTTGGTCCTCATTCCCAAGATTTCATCGCCTAAACAATGGCCACACCTGTGTCCGATCTCTCTAAACAATGTATGCACAAAACTCATTTCCAAAGTGATTGCTAGCCGGATCAAGCCCTATCTCAGAGACTGCATCTTCCCGTTTCAGTCCACCTTTGTCCCACATCGATGGATTGGAGATAATGTCATGCTTGTCTAGGAGATATTACACTCCATGGAATCCAAAATGAACCAAAAGCACTTGATGGCCATGAAACTTGATCTAGTTAAGGCATTCAACAAAATGAGCTGGGCTTTTATTGAAGACACACTACACAGAACATCCATCTCGGACAATGTCATCTCCATAATCAAGAAAATTATTTCAACTGGGGAAACCTCTGTACTTTGGAACATGGAATCTATCGGCTCCTTCAAACCTTCTTGCGAAGTCAAGCAAGGTGACCCCCTATCACCCTACATCTTTGTCCTATGCGTGGAGAGGTTAAGCCAATACATTGAGGATGAGATCTGCAAAGGAAACTGGAAACCCATCTACCTCACACAGATGAAGCTTCCTTTCTCCCATGTCAGCTTTGTTGACGACACCTTGTTCTTTGGTGAAGCATTGATTCAACAAGCTAGAACTTTCCAGCAATGCCTGAACCTCTTTGGGCAAGCATCAGGCCAACTCCTTTCAAAAGAAAAATCCACCATCTTCTTCTTGTCCAACACTCCAAGAACACAGAGAAATAGAATAACAAGGAAGATGAAGCTTAACGAAACCCACGACCTGGGCATACACCTGGGTGTCCCGATGATCCACAAGAGGAAAGGGAAATCTCACTACCAACATCTGGTAGAGAAGATGCAGGCACAGGTAGGGCATTGGCAGCATCGATTCCTATCCCTAGCTGGCCGCTTGACCCTTGAAAAATCCGTTCTTCTGTCCCTCCCATGCTACACCATGCAGAAGACCCAAATTCCAACTTCTGTATGTGATAGAATGGACCAAATAACCCGCAATTTCATCTGGCAGGGAACACACTCACAAAAGAAATCAAGTTTGGTGGCATGGAAACACATCACAAAGCCACACCCTCTGGGTGGACTTGGCATACGTCAAATGAAAACTTTCAACAAGGCTTTACTCCTGAAAGTTGCATGGTAGTACATGCATGGACAATAGGTACCATGGATCAATCTCATGAAAGCAACATATGCCTCCCAAAGGGAAATCAATCACTCAGGTTCACACACCTGGCGCAACATCAAAGCTCTACTCCTAGTTATCCATTCCAACTCTAGATGGGCGACGATAACCGGGGATGTCATTAATGCTTGGTCCGATAACTGGGTGGGGGACGGGATGGCTCCACAAATCTGAGCATCAAGATCTATCCTGGAGGAGCTCAGAGACCTCACAGTCACATGTATCGTCAGAGACGACGACACATGGGACATTGAATTCATCCAGAACTGGTTCTAAGATTCGATTGTAAACAAAATCCTCTCCATACCACCTCCTCAAGTGAGATAAAAGGGGACAAAAGGGTGTGGGTTCATACTAGAGACGACAAGCTAACATCATATTCTGCGTACAAGGTTCTCACCAACACCTTAGTGGTTTAAGAAGAGGGATGTTTCAAGCATATCTGGGAGCTACAAATCCCACATAGGATCAAAACCCATGTTTGGCTAATTCACTGGGACATGCTACTAACTAATGTGTTACGAGCCAAGAAGAACATGACGACCTCCAACACCTGTCTAAGATGCCCAACAATGGAAGAATCGGTGTTGCACATGATCAGGGACTATGATCATGCAAGGAGGACATGGAAATTACTCATCCCTCCCTTGTCGACTTCCTTCTTTATAGACACGACCCCAGGGGAATGGTTAAGCTACAACCTTAGAACCCTCAGCAACACGGATAGATGGCACACTCTATTTAGAGTTACTTTTTGGAAATTTGGAAGAACTGCAATGACTTCATCTTTAACAACTTGAGCAAAACCCCTGCAATCATAGCCAACTCCTGCCGAGAGGAAACATGTGCGATCCTCCAAGCCTCTACACCCCTTGTCAAGCTAAGCCCGAGAAGCATCCTCATTCAAGTAGATACAGTAGTGAACTACACTTATAAAAAATTGACTATAAGTCTCGTAGTATGAGATAGCACTGGAGGGTGGAAGGATGGCGTTGCCATGATCCACACCGGCTGTGATCCAATTAGAGGCGAACTACTTGCAATGCTTATAGTATTCAGATATACACAGTTGAGTGAATTAGAAGACTGCATCATCTTAAGTGACTCAAAGCTTGTTGTGGATTGGGTGAACAACCGAGCCCCGACACCACCCAAATAATATCTTCTGATCCAAGCCATCAGAGAAGAACATATCTCAAGTCAGCCCAAAGCCATCTACCATGTAAGAAGAAACCTTAACACCCTAGTGGACCAACTGGAGAAACACTATTTGAAGCAACCAGAACAAACCACACACTTCAGGAACTGCCCTCCATTCTTGACCAAGCAGCTTGAAGAAGATATGCGCTCTTTCTTTGTTCATTTTCCTGTTTATTCATCTACCTTGAGTACTTGATGTAAGCAGGTCTAGGTCTGCATTAGCCAAAAAAAGACTACATCAACCTATAAGAAGTAATGCCTTCTCTCATGTATAAATTTTCGATGGAAAAGGAATTAGTTTTTTCTTCTAGTGGTAGTCAAGCAGAGACTCTCGTTGTAAGGTATTGACCAAAAGAAAAAAGAAAGAACAAAGAATAAAACAGATCTACATCCAAGCCTAAGAACAATAATTCATATAATTCGTAAAAAAAGGGCATACAATTAAAGAATGCTATAAGTTGCAAATTAAGCAGAAGTGTGAAAATAAAGATCTTCAATGACAACCTGGTGGTGCAAAATGTAGCACAAGAAGATGGTGATCTTGTTGTCATGACATCCTCTACTTCAAGATCTTAGCATTTATAAATTCTTGACTTTATTTGTTCCTACCACATGTTCCCTAGAAGGGATTGGTTCTCCACTTATAGTGTAGTAGAAGTTGGAGTTGTCATTGTGGCAGTTAATTTCACATACAAGACTATTGGAGGTGGATTTTTTCACATCAAAATATTTGTGGTTTTATTGGAACAATCTTCAATGTCCATCAATTTGAAAGTTTTACTAAAACTCCCATCTCTCTAGGAACACTTCAAGAAAAAGTAACTCCACATGCTATGAGAGATGGAAACATGTCCAATTTCAAAGATTAAATTTTTATGATCAAGTGTCAAATATAGATTGAAAATCTATACTCACTTATTGGTGAAACTATCATTGAGATAGTTATCATTTCTTCCTCTTCTTAATTTTATCTAATTTAAGTACCACCAAGGCCTGGCATATGAGACTTGGACACATCAGAGAGAAAGTTCTTACAATCCTAAGCAGTATAGGACTCTCAAATGGCAGTATTATTGTAAATTTTAGATTTTTGTAAAAATGAGAAATGGGAAAAAATTAGCTTCTCTGCGGATGTTGATACATCAAAGGGTACTATTGACTATATTCATTTTGGTATTTAGCATCTCTATCAAGTTTTATCCAAGGGTGATTCTAGATACATGATCATTTTTATTTACGACTTTATAATGAAAGTATGGGTTTTCTTATTGAATCATATGTATAAACTTTTGAGGAGTATAAGAATTCAATACTTTGAGGAAAAAGTAAATTGGAAATTTAGTCAAGACATTGAGGATGGCAATGGTTTAGAGTTCAGTTCAATCGAGTTCACAAATTTTTGTCAATCTGTAGGCATTCCCAGACATCACATCATTAGATATTGACCACAACATAATGGTATAACAAAGGGTATGAATAGAACACTATTAGTGTGAATGAGATGCATGGTGATTCATGCTGGACTTCAATGCGATTTTTGACTTAAAGTTATTTCTACAAACGCTTATATTTTTAACCACTCTCTATCTACTCTGTTTAGTTTTAGAACTTCTGTAGAGGTTTGGTTTGGTGATCTTGCAAAATACACTAATCTCTATATATATAGTTTTCATGCTTATGTGTACTCCATATATTGCAAACATGGCCCTTGTGCCAAGCAATGCCTTTTTCTAGGGTATGTTGAACCTATAAAAGGGTACAAATTTTGGTGTCCTGACCCCTAAGTCATCAAAAATTCTTGATTGAAAAGAATGTTCCCTTTGATGAGTCTGTTATGTTCTCAAAGAAATTGGATTATACAATCTCTTCAACTAATGCCACTGAGCTGGTGGATATAGAGATTGATTAAATGTCATCATCACCACATGTCACTTTTACACCTCCTACAGTAAATTATCAAGATACTTCAAATAATTTCAAAGATGATGTACCTGATGCACAACCCTACAAAGTTGCTCATGGAAGTGAAAGAAAACAACTAGGCCACCAACAAGACATGCAGATTACATTGCTACTTATTCTTTAGCCAGTGTCAAGGAGACCGGTGATGCTAGTGAGCCAGGTACTTATACTATAGTCATAGTTTCTCCAGATTTTGCTATGTGGGTTACTTCTATGAGTGAAGAGATAGAATATCTTCATAATATTCATACTTGGGAGCGTCTTATTCATAAGATAATTGTTGATTCATATTTTGTAAATGATTTTGTAAGAGACAATCTCTTATAGGATACTTGTTACTATTACTAGTTTTGTTGTGAGTTGGAAAGCTACATTACATACTATAGTTGCAGTATCTGTTGGTATGTATGCCCTGAGAGCCAATCATGGGATGATTGGTGGGATACATTAAGATTGATTTGATAAACATCAAAGGCAAGCTTCCAATTCTTTCTGGTTCAGTCATATGAGATAGTGATAGAACAAATTGAATGTCTAGAGAATGACAGTACTCAATGACGTATGCTTTCAGGTTGAGGACCTGAACGATGAGATCATACGGATGCTAAGAGTTTGTACATTCTTGTTATGTCCCTAGTCGGATGTCATTGTGGAAGGTAGATAGACAGCAATGACACACAAGACTAGATTGTGGTGTTGGTTAATGACAGAATCTCATTAGTCATGATATAGAGATATCAAACCAAACACATAGGTACTTGTTAGAGAACAAGGTACCGGACAGACCCACCGTGAGTTTGACACATGGAACCATGAGATGGTAGTCACTGTCAGTACTCACAGTGATGGTGGTGAGTGTGATTCTTTGACCTGAAATCACTACACTCAACACATGTCATTGGGCACACTTTGGCATCATCAAACGCAGTCCTGAAACATGGGTTGTTATAAAGGTGATGATTGGGTGGCTTTGACACATGGGGCTTTTGAGGGGTGAGTGATAGATATGGGATTTGTCCCTCCTGAGGGAGTTTGATATCCAAGGCCGCTTGATGAGTAGGATTGAGATAGGCATGCGCACGCATGTGTGAATCAGTATGTGATATTGATGTCATACATATCTCCTTCAATCTGCTCTGAGATCAAGAAAGTGAATGAACGTTGACAGGATGACTGCTCCATGCCTCGAGTTCATTCGGGATATCAGTGACAAAGGAATTATACATTCACTGTAACACCATTCACGGATTGTAGGATGAAAGTTGTTCTCCAACTTTCTACTTTCACTTGGGTAGCACTGATGTGTGACTAGGCACCGCTCTTTGCTTGTGAAGTCATAAGTGTTATGGACTTTCACTGCCAACGTGAAATGGACCTGCAGGGTCACACACATAGGATTTAACCTGGAAGAGGAGTTTTGTCCACAAGCAATGTTTAGATTGATTACTAAAGGAGTTTAGTAGTTCAATTAAACACTCAATCAGTCGATGACTCAATATCATATGGTTCAAGGTGTTGGACGCATTGATTGGAGTATCGGATTGATTGAAATCGCATTTGACTGATTCTGCACAACCTGTACTCCCAACCGATTGGTTCAAGTGTTAAACCGGTCGGCTGAGGTTGCTGAACCGGTCGGCTCAAGTGTTGAGCCGATCGGC
This sequence comes from Alisma plantago-aquatica, assembly GCA_963693085.1. Classification (NCBI taxonomy): domain Eukaryota; kingdom Viridiplantae; phylum Streptophyta; class Magnoliopsida; order Alismatales; family Alismataceae; genus Alisma; species Alisma plantago-aquatica. Next base: position 546,265,333 of record OY856410.1, on the reverse strand, counting down.
TCAAGCCCAGGGTGAAACGAGCGGTTCAAGTGTTGAACCGATCGGTTCAACTGGTGCAACCGAGCAAGTTGGGAAAGTCGGGTCGGTGAGAATTTTCCTTGCGTTTCACTTGCCCAATTTGATTGGAACAAGGATTGGTATTCGATACCAATTAGAAACGAAAGTTGGAAAGTCAATCGGGAACAAATCAGGACCACGAACCGACCGGTTCAGAAGTGAACCGATCGGCTCATGGGTCCCAACCGATCGATTGGTGCTCCAACCGACCGGTTCAGGTCCCCAACCGACCGGTTCACTTGTGAACCGATCGGTTCAGGTTGCGAGTTGGTTGCTTTTTGTGGAAAATCTCGAACCCTTCTACTCCTGCTTTAGTCCCGTATTGTCGGGCACAGAGAACCCTGTCCCATGACCCGCCAATATATATAGGGGTATTGGGGGCTTCTCAAAGTACAACTCAATGCAAGCCGGTTGCTTTGCGAAGTTGTCGTTCTCTCTGGTTTTGGTAACCATGAGAGATCCCGAGCAAGTGCTTCCCGCAAAAGGGAGGTGCAGCAAGGGAAGGACAACTGCAGTTGCAACTGGTAGCAGGAGAGTGTGTTGGCGACTAGTACGTCAACAGGAGGGTGCGACTCCTTCCACTTCCTTGTGGGACAAGGAGTGTGGAGTTCCAGGTGGTCCGTGTGGACTACTACAGAGGCGGGAGGTCACTTCCTCTTAGGAGGACAATTGTCATCCGACAGTCCGGTAGGAGGAGGAGTCGTCAGTCCCGGTGCGACCAGGAGCTGCACAGACACCGTCCAAGACCAGAGTTGAAGACCGTGCATTGCGCGAGGTATTGTCGCCGAGCAAGCCTCGGGACAAGGTATGATTCCACAAACCATCCTTTCCTATTATATAGACGTTGACGCGTTTCCTCGGTTTGGGTTGGGGGAGAAAAATTTATGTTTCCGCTGCCTTCTCTGTCTCCCCTAAAACCCAACAGTGATATCAGAGCCACGTCAACTGCTCTATATTTTAGGAATATAGATATGATCGATTTTGATTTGTCGCCTTTATTTATTGCATACGATGCGAATAATATCGGCTTTATGCATGTCCAATCCTAAATCCACAAATCCCTAATTACATATATGATATGTATTATTAATGCACTTGATACGCGTCGCCCTTAAACGAGTTTTGTGGTGGATGTGTGTAGCATGATTATGGCCTATAAACCCCTATCTGTGTGTGGTTGTTTGTGGTTGCTTGCATCTCGGTCTGCGCACCGATCTTCCCTCTCTTATTCCCGATGTAACTCGAAATAATTCGAGATTCTTTCCTACCTTTGCTCCCCCCGAATGTAACTCGGGGTTTCCCTTTTTTAAAAGCAATGTAATAAATAGGATAGATTTTATTTCCTGTTATGTCGAAGACCGGCGAACATCAAGACGACAGCTGAAACGATCGGTTCAAGACGTGAACCGATCGATTGACGTTCCAGACGGTCGGTTCAAGGAGTGAACCGATCGGTTGGTGACCGGTTCGAGGAGCGAGACGAGCGGGTGGCGGACATGACGAGATGCACGATGACTAGGAGAACCGATCGGTTGGAGGAGCCAACCGATCGGCTGGTGGCACCCAGACAATCGGCCAGAGAGAGCAGATCATTCATGAGATGAGTTGATCAACACGGAAGGCAAAGGCACATAGTTCATCTTGTAAAGGTTGCATGTGATGTAGACCTAGATGACCGTGATTCCTCTTGGCTCGAGGAATCACATTACGATGGCCATAATCATCGCTTTTTATCGTTTGTGCATGTTTTCTGTGGGATATAGCATGTATATGATACGTACTATGTATTGTGGTGATTGGATATGTATATGTATATAAAACAAAATCCCTCATTAAAATATTAAGTTTTAGATGCCTTCCAAATGCGACACACGTGAAAAGCTTGTTCGACCAAGTGTGGGCACGCCCTAGCGTGGTGTACCGTCTACCTCGTGGAAGCGTGAAGGATGAATGTGTGGGTCTGCCCTAGCAGGGTGCATATTCATCGTGTTTGCTTTGGGTCGGACTTAACAAGGTGATCTAGATGGGATCTAGTACCTTGAGGCATGGAGATGATCATTGCAAAGAGTTGTATATGCCATCTTATCAAGAGTTGCATATGATGCAATTGGCAAAAGTTGCCTACCTGAGAGATCTATGTTGTGGGTGACAGCCCTAGCTGGTCCATGACTTAGAGGATTTCAGGATCTTGCCCACTAGAAGGTTGTACACTGCAATCTTCCGAATTGATGGTGAGGGCTATCAATTTGAACTAAAATAGTGGGAGCGATAATTAATTAAAGGCCTAATTTTATCGTCAACTTTTCAAATCAATCAAACAAGTCAAAAAGAGTTTTGGACTAAAATTGCATATATTTCCTTTTTGTTAATATAAATGGTTAATCAACAAATCACTTTATTTGCGATCGGTCTTTGAGACCAACAAATTAAATGGGAATAATTACACGATTGGTTAGGACGATGAGAAGTGTTCTCAATCAAAGAGCAAAAGCTCTAAGTCCTAGTTATACCAGAACCAGATGAACTCGATCCCACCACATCAATGGCTGAAAGTATGCTTATGGAAGCATACTGAGGATGACATTGATGAGGAGTGCTTGATGTTGTGTTCTCTGAACTGTGAGTTGCAGAGACAACATGAGACATATGATGTCTCTAAGACACTGTCCTAGTATGTCATGACAGAAGGAGATCCAGTAAGGGATTCACACACTCAATGTGATTGGGTATGTGGAAAACCTGACTGAGAAGGATTCCCTCTGAGCCAAGGGTTGGCTATTGGTATGATACTGCAAATGTTGCGAGAATCATACAATTCATGATAAGCTACAACATGAACAACTTTGACAAGCGTTGACAAAGTTGTTAGACATGTTGAGGATAGTAGAGGCAAAGATGAAGAAAGACAAACCATAATCTTTGATGTGATCAAAGAAAAGGTAAGTTTTAAGGGCAAGGACAAGGGAAAAGCAAAGAAGTGTTCTGATGCTAGCCAGCAATCCAAGCCGTCTTCAGCTTCAAGGCACATGGGGAAAGGGTGTATGAGGGATTTCCCTCTATATCTGGAAGAACAAAAGAAGATGAAGGAGGGGATGGAGATCTCCACCTAAGGTATCATGAAATGAACCACTTCTTTATCCGAGGTATATGATACCAAGATATGGATATGTCATATATGATATGCAATATCCGCAAAGAAGTGATGGCCTTTGTGAAAGGACCAAGAAAGAAGTACCCATCATTGGAGCAAGTGTTGCTGCCATAGATAGGAGTATCTTTCAGTTTATTTTAGCCTAAAGGGCACGAAATAGAGTTGAGAACTGCTATTTCATATATTGCCAATAGATAGAAACACTTTATTATTGCATATTGTGTGACAATGATGGCAATTAATAAAGTTGATGTTTCAATCTTAAAGATATGATCTTTGTGGCAATGCCTTGTTTATCTTGTGATACATGGTATGCATAAGATAAAATGATACCTAAAGTTATTGATAACTCAAACAATCAAATTAGCATCAATCATGAGAAATTCATTTCTAGTTTCCATATGATGGATAAACCTAGATTCTTTTGGTTAGAGAACCATTAAGAGACATGAATATCTTGGACATGATTAATCAATCTTCACTAATGGTAGTGGGAGAATGATTATCCTATTAGGTATAATACATGTGATGTATTTACATACCTATTGGAATAAATGCTAATACTTCAAATGGTGTTTGGAGAAATACCAATATGAATATCTTGAAGTGTTCAAGATTATCATAGATGAAGTACAAATTTGGTAAAGTATTAATTCTTGATGAGATCAATGAATGAAATACTTGGACAAAATGTTTGAGATCCTTATGAGTGATTATGATAGTGTATCATAGTGAACTCATGATTAAGGCATGGCGATGTCTAAATCAAGAAGGAATCATACTCTAAGGAGTTAGAGAATGATTATCAAATAACTGAATTCTTCTTAATAAAAGAATACCCCACACTAATAAAGGACATTAAGAATCACAAGGGTTGTGAATTCTTATATTCTTGACAGATACACCTCAATTATCTATGTGATGAGTTGTTCATATGATGAGTCAACTATCTAGATGAATATGAGGAATCAGATTTTGAGTTATGGTATAAGACCATTACATCCTAAATGATTTCCATGTGAACCATAAGGTATGACCTTGATGGTAGCACTCATTGGATGAAATCCATAAGTGCAAATGAGTCTTAAATGTTAAGACACATGGATACCATTTTGAGAAGGATGATGCTTGTTGATTGCAACTTAATGACTGAGACATTTGGCATATGGATACTAAAACCACATTCCTATGAGGAATAAAACAAGGATGTGTACGTGACACAACCTATAAGGTTTATGAATCCACTAATGCAAATGAAGTCTATAAGTTACAATGGACTAATCAATGTGATTGATTGAGTACAAGCAACTCAGAATTGGATCTTTACTTTGATGATATAGTCAAAGGGTTTGACTGACATGTCAAAGATAAAGATGGGATCTGTGATTTAGTGGGAGCGTGTTCACATTCCACATGTTGATGTGAAATGGAAATGTTCTAGAATGGAAATCCAAAAGTGGAAATTATCTTTAAGGAAGATAGAGATGTTTCCTATATGACAGGAATAGAGATCTATAGAGATAGTTCTCGACAAATCTCTTGACCTAGAAAAGAGAGAGCATACATTGGCAATCTGTACTGAAGGGTTCAATATGCACAGATTCAGTGGGAGAAAACTTGTCCATGTTATATGGATATTAGTATCCCAAGGCCAAGTGTCCAATTCTTATGAAGAATGGGAACACTAAGAATAGATATGGATCTATCATGTATGTAATCATCCCATTGTCTTGCATGTATGACATGGCAAGAATAAAATGCATTCATCATCTTGTATGTAGGACATGGCAATATGATGTGCTCATCCTGATAACTCGTATGTAGAACATGACGAGTGGATGTCTGTCTACTTCCAGTAAGGGTTACTGGAATACCATGAGAACTTGATAAGTACTTGTGAAGTACTAGTTCTATGGAGATAAGGAAGAGTTCGATGTAAAGAGTTACATTGATGCGAACTTCCGAAAGGACAGAAAATTAATCGCAAAATATACATAGGATGTATAAAAGTGAAAGTTTGTTGATAATTGGAAGTGTTCCAATAAAACCATTTAAAAGGGAAATGCCGAGTATCCGTGTGTTAGAGAACAACAATGGATACTATATGGATCTGGAAGTTCATGAGATGAACTTATAGATATTCCACTCATTGATGACAAGTCTGGAATCCTTGATCATGCAATGTGGCTAAAGGTTAGCAAAGGAATACTAGATCGCATATTACGGCAACTCCATCTCATACGTGCGACGTACAACGAAGAGATGAGAGAAATGCAATTTATACTGACTTTGGAAAGGTGTTGCCATTACTCACTATGTTGACACTAGAGCACAGTAACATGTGGGACATGTTTGAATATCACTATGAATATGATTCAAGAGTGATTGGCTCGCAGTGCAAGTGGGAGTCTGTTGGTATGTATTCCCTGAGAGCCAATCATGGGATGATTGGTGGGATACATTAAGATTGATTTGATAAACATCAAAGGCAAGCTTCCAATTCTTTCTGGTTCAGTCATATGAGATAGTCATAGAACAGATTGAATGTCTAGAGAATGACAGTACTCAATGACGTATGCTTTCAGGTTGAGGACCTGAACGATGAGATCATACGGATGCTAAGAGTTTGTACATTCTTGTTATGTCCCTAGTCGGATGTCATTGTGGAAGGTAGATAGACAGCAATGACACACAAGACTAGATTGTGGTGTTGGTTGATGACAGAATCTCATTAGTCATGATATAGAGATATCAAACCAAACACATAGGTACTTGTTAGAGAACAAGGTACCGGACAGACCCACCGTGAGTTTGACACATGGAACCATGAGATGGTAGTCACTGTCAGTACTCACAGTGATGGTGGTGAGTGTGATTCTTTGACCTGAAATCACTACACTCAACACATGTCGTTGGGCACACTTTGACATCATCAAACGCAGTCCTGAAACATGGGTTGTTATAAAGGTGATGATTGGGTGGCTTTGACACATGGGGCTTTTGAGGGGTGAGTGATAGATATGGGATTTGTCCCTCCTGAGGGAGTTTGATATCCAAGGCCACTTGATGAGTAGGATTGAGATAGGCATGCGCACGCATGTGTGAATCAGTATGTGATATTGATGTCATACATATCTCCTTCAATCTGCTCTGAGATCAAGAAAGTGAATGAACGTTGACAGGATGACTGCTCCATGCCTCGAGTTCATTTGGGATATCAGTGACAAAGGAATTATACATTCACTGTAACACCATTCACGGATTGTAGGATGAAAGTTGTTCTCCAACTTTCTACTTTCACTTGGGTAGCACTGATGTGTGACTAGGCACCGCTCTTTGCTTGTGAAGTCATAAGTGTTATGGACTTTCACTGCCAACGTGAAATGGACCTGCAGGGTCACACACATAGGATTTAACCTGGAAGAGGAGTTTTGTCCACAAGCAACGTTTAGATTGATTACTAAAGGAGTTTAGTAGTTCAATTAAACACTCAATCAGTTGATGACTCAATATCATATGGTTCAAGGTGTTGGACGCATTGATTGGAGTATCGGATTGATTGAAATCGCATTTGACTGATTCTGCACAACCTGTACTCCCAACCGATCGGTTCAAGTGTTGAACCGGTCGGCTGAGGTTACTGAACCGGTCGGCTCAAGTGTTGAGCCGATCGGCTCAAGTGTTGAGCCGATCGGCTCAAGCCCAGGGTGAAACGAGAGGTTCAAGTGTTGAACCGATCGGTTCAACTGGTGCAACCGAGCAAGTTGGGAAAGTCAGGTCGGTGAGAATTTTCCTTGCGTTTCACTTGCCCAATTTGATTGGAACAAGGATTGGTATTCGATACCAATTAGAAACAAAAGTTGGAAAGTCAATCGGGAACAAATCAGGACCACGAACCGACCGGTTCAGAAGTGAACCGATCGGCTCATGGGTCCCAACCGACCGGTTCAGGTTGCGAGTTGGTTGCTTTTTGTGGAAAATCTCGAACCCTTCTACTCCTGCTTTAGTCCCGTATTGTCGGGCACAGAGAACCCTGTCCCATGACCCGCCTATATATAGGGGTATTGGGGGCTTCTCAAAGTACAACTCAATGCAAGCCGGTTGCTTTGCGAAGTTGTCGTTCTCTCTGGTTTTGGTAACCATGAGAGATCCCGAGCAAAAGCTTCCCGCAAAAGGGAGGTACAACAAGGGAAGGACAACTGCAGTTGCAACTGGTAGCATGAGAGTGTGTTGGCGACTAGTACGTCAACAGGAGGGTGCGACTCCTTCCAATTCCTTGTGGGACAAGGAGTGTGGAGTTCCAGGTGGTCCGTGTGGACTACTACAGAGGCGGGAGGTCACTGCCGCTTAGGAGGACAATTGTCATCCGACAGTCCGGTAGGAGGAGGAGTCGTCAGTCCCGGTGCGACCAGGAGCTGCACAGACACCGTCCAAGACCAGAGTTGAAGACCGCGCATTGCGCGAGGTATTGTCGCCGAGCAAGCCTCGGGACAAGGTATGATTCCACAAACCATCCTTTCCTATTATATAGACGTTGACGCGTTTCCTCGGTTTGGGTTGGGGGAGAAAAATTTTTGTTTCCGCTGCCTTCTCTGTCTCCCCTAAAACCCAACAGTATCTACTACAAAATTTTAATGCATGTAATTGACTAAATCCATTAAAGAGTCTACATAGTTTATATGCTTATGCGTAGAATTTTTTCTTAATTAAAAAGGAACAACAATCTACTATGGCTGTCAAAGTGCTACCCATCTTACTAAAGATCAAATGTCCAATGATAGAACCAAGCACAATGATGTCAAATATCAATTCATCAGAGAATTTATTGCATAAGGAACTATTCTTGTGAAAAAGATCTCCATAAAGATAATCTTTTTGATATGATGACAAAGCCATTACAAATTTCCAAGTTCAGGACCTACCTGGACTTGGTTAGCCTTCACAATCGACAACGATGCCCTTAGGTCCTAGAGGACAATATGTTTTCTATGTGTTTCCATAAGATGCTGACATTGAGTTAAGGTGTTTGTTATGCCTTTAATTCTCCTAGGTCCTAGTCCTATAAGGTTTGTCAATGCTAGTTTGGATCTTTCCTTGGTCGGAATCCAACAAATTTTCCTAGTTGGGTTTGATTAATATTCCTATTTGGAGTTGGTGATGGATATCTCTACATGTAGTTTGGGTTTCAATTTTGTTCTAGCCTCTTGTTAGGATTGGCAATTCCTATACCAATCCTATGGTATAGAGCCTATATTGGGCCCTTGGGTATTGGGTTTTCTTGTACTAAAGAGTTCTTTCTCTGCTTTGGATGTAACCTTCTTACGATTTTGGGTTCTCTCTTTGAGAGTATATGTTCTTTGCAATCTTCTTGCAATAGTGGAATGTTGTTTTAATTCTGTGAATAGTTTATTTAGATCAAACTACATAAACCTCAAGTTTGTTGTTCGTGCAGATCATTGTTCTTTTTCATGTTGTGTCCATATTGCTTTATTCTCTTTGCTGAGCCAAATCAACAAAAGAAGACATTTAATTTTGATATTCTTTAGTGAAGATTCACATTGATTAACAATATTTTATAAATATATTTTTAATTAACATTGATAAATGGCTTACTCTTTGAAATAATATGGAAAACAATAGAGATGTGTTAGATAAAATCACTCACAACTTTAATCTTGAAAAACATTCAATTAAATTGTGTTAGCTTTTATCATGGAATGTTTTGAATGTCCAACATTGACATCATTATCATTCAATTTCCATTTTTTCTTATATAGATTACATCTCACTATAAATGTTTATATCTGTGATAATTTATATGCAATGAATTGAAGAAAACTTCATAGTGTCAACAAATACCCTAGTTAAAAACACAATCATACATGTAGGAGAGGTTATTCATATCTTTTAAATCGGTTGTATAATACTTCATAAAAATTATTTGTAAAGATAGTAAACATAGACATATTATATTATTGTCTATGATCATGACATTGTTATGGTACCCGAGGATAGTGAAAATTCACTCATTCCAGTCTTACCATTAGTGATCATAAAAATTTTCCAGGGTGTTATGGATGTAAATGAAACAATGAGGCTCACACCTTTTCTTGATACATGAATTGACTGTCAAAGATTGTTGGAAAACCTATGATATTGAGTTGGTAAGAGGATCTAGTGAGAATTGATATTTTACGTCAAAGATGGAAGACCAATGGGTAACAAGCTACACCACAAGCCCTTTCTAAACACAAAAATAAATATTTTTAAACATTACATACATAGATTTGGGGTTCGTAATTCAAATGTGCATAACATATTGAGCACTCTTAAAATGATCCACAACATCTCGTTCTATGAAACCAAAAGTATCAAATTCTATTAAAGGGGAGTTTTTGATTTTATTGCGAATATCTACATCAACCTAGAAGAATTAATGCCTTTTCTCATGTATAAATTTTTGATGGATAAGAAATTAGGTTTTTCTTCTAGTGGTAGTCAAGCAGAGACTCTTGCCGTAAGGGATTGACCAAAAGAAAAAGCAAGAACAAAGAATACAACAAATCTACCTCCAAGCCTAATAAAAATAATTCATATAAGTAGTAGAAAAAGGGGCACACAATTGAAGAATGCTATAAGTTGCAAATTAAGCAGAAGTTTGAAAACAAAGATCTTCAAGGACCAGATGGTGATGCAAAATGTAGCACAAGAAGATGGTGATCTAGTTGTCACGTCATCCTCTACTTCAAGATCTTAGAATTTATAAATTTTTGACTCTAGTTGTTCCTATCTCATGTTCCCTTGAAGGGTTTGGTTATCCCTTTATAGTGTATTAGAAGGTGGAGTTGTCATTATGGCGGTTACTTTCACTTACAAGACAATTGCAACTGAAGTTGTTGACATCAAAATATTTGACGGTTTGATTAGAACAATCTGCAATGTCCATCATGTTGAAAGATTTGTTAAAAATCTTATCTCTCTAGGAACGATTGAAGAAAATGTTATTCCACATTCTATAAGAGATGGAAAATTGTTCATTTAAAGATGAAATTGTTGGGATCAAGGATCAAAGATAAATTGAAAATCTATACTCACATATTGGTGAAACTATCATCGAGACAGATTTGTTTCTTCCTCTTCTTCGTCTACTTCTGATTTGGATACCACCAAGGTCGGCATATGACACTTGGAGACATCAGAGATAAAGGGATTGCTATTCTAAGAAAGATAGAACTCTTACATGGCAGTATGATTGGAAAATTTGATTTTTCTATAAAGGAGTAATGGGAAAACAAAAGAAAGTTAGCTTCTCTAAATAGTTCATACATCAAAGGGTAATGTGGACTCTATTTATTCTGATATTTGAGGTCCCTATCAAGTTTTATTCAAGGGTGATTCTAGATATATAATCACTTTTATTGATGACTTTAGAAGGAAAGTATGAGTCTTCTTATGAATCATAAGTGTAAACTTTTTGAGAAGTTTGAGTTGAATACTTTGAGCAAAAAGTAAATCAGAAACAATGTCAAGAACGTTACAGATTGATAATGGTTTAGAATTTAGCTCAACCGAGTTCATAATATTTTGACAATGTGTAGACATTACCTGTAACGACCTCACTTTTCAACATCCCCCAATTAAGGAAAGACCCAAATAGTTGAGAGTCATTACCTAAAATTCCCAAGAATCTAGATTTAACCAAATAATAAATAATAGTAAATAATTTTGTTAAATTCAAATGATGTTTAAAAAATACTTTTCTAAAGATTTACATGAATTTCTATCATCAAAACTATACATATGAGAATAAGTATCTTTTTAATCCTCCTTACAAGTTAACTTTAATGTCTTCAAGTAACTTCATATGTCCATCATATCAGGATATCTTCATATTTAGCATGTACCTAAAACTTCGTGAAACCAAAAGCACAAATTAGTATAGTGTGCCTAATTTGACATGTATCACGTCTACAATCAAGCCAATGTACCCCCATTTGGAGTTGAATGTGCCCAATTTGGACTTAAATGCACCCAAATCAAACTTGATTGCGCCCAATTAGTATTGTAATGTGCTTATTTGTCAGTGCACACCACCACTGTCATCATCATCATTATCATTATCATCATCATCGACAACATCATCATCATTGGCATGATCATCATCATGGTCGTCAATGTCATGATAATCGTCATCATCATCATCATCATCACCATCATTATCATCATCATCATCATTTTCTTCCTCCTCCTCTTCTTCTTCTTCTTCTTCTTCTTGATTGCACACAGTTTCACATGTATTGGGTCTAGTTTGACATGTATCGTTCCCACAATCAATCCAATGCATCCAGTTTGGATTTGAATACATGCCCATTCAGACTTGAGCCCAGTTCAGACTTCACTACGCCTATTTTGGATCCAAATGTGCCCAGTTCAGATGTGATCGCACCTAGTTGGTGTTGTAATGTGTCTAATTGCCAGTGCACTATCATTGAATAGGCCCAGTTCGGACTTGATTACACTCGGTTTGGACTTGAATGTGCCCAGTTTTGATGTGATTGCACCCAGTTAGTGTTGTAATGTGCCTACTTGTCAGTGCACCATCATCACGTTGTTGTTGTTGTCAATGATGATGACGATCATCATCATGGTCATCATCGTCCTCCTCATCATCATCACCTTCTTCTTCTTCTTGATTGCACCCAATTTCACATGTATTGCACTTAGTTTGACATACATGTATCACGTCGACAATCAATCCAATGCATCCAGTTTGGACTTAAATGTGCCCGGTTCGACCTTGAGATCACGTTGGACTTGAATGCACCCAGTTCGAATGTGATTGAGCCTAATTAGTGTTGTGTCAATGCACCTACTTTTGATTGCAATATACCCTGTTTCGCATTTATTATACCCAATTTATAATGGAAAGCGCCTAGTATGTAATGTAGTGCGCCTACTTCATAATGTAATTAGCATCTTCTTCATCGTCATCATCATTGTCATATTATCAGAATCATCGTAACAAACACATTAATTTTGTGCACCATATTAACTTTCTCAAAATATATCGATATTAGTCTTGTTGGATGATATTTTTTTGTAACGAATATATAGTTTTATTTCGTAAAATATACACTACATGTGAAAAGTTATATACGATACAAATTTCTTTATGCTCCTTTTTCTCTTTTCTCTCTTTACTTTCTTTCGCGCCACTCATTTAATGTGTCAACCACTTCTGCTAGAACCAAAGCCGCCCCTCCTCTGGGTCCTACCTGCCAAAACCGCCCCTAGTGCGCTTGAAACAGTGAGGCACTCATTTTCGTATTTCATGATGCAAGTCAAATCATGCGACATTGGAGTTCAACTTGATATATCCAAAATTGTTAGCTGGCATAATTAAGGGTACTAAATTAATCGCAAACAGGTTGAACAAGTCGACATATTTTCTACCATTGAATGCAACCTGAACGGCAAGTAAATTGATTTTCAAGTGTATATTAATCAGATTGTCAGTTTACAATAAGGGCACATTTGTTTTGTCGTAATCTGCTGGATTGGACTGCATTCTTACATCAAGTTGACAAAATTTTATGTTTGTTTTACCGGCGCTGCAAAAAATGAAAATCCTAGTATTTTTGGTAACGCAAGAAGTGCCGCGTTCCGTTTTTCATCTGAAAACCACTGGACGCCGTTGTCCTGCTGCAGCCTTCCTTGTCTCACTTTGGTCAACGTGTTGCGAGAAACTTTTTGGCCGCGTGACCAACAAAGTTGCATCGGCAGTCCAAACATAACACGTGACCAACACAGTCACAGGAATCTGAAGGCTGTTTCCAGTACAGGATTAACTAAGTACAAGATTTATTTAAATCCAATTAGATCCAATGAACCAAACGTGCCCTAAGGGCTCGTTTGGTTCCGCTGCAAACGAGTTCCCGCAGTTGCAAGTACACAACGGTTTCAAACTCTTACATTTGGTTGGGCAAGGTCGCAGCCCACCATCCGAAAACGAAACTCATCGTCATCTTCAAATCTAAAGAAAAGTGGGGAACCGGACCGCACATCTTTTGGGTGCGGTTTCAGTTCACGATCTCTGCAGCTGCTATATGAACTGTAAGCTACAACGGCCCTCAACCAAACGTGTACAAACTAAATCATCCACTTAAATCTACTCACAACCAAACAAGAACAACTTAGTTACAACTCATTGCTTACGAATTCCTGTTCCTCATGTTGGTTGGTTTTACATCCAACCAAATTAGCCCTAAGTATCTTTTCTTACATGGGATCACAATTCACCTCTTGGCGAGGGGTGGATTTTTGGATAAATGTATGCTAAAAAAATTCTAGGACAGTATCTGTGATACAGCAGATTTGGAGGCCTTGGCGAGATGTCAGCATGTGCCGGCTAAATCCGATCCCGAGGCGCCGCGTGAGCCCGTGAAGAAGGGAAAACTGGATCTTGGCAGCAGCCATTCACCACACAGGCATCCCTGCACGGGTTAGCCCTCTTCCCGGTGGTGTCGCGGCAAGGTAAGCCAGGGGACCTTTGCTCACATGCATCGATATGCTTGATGTACGGCCGAAGTTAGTGTGAGACAGATCCTACCTAATTCGATCCTGCCCGTCCAGATCCGCAACCCATCTACATCCCCTGGCAGACGAACGGTGAGGACTGGATCCGCAAGGCAGGCGTCGTGGAGTACGGCGAACTGGCAACCTTCCTTGCTGCCCTCTTCTCAAGGAACCGCTGGAGGGACCCCTTCATTGACTGCCCAAGGACAGACCCTGATGAACATGTACCCAGCTGAGGCTCGGGTAGGCCGAAGATGTCGGGTTCATCAGTGCGCCTGCTTCCGCCGCCACCGCCGCCGCCGTCGCTGGCAATGAAATTCTGCCCAAGTCCCTGCCGGGCCGTGAAGAGGATCTCCAGCGCCTGTGCCTCCGTCACCTCCACGGTGCACGCGCGGTCTCCGTAGACGATCGTCAGCGGCCTCCGCACTGTTTGCTGCTCCTGAGGAGTCGGGGAAGTATTGGCTGGGGCCGTCGTTGCAGGCACCTGCTGCTGGGTGGATGTCGATGTCGAGCATGCCGCACCCTGCGGGCAGCAACCCGGTGGGTGGAGGCAGAGCCCCGCCCCCGCCGCGTTGGAGAAGATCGGTCTTTTATCAACTTTGGCCATGACGCCGGTTGTTAGTTGCAGGCTGATCGATGCCAGCTAAGGAGAGAAGTATAGTCGGAGAATTGAAGGAGGAGGTTGTTGATGACGCGCGCTTGATTCGCGCTTCGACATTCGTAATACTAGATATATATGCCCTGTATATACACCCACTCAACGACGATGACGTGGGCCACATGGTGCGCGCGAACTACTGGAACAGGTCAATGTTTGGAAACCCTGTGGCCGATGGCGCACGAGCTCCACGTTATTTGCCGCTGCCAGCGGGATGGCCGCAGGATTTGTTTGCTTAAAATAGCTCATACCCACTACCTCGAGGCGAGAAAGTATATATAATTAAAAGACCTGTTCATCTCACAAGCACCGTGTGCTAGAATTGAAAATTTGAACCCGTTGAAACAGCTAACTGTCCATCAGGAGCCACTCGTTTATTTCTAAACTAGTAATCAAGCCATCAACGAGGAACCCGGTGGTGCCGCTTCCACCCACATATCTCGGTGGAACACAACTGTTTTGTGTTCTTCTTTTAAAGCTACTTACGTATTCATTTAATAAGAACGTGCCCTTGCAATGAGGAACACGAAGATGGCCCCAGCAAGGAGAAAAACAAACACCAAGTCCAGGGGGGGTTGGCGTTCAGAGGTTGAGCTTTAGCATACAAGTGATTATTAGATCTCCGGAATGATTATAACAAGGTGGTAGAGCATGCATATGAAATTTAGGAATTTTTTCAAAGGAAAACAATCCAACAAAAGAAAAGAAAACCATAAGGTCAGATGTAAGCCACCACAAATACATATTGATAGAGTCGATTTTCATGGCATGTGATATGGAATCACAATTCACCTCTAGGTTTTGGTTGAGGCTTGATGATGCCCGAGATACTATATTAATCCTCAAAGGCATGGTGTCTTCTCTTTTCCCATATCTTCTTACTCGTCATCTCCTTCTACCCAGTTGTTAGGACACCCCTTCCTTCTCCTTCACCTAGGAATCTATCCAAAACTATGTTTTTGCCCAGAAATGTTATTTCTACAAGGTACACTGAATGCTTTAGAGATGGACAAGACATTTTTAGTTCAGGTGTAATTTTATCTTACCTTTAGTAAGGTTCTTGTATTTGCCAATTGGACTTCCTATACTCAGGCCCATTAGCATTAGTTCTGTTCATATTATGTTGTATCTTTGGCACATCATACTTTAAGACAAGGCTTTATATACGACTCTATGTAACATTGATTCTCTCATATAATAATGATTTCTCTTAACATGTTATCAAAAATAGTCGTCTAGTTTTAAAAATGAGCCCCTTTTTTCCAGCATCGTTCTTCTTCTTCTTCTTCTTCTTCTTCTTCTTCTTTCTTCTCTCTTCACCTCACATGCTTCATCACCCACCGTACCCCCACCCACAATGCCTCACCCTTCCACCCTCCTGTCACCGCTCCTGGTCACTCGCCCCCCTCACGAAGTGTGATGCTAGCCGCCGCCATCATCTGTCAATTGTGCGGTTGGTAGTTTCACCATAGTGTGTTACTGCATGGTCATTACACGTAGGACGGAAGTCGGGGCTGGAAACTATTGTCGTAATATGGCTAGACAGTGATTATTAATTGGTCCATTCTCATTGTTGTTGTATTCGGGGGATTCTCTACCTCAGCTTGCATAATCTATCGTTGGGGTCACATGACACCATAACCTTTGGGGTTACACTCATGACCCCTTGATTGAGTTCTTTATGGCGTAGCAATCACTGTGGAAATTTGATTGATACTCCTCCCATTCTCCATCACATTTAATTCATGTTCAATTCTCAGTCTATATTCCTCAAACCATAGCAGACTGTATGAGATGCATGTGAGCTCACATATCACATATTGACTCACATGAGTATGGCCATACACTTCTCAATCTCGCTTATCAAGTGGCCAGAATATCAATCTCCTTTAGGAAGGAAAAATTCCATTTACATCACTCTCACACAATCTCCATGTGTCACAACGCACCCGAGCATCACCTTAATGACAATCCTTGTTCAAGGTCACGTTGGATGATGTCAAAATACATCGAATGACATGTGACGAGTGTAGTAATTTCATATCTAAAAATCACAATCACCACTATTACTGTGAGCGCTAATTCTAACTACCGTTCCATGATCTCCATGTATCACTTTCAAGGTGGTTCTTTCTGATAAACTATTCTCTAACATGCATCTATTCTCTAACATGTATCTATGTGTTTGACTTGATATTACATATCATGACTAATGAGACTTTGTCATCGGTAAATATACATTGTAGTCTTATGTATTATTGTTGTCTATTTTGCTTCCATATTAATATCCTACTAGGGGCATAACAAGAATGTATGTACTCTTATTATACATATGATCTCATTATTCAAGTCATCAATCTGAAAACATGTGTCATCGAGCAACGTCATTCTTTAGACATCTACCATGTTTGTTTCATCATGCCATGAGACAAACGTAATAGATAAAATTACCATTATAGTTATCAAATCAGGTATATGATGCGCCATTATAATTATCATATGATTGGCTCTATGGGCATACATACCGACCGACTCCCACTTGCACTTAGATCCAACCACTTACAAATCTTATTCCAAGTTATCTTCAACATGCCCATCATGTTTCTGTTGTACATGTGCTTTTATAGAGGTTTAGCAATATTTGTTTTCTAGTCAATATTTTGTAAGTTTTCACATCTCCTTGCTATATGACCTCTCATATGAGATCGAAGTGTTGTAGTATGCTATATAAGATTCCTTTTGGCTATCTAGTAGCTCCACTATTGTCACAATATTTCTAATGTCTCATCAATAGTTGGAACCTCCCATAAGTTCATGTACATGAACTTCTTGATCCATGCAGTATCCTCTGTTATTTTTAAAATAACAAGGTACTTTGCTTCTATTGTAGAATTAAACAATTGTCTCTTAATCAGTGCTTTTTTAGCTTATAGTTTTATTTTATGTCCAGACACAAATTTAGATTGCGATTGTAAATCTTATTTATCACTTTAGAAGCTTGCATCGGTGTAACCCTTTACTCCCAACTCTTCCTCATCACCATAATTAGAGAACTAATCCTTTAGTTGTTTTCTAGTACTCAAGGATCAATGTTCTTAATGGCAGTCTAGTGACTTTCACTACAATTTGACAGATATCTACTCGTCATTTCCAATAAACATAAGATAACGAGATAATATTGGGAATGCAATTGGCATATTACTCATGTATTCCTATTCTTCATAAAAACTGGGATACTAAGATCTTGAGAGACTAATTCCATGAGACTTGGAATTTTTTTTCTCTCATATAGTACCCTATGATGAACCCTTCAACATCTTTCCCATACATGTGCTCTCACTTAGGTCAAGAAGCATTCTAGACCTGTCTCTATAGATTTTAATTCCTAATATATAGGATGATTTGCCTAATCCCTTCATGGAAAAGGTGCTTTCTAGCTAGGTTTTAATATTTTCAGTATAAGGATGTCATTCCCCACCACTATGTGGAATATAAATATGCTCCTACTAACCTTTTGTAATTACATATTTCATCTTTAATCTGACTAAAGTCAAACTCTTTGACTATCTTGTCAAATTGAAGATTATAGCTCTGAGATTCTTGCTTCAATCAATAGATTGACCTTTGTAGCTTATAGACTTAATTTGCAATAAGTATATTTATAAAACCTTTAGTATGTGTCATGCACACATCCTCATAATTACTCCCATTAAGAAATATATTTTTAACATCCATATGTCAGATCTCATAGTCATAATAAGATGAAATGGCAAGCATTATCTTGATGGGTTTAACCATGGCAACTAGTGAAAAGAATACATCACGTTCAACACATTGAACTTGTTTGAAACCCTTTACAACCAATATATCCTTATAACATCCAAGTCGGTCTTCTTCTTGAAAACTTAATTGCACCATATGGGGTTTACCCCTTCAAGTAGATCCACCAAGGTCATACCTTGTTGGTGTACATGGACTGCATGTGGATCTCATGACCTCAAGCCAATTCTCAGACTCTGGCCCCTCAACAACTTCTAGGTAGGTTATTGTCTCATCATCTATGACCAACTCACCGCCTTCTTGATCCATAACATATCCTAATTTTTCAAGCTTAAGGTGTGTCCTACTAGATCTTTGAGGTTTTTATGTTTACATAAGGAACTTGAGATTCCACAACAATTTGTGATTCTTCTTGTTCCAACTATACCTCTTTAGGTTCATAGTTTTCTTATTGGTCTTGAAGTTTTTGAGTTATACTTTTCTCCCAATGATTCCTTCGCAATTAAATTACCTTTAGGAATACATCCATCTTGGAAACCAATATTTTTTTGTTGGATGGAATATAAAAATAATATTCAACAAAATAATACTTGTGGACAAAGATTTTCAAGAAACTATTTTCTTATATAAGTTTCATTTCTTATCTTTACAAAATACATATCGGGACACTTTTCCATGCCATATCCCATATGGTGTCTTTCAAACTATTATAGATAGTACATTGTTTAGTGTAAAGCATGTGCCCAAAAAGGAAATTGGAGGATTAGATATATTTGTTTCTAATACATCATTATATTTCAAATGGAGTTTATTGTCATATATTACGATGGTCTCCCAAAAGTTCTCAAACTTTTAGTTTAAATATTTTCCACAGCATATCGAAGGGTTTTAATACTTATACCAAGTTGGTTATGTACTTCATTCATAATCTCCTTGAATACTTCAAGAGATTTAGACTTGTACCTCATTAAATACAATCTAACATATCTATTGAGATCATCAGTATTATAATGAGGTACTATTAACTACCTCTAGCATTAATTTTAAAAGGGTGTATGTACATCAACATGTATGGGTCCTAATTGAATACTCACTCTCCCACTACATAGAGTGAAAGGTGCTTTTCTCATATTTCCTGAAAAATAAGACTCGCATGTCTCTATTTGTTCAATAACCAAAAGAGTCTAGACAACCATCTTTTGTGGATTCTATGAATGCACTTCTCATTTATGTTCTTTAGATGGCAATGTTATAGGTTTTACTATTTGATTCTTTGAGTAATTTAGTACATGTGTTACACATATTTGTCTATCAAACTATCAAGTATAGATTATGACACATAGGGCATTTCCATATAAGATCTCATCTTTAAAGAAAATCAAATATTCATAATATTCTTGTCCGTACAAGATACATGCCATTAGTGGCAGGTACATAATAGCAATTCACTAATTCTACTACATGCCCATGAATGACAAATTTCAACTGTAGTGGTATAAATTTTGACTCCACACAGTTCTAGCTTGCTTCTTCTCTAGTCTTGAAGTGGAGATATCTATCTCCTTCTTCTTGAGTTCCTCTATATAAAGAGGATATTTCCTTTTCCATTGTTTAGGCTAGTGATAGGGGTGGCACTTTCCTTCCTTATTCTCTCCTCCCTTAGCTTTCTAGAAGACTTTGGTTTTTGTCTAGCTTTAAAACTCTGCTTAGCTTATCCTTTGCCCTTGGACTTTCCTCTACAGATCAACATCACATATTTGGGTTTGTCCATTTGCGCTTCAACTGTCCTTGACATGCTGAGTAATTCTGACAATGAATTATCAAAATTGTTCATATTGTAGTTAATGAAAAATTTGTTGTATGATTCTGGCAGTGACTGTAGAATCACATATGTGGCCAACTCTTGACCCAAGGGAAATCTCAGTCTAGCAAGTTTCTCCATGTACCCAATCAACTTGAGTACATGGAGACATATTGGGTCTTCTTCTACCGTGGTGTTCTTGAACAACACCTTTGATACATCATCTCTCTCTTGTCTTACCTGATCTTGATACTTGTTCTTTGAGCACAACATTAGGTACTTGACCTCTATGACATCTTTGTAGTGCTTCTAGTAAGCATCCCTGTCAACCTTAGGCACGATGGGAGTGGGTTCATCTGGATCTGGCATCTCTAAATCATAGAGCTTTTTCTCTTGAGTGAGAATGATTATCAATGTACAGAAATAGTCATGGTAGTTATTCCCATTTCACTTGTCCTTCCCAAGTACCGATCTCAAAGAAAATGTGTTTATGTTTTCCATTAGATGCTACAATTTACAACTTCTGTAAAACACCTCTGATTTGATACTATTGATGACTTTAGGCATTTAATTGGTTGTTGATCCCACTATTTTATTCAATTTGACAGCCTTCACTACCATTTCAGAAGATCATAGCGTACAACCTTCTAGTTATCCAAGATCCATATTTCATCAACTCATGAGTCAGCTTTGGTTGATCACCCACAACTTGACAATTTAGGTAGGCAACTTTTTCCAATTGCAGCTTATACAACACTTAGGTAGATGTTGTGTAGAACTCCATGTTAGAATCCATATGTATGCTTCTAGTCACTTAATCTTATTAAGGCCACCTAGTTAAGCCTGACCCAAAAGCCAACACAATAGAATATCCACCGTAGTTAGGCAGACCCACAAATATACTATCACACTTTTATGAGATAGGCAGTGCACCATTCTTTGGCGTAACCTATGCTTGTCCGATCAAACTATTTACGTGTGTCACTTATGGAAAGAATCTTAAACTTAAAATTTATTAGGGGATTTTTAATATAAATATATATACACATCCAATCACCACATACTTATTATATGTATCATATACATGCTATATCTACAAACAAAAAACATACAATCAGAAAGCATAAGAGTGATGATTATGGCCATACTAATGTAATTCATTGGAGCTAGAAAGAATTTCAACCACCTAAGGTCATACATATCATGTAGCAACCTGTATTGGAAAATATGTCATTGGAACAGGATAGTTGATCGACTAAACCCTCTAGTCGATTGATTGGACTTCTATGTCGGTTGATTGGCTTCCTTCTATTGGTCAACATGCTCTTGCTCATGCGGTTGATTGGACTTCTCTAGTTGATCAATTGGGCTTCCAGTCAATTGATTGGCTTCTCCTATCGACTAACCTCCTTAGTCCTCTAGTCAATCGACTTGACTTCTCAGTCAATCGACTCACCTAGTGTAAAACATATTCTCTTTTCAAAACATATATTAAAATTATCCTATTCAATAATACATTCTAAAAGGAAAAACCTCAAGTTACATTAAAGGGGAAAATCAGAAGAAGTGTACTAGTTAAATTTGGAAAGAAGGGGAGGGGCTCGATATGCAAACAAAATCAATAGGAAAAAATAAAAAAACCATGCATGCACATCCATAGGGGTTTTGGTCATAACCACTCATATATCCACCATCAAAATATTTTTAGGGTGACATGTATAGATTGCATGTATATATATATATATATATATATATATATATATATATGTGTGTGTGTGTGTGTGTGTGTGGATCTTACGTGGTATTTAATTAGGTATGCACATTAATTAGTTTAATATTCACATCATATGTAATAAAAAAAATCCTATCACATCGATTTAGATCCCTGATACACCATAAACTGACATGGCTCTAATATCCACTGTCAGGGAATAGGGACGACATAGAAGGCATCATAATCATAATTTTTTTCCCTGTTTCTTACCAAAATATCATTTGAGCAAGATCTCCTCTATAAGAAACCATAGTCTCCAAATATTTCTTTGACCTACTATGTAGATGTCGATTGATCTAGAGATGTGAATGATAAGAAATCTAATTATGTGCTTTGTGTTCTTTTGAGTGGTCATCCCGTTAGTTGCCAGAGTAAGAAATAGTTTATTATGTATCATTCTAGCACTGAGGCAGAATATTGTATCATGACACACACTTATTATAAAATTTAAAATATCATGATTATTTTTTGATAATTAGGTTTTACTCACTCATCTCCAACAACTCTCAAGTGTGATAATTAAGAAGCTATTCATACATCTAATAGTCCAACTTTTCCATGAATGCACCAAGCACATTTAGGTTCATTATCACTTTGAGAGACATGTTCCATGACAAAAAGATCATTATGCAATATGCAAATACTGGAGAACAAAATGATGATATCTTCGCCAAGCCTCATCCACCTTCATCCTTCTCCTATATGTTTGGAAAACTGAGAATACACAAAATGTACTCTCTAGCTTGAGGTACATTCACTACACCAATACAACTAATTTCAACATTTATTTTCGATGGTATTAAAACTCGTTGCAACAAATATTTTTCATGGTCTAATATAATACTTCCCGCATTCAATTTCTATGTTTTCTACATTGGTGCCCATTCAATTCTCTTTTTTATGAATTAAAAAGGTGAAAATGGTAGTTCTAATCGTTCCATTCTATCCTAATATCCCATCTCTAATGCCCTTTTTGGTTTTTGATATCTCTATCTCCCCTCTCCATTCTCTTCATCTCTCTTCTACCTCTAATCTCTTCTATCATTGCTAATTTTTTATGAATTTTCCCTATTAGGGTGATGCTCATTGGTTAAGGGGTTGATGTCGCCTACTTCTTCTAGGCCCCAAATTTCTTTTCTCACTGCAAAGTCATCTAAGGATGTATGAGAAGAGCATCGTCCTTGACTTTTTCTCTGTATAATCCTTTGACATACATCCTAGACCTAGGTGGGTGAGTTCTTTCTCTAATTTTGCCTACTATATTAGAACCCCATAAACTCTCTCATGTGTTAGTAGACATCTCTATCTCAATCACATTACATAGTGGTGCCAGCTTGCTACTACAAAGATGTCATGTATGGTCCCTCCTATATTTGAGGAATTACCTTTTCTTTAGGATCATGCCATTTTGTATTGTAGGGGTAAGACTCGATAGGAGACAAGGGACAAACTTCATTACAGAAGTTATTGGAGGAAAACCATCTGTTGGTTTGTTTTGGAAATGCTATTTTTTTAGAGAATTATGTTTTACTTTCTTCCTAATAGAAATTTTTACCGTTCACATTATCTTTGGGCTTTTCCATTTTGTTTAAATTATTATTTGCTACAAAATCTTCATGGGTAGAATATTTCATAGGATGAATAATCCTAGTATTTGGAATTAATGTTCATTCCAATTGTCTTTCATACTCTAACATGTTTGCATATTGTCCTATTGTTCCACTTGCTTACTTTATTTTCAATATTCTAGCACCATAGTTATCACTTTCATTATATTCATTTCATTTGCAACTAACACTTCACTCAAATGTACTCCTAAGTAATACTGAGATAATTGAGCTCTATATTTTTATGGGACTTAATGGATATCAACACCCCTATCATGACTTTGCCAACAAGTATGCATTTTAAGATAAAGAAGTTGACTTTGAGATCTAGTATACGTTTTTGAATCCCTCAATGTGTTACAGATAAGACCTTCAACATCTTATATTAGGTGTCGATAAGTATAACTTCTTAAATGTTTGAAATATTTCTTAGCACCTAGATCTAATATTGCATGGTCCATCCAATTTATCTTTAACCTTTTATTCATAATTGTTTGCAATTTCCACATTACATCAGCTTACTGATTTGTGTCTTATTTTCAACATTAGTGCATTTGATATTGAGTTTTATTTAGCTGGAATCGTGTGTAAGCTAATACTCATTATTTTTATAGCTTACTTGATTCAAATATATATTAGAATAAATAGAGGTTTGAAATATGGGTCGAGTAAAATTGGTGGCTTATTTGAAGGATAAAGAGGATATGAAGTATGGATCATATATCTTAGGTATGTCTCACCTGATCAATCTCATTTAGTTCCTAATGTATTAATTTCATATTTCTTTATCTTTTGCAAACCCTTATGTGCTATATGAAGGATTCCTTTAGTTTGAAAATTTTGGATAACAATATGAAACTAGTTTGTATGTGCATATAATTCCGATTCCAAAACCTATATACTATCTAAGATGTCTTTTAAGTCTATTTATAGCTATTATCGAAGGTTTGTTTTCTCTTTTTTTGTCTTGAGACTAGTTCACTAAATAGTACAACACACAACCCCACCATCGTTTTCTAACATAATAGATAAGCATCAACACAAGAAATAATCTTAAATAGTGAAAAACTATTTTTCGCTTTGTGACACACAAATAATTTATCACCAAATTAGAGTGCCAATCTACTAATAATATTTCAACTTGTATTTTCACACCCTTATAAATCTTTCAAACTAAAAAATGTTCCTCCAACAGCCTCAAACAACCATTGGGATGACCACGTAGTTGTGATGTCACCATGACACTAGGTTTATAATACTACACACACACACATAGACACACACAGGTGCATAAAAACACATGTAAGCACACACACACAACACACACACATGAACAACTAGAGAGGCAAGCTAGTATAAAAGGTAAGTTATACACATGTGTGCAACTACCAAATAACATTTTGGTTATAAACCCCTACATGATCTGAAAAAAAGACTTAAAATGAGCTTTATAAACAAGCTTTTTGCAAGATGTCCCAATTCCTCTTGCATATAAATACTAAGTCCTATATATTGACTTTATATGTGTTGTATAAAAATTGGTTCTCTTCTCTATCACCACAATGATTCTTAGGACATCCTTGTCTTTCCCCCATGCAAGATTGTCGAGACTGAATATCAGTGAACAAACCAGTGGGGCTTTTAGTTTTCAGTTTAGTGGTTCAACTAGTGGTTGGGCCGGTTCAACCAAAGACGTCAAGGTGACATTGTAAATCCTTTTAAAAATTGTGTAATATATGAAAAATTGAGGAAAGATAAACATAATAAGGAAAATATAAGAAAACAATATATAAACAACTATAATTCAATCAAACTCTGCATTGTATGTGACAAATTATTGTGTAAGAGAAAATGGAAATAAGAACAAGTGCAAATAAACATAAAATTTGGATGCGGAGGTCAAAGTATGAACATTACTAATAAACGACCGGATGGAGAAAATTTGATCAGCTCAACTAGTCAATTGACTGGTTTGATATCATTTTTGGGTTTTTGAGAAAGCCAAACCATGTCAGCCACATGTGCCCCTATCGGTTGGCTCAATTCAGTTTTGACAACCATTCCCCTTTATCTTCTTATATTTTTTGTTCTACATTTGAAACGTATGCAAGCAGTTATGGCCCAAAATTCCAGTGTGCCATTTTCTTTCCCCTTTATTCCTATTTTAGTTGGAGTCTGATGTAGGTTAGGTTTCCCACCTTATTTAATTTTAGATGTTCTCTACCCGATAGATATCTCAGGTATTGCATTCTCCAAATAAGTCTTAGGATGATTTATCAACAACATCACATAGTAAACATTTTTTTACCATAATGTGTTGTCATCTACTCACTTTGACCATTTTCAACACATTGTCTTTATATGATCTAACGGTAATAAGGATCCATCTTGGCACATGCATAGATCGCCATAATTGAGCCACTGCTTCATACACACTCTAAGTTTGTCTATATTTTTCCAAAAGTACCTCATCTATTCCATGGTGAAATTTTGGCTGCATTCCCTTTATGATCCTCTAAGTTACCAAGAACCCATATCTATGTTTAGGTTGTATCTGAAGGTTATTGTCATAACAATATTCCATGCATAGACTCCTAGTGGTTTTTTCTTCAATCAGTATTTTGGTTCTTGTTAGGGCATGATAATGCACAAGATCAGAAAGATTTATTAGATCCAATCCCCCTTAATTTAGTGGATAGGTCAACCTATTTTAATTGGTAGGGTGCATAGAGATACCCCATGTAAAATAGGACGTGCATTTCCATTAGTGTGAGCACTGGGATTGGGGACCTCACCTTGCTTTATCTAGTATCCAATCATACCTAACACATAACTCTCACCTAGGTGATTCGATCAGCCTTTGATAGTTTGAGCCCTATTCAGTTACTAATCATATCTTTCATTCCATATAAACACTTAGGAAGTGCCTCATTTGTAGGTTCCCTCTACCATGAGGAACCCATGTATTTCATAGGCCATACACCAATTTGTATCCCTAGGTCTCAGCTAGATCGTTCTTATTCTTGCATGAGGACGAGAAGTATTGTGGGTATTCATTTCATTATATCTCATTCGTGATTACTTGCCAAATTATGTAAGCATATGTTTTAGATTACTAAGTTTTTTTCTCCTTAATTTGATGAATATAAGATTTTCCTCAGCAAAAGTTAGGTGATTTAACACTTTAGCCCTCATAATAGTGTTTGACCTAATTCTTTTATATGCACGAGCCAATTCGAGTCTTCAACATAGTCTCTTCATGGCTATAGTAAATAGTAAAGGAGGAAACAAGTCACCCTATCTACGACCATTATCATTTTTGAATAGTTCAATAGGAGCACCATTAAGTAATTGGTAGAATGAAGGAGTCGTGACACATTGTTGGACTAGCATTATAAACTTATCACAAAAGCCCAATCCTTGTAGATACTTCCATAGATATCCATATCTAATTGAGTTATATGCTTTGGTTATATACAAATACAAACATAAAAAGGGGGTGCTTCTTGTGGCACTAAAGTTAAGCATGAATTCATCTACTAAAATGAATCAGTCATTGACATTTCTATCATTACAAATTCCACTTGATTAGGCAGTATAACTTTATATAGTATATGAACTAGCATGTGTATGATGATTTTTGTGATTACTTTATAGAGAATAGACCAACACAATTGTCCTAAAGTCAATAAGCATTCATACCATAACTTTCTTAGGGATGAGAGCTACAAGTGCATGGTTAACTTGTTAGAACATGTTTCCTCCTTTCAAAAATCATTTCATATATGTATGTATATTTATATAGTATTAATATTATATAGTGAGAGGGAGGTGTGTGCTTTAGAAAAGGACTATGAAGTATGTGGAAGTGGTAGATAGGTGATATGAATAGGAAGAACATGATAAGAGAGCAAGGTGGTGTAGAAGGGGTTGGCTGAAATGGGGAAGCACCATTGTAAGCCACTAAGGAAGGGGTGACACGCGGTTTAGGAAATAGTGGTGCCATGACAGGTGATGGAAGATCCTTCCAATCAACTATTGTTGAGTTAACAATTCCTCGGGTGGTTGAATGGGGGATGGAGTTGGGAGGGTTTGTGGCAGTTCATATAGAAAATGGGGCAACCAGTTAGTTGGATATCCAATCGGTTGATCAGAGGGCATCATAGGGTCTATGTGGGACATAGGTTTGATAGACTATGAGCCAGTCAAAGAGATGGTACATTGGTAGCACTCTTAGGATTAGGTTTTCTACAACATAACAATTGACTAGGGGCCAATTTGTTGGTTGGGATGGGTATAGCAGTGGAATTTGGGTGTGAGAACGGTTTAACCCACAATTAATTGATCATTTGAGTTAGTTGATGGGGGTGTGTGTTATTGAACCGATTAACTTACAACATGTTGATTGGATTGAGTGGTGATATGAAAGTATGAAGAGGTAGATGGCTGATGATTTGGCTATTGTCAATTTATTATAGATGACAATGAAGATGGTGAAGTGGTGACCGCATAGATGAAGGAGTCAACTAATAAGATGGATGGACAATATGTCATGGTATGTATGGAAATAGGTGGTTTGGATGGTCAATCAATCTCTTATTATTAGCAAAGAGTAGGGTAATTGGTGGCGAGGTGGAGTTTATTGATTGGTTTAGTGGATAATATGGGCTGAATATTGGTATGTATGCCTTGAGAGCCAATCATACAGTGATTGTAATGGGGCATTAGATACCGGATTTCATAATGATAAAGGTAATTACGTCTATGAAGTTTCTCTCAATCATGAGATGATGAAAAAAACATAGTAGATGTCTAAGGAATAATGTTATTTGATGACATATGTCTTCATGTTGGGGACCTAAACAATTGAATCATATGTTTGATAAAAGTACATAAATTCTTGTTATGTCCCTAGTCGAATAATATTGTGGGAGAAAAATAAATAGTACATAAGACTAGAGTATGTGTTGACTCATGATAGAGTCTCATTACTCATGATATGTGATATCAAGTCAAGCACACAAGTACATGTTGAAAAATAGTGTATCAGATAGACCCATCTTGAGAGTGATACATGGAGACCATGGAATGGTAGTAAGAATCAACTCTCATAGTGATGGTGGTGATTTTGGTTCTTAGAAATGAAGTCACTAAACCCATTGCATGTACTTCAATATATTATGACATCATCTAGTGTGACCTTGAATAAGGGTTGCAATAAAGGTGATGCTCATGTGTATTGGGACACATGGGGATTGAGTGTGAGTGATGTAGATGAGATTTGTCCCTCCTAAAGGAGATTGATATCCTAGCCACTTGATAAGTGAGAGTGATAAATGTGTGGCCATACTCATGTTACTTAGTATGTGATATGTGATCTCACATGCATCTTAGACAGTCTGCTCTACTTCAAGGAACGTAGATTGAATGTTGAAAGGATTATGATTCCATGCCTCAAATTCAATGTAGATATCAGAGTCAAAGAAACTATACGATCATGCTAACATCGATCACTGATTGTAGGTTGAAGTTGTTCTCCAATATTCTAAATTACTTGGGTGGCAATGATTTGTTGCTAGATAATACTCGTTGCTTGTGATGTCATAAATTGGTTATGGACATTCACTACCAACATAAATTCAGACCTATGGGTCACACACATAGGATGCACCTAGAATAGGAGTTTATTCATGAGTGATATTTAAATTGATTACTAATGTGTTAAGTATTCAATTTAGAAAATAATGGTTGGAATTTGACTGAATGGATTGTGAACTGAGCAGTTAAAGTGTTGAACTAATTGATTCAAGTGTTAGGTCAATTTGAACCAGTATTGGCAGTCAAAACTTTGAAATGACCGGTTAAGCAAGAGCACTGATCGATTCAGATCTGTGAACCGACCGGTTCAGGTTGTGAACCAACCATTTGGTTGATCAATATGATTGGATCAATGATTGATACTAATGTCATGTTGTGTATTAATCAAATATTAATTGACAATACATTTGCAATTGGAAAACATAGTAAAACAACCAATTCAAGGGTTGAATGGATTGGCTCACATGTGAACTTATTGGTTTAGTAGTGAACCGATCGGTTCAACGTTCACAAGTTCTGGAAGATTCATGAAAATTCATCTCTTCAACTCCTGCTTAGACTAGAAGTCCTGACCCTGACCCTGACCCTGACCCTCCTATAAATAGAGGGGTAGTGGAGGCCTTCTAGAGGCACAAAAATAAGCTTTGATGATTGTTGTCTTCTCACAATTGTAGTAACTTGAGAACTCGAGCAAGTCTAGCTCATCAAAGGGAGGGATAGAAAGGGAAAGAAAATTGGGAGAGCAAGTCACCACTATCACGCCATGTAAAAGAGACAACTCCTTCTTATTCGTTCATCTAGAACAACAGGAGTTGTAGTGGTCCACTTGGACTACAGAGGCTAGGAGGCCTTTTCCACCTACTAGGAGGACACAGTGAATCGCCATCCATAGTGATCAACCAAAAGGCTGCTGCCGAAAACTATCCAAATGTGACTTGGGAAAGTAGCATGTTGCAACAAGCATAGTCGTTGGACTTGCTCCAGGACGTATATGTCTTGTGAATCCTCATTCCCACAATATAGTTGTTGGTGTGATATACTATATAATAGGAATATGAATTCAAATTTTTTTTCTTCCACTGTCGTATCTAATGCCATATTTCTAATCAATGGTATCAAAGCCACATTAATTTACTGTCTTAAGAATTTATCAATATAATCATATTTTGGTTTTAACATTTATTTATTGCATATTATGCTAATATTTAAATGATTAATATACATATTTAATTAAATACCACATATGATCCCTATATATATGATATGATATGTATGCAATTTGCACGCGACAACCTAAAATTGGTTTCGATGGTGGATGTCAACATGGTTATGGCCAATAACCCAAAATCTTAGTGTTGGGGCTGGATGATTAATATTTACTATTTATATCTCAGTTTGCATACCAAGCCTCTATCTCTATTTTTCATACGTAAAAGTATTAACTCTTTCCGTCCTATGCTCTCCCTCGAATGTAACTTGAGTTTTCTATATTACAATATAATATGATGAATAGGATCAATATAGTTTTAAATCTTGTTATGGCAAAGAAGACATTCTATAATAGACGAGCCACCCATTTCAGAAGACGAACCGATCGACAAGAGTACAGAGGAGTCCTGACAACAGGAGGAGCTGAATGATTGGCTGGTGGACCAAACAATGGACTGGAAGTGAGAAGGTGTCATTTGGAACAAAGAACAAACGACCGATCTGAGAGACCAACCAATGGACCAGGAGGCAAGCCGATCAGTTCAAAAGTTTGATCAATCAACCTGGATGGGTTCCAACATAGATCTTCATCAACAATAGGTTGCTACATATGAGGTGGACCTTAGGTGGTAGTAATTTCTTATGGCTCCAAGGAATTACAATAGTATGGCCATAATCATCATTTGTGTTTTATAATTGCATATTTCTCATTTGTGGATATAGCGTGTATATGATACATACTATAAGTATGTGGTGATTGGATATGTATATGTATTTATATAAATAGAAACCCCTCAATCAAACATATTAAGTCTTAGATACTCATAAGTACACCACATGAAAAACTTGATCGACTAAGCATAGGTTACACCAAAGCATGGTGCGTTGTCCATCTCGTGGAAGTTTGACGGTAGTTATGTGAGCTTGCCAGTGTAGGGTACATTACTATTGTCTTGGTTTTTGGGTCAGACTTAACTAGGTGATCTTAATGAGATTAAGTACCTAGAAGCATGTAGATGGCTATGGTAAAGAGTTGCACATACCATCTATAGAAGAACTGCATGAGATGCAATTCGCTAAAGCTGCCTACCTTTATAGTTGGTTTTGGATGTTGGCATTGGCCTGGTAATAACTCAATTGTTTTGGATTTTGTCTCACTAGAAGATTGTACTCTAAAATCTTCCAAATTGATATGTGAGGGCTATCATTTTGAACAAACTAGTGGGAGTGATAATTAATTAAAGGCCTAATTAATATTTTCAAACTTATCAAATCAAATTAATCAAAAATGTTTTGATAAAATTTCAAACTTATTTTTTAATATCTGAATGACAAACACAAACACATTTTCTTTGTGATTGATCTTTGCGAAGGACATGCTGAATGGGAATAAATTCCACAACTACTTCAGGATATTGGGAATTCTCACTAAAGTGTGCAAGCTCTATGTCCTTGAAACACTGGATCTAGATGAACCTACTCTTACTGTGCCTAAGGCTGATAAGGATGCTTACAAGAAGCATTATGAAGATGTGCAGATGTCAAGTGCATAATGTTGTGCATAATAAACTATGAGTTGTAGAGACATCATGAGAACATTGATGTTATTGATATGGTAAAACATCTTAAGAACATGTACGAAGATCAGGCAAGGCAAGAGGGATATGGTATCTCCAAGGTGTTGTTCAAGTGCAACATGGTAGATGGAGATCCAGTAGGTCCCCATGTTCTCAAGATTTTTGAGTATGTGGAGAACCTTACTAGACTAGGATTTACCCTGGGTCAAGAGTTGGCCACAAATGTGATTTTACAGTCACTTCTAGAGTCATACATCTAGTTTGTCATGAACTACAACATGAATGATTTTGACAAGTGGTTGTCAAAAGTGCTTGGCATCATAAGAACAACTGAAGCACAGATGAAGAAAGACAAGCCCAAGTCTATGATGATCATCATCAAAGACAAAGGGAAGTCCCAAGGGATACAAAAAAGCTAAGAAGAGTTCTAAAGCTAGCCAGAAGCCCAAGTCTTATGCACTCAAATCAAAGGGAGGGGAAACCAAGGGAGGCAATTGTCACTAATATTTCCAGTCAGGACACGGGAAGAGAAATTGCCCCATCTACTTAGAGGAACTAAGGAAGAAGGTGGAGACAAAAACCTCCACTTTGTAAACCGAGAAGAAGTAAGCTAGAACTGTGTGGAGCAAGGGTTGTTTCCACTACAGTTAAAATCTATAATTCAACCTTATGGGTGTGTAACAGAATTAGTGAATTGCTCTTATGTATATGCCATTAATGAGAACATCATGTATTTTGTATGGATAAGAATATTATGAATACATTGATGTTTCATTTGAGAAAATAAGTTCCCTATGTCTTGTAATCTATACTCGATAGTTGTAGGGACACATATACTAAATGACTTGATGAGTAGAGTGTGTGTTGACTGATTATAGAGTCTCACTAGTCATAATATGAGATATCAAGTTAAGAACACATGTACATGTTGGAGAATAGTGTATCAGATAGACCCATCTTGAGAGTGATACATGGAGACCATGTAATTGTAGTCAGACTCAACTCTCAGAGTGATGGTGGTGATTGTGATTCTTAGACCTGAAGTCACTACACTCATAGCATGCCGTTTAATGTATTATGACATTATCCGATGTGACCTTGAATAAGGGTTTCCATAAAAGTGATGATCAGATGCATTGTGACACATTGGAATTGAGTGTGAGTGATGTAGAAGGGATTTGTCCCTCCTACAAGAGATTGATATCCTTGCCACTTGATAAGAGAGACTAAGCAATGTATGGCCATACACATATGACTCAATATGTGATATGTGAGCTCACATCCATATCATACGGCCAGCTCTAGTTCAAGGAACGTGGCTTGAATGTTGAGAGGATGACGATTCCATGCCTCAAGTTCAATACGGATAAAAGAGACAAAGGAACTACATGACCACGATAATACTGATCATGAATTGTAGGTTGAAGTTGTTCTCCAACTTTCCAGATTAGTTGGGTAGAAATGATGTGTTTCTAGATACCATTCATTGCTTGTGATGTCATACATTAGTTATGGACATTCACTGCCAATGTGAATTCAGACTTATAGGGTCACACACATAGGATGCACCAAGTATAGGAGTTTATTCATAAATGATCTTTAACTCAATTACAAAGGGGTTCGATATTCAATTTTAACAACAATGGTTGGAATTTGACTAACTAAATTGTGAACCGATCGGTTCAAGTGTTGAACCGATCGATTCAAGTGTCAGGTCAATTTTGGCAGTCATAACTCTAAAATGACTAGTTCAGCAAGTGAATCGATCAACACATATATGTGAATGAACAATTTTGGTTGTGAACTGATCATTTGGTTGATCAATATGATTGGATCAAGGAGTTTTGTTGGCATCATGTTATGCATTAATAAAATATTAATTTCCAATACCATTACAATTGGGAAACATAGTGAAACAACCAGTTCAAGGGTTGAACTGATCAGCTCACATGTGAACTGAACCTTTCAATAGTGAAATGGATAGATTCAACGTTCACATGTTCTAGAAAATGTATGAAAATCCATCTCTTCAACTCCCGCTTAGACTAGAAGTCCTAACCCAGACCCTTCTACAAATATATGGGTAGTGGAGGCCTTCCAGAGACACAACAATAAGCTTTAACAATTACTGTCATCTCACAGTTGTGTTTACATGAGAACTCGAGAAAGTCCTACCCATCAAAGGGAGGGATAGCAAAGGGGAGACAATTGGGAAAGCAAATCATCACTAGCACACTGACTAGAAGAGACACATCCTTCTTTTCCATTCATCTAGAATGACAGGAGTTCCCAGTGGTGTGTCTGGACTATTATAGAGGCGAGTAGACCTTTGCCCCTGCTAAGAGGACATAGTCAACTGCCATCCATAGTGATCTACTAGGAGCCCACTATTGATAGACATCAAGGTGTGACTTGAGACATAAGCACACTACAACAAGCATTGTCTCTGGACTTGATCCAGGACCATCTATGTCTTGCAAACCCTCTTTCACTTTACATAGTTGTTGACACAATCTACTAGTTTGAGAATTGGCATTTTTTTATTTCCACTACCTTATATGTTGCCCTGATTTTCTATCACTAAATTGATGGTAATTAATTGGTCATTCTTGTCAATCAAGTGTTCTCGTATGTTTATAGGGGTAACTCCTCCACTTCTTGGAGTTGTAGAAGATGCTTCCATCTGATGAGCTTGGCATTGAGATTGAGATCCTTGATGGCCCACCTAGCTTAAGTTGGAGATGTCATGCCTTGTCATAGATTAACTAAAAAAACATGGTAGTGGCTGGTATTTTGAGTGTTGTGTGGTAGGCCAATAATGTGTCATGCAACTTGAGTGACCAATCGTTGCATGTGCGGTAAGTCATCTTCTTTCCCCTACAGATGGAGAAGGTGATGATGTGGTGGTTTTTCAATAACATCGTGTATATATCATACAATGATTTCCTCTATATGGGTGAATACCTCTTCCAATGACCTCTTTATTGATCCTATAAACTTATACAACAAAGATTGATGGCCATTCATCTAAAACATACAACTATTATCAATGACTGAACACTCTAGACTTTCTATTTGTTAGATAATAAGTATTTCTTCCCTTCATTCATCATTATTTATTTCCCTATATATTCTCTATGTATATGGGATTAGTCCCACACTGTGTAAATGGGCATTAACCACCATCCATGTCAATATCTATAGGTATGCCCTGTCAATACAAAGGTATCTCATTCTGCACATTACTTTTTTCATCTACACTATTGTCTAAACATTAGATGCATGATGCTTTGGATCTTCTCAAATTGAAGACAAGATCATTAGAAACTAAATAATTGGAGAACAATCTATAATTTTGTGTAAGAAAGATTGTGTTTATGCATACATGGCAAACTAATTGAACATATATGTTCCTATGTACTGGTTGTCCAAGAGTGAGGTTAATTGCGGAAAATTAGGGAGGCTCGGTTTTTACTTTGCTGACATTTGAAGAGGCAACAAGAAAAATTGATCTTATGAAACAAATACTTGTTGGGGAATAGGGATATCAGAGAAGGCAACACAAACAAAAAGTGTGTCCCTATTCCTTGATCAGAGAATTGCGTTAACAACAATGTATCTAGGAAAGTAGGTAGAAAGAGATATACCTGGTCTTAGAACAAGTCTAACGACAACTCTTGCATGGTGATGTTCACTCTTTACAATGTGCACACTGAAGGAAACACAAACAAAAATTGTGTCCCTATTCCTTGATCAGAGAATTGTGTTAACAACAATGTATCTAGGAAAGTAGGTAGAAAGAGATATACCTAGTCTTAGAACAAGTCTAACGACAACTCTTGCATGGTAATGTTCACTCTTTACAATGTGCACACCGAAGGCAACACAAACAAAAATTGTGTCCCTATTCTTTGATCAGAGAATTGCGTTAACAACAATGTATCTAGGAAAGTAGGTAGAAAGAAATATACCTGGTCTTTGAACAAGTCTAATGACAAATCTTGCATGGTGATGTTCACTCTTTACAATGTGCACACCGAGTACTGGAGATGATGGCCTCCTGGTGTAACACCCATTTTTTTTGTCCTACCAGCATTACAATAATGGCTTCCACACCTCTACATAGTCTATGTGGACCACCAGGAACTCCATGTTGTCCTACTGAAGCTAATGAAAGGAGTTGTCCCTTCGAATATCAACTTGCTAGGGTAGATTCACTCTCCTATTTGTCTCTTTCTTGTTGTCCCTCCCTTTTATGGGTAGGACTTGCTTGGGCTATCTAGTTACCACAACTAGAGAAGACAATAATTGTCGGAGATTTTTTTTTGTCTTCTCAAAGCCTTGACTGCCCCCTATTTATAGGACGGTCAGGGTTAGGGTTTTCAGATCATCTAGGAGTCAAAGACATATAATTTCATGAATTTTTTGGAAGTTGTAGATATCGAACTAGTCGATTCACATGTGTAACAATCAGTTCAATACTTGAATCAGTCAGTTCCTTACTTCCCTATTGTAAATCAATTTGGCTTTCAATATTCAATTAATGCATAACATGACGTCAACAAAAACCCTTGTTCCAATTGTATCAATCATTGAACCGGGTGATTTACAAATTAAACTGGTCATCTCAAACTGTAAACTGGTCAGTTCAGCAACTAAAATGGCCAGTTCATGTCCTAGTTCAGACAATGTTCAACAATTGTTGTTCAAATTTACCTAACACTTCAATAATCAGTCATTTTTCATCTATTTTGTTTAAATTGAATACCTAAACATTTCAGTAATCAATTTAAACATCATTCATGAATAAACTCCTATTCTGGGTTCATCCTATGCATGTGACCATACAGGTCCCAAGTTACATTGCCAACAAGTGTCCATAAATAACTTATGACATCACAAGCAATGAGCAGTATCCAACAACACATCATTCCTATCAAAATATTTGGAAAGTTGGAGAACAACTTCAACCAACAATATGTGATCAATTTTAACATGATCTTATAGTTCCTTTGTCTCTTATATCTAGATTGAAATCAATGCATGGAATCTCCATCCTCTCAACATTCAATCCATGTTCCTTGAACTAGAGAATAATGTCTGAGATTCATGTGAGCTCACATATCATATATTGATTCACATGAGTTTGACCATACTTTTATCAATCTCTCATATCAACTGGCCAAGACATAAATCTCCTATGGGATGGTCAAATTCCATCTACCTCACGCACACTCAATCCCCATATTTTACAACGTACCCAAGCACCACATTTATGGAAACCTTATTCAAGGACACACTGATATCAAAATACATCAAACATCATTTGTTGGATAAATTGGACATTAGCTTCTATTCTATTTTGATGATGATAAACATTTCATTCTTGTGGATTTAACTTGCTACTTGAGTATTTCAAGGTTCAAGGAGATCACACTCAATGGATAGATGAAGTTAATATGCTCAAATGCTTGTATTTACATGTTTGTACAACTTGTAATAACTTGTGCAAATATATAATGTACAAGTACCTAGAAGTCATATAAAATCAAGTGTTAGATGTTCCCTATCCACCTAGAACCCTTAGTTAGGATTCCCCTTAGAGTCTAGAGTCATTATCCTTTATCAGAAAAATCAATTGATAGGTTTTCCACAATTTTATACACACATTTATAGGGATTTTTCGATCAAGAAAATTGTCAACCAAAAGTCTCTCAATCAAGAAAATTGTCAACTGAGAACCACCTCGATCAAGAAGTTAGAGCACTGATTGAAATATTACACATTTGTGCTATAAATCACTTTCAATTGAAAACATTGTTGAGAGACATACCTTCGGTCCAAATCATTTGACTGTTAGACTGAGTAATTGGTAGTTGAGGCTACCCATTGGAATAGACGTGCATTCAACTCAAGATCGCTTGAAGAAATTTTCGACAGAGAATGGTTGGTTGAAAAACTTGTCGACCAAACTAGGTTCTGGATTGTTCTTTCTACATTCGACTAAGACAGTCATTGCACCTAATTTTATCCAACTTTAATGGCTATATCTCATCCTAGAACCCTCTGGACACTACCCAAAGTATCCTTTTTCATCTACAACCCATTCTTATAAATAGAGGAAACCTTAGGACATCAAAACACACAAGCAACACTTGAGTAATCATTCTAGAGAGAAACATAGCTGAAATACAATTGATATCTTCTTTCTTGAGATCTTTGTTGTTGTCTTATAGCTACAATTTCCTAGACATCCCCTAGAAACATCTATTCTAAATGGTTAGGGGGTCTAATGCTTGATATAGGATCAAAGTGTTGTACTACATTGGTGTAATCTTCCTTCTTCCAATCTACTTCTCCAAGTTGATGTAATATTGCTCCTTAACTACTCGAAGTGTGGGAGGCTATTTGATGTATCTTGTTTGGAGATACTTCAAGGTGTGAAGGCTGCTCCTAGGCGATAGGAGCTACTTCAAGATGTGAAGGCTTCTCCAAGGCATTTAGAGCTACTTTAAGGAGTGAAGGCAGCTCCAAGGTGATTGACGTTGTGTCAAGTTGGTGGAGGTGGATATCATATCTCTCCTTGGGTTCTCTTCCGCATCCTAGTAAAGAAGAGGTTGGGGTGAAGTGATTGTATTTTATTGTTATTCCTTGAGTGGTAATAAAATTGATCACTTGAAAAATCCCAATGGGAGACAATTGGGTAGTGGACTGACATCCTTCGATTCTAAGGGTAGAACCACTAAAAATTGTGAGTCACTTCCTTGTGTCCCTCTCCTTCTTGCAATTTAAATTAGCTTTAAAATTAACAAAAGCTCTATTCACCCCCCTTTATATCTTTCAGTTGGTATTAGAGAAGGTCTTCAAGGATCTCCCACGAGTCTTGAAGCATGGGGGAAAATTTGCTTAGCAACCTCAACCTTGAAGGGACATACATGAGCAGGCCACAACCATTCGATGGATCCATCTACACTTATTTTAAAAGGAGGATGCAATTCTACTTCCAAGGGATAAGCTTGGAGATATGGATAATGGTGACACATCCATATGAGCTTCCAACTATGGAGTATGATAAATTGGATGCGGAGAAGATAAAGAAAGTTCAACTGAATGCCAAGGTTGTAAGCATTTTATGTTATTCAATATCCGTTGGTGAATTTAATCATATATCTTCTTGTGAAACCACTTATGAGATTTGGCATAATATTTCAGTTACACATGAAGGTACTCTTCAATATAAGAATACTAAAATTAATATGCTCAAGCAAAAGTTTGAACAATTTCGTATGTTGCCTAATGAATCTATAAGTGAGATGTATTGTAGGTTTTATTATATTATAAACAACTTGAATGCTTTGGGAAAATACATTAGTGAAGAGGATCAAGTATCCAATATCCTAAAATCATTGCCCCCAAAGTACAAGCCAAAGGTGACAACCATTGAAGAAGCAAATGACCTCACCAAATTGATGATGGAGCAACTCATTGGCAACCTTGAGACATATGAGGTCACTCTTGAAGAAGAAGAGAGAGTGGATGCCAAAATCTAAAAGGGGAGAAGGAAGGACATCACATTGAAGGCTAAAACCAAAGCTCAATCAAAAGTGATCACTCAATAAAGTGATGAGACAGTGAGGGAGATGACGAAGAGGATGCACTCATTGTAAATAGTTAGAAATATAGAAGGTATAAATCTAACAAAAATGCTAGTGTTTCTTCCTCTTCTTTCCTTTGGTGCTATGAATGTGACAAGAAGGGACATGTAAATAATGACTGTCCTAAAATCAAGAAGGGAAAGAAATCCTCTTTCAAGAAGGACACATGAGACAAAGCTTATAAAGTGGCTTGGGATGAATCAAGTGATGAGAGAAAAAGTGAAGAGGAAGAAGTGGAGTGTGTTGAATCTAGATCTCTAGGGGGGTGAATAGAGCTTCAAAACTTGCACAAGAATAGTTAGACCTTCAAATTATATCAATTTAAATCCAAATGCTAAAAGTGAATTTTTAAGTCTTATCTAAACAAAGATAGCAAGGATGAGAGAGATTGAAACAAATCATTGGACAAGGTGTTTAGAGTGGTTCCAATCTCCAAACTAGGATACCATTAGTTCACTACCTAGAGATGTCAACCTCTAGGACTTTGCAACCCATGAATACTTGTATTCCATGATAAGAGATACAAGATGACCTATTAAACCCAAGGTCTTACCTATCCTAGAACTACTCTTCTACCTCACCATAGGTCTTACCCACTCTTGCAAGCAGGTCGATTCCTTCTCCTAGGACATCTCCTCCTTGCAACAAGTCTTTGGCCTTGAGGATTTACCCACTCAGATCCTTGGATCTTCTGCCTTGTCCTTCTTCTTCACTTGGAGAAGATCTTCACACCTTTTCATCCTTGAAGTAGAGCATCAACTCCTCCTTCACTCGGAGAAGATCACTTCAGCCTTTGCTCTTAAAGAAAGGGGATTGGGATGTAGAAAGATGGAGAGGTTTACAAAGTAACAATGAGGTAGCTCTCTTACAACATTCCTAACTCACTCATGATCTCAAAATGCTTTGTAAATGATAGAGAGAAAGGTGCTCAAAGGGGTTTAGCACACCCAAATATAGCAAGGACCAAGGATAGAATGAAAGAGAAAACTTGGAATGAACTCCAAGAGGTCCTATTCATAGTTGGGGGTGTTCCTTTTAGTGTGGGATAACTTAAGAATAAAAGCTAGCCATTTTGCCACTTGCAATAGACATATTTTTGATTCTAAGAACTCTCCAATAGTTGCAATCATTTTTTTTGCATTTCCTATACAATGTATTTGGCCGAGTTTCAATAAAGGTAACTCGACTACCCACTATGCGATAAAGCCAAATTTCAAATGATCGGTTGAGTTTGTCCTGGGGTAACTCATCCGATTCACCAAAATCAACTTTGGACAGAAAGTTGATCGGTCAAGTTCTGTGAGTGTACAACTTGATCGATCCAAATCATTCCCAAAATCCATCAAACTTGACCGATGAAGTTGTTGTGATGAATTTTATAAAATGAATTTTCAGTGGTCAATCAATAGAATTAAGTGTCCCTAATTTTTTCTCATCTTAGTAACAAGTCATATCATCAATACAAATGATTACAAAAATGTTCTAAGGTTACTTGAAATGTTTTCCCAAATTACACA
Source organism: Alisma plantago-aquatica (assembly GCA_963693085.1). Taxonomy (NCBI): domain Eukaryota; kingdom Viridiplantae; phylum Streptophyta; class Magnoliopsida; order Alismatales; family Alismataceae; genus Alisma; species Alisma plantago-aquatica. The sequence goes on along the minus strand of OY856410.1, from coordinate 546,224,374 downwards.
TTTGCATTGCTTTTGACTTGAACTTTGATAAGCTAGGGCTTGATGAATTTGGTCCTTTTCATGTACCTAATAACTGAAATTTATCTCAAACAAACATATTAGATACATATGAATGGAATGGTTAAGTCATTATCAAAATATGGACAATGTATAACATTCAAGTCAAAATTCTCCCCCTTTTTGACAATGACAAACCACTCCTTAACATATTGAAAAGTATATGTAAAGTTATACCTTATCCTTGTGAATTGTAAGTGGATTCATAATATGAACAATGTGAATTGCTCCCCCTCAATCTATGCTCACTCTTACCTTCATAGTTAGTCTTTCCGCACAAAGTTATATAACATGTATACCACATGGTCCTTTCTCAAGTCACATGATAAAACATATACTTGGATAAGAAAAGGATCATATAGATAGTGAAAACAATATGGTTGTTCTTTAAAACATCTCAAACTTCTCTCCCCCTTTTGGCATTATCAAAAAGTAAGAGGGGTAGAAGAGCATAAAGTAGGTATTCTCCAAGCACAACCAAAAACATGTAACCACATGTAGCACAAACCAAAAATAGAGATGAGAATAGAGAGAAGCAAGCAACCTGTGTCATAATCAAAATATGGAAAGCATGCCAATAAATCATATGATAGAGCAAAAATAGAGTTATGATACATAGGATTAAGATTACAACACATTAGCATGTTCTCAAAACAAGTACAAACCAGTGATGCAAGCAACATGATGATAGAAATAGTACAACTCAGATAATGGATCAAATGTCATTAGTACAAAATCATCTAGAAATATATATATGATCATCATATAAAAACTAAAAGCTAAAACATCTAGACATATAAGGTATCTAAGTCCAACAGGTCATCATCAGTATCATCCTCGTCAACTACAGGCTCGTCGTCCTCACCGTCATTTGAAGTTGCAGCAGAGACAACAATAATTCATCACCAGAGGCACTACCAAATCCATCAGAAACATCATTAGGGGCATCATCCTTAGTGGCCTCCTCATCATTAGAATCTTCCTTATCATCCTGGTCAAGAATCTCCTCACCAGTAGAAGGAGCAAAACCGCGATTGGGCAACAAGGCATTCTTCTCATCCAAAGACATGCCAAGATCATGTAGCCCCTTGCTTGAGGGAAAGAAGGAGAAGAAGTGTTGATGCTGGAAAGCAGGGTAGAAAGGGGGCCAGTAGGTAGAGGAAGAACTCCAGGGGTAGGTACAGGTCCATCACTAGTAGAATATGTGGTAGCTGAAGCAACAAGTGGAGGGATAGGGTATAAGTGACTATATGCATAGGAAGCATAGTCACCACCTGAGTAGGGATGGTAGGAGGGGTAAGGGTGATAGCAAGACAGGTTCATGGTGGACATGATTTGGTAGAGGTCTTGAAGAAAATGCTACTGAACTTGTAGGTTGTACACCTTTTGATGCACCGTGTAACCCATGCGGGATTCATTAGATACATGGAATGAGGTACATGTAGGTTGGGATGGTGGAGGAGGTGGATGTTCCTAGGTGGAGATAGAGGCTCTAGGTGTGGTGGGAGAGGATTTAGGAAAAAAGGTTTTCTTGATTGTGGTCTAGCTGGTACAGACTCCTTTTCTAAATGGTTTGTAATGAAGATCATGAAAAAGAGACTCCTCAGTTGCAAAGGTGAAAAGACCATAGATTAGGATTGGGTAGGGTGGGTGGGTACCTCGAGTATTCTTCCCAGAGTCAAAGTAGATTCTTTGGTAGAGAATGTATCTGGACCACTTTCCTCCTATGTTCTTTAAAAGACACTACGTAATCACTATGATATTCTTTGCAATTTCAGTTTGATTCCTTTTAGGGTGAATATTGCAGTTAATTACTAGAGCATGTATGTGATTTCTGAGATCTGAGTAAGAGGATGGTATGGTGGAATTCTTCCTATATGGTGTCTGAGTCTTCTTCAATAACTTAGAAATATTAGGGAGAGTAATATTATAGTGTTTGTAGAGAGACTTAGTGTTGGTATGTATGCCCTGAGAGCCAATCATGGGATGATTGGTGGGATACATTAAGATTGATTTGATAAACATCAAAGGAAAGATTCCAATTCTTTCTAGTTCAGTCATATGAGATAGTGACAGAACAGATTGAATGTCTAGAGAATGACAATACTCAATGAGGTATGCTTTCAGGTTAAGGACCTGAACGATGGGATCATACGGATGCTAAGAGTTTGTACATTCTTGTTATGTCCCTAGTCAGATGTCATTATGCAAGGTAGATAGACAGCAATGACACACAAGACTAGATTGTGGTATTGGATGATGACAAAATCTCATTGGTCATGATATAGAGATATCAAACCAAACCCATAGGTACTTGTTAGAGAACAAGTGTACCAGACAGACCCACCGTGAGTTTGACACATGGAACCATGACATGGTAGTCACAGTCAGCACTCACAGTGATGGTGGTGAGTGTGATTCTTTGACCTGAAATCACTACACTCAACACATGTAGTTGGGCACACTTTGACATCATCAAACGCAGTCCTGAAACATGGGTTGTTATAAAGGTGATGATTGGGTGGCTTTGACACATGGGGCTTTTGAGGGGTGAGTGATAGATATGGGATTTGTCCCTCCTAAGGGAGTATGATATCCATGACCACATGGTGAGTAGGATTTATAAAGGTGTGCACGCATGTGTGAATCAGTATGTGATACTGATGTCATAACATATCTCTTCCAATCTACTCTGAGATCAAGAAAGTGAATGAACGTTGATAGGATGACTATTCCATGCCTTGAGTTCATTCAGAATATCAGTGACAAAGGAATTATACATTCACTATAACACAATTCATGGATTGTAGGATTGAAAGTTGTTCTCCAACTTTCTATTTCACTTGGGTAGCACTGATGTGTGACTAGGCACCGCTCTTTGCTTGTGAAGTCATAAGTGTTATGGACTTTCACTGCCAACGTGAAATGGACCTGCAGGGTCACACACATAGGATTTAACCTGGAAGAGGAGTTTTGTCCACAAACAATGTTTAGATTGATTACTAAAGGAGTTTAGTAGTTCAATTAAACACTAAATTAATTGATACCTCAATGTCAAAATGTTCAAGGTGTTGGACACATTGATTGGAGTATCAGATTGATTGAAACTACAATTGACTGATTCTACACAATCTGCACTCCCAACTCATCGGCTCATGTGATGAACCGATCGGCTCAGCTTGGTGAACCGATCGGCTCAGGTGGTGAGTCGATCGGCTCATGGATAGGGTGAAATGATTGCTTCAAGTGTTGAAATGATCAATTCAACTGGTGCAACCGAGCAAGTTGGGAAAGTAGGATTGGTGAGAAATTTCTTTTCATTTCACTTGCCCAATTTGATTGGGAAAAGGATTGGTATTTGATACTGATTAGAAACAAAAGAGGGAAAGTCAATCGGGAACTGATCAGGACCACGAACCGATCGGTTCAGAAGTGAACTGACCATTTCATGGGTCCCAACCGATCGGTTGAGGTGTCAACTGACCAGCTCAGGTCCCCAACCAACCATTTCCGAAATGAAAAGATCGGTTCAGGTTGCGAGTTGGTTGTGGAAAATCTCGAACCCTTCTACTCCTGCTTTAGTCCCATATTGCCCGAGATAGAGAACCCTGTCCCATGACCCTCCAATATATATAGGGGTATTGGGGGCTTCTCAAAGAACAACACAGTGCAACCAGTTGCTCTGTAAAGTTTTCGTTCTCTCTGGTTTTGGTAACCGAGAGAGCCCGAGCAAGTGCTACCCGATAAGGGAGGCACAATAAGGGAAACACAACTGCAGAAAACGACTGGTGGCAGGAGAGTGTGTCAGTGACTAGTACGCTGACAGGAGGGTGCGACTCCTTCCAATTCCTTGTGAGATAAGGAGATTGGAGTTCCTGGTGGTCCGTGTGGACTACTTCAGAGGCAGGAGATCTCTGCCGCTCGATGGACAACTGTCAATCCTGACAGTCCCGGTGAGACCAGGAGTCGTCAGTCCCAGTGCGACCAGGAGCTGCACAGACACCGTCCAAGACCGAAGGTGAAGACCACGCAAGCCATGAGGTATTGTCACCGAGCAAGCCTCGGGACAAGGTATGATTCCACAAACCATCCTTTCCTAATGTATAGACGTTGACGCGTTTCCTTGTTCTGGGTTTCGGAGGAGAAAATTTTTATTTCCGCTGCCTTCTCTGCCTCCCATAAAACCCAATAGTGGTATCAGAGCCATGTCAACTGCTCTATACTTTAGGATTGTCGATATGATCAATTTTGGTTTGTCGCCTTTATTTATTGCATACGATGCAAAAAAATTTGGCTTTATGCATGTCCAATCCTAAATCCACAAATCCCAATTTACATATATGATATGTATTATGAATGCACTCGATACGCGTCACCCTTAAATGAGTTTTGTGGTGGATTTATAGCGTGGTTATGGCCAATAAACCCTATCTGTGTATGGTTGTATGTGGTTGCTTGCATCTCGGTCTGCACATCATTTTCCTTTCTCCTATTCCTGATGTAACTCGAAATAATTCGAGATTTCTTTCCTACCTTTGCTCCCCTCAAATGTAACTCGAGGAATCACATTAGGATGTCCATAATCATCGCTTTTATCATTTTGCATGTTTTCTGTGGGATATGGCATGTATATGATACGTACTATGTATTGTGGTGATTGGATATGTATATATATATATAAACCAAATCCCTCATTTAATATTAAATTTTAGATGCCTTACAAATGCGACACACGTGAAAAGCTTGATCGACCAAGTGTGGGCACGCCCTAGCGTGGTGCACCGTCTATCTCATGGAAGCGTGAAGGATGGATATGGGGGACTGCCCTAGCAGGGTGCATATTCATCATGTTTGCTTTGGGTCAAACTTAACAAGGTGACCTAGATAGGATCTAGCACCTTGAGGCATGGAGATGATCATGGCAAGGAGTTGCATATGACATCTTATCAAAAGTTGCATATGATGCAATTGGAAAAAGTTGCCTACCTGAGAGATCTAAGTTGTGGGTGACAGCCCAAGCTGGTCCATGACTTAGAGGATTTCAGGATCTTGCCCACTAGACGGTTGTACGCTGCAATCTTCCGAATTAATGGTGAGGGCTATCAATTTGAACTAAAATAGTGGGAGCGATAATTAATTAAAGGCCTAATTATATCGTCAACTTTCAAATCAATCAAATAAATCAAAAATGAGTTTTTGGACTAAAATTGCATATTTCCTTTTATAGTACAAATGACAACAAACAACAATCACTTTTCTTTGCGATCGGTCCTTGAAAAGGACAAGCTAAATGGGACAAGCTTCCACGACTGGTATAGGACATTGAGAATTGTTCTCACTCAAGAGCGAAAGTTCTATGTCCTGGATACTCCAATTCTAGAGGAACCTTCTCCAAATGCACCAAAGGTAGACAGGGATGCTTACAAGAAGCATTTTGATGATGCCATTGATGAAAAGTGCTTGATGTTGTGCTCCATGAACCACGAGTTGCAAAGACAACATGATAACATGGGTGTCATTGAGATGATTCAACATCTCAGGAACATGTATGAAGATCAAGCACGACAAGAGAGATATAATGTCTCAAGGGCACTGTTCAAGTGCATCATGACAGAAGGCAATCCAGTCGGTCCTCACACACTCAAGATGATTGGGTATGTGGAGAACCTGACAAAACTGGGATTTCCACTGAGCCAAGAGTTGGCTTCTGACATGATACTGCAATCGTTGCCAGAATCCTACAGTCAGTTTGTGATGAACTACAACATGAACAACTTTGATAGTCCACTGTCAGAGTTGTTGGGCATGTTGAGGATAGCTGAGATACAGATGAAGAAAGACAAGCCTAAGTCTGTGATGGTGATCACGAGCAAGAAAGGCAAGTCCAAGCGCAATGGCAAGGGCAAAGCTAAGAAAGCTTCTGATGCTAGCTAGGAGCCCAAGTCATCTTCAGCTCTCAAGGCCAAGGGAGGCGTGACCAAGAAAGGCAATTGCCACCATTGTCAAAAGCCAGGACATTGGAAAAGGAATTGCCCTCTCTATCTAGAAGAACAAAAGAAGGAGGTGACAAACATCTCTACTTAAAGGTGCCATGAAAGTAAACTTGTAACACTTTTGAGGTATATGATACCAAGATGTAACGTGTAAAGCACTCAATAAATGGGGCAAGTGTTGCCGCCATAGAAAGGAGTACTTTAGTTTATTTTCAGCCTAAAAGGCATGTAATACAGTTATGAACTGCTATTTCATATTTCCAATAGATAGAAACACTTTATTTTTGCATATTGTATGAAAATGATGGCAATAAATAAAGAGATGTTTCATTTTCTAAAGATATGATCTTTGTGGAAATGCCTTGTTTATCTTGTGGTATTTGATATGCATAATATAAAATGATACCTAAAAGTTATAGATAACTCAAACAATCAAATTAGCATCAATCATGAGAAATTCATTTCTATTTTCCATGTGATGGATAAATCTAGACTCTTTTGGTTAGAGAACCAGTAAGAGACATGAATATCTTGGACATGATTAATCAATCTTCACTAAAGGTAGTGGGAGAATGATTATCCTATTAGGTACGATACATGTGATGTATTTACATACCTATTGGAACAAATGCTAATACTTAAAATGGTGTTTAGAGAAATACCAATATGAATCTCTTGAAGTGTTCAAGATTATCATAGATGAAGTGAAAATTTGGTAAAGTGCTAATTCTTGATGAGATCAATGAATGAAATACTTGGACCAAATGTTTGAGATCCTTATGCGTGATTATGATAGTGTATCATAGTGAACTCATGATTAAGGCATGGTGATGTCTAAATGAAGAAGGAATCATACTCTAAGTTGTTAGAGAATGATTATCAAATAACTGAATTCTTCTTAATAAAAGAATACCCCACACTGATAAAGGACATTAAGAATCACAAGGAGTTGTAAGTTCTTATATCCTTGACGGATACACCTCGTTTATCTATGTGATGAGTTGTTCATGTGATGAGTCAACTATCTAGATGAATATGAGGAACTGAATTTTGAGTTATGGTTTATGACCATTACATCCTAAATGACATCCATGTGAACCATAAGGTATGACCTTGATGGTAGAACCCATTGGATGAAATCCATAAGTGCAAATGAATCTTAAGTGTTAAGACACATGGATAACATTTTGAGAAGGATGATTCTTGTTGATTGCAACTTAATGACTAATACATTTGGCATATGGATACTAAAACCACATTCCTATGAGGAATAAAACAAGGATGTGTAAGTGACACAACCTATAAGGTTTATGAATCCACTAATGCAAATGAAGTCTATAAGTTACAATGGACTAATCAATGTGATTGATTGAGTACAAGCAACTCAGAATTGGATCTTTACTTTGATGATATAGTCAAAGGGTTTGACTAATATGTCAAAGATAAAGAAGCGATCTGTGATTTAGTGGGAGCGTGTTCACATTCCACATGTTGATGTGAAATGGAAATGTTCTAGAATGGAAATCCAAAAGTGGAAATTATCTTTAAGGAAGATAGAGATGTTTCCTATGTGATATGAATAGAGATCTATAGAGATAGTTCTCGAAAACCTCTTGACCTGAAAAGAGAAAGCATACATTGGCAATCTGTATTGAAGGGTACAGTATGCACAGATTCAGTGGGAGAAAACTTGTCCATGCTACATGAAGTTAGTATCCCAGGACAAGTGTCCAATTCTTATGAAGAATGGGAACACTAAGAATAGATATGGATCTATCATGTATGTAATCATCCCATTATCTTGCATGTATCGACATGGCAAGAACAAAATGCATTCATCATCTTGTATGAAGGACATAACGAGTGGATGTCTGTCTACTTCCAGTAAGGGTTACTGGAATACCATGAGAACTTGATAAGTACTAGTTCTATGGAGATAAGGAATAGTTCAATGTAAGGAGTTACATTGATGTGAACTTCCGGAAAAGGGCAGAAAATTAATTGCAAAATATATATAGGATATATAAAAGTGAATGTTTTTTGATAATTGGAAATGTTCCAATAAAACCATTTAAAAGGAAATGCCGAGTATCTATGTGTTGGAGAACAACAATGGATACTATATGGATCTAGAAGTTCATGAGATGAACTTATAGATATTCCGCTCATTGATGACAAGTATGGAATCCTTGATCATGCAATGTGGCGAAAGGTTAACAAAGGAATACTAGATCACATATTATGGCAACTCCATCTCATATGTGTGACGTACAACGAAGAGATGTGAGACATGCAATTTATATTGACTTTGGCAAGGTGTTGCCATTACTCACTATGATCACACTAGAGAAGAGTAACATGTGGGACATGTTTGAAGATCGCTATGAATATGATTCAAGAGTGATTGGCTCGCAGTGCAAGTGGGAGTTTGTTGGTATGTATGCCCTGAGAGCCAATCATGGGATGATTGGTGGGATACATTAAGATTGATTTGATAAACATCAAAGGCAAGCTTCCAATTCTTTCTGGTTCAGTCATATGAGATAGTGATAGAACAGATTGAATGTCTAGAGAACGACAATACTCAATGATGTATGCTTTCAGGTTAAGGACTTGAACGATGAGATCATACGGATGCTAAGAGTTTGTACATTCTTGTTATGTCCCTAGTCAGATGCCATTGTGGAAGGTAGATAGACAACAATGACACACAAGACTAGATTGTGGTGTTGGTTGATGACAGAATCTCATTGGTCATGATATAGAGATATCAAACCAAACACATAGGTACTTGTTATAGAACAAGTGTACCAGACAGACCCACTGTGAGTTTGACACATGGAACCATGACATGGTACTCACAGTCAGTACTCACAGTGATGGTGGTGAGTGTGATTCTTTGACTTGAAATCACTACACTCAACACATGTAGTTGGGCACACTTTGACATAATCAAATGCAGTCCTGAAACATGGGTTGTTATAAAGGTGATGATTGGGTCGCTTTGACACATGGGTCTTTTGAGGGGTGAGTGATAGATATGGGATTTGTCCCTCCTGAGGGAGTATGATATCCATGGCCACTTGATGATTAGGATTGAGAAAGGCGTGTACACATGTGTGAATCAGTATGTGATACTGATGTCATAACATATCTCTTCCAATCTACTCTAAGATCAAGAAAGTGAATGAACGTTGATAGGATGACTGTTCCATGGCTCGAGTTCATTCCGGATATCAGTGACAAAGGAATTATACATTCACTGTAACACCATTCACGGATTGTAGGATTGAAAGTTGTTCTCCAACTTTCTATTTCACTTGGGTAGCACTGATGTGTGACTAGGCACCGCTCTTTGCTTGTGAAGTCATAAGTGTTATCGACTTTCACTGCCAACGTGAAATGGACCTGCAGGGTCACACACATAGGATTTAACCTGGAAGAGGAGTTTTTGTCCACAAAAAATGTTTAGATTGATTACTAAAGGAGTTTAGTAGTTCAATTAAACACTTAATTAATTGATAGCTCAATGTCATAATGTTCAAGGTGTTGGACACATTGATTGGAGTATCAGATTGATTGAAACTGCAATTGACTGATTCTGCACAATCTGCACTCCCAACCGATTGGCTCATGTGATGAACCGATCGGCTCAGCTTGGTGAACCGATCAGCTCAGGTGGAGAGTCGATCAGCTCATGGACAGGGTGAAACGATTGCTTCAAGTGTTGAAATGATCGATTCAACTGGTGCAACCGAGCAAGTTGGGAGTGTAGTATTGGTGAGAAATTTCTTTTTGTTTCACTTGCCCAATTTGATTGGGAAAAGGATTGGTATTTGATACCGATTAGAAACAAAAGAGGGAAGGTCAATCGGGAACTGATCAGGACCACAAACTGATCGGTTCAGAAGTGAACCGACCGTTTCATGGGTCCCAACTGATCGGTTGAGGTGTCAACCGACCGGCTCAGGTCCCCAACCGACCATTTTAGAAATGAAATGATCACTTCAGGTTGCGATTTAGTTGTTTTTTGTGGAAAATATCGAACCCTTCTACTCCTGCTTTAGTCCCATATTGCTAGGATAGAGAACCCTGTCCCATGACCCTCCTATATATAGGGGTATTGGGGGCTTCTCAAAGAACAACTCAGTGCAACCAGTTGCTCTGTAAAGTTGTCGTTCTCTCTGGTTTTGGTAACCGAGAGAGCCCGAGAAAGTGCTACCCGATAAGGGAGGCACAACTAGGGAAAGACAACTACAGAAAGTGACTGGTGGCAGGAGAGTGTGTCAGTGACTAGTACGCTGACAGGAGGGTGCGACTCCTTCCAATTCCTTATGAGATAAGGAGATTGGAGTTCCTGGTGGTCTGTGTGGACTACTTCAGAGGCAGGAGATCTCTGCCACTCGGAGGATAGCTGTTAATCCCGACAGTCCCGGTGAGACCAAGAGTCGTCAGTCCCGGTGCGACCAGGAGCTGCACAGACACCGTCCAAGATCGGAGGTGAAGACCGCACAAGCCGTGAGGTATTTCGCCGAGCAAGCCTCGGGATAAGGTATGATTCCACAAACCATCCTTTCCTAATATATAGATGTTGACGCGTTTCCTTGTTCTGGGTTTGGGAGGAGAAAATTTTTGTTTCCGCTGCCTTCTCTGCCTCTCATAAAACCCAACAATTAGGGTCAAGAAAGTCAAAATACTCAGGATAATCTTTCCTCCATGTGTCGATTACCTCAGTACCAATGATAAAGATGTTCAAGGTATCCTCTGAGATTGTGAACTTCTTACCAGCAATCATAGAAGTGAGAATAACTAGAGTATTAGGAGGGGGTACAAGAGAGTTGCAATTTCATGAAAGATTGGCATAAAATTTATGGACCGCCTTAGTGCTTGTAATGGAATTATGAAAGCACTGGCATTCTACACTCAGGGAGGTTAGGTGATGGTTGTAGAGCAACTCAGTTACCTCATTTATGACCTTCTACTTATTGAGGTAGTGTTCAAACAAATCTCAAAAGGGGAAAGGGTTCCTAGGAAAGAGATCCTTATACCTATTTAGAGCTTCAGATGAAGCAAAGAAGGTGTCATCCTAAGGAATGAGGCATGCGTTGGAGGATGATGAAGCTCCTGCATGTGCAACCCTCTTTCTTCTATTTGAGGCCATGAAGGAGAAATGGAGAAATTGAGTGGTCTAATAAGATAGGAAACACCACTAAGGGTCCTCTAACCACATAGGGTAGAGAGGATAAAGGAAAGGTAGGTCAAACCGAGGCTGGATAGAGCTAGGAGATGGAAGGTTGAGGCAAGGGCTGAGGATTTATAGGAGCTACATTAAGAATTGGTCGACTTTTCTCTAGTTGAGAGGGAGAATAGTCAGCCAAAAACTATTTAAGATGTGGTCCATCTTGACCATCGATCAAGTTTTGATAGAGAGAAAATCAACCGAATGAATTTCTACATAACCCCTCGGCCATAGATCGGTCGAGTTGGCAACTCGATCGATGTTCAACCTGTCCCAACATTAGAAATTTTAGATTCTAGCCATTTGAGTGATGATCAAATTCATTTTTCTAGTCCATTTTTCATCTTAGAAATATTAAGGCACATGTCACTCATCATAGGGTACTATCTTGCGATAAAATAGTTGTTTGTGAAAGATACCCAAAACAAGCAAAAATAAGGCATAAGAACATGAAATTCTAGCACTTCAATAAGAAAAGATGATCAAGACATGAGCAAAGCATATAAATTAGATAAAAACTATATAGATGGAATATCAATATCATCCAAGGCAATTATGATAATTTTAGACCTAATAAAATGAAATTGCTCTCTAGCTAGATGTTTAGTAAAAATGTCCACCAACTAATTTTTTGTGTCCACATGTGTGATATAAATATCCTTCTTGGCAATGTGATCACAAAGAAAATTATGACAAAACTCTATATGGTTGGCTCTACTATGAAATATAGGATTGTAAGATAAATTTATTGCACTAGTATTGTTACAATAAATGTGAGAAGCATCAAAATGAATGTTAAAGTCTTGGAGCATTTTCTTCATCAATAGAACCTAGGCACAACAACTCCTGGCTGTAATGTATTTAACCTTGGTAGTTGATAGAGACAATGTGCTCTATTTCATGGAAAACCAAGACATCAACCATGGTCCTAGGAGGAAGCAAGTGCCACTTGTACACTTTCTATCAATAAAAACATCTTGCATAGTCAACATCACTATAAGTAGTAAGAGTAAAGTCCCTCTGCATTGGAAACCATAGTCCAAAATTTTGGATTTTGTCTAAGTACCTCAAAATACTCTTAACAACTATAAGATGTGATTGCTAGGACTTGATTCAAAAGTGCACACATAAGCCAACACTAAACATTATGTTAGGTCTAGAGGTAGTTAATTTAACTAAACCTCCGTTCATACCTCTATAGAGCTTCTCATCCACTTTCTCACCTTCTTCATCACAACTGAATTTGGTAGTTTTCGACATGGGTGTGTCCATCAGCTTCATGTTATCCGTCTTAAAGTGCTTGAACAGTTCACTTGTATATTTGCTTTTGTTGATGAAGTTCCCATCTTCAGTTTTCTTGATTTGAAAGCCGAGAAAGAATGCAAACTCATCCATTATGCTCATCTCAAATTCACTCTGCCTAAGATAACTAAAATCCTTGCAAAAATCTAGATTAGTTCCGCCAAAAATAACATCATCTACATAGATTTGAATGATAAGAAAATGGTTAGAAATGTGTTTTAAGGAACAAGGTAGAATCAACTTTCCCATGATATAACCATTATCTAACAAAAAATTCTATATTTTCTCATACCAAGATCGAGGTGCTTGTTTGAGTCCATGGAGATCTTTTTGCAATATACAAACATGATTTGACAAACTATCATGTTCAAATTTCAGAGGTTGAGCAACATATACTTCCTCCTCAATTGTACCGTTCAAAAATGCACTTTTAACATCCATTTGATATAATAAGAAATTTTTGTAGCTAGCAAAAGCAAGTAACATTGTAATCGACTTAAGCCTAGCAGCAGGATCATAAGTTTCATCAAAGTCAATACCTTCATGTTTATTGTAAACTTGTGCAACTAACCTTGCTTTGTTTCTTACCACCTTGCCACTTTCCCCTAGCTTGTTGCTGCAGACCCACTTGGTGCCAATGATCTTTCTATCACAAGGTCTTGGCATGATAGTCCACACTTTATTGTTTTTGAATTTCTCCATCCCTTCTTCAATGGCTAAGATCCACTCATCATCCTCAAGAGCTTATTTTTACATTCTTTGGCTCAAGTTGTGAGATGAAGACATTTTTGTCTTGTTCTTTGTTGTAGGTAGCATGTTTCATAACTCTTTCAAAGGGGCCACCTATGATGATCTCTTTAGGATGCTTCTTTATAAAGTGGAGAGTTGGATCCTTCTTTTCTTCATCTATCTTTTCTTCTTGAGTGGCCACCTTGTTTCCCTTTTGAGTGATGTTGAGTTCTTATAAGATAAGAATTACTTCATTTGTAACATCATCATTAGCAATATCCTAGGAAACAAAGGGGTTAGTCTCAATAAATTTGACATTAGTGGATTCTTCTACTTCAGATATATCAACATTATACCTCCATAAGACTTGCTAGTAGTGCTCTAACCAAGAAAGAAAGCCTTGTATGATTTTTGGTCAAACTTGTCAAGATAATCTTTCATGTTCAAAACAAAACAAGGATAACCAAAAATGTGAAAAATACTCGATGGAAGGCTTCCTACCACGCCATAACTCATTGGGAAATTTTCTTCAAAGAGGGATGTGTGAATACCTAGTTTTGTACAAAACATGAAGTAGTAACAGCTTCGGCCCAAAATTTGTTTGGAGTGTCATACTCCAGAAGCATGGTCTTAGCCATTTCCTTTAGTGACCGGTTCTTCCTCTCTACAAACCCATTTTGTTGAGGTGTTTGAGGTGAGGAAAAGTTATGTGCATATCATATCTCTTTACAAAACCATTCAAAAAGATCATTTTCAAATTCTCCCCCATGATCACTATGGTTAGAAATAATGCGGCAGGAATCTTCATTTTCAACTCGTTTGCAAAAGCTCGAGAAAACATCAAGAGTATGACTCTTAGAAATGAGAAAGAAAGTCCAAGTACATCGAGAAAAGTCATCGACAATAATAAGACTATCCTTGGAACCACAAAGTGATTGAGTTCTCATAGGTCCAAATATATCAATACGGAGAAGTTCAAGATCTCTCTTGGCACTAAGGACTCCTTTGGATTTGAAGGAGGACATGGTTTGTTTTCCTTGTGTATAAGGTTGGCATTCTTCATCATTTTCACAATCCAATTCAGGAAGTCCCTTGATCAAGTACTTTTTTCTCAACTTCTTCAATTGATGCATATTTGCATGACCTACCAGATGATGCCAAAGAGAAATATCATTTGAATTGACTTCAAGGCATCTACCAACAACAGACTTAATAGAGTCAAGCAAAATTACCTAAAGATTACCATTTTTAGTTCCCTTATATATGACATTGTAAGTGAGGGAATCTTGGAGAAAGCATTCAAAAGAAGTAAACAACAATAAGATAACCATTATCACATAATTAACTAACACTTATAAAATTGTGATGTAGGCCATCCATAAAGAGAACATTCTTGATACACGAGGATTCACCTGCATCACCCTCACCTTTTACTTTACCTTTGTTGTTGTCCCCGAAAGTAACTGATCCTCCTTTCTTCTTTGTAAAATTATTGAAGTGGCTTATATCACCTGTCATGTGCTTTAAGCAGCCACTATTAACAATGTATTTTCCTTTCCTTCAACAAAGGAGAATGTCAATTACCAACTCAAACTTTGGGATCCGATGTTATCTTGGGGACCCACTTCATCTTTGGATTGATCCCCTTAGGCTTGTATGGACAATAAGTAGAATAATGATCATCACTTTTGCAATGAGAACAAATCATAGGGTTCTCTATTCTAGAAGGCTCTCCATGGAAGAAAGGAGGTTCTTTACTCTTTTACTTACCTTCGGCCTTACTCTTGCCCTTAAGAGCTCCTCCTATAAATCCCAAACCACTAGTGCCATTTTTTTTGGTAGATGATAAAAGATTTTATTTAGGGAGTTCTTTCCTTAGAGAATTTCAGAAGTGAGGCTCTAAGTCTATGATTGTCATCCATAAGAGAGTTAATAGTAGCAGACAAACTAGCAAGATCATCTTCAACATGTGAAAGGTCGGCCTCTAGACAGTGGGCTTTAGTCAAATATGAATCTTTTTCAAGAGTAATAGAAGCAACATCATTGCTAGAAAAAATAGGTCTAGAAGATAAATCATTTACTTGAGCAAGCAACCTAGCATTTTTTGCTTTCAGAAATTGAATTTCTTTGAGATAAACATGTCTCTCATCCCTACGAGAGCTTAAGTTCTACATTTTCAATTTTAAACAACTCAAGCTAATCAAGGAATTTTTTGTTTTCTTCCTTAAGACTAGTGATACTCTTATGGTAGATCCCATTTTCAACTTCAACCCCATTGTATTGGAGCTCAATATAAAGAAATTGGCCTTGCAAGGAATCAATGCTCTAAGATGAACTTTCTCATTTTCCTCAAGAATATCAAGCTTAGCATACAAATCATCAATAATTTTACCTAGTCTCTTATTTTTAGATTTACATTTGGAATAAGAAGAATGGGTAGCGTTAAGAATATCAATAAGAGTTTCTTTAGCTAACTCATCCAAACTTACCTCACTTACCTCACCAATGTCTTCATTTGTGGATGCCATGAGTGCAAGGTGGCATTATCCATCTTCATTGAAGCTTGAGCCACTTGAGGATGATCCTTCCCATGCGGATGAGCTCCATCTTTGTTCCTCCTCTCCTTCTTGTCCTTCATCTGATATTTTCTATATTCAAGTAGTCTTCCTCCTTCTTGGAGTTGCTCTTGTGGTGTGACTTTCTAGCCTTAGAACATTCACTCTTATAGTGTCTTTTTTTACCACACATGTAGCACCTTGGAGTAGATGAGAAAGATGGCTTCCCTTTGAAGTTCTTTCCCTTGGAGAAGTTGTCTTCATGCTCACTAGGGCCATAATCTTCACTAGAGGAGGAGAGATATGTCCATCAAGCAAGTTGTTGTTGAAAACTAAGAGCTTCTACTTGAGCCTTGAAAGCATTGTCTTTGATCTTTCTTGACTCCATTTCTTCTTGCTTTGCTTTCTTTTCTATCTTTTCAAGTTTTGTCTCATGAGCTTATAGGTTGCCGATAAGATATTTGGTAGGAAGCTCACCAAGACTTTTAATTTTTTCAATGGAGGTCACCTTTGAATCCCATCTCTTAGGAAGAGACCTTATAATCTTTGAGTTGATGGCTCCTCTATCTAAAGTATGTCCCAAAGCAGCAAGGTCGTTGATGATGATGTTGAGACTTGAATACATCTCAGCCACTCCTTCTTTCTTCCCCATCTTGAGGTTCTCTACGAGGTTGTTCAACATGTAGATCTTTTACTCCTTCACTTCCTTTGCCCCTTCATAGGTGATGCACAACTTGTCCCATATCTCATGGGTTGTGTCCCATTAGGAGATGCAGCTAAACTCAGATGGAGTGAGGTCATCATAGAGGATGCTAATAGCTTTGGCATTGAGATATGATACTTTAGAGATGATTCATCCCAATTAGCTACATCTTCGACCCACTCCTTATAGGGTGCAATCATCACTTTCCACATGTCAAATTTATTTCTTGAATGTAAAATTGCATTCGCCGCTTCCAATAGAAGAATTTGGTGCTGTAAAAAAATGGGGGAAGCATGGAGAAGCCTCTCTCTAGGTTGAGGGAACCAAGTAGGCTCTCACCCATCTTCTTGTCTTGTAAGAGAGTGTTTGGAGAAGATCCTTGCTCTGATACTACTTGTTGGATCTAGGGTTCTAGAGGGGGGTGAATAGAGGTTCAAAACTTGCACAAGAATAGTTAGACCTTCAAATTATATCAATTTAAAGCCAAATGGTAAAAGTGAATTTGAAGTCTTATCTAAAAACATATAGCAAGGATGAGCAAGATTGCAACAAACACTTGGACAATGTGTTTAGATTGGTTCCAATCCTCAAACTAGGAGATCGTCAGTCCACTACCTAGAGAGGTCAACCTCTAGGACTTTGCAACCCATGTATTCTTATATTCTATTATAAGAGATACAAGATGACTATCTTACACCCAAGAGCTTACCTATCCAAGAGATTGACTTCTACCTCACCAGACGTCTTACCCACTCTTGCAAGCAGCTCGATTCTTTATCCCAGGACATCCCTTCCTTGCAACAAGTCTTCGGCCTTGAGGATTTACCCACTCAGATCCTTGGATCCTCTGCCTTGTCCTTCTCCTTCATTTAGAGAAGATCTTCTCACCTTATTCAGCCTTGAATAAGAACAACAATTCCTCCTTCACTTAGAGAAGATCTTCACACCTTCTTCAACCTTGAAGAAGAATATCAACTCCCCCTTCACTTAGAGAAGATCACTTCAACCTTTTCTCTTGAAGAAAGGGGAGTGGAAGTAGAGAGATGGAGAGATTTACAAGTAACAATGAGGTATCTCTCTTACAACATGTCTAACTCACTCGTGATCACAAAATTCTTTATAAATGATAGATATGAAGGGTCTAAAAGGGGTTTAGCACACTCAACTATAGAGAGGACCAAGGATATATAGCATGAATGAGCAACCTTGAAATGAACTCCTAGAGGTCCTATTTATAGCTAGGGGTGTTCCTTTAAGTGTGGGATCACCTCAGAATGAAAACTAGCCATTTTACAACTTGCAACAGACATATTTTCAATTCTAACAACTCTCCAACAGTTGGAATCATTTTTTCTACAATTTTCATATAGTGCATTCAGTTGAGTTTCAATAAATGTAACTCAACTAATTCATTATGTGAAAAAGCCAATTTGCAAATGATCGATCAAGTTTGTCCTTGGGTAAATTGACTAATTCACTAAAATCAACTTTGGACAAAAAGTTGGTTGGTCGAGTTTTGTTAATGTACAACTCTACTGATCCAAATCATTCCTAAGATCCATAAAGGATCGGTCGAGTTTCAAACTCTACAGATGAAGTTGCTGTGATGAATTTTCCAAAATGATTTTTAAATGATCAAATGATGGAATTAAGTGTGCCTGATTTTTTTCCATCTTATTTACAAGTCATATCATCAATAAAAATGATTACAAAAATGTTCTTAGGTGATTTGGAGTGGTTTCCCAAATTTCACATTTGCATTGCTTTTGACTTGAACTTCGACAAGCTAGGGCTTGATGAATTTGATCCTTTTCATGTACCTAATACCTAAAATTTATCTCAAACAAACATATTAAATACATATGAATGGAATGGTTAAGCCATTATCAAAATATGGAGAACGTATAACTCTCAAGTCAATAGACTGTCTCATGGCCAACGTGGTGGAGGTGGGTCATCATCCTCTCCTTGATTCTCTTCTACATCCTAGTAAAGAAGAGTTTGAGGTGAAGTGATTGCATTTTATTATAATTCCTTGAGAGGTAATAAAATTGATCAGTTGCAAAATCCCAATTGGAGACAATTGGGTAGTGGATTGACATCCTTCGATTTGAAGGGTGGAACCACTCTAAATTGCAAGTCTCTTCCTTGAGTCCCACTCCTTATTGCAATTTAAATTAAATTTAAAATTATCAAAAGCTCAATTTGCCCCCTCTCTAGGTTTTTCACATTTCTTTTTGTCAAAATAGAAATTGTCTCTCTCTCTTTCTCAGAACTCTTCTAGCTTATAGTTCTATTTTAAGGTCAAACATGATTTTATATTTTGATCATTAATTTTCTTTGTCATTTTGGAAGCTTGCATTAGTGTAATCCTTTACACCCTAATCTTCCTTATTACCATAATCAAAGAACTGATCCTTTTAGTGCTTCTAAAGTACTTAAGGATGTTCTTTATGGTAGTGAAGTACCTTTCCCTGAGATCTAACATATATCCACTCATCATGTCTAATACATAGGATACAACCAGATGAGTACATAACATTGCAAATGCAATTGGCATCTTACTCACATATTAACTGGGATACAAAGATCCTAAGAGACTAATTCCATGAGACATGGTCAAATTTTCTCTTACTGAGTACTCTATGTTGAACCCCTTGACATCTTGCCAATGTATTTGCGCTTAGGCCAATAAGCTTTCCATATCTATCTCTATAGATCTCAATTGCTATCACATAGGATGCTTCGCCTAAAACTTTTCATGAAGAAGGTAAATCTCATCCATGTTTTGATATTTGTAGGATATGAACATCATTACCCATTATTATGTGTAATTTAAACATTCTCCCACTAAATTCTTTTCTTTTAGAGACCATAGAGACTAATTATTATTCATCACCCTCTCTACTGCAGGCTAAAACATGGGGAACCATATTATTGTAGCTGTAACATCCCTGACCTGGGTTATGAATTAACCCTAGGTGTTTTGCTTAATAAAAGTGATTATATGCATGCTCTTATCTTTTGAAAAGTAATTAGGGCTCAAGAGGAACTTATATTACAATTTTAGTCCTTTTTGAATATTGTTGAAATCAATATTTTGCCTGTTTTGGACTAAAGTGCAAATTACCCAAGTTGAGGGGTCTATTTGCAAATTGTGTATGGTAATATGTTCCTCATGTGTTAAAGCATCATGGGAATGAAGATGATGTAGAGGTAAGGCTAGTGAAAGCCTGAGTACCAAGAAAGAGCTGATAAAGCAACGTTGTGCATGAAAACCTAGTTTTGGTGTAATGTGCAATTTACCCAAAACCTAGGGTGCAATATGTAATTTACCACTTCAATAAGGTCCCTAATGTTTCTTGGCATCATGTGGAGTAAAGAAATTGAGAGGGGCGCTTTATTTGAATTAAGTTGAAGGAGAGAGAATCTTGATATTAAAATAATCAAGATTTAAGCATAATGGAAACATTAATGCAAAAATAAATAAAATAATTGAAGGGCGTTCAACCAAAATTAAAATGGTGAAATTCAGATGTGTATGTGGACGTCCTTGAGCTTTGCAAGGACCGAAAATATGTTAAGGAGGTTGTGACGTCCCCGGATTTTGGCTTCTCCAAACCCTATTGGGAATGAGAGGTCAGAATCTGAAAACATCATCCAATCATATCAGAGAGCGATGCGGAAGCAATATGCACATACATGAACATACAACTATAACATACATCATAACATTTCTCAGCATTCAACATGTATATTACAAAGTGAATTACATTTACATATTAAAAGAAGATTTACAAGTCTATGAACATGTATGCTAATTCAGGATCTACACAATAGGTACAACCTGGACAACTGCTCACTTCCTTTCTTTTTCTCCCATGCTAGCTCTGAACCTAAAACATACGTGAAACAATGAATCAACACACAAGGTGTTGTGTACGTGGGTAGAAAGATACATACTAATATGTTTGCATAATTGAAATAACTTGAGAAAGAAAGAGTAAAAGAAAACATTATTTAAAGCGATAATCAGGTAAACATTCGTTTTATTGCTTTCACTTTGATGCGGTTGTACTACACATACTTGCACTTGACTTACATCTAGTGTGGGCAATATAGTATCATCATACATCTAACATGGTCCAAGGAATCATACATCCATGTTAGGCAACATATATCCACACCAGGCTATGTGCTCTAGTAGCTACAACCCATTATACTTATTTATGTTCTATTAGATTTGGCGGAGTATAACTCATACTAGTTCAACCAAGCAATCATATCCAAATACGAGCATTCAAGATATCACATATCATAGGCAACCAGAAAACTAGTCTTATACTTAATAAATCCCACGTACCTGAGTTCATAGATTTCTAATCATTCTTTCTCATCTAGACAATCTGGTAATAACCTGATTAATAACAAATATTTATCATTAATACAAGGTTCATTATTATTAATGGTATTTTAGGTCCATATTAGGGTTTTGGTCAAATCTAGATCAATTTTATGCAAGAGAGGGTTTCCAATATTTTTTGTCTGATATATATGTCATTATTAAGGTCTGGTACGAATTTCATAATTTTCTGGTACTTTCCCTATTTTCTACAATTAATACAAGGATTAAACATGTAATTAGGTAATAATGAGAAAAGGCCTTAAATTACTCAATAATATCAAGATAGGAGTCCACATTTAGTTTCTAGATTATATCAGGGTTCAAATTTATTTTTATTAGATATAATCTCAACCATTTTATAATTATACCATTTAAATGAAGCATTCTCATCTAAATTAAATATCATAGATATTACTATCTCAAAAGACTGATATAAGGATCCTATAATAAAGTAGGCATTTTTTTGAATATGTGTATACTTTTAGGGTATTTATAGGCCAAGGGAGCTATTTATAATGCAATTTCTAAGATCTGTACATATACTGGATTTTCGAGTGAATTATTACCTTTAGGCGAATCAGGCACTGCCACGTGGCTTGTTTGGACTCCTTGAGCCCGCTTTGGCCGACCGGTTCAGTCGAATTGGACCCAGATCAGTCTGGGTTGATGGTCAAGAGGGACCGGTCTTCTACTTTCTTTTCTCTCGCCAACTCTCTCTTTCTCATCTGGTCATGCGCGACGCACAGAGGACGCTGCCACAGAGCACGGCTCCAGCGTGTGGTTACTGAGGATGGCGGCCCTCTCAAATCTTGTAGGAGTCGAGGAGGATCCGGCGGGCTCCCGAGACTCTGGGTGGAGGTGCTCCATTGGAACTCACGGCCAGGGCTGTGACGGATGGCGGCACCGCAGAAAGGGGGGGTTTTCATAAGGGGAATCACCAGCAGGTGAGGGAGCTGGGGGTCCCTCACAGATGGGGATGGGGTCCTAGAGTTCACAGTGGCTTCCCTCAAGCTAGAAGCACCTCAGATCCCTGGAAGTGGCCACCATGGCCATGAGCTACGACTGGGTTTGTAGCTAGGAGCCCGGTGGGGAGATCTGACAAAGAAAGGAGGAGTCTTGGGCCATAGGCGTTAGCGGTGAAAGCCTTGCCCTTCTCTGAGACCCTCCACGAAGTTCTAACAAATTGGCTCCTCCATCTACGTGATTGCATTCAAGCGACCAACTCCTAGGGCTGTGAGCATAAGCCATCGTCGCCTAGGGACTAATCCGGAGAGCAATCGACTGCTGAATCCCTCCTTCTCCTCCTTCTCACGCATCCAAACTAGGTCATATCCCCGATCCAGTGTCGGCGCCGCCTGGGACAACTTCTCTTCTCCTTCTCGCTTTCTTGCATGACGTGGAGTCCATGTCTGTCCTCCGCTGCGACTGGTCTCCTCCAAGCAATCAACGGTGATCAACTTTGTCCACGCCAACTACGCAGGGATGCTCGACGCCACCAAAACACCCCAATGATGGTTGTGCTGTCGTGTCTAGAGGAACGACGAGGAAGTCCAATTCTTCTTCTCTGTAATCCTTCCCTCAAAATGCCGTCCATTTCCTCCGCTCTGCTTCTCAGCCTATGCTGCTACTGCCATGGCGACATGAGGAGGTTGTGTGGGACAGTGGAGAGATGAGTGTAGGGTGAGAGGTTGATCGTTCTCTGTATATCACCTCGAGTCCATTGCAATTGTTAGTTTTGATCTGAAGAGTGCGGCAGACTCTACCGACCTAGCTAGCCTTTGAGATTCCTAACAGGTGACTAATTCCTCAAGAGTCCCATTTGGAACCACCTGCTCCTCGCATTTTGGAGTTGGGGGACAAGGGAGCCAAAACTCGACGCATAAAAGATCTAATGGACTATAGTCCTCATTTCCAATAATAATATCATCCACAATCTTATAAATTGAAAAACATTTTACTGGAATGTCCGTTGGAACTGGAACTTGAAACATATTTTCACCATGACCAAGTGAAGCTTTCTTCCAAGTTGAAGGCACAATTTCTACTATTCATGCTTTGTTATATCACTAGTGGATGTTTACCCACATATAAAACTAATTAGGTATGATAATCATTAATTCAATATTTGGTTACACCTTTTGGGTGAAGAGAGTCACTAATTGAACAACGAATTCCTCATTTTGGTATCATTCATCCATGGCAGACTCGTGATCTTAAGATACTAGGTTTGGTATGAAAATCCAAAAATCTAGGTTATCACAGAGGTAAAATTCCACTCACCTTATTATAAGGAAAAGAATTCCCACTCAAAAATATATATTAATATTATAAGGGATTAAGGTGATTAATTTCTTTTCCCTTAATCCATGGATAATGGAAGGGAGCTCGGTGTGATTGAGTTGCCTTTGAATGAAAGAAAACCAAGGAGGAAGTGGTGGCAATATTTTTGGAATTAATTGATTTTATAAAACATTTTCTCTTGCATCAATTTTCTTATAAAAGACCCTTTTCCAACCCACCTAAGGATCTTTTCGGATTCCTTTCTTCTCCTTGCTTGAAAAGTCAACCAAGAGAGCTGAGAACAGCAGGAAGGACGCACCCAAACTTTTGGTATGTCTTTGACCTTCGTTCTTCTTGATTTTATGGTGAAAGTCATAAAACAATGCATGATTCCTTCATTTCTTCACTCCATCTTCAACACTAGCCGATCCTTTCACTCCAAAAGCTTGAGAAATGACCTAGGGCAGTTGCTAGAGCTTCAACCACCATTGGAGCCGTGAATCTTGGAGCTTGGGATCAGATTTGAAGGCGGTTTATATAACTTAAACCCTTAATCTTTCATTGAATTTGATTTCTACATGCAATTGATTTAATTGTTATTATTGCAATGGCTTTGCTTAATTGATGGAGTTGCCATGGAAAATGGCATTAGTTCCATGAGTCTAAAGGTTGAAGATGATAACCTGTTCATAAGCACACACCTTAATCAAAGAACAAGAGCAAACGGTCTTGGACCTTTGGTCCAAACAGTTTCACCAAACCGTTTGAGACCAAACGGTTTGCAAACCGTTTGGTGCCCTACACTCCAAACCGCATGGAGGAGTTGACCGTTTGGTATATTTGACCGTTTGAGGTCTGAACTTAATCACTTTTTGGATGATGATCCAATGGACTCAATTGATTGATTCAATGTGTGCACGATCCTTCAAGTGGAAACCCTAACCAAGTTGATTGAAGAAATCCTTGATTGGTCCTAACGATTTCAAGAAATTTTGGGTCAAACAGTCGCCCAAACGGTCTTGAAACCATTTGGGACCAAACGGTTTCAAAAACGTTTGGTGGGTTAGTGGTTGATCCTTGACCCATGGATGATGATCTAATGGTTTAGATTGATGAACCCTTCAATTAAATAATCAATAGTCACTTCAATGGAGCAATTGGAAATCGATTTGATTGATAATTGACCTAGTGAGCCCTTGCGGTTTTGGCACTGATTTGGCCCAAACGGTCTTGAGACCGTTTAGGGCCAAACGGTTTCAAAACCATTTGGGGTCAAACGGTTTCAAAATTGTTTGGTGGTAAACGGTTTCAAAACCATTTGGTGATGAAACTTCAAAACTGCATGGAGGTTGTTAGTGGTTCAATCACTTGGATATTGAAGGTAATGATAGTTCCAATAATCCAATGATGGTTAGTAATGTTAATCAATTAAGGTACAAAGGTTGAAACCCTAATAGTACCTATTTGATTAGTGTCAATTAAGGATGGAACCCTAACTTCTTATAAGAGCAATGACTTGGTACACTATGTCATTAATAGTTGTATGAACTTGGCTAAAGGTTGATATGACCTAATTAAGTTGAGAGGATGATAATATGGAATTGATACATGAGTATGATTCATGTGGTGATTTAGAGTATGATCCTTAAGTAAAGAGATCATGAAACCCTAATCATGAACATAAACCCTAATTGATAAAGTTGTTGAACCTTAACCCTAATCTAGGGCAATTTATAATTGAAACCCTAATCCAAGGTATGGATGTAACCCTAACTGGGATGAATAGTAAACCCTAATTATGGGTGATGGAATATGAAACCCTAATTGGGATGAATAGTAAACCCTAATTGTGGATTATTGAATGTAAATCCTTTTCTAGGGTGAAATTATGAGAAACCCTAACTAAGGATGGTTTCATGAGAAACCCTGATGTTTGATGTCCTGTGGAGCTCAAATCTAGGGTAATACTATGTATTGCTTAATGAACCCTAAATTTGGGAAATATGGTGACAAAACCATAACTATGATGTGGTAATGAGATGATTATCCTCATATGACATGAAATGGGATACCCTAATCCTGGTAAAGGAATAGTGGTGTTACCCATGAATAGTGAATTCATAATTGTTGAACATGGTTCTGATATGCAATTGATATCACTATTATCATCTGTGCTAACCATGCATTTATGTTGAAATGATGATCATGGCCAGGTATGAGCTATGATGTTTAATTCACTATTGTTATTGTACTTTGAGTGTCATAATATACCTTGTTGCCTAGAAAGAGGTAATAAGAGAGTTAATGGGCCTCAAGGACCATGTGTGATGCTTGTAATGGCAAGTATCATGTTTTCCTTAGTCAATTGACCTGAAGGTGATGGTTACCTGGAAAAGTGGTAACAATCCTTAATGATGAATCAAGGGTTCAATTACCCAGGGCCATGTGATTATGGTGATGAAATTGTGAAGGGATGATAATTCCTAGTTTTGAAATAAGGGATTGAGTTCCCAATATCTTTTAAAGACAATCAAGTATTTGATGAAAACATTACATTTTTCTTTATAGCATTGTCATAATAAGTTGTGTTTGAGAACTTGCTTGATGCTAAAATAATATGAACATCTACTTAATTAATCAAGTGGAATCTATTCATTTAGTGCTCTGACCATAGATCCATCATCATCCGCAGTCGGTGATGGTGAAATAGGTTTTCTGTGGAATTCTTGGAATTCATATATTTTGAATATGTGGGGGTAAATGGGTGAAAATATCCTT
This sequence comes from Alisma plantago-aquatica, assembly GCA_963693085.1. Classification (NCBI taxonomy): domain Eukaryota; kingdom Viridiplantae; phylum Streptophyta; class Magnoliopsida; order Alismatales; family Alismataceae; genus Alisma; species Alisma plantago-aquatica. The sequence goes on along the minus strand of OY856410.1, from coordinate 546,198,333 downwards.
ACGTCTGGGTGAAGAGATTGAGTGAGGGTAAACACTAAACCTCTAAATCCTTCATGTGTCTGGATAGATGTATCATAAATCTCACGATGGTTGGGATAGATGTATCATTTATCTCCCAAAGTTATTTTATGTCAGGTCGATGGAGATAAACATTGATGCTCTCGATTTCCGATGAGAGTGCAGTTGACGCTATAACTCTATAGCGAAGTTCCAGTATACCCTGGAAAGCTATTTGAGTAGTCGACACAGTCCTGCTTGTAGTCCTGTGCTGACCAGGATGTGGGAGGTCATGGGAATCCGGCTCTTCCATTGACCTATTTATGGTACCGATTTTGATTCTAGAAATGGTCGGTTGGAGTATGAGCGGTATACCTCATCTCCTCAGAGCTTAAATCTGTTTGATTAATATAATCATTGGTGTAGCATATTTACATTAGATTGAAATATGAGAAATATTGATTGATGATATACTTCTTAGCATGCCCCTGATACATAAATGTACTTATGTTCCTTTAATTCATATTGAATATGAGACATGCTGTTATATCAAATTATAATTGAAATACATGCATAAGAATGTTTCTCTAATCTGTATAGATGTTGATTAATCTGCTATTGATTTATATTATCCCACTGCTCAATTTATTTCTATTAAACTGTATTGATAATGTTTTGGCAGAGAGTTATATCTCCCGCTGGGGCAATTTTTATAATTGTCTCACCCCCGTGGGATCCAATGTTTTTAGGTAGACGTAGACATCAAGACAGAAACTCTTCTACAGGAGAAGAGCAGCAACAGCAGCCACAGGGACAACAGTGATCCATCAGGTGGAGACATTGGCTGTCTGGTTTTTGTGTAGATAGTCATATAGTCCTCTCTATAGGGCTTTATGCCTTGAGATTTTTTGTACTGCTGATGTACGGTTTAATAGGGCAGTTAATGTTGTAACTCTCGAGAGGAAATAGTACGAGAGATGTACTAGTGAACCAATATGTACTTGAAATACTTTGGTTCTAAATGAAAGAGTTTTCCTGTGAATGGATCTCTTGATAAATGGTTTTAATTTTTAGTGATTTTCAGTAATTCCACTGCAAATAATACACTTCCACATTAGTTAATCTTGTTGTATGAGTTGTATTCCACAAGTAAAGTGGTATCAGAGCTCTAGGTTCGCTGAGTCTACAGAGACATAGATTAAGGTTGTTGAGTCTGTTCTAAGTGTCTTCCAGTTTATTTGATAGTGTCTTCTGCTCATATAGGAGAAGAAGAACTAAAGATGTCTGGATCACACGATGAACACACTGCTGAGAGCAGTGTTGCTGCACCGGGAGGTGGTGCAAGAGGCCAGGACAGGGAGGAACTTGTAGCTGAACAGTCCCAGTTCAACCCAGCTGATATGGGGAACCCAACCTTCTAGGCTATGTTCGGGCAGTTTATGGCAGCTATGACCCACATGACAGATAGAATGCTAGTACCTGCACCTAGGGCACCACCCCATGATGAAAGACATGGTTCCGGCAAGACTTTTGAAAGGTTGAAGAGGGTAGGAGCCTTAGAGTATGCTGGTATAGCCGATCCAATGGATGTTGACCTATGGTTGATTGAGTTGGAGAAAGCCTTCCGAATCCTCATGATTCCTGATGATGAGAGGGTCAGACATGCTATATATCTCCTCAAAGGGAGTGCTGGCCACTGGTGGACCATCGAGGAAGGCAAAAGACCTGGAGTTGTGATTGGATGGGATGAATTCAGACGTGAATTTGTCACTAGATACTTTCCCAAGATGTATCTAGATGAGAAGATCTCTCAGTTTGAGAGAATTAAGCAAGGACCAATGAACATTAGCGAGTATGACGCTAGGTTCATGGAGTTGTTGCGGTTCTGTCCGCACATGGAATCTAATGATGAGGAGAGAATTCGGTAGTTAGAGAAGGGGTTGAATGCTGAATTAACCACTCTGGTGTCTGCTCTGGAGAACTGAGAGAGGTTTGCAACTTTTGTGGATTCTGTAAGACGCATAGAGAGGTCTATAATTGAGAAGTGACAAACCAATGGTAAGAAGGAATACACAGTTTCAAGGACAGAGTGTTGGAAGTTTCAAGAAACCAAGGTATTCTGTGCCTATACCACCACCAAGGTTCAATACCCAGACGTGGTGGACGTCAAGTAAGGGTAGAGACCGTAGTTTATCACCAAAGGGAGCTCACATCTCAGCCTCTATGTCATTAATAGGACCACCCAGACCACCAAGGGGGAATATAACCTATTATAGATTTGGAAAAGAAGGCCATGTGGTGAGAGACTGCCCTGAGAAAGTCAGGAGTGTGACCCAACAACTGAGGCAGAGTTTGTAGGGCTCTCAGAAGCAACATCCTGGAAATGGTGATAGAGGACGTGGACCAGCGTCCCAAGCCGATTCTTCGACATCTAACAATCGAGCATAGGGTCAACAACAAGTGACGACTAGATTCTATGCTATGAATCAACCTGAAGCAGTAGTCAACCCTTGGGTTGTGACAGGTCAGATGGAACTGCTTTATTCTGATATGTCTTTATTCTACTTCGTATCTATGTTAATTGATCTGGGTGCTATGCACTCTTTCATCACTCGAGAAGTGATTGATGATTGCAATATGATTGTCAGTAGTAGAGCAGATAGATTGTTTTTAGAAACACCTTTGCTAGGATCTGCAATATTGCGGGAAGTGTGTTCTCCCTGTAATCTTTTCTTTTATGATCACCACATTCATGTGGATCTTATACCACTTGAGATGTAGGGATTTGATATAATCCTTGGGATGGACACCTTAGAGAAGTATAAGGTTGTCTTGGATTGTAGTTCCAAGAAAGTTGTGTTCACAGATGGTAGTGACACATGGATCCTTCAGGGAGATAGAAAGATTCTTCCAACCAGTCTTGTGTCAGCTATGGTAGCTGAGAAGTTGTTGAGGCAAGGATGTTATGCATTCTTGGCCCATGTGGTAGATACCACCATGAAGAGTTCTAATCCTACTGAAGTTCCTGTAGTCAGGGAATTTGAAGATATATTTCCTGAAGAACTTCCAGGTGTTCCTCCGCTCCGAGAGATTGATTTTGAAATAAATCTAATCCCGGGCACGCAACCAATAACACAAATGCCGGATGGCACCTGTTGAAATGGCAGAGCTCAAGAAACAACTACAAGAGTTGCTTGAGAAGGGTTTTATCTGACCAAGTACTTCACCATGGGGTGCTTTGGTCCTTTTTGTTAAGAAAAAGGATGGGTCGATGCGGTTATGCATTGATTACAAACAGTTAAACAAAGTCACCATAAAGAACAAGTATCCTCTACCAATGATTGATGACTTGTTTGACCAGTTGTGTGGTGCGACTGTCTTTTCTAAGATAGTTCTGAGGTCAGGATACCATCAATTACGTATCAAGGAGGGTGACATACCTAAGTCTGCCTTTAGGACAAGGTATGGTCACTATGAGTTCACAGTTATGTCATTTGGACTAACTAATGCACTAGCTGCATTTATGGAACTCATGAATAGAATCTTTCGACCTTTTCTAGATCAGTATGTTGTCGTCTTTATAGATGACATCCTGATATATAGTAGAGACGCTCAATAACATGAGCAACATCTTCACCAAGCTCTGACTTTGCTGAGGGAGCATAAGTTATATGTCCTTTCTTGGACACATAATATCTACCTCAGGTATTCGTGTTGATCCTAAGAAGGTAGAATATGTCCTGTAATGGGAACAGCCGAAGACACCGACAAAGATAAGAAGTTTCTTAGGACTGGCAGGCTATTACAGGAGGTTCATTAAGAACTTCAGTTCAATAGCCTTACCCCTGACCAAGTTGACCAGGAAGGAGATTCCTTTTGTCTGGAATGACAAGTGTCAACAATCTTTCCAGTTGATGAAAGAAAGGTTAACATGTGCTCGTGTGTTAGTGCTACCTGAGCAAGGAAAGGGGTATATAGTCTTCTGTGATGCATCTAAGAATGGCTTAGGATGTGTGTTGATGTAGGATAAGCAAGTGGTTTCTTTTGCTTCTCGACAGCTTAAGAAACATGAGGAGAATTATCTGACACACAGTCTAGAGTTAGCTATTGTGGTCCATGCCTTGAAGATCTGGAGACATTATCTCTATGGAGAAACCTTCCAGATTTTCACAGACCATAAGAACCTAAAGTACGTCTTTTCTCAGCATGAGCTACACATGAGGCAACGCCGCTGGATGGAGTTAATCAAGGACTACGATTGTACAATTGATTATCATCCAGGAAAAGCCAATGTAACGACCCCGCCTCCCGGTAACCCCCAATTAAATGAGACTGAAAGGTCGGTGCCGTTATCCAATTAACAGGATCAAAGGTTCAACATATAATCAACAATAATTATGAAATTCTACAACTAAACTGGAATTGGGTACAAAAATTAAACCTTTTACTTACCTTTATAAAACTTGGAAATCTAACTATCCACAACTTGAAATACTCTATCTAATCCTCCTTGCACTTTATTTCTTAATTTCACGATGTGTCACTTTATTGTTTGTGTTTTTCAGGATCTTACCTAAAACGCCGACAAACAAAACATCGATCAGCAATTGCTGGTATGTGGAGGCAACCAAAATTTTCACAATTAAGTCTAACAATATAATTATTGCAATCAAGATAATTAGCAAGTCAATTTACATTTTCCCATGTGACAATCCCCACCGCTTTTGCCCTAACCCTGGATTTGACTTAAGGCCACCTTCTCAATCCTGAGCTTGGTGCCTAGGAGTCACCTCTCATGGTGCTCCTTAGTCATGCCTCATCGACCACCTTCTCATTCCCGAGCTTGGTGTCTAGGGTCACCTTTCGTGGTGCCCATTGGTCTACCCTCCTGGGCCTGACCTCTATGGCATCTTCCATCAGGGTGGCATGTAGGTGTAGGAATGCACATTTACATTAAATTGTGATAGTCATAGTCACTTTATAATTGCAATATGAACATCCAAACAGTTTAGTTGCATTCAATGCGATTAAACATCCGGGAATCCATCGGGAAACTAAAGAGGTAATTCATAATTAACCACATACCTATACATGCAGATTTGAGACAGAATATTCCAATCAATTATGACATCCAATCAAGCAAGTACAAGAATCCTGAAAAAGGCATCCAATATATTTCTATCATGAATCATGGTATTCAAATCGAATAGGCCTAATTGTGCCCTAGGGTTACTAGCCCTTTTTAGGGTTTTGCCCATAATTAAGGTTTCACTTCCTTTTTACCACTTTTCCTCTATTTTTATCAAAACACCCATCAAACCCTAATTATCTCAGTTTACTTTCCATTAAGATCTTAAGGTCAGATTTGGATCACAAAAACCCTAATTTTCGAATTATTATATTCTTTCTTCCTTTTTCCCTCACTTAGGGTTTCTAAGGGTTTTAATTAACATATTAGGTTTAAAACCCCTAAACCTTGCAATTCTATCCTCAAAACAGGTTAAAACCCATCTTTAACACTAATCAAGTAAACCATGCTCGAATTAATCCATTTGCAAGATTAAAACCATCTTTGGTTAACAATTAGGATTTTCTAATTATAAACTAACACTTTTTCCATCAAAATATGTAATTTTGCAAAAAGGAACGAAATTAGGTTCTGAAACCCTTTTTTAACGTGTTCCTCATATTTTTCTAGCAACTTTCATACTTTAACTTTACTCATCTGAGTTACCTAGCTCAAGATATGATTTTTGTAAGAAAATCCCTTTTTTCTGGTTTATTAGTATTTTTAGAAAAACAAGGAGCATCGGATCCGTGGTCCGCTGGTCCACTCAGGATCCAACAATCAGGATCGGGCGCGCCTAACTTTGCAATCAAAAGAAAACGAAGGACAGGTCTGCCCTTACCTTTCTTCACAGACATCGGGGGCAACAAGGTATTTTCTCCCTTTCCCTTCTTCCTCGTGAGTCCGTCTTCTATTCGCGAACTGGCGCCTTCCCGTGGTCAACCTCACGGTTGACTCCGAGCATCTGGGGTCCCTAGCCGCCGTGGATTCTGTCGAACCTCCGCTGGTCCTCTCCGAACCCAACGGTGCCCTCAGATTCTATAGGAGTGGCTCGAGTCGATGGGACGAAGAAGCTCTCTTCGGCGAGAAGCAGCTCTATGTTGGAGGTGAAGGTCGAGGTAGAAGATCGAATTGAGGGCTGGGAAATACTCCTCTTCATCCGCCGCAAAGCTTAGGGTAGAGAGACAATGCCGGTACTCCCTCTCGTCCTCCCCTATATATAGGGTCATCGGAGTAGTCCTGCAATTTGGGGACTTCTACCCTCGTCAACGAAACCCCACATGAAACGTGTTGGATGGCTTCGGAACAGCCTCCTGAAGCTAAAGGATCTCTTCTCGCTTCATGATTCCCTTTCCTTTTTGAGAAAATCATCAACCCGGGATCCCGCAGGTGGACTTTGCGCAAGTAGGTTCCCATGAGACTGGGATTCACTCCCAGCCGTAGGATCACTGATCCACGGTCGTTCTTAGCCCAAACATCAGGAATTAAACCCAGATAAAATGTGACATTAATGACATTAATATTTTCCTCTACACATTAGGAAAACTTCCAATAATCGTATCTCTAAACCTGCTTACACGTTTGATCCCAAATTTTGAAGGAAGCTTAGTAGTAACTTAATCATTCATTATGCCGAATTTGGACCCATTATCTCAAGAAATCGGACCCCTTTCTTTAGTTGCAAGTTATTACTCAATTATGTATATTTCTCATCTATTTTCTCTTTCCTTTGTCTTTAAATTATTATTATGAGTTTCTTGTACTTCAAGGAATCCTAAAGGCACGGATTCCCATATTGGGAAACATCTATTTGCCTTTATCTTCTTTTGAGAGTCAATTTCTCATATTTCCCTTATATTAATCAATTTCTTTTCCTTTTTAATTCTCTTTTTAAGGATTTCTCTTTATCTCTCTTCTATTTTCCTATTGGAATTCCTTTTAACATTAGGAATCCTTGGGATACGAAAATCCACCAAGGATAACTCGATTATACCTCTTTTCACATATTTTCCACATTTTATCATTATTTTCAATTTCTTTCTTAATAAGGAAATACTTAATTAGTCTTTTCTTTTCTTATTGAATCCTCTATGTAACTTTAGACTCCTTGGGACCTAAGGAACCCAAGAGGCACGAAATCCCTCTTTGGATTTGCCTTCTAGAGGTTTCCACATATTTCTTTTCTCAAATTCTCAGTTATTCATCAATTAATTGAATTTCCTTGTTATTAGGCCCAATAGCCAATAAAGCCCACAACACAAACATCAAGGCTATTTCAAGAAAAATTTGCGCATTCAATCAAAGACATCATTATTTGTTCAATTATCATTATTATTAGAAATCATATTTCTCACCAAATGAACCCAAAAATTGGGGTTGTAACATCCTTCCCCTCTTACAAGAATTTTGCCCTCAAAATTCCATCAAACAAACAAACAGGATAAGCCTTCTTATGTCCATCAGGGCTCCCATGTGGCTTCACCCTTTCCATGGTGTTTCCCAAGAACCTTAATTATCTCATTTTCTTCCATATGAGTTCTTTCTTACCTTGGTATATTGTACCCTCATAGGTGACTCAGGACTTTTCAGCCTTTCAAAAGCTGAATAGGTTCAGGGCTCAGCACCTGGCTTGGGTACCTCACATAGTGCTCTAGATCGGACTCATGCAACACATCATTTATCCTGAGGGGTAAGGTCACACAACCATCTCCACCAATCCATCTCAAACGGACCCATATATTGGGGACTCAGCTTTCTCAACTGTAGCTTAGAGGGGTCGGATTTTCACATCACATATTCTCCCACAGTGAACTGCATGTCAGTCTGCTTTGTATCAACTTGTGGCTCATGTCACCACTGGGCTCTCTCCCGGCCATTGCACGATCAAAGCGACTTCATCTGCACACACTATGGTCCTTTTCTGACCTTCGTGAGGCCTCCTTCACCAACATCATCTTAATGAAGTGGTGACCGACACAACCTCCTTCTACAACTTCTTGCATCCCGATAAAGGCTAGGGTGGTTAACATCACATCGTAAGAACTGTCTCTTGTATCACCCTAAACAAGCACACTTGTTCTCATCAGACCCTCTAGTCTGGATCATACTAACCATTAGTTAGGGGCGACAAACCATACTACCATCGAGTTTTTTTTTCCTGTATCTACTTCCACCTTATGGAAGTGAACTTTTAGATCATACTCAAGAACTTTTGAACTCGCATCATGTTTTAGTTGAACCATCTCTCTATCTTAGGTAGGTTCAACAAAATCTGTCTCTTGACAACATTCTCTCTTGCTCGTGCTATCTAGGTAAGGCGATCTACCATAACCCATATTGCATCTTGACCTTCTGGGTTAAAGGGAGACTTACCACAACATCCATAGTGATGAACTCCCATTCCCTCTCAGGGAATCTTTTATCCTCTATAATGATACACTGGGTCACTGGTGTTTGTCCTTCGCCTCCTGGCTTGCATGGCCACATACTACATGCAACTTTGTTTTAAGCATCCAGAGGGCTACCATCACTTACTATCTTTGTAGTACCAAGGTATATCATGACCTCCTGTATTGTTATGATTCCTCTAGCTTGATACCTCGGAAACCCTAAACCACTCTGAAAAGGGTTTTATTACCTTCCTATCCAAAGAAGTGTATCTGAGGTTCTATCACCATCTTTTTACTACATCAATTCATTAACTTGTTCAACATATCTTGTTACCTCTGTGTGTTAGCCAAAACACATCCTCTTTCCAAACATAGGGTTAGTCGAACAACCTCAACTTCTTCTAGCTTTCAGCTAAACTAGGCACTATATCTCAATCAGAGCATTCATTACCACTTCTTAGGTGTTAGGTAACATACACCTCCATGTATGATCATCTCGTCTCAAACTCTAAGCTTGTCTTCATCAGGAAACTCTGAGCTCATCCTAATGATGATCAAACTCAACCTTGTTTCACTTGCAAATTCCACATAGCTCATGCTAAAAACATCCTTATAAGATGACTACCTTATTTCTCTTGGTGTTTGTAGTCCATGTATTATTCTTTCCACAAAGGTATGTTATCATCTCTATCCTCATACCTTGTAGCAACGTTTCCAACTTACATCCTCTTTATCCTTGGTGTAAGGCATGCGTACTGTCCTATCTCTCACTCCCATAACAAGAAGAAATAAGCATTTGGCGGCCCTCCAAATATAGAGTTCTTCCCATTCCAGGAGTAGAGATGGTACATCCCACTTTTCCAGTACACCTTCAAATCTAAGTTGAAACGTGCAACTCATGTCTCCACATCACAAACATCATGATATCAAAAATTACTTCCATGGAAAACTGGTCTCGAGCCTACTGGGGTTTACACACAATCCTTGATCATCTCCTCTAGGTCTGTAGGGTGCTGACACTTTTGGGGTCATCCCTCTTCCCTTATGCATCCAGAGAGTGCCCTACTCATCTGCCCTTTGGGTCCCATGAGTTCATGAAGGTGATCAATCTCCTAACCCATGGCCCTAAGACAATGATAGTTGTTACCTCCCGACCCTATGGTCATGTGCAACTAGGGAATTAGGAAACTCCTTCTTCCATCGGTCTTATCCCTACCTGACCCTAGGATAGACTTAGGATTCCATTACAGTACATGTCCAACTTAGAACCTTACCCAAGCCTTCATCATCTCTCCCTACTCTCATGGGCTGTCTTTCATCCATTCATAAGGGTCATGGCGACCAGCCTACCTTGGTCAGACCCCATACCGGTTACCTCCACGGCAACACATCCACATGCACTTAGAGATGGTTAACTATGGGTCCACAGGTTCATTCTCTTACCATGTACTCTACTCTTAGCTTCTCTAGATCCTATGAAATCTCTTTAGATTACCTAAAAAAACAACAAAACTGATATACGCCCTACAAAAGGGGTCACTCTCCCAGGATGGGAGGAAACTAAAACTCTTGACAACAAGGTCACAACCGTCCCTAGGGTTTACATTCTCATGAGCATGCCTAACCCAGCAGCTACTAAGGCACAAGCAGGTCACCTATTAAACCATGCTAGGTCATACTTATTCTCTTTCCTCAACATTAGGTCAACTTAGTTGTGAGGGGTTCATCAAACCTGTTGGCTAAATGGACATCTATAAAATCCCTTTGTTTTGATTATGACAAACATTTCATTCTTATTTATCTAACGAGCTACTTGAGTGTGCAGGATTATGGTGGATGACGAAGCAACTAGGGAGATCATAAGTTTATAGTTTTATTTTCATGCAATGTAATCACTATTGTAAAAACTTGTACAATTATATAATGTACAAGTACCTAGATTGCATGTAAATCAAGCATTGGATCTTCCCTAGCTACACACCATAGTTAGACAAGTCATCCCTTCCAATAGGATCACATTATGCACACTCATGCACACACTTAGTATCTTAATTGATAGATTGAAACAGAGTCAATCTCGGTCGACACACTCCTCGACCGAGACACTCTCGGTCGACAACCTTATCGACCGAGATTGACCTAAAGTAGCCGTTAGACTTAGCAAATGAGTTAGTTGGCAGTTGGAAGTGAACGTTGCACTCAGAGAGCCTGTCGGTCGAGAAAAGCTCGACCGAGTAGGTGTCTCGGTCGACCATCTGTCGACCGAGACGGTCTCTGACAGAATCTGCAGAGTTAAAGCAATTAGCCGTTGTAAAAATGACCAATCTATTCCTAACGGCTAATTGAGCACTTGGAACCCCCTAGAAACTATCTAGAAGGTCCTTAAGCATACTTAGGCTATCCCTATAAATAGGACAAGCTATAGGACACTAGAATTCACCTTGCTACACTTGAGAATTCTTTCTAAGCACTCTTGAGCAATCTTTTACAAGCAATTGAGCACTGTGATCACTTGGCCATATTCCATCTAGCTCAAGCTCGTCCTATAGGCTAGATTTTCCTAACCCTAGCATCCACAAGTCTATTACCTTGGCTAGGAAAATCCATACGCTTGATATAGGCAATTCAAGCCTTGAGCTTAAAAGGATAAGTTGTACTTTCTTATTTTCTTTCTTGTTCCTTGTAATATTTGTACTCTTCGTTGCTACTCCAGGGAGGAGGCTGCATATAGGAAGAGGGTGAAGCTCTTCGTGTGAAGAGGAGGACTTTGGACTACTTCAGAAGGCTATCTTGACGGGAAGCTACTTCGGGAGGGAGGCTACTTCAAGGGGGAGCTTGAAGTTACTCCAAGGAAGGCTGCTTCAAGGTTGGCAAGATTACTTCTAGGTGAAGGCTGTCCAAAGGGTGTTTAGAGAGTGTTGTAATTTTATGTAACATCCTTAAAAGGTAATAAAATTCAATACTTTCAAAATCCCGGTTGGGTAAGCAACCGGGTAGTGGACTGACTCCTTAGCATTTGCTAAGGTGGAACCACTCTAAACACCTGTGTCTCTCTTCTTATCTTTTACTTTGGTTGTTTGAGTTTAAATTGTTTTAAATTATCAAGAAAACTCTATTCACCCCCCCTCTAGAGGTTTTCAATTGGTATCAGAGCAGGCTTCAAGGAGCCCTAACAAAGTCTTGAAGAAAAGATGGGGGATGGAGTGCTCAACAACCTCAACATTGAAGGAACGTTCGTTGCTCGACCTCCAGCATTTGACGGGACAAACTATCAATACTGGAAGAGAAGAATGCAATTTTACTTCCAAGGAATCAATTGGGATCTTTGGAGAATGGTATCTACACCATACACACTTCCACAAGAGGAGTTCGAAGTATGGGACGCTAATACGGTAAAAATGGCACAAATGAATGCAAAGGCAGTAAGTATTTTATATTGTTCCATTTCAGTAGGTGAATTTAATAGAGTATCAAACTGTGATACCGCATATGACATTTGGCATAGATTATCTATAACATATGAGGGTACGGTTCAAGTTAAAAACTCTAAAGTTAGCTTGCTTAAAACCAAATTTGAACATTTTCGTATGGATCCAAACGAAACTATTAGTGAAATGTATTCAAAATTTTCTACTATTGTCAATGGTTTGAGTGCTTTAGGGAAACCCGTTCTTGAGGAAGATCAGGTATCAAAAATACTTCGATCTCTTCCTCCAAAGTACAAACCAAAGGTGACAGCTATTGCAGAAGCAAACGACCTCACTCGCCTCAAAATGGAACAACTCATCGGAAACTTAGAAGCTCATGAGGCAGACCTAGAAGAGGAAGAGAGAAGAGAACATGAACATCAACGTGGACCAAAGAAAGACGTGGCTCTCAAAGCATCAAAAGCTCTCTCACAAGAGAGTGAGGAATCTAGTGAAGAAGAAGGAGAAGAAGCATTGATCGTCAATGGTAAGAAATATAGAAGGTTTAAATCTAATAAAATTTCTAGTTCTTCCTCCACTCCCAGGTGCTTCGAGTGTGGAAAGAAAGGACATTTCAAAAATGAATGTCCCAAAGCTAAGAAGGGAAAGAAAAGCTCACATAAGAAGAAAGAAAAAGCTTATAAAGCAGCATGGGATGAAACGAGTGAAAGTGAAAGCGGAGAAGACAAGATAGAATGTCTAATGGCAAGAGAAGATGAAGAATCTCAAGAGGTAAGCCTAGTTGATCTTCCTAAAGAAGAGTTAGTAGCTAGCTTACAAGAAACTCATGATAAATATGTTGATGCCAAGAAGAAACTAAAAAGGACTATAAAATCAAACAATGAGCTCATTGCCAAAATAGATGAACTTTCTTCCGAAAAGAATAACATTGAACTTGAAAATGTATCTTTAAAAACATCTTTAGATGATTGCACTAGAAAGCTACTTACTTTGGAAACTAATGTTGATCTTCTATCAAAAGAAAAGACTGATTTGTTAGCTAAACTACAAGCTTTTCAAACTCAACCTATCTTGTGCAATCATTCGGACTATGACATTATTGTAAAAGAAAAGGATTCATTGCTTTCTGATTTAGACCAGGCAAGAAAAGATATACATAAGAAAATGAATAACATTGCTCAGTTGCAACAAGAACTTCATGAGTTAAGAAGAAAAGATATTCTTGATAACATATTAAGAAGTGGTACTACCTTCAATGGAAGAAAAGGTTTGGGATATGTTCCAAAGAGAAACCAAACCAAAAAGACCCAAACTATGTTTGTACCCAAAAACACAATGACTAGAAAAAGAAACGAAGTTGATTCTATTACTTGTCATTTCTGTTTACGTCTTGGTCATTACTGTTTTTCATGCCCCTACAAGACTAAGAAGTCCAACTTAGTTTGGACCCCAAGACCTCAAACTTAGAAGAATGGAATGTAGTTGAGATATGACAAAATACTTAATTTGTGCAATTTATATTGTCCTATCTCAACAAACGATGCTATGCTTATTGGTATTATTTTTCTGCATTGCTGTACAAAAACAGAAACTTCGTCGGTCGAAGTACTGTCGACCGAGCTCTGGGTCGGTCGAAGTAGTGTCGACCGACTGGATATCTTTAACAAATCGAAAATCTTCCAGTACTCATTTCGGTCGAACACTGGTCAACCGAAAAATTTTTCTGCTCCTTTTTGATTGTGATACAGTAACCTCCTCGATCGATAAATTGTCGACCGAGAATTATATCGGTCGAGCAATCGTCGACCGACTGGCTTCCTGTATCAGAACTTTTTACACATCAGCAAATTAAAAAGTTTCTAACCTTATCGGACCATCACATGGGTACCAAAATTTATATTCTAATGCAGGAATGGGTCGTTGACAGTGGTTGCTCCAAACATATGACCGGAAACAAGGATGCATTTTCAACCTTTGAAGAAAAGAAAAGTGGAACGGTCACTTTTGGAGACAATGGTAAGGGCAAAATCGTTGGAATAGGTAATGTTGGCACAAATCTTGAAATCAAAAATGTTCTACTAGTTGATGGATTGCATCATAACTTAATAAGTGTAAGTCAACTATGTGATAGCGGTTATGATGTGTTATTTAACAAAACCTGCTGCAAGTTGTTGATAGAAAATACTACAACTGTTGTTTATGAAGGAAATAGAGTTGGAAATCTTTATATCCTTAAACCAAACTCTATGAAATCAGTAGTAGGTAAATGCTTACTTGCAAATGAAAACACCTTACAACTATGGCATAAAAAGCTTGGTCATGCTAGTTCACATGCTATTAAAAAGTTAGTAAAATATGATCTTGTTCGTGGATTACCTGTTTTGTCTTTTGATCAAGTTGCAAATTGTGAACCTTGTACAATGGGAAAGCAAACCAAAACATCTTTTAAATCAAAACATGTACTTAGTACCAGTAGATCCTTAGAATTAATTCATATGGATTTATTTGGACCAATGAGAACACAATCTATTGGTGGTAAACGATACTGTTTTGTTATTGTTGATGATTATAGTAGATTTACATGGGTACATTTTATTGCAACAAAAGATGACACTATTCATGTCTTTATGCAATTTTGTTCTAAAATTGAAAATCTTTTACAACATAAAATATGTACCATTAGAAGTGATCACGGTGGCGAATTTGAAAATCATACTTTTGAAGCTTTTTGTACATCTCAGGGATATACTCACAATTTCTCTGCTCCACGTACCCCACAACAAAATGGTATTGTGGAACGGAAAAATCGATCTCTACAAGAAATGGCTAGGACCATGATGCTTGAACACAACACACCTAAAACCTTTTGGGCTGAAGCTGTAAACACAGCTTGTTATGTGCTAAATAGAGTCACGGTTCACTCTCACTTGAAGAAAACTCCATATGAAATAATACACTCTAAGAAACCTAGAGTTGACTACTTTCATACTTTTGGCTCTACATGTTATATTTTAAACACCAAGGATGATAAAGACAAGTTTGATTCTAAATCACAAAAAGCATTCTTCTTGGGATATTCTACTTCTAGCAAAGCGTTTAGGGTATATAACACTATCTCTAGAAAAGTTGAGGAATCCATTCATGTTTCTTTTCATGAGGAATCAAAATCTACAAATTTAGATATCATTGATCTCACAAATCAATTTGAAACTATAACCATTCCAAATGATAATGAGAAAACTCCCACATCCGATCCTCCGGTCGAACCACAACCTACACCTAGGCTGATCAAGGATCATCCCCAAGAGCTAATTATTGGAGATCCAAATGATAAAGTCAAAACTAGGTCCTCTTTCCAAGATGTTGCAAACATGGCTTTTGTCTCTATCATTGAACCTAAGAAAATATCCGAAGCTCTTAAGGATGATTACTGGATAATAGCCATGCAAGAGGAATTAAATCAATTCACTAAAAATGATGTATGGGATTTAGTTCCTAAACCACAAGATAAAACTATCATAGGCACTAAATGGGTTTTTAGGAACAAACTTAATGAGGCAGGAGAAGTCATACGGAATAAAGCACGGTTAGTTGCACAAGGATATAGTCAACAAGAAGGAATTGACTTTGATGAAACATATGCACCCGTAGCTCGACTTGAAGCTATTAGGATGTTATTAGCTATTGCTGCCCATAAAAACATTCAGTTATATCAAATGGATGTCAAAAGTGCATTTCTAAATGGCTTCATACAAGAAGAAGTTTATGTTGCTCAACCACCTGGCTTCGAAATCCCAGAAAAGGACGATCATGTTTATAAACTTAAAAAGGCACTTTATGGTCTAAAACAAGCCCCTAGGACTTGGTATGAACGGCTCAAGACATATCTTTTTGATAATGGTTTCTCTATTGGAAATTCAGATTCTACTCTATTTTTCAAAACATATGCATCTGATTTCTTAGTTGTACAAATATATGTTGATGACATTATTTTTGGTGCCTCAAATGAATCATTATGCACACAATTTAGTGACATTATGCAAAAAGAATTTGAAATGAGCCTTATGGGTGAACTAACATTCTTTCTTGGTTTTTAAATTAAGCAAACACCTGCCGGAATTTTTATAAGCCAAGAAAAATACACTAAAGAACTGTTAAAACGCTTTGGGATGGATCAATGCAAACATGCTACTACTCCTATGGCTACTTCTATTAAAATTGATAAGGATGAAAATGGGGAACCTATTGATGATTCCTTATATAGAGCCATGATTGGTAGTTTGCTATATTTAACCGCTTCCCGACCGAACATTATGTTTTCCGTTGGTCTTTGTGCTCGATTTCAATCCCAGCCTATGCATTCTCATTTTCTTGCGGTTAAACGAATCCTTCGATATCTAGCCGGCACTACTTGTTTTGGTTTATGGTATCCAAAAGGACAATCATTGGATTTTAAAGCATATACTGATGCAGATTACGCCGGTTGTCGACTTGATCGCAAAAGTACTAGTGGTGGATGTTTCTTATTAGGTAGAGCCTTAGTATCTTGGTTTAGCAAGAAACAAAACACGGTTGCCCTATCTACCACCGAAGCTGAATATATGGCAGCTGGGTCTTGCTGTGCTCAGGTGCTTTATATGCAACAGGTTTTAAGCGATTATGGTTTTCATCTTTCATCTACACCTATTTTTTGTGACAACACAAGCGCCATAAACTTAGCACACAATCCTATTCTACACAGCCGGGCCAAACATATTGAAATCCGTCATCACTTCTTAAGGGATCACATCTCAAAGAATCATGTTTCCCTTCATCATGTTGATACAGAAAATCAATTAGCTGATATCTTTACAAAACCACTTCCATTAGATCAATTCAACAACATTAGGAAGCAATTACTTATCACTCCGTTGGAGGATGTTTTCTTTGATATCTGCGGCTCTTAAAAACAACTACTTATGCTTTTATGGTTTGTATCAATATTGATATGAGCGTTTCAATTGGTAATTTGCAAATTGTTGCCTCTTAGCTAGACACCTCATTGCTTTACATTTTGGCTATTCAATGGACATCTTTTTCGTTCATTTTTGATGGGATATCTAATGAAGGGGGAGTTTTTAAATAAAACGGTTATCTTTTTGAGATGACAAAGGGGGAGAGATATATAAAACTATAATACTTATGACAAACTCAATCAATGAGTTTCATAAATATACTCTTGGCTTACATTGAAAGTTGCTATATTCCCAAATGAACTGGATTTCATGTTCTATAATTCACTGGGGATACTAAGCACACATTTTATAAATAAGAGGAAAAGTTCCAAACGGCAATCTAAAGGTATGGCATTTATATGTTTTATATTTCCTTTATTCATATTTTGGAAATGTTTGTCATCTTCAAAAAGGGGGAGATTGTTGGCTAAATGGACATCTATAAAATCCCTTTGTTTTGATTATGACAAACATTTCATTCTTATTTATCTAACGAGCTACTTGAGTGTGCAGGATTATGGTGGATGACGAAGCAACTAGGGAGATCATAAGTTTATAGTTTTATTTTCATGCAATGTAATCACTATTGTAAAAACTTGTACAATTATATAATGTACAAGTACCTAGATTGCATGTAAATCAAGCATTGGATCTTCCCTAGCTACACACCATAGTTAGACAAGTCATCCCTTCCAATAGGATCACATTATGCACACTCATGCACACACTTAGTATCTTAATTGATAGATTGAAACAGAGTCAATCTCGGTCGACACACTCCTCGACCGAGACACTCTCGGTCGACAACCTTATCGACCGAGATTGACCTAAAGTAGCCGTTAGACTTAGCAAATGAGTTAGTTGGCAGTTGGAAGTGAACGTTGCACTCAGAGAGCCTGTCGGTCGAGAAAAGCTCGACCGAGTAGGTGTCTCGGTCGACCATCTGTCGACCGAGACGGTCTCTGACAGAATCTGCAGAGTTAAAGCAATTAGCCGTTGTAAAAATGACCAATCTATTCCTAACGGCTAATTGAGCACTTGGAACCCCCTAGAAACTATCTAGAAGGTCCTTAAGCATACTTAGGCTATCCCTATAAATAGGACAAGCTATAGGACACTAGAATTCACCTTGCTACACTTGAGAATTCTTTCTAAGCACTCTTGAGCAATCTTTTACAAGCAATTGAGCACTGTGATCACTTGGCCATATTCCATCTAGCTCAAGCTCGTCCTATAGGCTAGATTTTCCTAACCCTAGCATCCACAAGTCTATTACCTTGGCTAGGAAAATCCATACGCTTGATATAGGCAATTCAAGCCTTGAGCTTAAAAGGATAAGTTGTACTTTCTTATTTTCTTTCTTGTTCCTTGTAATATTTGTACTCTTCGTTGCTACTCCAGGGAGGAGGCTGCATATAGGAAGAGGGTGAAGCTCTTCGTGTGAAGAGGAGGACTTTGGACTACTTCAGAAGGCTATCTTGACGGGAAGCTACTTCGGGAGGGAGGCTACTTCAAGGGGGAGCTTGAAGTTACTCCAAGGAAGGTTGCTTCAAGGTTGGCAAGATTACTTCTAGGTGAAGGCTGTCCAAAGGGTGTTTAGAGAGTGTTGTAATTTTATGTAACATCCTTAAAAGGTAATAAAATTCAATACTTTCAAAATCCCGGTTGGGTAAGCAACCGGGTAGTGGACTGACTCCTTAGCATTTGCTAAGGTGGAACCACTCTAAACACCTGTGTCTCTCTTCTTATCTTTTACTTTGGTTGTTTGAGTTTAAATTGTTTTAAATTATCAAGAAAACTCTATTCACCCCCCCTCTAGAGGTTTTCAAAACCTACCTTCAACTTAAGGGGTTTCCTTTTCCTCTATACATGAAGAGTACCATGCTCGAAACTATAGAGACTCAATTCTCTTCATGAGCATTAGGTACACCACTTCCCCTCTTCGGTCAGGAACCCTAGGTTCACTTTTGGATATCCAACTACATACTCAACCTCTTAACCACGAATCAAGCATGTCCAAGGTATGCCATGTACTCCCATGATCCCTTTTATATGAGAAACACCTCAAAGTTGACTCCTCCTCAAGGACAACCAACTAGGTATAAAGCCCCACAACTAGTTATTGAACCTCCTCAGGGTCTAAGACACTCTTTATCTCATCCAGTAGGTAATCACTTATACAATAGGTACATAGGTACTGGAAGCATCATCCTGTTTGGTTACTCTAAAGGAAACTAAGATATCATCAACCTCCAGGGATTATGCATGAGGCAACCACTATCATCCCCACTGTTCCTTATACTCGGGGTGTTAGGCTTCCAACCTTCTTGCCAGGGTCCTGCTCTCTCTCTCTATAGCTAACCTTACCAACATCCTCACTATTAGGGGTCCTCTCTACATGGGGGATCGAGCTCACACATTCCTCTACGCGGGTGAAGCCTATGCTCAACTTATGTTTTCTCATGATTATCCATAGCCCCTTATGCTTATCCCATAAGCCATCCATCCTGATCCCTTGTCCAGGGTTCCATCCAACTATCAACACTACTGACGTACTTTGGGTGCAAGCTACACCCTACTTGCACAAGCCCATAGGGTTCTATAGGTTCTTCCCTAACCTCGTCCATGAAGGAGCTACCCTTCGCTCAAACATGCACGACCCTCTCCAGGGTTGGGTTGCCAAATGATAGTAGGCCATCTAACCTCTCAGGGCTCATATGACATCCAAGGCATGTCTATCCAAACATCCAGTCTACCATGACATCTAACTCATCATGTCATCTCTCTCTAACCTTCACTTAGGGTTAGGGTTAACATCATCCTCAAAGGATGTGTTAGGTATGTACCCGTAATGGAGGTCTCTACCTCAAAGACTAACCCTCTCTACTCATCCTCCTAACAAGAGGTCTATCCTCAGGCCTCTCCTGAGGACAATGACAACTCATGTTATATGACCTAAGCATGTATTTATTCTTTAGTTTGCGCTTAATCTATTAATCTTATGTCCATGACATCTTATTTACATGCTTTTCATTAATTTGGTGGAGGATTCCTTAGACCTTATTAACCTTACCCATACCTCAAGAGGGAGAGGAGAAGAGAGAAAACCCTAATCCTTAAGGTCCTTAACAAAATTTGAGTTGAGAAGAGATGAACAAGATGAGAGAGTCCTAAAGGTATCTTATTTAGAGTCATATCCTAAGACATCGGCCAGGCACTCACACAATCCGAGAGTCCTCGTATTCTGACTAGCGGTGCGGAGGAAAATATTGCCAGCCCCCGGACGTGATCCTTTTCTAGACACCTCAATCTTTCAGACAATCCTCTAATAACTCCCTCGATTCTATGGAATTTGTAAAATTTAATAATTATTAATGATTAGATGAGGAACCTATGCTCTGATACCAATTGTAACGACCCTGCCTCCAAGTAACCCCCAAATAAGGGAGACCGAAAGGTCGGTGCCGTTATCCAATTAATAGGATCAAAGGTTCAACATATAATCAACAATAATTATGAAATTCTACAACTAAACTGGAATTGGGTACAAAAATTAAAACTTTTACTTACCTTTATAAAACTTGGAAATCTAACTATCCACATCTTGAAATACTCTATCTAATCCTCTTTGCACTTTATTTCTTAATTTCACGATGTGTCACTTTACTATTTGTGTTTTTCAGGATCTTACCTAAAACGCCGACAAACAAAACATCGATCAGCAATTGCTGGTATGTGCAGGCAACCAAAATTTTCACAATTAAGTCTAACAATATAATTATTGCAATCAAGATAATTAGCAAGTCAATTTACATTTTCCCATGTGACAATCCCCACCGCTTTTGCCCTAACCCTGGATTTGACTTAAGGCCACCTTCTCAATCCCGAGCTTGGTGCCCGGGAGTCACCTCTCATGGTGCTCCTTAGTCATGCCTCATCGACCACCTTCTCATTCCCGAGCTTGGTGTCTAGGGTCACCTTTCATGGTGCCCATTGGTCTACTCTCCTGGGCCTGACCTCTATGGCATCTTCCATCAGGGTGGCATGTAGGTGCAGGAATGCACATTTACATTAAATTGTGATAGTCATAGTCACTTTATAATTGCAATATGAACATCCAAACAGTTTAGTTGCATTCAATGCGATTAAACATCTGGGAATCCATCGGGAAACTAAAGCGGTTATTCATAATTAACCACATACCAGTACATGCAGATTTGAGACATAATATTCCAATCAATTATGACATCCAATCAAGCAAGTACAAGAATCTTGAAAAAGGCATCCAATATATTTCTATCATGAATCATGGTATTCAAATCGAATAGGCCTAATTGTGCCCTAGGGTTACTAGCCCTTTTTAGGGTTTTGCCCATAATTAAGGTTTCACTTCCTTTTTACCACTTTTCCTCTATTTTTATCAAAACACCCATCAAACCCTAATTATCTCAGTTTACTTTCCATTAAGATCTTAAGGTCAGATTTGGATCACAAAAACCCTAACTTTCGAATTATTATATTCTTTCTTCCTTTTTCCCTCACTTAGGGTTTCTAAGGGTTTTAATTAACATATTAGGTTTAAAACCCCTAAACCTTGCAATTCTATCCTCAAAACAGGTTAAAACCCATCTTTAACACTAATAAAGTAAACCATGCTCGAATTAATCCATTTGCAAGATTAAAACCATCTTTGGTTAGCAATTAAGATTTTCTAATTATAAACTAACACTTTTTCCATCAAAATATGTACTTTTGCAAAAAGGAACGAAATTAGGTTCTCAAACACTTTTTAACGTGTTCCTCATATTTTTCTAAGCAACTTTCATATTTTAACTTTACTCATCTGAGTTACCTAGCTCAAGATATGATTTTTGTAAGAAAATCCCTTTTTTCTGGTTTATTAGTATTTTTAGAAAAACAAGGAGCGTCGGATCCGTGGTCCGCTGGTCCACTCAGGATCCAACGATCAGGATCGTGCGCACCTAACTTTGAAATCAAAAGAAAGCGAAGGACAAGTCTTCCCTTACCTTTCTTCATAGACATCAGGGGCAACAAGGTATTTTCGCCCTTTCCCTTCTTCTTCCTCGCGAGTCCGTCTTCTGTTCGCGAACTGGCGCTTTCCCGTGGTCAACCTCACGGTTGACTCCGAGCATCTGGGGTCCCTAGCCGCCGTGGATTATGTCGAACCTCCGCTGGTCCTCTCCGAACCCAACGGTGCCCTCGAATTCTACAGGAGTGGCTCGAGTCGATGGGACGAAGAAGCTCTCTTCGGCGAGAAGCAACTCTATGTTGGAGGTGAAGGTCGAGGTAGAAGATCGAATTGAGGGCTGGGAAATACTCCTCTTTGTTCACCGCAAAGCTTAGGGTAGCGAGACAGAATGCCAGTACTCCCTCTCATCCTCCCCTATATATAGGGTCATCGGAGTAGTCTTGCAATTTGGGGACTTCTACCCTCGTCAACGAAACCCCACACAAAACAGGTTGGATGGCTTCAGAACAGCCTCCCGAAGCTAAAGGATCTCTTCTCGCTTCATGATTCCCTTTCCTTTTCGAGAAAATCATCAACCCGGGATCCCACACGTGGACTCTGCGCAAGCAGGTCCCCATGAGACTAGGATTCACTCCTAGCCGTAGGATCACTGATCCACAGTCGTTCTTAGCCCGAATATCAGGATTTAAACCCAGATAAAACGTGACATTAATGACATTAATATTTTCCTCTACACATTAGGAAAACTTCCAAAAATCGTATCTCTCAACCTGCATACACGTTTGATCCCAAATTTTGAAGGAAGCTTAGTAGTAACTTAATCTTTCATTATGCTGAATTTGGACCCATTATCTCAAGAAATCGGACCCCTTTCTTTAGTTGCAAGTTATTACTCAATTATGTATATTTCTCATCTATTTTCTCTTTCCTTTGTCTTTAAATTATTATTCTGAGTTCCTTGTACCTCAAGGAATCCTAAAGGCACAGATTCCCATATTGGGAAACATCTATTTGCCTTTATCTTCTTTTGAGAGTCAATTTCTCATATTTCCCTTTTATTAATCAATTTATTTTCCTTTTTAATTCTCTTTTTAAAGATTTCTCTTTATCTCTCTTCTGTTTTCCTATTGGAATTCCTTTTAACATTAGGAATCCTTGGGATATGAAAATACACCAAGGATAACTCGATTATACCTCTTTTCACATATTTTCCACATTTTATCATTATTTTCAATTTCTTTCTTAACAAGGAAATACTTAATTAGTCTTTTCTTTTCTTATTGAATCCTGTATATAACTTTAGACTCCTTGGGACCCAAGGAACCCAAGAGGCATGGAATCCCTCTTTGGATTTGCCTTCTATAGGTTTCCACATCTTTCTTTTCTCAAATTCTCAGTTATTCATTAATTAATTGAATTTCCTTGTTATCGGGCCCAATAGCCAATAAAGCCCACAACACAAACATTAAGGCTATTTCAAGCAAAATTCGTGCATTCAATTAAAGACATCATTATTTGTTCAATTATCATTATTATGAGAAATCATATTTCTCACCAAATGAACCCAAAAATTGGGGTTGTAACAACCAATGTGGTTGCTGATGCACTAAGTAGAAAGTCATCAACACTAGCCCTAGATAAGGCACAACTAAACTCCTTAGTGTGCTCTAAGAGAGATATGTTTATCTCCTTGAGGAAAGACAATTTACAACTTATAGTATGATTGTTATCCGGGTTTCTAGATGAGATGCACATAAAACCAACTCTGAGACAACAGATTAAAGAAGCCCAACAGACTGATTCTATGATTCAGAAGATCAGGTCAGAATACGACAGTGAGAAATAGGATGGTTTCCATGATTCTAATGATCAGGTAGCATGTTACCATGGTAGAATGGTAGTACCTGATGTTGACAACCTAAGAAAGTTAGTCCTAGAGGAAGCTCATTCTTTAATGTATTCTATGCATCCAGGGAGCACCAAGATGTATCATAACTTAAAAGATATGTATTGGTGGCCTGGTTTGAAGAAGGATGTTGTTGAGTTTTTTATGCGGTGTCCGGTGTGTCAGCAGGTTAAAGTTGAACATCAGAAGCCCGCAGGAACAATGCAACCTCTGCCTATACCACAGTGGAAGTGGGATCATGTAACTATGGACTTTGTGGTTGGTTTTCCTAGAACAGCCAAAAGTCATGATTCCATTTGGGTGATAGTTGATAGGTTGACAAAAACATCACATTTCTTACCTATCAAGACAACCTATACAGCTGAGAAGCTTGCACAAATCTATATAGATGATATAGTGCGGCTGCATGGGGTACCAGTTACAATAGTTTCTGACAGAGGTCCTCAGTTTACG
This sequence comes from Alisma plantago-aquatica, assembly GCA_963693085.1. Taxonomy (NCBI): domain Eukaryota; kingdom Viridiplantae; phylum Streptophyta; class Magnoliopsida; order Alismatales; family Alismataceae; genus Alisma; species Alisma plantago-aquatica. The sequence continues at coordinate 546,174,108 of OY856410.1, read as the reverse complement.
AGTCATTTTTGGGAGTGACTTCTTAAAGCTTTGGGCACTCAGTTGAGGTTTAGTAAAGCCTTTCATCCTCAGACAGATGGATAGACTGAGAGGACAATACAAACCTTGGAGGACTTGCTTAGGCCATGTGTCCTTCAGTTTGTGGCGAGTTGGGATCTACATATGAGCTTGATAGAGTTTGCTTATAATAACATCTATCATCACAATATTGAGATACCACCATATGAGGATTTATATGGTAAACGTTGTAGATCTCCCCTTTGTTGGTATGAAACTGGTGAATATCAACTTTTGGGTCATGAGCTGGTTCAACAAACAACTGAGAAGATACAAATCAAACAACAACGGTTGAAAACAGCCCAGGATAGACATAAATCCTATGCTGACAAGCGTCGTAGACCCATAGAATTCCAAGTCAGAGACAGAGTGTACCTCAAGGTTTCATCTTGGAAAGGTATCCTGAGATTTGGAAAGAAAGGGAAGTTAGCTCTGAGATTTATGGGGCCTTATCCAATCATTGAAAGGATGGGAAAGGTTGCTTATAAACTGGAGTTACCACCTTAGTTGCATATATTACACCCAGTGTTTCATATCTCTATGTTGAGGAAGTGTCATCCTAACACTGAGTTAGTTCTACAACCTATGGAAGTAGAACTAAATGATGACATATCTTATGTGGAAGGGCCAGTGTTGATTCTTGACAGAAGAATCAAGAAGTTGAAAAAGAAAGACATAACTCTTGTAAAAGTTCTCCAGAATCAGCGTGGTGTTGAAGAAGCTACGTGGGAACTAGAGGATGAGATGATGAGGACATATCCTACTCTTTTCTCTTAATGTCTTGTTGATGATTTCGGGGACGAAATCATTGTAAGGGGTGGATAAACTTGTAACATCCCTGACCTGGGTTATGAATTAACCCTAGGTGTTTTGCTTAATAAAAGTGATTATATGCATGCTCTTATCTTTTGAAAAGTAATTAGATCTCAAAAGGAACTTATGTTACAATTTTAGTCCTTTTTGAATATTGTTGAAATCAATATTTTGCCTATTTTGTAATAAAGTGCAAATTACCCAAGTTGAGGGGTCTATTTGCAAATTGTGTGTGATAATATGTTCCTCATGTGTTAAAGCATCATGGGAATGAAGATGACACAGAGGTAAGGCTAGTGAAAGCCTGAGTACCAAGAAAGAGCTGATAAAGCAATGTTGTGCATGAAAACCTAGTTTTGGTGTAATGTGCAATTTACCTAAAACCTAGGGTGCAATATGTAATTTACCACTTCAATAAGGTCCCTAATGTTTCTTGGCATCATGTGGAGCAAATAAATTGAGAGGGGCGCCTTATTTGAATTAAGTTGAAGGAGAGAGAATCTTGATATTAAAATAATCAAGATTTAAGCCTAATGGAAACATTAATGCAAAAATAAATAAAATAATTGAAGGGCCTTCAACCAAAATTAAAATGGTGAAATTCAGATGTGTATGTGGACGTCCTTGAGCTTTGCAAGGACCGAAAATATCTTAAGGAGGTGAAATTCCACTCACCTTATTATAAGGAAAAGAATTCCCACTCAAAAATATATATTAATATTATAAGTGATTAAGGTGCTTAATTTATTTTCCCTTAATCCATGGATAATGGAAGGGAGCTCAGTGGGATTGAGTTTCCTTTGCATTCAAGAAAACCATAGAGGAAGTGGTGTCAATATTTTTGGAATTAATTGATTTTTATAAAACATTTTCTCTTTCATCAATTTTCTTATAAAAGAGCCTTTTCCAACCCACCTAAGTATCTTTTCGGATTCCTTTCTTCTCCTTGCTTGCAAAATCGACCAATAGAGCTGAGAACATCAGGAAGGACGCACCCAACCTGTTGGTAAGTCTTTGACCTTCGTTCTTCTTGATTTCATGGTGAAAATCATAAAACAATGCATGATTCCTTCATTTCTTCACTCCATCTTCAACCCTATCTAATCCTTTCACTCCAAAAGCTTGAGAAACAAACTAGGGAGTTTGCTAGAGCTTCAACCACCATTGGAGCCGTGAAGCTTGGAGCTTGGGATCAGATTTGAAAGTGGGTTATATAACTTAAACCCTTAATCTTTGTCATTGAATTCAATTTCTACATGCAATTGATTTAATTGTTATTATTGCAATAGCTTTGCTTAATTGATGGAGTTGCCATGGAAAATGGTAGTAGTTCCATCAGTCTGAAGGTTGAAGATTATAACCTGTTCATAAGGACACACCTTAATCAAATAACAAGAGCAAATGGTCTTGGACCTTTGGTCCAAACAGTTTCACCAAACCGTTTGAGACCAAACAATTTGCAAATCGTTTGGTGCCCTAGACTCCAAACCGCACGAAGGAGTTGACCATTTTGTATAGTTGACTGTTTGAGGTCTGAACTTAATAACTTGTTGGATGATGATCCAATGGACTCAATTTATTAATTCAATGTGTGCACGATCCTTCAAGTGGAAACCCTAACCAAGTTGATTGAAGAAATCCTTGATTGGTCCTAATGATTTCAAGACATTTTGGGTCAAACGGTCTTGAGACTGTTTTAGCCCAAACGGTCTTGAAACCGTTTGGGACCAAATGGTGTCGAAACCATTTGGTGGGTTAGTGGTTGATCCTTGACCCATGGATGATGATCTAATGGTTTAGATTGACGAACCCTTCAATTGAATAATAAATAGTCACTTCAATGGTGCAATTGGATATCGATTTGATTGATAATTGACCTAGTGAGCCCTTGTGGTTTTGGGACTGATTTGGCCCAAACGATATTGAGACCGTTTGGGGTCAAATGGTTTCAAAACTATTTGGTGGAAAATAGTTTCAAAGCCGTTTGGGGTCAAATGGTTTCAAAACTGTTTGGTGGAAAACGGTTTCAAAACCGTTTGGTGATGAAACTTCAAAACCGCATGGAGGTTGTTAGTGGTTCAATCACTTGGATATTGAAGGTAATGATAGTTCCAATAATGCAATGATGGTTAGTAATGTTAATCAATTAAGGTACAAAGGTTGAAACCCTAATAGTACCTATGTGATTAGTGTCAATTAAGGATGGAACCCTAACTGCTTATAAGAGCAATGACTTGATATACTATGTCATTCATAGTTGTATGAACTTGGCTAAAGGTTGATATGACCTAATTAAGTTGAGAGGATGATAATATGGAATTGATACATGAGTATGATTCATGTGGTGATTTAGAGTATGATCCTTAAGTAAAGAGATCATGAAACCCTAATCATGAACATAAACCCTAATTGACAAGGTTGTTGCACCTTAACCCTAATCCAGGGCAATTTATAATTGAAACCCTAATCCAAGGTATGGATGTAACCCTCATTGGGATGAATAATAAACCCTAATTATGGGTGATGGAATATGAAACCCTAATTGGGATGAATAGTAAACCCTAATTGTGGATTATTGAATGTAAATCCTTTTCTAGGGTGAAATTATGTGAAACCCTAACTAAGGATGGTTTCATGAGAAACCCTGATGTTTGATGTCCTGTAGAGCTCAAATCTAGGGTAATACTATGTATTTCTTAATGAACCCTAATTTTGGGAAATATGGTGACAAAACCATAACTATGATGTGGTAATGAGATGATTATCCTCATATGACATGAAATGGGATACCCTAATCCTAGTAAAGGAATAGTGGTGTTACCCATGAATAGTGAACTCATAATTGTTGAACATGGTTCTGATATGCAATTGGTATCACTATTATCATCTGTGCTAACCATGCAAGTATGTTGAAATGATGATCATGGCTATGTATGAGCTATGATGTTTAATTCACTATTGTGATTGTACTTTGAGTGTCATAATATACCTTGTTGCCTGGTAAGCGGTAACAAGAGAGTAAATGGGCCTCAAGTACCATGTGTGATTCTTGTAATGGCAAGTATCATGTTTGCCTTGGTCAATTGACCTGAAGGTGATGGTTACCTGGAAAAGTGGTAACATTGCTTAATGATGAATCAAGGGTTCAATTACCCAGGGCCATGTGATTATGGTGATGAAATTGTGAAGGGATGAGAATTCCCAGTTTTGAAATAAGGGACTGAGTACCCATTATCTTTTAAAGACAGTCAAATATTTGATGAAAATAGTACATGTTTCTTTATAGCATTGTCATAATAAGCTGTGTTTGAGAACTTGCGTGATGCTAAAAGAATATGAAAATGTACTTAATTAATCAAGTGGAATCTATTCATGTAGTGCTATGACCATAGATCCATCATTGTCAGCAGTTGGTGATGGTGAAAAAGGGTTTTTTATGGAATTCCAAGAATTCACATATTTTGAATATGTGGGGGTAAATGGGCGAAAATATCCTTACGTCCGCGTGAAGAGATTGAATGAGGGTAAACACTAAACCTCTCAATCCTTCATGTGTCGGGATAGATGTATCATAAATCTCCCGATGGTTGGGATAGATGTATAATTAATCTCCCAATGTTATTTTATATCGGGTCGATGGAGATAAACATTGATGCTCTCGATTGTTGATGAGAGTGTAGTTGACGCTGTAACTCTTTAGCAAAGTTCTAGTATACCCTGGAAAGCTATTTGAGCAGTCAACACAATCTTGCTTGTAGTCCTCTGCTGACCAGGATGTGGGAGGTCATGGGAATCTGCCTCTTCCATTGACCTATTTATGGTACCGATTTCGATTCTAGAAATGGTCGGTTGGAGTATGAGCGGTATACCTCATATCCTCAGAGATTAAATCTATTTGTAAAATATAATCAGCCATGTAGCGTATTTGCATAAGATTGAAATATGAGAAACACTAATTGATGATATACTGCTTAGAATGCCCTTGATACATAAATGTACTTATTTTCATTTAATTCATATTGAATATGAGACATGTTGCTATATCAAGTTATAATTGAAATACTTGCATAAGAATGTTTCTCTAATCTATATAGATGTTGATTCATATGCTATTGATTTATATTATCCCACTGCTCAATTTATTTCTATTAAACTGTAATGATAATGTTTTGGCAGAGATTTATATCTCCCGCTGGGGCAATTTTTATAATTGTCTTATCCCTGTGGGATCTAATGTTTTTAGGTAGACGCAGACATCAAGGCAGATACTCTTCTGTAGGAGAAGAGTAGCAGCAGCAGCCACAGGGACAACAGTGATCCATCAGGTGGAGACATTGGTTATCTAGATTTTGTGTAAATAGTCCTATAGTCATCTCTGTACTCTCGGGTCCTAGGAGTTAGTGCTTTGACAATTTGATCTAAGATTTTGGCTTGATGCCTCGAGATTTTTGTACTGTTGATGTACGGTTTAATGGGGAAGTTAATGTTGTAAGTCTCGAGAGGAAATAGTACGAGAGATGTACTAGTGAACCAGTATGTACTTGAAATACTTTGGTTCTAAATGAAAGAGTTTTCCTGTGAATGGATATCTTGATAAATGGTTTTAATTTTTAGTGATTTTCAATAATTCTGTTGCAAATAATACGGTTCTGCATTAGTTAATCTTATTGTATGAGTTTTATGCCATAGTAGCCTCATGAAGCCATGGGAGCTTAATAGTTGTGAAAGAGAAAGTAGAAAGGGAAAACTTAGATAAACTATCAACTACATTATTGTGAAAATGGGGAATGAAAAATGGGGAGGGTTTTCCAAGATGTTTGACTAACTTGCCAAAAAGCTTGCAAATGGGGGTAAACTTGGTGTTTGAAGGATGGGCTCCCGACAGGACTTCAATCGTTGAGGAGGCATCCGAGAGGATAGTGAGATGATGCCATCCTACAGTTTTATAGAGTCACATGGCACAAAGAATGTCATGAAGCTCTGCATGTAATGCTGATGTAACCCAGTTGGTGGTCCTGTGACCAAGAAGAAAGCTTCCATTATTGTCAACCACATGAATATCAATTACAAACCTGTAGGAATGGTATTGGTAGGGTGCATCAACAAACAAAATATAATCACAGGTATCTGGGGACTTCTTGAAATTCAGTAGTTTGTTGGGACATATTGGTTCTTTGGGAAGGTCTAGGATAGCTTGTGTCCTAACTTTAATGAAGGCCAACTTTGCACTCATGCTAAGAGACTACGTAGAATGGATCTGTTTGTTTCTAGATTTCCAAATTGCCCAACATGCAGTGATAGGTTGGAGAGAAGTTGTTGTACTTCCAGTGAGTGTGATAATATGACTGATCCAATGCTCTTCTGTGAGGTTGAAGAAGGATGGGTTAGTGTTTAGAGATATCCAGATTGACCGGATGAAAGTATAGTCTCGTAAGTAGTAAAACAGGGTGACATGTGCGTTTGAGCACCACACACAAGTATCCTTAGTTGGAATATGTCTTTGGACCTTCTCCATATTTGTTAGCAAGACACAGTGCTAGATAAGCTAGAGGAATATTTTAATTCTTTCAGGGAGGTCGTGTTTCCATACCTCTTTCCATTTTCTAGAAATAGGGATATGTTTGGAGTGACTGAGCCAATGATAGGTGGAGCAGGTAGTAAAGGTCCCCCACATATGAATTGGCCAGGACCATGCATCTGGGCCAACTGCTACTGATGGAGGAATGATGTGTGCAATCCTTTGGCTTGCTACCAATGCCTTTCACCATTCTCAATGACCATGGATGAGATGCATAGGTCAGTGAGATTTGCTTCAGGCATGAAGTCTGGAACCAGACTTAGTACTGAGTGTCCTTGAATCCATTTACCCGTCCACACATTACGTGAAGTACTAGAGTTGAGGACAACGTCTGTCATGGACTTGAGTAGGTTGATATTGTTTTTGATAAATGACCATGCTAAAGAAGATGGCTTATTGTTGATTTCTTGATTTCAAAAATATTTTTCACTCATGACTCATACTCACAAGGAATGTGGATTGTTTAGGAAGTGCCAGACATTTCGAAGCATGAGGGATGCATTTTGATCCCTAGCATCCTTGATCTTGAGTTCTCCAATATCCTTGGCCATAGTAACTTTCTTCCACGAGACCATGGAGAGCTTCGACTGTTCACATCCACCTGACCATATGAAATTTTTTATATGCCTATTGATTTCATCACATAGAGAGGGGGAAAGTTTGATAGACTGCATTGAATAAGCTGGAAGGGCTTGCAAAGTGGACTTATCAAGGGTGATGCAATTACCTAAGGATAGGTTCATGGTTAACCAAAAGGAAATATGTCCCTTAATGCCAAGGATGATAGCTTCATGTGTTGCTTAGTTCACTCTTTGATACAATGTTGGCACTCTAAGATAACGACCCAAATACTAGGTCCTTCATATGTAAGTCTGAGATAGAAAGTTGAGGCTTCTTCGTGAGAGATGTCAAGAGAAAAGAAACAACATGACTTCTCCTTTGATACCATCTCCGCTGATACCAGCTCAAACTCCTACAATATTTTGTTGACTACAACTGCTTGGTTGCCTGTTGCTTTAGCCATGAGCAACAAGTCATCTGTATACATGACGTGTGAGAGGGGTTCACCATTACAAGAGAGTCGAATGGGTTTCCATTCTCCTTGGTGGGTGGAGTGCATGATAGCCTATCTCCAGCAGAACTGAAGGATGGAGTAGTCATTAGAGTTTGGAAATAGCTCTGTGTGAGGATCTTGAGACGAACCGTGGAAGAAATCCATGTATTATCTCCATTCTTGAGTCTGGTAATTTTGTTGTGTTGTCTCCTGGATTTGACAAAAGACTAAAAGAATCTTGTGTTTCCGTCCCCTAGCCAAAGCCGGTTGACATTTGCGCATTGCTTCCAGTCAGCCTCGTCTTGCTGTAGGATGACATCATACTATTCTTGGAGAGTAATATACAAAAGCTCGTTAGAGATGTTTGGGGTGCTATTCCATGATACCTATCATTTGTCGAGGTAGCTCAAAACTTTGTTCTTAAGTATGTTTTACTTCTTCATCTGTGTAGAATCCCATTTGATAACTTCTGGATGAAAATGTGTGAGAGCTTCCAGGAAGGGTTTAGAAGGGTCCCAAACCTGGAGAATCTCATCGGTGAAGGAAGAGGAATGTTGGCAACTAGCTCTGGTCTGAGAGAGGTGAGGTCAGTTGGTGGGAGCTATGTTTCTACCCACGAGGATGGGATTGTGGTCACTGTAGATTTGAGACAATATAGAGATGGAAAACTAGTGCGTAGGGAAGACCATTTATCATTTGCAATGACCCTATCTAGTTTCTCATATAATTATAGGCGTTTGAAAGTAAATAAGTGGCCACTAGCTTTCATGTCTGCAAGACCTTCATTAAGAAGTATGGAATTAAACTGAGCATTGTATATTTTGTCAAATAATATCCTCCTTATTTCTATGAAATATCAAGCATGGTGTTGAAGTCACCAATGACTACCCATGGGCCAGAGATCAATGTAGATAAATCAAAAATATGTTTCCACAATAAGTCTCATTTGTGTGGGTTGGGGATACCATATACTACTGTCATATGCCAAGAATGGTTCACTTTGCAGTGGATGTATTGACGGTGATTCTAAATAATGTCAATGTTGCAGTGGTTGTTATCGCAAAGCAACCAAATCCCACCAGAGAAGATGAGGTCCTTCACACAATGCAATGACATGTATCCTAGTTGGTTGATGTTTCCAAAACTTTGGAGCCACTCACCCGTGGTTGAACAATGGCTAGAAGGTGAAGTTTGAAGCAACACTTGTAATCTTTTAATAGGCAATTTTTTTTCTTATGACTTGTGCCTTTTATGTTTCAACAAAGAAACTTAAACATTGGAAATATGTTTTGGGGGGGGGGAGGGGGAGGAATTAGGTGATGGATGCATAGAGTCTGACGGATTAGTCATCGTCGGTCATGCCACAGTCATCATCGAATTAAATAGCTACTTTTCAAAGTCCAGGGACTTCTTAGCATCAAGAGTGTGTCCGAGTTGTCCAAAGAGTTGGGCAAGATTCCCTTTTTTGTGTTCCCTATCGGGACTCATTGTTTAGTATATGGCCTTCCTGTTATGGAGGATGATGCCACCACCGGTACCGCGATCACCCCATTGAAATTGGGGGTGGTTTTGGTTGATGATGATAGATACCTCTTTAGGTGAAAACTAAAAGGGGATAGGATGTAGATCCCTGCCCTGGCTTATTTCATCATCAACTAGGGTAACATAAGAGTCTGTCATCGAGGTCCCACTAGTAGAGGGGTTTGCACCCACAAGATGGTCTTGTTTGTTTCCCTTGGCCGATGCAGAAGCTTGGGCTCGACGAGCGGCCTTCTTTTTCTTCTTGCACCCATGCACATATTCCCAATCTTTCCCCTCCTGTCCTTTTGTCTCTATCGATGTTGTTGCATCAACATCAACACATACTTCCTTAGGTTCTTGTTGCGATGATTTGGTAGGCTTTTTGCTTATACCTTTACTACGCTCAAGATTCTTTGCATGAATCTACAATGTGTAGGTTGCTGGGTTATAGAGGATGGATCCCTATGGCGGTTGAGAATTGGATGGAGAAAAGGGTGTGATGAACAAGCAATCAGAGTCAGCGTGGCCAACTCATCCACAGAGCATGCAAACCATAGGAATATTTTTGTATTAGAGTGTGTAATATTCTACATTCAGATAGATCGCTGGTAGCAAGGGCTTGGAGGTCTCAACCTCTTAGCCAGGCATGTGAATTTTCTACAATGACCAAGCAATGTTGTGGAATCAACCTTGATGGTCTTCCCCACCAGGTCTCTAATGCTTGAAAGGAGTTGATATTGATAAAGATAAACTGGGAGTTCTAGTACTTGTACCCAGACTATGATTTTTCTTGGTATGGTGTCAATGGAATGGAAGGAGGGGGACCATGACTGGATACATAGTTTCTAAACATCATCCAAGGGCCCTCAGTCATGCCTCATAGGCAATATGCATGATTCCCCAATTGATAATTAAGCAATTCATCTCCAAATCCATGACCCTAAATTGCTCAGTAGACCTCCATAGGGAATGCATTCAATTGACTAGGGTAGTGAAACCTACGTTGATTCAGACTACCTTGACAATAATCACAAATCGCAAAGGGCTCCAGCAATGGAGGCATGCCCGTCGGGTTAACTATAATGGATGGGACGGCCTTGCCACTATCAACCCTGATGACTTTAGCCTTTAGGCAGTCCGGAGAGATAAGTTTTAGTCATGATGAAGTCTTGTTCGAAGATCCATTCGTGGCTTCACAATAGGACCAGGGAGGAACCCTGGTTGCATTGGCAGTAGCCGCGTTGGCACCATCATGTATGATGGACATGTTTTCAACATTCCTGTCGGGGTATGTGTCCTCGAATGTAGTTTCGTAGCCATAGTCTACATCTGTGGATGTTTTTTCTGGTGGGCACACCCCATCAAACCTATCTCTACTACCACCGTGGCTTCCATGGCCATTGGCAATGCCACCACGCATGGAACTCTAGTAGAGCAGAAGACGACAACTATCAAAATGTTATCTTATGCTCGCTCCCACTAAATTCTTATAATCACATATTTTATCTTCATTCTGAGTAAAGTCAAACTCTTTGACTATCTTGTCAAATTGAACATTCCATCTCTGATATTCTTGCTTCAATCCATAGATAGACCTTTGTAGGTTATAGACTTTATTTGCAATAATTGGATTTATAAAACATTATGGTTGTGTCACACACACATCCTCTACAATATTCATGTTAAGGAATGCAGTTTTAACACCCATTTGCCAAATCTCATAATCGTAATAAGTTATAATGATAAGCATGATCCTAATGGATTTAACCATTGCAACTGATGAAGAGATTTGATCATGTTCCACAACTTGAACTTGTTTGAAATTCATTTCAATCAATCTACCTTATAGGTTTTTAAAATTACCATCCATGTCGGTCTTCTTCTTGAATACCCACTTGCACCCTATGAGTTTTACCCATTCAGGTGGATCCACCAAGGTCATAACTTGTTGGTGTACATGGACTCCATCTTGGATCTCATTAACTCAAGCCATTTGTCAGACTCTGGTTCCTCAATAGCTTCTAAGTAGGTTGTTGGTTCATCATCTATGACAAACTTACCACTTTATTGAGCCATAAGATAATCTAATCTTTGAAGATCAAGGTGTATCCCATTAGATCTATGAGATTTTGTGTTACGAACTTAAGATTCTACAACAATTTGTAATTCTCCTTGTTCCTACTATACCTGTTGTTGGTTTCAACTTTTTAGGTTCTACTTTTCTCCCACTGATTCCTTTAAAATTAAATTCTTCTTAAGGAATTTATTCATCCTAACAAAAAACACTTTTGTTGTCAGATTGGATTATAAAAAATAGTATTCAACAAAATAACACTTGTAGACAAAGCTTTTCAAGAAATACTTCTCTTATATAAACTTTTATTCATTATCTTTATAAAAGGCATATCAACACACTTCCCATACCATACCTCCTATGGTGTCTTTTTGAACCAATTTAGACAATACATTGTTTAGTGTAAAGCATGCTCCCAAAAGAAAATTGGAAGACCAACTATACATATTGATAAACGTATCATGACTAACACAGTGTGATTCCTTCTTTCTGATACACTATCATGGTACGCTATGATTGTGTTTTAGGTGGAGTTCATCCTGATATACTATCATGGTCTTCCAGAAGGTTCTCAAACTCTTGGTTTAAAATATTTTCCAAATCGATCATATCAAAGTATTTTAATACTTTTACCAAGTTGGTTACACACTTTATTCATGATCTCTTTGAACACTTCAAGATATTCATACTTGTATTTCATTAAATACTATCTATCATATTTACTGAGATCATCAACACATATAATGGGTTACTAGAAACCATATTTAGCATTTATTCTAAAAAGTCCACATACATCAATATGTACAAGCCTTAATAGAATATCTCCACTACATATAGTGTAAGGTGATTTTGTCATATTGCCTAATAATTAAGACATGCATTTGTCTATTGGTTCAACAAACAAAAGAGTCTAGACAACCATCTTTATGGATTCTAGCAATGCAATTCTCATTTATGTGCTCTAGATGAAAATACTATAAGTATTCATTATTTGAGTCATTGAGTCATTCAATATATTTTTCTTTAGAACTACCAAGTATAGACTATGAGTCATAAGGAACTATCATATAATATCTTCTCGTTGAAATAAAAACATCAAATACATTCAGAATATTGTTGTGCATACAAGATACATGATGTTTTTATTGGGATATACGGGCACAAACTATAGCAGAGAAAATCAAAAATTATCTATATGTATTCCCATAACAACAACATCATGTCAACTACTATAAAATAGGAAGGATGGTTTTAGCAATTTATACCTGGTCTTGGAGCAAGTCTAGTGAAAAAACTTTCTACTTTGCAACTATTGATAAGTTGCTCTTGGACGGGGCTGTGCAACTCCTGGTCTTCATCATGAACAACTATCTACACAACCTCTACAATGACTCTGGTGGTCTCACTACAGACTGTAGGTTGACTTTGCTCTCCAGGAAGAAACCAAAGGACTCTTTCCTCTAGAGTAGTCCACACAGACCACATAGAAGTCATGCCATTTACCAAAAATGGATAGGAAGGAGTTGTCCCTCTCGTTGGTGTACTAGTCAGCAACCTGCTCTCCCACAATGACAACTATCAGTTGTTCTCTCCCTTTGGCTATCCTTCCATATCGAGTAGGACTTTCCTGGGCTCTCTTAGTTACCACAACCAGAGAGGAAAATAGTTGTCAAAGGAATTGATTCTCATTTGTCTGTGTTGTGTCTTGGGAAGCCCTCAATACCCCTCCTTTTATAGTCGAGGTTAGGGTCAGGGATCCCAGTTTGTACCAGATTGTGTGAGAGTGAAAAGGACCAGAAGAAGTTGAACTTTTACAAGCTATGATAGCTGAAACATTTGTTTTGCACATGAGACAGTCATCTGGTGTGCAAGACGGTCATCTCGCACTGCCAAATGTTCTTTTGGAAGTTTACCAATCGCACACAAATTTGACAATTTTTTATTCTGATTAATATCACATATTAATTTACTTACACCTTAAGTAAGTGCAATCAAAAGTATTCAGGAAACATCCTGAACCTTCATTCGACCCAACGGGGTCATCTCACCCATACGAGACACCCCTCTCACTTACCAGATGGCCATCTTGTGAGTTGAGATAAACTAGTCGATTCAATCATATTGAATCTGTCAGTTGAAGGGTAGAACTAAGACAATTCAAACTTCGATCAGATAACCCCCAAATGGCCATCTCAACTACTTGAGATGCCCATCTAGCTGCCCAAACGGCCACCTCACCCAATGATATGGTTGTTTGGAAAACCTTGTCAGCCAATAAAGCAATCAGTTGCGTGAATTGAATACTTAATAACTTTTGTAATCAATCCAATTGTCATTCAAGATCAAACTCCTATTCTATATGAGTTCCTATGTCTGTGACTCTATAGGTCCCATATCATGTTGGCAGTGAATGTCCATAACTAGCTTATGACATTAGTGCTACTTAAGTGAAATGAAAAGTTGGAGAACAACTTCAATCTACAATATGTTAAAGGTATTACAGTGACTGTATAATTTATTTATGTTTTATATTGAGGATGAACTCAAGGCATGGAAGGTCATCTTCTCAATAAGATCTCTTGTGTCTGATATCCAAGATGAACTTAAGGGTAGGACTAGACCAGGCTCTCTAGTCACCACAACTAGAGAGGACAACAATTGTCAAAGCTTATTGTTGAGTATTTTGAAAGCCACTGTTGCCCTCTATTTATTAGATGGCTAGGTTCAGGGTTTCTAGATCATTTGAGAGTCGAAGAGACAAAATTTCATCAATTTTCTAGAAGCTACGAATGTCAAACTAGTGAGTTCATTGTTGAACTGATTAGTTCACATGCGAAATGGTATGTTCAACACTTGAACTAATCAACTTACTTGCTTTCCTATTCTCAATCTCATTGGCCTTCAATATTTGATTAATGCAAAACATGACTTCAACATCAATCCTTGATCCAATCATATTTACGATTGAACTAGGCGATTCACAAATTGAACGAGTCATTTCAAACCTTAAACTGACCAGTTCAACAACTGAACCGATCAGTTCATGTCCCATTTTAGGCAATTTAGCCAATGTTTTTTAAATTGACTAGACACTTGAATCGATTGGTTCAACAATTGAACAGTCAGTTCAAAGTCCATCCAGTCAATTTTCAGCCATTATTGTTTCAATTGAATACCTAAACACTTCAATAATCAAGTTATACATCATTCATGAATAAACTCCAATTTTAGGTGCATCCAATGTGTGTGACCCTATAGGTCCCAAGTTACATTGGCAGTGAATGTATGACATCACAAGCAATGAGCGATATCTAGTAACAAATCAATACCACCCAATTAATTGGAAATTGAAGAACAACTTCAACCTACAATATGTGATCAATTTTACTGTGATCATATAGTTCCTTTATCTTTGATATCTAAATTAAACTCGAGACATGGAATCATCATCCTCTCAACATTCAATCCATGTTCCTTGCACTAGAGCAGACTGTTTGAGATGCATGTGAGCTCATATATCATAATTCACATGAGTATGTCCATATATTTCTCTAACTCTCTTATCAATATCATGTAGGAGGGAAAAATCCCATCTACATCACTTACACTCAATCCCCATGTCTGATAACATACTTAAGCACCATTTTTATGGCAACCCTTATTCAAGGTCACGTTGGATGATGTCAAAATGCATTGAGCGACATGTGATGAGTGTAGTGATTTCAAGTCTAAGAGCCACTATCACTATGAGAGTTGATTATGACTACCACTCTATTGTCTCCATGTATCATCCTCAAAGTGGGTCTGTCTGATACATTATTCTCTAACATGAACCTATGTGGTTGGTTTGATATCATATATCATGACTAATGAGATTCTTTCATCAACCAACTAACACTCTAATCATATGTATTAATGTCATTAATTATTCTTTGATAGTAATATCTGACTAGGGACATAACAAGAATGTATGTACCATTATCATATATATGATATCATTATTCAGGTCCTCAACTTGAAGACATATGTCATCGAGAAACATCATTCTTTGGACATTTGCCATATTTGTGTCTTCATATCATGATTGAGACCAACATAATAGACAGAATTACCTTCATGATTATCAAATCAAGTATATTATGCCTCATTACAATCATCATATGCTTGGCTCTATGGGCATACATACCAACAATTCTATGTGTTCCTTTTGAGTCTATCATAATTGATTTAACTAGTATCTCATCAAGATAATAACTACAACAAATAAGGTTAATAAATGTCTTCCTCATCCTACTTTTGGTCAATGGCATGATATAATTTAACAAGTATATCATATTGAAAAACACATGATGAAAGTGCATTATACATTGCAAATAAGATGGGATGTTCTTATGCATGATTTTATGGGTCACTTATCCAGATGACAATCCTAAACCAAAGAAGTTGTACCAATTTCTTCCTTTCAACTCCTAACTTTGTTTATTTCTTGTCTTACGACTCTTGGATATCAAATACTATTTATTTTATTTTATTTATTGAAATACCATATTATCTACTTCCATGCTTAATAGGACATGGAGATCACTATGTTAATGGATTTCCAAAGTTTTACTAGAATATTGATGAATACAATGTTGACTCCATATAAGGACATGAATCAAAAAGTTTGAACGATATTGCATTTTTCCACCAATAAAAATACAACAACAATAGTAATACACTATCATTTCATAGAGCATCATATTGGAGTCAAGATTTCGTATAACTAAAAACAAGTGATAAATGTGTACCTATCTACAAATTTATTTGTAACTATAGAAATAGAAAACCTATGTTTGATGTGTCTAAAACAAATATAATAGACTCTCTTTGTAAGACAAGAGAGTAAGCAAGAAATATAATTAGGTAACATGGGATAAAGGAAAACATTAACATTTTCATCAAAACCTCATGGGGATGAGAAGACGAACTCTGAAAACATTAACATTCTCATCAGAGAGTGATGTGGAAGCATTATGCACATACATGAACATACAACTATAGGCATACACCATAATATTCTCAACATTCAAAATGTGTGTATTATAAAAGGATTTATTACAACACAAATTACAATTACATATTGAATGAAGATTTCTACAAGTCTATGAACATGTATTCTAACTAGGATTGATATAATAGGTACAACCTGTACAATTTCTCACTTCCTGTCTTCTCTCCCATGCTAGTTCTAAACCTAAAACATATGTGAAACAACAAATCAACACATGAGGTGTTGTGTACATGGCAGAAAGATACATATATTTATGGTTTTCATAAATTAGAAAAGTTTTGTAGAAAGCAAGAAAAATCATAAAAAACAATTTTATGTTAAGAAAAATGTGTTGATTTAAATCATTTTTTGAGATGAATTGCATTATCAAGGTGGACTAGTACCATAACGTATATGTTGCTCCCTATCACATGTACCAAGTACTCTGAGAAACTCCATGTACACCACGTGCTATAGGGAGGTGTACTAGTCAACATTGACACATTCCTCATAAGGGGATAATTAGTAGCTTAATAACTACAAAAAATCTACACATAGATTATGTTTCAAGTGACAAAACATCAAGTACTACATAGCAATACTACATCCAATATTTGCAAATACAAGAACATACTTATATATCATAATTTCAAACAAGAAAGCCATAGCCATATAATTAAAGAAACCTATATATCTTGATTTAGAGATTCCTATCTTATCATTGATCATCATGAATCTAGTCATCACCTAATTAATAACAAGTAATCATCATTAATACAAGGTTCATTGTTATTAATGATATTTAGGTCCAAATTAGGGTTTTGACTAAACTCGTGTTCTAGTAATCTGAAATTGGTGTCTAATACTTTTCTACTGATCAAGAGGTCTTGATTTAGGTGTAGTTTGATTTTCATAATTTTATAATGACAATTTATTTTCTAGAACTAAAATGAGGTTAAAGACACTTATTCATGATTTAATGAGAAAAGACCTAGTATTGGAGAATATTGTTCATATCAGAGTCCAAAAATGGATTTCAATCATCATTAGAACTTTTTAAGAAGTTTATGAGATTCAATATCATATGGATACCATTTATTTCAATTAATGAACTCTAAAAAGGAGCATTATCATCAACATTATTCATCATCATTATTTGTTCTTTAAAATCTTGATCTAGAGGCTCAGTAATAAGATACTTTTGTGAGTCCAACAATAGTTTTTGGGGATTTTTAGGCCAAGGGAGCTATTTATAGTGCACTTTTTAAGATGGTGTCATTTTCTAAAAGGAAAAAATATATTACCTTGTGTTGTGGGGCCCATGGTCTGAGGTGGCACTCTTGGTTTGGCCCACACTGGCCTTCAGTGTGTGGCATGGCTCAACAACCTAGTGTGTCTTGGGTAGGCCAGTTCAATGATCGAATCGACTTTTAGGTTGGGTAGTGAATCAGTCTGCACACTCCCTTCCTCACTCTTTCTCTCTCTCCCTCCTCATAATCACGTCTTCAGTTCCAACATGAGCCTCTCCACCCCCAATCTACAAAACTGTTCTTCTCCCCATGTAGGACACTTGCAGGCATCTTCTCGGTAAAGAATGAGGGAGGGAACCGATGGACACCTGAGTCTAGACTCGACCCATCCTGCATAATTGGAGTCACTAAGGGAGTCAATGGGTTCTCATGGGAAGAAAGGTCTTTCTTCTCCCTTCATGGTATGGAATTTTGTAGGAGGTCCCAGTTGTGAATGTGGTGTTGTTATCAGCCTGTGTAGAAAAGTGTCAAGGTCCATCCAACCTCGAATCCACCCATCTGTGGTGACCTTAGTGTCATATTAGGCCCATTCTGGAGGTAGGGATCCCCATGGTAGGTTTATATGGTTTGGGGAGCACTGTGGGCTTGCTGCCACTGACTCCTCAATAAATCTGGCAATGTATACTCTCATAAATGGATTTCGGCCTTTTCGTCTCCCTAATGCCTCCATTAAGCTCCAGTCATTAATCTTATGGTATCATCAGATCGGGGTGAGTGTCCAAAGGGTCTCAAACCTTCTTAAATCCAGGTTCTCATTCAAAAATACCATGAGCAGGTTGCTCCTTCCACCGTTGATTTCTAGCAGAGCAGTGATGTGAAATGGGGATTCTAACCCGAAAACACCCCCGCTTACTATGTCCAAGTCTGGTGGTGGGTTCTTCCCTCTCTCATTCATCCAAGCTTCTACATGTTTCTGATTTCTAGATCTTTTGGTTGCTGGAAAGAGGAAGAGGAGGTTGGGGTGGAACTCCCTCACCTCGTCCATATCACATAGGCTAGAGGTTGTTTGATAGATCCGAGATGTGTTGGTCTCTAACCACTTCATCCAACAATCCCAAAGACCTAGAAAATGACCCCTTCATAAGAGATCTGATGAGGTTGCTTTCTTGTAAACTTGTGGAGTTGGGGGATGATGGATCCTCTTTTCATTGATCCCCATGTGACGCAACCCCAAGATTGGCTCAATGTGTTTGAGTGACTATAGTTCTCGATGCACTTATTTGTCAGTTACCCATAATTTCAAAACCTAATAACTTATGGTTTGATCATCAATTATTTATTCAAAATTTCAAATATAGGTTTCTCATCATATAAGCTACTATATACAAAAGATTTTGGATAAAACTCTACTGTTCGACTAGAACAATATCGGTTCTTCCTAAAAGGATTGTGTATAGGTATATTTAACTCTACTACACCGCAAATGGGTTCCATCATTAGTAAAATAATTGGATTGACTTTATATTACCAAGTCATACTTCCAGATCCAACCTTAGACTATTTTTACTTATATGTACCACTCATTGAATATTTAACTGTAGAAGTACTCACATGTTCATTAATAAGTGATATTGATAATCCATGGGTGCATCTAATCTTTGTCAAATGAATTATATTGTATGAATCCTTAAAACATACTTGAGTTACATTCTGTATCATCTTATAGGGTCTATGAAATCTTAAACCATCATCCATATCCAGACCTACATGGGTTTTGAACCCTAGAAACTGAGGATATTACATGTATCCCACCTATATGGAATTTTTTCCTCGAAATTAAATGGATCTCATACTCTAGGTGATGACAAAGAGCTAATAACACCCCTAGGGCACTACTTTTAGTGCTAAGGTTATCATAATTCTCAATGTATGCTAGGTTGTCATCTTAGAATATTTAAGCATGTAGGGTGTACCCACCCCACCTTAAATAGGTTGAAGCATCATTTTTTTAAGGAAATGTAGCATCACTTAGAGTCTTATTCATCACATGACATTCTTATATTTTAGGATTTAAATCCTCACAGTCCCTTAAGTATAAGGGTTTTATTCATACAGATGAAGTTATTAGGGTACCACTCAAGTTCATATTTCACCTTACTAATTAAATGATGATGTCAAGGTTTAATGCCATTATTTATTGGAATTATCAGACATACATCTTTTATGTGGTTTATGATTAACATCATACTAGGATTTAAACATTAGAGAAGGTGTTCTTATACATACTTGAATATTAGGGTTTATCCCATTATGAGAGCTGTTGTGAAACTAGAATCTTAGATTCAAAAGATTTGAAGTTAAGGACTTCATATTGTCATCATTTAATCTATGATCCAAAGATATCTTCATTTCAACATCAAATTTGTATCTTTCATGTATGATATGAAGGGAAAGGGAATATACTAACTTAAGGGTATCATGATTTCAAACTTGGATATGACATGTCTGATATAGAAAGGGAATATAGAAAATACTAGGCCAATCTTATCTTAGTAACTTTTCATACAAAAATCATATTTATAGCTCAAGTGAGCTTTTTACCATCATATATCAAGAAATATGATAAGAAGAAATAACATGTGTGAGTATCCTATGCACAAGTAATTTTACTCCACGGACCAAAGTTCCATATATCACCCCAATTGTAGCTAATGACGATCTCATAAACATAAGTCACTCAAGCTAGGACTAACTCAATCAAAGGATTTCACTTTCTCATCATGAGTTTTTATACCCATAATTTTTTACCCAACACTCACATCTAGGATTTTGATTGTATACAAGAATCATGCATAAGGACTCAACTCATCTACTCAGGAGTAATCTAGCTTAGGACACATCATTTCACATATATCTCATATAACTCATATATTGGAGGTTAGGTCCGTCGACCTTCTCACAGTGGGTCACACTCTCTGTAGAGTTAACCAAGTATATCATCCTAACGCTAGAAGTCCTCCTTTGTAAATAGCTTGAGGCTCATGCATATTCAATTGTATCTTAACATTGATTACCATACGTATGGAAAACCAACATACTTTCATCATCTAAACTTAGCTCATATTTTCAAAATTGGGATCAAGACTAATATACAACCTAGATCTATACAAAGAACTTATATCATTAGAGGTTAAACTCATACAAGATCATACTTGCTTATGGCATTTATCAATCTATCATCTAATCTAACTATCAAATACATGATAAGGCTCTACACAACTAATATGGATACACTCACTCTTTTAAACTGATGTCACTCGCTTTCACTTAGGTTGCATGAACACCTCCTACTCTCCCATGCAAGGGAAACATTTTCATATTTACATATATATAATCAATTGTTATATAGTTTTTCTTTGAGAAAGAAGACGTCAGAGAAAATTGTCCAGTCTCGAGCTGATTGGAATACAAAACAAAATCAGCAAAACAAAGTGTCCCAAACATAGTAGAGAGTTTAGTGCCATGTCACCTAAAGAAATGGTGAGTACAAGGTCTAGATTAGTGTAGCTATCGAATACATATGAGGTCTATATGGAAAGGGTTTCACACACTTGTCTAAACCTAGTTCTTGAAAAGCTAGGTTCTAACCTAGAGGCTAAGCCAGACCTAGTTCCTATAAAACAACTTACTAAGTTTCTAAGGTTTAAAGTGAAAGCTGAAATTTAGTTTTATGTTTCATGGTGAGAAAATTGTTAGGTGTAGCTAAGGTTCATGCTCTTCAACCAATAGTGATGACCCTATGCGGATGAGAAAAAAACTCTAAAAATGGTAACAATCTTATCACAGAGTGATGTGGAAGCATTATACACATACATAAACACACAACTATAAGATAACACCATAACATTCTCAACATTCAACATGTGTATATCATAAAATGACATATTACAATATGAACTATAATTGCATATGAAACGAAGATTCTATAAGTCTATGAACATGTATTCTAACTAGGATCTATACAATAGGTATAACTTGTACAATTGCTCACTTCCTGAATTTTCTCCCATTCTAGCTCTGAGCCTAAATCATATGTGAAGCAATTAATCAAAGCACGAGGTGTTGTGTACATGGGCAGACAGATACATATATTCATGGTTTTCATAAATTTGAAAATTTTTGTAGAAAGAAAGAAAAATCATTGTAAATAGTTTTTTGTTAAGCGAAATAAGATGGTTTTAATAGTTTTTCTGGATGAATTGCATTATAAATGTGGACTAGGGCCCTATCCCATATACCAAGTACTCTAGGGAACTCCGTATACACCATGTTCTCTAGGGAGGTGTATTAGTCAAGAATAATCCATTCTTCATAAGGGGATAATGAGCACCTTAATAATTATAAAACATATACACATAGTTAATGTTTCTAGTGACAAAACATAAAGTACTACATAGCAATAATACATCCAATATTTGCAAGCACAAGACCATACATACATATCATAATTTCAACCAAGAAAATCATAGTCATATAATTAAAAAACCCACACACCTTGATTGATAGATTCCTATCTTATCATTGATTATCATGATATCTAGTCATCACATGCTTAATAACAATTAGTCATCATTAACACAAGGTTCACTATTATTAGTGATATTTGGGTTTAAATTAGAGTATTGACTAAACCTAGGTTCTAGTAATCTGAAATTGATATCTAATATTTTTGTACTAATCAAGATGTCTTGACTTAGGTTCGGTTTGATTTTAATAATTTTTTGTGATAGATTTATTTTCTCAAACTAAAATGAGATTAAAAACACTTATTCATGATTTAATGAGAAAAGGTTTCCATTATTAGATCTCACAGGAAAATAAGGTCTTTCTTCTCCCTCCATGGTAAGGCAGTTTGTAGGTGGCCCAGATTGTGAGTTTGGAGCGCTTCTATCATTCCCTGTAGAAAAGTGTTGGGCTCCATCTGACCTTAGATCACCCATCTATGGTGAACTCAATATTGCGCTACACCTATTATGGAGACAGCGATCCACGTGGTCAGTTTAGGTGGTGTGGGGAGCATTGTGGTTCTACTACCACCAACTCCTCAATATATCTGGCAGTGCATACTCTCATAAATGGATTGAGGCCTTCTTGTCTCCCTCACACCTTTGATAAGCTCCACTCATCAAGATGATGGCATCATCATACTAGGGTGGGTGCCCAAAGATGGATCCCTAATATGGGTCTTCCACTTGCTTAAAGTCAGGTTCTCATCCAACAACACCATGAGCATATTTCACCTTCCACCATTGACTGCTAGTTGAGCATCCATGGGAAATGGGGACTCTGTCCCAAAAACACCCCCACTCACTATTTCTATGTCTAGTGGCAGGTTCTTCCCTCTCTCATTCATCCAAGATTCTACAGGTCTTCTGGTTGCTGGATAGAGGAAGACGAGGTTGGGATGGAACTCCTTGACCTCACCCATACTGTGTAGGCTAGTGATTGTTTGATAGATCCGAGATGTGTTATAGATCTAACCACTTCATCCAACAATCCCAATAGACCTTGCAACTAACTCCTTCATAAGAGATATGATGGAGGCTGCTTTCTCTTAAACTTGTGGATCTAGGGGATGATGGATCCTCTTTTCATTGAGTCCCATGTGATACAACCCCAAGATAGGCTCAACAAGTTTGAATGACTATAGTTCTCAATGTTATCATTTACCCATAATATCAAAACCTAATAACTTATGGATGGATCATTATTTATTTATTTAAATTTCAAATATAGGTTCCTCATCATATAAGCTACCATATGCTAATGATTTTTGATAAAACTCTATTATTCGACCAACAAAAATATTTTTTCTTCATAAAGGTTTGTGTATAGGTATATTGAAGTGAAATACACCCCAAATGGGTTTCATCATTAGTCAAATAATGGAACTAGTTTATATTACCAAGTCATACTTCAAGATCCACTATTAAACTATTTTTCCTCATATGTACCACTGATTGAATATTTAACTTCACAAGTACTCGCATGTTCATTAATAATTAAGTGATATTGATAATCCATGGGTGGAACTAATATTCATCGAATGAATTATATTATATGACTCCTTAAAACATACATGAGTTACATTACGTATCATCTTGTAGGTTTTATGAAATCTTAAACCAACATCCATATCTAGACCCACATGGGTTCTAAACCCTTGAAATCTAGGATATCACAATAGATTTCAAACATACCCAACATGTCCACCAATGTAGCAAAGTGAGTCTTGCCAAAAATTTTGATGAAGATGTCAGCTACCTACTCTTCTTTCTGGAGACAAGGAGTGCAAATGTGATAAAAAAGAATATGAACAAAATGGAAATTCACTTTGATATAGTTAGTATGCTCATTAACAGTGGAATTGATGGAAATAAAATGGATACTTTGTAGTTGTACTGCATTGGAATAGGAGAAAAATAAAAGATATCAAATTCCTTGGGGAGTCCTTGGACCCATATTAATTAACAAGAAGTATGAGCCATAGCTCTATATTCTACTTCAACACTAGATCGAGAAACCACATCCTATTTCTAAAATTCTCCATGTAACCAGATTACCTCTGAAAACAGTATAGTACCCAGAGGTAGATTTTATGTCACATCTAGTACCAGCATAATCAATGTTAGAGTATCCAATGAGTTTGCAATTCTCATTTTAGTGATATAGTAATCCTTTTCCTAGAGATCTTTTTAGATAACTA
The DNA here is from genome assembly GCA_963693085.1 of Alisma plantago-aquatica. Classification (NCBI taxonomy): domain Eukaryota; kingdom Viridiplantae; phylum Streptophyta; class Magnoliopsida; order Alismatales; family Alismataceae; genus Alisma; species Alisma plantago-aquatica. The sequence continues at coordinate 546,149,963 of OY856410.1, read as the reverse complement.
AGTATATGATATACAATATCACAATGACATTGTCAAGGTTTATCCAGATACCCACTGACAAGTCTAACAACAATAGTAATATGAGCTCTAGTTACATTAATATAGATAAGTTTACTAACTACTCTCAAGTATTGGTGATTATCAGGATAGGGAGGTGAAGATTCATCATCCCAATCAGTATTGAGATCCCGAAGAGTGGCATCAAGTTTAGTACCAAGCATGCCTATTTTTTCTAGAAGATTGAGAACATATTTGTTATGTGAAAGATAGACACCAGAACAAGATCTAGAAACTTCAAATCCCAAGAAGTACCTAATTTTAGCAAGATCTTTAGTAATAAAGTGTTGTTTGAGATATCTTTTGGCAGATGCAATACATTCAGAATCATTGACATATAATATTATATCATCAATGTTGACAATAAAATAACAAGTTCGAATACAATAATTTTCATAAAAAGAATATTCAAAATTTGATCTCCGAAATAAAAACTTGAAAAATATCTATCTCAATTGATCAAATCATGCTCATGGGATTCTTTTACCATAGATCACTTTCCTAAGTCTGCAAACCTTAGAGCCCTCCCCCTGACCAACAAAACTAGGTGGTAGCTCCATGTAGACTTCCTCATGCAAGTCACCATAGAGGAAGGCACTTTTAACATCAAGTTGAAAAAGAGGTCAATCTTTATTCACAAAAATAGAAATAATCACTTCTACAAAGTTGATTTTGGCAATTGAAGAAAAGGTTTCAAAGTAGTCAGCTCCATAGGTTTGAGTATAACCTTTTTCTACCAGTTGTGCCTTCAGCCATTTAAAAAACCATATGGCTAATATTTGATAATAAAAATCCAACGACAACCAAAAGTCAGATAGTTTGTAGGGAAATCAACAAGATCTTAGTTTTTCCGATCACTAAGTGTAGTCATTGAGTTTCCATAGCTTGATGCACGGTAGGATGTTGAAGCACTTAGCATTCTTTGGTACATAAATAATAGAGAGAGAAATAGTGAAACAAGCAAAACTAGCACCAAGATTAGTGGTAGGACAAAAATTACTAACTAGATGTTGAATGTCAGAATGAACACCTTTCCTTTAACTAATAGGAAGATGTAGATCAAAGATTACCTGGGAGATGTTGTGATCTACCGAGAAAGGAGGAATTAGTTGTTTAGGGGCCAAGGATGGGACTATACTCTTGGGTCTTCTCTTGTACAACTTTGAAGGAGGAAGATCTTCAGGTACTTCAATGTGATCATGTTTTACTACTTGAGGAAGAGGAGTAGGATCCAAAAGATCACTTGATAAAGAAGACCCCTTGTCATAGTAGCATGTCATGTGTTAAAATAAGACAACATCCACAATAACAAACCATTGTATTTATGAGATCATAAAACGGATATCCTTTTTGTGTTCTTGAATATCCCAAAAAAACACACTTAGTCGAGCATGGGTCACATTTTGATACCCCAAGGTGGATATTCTTAATGTAGCAAGTACCACCAAATATGTGTAGTAGGTGATGAGGCTCCAAATTTGGCACCAATAAAAACCCTAAGGGAATAACATGTAGGTTTAACCCAAAGTAGTGCATTAATTTGCCACTTCACAAAAATTGAAGGCTTATTGGAGTATACTTTATGACCGAACCCAAAGGACAACCTTTTTAATTAGTTATATATATTTAGAAGTTTAAAAGTAATATTTATCACAGAGGAAGTTGATTGATTGATTAAAATAAATTGTTTCTAATAGAAACAAGGATTAATGAGGTAAATAAATGATAATAAAAAGCAACAATACGTGGGGTTTTTCTTGCTTAATCCACTGTAAATATTCTAGCAAGATTTCAACTCTTGAATAATAGTTTACTAAATAGAGGTCTAGCTACCACACCCTTATGGGATACATATCACTGCATGGATTAAACTCTCTTAGAACCGACCAGTCTCGGTACCCAAGTTCCTAGCTCATCCGACTAGACTCCGTAACTATGGACGACCAGTCTTGGCATGTTAGCAGATCGTAACTTAATCACCTCACTATCCCTTTCCGTCACTTTAGGGGGGACAATAAGACCATTACGAAGTTCTTATCACAATTACAAAAACCAACACATCCACAGTTATAACATATACATACAACAATATATCATTTTTCAAGGCAAGGAAATAAGTAGAACAATACTTTATTTAGCATTCATTTTGTTGAGTTTAGATACAAGATAGAATAAAGTACAGGTTGTTGGGGCTAGTCCCCATGCCCCAGCATAAATGTCTACTCTCTCATGGTGAAAGACAACAATGAAAAGATAGATAGAACAATGGAAGGGGCCATGATTCTTGGTGGAGGAAGAATAGTCTCTCCACTGCGATTGTCGCCTCCTTGCTCGTTGCTAGGGTTTGTGTTGCACAGTTGTAGCTTCTAAAATGATTAGAGACCCTTTGAATGGATGAGAAAGGTTCCCTTTATAGATGCATTCCGCGATGCTGAAACCCTAATGTTGAATACTTGTGGTCAAATGCAACTAATTGCATGGTATGCACTCAGTCCACCAGGCGACTCACATGGGTTACTTAATTTGGACCTCGTACTGATTATCTGGAAAATCAGCGTGGGGAACTAGGGTATGCTGGATACAGAAAGTGGACAGAACTGTAGAATCTCAGAAACTCCAAGTAGAAAGTGGCTCGAGTGGGGTGACTTGTATTGCTTGTCGCTGGGGAACTAGGGTATGCTGGATGCAGAAAGTGGACATAACTGTAGAATCTCATAAACTCCAAGTAGAAAGTGGCTTGAGTCGGGCGACTTGTATTGCCGGTCGCTTGACTGGTGATTGGAAGGTGGACATTGGATATCTTATGGGGCTTCCTTCCCTTGAGGTATGCAATCATGAGGGGCTGATTCGTCTTCTAGGCAGTGAAGCATAAATTTGTTTGTTTCCACATAAAAAATATATAAAATGTGTTAAAGTCCAGAAAAGGGAAGACAATTGCATTTAAGTAAATCAGGCTAAAACTAAGAAATAGAAACATAATAGCACCTAAAAAGCAAATAAAATTGTATGCAAAGATGAGTATAAATACACTCATTAGTGGGATAGAAAGCAATGGTGCATCGATATATAAAATACAAAATGGGACATTATTGTGCAACAAAGAAGAAGCAAGTGGTTAATTAAGTAGCACGTAATAGAAACATCTTCAGGCCAAAATGTTTAGGAACATGATAGTAAAGAAAAATCATTCATGCAACCTTAAGAAGATGGCAATTCATCCTTTTTGCCACACCATTTTAAGTGGTGTGTAAGAATGGGAAATTTTATGATTGGTACCTCCAACATTGCAAAAAAGATCCATTGTTTTTTGCATAGATTTTAAGGCATAAGTTCTCAAGATTTTAACAATTGTCTTAAATTGGGATAGGATTTCAGTGAAAAAGGTGGTGGAAAATTTACAAAACATTACTGCAATCTTTTTAGAGAAACAACCATATTGCCCTAGAATAGTCTTCAACAAAAGCCATAAAGTAGAAAAAACCAGATAAACTAGTAATAGAACATAGCCCTAGATATCAACAGGAACAATATCAAAAATATTTTTAGAACCAATTTCTTTCTTTTATGAAAAATAGCCCAAGTTTGTTTTTTAGATTGGGAAAATTCTTACAGAAAAAATTCTCAATTTTTTTTGGAAATAAACATCGCAATTTTTTAGCAGAAGGATGTCATAGACGATAATGCCATTGCAGACCAGCCACAGAAGAAGATAGTAGAGCAATAGTAGATTTCACCACATACATGTAGTATAGTCTGCCGGGGCCCTCATGGACCGAACCAATCCTCATCCTCATTTAGAGATCCTAAAACACAACCCTAAGGATCAAAAGTGATTTAACATTGAAGGCTATTAATAGTTTTATCGACAGATCATAGATTAACTAGAAAGTGTGGAACATTTAATGTGTAATCATGTTTTGAGTGTCAATTTGTGATTAACTAGAGATCCTAAAATACTTTTCTTATTTCATTTACCTATCAGTGTAATCATGTGTTGGCCTTTTATGTTTCACGCTGAATTGAGTGTCAATTTGTAATTTTGCTGTTCTCCTCACATAATAGTGGTGAATTAAAATTCTTATCCTTCACAATTATTATCATGTTATTTAATTTTGTAGCAATCGAGGGATGTACTTTTTCCAATGGATACTTTTTCCAATGGACAAAACATAATCTATTTGTCACTATAAACTGCAAAACACCCATCGATAACCAATTCCTTGTAAATCTCTTGAAATGAGTTGTGTGGGGGAATGAAAGCATTTGTTGGCTATTCACGTAAGTGAATAGCGTAGTAGAATGACCAATTTGTAGTCATGCCAAAGAGATTATTTATACAGTTCTCGAAATGGATATGCCGTGTACCTAGGGGTGATCATTTAGTTAATTTTTTAGTTAATTGTTAATTCAGTTTAATTACGTGATTAATTTGTAATTTTAAATATAAAACACCATCTTATAGGAATAGACCCATTGATTCCGTTATAGTTTATCACTTAATCGTTACTTTACACGGTTAATTTGGTTCACCAAATAACAATTGCATAACGGTACTGTTTGATTGTATATGCCAAACTATGAGAAATTGTGGCAGCACAATATTAGTGCATATTAACATAAGGATATAAAACTTCACTAGAAGTTGATTGCGGTATAAAATTGGGAGGTTTTGTTGAAACTAAAGTCAAAGTACTTAAGTATGTATGAATGTAGGATAATTTTCTATAAACAATATGTTACGAATCGGTTGATTCGGCTAACCATAAACATCACGTATTTAACTAACTGATTAACAAATTAACTGATTAACAAATTAATTGATTAAAAAATAAGTTAACTAAATTGACCGAATTAATAAAATTGTCCAAACGTAACCATTTTGATTAATCGATTATGACAAGTTATACTCATTCCTAATGTACATTCACTCGATGGCGTGGGCCACAAAATGAGATCGCATGACACTAGAAAAATCAAAGTAGGGAACCCGGTTGGTCCCTCCAGTGGCGTTGTCTAAAATAGGGAAACCACTTTCTGCCAACAAGAAAGTAAATTAATAAAAAGACTTGCAACTTTGAAAGCACGCAACGTGCGTAAACAGAGATTGAAGTCTAGAACAAGAGCCTGTTGTTAGATGCCCTCGTGGGACCTACCACTCTTGCTATTGCCCAATTGTACTCGTGGAACACGACCGATGTGTACTTCCCTTCTAGAGATAATCTTAATAATAAAGAAAGAGCCTTGTCATAGGATACAAACAAAGAGTATCAGGAGAAAACAGACATTAGCTTTGCAGGTGGTTAGGGGGGCGATAAGTCAAACAAACCATATAATTATAAACAGGAAATACTATAAGAAAGGCCATAGCAAACAACCAGGAGAAACTATTATAGACATAAATCAGGTTAAGGGGGTGAGTCTGCAAGATGACTATGTCTATGTCCTCTAAATGCACATTTTCACTAATTGAATGTGATGGCTTACGTCAATTACGGACGTGCCTCATTATTTAAAAGTGTTACAACAAACGCCATTAGAAATAAGGACAGACACGGTGGGAATATGATATGGATTTATTGGTCTGCTCGACCAACCGTTTTTGCGAAACAACCCAGCACAACGCCATTTTATTATCGTTTCTTGTCAAAAGTAGTATATAATATGTATAATGAATTGTCATGTGACCACATCTCCGGCTCCAAACCAGTTCTTATAACTTCTCTCTTGCCTATATATATGTGCAGTAGAGGATCCAAATCATAATCCGGATTGTGACGCAAATCCAGACATGCCATTCGACTAGAGTGATCTCCATGACGGCTTCATGTTGAACATCCTTCTCACACACATAAACATCAGCACCGCAGCTATCGTTGCAGTCATGGATATGTGCATGTCAGAGAGGAACATTCCAACTTTCTTGATGAAGCATGATCTTAACATCGTCGTCGCTTTCCCCACGACCATCCTTTTCCCCCGGGAGCTAAGTTTTGACAACGATTTTGGGTTGCCGCAATTGCGGTCTTGACATCTGTTCCGAGAAAGACAAGTAACACATCAACCTTTGTAGAAGCAACATCACGACTAGAATCATAAGCATGAAATAATTTGTGAAATATGTCATCTTTAACTCAGGACCATTGTAATACGGTCTTGATTTGTGATTAATGTATGTTGTCCATTGTTTTGGTTCACGTGAAAACATTACGGGTGTTCTTGCCACAAATCCATGAGAAGTGAAGGACAAGATCCAAACAAATAGCGTCGCCACTATGTTGATGTGAGAGAACATATAACTTGCTATGAATTTGGAAAATCAATAAGAGAAGAATGATTTACGACTTGAGATCTAGACAATGCATCCGGATATGCTTGGGGAAGGTGCCAGGCACCCCCCATGTGGCCATTAAACAAGTATTGACTATCATGGGAGAAAACAAAGAGAAAAAAAAACATCAGAAATTAACACAAAAGAAAGTGACGGGAGTTAGGAGGAGAAGATTATGTGTAATCATCTATATCAGTTACTCATATACTCACAACACTTGAGATCAAAGCAAAGAGAGGAGAACAAAAGCTACACATTTTGATGAAGAGACTTTTATCTTGCTTGGATTTCGTGGATCTCGAGGGAGGTTTCCCTTCTTTGGGTTTCACCAAATAATATGACTTATGTGTCTGGCATCCCCTTAACCTTAGGGATGGATTGTGTTACGGGGGAAGTGGGGAGAGTGATTTTATGTTTTGAGCCTTTAAGGTAGCTAAAATATATAAAGGGACATAGATCAATCATTTTCATAACGATGTTAGTGTTGATTAGGGTTTTGAAGATGTTGGGCCTCATATCATTCATTATTTCTGAAACTATACCAATATATAGGGGCCACATAATTGTTTGGCACCCTTTGGGTACGTCAGGCTCTGAGAACTAGTTAGATGACTCTGCCAAGAATAATGTCATGAGTATTCAGCATAATAGACTGGGTTCTCACACACATCACTTGGGGGCCCTCATGGCTTTCTCAAGATAATCTTGAGATAATCATTAGGGTTTTCATGATAATGTTTGTGACTTTAAAAGTCAAAGTTCCTGTAACATACTAGAATTTAGACCCCATAGTACAATTTTTCTCCGACTTCCACAACTAAAATTCACTAAAAAAATGAATATGTATTCCAAGTCTCATTTGGTTACTTTGTTCAATTGTCATGTTCTTTGATATGAGTTAGTATCCATCTTTTTTTGTCTACATAGGTTCATCTCCTAAAATGAGAAAACATCACAATTGAGTCCCTCAATTTAGATTCATGAAAAACTTTAGTATCATTTAGTGCAATCCAAAAGTAACAATACCTAGAAATCTTAATTAGGCTTTGCATCTAGTACTCTTAACTTTGTAAATGGTAGCTTTGTAATCAATAATAGTTATGATCATATTAAAAGGTATTGACCCTTGAAAATATTATGAGGGTAATTAAGTTTTCCATATCAAAAATATTACTAGTGGCATTAACATTTTGAGAAATAGCTTAAACAGAAAATAAACTTGTGGCCACAAATTTGCAGAAATTTGAGTTCTACTTTAGGATGTATAAAAAATAGAAAGATTTTCTAAGCCAAGAGATGTGGAATTTAGTTTACTAAAAGTTAATATCAATAAAGATATTACGCCAAATATCAAAATATGAATTAGAAGTATCTATGTACTTACATGTGATAAACTACAAAGAATGTAGGTAAAATATCACATCTACCATTAATATGTGGTGAACAAGAAAAATATACATCCCCTTTGTAATATGGGGTGAGCAATAAACTACACATTAGCTCTACAATTTAGGGTGAGATGGAAAAATAGACATCATTCTTATAACACGGGGCAAGTAGGAAGAATACAAATCTACCTTTATAGTATGAAGTGAGCAAGAAAAATACACATTTGTTCTATAGCATGGTGTGGGAAGAAGAGGTACACATATTCCTTGAATAGGATATGATCCACATCTGCTCTTTTAAATTCATTTTCATGAATCATAATGTATGCACAATTTATAAGGTGTCAAAATTTATCACAACCACACAAATCATTTTAGTAAGTCACCACATGATGTGTAACAAAAGGTCAAGTTCATTTCAAATAAAAGGGGATGAATATTGGTAAATTGGGGCAACATGTAGGGCAGAGGAAACAAAAATTTTAATGCCTAATTCCCAAACAGTAGAATATGTCAACAAAAATGCATTTAAGAAGGAAAGCTTTGAAGGTTATATCTAGTCATGGAGTATGTCCAACGACAATACCCTTGTAGTAGCATGGTTCTTTTTCAAGCATCACTCAAGCAGTCATCAACGGCAGCCTCCTAGTGCAACACAATGGGTGATGGTTGACACGAATTTACCGTGCGTAGAAACGCAAGTGAACGCGTCAATATAATATAGGCCTTTGGAGGCCCGAGTTGAACTCAGGGATACGTGAAATTGTCGGAGACTCCTACTAACTACTCGCGATCAGCTAGACCGATTAAATAGTTGAGAGTTGTTGTTAAAATTAAAAAAAAATATAACAAAACAAAGCAATCAATTAAATGTTTGGTTTAATCAATTTAAAATGAGATCTTTAGGATTGCGGTTTCACCGCGGGTTTTCATTGTATCAAATTCTATGCAGTCACTCAATTTTATCTCTCTATCCGGGTAGTGGCCTGAAATCAGAATTGCCCACTGTCGGGGTACAATTCACTACCTACGTCTAGGTCGGTTCCACCGTCGTAGTAACCTATACCCTAAACTAGGTGCATTAAAAACGATCTCTCGGTATCCACCATTAACCTTACACCACCTTGTTCAAGGGATTTGTCAATTAATGTAAATTTTGTTTCTTTTCAACCATTAATTCTTCTTTCAAAGAAATTAAGGGCATTAGATTATTATTATTGTGATCAAGCATAACAATATAATGGAGAAAATGAAATTATACCACAGATTTAAGAGATAAGATATGAATTACTATGATAAAATTGTCATACAATGAATTCCCGGGCTACTCCCGGTCCTAAAGACAAAGGGGATTAGCCCCGCATGTTCATCTCAGAGCAAAACGTGGAGTAGAAAAAGGGAAACATGGAGAAAAACGTGATTGAGTGGTGAAACCCCTGAACGGAGAAGATCCAAGGGATCCTTGGCATGGAATACACGTTCTCCCGCCTTTCGGTGGTGGAAATCGTCTTCTTCGGTGTCCGGATCGGCTGGGGCGTGCTTCTGGGCTCCGTTCTTCTCTCCACACCTTCTCGAGACGTGTGCAGTGGCTAATGACGTGATCCTCTTGGGCGTCGTCATTAGGTATAATTCCTGAGTTAGGTCGCCAATTAATCACAGCCGTCAGACTAAGATCAATCTGAAGCAAACTCATATCTGACGGTGTCGATACCATCGATGCCGGTCGATGGTATCGACCTAGCACGATATCGACAGTTCTTCTTTTATTTTGTCTTTGCGCCTGATGCCATCTCGATACCATCGATGAGGGTCGATGGTATCGACATTCTTAGGCGTCACTTTTGTCTTCTTCTGTCGCTGAAGCTCCACTAGTCGATGGTATCGACATATGGGTCGATAGTATCGACTCACTTCTCACAAGCAACCTGATGGTATCTCGATACCATCGAAATCCCTATCGATAGTATCGACTTTCTTCTGGTCCTTGCGGCTGGCAACCTGTGGTCCGATTGATGGTATCGACCACTATCGATGGTATAGACAGTAGCAGATACTTATTTTTCCTAAAATTAACACACGAAACTACATAAGTCTACACAAAACATATTCTTTTGATAATTAATACTCAAAATACTGAAATACGGGAAATTTGACATAAAGAAGTAGCATAGACCACAGTAGATGAATTATGCAACATTAACCATGAAAATGACTAATAAATGCATAAAACACATGTCAAACCAGTCTATAAATGCGACTCAAAATCATCGCATCAAACTCCCCTAAGCTTGAACAATGCTCGCCCTCGAGCGACTAAACCTTAGAATAGAATTGCCAAAGTCAACTAAAGAACAAAGCATCACAATAAACATCCCATATGACTCCCACCGGACATTCGCATACCGACCCTCGCTAACCACAGAATGATAATTACCCTAAAGGTGATAATAATCATCCATAAAAGATGTCTACCTCAAAACTGATGAACACTATCACACAAGGCAATTAACATAATAGAATTTGCCGGTCCAGACTTAGTGCATCTTGTGATCTCCTATACTATGTTGCTCACCCTAACTACCATCTACATGGAAGCAGTTCTCCTGATATTCACAAGTGAGGAGAAAATCACGCTGGCCTACCAATCCGAGCAACGGGTGGATGGAATGGGTGGCTAATGGAAGAAGTGGAAGCATTATACGGTTTCAACATGCATAAAACAAAAATGCCCTAAATGATGCAAATGCACATGAAAAATGCCCTAATGCCTAAGATTGGGTGGAATGATGCATACACTAACATCCCATCTCAAAATGAGATGGATATCTAATTGAGCTACATCATGTACTTACTCATCTTAAAATGCAGGTGAGATTATGTTCCTTTCTCCTTCTTATTCTAGTTGCTTCTAAATTACTTTTTCTTTTTTTTTTTTACTTTTCAATTTCATTTTTTTTCAGATTTTTTTTCTAAAGCCCTTATATCCACAATTGACAATGAATACTTTATTGGGCTTACTTTTTCTGCATAACTCGAATAGTTGAACTACTTACAAGGTATGGAACAATTTAATTCACCATTAAAGAAGAAATGAGGTACATGATGTACTCTATGGATAAAAAGTTATGAATGCAACTAAATGACATGCACCTAAGGGTAATGTGCATGTGTAACTGTTCTGTTTTTTTTTTTTCATTTTTCATGCAAAACATATGTAAGTGGTTGCAATGCAAGTCCTATCTACATGACATGCAATCAAAAAGGTTAAAACCGTACTTTACTTCCAAATCTTATGGTGGATTGTGAAAAGCAATGAGGTGGACATATCACAAGACTAATTGACTGAACCTTTGAAAAGTATTATGTGTCCCTCCTTACTGACCTGTGTAGTAGTTAAGAGGTTTCTCTCTCTTACTTCAAATTAGAGTCTCAGTATCATTTGGTCAGTTTAGGCTCAAACGACCACTTCCATCCACTTTCATGAATCATTAGGAATGTACAATTGTTATTTTCTGTTTTAAAGTTGACAAAACCAATCATTTTCTTAAGTTAAGTGATTAAAGTTGAACAACACTCAAGCTTGCGAACACTCAAAAATTTTAAATTTCCCTTAATTCCCATGTACATGCAACTGAGATGACATAAGACTTAAGACATCCACAATTACACTAGATAGAATGTTGATCCTACAAACAATTAAGATTGCAAGAAACAAATGACAAGAACAAAAGCAATAAAACTAAAAATAGAAAAAAATAAATAAAAGATAGAGTTGTTCCAACTACCCCCCCAAGCTTGAATTCAACTATGGCCTCATAGTCAAAAGCAATCTTAAAGGTTGGAACAGAGATACCGCTTTACTCTTCAGGCGGAGGCGGGTACTGTGGAGCCGTGGGGTCCCAAGATGGGTACTCCCCCTGGAAGCTCAGATCAAATTGGGCCCTAGGTGGTGGTTGTGGATAGCCTCCAAAGTAGTTTTTGCTCCAATAGTGATCGTAAATGGGCTGTTGTTGCATCTCCATCTTATGCAACTGATTATGAATCTATTGTTGGTTGTCGAGGAGAAGACGCTCGTTCTTGAAGATTGCCCTTTGATTGTCCAGAAGCCGGTTTGTAGTCTCGTGAACACCGGTGTACATCGTCGTGTGATGCTGCTGCATCTGTTGTATGTCTTGCAGCATAGCATACATGCCCTGCATCGAGTAGACATCCTCGCTTGGTTGAGAGGGCGGTGGTGGTGGCGGAGGCTGCAAAGATGAAGATGCACCCGGATGCATGCGAGGACACTTCCATGGTGCCACTTGTGCCCGAAGAGGAGTGTAGGCCTCCTCTTCCTCTTCAGCCTCATCGTCATTGTTGTTGTCATCGTCGTTGCTGCCGTCTTCATCAGAGTCAACAATGGCTATGATATGCCATCGAAAATGTTGCACCCCTTCGATGTTGAAGACAGGATCGGGAATCGAGCATTCTTGGTAAGCATGGTTCACGTGGCAGTGTGCATACGCCAAGCCATCTCAAAGAAGGATGAGGTTGGAGCGGTGCAGATGTTGCAAGTTCACCTTGCTCCTGTTGGAGAGAGGAGTAAGCTGCTGGAAATTCAACCCAAGGTAGGAGGCCAGCTTTGTGATAAGCCCTCCAAAGTGAATTGGAGCTTTCCATGTACTCCTCTTTACTGCCAAAACCCTCTACAACAAGAAAGCTCCCCAGTTGCATTCTTGGTGCTTCAGAAGTTTATACAAGAAAAATAGGTCCGTCTCCTGAAACTTGCTGAGAGCCAGATCACCCCTCACAAACAACGTAGAACTCAGCATCCGGTGGAGTATCCGGACAAATGGATGCTCAAAGTCGGCTACCGCAGCATTGTGGTAACTCACTAACTTGCCATGCGGCACCGTCACAAGCTCGGTGAAGATTGCATCGTAGTCGGTGCAGTTGTCCGACCGCTGGTAGTCAGACCGCGAATGGTTTCAGTTGAAGATCTTGTTGAACTGTCGGAGTGTAATGGTGTAGTCGTTGTTGTACAGCCAGAAAGACACCCGCCCTTGATCCACTCGCGGTCGGTGGCTATGACGTCATTGGGTACGACGCAGACATCCAGCGACGCCATAAACTCAGCCACCACCTCCTTGTACGTAGGCCACTCGCCGAAAAATGGCTGGTCATCTGCATGAAACTCCAGTTCGTCAGGCCATCTTCCCGTGTGTCGGGCCTGTCCCTTCAGAACGTAGTCGAGGTTAGCTTCGAACCCCAAGTTACAGATGGTTTCCCGTTCAACATAACGGGTCGGCTCGATCTTTCTCTTTAAGATCTCCTCGTATATCTTCTTGACCTTCGCAGATGGATGAATCAGCCACGCGCGTGCAATCAATGCGGTAGGTGGTGGCAAAAATTCTGGGATTTCCATCGGGTCGACGTCTGACGACGATGCACCAGCAACATGCACCAAGATCGCGACAGAAAGAGGAATAGAGAGTGAGCTCGGTGAATATCGGAGAAAGGAATCTCCACTCGATGAAGAACGTGCTCGGTGTTGCTCATTGTCGGGCTCGGATCACTCTGGAATACGCTCGGCACAGGTGGAGGAGGATTTCTCTGGAGTAGGGATGTCATCTGATGCAAATCCTTCTCATATATAGACATGGTTGGCACTGTTGTATGCCCGTCGATACCATCGACGCGGGTCGATGGTATCGACACGGGTAGCACAATCCGTACTGCTGCGAGTATCGACGGTCATTGATGGCTGGATCTACGGGGCCCGGATTGCTGACGCGTCGATACTATCGACGTGTGTCGATGGTATCGACTCATCCCCCAGATCGACTTCCTAGTTGCTGTGATCGCCGTAGATCTTTCCTCATGGATTGTTGACGTGGCGCGTCGATACTATCGACGCGAGTTGATAGTATCGACTCTCTGATTAGGGCAAACCCTCGCGAGGCCCGGCCGCCACCTTTTGAGTGTGATTGTGTCGATACCATCGACAGGCCCATCGATAGTATCGACTTTACTGAGACGATTTCTTCTGAATATCTCTAGAGATCTCGATGGTATCGACTGGCATGTCGATACTATCGACCTTGACTTGGCGATCAACGTGTTGGTGTGTCGATACTATCGACGAGGCTGTCGATAGTATCGACACAGTGCGATTTCTGCAGTCACCAACCTGTACCATGGTCGATACCATCGACACAATGGTCGATGGTATCGACTCTACCTCAGTCCTACACATGTAGCAAACGATCACGGTATCTTTTTTACACTACAAACTAAGTTAAAACAAATCAAACTATGAATGTAAAAGAACTAAACTAAAATGTCGATGGTTGGGTTGCCTCCCAACAAGCGCCCTTATTTAACGTCTTAGGATAGACGACATGAAGCTCCTCATCAACTTGGTATTTCGGATAAGGTGCCCAAAGGATCGTGCGACATCTTGAACTCCACTCAATCTTGACCAATTCCCAACATCAGCGTACCTCTCCCGATTGCAGTGACTACATCGGCCGTTGCTTGAAACGACCTACCTAATAGCATCTCACAACTTTGAAGCTCTGGCATATCCATGATGATGAAATCTACTGGAAAAATGAACTTGTCCACCTTGACGAGTACATCTTCGCAAACTCCGTATGGCTTTACAATGGACCCATCCGCCATCTCAATAGTTGCCGCTGATTTCTTCATTTCCTTCAACCCAAGCTTTTGAAATGTGGCTAGTGGCATAAGATTAATGCTCGCACCCGAATCACACTGAGCTCGTGGAAAGTGTCGATCGCCTATCGAACATGGAATATAAAATCTTCCTGCGTCTTTCTTCTTCTGTGGAAAATTCCCATGGATGATTGAGCTCACCATTTCATTCATCCAGCAAACATCTGTGTCTTTAATCCGCCGCTTCGTGTTGATGATTTCTTTGATAAACCTCCCGTAGGTGGGAATCTTCTCTATCATCTCCACTAGCGGAATATTTACATGGAGTTTTCTGAACATCTCCAAGAATTTCCTATAGTGCCTATGCTCTTTCTTCGGCCTAGGGCTGTCCAGACTAAACACAACTGCCTCATTCAAACGCTTATGAGGTGGCACATATGAGCTTTTCGGGGCAAGATCCCCTAAGCTTTCTTCAATGACCCCCTCTGGCGTAAACTTTGTCAGAACATCATCAACATGTATAACTTGCGGTAGCTCCTCTCTCGCAGTGGATGTATCTGCACCTTGACGAATGGCCTTCACATGCTCTTCTTGACTAGGTGGGGGTGCGACCATCATGGGCTCTTGGCGGGATTTCCTAAAAGGAGTGTATCCTCCTGGTAGTCCATAATGACTGCGAGGATACGGTATTGCCGGTATAGCCTCCGTATCAAACATCATTTTTCCTTGGTCCTTGATCTCTGTCATCAGGGGTTCTTCCTCATTAATCACAGACATGTATTTAACTTGATGATGTGCTTGAACCACATCTGCATTCCCAACCTATCTTTGTTGATTGGCATGCTTGATGGCTGCCACTTCATTAGAAATTTGGGTCACAGTGGTTTCGAACGCCCGCATTTGTGCTCCATGACTTTGTAGTGTCTGTCCAAATTTGGTCAAGATGTCACCCTGGGACTGCAGTTATTTACTGAACATACTCATCATCTCCTGATTATGTTGCACCATTTGACTAAGCAACTCGGTGCTTTTATCTTCAGCTCTAGGTTGTGGTTTTACATCAGGATCTTGTAGGAAGTTATTGGGATCCTTCCATGAGAACTTCTTGTCCCTCCTCCAAGCATAATCATTATTTTTATAGCCCTGTTGTTGCATGAATTTGACTTGGGCTTCCTCATCAGACGATGCATCTTCCTTGGCTAGCAATTTCTTGGCTAGAAGATCTTTCTTGTCATTCAGCTCCTTTATGACTCTGTACTCACCTGTAGCTTTAACTTGTTCCGGTGCATCCCTATCGCCCCAAGATTGCTTTTTCTCCATATTCTTCAGAATCTCCCAGCACCTCGTGTCTGTGTTATTTAAGAAAAATCCTGACCCTGTTGAATCAAGGTTACTTCTATCATGCTCAGAGAGAGTAAAATAGAAGATTTTGACCTGCTTCTCCTTATCCAGACCATGGTGTGGGCACCTTCTCAACATAATCTGAAAATGTTCCCACGTCTTCGAGTAGGTCTCACCTGCCTTCTGAGTGAAATTGTGAATCTTTCTGATCAAATCGTTGGTCTTCTCGGGCGGGAAGAGCCTGTCAAAGAATACCTCGACCATATGGTCCCAAGATTCCACATATTCATCGTCCAGGTTATGTAACCACTCTCACGCGTTTGCCGCTAGAGAACTCGGGAAGAGATTCAAGTAGAGCACATCTTGTGGAAATCTGTCTATTTTTATCATATCACAATTCTCCACAAATTGACTGATATGCATAACTGGGTCTTCATTCTTGAGCCCATGGAAAGCATTTGACTTCACTAAATTTATTAATGCATGATCAATTTTGTATGTTGGAATGTTAATTGCCTGCTTCTTTATTGGCCCCTTGGAAGCGGATGAGGAAGAAGCCTTGATCTTCTCCCATATTGTTTGTGGCTCTTCCATTTCGTCTTGTTCGAATTCTGAATCTGTTTCTTCTAAATGGTCTTGACTGTGGCCTTCCTCGTCGCCAAGTCCCATCAGTGGAACCTCTGGTGCTTGTTGTGTTTAGTCAGTACTACGCGTCTGCACCATGCACAGTATCTGCAAAATAGAAAATTAAGTTCAGTACAGTGTTAGACAACTATAAGATGTGAAAAAGACTAAGCTATGAATTTTAAAAATGATAAAAAAAATAAAATGTGGCCTAGAGTGGCCGCTTGCAGCACTCGTAGTTGAAAAACCACTAGAGGGGGGGTGAATAGGGTTTTATGATAATTTTAATATAATTTAACTCAAACAACCAACCACAAAAATATTGGACAAGGGGACAAGGATTTAGAGTGGTTCCAACCTTAGCAAATACTAAGGCAGTCAATCCACTACCCGGTTGCTTACCCAACTGGGATTTTGAAAGAATCAAATTTTATTACCTCGCAAGGACTTTACATAAAATTACAATTCTTTCACCAATCCCTTCAGACAGCCTTCACCTAGAAGTAGTTGCACCAACCTTGAAGCAGCCTTCTTGAAGTAACTTCAAGCTCCCCCTTGAAGTAGCCTTCCTCCTGAAGTAGCTTCCCGTTGCAACAGCCTTCTTGAAGTAGTCCCAAGTCCACCTTCTCCACCGAGAAGAACCTTCTCCAATTCGCAGCCTCCAACCCTAGGAGTAGCAAGGAGAATACAAAGGATAAAAGGAACAAGAAGGAAAAATAGAAATTACAATACCACTTTGCAGCTCAAGGCTTGATTTCCTATATCAAGCGTTTTGATCTCCTAACCAATGTATATAGAAGTTTAATTGCTGTGGATAGGAGATGCTAGCCTATAGGACACAAAATTAGAGCAAGGAGAAGAATAGCCAATGCAAGTGTTGCTCAATTTCTCAAAACAGATTGACAATTGTAAGTGTAAGCTCAAGTGTATCACAAGTGTAGAGTAGTGTGTTTAGGTGTCCTAAGGCATGTCCTATTTATAGGAATGTCCTACAAGTGCTTAAGGATGTTCTAGACACTTTCTAGGGGGTTCTTAGTGCTCAACTAGCCGTTATGTGTCCACTAATTGCATTTGCAACGGCTAGTTAATTGACCCTGAAAAGTGCAGACACAACTCTTCTCGATCGAAGATTTGTCGACCGAGAGTCCTTCTCGGTCGAAGATTTGTCGAGCGAGGGACTTCCTAGAGCAAGTGTTTACAACGTTCATTTCCAACTCCCAACCACCTTGTCTGCTGGGTCTAACGGCTAGTAGGGTCTATTCTCAATCGAAGATTTTGTCGACCGAGAGTTTCTCAGTCGAAGTTTTTGTCGACCGATATTTTCTTGATCGACAATTTGTCGACTGAGAATGTTACTGACTCAATATATTCATCTACTAAGTGTGTGTATCAATGTGCAATTGTGATGCTATCTTGGGAAATGACCTATCTAAGTGTTGTGAGTGGATAGGGAAGATCTAAATGCTTGATTTACATGATATCTAATTACTTGTACATTATATACTTGTACAAGCTTTTACATTTGATTACGATCATGAAAATAAAGCAATTTTATCAAATTGTTCTTCCAAGTCTTTGTTATCCACCACCTTATATGCTTGTTCCTGAAATACTCAAATAGCACGTTAAAACCACAAGAATGAAATGTTTGTCATCATCGAAACAAAGGGATTATAATAATGTCCAATTTAGCCAACAATCTCCCCCTTTTTGAAGATGACAAACATTTCCTAAATATAAAATAGGGAAATATAAATCATATGAGTTTCATACCTGAAGTTTACCTTTTGTAGACATTCTTGTTTTGCATGTGGGTGCTGGCCGAGATATTGTGAAACTCATTTTATTTTATGTTTTTGATTTTATATTATTTCTCCCCCTTGTCATTTCAAAAAGATAGCCAAGACAAATATTAAGTATGACTTTTATTTCTCCCCCTTAATTTCATATTTCGATGCTCCCCCTTAATAAGATATTCCGTTTGAAAAACTAAGGGATTAATATAATTGTAAACCAATTTTGTCAAATTTAGCCACAATTTGTTTCTCAATCATTTGCAAAGGATGTTTAGCCTTGAAATGATATGAGTTTCTTTTAAGTTTATGGCATATGTGTATTGATTTCTCACCCATTTTACAAGGGATGTTAGGCCCTAAAAATGATATGAGAATCCTTTAAGCTTAGAGTGCATGAAAAGTGTCTCTAACCAAATGCACGGGATGTTAAGCCCTGATTCATGAAATTTGTAGATTCCTTTATTTTCATAACCAAGATTAAAAATACTAAGGTCATAACAAGCTTCAAATGATGTTTACAGAGTTTTGTAAGCTTCTTAATCTTATAATAAAGATAGTTTGTGTGAGCTCCCCCTTAATCTTATAGTCAAGATAATTTAAGGATTCTAAGGCCACAATCAATATTAGATCATAATAAGTTGACCTTTTATGAGAGTTATGCACTAAAATTATGTTTTCAATATGTTAAACACATTTTGAATCAAGATACTAAGATTAAGTGTAGTAAAATGATGTATAAATAAGCATTTTGTCAAGCTTATTTTAGGTCGACCTTGACTTCGACCATAGCGCCCCTTGGTCAAACTTGATTTCAACCAAGAGGCAATTTCTGCAGATTTCCAATTTGAACACTCATATGTGAAGTATAATATCTGCAGGTAACTTGATCAAATAAATATCAATTTGAAGCACTTTGAGTTATACCTATTATGAAGAAATTTTATCAATTAAAAACTTAATATAGGCATCTCAATGAAGTCTTTATCCTTGATTTTCCTAGACTGTCTTCATTTTGAATGATGTTCTCCTAAGCTTTGCTATAGGTACATAAATATTAATTCCATTTCTCCTTGTACCCTCATTTTTAGATTAATCATAGGGTTCTTTAGTGACATATATCCTTGAAAGCAAGAATAATATCTTAAAGTCAAGATTTTGCTTGTGATTTCTTAGAACAAACAAATAGATAAAACATTAATATTTTTGTTCTAAGAGACACTGTTTGGCTTGTCATAGCATCATCATTCATTTATTTCAAGCCATTCACCCAACAATCATTATCTATTATGTCAAGATTCATTTGTGCCATAGAGTTTTTACTGTTATGCAAAATGGCATCTTCATATAAGCTAAATCACAATGATCAAGAACAATATCCATTCATGATTTGTATATATGGATCAAAGATTATTTTAGACAAATCAATGAAACACAATGATCATGGCACAATAATTTTTATGGAATAGCAGAAGTATATCCATAATACAGTGATAGAGGTATATAAATACTATGATTATGATCATTTAAGCTAAATTTCAATACACATGGCTCCTATATAGATATACGAGGGAATACTTGGGATCAACCTTGTGGATTATGATAAAATAGTAATTTCCTTGATTAAAACAATCATGATTTTAGTTTTAAGTCCAACCATTTAGATAGTAAAACCAAAATAATCTCATATAAGTTTTCAATTTTTAAGACAAACTTTTATAACTGGTCATGCTTAAGGATTCATAATATTATTACCTCGCAAGGACTTTACATAAAATTACAATTCTTTCACCAATCCCTTCAGATAGCCTTCACCTAGAAGTAGTTGCACCAACCTTGAAGCAGCCTTCTTGAAGTAACTTCAAGCTCCCCCTTGAAGTAGCCTTCCTCCTGAAGTAGCTTCCCGTTGCAACAACCTTCTTGAAGTAGTCCGAAGTCCACCTTCTCCACCGAGAATAACCTTCTCCAATCCGCAGCCTCCAACCCTAGGAGTAGCAAGGAGAATACAAAGGATAAAAGGAACAAGAAGGAAAAATAGAAATTACAATACCACTTTGCAGCTCAAGGCTTGATTTCCTATATCAAGCGTTTTGATCTCCTAACCAATGTATATAGAAGTTTAATTGCTTTGGATAGGAGATGCTAGCCTATAGGACACGAAATTAGAGCAAGGAGAAGAATATCCAATGCAAGTGTTGCTCAATTTCTCAAAACAGATTGACAATTACAAGTGTAAGCTCAAGTGTATCACAAGTGTAGAGTAGTGTGTTTAGGTGTCCTAAGGCATGTCCTATTTATAGGAATGTCCTACAAGTGCTTAAGGACGTTCTAGACACTTTCTAGGGGGTTCTTAGTGCTCAACTAGCCGTTATGTGCCCACTAATTGCATTTGCAATGGCTAGTTAATTGACCCTGAAAAGTGCAGACAGAACTCTTCTCGGTCGAAGATTTGTCGACCGAGGGACTTCCTAGAGCAAGTGTTTACAACGTTCATTTCCAACTACCAACCACCTTGTCTGCTGGGTTTAACGGCTAGTAGGGTCTATTCTCGATCGAAGATTTTGTCGACCGAGAGTTTCTCGGTCGAAGTTTTTGTCGACCGATATTTTCTCGATCGACGATTTGTCGACCGAGAATGTTACTGACTCAATATATTCATCTACTAAGTGTGTGTATCAATGTGCAATTGTGATACTATCTTGGGAAATGACCTATCTAAGTGTTGTGAGTGGATAGGGAAGATCTAAATGCTTGATTTACATGATATCTAATAACTTGTACATTATATACTTGTACAAGCTTTTACATTTGATTACAATCATGAAAATAAAGCAATTTTATCAAATTGTTCTTCCAAGTCTTTGTTATCCACCACCTTATATGCTTGTTCCTGAAATACTCAAATAGCACGTTAAAACCATAAGAATGAAATGTTTGTCATCATCGAAACAAAGGGATTATAATAATGTCCAATTTGACCAACAGTAGTGCCGACAACTTGCCGTATCCCCGAAAACGGTGCCAAAAACTTGACACGAATTTACCGTGCGTAGAAACGCAAGTGAACGCTTCAATGTAATATAGGCCTTTGGAGGCCCGATTCGAACTCAGGGATAAGTGAAATTGTCGGAGACTCCTACTAATTACTCGCGATCATCTAGACCGATTAAATAGTTGAGAGTTGTTGTTAAAATTAAAAGAAAATAAAAATAAAATAAAATAAAGCAATCGATTAAATGTTTGGTTTAATCAATTTAAAATGAGATCTTTAGGATTGCGGCTTCACCGCGGGTTTTCATTGTATCAAATTCTATGCAGTCACTCAATTTTATCTCTCTATCCGGGTAGTGGCCTGAAATCAGAATTGCCCACTGTCGTGGTACAATTCACTACCTACGACTAGGTCGGTTCAACTGTCGTAGTAACATATACCCTAAACTAGGTGCATTAAAAACTATCTCTCGGTATCCACCATTAACCTTACACCACCTTGTTTAAGGGATTTGTCAATTAATGTAAATTCTGTCTCTTTTCAACCATTAATTCTTCTTTCAAAGCAATTAAGGGCATTAGATTATTATTTTGGTGATCAAGCATAACAATATAATGGAGAAAACGAAATTATACCACGGATTTAAGAGATAAGATATGAATTACTATGATAAAATTGTCATACAATGAATTCCCGGGCTACTCCCGGTCCTAAAGACAAAGGGGATTAGCCCCACATGTTCATCTCAGAGCAAAACGTGGAGTAGAAAAGGGGAAACATGGAGAAAAATGTGATTGAGTGGTGAAACCCCTGAACGGAGAAGATCCAAGCGATCCTTGGCGTGGAATACACATTCTCCCGCCTTTCGGTGGTGGAAATCATCTTCTTCTACGTCCAGATTGGCTGGGGCATGCTTCTGGGCTCCGTTCTTCTCTCCACACCTTCTCGGGACGTGTGCAGCGGCTAATGACATGATCCTCTTGGGCGCCGTCATTAGGTATAATTCCCGAGTTAGGTCGCCAATTAATCACAGCCGTCGGATTAAGATCAATCTGAAGCAAACTCATATCTGACACTGTCGATACCATCGACGCGGGTCAATGGTATCGACCTAGCATGGTATCGGCAGTTCTTCTTTTCTTTTGTCTTTGCGCCTGATGCCATCTCGATACCATCGACGAGGGTCGATGGTATCAACATTCTTAGGCGTCGCTTTTGTCTTCTTCTGTCGCTGAAGCTCCACTAGTCGATGGTATCGACATATGGGTCGATAGTATCGACTCACTTCTCGCCAGCAACCTGATGGTATCTCGATACCATCGACATCCCTATCGATAGTATCGACTTTCTTCTGGTCCTTGCGGCTGGCAACCTGTGGTCCGATCGATGGTATCGACCACTGTCGATGGTATCGACCACTGTCGATGGTATCGACAGTAGCAGATACTTGTTTTTCCTGAAATTAACACACGAAACCACATAAGTCTACACAAAACGTATTCTTTTGATAATTAATACTCAAAATGCTGAAATACGGGAAATTTGACATAAAGAAGTAGCATAGACCAAAGTAGATGAATTATGCAACATTAACCATGAAAATGACTAATAAATGCATAAAACACATGTCAAACCAGTCTATAAATGCGACTCAAAATCATCACATCAATGGTTGATGACATCCTCCTAGCAACAGACAATAACATACCTCCTCTAGAGTAGTCTATGTGGACCTCTGGGAACTCCACGTTGCACTACCAGAGCTAACAAGAAGGAGTTGTCCCTTCAAACGTCAATCTCCTAGGATTAGTTTGCTCTCCCAATTGTCTCTCCCTTGCTATCCATCCCTCCTTTTATGGGTAGGACTTGCTCGGGGTCTCTTGGTTACCATAGCTAGAGAGGAAAACAATTGTCAGAGTAAATTATTGTGTCTGAGAAGACTCCCATACCCCTATATTTATAGGAGGTCTAGGCTTAGGGTTTCCAGTTAGTCAGGGAGTCGAAGAGATGGAATTCATAATTTTTTTTGGAAACAACAGACAGTAAACCAATCGGTTCACTATCCAATTGGTTAGTTGACAAGGTGAGCCGGTCAACTCATTTATTGAACCGATTGGTTTAATAGTTTTCCTAATTTCAATCACATTGGTATTCAATGCACGATTAACACAAGGCATGACATCAACCTCAATCCTTGATCCAACTGAATTGACCATTGAACTGGGTAGTTCATCACATGAACCAATCTTTTGGGACCATGAACCAGTCTGTTCAATTAGTGACTCTGTCAGTTCATGCCTTGGCTCAGGCATTGTTCAACTAATTTTATTTCCAATTGACCTGACACTCCAACAGATCTCTTCAACATTTGAATTGGTCAGTTAAGAGTCCTATCAGTTAACTTTGAACCTTAGTTGTTTAATTGAATACCTAAACACTTTAGTAATCAAATTAAACATCATTCATGAATAAAATTCTATTCTGAGTGCATCCTATGCATGTGACCCTATAGGTTCCAAATTACGTTGGTAGTGAATTTCCATAACTAATTTATGACATCACAAGTAATGAGTGGTATCTAGCAACACATCATTACTACCCAAGTAATTTTGGAAGTTGGATAACAACTTCAACCTACAATCCATGATTAGTGTTATTGTGATTGTATATTTCCATTGTCTCTGATATCTGGATCGAACTTGAGGCATGGAATCGTCATCCTCTCAACGTTCAATCCATGTTCCTTAGAGTAGAGTAGATTGTCTGAGATTCATGTGAGTTCCCATATCATATATTGAATTGCATGAGTATGGCCATATGTTTTTCAGTCTCGTTTATCAAGTGGCCTAAATATCAATCTCTTGTAGGAGGGAAAAATCCCATCTACATCACTCACACTCTATCCCCATGTGTCGCAGAATACCTGACATCACCTTTATGGCAACCCTTATTCAAGGTCATGTTAGATGACATCAAAGAACAATGAATGACATGTCAGAGTGTAGCCACTTTAGGTCTAAGAGCCACAATCACTATGAGAGTTGATTCTAACTACCATTCCATGGTCTCCATATATCAATCTCAAGGTGAGTCTGTATGATACATTGTTCTCTAACATGTACATGTGTGATTGACTTGATATCACATACCATAACTGTTGGTATGTATGCCCATAGAGCCAGTCATATGATGATTGTAATGGGATATTTTATAAATGAATTGAATAATAATAAAGGTAATTTATATCTATATATTTTAACTATTTTTTAGATAATAGTATAACATGTTAGATGTCTAGAGATTGACAATACTCAATGATGTATGTCTTCAAGTATGTAACTTGAACAATGAGATCATACAGATGTTAAGAGTATGTATATTCTCACTATCATCCCTAGTCGGTTGTTATTATGGAAATAATCATGGACATCTACAACATAAATGACTAGAGTGTGTGTTGGTTGATGACAAAATCTCATCAGTCATGATATATGATATCAAACCAAGCACATAGATACATGTTAGATAACAGTGTATCTAACAAACCCACCATAAGAGCGATGCATGGAAGCCATACTTGGTTAGTCAGGATCATCTCTTATTGTATTGGTGGTGACTGTGGTTCTTAGACCTAAAATCACTGCACTCGTCACATGCCGTTGGGTACACATTGACATCATCAAACACAGTCTTGAAATATGGATTGTTATAAAAGTGATGATTGGGTGACTTTGACACATGGGGTTTTGACTGTGAGTGATAGATATGGAATTTTTCCCTCCTACGAGAGTATGATATCCTGGTCACTTGATAAGTGAGACTAAGAAATGCATGGCTATGCACATGTGAGTCAATATATGATATTGAGCTTATAAATATCTCAGACAGTCTTCTCTAGATCAAGGAACATGAATTGAAAGTACATAGAGGATGACAAGTCCATGACTTGAGTTCAAATTTGGATATCAGTGACAAAGAGACTATACATTCACTATAACACCAATCACATATTGTAGGTTGAAAGTTATTCTCCAACTTTCCTTTTCACTTGAGTAACACTGATTTGTGACTAGGTACCACTCTTTTCTTGTTAAGTCATAAGTTATGGACATTCACTGCCAATGTGAAATGGAACCTATAGGGTCACACACATAGGATTAACCTAGAAGAGGGGTTTATCCAAGAATGTTGTTTAGATCGATTACTAAAGGGTTTAGGTACTCAATTAAACATTTAATCAATAGACTTGACTCAGAATCATCAAGTTCAAGTGTTGAACCAACTGATTAGAGTGACAGATTGATTGAGAACTGAATTGTCCGATTTCTGTAAAATCTGGACTACCAACCAACCGGTTCATTGGGTGAATCGATCGGCTCATGGTTAGTGAGATGACCGATTCACTATGGTGAACCGATCGGCTCATCTGGACCAACCGAGCAAGTGTTGGGTTTCACAGTTAGTGAGAAAAGTTTCCCATTTCACAAGTCCAATTGGATTGGGATAAGAATTAATCTTCACATTAATTTGAAATGAAATAGGAAAGTCAATTGCAGGAAAGTCTGGGAGGTGAAATGACCGATTCACTGGGTGAACTGTTTAGCTCACCTGGACAGTCGATCAGTTAAGTTATGAACTAACCGGTTCAACTGTTGTAGTGCAAACAGTTAGTGAAAAATCCAAACCCTTCAACTCCCACACAAAGTGGGAACCCTGACCCTGCTCTATACTATAAATAGAGGGGTACAGGGGGATTCTCATAAAACAAAACTCAGAACATTAGTTGCTCTACAAAGTTGTTGTCCTCTCTAGTTTTGGTAACCAAGAGAGCCCGAACAAGTGCCTCCTGAACAGGGGGAGGCACATCAAGGGAAAGACAACTGCATAATAGCAACTGGTGGTGGGAGAGTGTGTCGATGACTAGTACATCGACAGACGGGGACAAATCCTTCTAGTCTATTCAACTAGAGTGACTAGATTTCCCAATAGTCCATGTGAACTATCTATAGAGGCGGAAGATGTCTACCACTCTAGAGGACAACTGTCAACTACAGTCCAGGTCAAGACCAGGAGCTGCATAGATGCTGTCCAAGACTGGGTGGTTGAAGGCTGCACTAGCTACGAGGTATTGTCATTGAGCAAGCCTCAAGACCAGGTATATCTCGTTAAACCATCCTTCCTATTTCATAGTTGTTGATGCGATCTGTTGGTTGAGGGTTTGTGGTTAGATAAAAATTTTGTCTTCGCTGCCAAATCTGTCCCTCAAAATGAAACAATGGTACTAGAGCCATGTCAATGTACTATGTTTTAGGATTAATTGATATGATTGAATTTTGGTTTATCACCATTTATTTATTGCATGCGATGCGAATACTTTAACTAGATAATGTGCATATATGATTAAACACCACAATCCCTATATACATATATGATATGGTATATATATGGAATCTATTCGTGTCACCCAAAAATGGTATTGATGATGGACGTGTGGCATGGTTATGGCCTATAAACCCCTATGTGTGCATGGTTGGTTTTGGTTGGTTGTATCTCGGTCTGTGTACTGAGTCATATTTTCTATTCCAAATGTAACTCAAGATAATTCGAGATTCTCTTCTACATTTTCTCACCCCAAATATAACTCGGGGTTTCCCAATGCAATATGTAAAAGTATGATAGTTTTATTTCCTATTATGTCAAAGAATGTTGGATACCCATATGTACAGATGAAGGACTGAGATGACTGGATGATCGTACGAGAAAAGAAGCTGGTGGACTGATGAGGAGCCTGACTACCTGGTGAACTGATCATCTAGAGGAGCCAGATGATCAGTTGGTGACAACCAACTAACTGACCAAGAGGTGAGCCAATCGATCATAGGATGAGCCAATCAACCCAAAATGGCCCAAGCACATATCTTCATCAATAATAGGTTGTTGAATGTGATGTAGACCTAGATGACCATAATTGCTTATGGCTCAAGGAATTACAATAGGATGGCCATAATCATTGCTTTATCACTTCACATGTTTTGTTGTGGGATATAACATGTATATGATACATACTATGTATGTGATGATTGGATATGTATATGTATATAAATATCAAACCCCTCAAATATAAATATTAAGTTTAAGATGCCTTCCAAAACCAGCACACATGAAAAGCTTGATCGACTAAGTGTGGGCACGCCTTCACATGGTGCACAGTGTGATAGTGGGTATGTGGGTTTTCCTTCGCAGGGTGCATACTCATTGTGTTGGCTTTTGGGAATGAACTTAACAAGGTGATCTTAATAGGATTAAGCACCTTGAGGCATGACATGTTCATGACAAAGAGTTGTGCATAACATCTATCAAGAGTTGCATGTGATGCAATTGGCAAAAGTCACCTACCTGAAAGAATCTAGTTGTGGGTGACAGTCCTCGCTGATCCATAACTTAGAGGAAGTCAAGATCTTGCTTACTAGAAGGTTGTATGCTGCAATATTCCAAATTGATACATGAGGGTTATCAATTTGATCAAAAATAGTGGGAGTGATAATTAATTAAAGACCTAATTAAATATTGTCAACTTTATTCAAATCAAATTAAATCAAAAGGAGTTTTGAAAAAATGCAAATGTTTTCTCTTGTAGAATCAAATGGCAAAGAAATCATCATTGAAATCGGACAATTTAATTGAGATATATCTCCATAACTGGTTAAGGACCATGACAAATGGTCAGAGTGATCCTAAGATACCAGTGTCAATGGAATCCACTCTATATTTGCCTAAGGCTAAAATGGATGCTTACTTTATGCATTCCAATGATGCTATAGACATAAAGAATCCTATACTAGCCTATATTGACTATGAGTCGCATGATAAGCAAAAAAAGGAAAAAATCTCTAGGGTATTGTTTTAGTGCAAACTCACAGAGGGAGATACAGTTAGACCCCATGTGCTTAATATGGTTGGGCATGTAAAACGTCTAGAAAAATTGGGAATTCCTATGGGTTAGGAGTTGGCCACGGATATGATTTTGCAATCTTTGCCTAAATCATATAGCATGTTTATCAAGTATTACTACTTGTGTAACATGGCTAAACTACTATCAAAGTTTCTTGACATTTTGATAGATGTAGAAGCACAAATAAAGAAGGATAGTTCAATGATGATGATCAGTGGAATGGAATCTAAGGACATAGGCAAGTCAAAGAAGCGTTCTCAAGCCAAGCTAAGGTCCAAGTCTTCAACACTCAAAATATGGAGATGTTTAAGGAAACCAAGGAAGATTAAGTAAGAGATACTAATCTCTACTTCCGATGTATACGTCATTGAGATTAACTTTACTACTTCTTCATCATGGGTACTTGATACCGGATGTGGATCACACGTTTGTTCAAATGTGAATGATTTGAAAAGTAGTAGGCCTTTTGCGAAAGGTGAGGTTGAACAACTTGTTTCTAATGGAGCAAGAGATGCTACCAGTGCAGTAGGAACCTATGAGTTATCTCTACCTAGTGGGTTGATAATAGAGTTATAGAACTGCTATTATGTACCTGCCATTAATAGGAATATCATTTTTGTATCTTGTTTGGACAAGAATGGATTTGAATTTCTTATTAAGAGTGTAAAATGTTTCATTTCTAAAGATGGGATCTTTTGTGGCAGTGCCCTAATGTCTTATGGTCTATACTTAATAGATTTGTAGACAAATGTGTATAATGTAAACACCAAAAGACAAAAACTCAATGACTCAAACAAAACATACCTTTTGCATTGTTGTCTAGTGTACATAAATGAGAATCACATATCTAGACTCCATAAACATGCTTATCTGGACTCTTTTGATTTTGAATCATTAGAGACATGTGAATCTTGTTTATTGGGCAAGATGACCAAGGCTCCCTTTTCTGGAAAATGGGTAAGAGCGAGTGATCTATTAGGATTTGGGGATGTGAAGCTTATGTCAAGAAAATGTTTCCTAAAAAGCTGGGACCCAAATCAGACAAGTGTTACCTTGTTGGATATCTCAAGAAAACTAGGTGATATTACTTTTTCACTCCATATGACAACAAAGTGTTTGTTTCTAGAACTAGTGTATTTCTAGAATAGGAACTTATTTCTAAAGGAATCAGTAGGAAAAAAATAGAGCTCGAAGAAGTTTTAGGTCATTAAGAAATCATTGAACCAATGATGAACTAGAGAAAAATAGTGATTCACAAGTGGTTGTGGAATCTCAGTCTCCTCAAGTAACACAGGGACCTCATAGATCTAGTAGGACACACCTTGATCCAGAAAGATTTGGATATCTTATGACTCAAGAAGGCAGTGAGTTGTCCATAGATGATGAGCCAACTACCTATCTAGAAGCTATGGAGGGATCTGATTATGAGAAATGGCCAGAAGCCGGCCAAAAGCCATGAGATCTGAGATGGAATCCATGTATACCAGCAAGGTATGGACCTTGGTAGATCCACCTGAAGGGGTAAAACCCATAGGGTGCAAATGGGTCTTCAAGAAGAAGACCGACATGGTGGCAATTTGCAAACATATAAAGGATGATTGGTTGCAAAGGGTTTCAGACAAGTTCAAGGTGTTGACTATGATGAAACCTTTTCTCCAATTTCCATGATTAAGTCCATCATGATCATTCTTTCTCTTGCAGCCTACCATGACTATGAGATTTGGTAGATGGATGTTAAAACCACATTCCTTAATGGGAATCTTGTGGAGGATGTGTACATGACATAGCCTAAAGTTTTTATAAATCCAAAGGATGCAAATAAAGTATGTAAGCTAAAAAGGTCAATCTATGGATTGAAGCAAGCATCTTAGAGATGGAATCTTTGATTTGATAAAGCAGTCGAAGAGTTTGGCTTTAGTCAAAATGAAGATGAACCTTGTGTGTACACGAAGGTTAGTGGGAGCCTGACTACATTCCTCATATTGTATGTAGATGACATACTATTGATGGGGAGTGACATTCCTTCTTTACAAAAGGTAAAGGCATGGCTTAGAAATACATACAACATGAAAGGCTTGCAAGAATCTTCCTATATATTAGGAATTAAGATCTATAGAGATAGATCCAGAAGGCTTCTTGGACTAAGTCAAAGTACATACATTGACAAAGTATTGAAGAGGTTTAGCATGGAGAACTCAAAGAGGGGAAACATAACCATGGTACATGGAGTTCCAGCCTCTAGAGCTCAATGTCCCAAATCTTGTGAAGAGAGGGAACACATGAGTGGGATTCCATATGCATCAACAATTGGATCCATAATGTACACAATGTTGTGCACCCGTCCTAATGTCTCATATGCACTCAGCATGATGAGCAGATACTGATCAGATCCCAGAGATGCTCAATGGACAGCCATGAAGAACATCCTAAAGTACTTGAGAAGAACTAAGGATCAATTCCTCAACTACGACACTGAGAAAGAGTTGGTGGTAAAGGGATACATTGATGCAAGCTTCCAAACCAATAAAGATGATTATAGATCGCAATCAAGATTTGTGTTTTGCCTCAACAATGGAGCTGTCAGCTGGAAGAGTTCTAAGCACGAGATAGTTGCAGATTCTATGACAAAGACCGAGTATATTGCTACATCCAATCCATCGAAGGAGGATATGTGGATCAAGAAGTTCATCTTTGAACTTGGGGTGGTTCCTAGCATCTGTAATGCAATTGAGATTTATTGTGACAACAATGGAGCTATTGCATAAGATAAAGAAACAAGATCACATCAGTGGTCCAAGCACATATAGAGGTGCTTCCAGTTCATACAAGACATTATACAGTGAGGAGATGTGAAGATTTGTAGAGTACCAACCAAAGACAATATTGCTGATCTGTTGACTAAGGCAATTTCATAGCAGAAGCATGATGGTCATGCTAGATCACAAGGGTTGAGATTCATGGGTGATTGGCTCTAAGTGCAAGTGGGAGTCTGTTGATATGTATGCCCATAGAGCCAGTCATATGATGATTGTAATGGGATACTTTGTAAATTATTTCAATAATAATAAAGGCAATTTCTGTTTATATGTTTTAACTATTTCTAAGAAAATAGTATAACATGTTAGATGTCTAGAGAGTGACAATACTCAATGACCAATGTCTTCAAGTACATGACTTGAACAATGAGATCATATGTATGTTAAGAGTATGTACATTCTCACTATCGTCCCTAGTCGGTTGTTATTTTGGAAATAACCATAGATATCAATAATACAAAAGACTAGTGTGTTGGTTCATGATAGAATCTTATCATCCATGATATATGATATCAAACCAAGCACATAGATACATGTTAGAGAATAGTGTATCAGACAGACCCACCATAAGAGTGATGCATGGAAACCACACTTGGTTAGTTAGGATCATCTCTTATTGTATTGGTAGTGATTGTGGTTCTTAGACCTAAAATCAATGCACTCATCAGATGTCGTTGGGTACACTTTGACATCATCAAATGCATTCCTAAAATATGGATTGTTATAAAGGTGATGATTGGGTGACTTTGACACATGGGGTTTTGACTGTGAGTGACAGATATGGAACTTGTCCCTCCTAAGGGAGTATGATATCCTGGCCACTAGATAAAAAAGACTGAGAAATGCATGGCCGTCCACGTGTGAGTCAATATATGATATTGAGCTTACAAATATCTCAGACAGTCTGCTCTAGTTCAAGGAACATGAATTGGATGTATGTAGAGGATGACAAGTCCATGCCACAAGTTCAAATTTGGATATCAGTGACAAAGGGACTATGCATTCACTGTTACACCAGTCACAGATTGTAAGTTGAAAGTTGTTCTTCAACTTTCCTTTTCACTTGGGTAGCACTAATGTGCGACTAGGTACCGCTCTTTGCTTGTGAAGTCATAAGTAAGTTATGGACATTCACTACTAATGTGAAATGGAACCTATAGGGTCACACACATAGGATTAACCTGGAAGAGGAGTTTATCCAAGAATGTTGTTTAGTTACTAAAGGGTTTACATACTAAATTAAATATTAAATCATTAGAGTTGACTCAGAATCATCAAGTTCAAGTATTGAACCAACTAATTAGAGTGTCTGATTGATTGAGAACTAAATTGACCAAGTTCTGCACAACCTAGACCACCAACTGATTGGTTCACTGGCTGAACCGATTGGCTCATGGTCAGTGAGATGACTGATTCACTCTAGTGAACTGACCGGCTCATCTGCACCAACTGAGCAAGTGTTGGGTGTCTCAATTAGTGAGAAAGTTTCTTGTTTCATAAGTCTAATTTCATTGGGACAAGAATTAATCTTCTTATTAATTTGAAAGGAAATAGGAAAGTCAATTGTAGGCAAGTCTGAGAAGTGAAATGACTAGTTCACTGGGTGAACCGATCGGCTCACCTGGCCAGTCAACCAGTTCAATTACGAACTGACTGGTTCAGTTATGAACCGACCGGTTCACCTGCCATAGTGCAAATAGTTTGTGGAAAATCTAGACCCTTCTACTCCCACACAGGTTGGGAACTGTGAACCTACCCTCTACTATAAATAGAGGGGTATAAGGGGCTTCTCAGAACACACAACTCAGGACATCAGTTGCTCTACAAAGTTGTTATCCTCTTTGGTTTTGATAACCAAGAGAGCCTGAGCAAGTGCTTCCCAAATAAGGAGGAGGCACAATGAGGGAAAGACAACTGTAGAATAGAAACTGGTGGTGGGAGAGTGTGTCAGTGACTAGTATGCTGACAGAAGGGGACAACTCCTTCTTGTCTGTTCAATTAGAATGACTAATGTTCATGATAGTCTATGTGGTCTATCTATAGAGGTAGAAGATTTATGCCTATCATGAGGATGACCATCGACCACAGTCTGTGTCAAGACCAAGAGCTACACTGACACCATCAAACACTATGTGGTTGAAGGATGCACTAGCTACGAGGTATTGTCATTGAGCAAGCCTCAGGACCGGGTATATCTTGTTAAACCATCCTTCCTATTTCATAGTTGTTGATGCAATCCGCTGTTTGAGGGTTTGTAGTTAGATAAAAATTTTGTTTCCATTGCCTGTTCTATCCCACAAAACCCAACAATAACCTTTGAGACTATATCATCAGTCAACACAGACTCTAGTCTTATGTATTATCATTGTCTATTTTGCTTCCACAATAATATCTAACTAGTGACATAACAAGATTGTATGTACTCACTAGTACAAATATGATCTATAACGTCAGTTGCACAACCGACACAAAGAAACAACAACGTCAGTTTCTGAAGCAAACTGACACATATGAGCAACATACCTACCCACATAAAAAATATGGGTACTGCTTTTATATACAATATCAGTTTTTTGTAGTAGAACTGACGTCCAATGTGGCCCATGAAATACAAACATTTGGTGCCAAAATTTCCCACCAAATCATTATTGTTATGTCGTCGGTCAATGGTAAACTGAAACAACAACTGTTCGTTCCAATGCCCCATGCAAAAAATTGCCTGTACCCTAGAGGTCTTTAGTGTCAGTTTCTTATAAATGAACCGACGCAAGAAGTTTATAACACAGTTCGTCAGTTCTTCTCATAGAAATAACACAGTACATATTCGCGCCATGCCCCTGTGAAAAAAATTGCCTCTTCCCCAAATGTCTATAGTGTCGGTGTCTCTGAATAAGCGATGACCAGGTTCAGTTGAGTGATTTTCCGCAATTTTTTTTATCGACGTATGTGCATAGACGTCAATTTTTTTGTAGAAACTGACAACTATGGTTGCACATAGGTGTCAGTTTTTGGTACGACCGATGACAAATATGTGTATAGACGTCGGTTTTCTTTTAACCGATGCCTATCTGACACTTAAGAACAACGAAATTTCATCCCCTTCCCCGTTCTCTATTTCATTCTCTTCCCGATGTAGCTAGCTCTGGCTATTTGTTCCTCTGATGTCGCTCTCTCTTCTACTCTAGCCACCACCGTCACTGCTCTTGGGCTTCCTAGCCGTCACCGCCACCATACCGCCCCCTCCTTCTGTGGCTCTAGGCTTTCTCTATTGGTACCGTGTCAGTGCAGCCCATACCTCTATGGCGGGACAATAGGGCAGAGAGTAGCGACCCAAGAATGGAAAGAAAGGGAGGCAGGCAAGGATTCCAACCTACGTTGGGAGAGGGATCGAGAAAAAAGAAAAGGAAAGCAAGACACACAAAGAGTGAGCATGACGAGCCCCTTCATTCCATCTCGTAGTGTAATTATATCACCTCCCCCTCAACTGCACTCAGATCCTCTTTCTCCTACTTCTTCATCCTCTTCTGGTTCATCTCGTTATTATACATGCCACTTTGTAAATCGTGCCATTATTTTGATTCTCTTCTTCTTCAATTCAATCTAGTGATTGTTGCTATCGTTTCTCTTCTCGAGCTATTGTGCCTTCCCTAGTTTTCTCACCACTGCTACCATCGCTGGAGCTTGCCATCATCGAAGCTTGTTGCTACTATCGTAGTTGGAGCATACTATCATTGGAGCTTGCTGCCACCATCACTGGAGCTCATTCTCACCTCTACCGCTAGAGCTAGCCATTGTCGCAAGTGGAGCAGCCACTGTTGCCACCACCATCATCATCATCACCTCTTTTGTGTCTATCGCTACTGCTCCTTTGTGCCACTACTGCTGGCCATTGTCGCTAGTAGACTGAGGTATTTTTTATTGTTTTTACTTAAATGACAATAGTTCCCATTTCTTGCATCCTAAATGAATATTATACATGTGAATGATGAATAAGGTCAAATGTTAATTCAATTTTCTTTTTTAGTTGTTAAATAGTGTATGTGTTGGTTTTCTAATTAGGTAGGATTCCTAAATGATGAATTGAAAATTTGGGTTATTAATAGCCCAAATCTTATTTGAACCAAGTTGTCTAATGAGAAACATCAATACTTAATGAGAGACGATAACCTAAGATTGATAATTAGTAGGAGCAAAATTATGATTCTTACGGGGAAAATATCTAAAATATGTAATGAATGATTGGGTGAATATATCTAAAAGTGTGAGAGATCAATTCTCATTAAGCATAGAAACATGAATGTGAATTTTAGTATGAACACTAATAAGGATATTGGATGTTATGTGATGAAATGATGATTAGATGTATGTGACTTATGGATTTATGTGTTTATATTTACATGGAATTGATATGAATCATAAACCTTAATTTTGGACATATATATCCTCCCTATTTGTGTATGAAAAATAAGTATGTTATGAAAAATAAGAACAGTGGGGAAATGCTGCCGAAATTTTCTTGAAAACCCAATATACATTATACACTTACTAGTGATATTAGGTGTTCAAGAATGGGATAGGTGGTACACATTTATTATATATAAGACCTTAAACCCTAAAATTTTAACCCTAGACCCTAATCTTTTAATCCTAAACCCTAATATATACTTGTTTTCTCTTTGATCATAGAATGGATAGATCATGGATGTCCATTCCAAATCGCTGCACCCCAGAGTTTATTTCTGGTCTTGATCAGTTTATTAGATTTACCGAGGAACATAGGAAATAACCTAGAGATAGGTTCTATTGTCCATGTAGGCATTGCGGTAACAACTTGAAAGTCAGCACTGGTGATGAAATCAAAAGTCATGTCATGTGCAATAGCATTGTACAAGGCTATGAAGAATGGCAATGGCATGGAGATATTTGAATCTGAAATCAGTGGATATCAATAACAGTGCTTGTATGGAAGAACAAATTTCCTCCTATGACGTAGATGTGAACGAACTAGTTCTAGTAGACATTGTTGATGCGATGCTGGATAGTTGTGGGGTAGAACACACTGATCCACCTCCCATGTTTAGATACATTGTGCATGATGCTAAGATACTGTTATATACATGTTGTACTAAGTTTATGAAGCTTAGCGTTGTGTTGAGATTGTATAAGATGAAAGCTAACAATAGATGGAGTGACCAAAGCTTCACGTCATTGTTGTCTTTGTTGAAAGAAATTCTTCCTGAAGGAAACGAGTTTCCAATCTCAACATACCAGCTAAAGAAATTGTTGTGCCCAATGGGAATGGAGGCTAAGAAGATACATGCATGCTCGAATGATTATGTATTATTTCAAAAGGACTATCTAGATTTGAAAGATTATCCAAAATGTGGTGCGTCAAGGTATAAATTGATGACTTCGGGGGAGTCCAAAACTAGTTCTTCTGCCAAGGTGATGTGGTATCTACCTATAATATCACAGTTTCGACTCTTGTTTGCCAATCTGATAGATGCAAAGAATTTGAGGTGGCATGCAGATGTTAAGAAAAATAATGATGGGATCCTACGTCATGCATTTGATTCCCCAGTGGAAGAAGATTGATTTATTATACCCTAAATTTGGTGAAGAAGTTAGGAATCTAAGAATTGGGCTTTGTATAGATGGGATGAATCCGTATGGGACATTAAGAAACCAACATAGCACTTGTCCAGTTATGCTTGTTATATACAATCTTCCTCCTTGGTTGTGTATGAAAAATAAGTACGTTATGCTGTCATTGTTGATATCGGGCCCTAAACAACCTGGAAATGATATCGACATTTATCTTGAACCTCTGATTGATGACTTAAAGAAGCTCTGGGGTGAAGGTGTGATGACCTATGATGCTTCCCAAAGAGAGACAGTTCGTTTGCACACTATGTTGTTTTTCACTGGTAATGACTTTCCAACATATGGGAATTTGTCTGGATATAGTGTCAAAGGATCTAAAGTGTATCCTATATGTGAAGACAACACTAATTCAATATGACTAAAACATGGCGACAAGACTGTATATTTTGGTCATTAAAGGTTTCTTCCAAAATTCCATCCATATCGTAGGTTGCATAAAGCATTCAATGGACGGAATGAGGAACGGAGTACACCTAAACCTATACCAGGGGAGGTTGTTTATGAAAGAGTAAAGGACTTTGCCAATGAACTTGGTAAGAGATCACAATGTACCATGGCCACACAGACTGACAAATCTTTATTCAAGAAGAAGTCAATATTTGTGATCTTCCTTATTGGAGTTCTTTGTCATTCAGGCATTGTATCGATGTCATGCACAATGAGAAAAATGTATGTGATAGCTTCATTGGTACTCTGTTGAATATACTAGGTAAGACTAAAGACAGGATAAAATCCAGAATGGACCTACGTGAAATGGGAATAAGGACAAAATTAACAGAAGTAGTTAGTAGCGATCGGAGAACATACTTACCTCCCACTTCTTACACATTGTCTAGAAAAGAGAAGAAAGCTTTTTGTGAATGCTTGGTAAATGTTAAGGTGCCATAGGGTTACTCATCCAACATCTGTATATTGGTATCAATGAAAGATCTGAAGTTGATAGATCTTAAATCTCATGATTGTCACACTCTAATGCAACAAATATTTCCCGTGGCAATTCGATCTATATTTCCGAAGCATGTAAGGTTTGCAATCACCAGACTTTGTTTGTTTTTCAATAGTTTGTGCATCAAAGTTATTGACCCTGATACTCTCAATAAATTGCAAAGAGAAGTGGTTGTTACCCTATGTCAGCTTGAGATGTATTTTCCTCCTTCGTTCTTTGATATCATGGTACATCTGGTTGTCCACGTGACTAGGGAAGTGAAAATGTTGGGACCAATTTTCTTACATTGGATGTATCCCTTTGAATGATACATGAGCATTTTTAAAGGTGATGTTCAAAACCGTAGTCGACCTGAAGGGAGTATTATTGAGAGTTATGTGGTGAGAGAGGTTATGGATTTTTGCAATGACTTTCTGAGGGTAATGACTCTCCTGTTAATGACAAGAATATTGAGGAGTATTCTGGCAAAGGAATTTTGGGATCAGGGATGAAAGTAATCAGCTGTGAGCAGTTGGAACAAGGTCACTTGTATATTTTACACAACATCAATGAAGTGAGTGTTTATATCGAGGAACATACCAATTTATATCAAGAGACAATATCCTCGAGCCAATTCAATGTGGCTTTCTAGAGAGCATAACAAGACATTTATTAAGTGGTTTGAAGATAAAGTCTTACATCAACTATCTCAAACACCAAATAATCTTACTGAAACTATCAAATGCCTCAACTTTAAACCAAAATTGAATGTTATGTCTTATGAAGGGTTTGACATAAATGGATTCTCATATTATGCAAAGCATCAAGATGATAAGAGTGTCACCCAAAATAGTGGGGTCATCCTTCAAGTGTCTTCATTGTTTTTTGTAAGTGCAAAGGATAAGAGTCCACATGAAGCTAAAATGTCATATTACGGTATCATTGAAGACATATGGGAGTTTGACTACATAGATTTCAGAATTCCGCTCTTTAAATGTAACTGGGTTGATAAAACCAAAGGAGTTATAGTGGATGAATTGGGTTTCACATTAGTGAACTTTGGAAAGATTGTCGAGAAGGGTGAACCATTCATATTGGCATCACTGGAGAAACAAGTATTTGATATCGATGATCCAGCAAATGATAAATGGTCGGTTGTTCTTCATAGTAAAAGGTAGTTCATTGAAGATCCTATAGATGAAGAAGAGTACTATAATAAGTATGATGAATCCATTTCATTCTCGGTTGGGTTGCCAACACAAACAAATATTGAAGCTAATCATGACTTGTATGTGCGTAGAGATCACAATGAAGGAATGCTAATTGATAAAAGATTGCAATATTAGAGGCATGCATGTTTATATTTTTTTATATGTTTTATTATCTTCTTGTTATGTCAAATGCTAAATGTTTGATTTCAGATGGATGAGCATGATGACTATGATGATGATTACTGTGAGGGTGAGGATATCAATGTGTTGCCTTACAATGTAAGTTTTAAAAGTATATCCTATATTTATATTTATATGTCCATTTATAGTTATATCTTGTAAGTGTGTTTATTTTGTCAAATTTTAGGTTGATGATGTACCCCCTGAAGAACTTGGGGCACATGATGAGCAGCAAAAAAATTGAAAATTTGAGGGGCATCACTATGATGAACAAGTTACTACAACAAAGGGGTCATGGACCCAAACTGGCTATGGATTTTGATCATGCAGGAAATCCAGTTGGAGTGAACCACAACTCGTTTATTTCATATCTTGGGGTTCTTACTCATAGACATTGTAGTCCTAATGTAGAATATTGGCATAAAATTCCTCAGGGGAAGAAAGACTTAGTATGGAAGGAACTATGTGTGAGTTATTATTATTTGCAATTCTATTTTGTAGATTACAAATTTTTTGGATACTAGTTAATAGCAATTCTATTTTGCAGAGTATATTTGAACTAGATGAATACATGCATCGTAAATGTGTGATGCAACACTGTGAGAGGGTCCTAAGAAACTATAGGACAAATCTCACCCGATATTACATATGAGATGCTGAGAAGAGGAAGAAGTCAACCATTGAGCAATGGAACTACCTGGACCCCAATGACTGGGAGGAGTTTGTTACCAAAGGAAAAATTGATGAATTCAAGGTATTAAGCACCACTCTCAATTTAATTAATATATGTTCTTATGTATTCACCTATTCAAGATTAACATTTAGTGTTACTAACCAAATCAATGTGCTTACTAACAAGGCTATCAGCGATGCTCAAAGAGAAAGGCGTGCACTGAATGTACATGACCACATGATGGGTCCAAAAGGCTATGCAGATGTTCGCCAAATACTACAAGCTGAGTCTATTGCTCAGTCTGCTACTACTTAGGAGACTTTGGAGTCCTCTACTATTGCTCCCTCACCTCTGCCTCGCCATGCTATGTGGATAGCTGGGAGGCAAAATAAGAAAGGAGATATAACCAAGCCCGCAACTGCTGAGGCAACTGCAAAAATGGTAAAATTCAACTCTTAGAGCAATCGCTATTGATTATTGTTATGTTTACTTACCAATTTCTATTGATCGCGATTAGCGGGAGCTTCATAAGCAGAGGAAGCAAGGCAAGTTCATCCCTGAGGGCACAAGGGATGAATTGACAGTTTCTCTTGGTAACCCAAAGCATCCTAGACGTTTTAGGGGTGCAGGCGCTGGTGTGGGCATAAAAGCATTCTTTGGGCCATCACAACACAAACCTGTCCCAAAAGTGGGATTTTCACAAGATGAGGTAACCTATTATTTTTTTATAATGTTATTGCAAAAGGGAATTCAATAATCAAAAGCTAGCGTTTCTTTTATCTATGTATAGGTAGATGAGTCGAGGAAGCACTTGATAAGAGACTCCATGAAGCAATTAGCAAGTGGCAGGCATCTCAGACTACCACTCAGACAGTACCTGTGGCGTACCTCTCTTCTCCTACTGTAGAGGTTGGGAGTAATCCTATAGACCCACCACCTAGTACGTCTGCTGTAAGTATTTTTATGACATAGTACCTAGTCTTTTGAAGATGATATCATTATGTATATATGTATATAACATTCTTTATGTAAATTTGTAGGGGTTGAAGACATGCCATCTAAAAAGCAAAGAATTTATCATTGCAGAGGCCGAGGCTTACCCACCCCTTCCAGGGGACACATTTCATGGGACTCTAGTACCAGATGGTGCGGTTCGTGTGAGCCTGATACATGTACTCCCCAATTGGAGGGATCATCCATTGCCATATGCACACCCAGATTCTGAAATGCTTGGTGAAGTAGAAGGTGGAGTGATATTGTGGCCCAATACGGATGTTGTCTATACTGATATTGTATGTTAAATTTACATTATGTTAATTTATTAGTGTGTCCATATGAGTCAATTGATCTGAAATTATATATAGAGGTCAAAAGGAAGAAACCCGCTACATCTTGGCCTCCACGTACACCTCTTGAAGTACCTAGTTGGCTTCCAAGGGACCTATACACCTCGTTAGGTCCTGATTGTAAGGGTATGGAAGTATGGATAGACAAACATAACCCAAATTGTCCTATAAACATTTCTATTCCAGTGGATGTTGTAGGTGAATCATACAATAACAATCTATTTATACAAGATATTTTGGAGTTGTTTCATTATGATTGGCTAAATACATCTATGATAGAGCTATGGATATGGTGAGATCTTGTTTATAAATCCATATACCTTGTTTTATATATGGTGATCTGGTTTCTTATATATTAATGCATACGTAATACATGTTTTGCAACCACTTACACACGATCTATAACGATTTTTTATTTTCCCATGTGGGATTTCTAGTTCCATCTTTGATCAGTCTCGTAGATAAAGATCCTTCATCAGTTACCTCATACTTCTCTATCACTTTTAATTATTTTGGTACAAAAAATAAGTAAGTGATAATAGCTCCATTCAATTTTGAGTAAGTTTACTTTTCTTATAATTTGGACTTAAGAAAATTACATTTTTATTGTGGATTTTGAGTTATTAATTTTTAAATTTCTTACCTCTAGTGGTATGCATTGGGAGTTATTGGTTATTGTCCCCAAGACGTTCACTGTTTATTATCTAGATCCTGCGGGGAAGGAATTGGACACATTATATGGACACCCAATGAAAAGGCCATTATTCACGTGAGAAATATTTCATATTTTTATATCTGTTAACATATGTTATTACATTACTATTTAATTATGCAATTTAATGTGTTACATTAACATATAGGGCTTTAAGAGAGTTCAAAAATGTTGGAGGAAACATCTCCAAGAAAAAGAAACAATTACTAATTTGGGAGAATGTGAAAGTAATTTCCTGACTCTAATGTATATATTATTTATGTGAACTGTTCTTGTTTGTATTTTTAAACATTTTGTATGTTTCAATTTATAGTGTGCTAAATAAGACAATGGTTGGGCATGTGCATATTATGTGATGCGATATATGGACCTAATTATCAAACATGTTGCAATGGAAATCGATACCATACAATAAGTATTATATATAGTCTCATTAGATAATATGAAATATATCAATCTTATTATATATTATTAATTATATATATACATCATTCTCTTTACAGGTGTTGAAAACTTGTGACTTCACTACAGGAGAAAAGTTATTAGATGTACATACTCCCTATACAATGGAAGAATTAAATGATGTAAGAGAACAATGGACAAAAGCCTTACAAGTAGTGGGAATTTTTTTATTATGTTTAGAATACTAATGACGATAATGATGATGATGATAATAATAAAGAATGATATTTCTAAACTTTGTTCTCATAATTATTTTTGTATTTGATGACATGTGAAACTTTTATATATATGTATCTGAATGAATTTTTTTAAATTGTCATATGTGTGAATGTGAAGATGAATATATGAATGTTTCTACATGTGTCTGAATGTGGAAAGAGATGAAATGAATGGAACTGCAGGTTGCTAAATGTTTGTAAAACTGGAGGAAATTTGAAGTGGAACTACTGGTTTCTATAGGTGTGTGATGAAAAATAATATGAATTAAATGTGCTTATACATGTGTGTGAATCACATGATCATAAATTGTTGTCTATCCTTGTTAATTTTGTAGGTTTGTGGCTTGTTGCTGGTTGAAATCTAAGGGTGATGTAAACCTGCAGTTTAGAATTGAACTGCAGGTTCTGCATCCTTCTGACCAACTGGAGAGCAGGCCTGCAAACTGATAAGAAAAAAGTTAGAACATAGGCATCGGTTATTAGTATAAAACTGACAAAAAAAACCTTATTGCGTCGGTTATTAGTATAACATCGACGTCTTTATCCCTTTCTGGGGGATGATTTTTTTTTCGAGATGGGGTATGGCTTCAGTTATTAGTATAAAGCTGACGTCTTTTAGCAGGGATATAGTGTCGATTGTTGATATAAACTGACGCCTATGATTCCCTTACTAGTGTGTTTTATTGGTGGTGGGAAGGGTTATGGCGTCGGATATGAAACTGACACTGAAAGTGTATACTTTTAGCGGTACCCACTTGGGTGTCACTTGGAAACGGATGCCAAAAGGCTTATATAACTGACATTAAAGGACATTTCTGTACTAGTGACTCTTATCATACATATGATCTCATTGTCCTGGACCAAAACCTAAAGACATATTTCATCGAGTAACATAATTCTTTAGACATCTACTATGTATGTGTCATCATCTCTAATTCACTCAAACACAATAGATAGAATTACCTTTATTATTATCAAGTTAGGTATTTAGTGCCTCATTGCAATCATCGTACGATTGTTTCTCTGGGCATACATACCAATAGACTCCCACTTTCTATAAGAGCCAATCACCCATGCATCTAATCCTAGGTGGTCTTAAAATGTCCATCATGTTTCTACTATGCAAGCACTTTTTAGCAGGTTAGCAAGATTTTCTTCTAGTCGATATTTTACAAGTTTTACATCTCCTTGACATTTGAATTCTCGTATGAGATGGAATTTCCATAGTATTCTATCTCAGATTCCTTTCCTATCTAGTGGCTCCATTGTTGTAATAGTATTTCTCTTATGTCATTAATGGATAGAACCTCTCATAAGTTCATCTATATGAACTTCTTGATCCTTATAGTATTCTTTGATGTGCTCATAACATCTAATATACTATACTTCTATTGTAGAATTAGCAGTTGTCTCTTTCTTGGAACTTTTCCATCTTACAGTTCTATTTTAAGGTCAAACATAAATTTTGATTGTGATCATTAATTTTATTTGTTATTTTGTAATCTAGCATCGGTGTAAATAATCTTTACACTCAACTCTTCCTTATTATCATGACTAAGGGATTGATCCTTTTAGTGCTTCTCAAGTACTTAAGGATGCTCTTATATGACAACCCACTGACTTTTACTAGGATTTGAAAAATATCCACTCATCATGTCCAATACATACGGGATAATGGGATGAGTCCATAACATTGTGTATATGGTAGATCTAATTCTGAATGCACATGTCATCTATCCATGTGTTCTTCTTGAGAAGAAGAACTGGGACACTAGGCTCCTAAGAGACTAACTCCATGGAACATGAACACATTTTCTCTCATTGAGTCTTGCATTTTGAACCCCTAAAACGTCTTACCAATGTTTGTGCTCTTTATTAGGTCAAGAAGCCTTCTAGATCTATCTCTATATATCTCAATTCCTATCTCATAGGATGCTTCACCTAAACTCTTCATGGAGAAGGTACTTCCTTTCCAGGTTTTAGCATTTGTAGTATAAGAATGTTATTCCCCATGATTATGTGGAATATAAATATGCTCCCACTAAACTCTTGTAACCTTAGATTCTATCTTCATTTTAACTGAAGACAAACTCTTTGATGGTTTTGTAATC
Organism: Alisma plantago-aquatica; assembly: GCA_963693085.1. NCBI lineage: Eukaryota > Viridiplantae > Streptophyta > Magnoliopsida > Alismatales > Alismataceae > Alisma > Alisma plantago-aquatica. Next base: position 546,105,513 of record OY856410.1, on the reverse strand, counting down.
AAGGATTATAGCACTAATATGCTTGCTTCGATCTACATATTGACCTTTGTAGCTTATAGACTTTATTTGCAATATTGGATTTATAAAACCTTTAGGTTGTGTCATGTAGACATCCTCTATAATATTCTTGTTAAAGAATGTAGTTTTAACATCCATTTTGCCAAATCTCATAGTCATACTAAGCTACAATTGCAAGCATTATCCTGATGTATTTAACCATGACAACTAGTGAAAGTTCTCATCATGTTCAACATCTTGAACTTTGAAATCTTTTGCAACCAATATGCTCTTATAAGTTTGTACACTACCATCCATGCCAGTCTTTTATCAATGACACTAAATGCACCCTATGTGTCTTACCCTTCAGATGAATCCACCAAGATCATACCTTGTTTGTTTACATGGACTCCATCTTGGATCTCAAGGACTCAAGCCATTTATCAGACTCTGGTCCCTTAATAGCTTCCACATAGGTTGCTGACTCATCATCTATGATCAACTTACCACCTTCTTAAGCCATAAGACATCATAATCTTTCAAGCTATAGGCATGTTATATGAGAACTACAAGTTTTGTGTGTCACATAAGGAACTTGAAATGACATAACATCTTGTGATTTTCCATGTTCCTGTTGTACCTCTTTTAGATTCAATGCTTTCTTTTTGGTCTCCAACTTTTTGAGTTCTACCTTTTCTCCCTCAGATTCCTATAGAACTAAGTTCCCCTTCAGGTATACAACCATCATGGTCAACAAACAACTTCATTGTTGGAATATATAAGTAGTATTTGACAAAAAAAAATTATTTGATTTGTGGACAAAGATTTTCAAGAAACTATTTTCTTATATAAGATTCAACCATGATCCTTATAAGAGACTCATCGGGACACTTCCCATGCCATATATCATATGTTGTCTTTCAAACCATTTTAGACGGTACATTGTTTTAGTGTAAAGCATGTTCCCAAAAAGGAAATTGGAAGATTAGCTAAATTAGTTGATGATCGCGCCATGACTAACAGGGTGTGATTCTTTCTTTCTAATACACTACCATTATGTTTCAGGTGGATTTCATCATGGTACTCTATCATGATCTATCGAAAGGCCCTCAAACTCTTGGTACAAAGTATTTCCACATCAATCATATTAAAGTGTTAATTACTTATACCAAGTGGGTTATGTACTTCATTCTTAATCTCCTTGAACACTTCAAGATATTTTAGACTTATTTTTCATTAAATAAATTCTTCACATATACTGAGATCATTAGTAAATATAATGATGTACTAATGACCACCTCTAGCATTTATTCTAAAAGGTCTATACATATCAGTATGTATGAGTGCTATTAGAAAGTCGTTCTCCCACTACATATAGTGAAGATGCTATTGTCATATTGTGCAATAAATAAGACTTGCATGCCTATATTGGTTTAATAACCAAAAGAGTCTAGATAACCATCATTATAGATTTTAGAAATGCATTTCTCATTTATGTCTCTAGATTTCAATGATATATGTATTCATTGTTTGGCTCATCAACTCATTTAGTGTAACTGTCTCTAGAACTTTCAAATATAAATTATAAGACATTAGGTACACTTCCATATAAGATCTTATCTTTGGAAGAAAAAAATCAAATGTATCTATGAATCATTGACAGTGCCAAAGCCAAGTAGAAATGGTGATGAGTGAGAACCACATTTAAAATCATTGGTGAGTGGACATAGTTGGGTGAGATATGAGAAATTGGGTGAGTGGGAATTACCAAGAAACAAGGCAAAAAAATGATGGGGGAACTTTGTAGGATTAGCATTGTTCTTCCAATGCCATCCCTAGGTTAAGAGAAGTCACGAGTTCTCTATTTAAGAGTAGTCGATGAACATTTATGGCCATAGTTGGGAGAATAGTTTGACCAATGCTAGGGGGGAGTTGAAAAGTTAGTCTGACTTTACATTAATGTGTGGAATGTTTTGACACCATGGATTTTAGACATTTTGTTTACATATGTTGGGATTTCCATATATGAAAGAGAAAAGTGAATTTGATTAGGATTCTTTGGACATGTATATATATGAAGGTCAGAAATGTTATTTAAAGGGGAATGGATGTTATGGAGGTTTGTATATATACCTAGGGTTAGGTTTTTCGGTCTCTAGGTATGCATGTAGAGATAAGATGATTAGGGTTTTTTAGTTCAGTTGCAATTTAGGTATGTAAATCAATGATCAAAAGGTTCGGAGTTCCTTTCTAAAGAGATTGATGACAAAACTATGACAAAATATTATTGGAGGAGAGGGAGATGATAGAAAGAAAATTGATAAGGAAGGCAGAGTTTTCAGTTCATGAACATTTCTATCACCTACCTATGGTAGGATATAACGTTCATGAAATGTGATAAAAATGAGTCATGCAATTTAAAGCTCATGTACTACTCAATCTGCAATACTAAAATGTGAATTTTTTTTATGATTAATCAAGAAAAAAATACATTAATTTTTGAGAGCCATGACTTTTGCCTCTACCCAATTGAGAGACACTACTTCCTTTCATTCAAACTAAGTTTTTGCTCCTTTGACCCATCAATCACCAGCCCACCATCAACTTCCCTCTCCATTCCATGCAACATTGATTGACCACCATTCCAACATCATACCAATCAACCTTCAATTCAAACCTACTCCCATTTAACCAACAATGATCGACTACAGTAAATCTATAAAGCATATTGCTTCTAAGGTGATCATAGCTAGCGTTAATCTAAAATCCATGGTTTCAAGTCTTAGCACATATGCTAAGGAAGAGTTAATTGATTGTAGTTCTATTCTATGATAATCCATCTCACTAGTCCATTACCACCCTCCACCTATCACGCCCCGTAAGATAGGGTCAAGTGTAGGAATAAGAAGAAGAAAGGAGTCATCTATTACACACCAGATTGTGTTGTCCACTGCCTAAATCAATGAAAATGGTTAGATCTTCTTCTTTTCACATTGTTTGTATTGATATCACAATGTAGAGTGAGTAGTTCATTCATTTTTGTGTGAGAATTAACCTTGTGAACTATTTTTTACAAGTTTATTCCGTTATTTTTTTATTTTTTAACCTTAATTTGATTTATTATTTATTATGTACTACATATTTTATGGATGATCACCCACATTATATAATTTATTATTACATTAGGCCAAGAGAACTTAAAATCCTAGGATTAGAGTACCAATTAACTATGGTTGACTCCCAGACTAGTACTTCAGATCAAAAGTCTCTAGATCAATGGATGTGGTATTTGTCAGTAATGTGAGCACTAGCTTACCATGATATTCATTTGTGTAAATTTCTAAATCCAAAAGGATTGAAATTTGCACAATTCCAACTAATTGTATGTACAAATGTGAATGTGAAGAGAGTAGATGTTGTTAGTGACTCTAAATTTAGATTCCACCCCATTATTTTGCATCATTAATCTATTTCTTGATTCTATTCAAATTCTACTTTAATTGGATTAGGTTAATTTTGTCAAAAAGAACTTTTGATCTAAATATTGATTTTGACTCCAAATGGAAAAAAATGATAAGGTTCTTAAAAATGTTATCTTTAAATTCAATACTTAACTATACTATTTAATACATGTCCATTTGTGGGTGGTTTTTTGTACAAGTTATTTGAATAAAAAATCAATATTTCCACATCCTGGTAAATTTGCTAGTGTGATAATTTTTGACATCATAGATCTAGTCAATAATGGTGTATCTAGATGAACACGAGATATACCTTGCCATAAAGTAAGTCCTCAAATGTTCCGTATGTGTGTGTGTCACTCAATGGCAGTGCATGAATAATGGTCCATGACATCCTCCCAAAACAGTCATACAATGCCTATGTCTCTATATAGTCCACACATATGACAATAAATCCTTGTCCTGCTACATGAATCTGTAGTGAGGGAGTGGTTTTTTCTTGGAAATGTACTAGCATCAAGCACTATCATCTTCTCTGTCTCCCTTCATGTAATGGTGGCTATGGTTCATGTGTACAAACAATCTTGTAAACAAAATGCTATCCATCATTTTTTTAAAATAGGGTAGTGCAAAAATGATAAGCTAGTGGATGCTTTAAACAACCTTTTCTTGGCATCAAGCCAATCTTCTAGACCATTATAGAACATTTTAGAATTCACCAATTGATTGAATGATCTTCTTTAAGTAATTGACTTAACTTTTAGTTAATTGTCTAGGTTGATCCATCTAGTTAATCGGCTAGATATACAGTGGATCATTTGACTGCTCTTGTCCATCCTATCAACTAGATATTTAGTCGATCATTTGGGCTGATCTTATCAGGTCGACTGAATGAACGTTTTTTGTCAATTGTCTATACTTCCAAATAGTATACGATTTCTGCAATTGATTACCTACATCATTTAGCAACCAATTAAACGTGTACCCATGATTATACTCATCTTCTCTGCATCATATGTGTGCATTGGCGGAGGGATGGATGGAAAATAGGGGCAAGTCCCCCTCCCCTCAACACCAATTTTTCAAATAGTAGTATTTAATGCCACCCACAACTCCACAAAAATAGCTTAATAGTAATAATAAATTTTGATTAACAAATACTTTAAATAATTGAGTCAAAAAGGTATCTCCAACAATCACTCCATTCATTATGCATTAATTCCTTAAAATTAAATTGCATTGACTAAAATACTTGTGGTTGTATAGTTCCCTCAAAATATATACATGAGAAAGTGCATTAGAGGCATGCTTTTTTTTCAAAAATAATCTTCAAATAATTGAGGCAAAAAAGGTAATACGTAAATTACTTTGTCAATACAAAATCTAGAAAACTAAATTGTATTGACTTGACTACCCACAACTATTTAGTTCCAACAAAACATGTGTGAGGAAGTTCATCAGAAGCACATTTTCTCCATAATACGTACATGACAAAGTGCATAAACATAAAAAATGGAAATATGATATACTAAATTAGCAAGAAAAAAAATTCTTTAGTGTGGTTTGTGGTAGACATAGTGAGTCCTCAACAAAGTTATATAAAAAAATGTTTGAATTTTGTGTTTAGAATAAAATACATAATTAAACATAATGTGAAATCAATTGTTCCTTTTGGCTGTATCAATCATATCAAAAATTCTCTTTTCAATGAAATATGAGTATTAGAGTTTATTTTATGTTAAACATGTACTGTGCATCCTAGTTATCTTGGATACAGAAACATATGATGACTTCTGCATCATGATATTGTGTCCATTGTTACCAGTGCCAAACAATAATTACTATTTCATCCAGTAATTGTTGCTCCTGATAAGTTGGAAATTGACAACTGATAAGAACTATTAAGGTCTTGATCAATTCAAGGAACAATGGGTACATTCTTATATATTCTTAATTGATTTAGTTTCCAGTATTTCCAAAACTATAATATAATCAATATATCAACTATCATAAACAAATACATTGACAATTGATGTATTGGATGTACCACTATCTATTTGTTGATTCCTATTATAGTTTGAGATATTGTTAAATAAAAATCTTATTACATTTTATATGAATTGTTAGTATTCTAATATTCACTTCATTTGATTAGAAAGCACACAGTCTATGCATATTGATGGAGCTAGGACTTACACTAAAAGATCACTCTTCCAATGGGAGTCCCAAAGATGCACCAAAAACCCTAGGGAGTTGACGTTCTCTCTAGGTTTACCTAGAACTGGTGCTTAGATAACAACTCCAACCCCATAAGAGTATGGAAGCCTTATCATAGTACAGATTTAGGATCAAACCCAAAAGACAACGGTCTTGTTGCAAGCAACAAGTTGAAAAAAGTATAGAACTTCACTTAGCTACTCACTAGTTGGCACTTATATCGAAAAGTTGGATTTTTATGGTTTTAAACTAAAACATGAAAAGTAAAGAAAGCAAGTAAATCTAAGAGTTAAACTATGATAAAGATCACTAGGATGTGATCGATTTTTCACCGCCACTACACATCGATCAACACATGTAAAGCAAAACTTAACCTGCAAAAAGAGTTCGGTCAGTTAGTATCCTTGTAGACCTAGTCTCCTTTCGGATAACCTAGCTACGAGAAGTGCGGGAATGTTGCAACGCCAGCCATTCCCGATCAAATGGTCACATTACTTTACAGCATTCCCCTCGCAAAGTGTGTTCCTCGACTTACCAAGGTTGCATTTCCATACGTCAACTGATTCCATTTCATAGTATGAAAGTGCAACGGATGATAGTGAGTTTACTCCACTTCTTGAGATACACTTCTAGATACCGAAATAGATACATGGTGGATACATGCATCAAGAACCAACATGCAAACGAGTTTCGAATCTAATACTACAAACGTAGACAATTCATACTAAAAGATAAAAGATAACACAAGTTGGAGATCAAGCAACAAGTATTCATTAATCGTTTGATGTTGAACCGACAAAGATAAGAACTCTACATTACAACCTAAGGATTACATTTTACATGATATGAAAGTATGGGTAGCGGGGCTACTCCCCGCACCCTAGTGAAGAAGACTACTCCCTCATGACTAAGACCAAGAAGGAGGCGAGAAGAGAGAGAGAGAGCATCATCCCCACAAGGATGGAAGAAGGTCAACCCCTTGGAGAGAGAGAGCAACGATCCACCAGTCTTTGTAGGTTGCGCGATGAGGAGGTCTCCCCTTCCCACCTTCTTGACGAAGAAGGAGAAAGCAGCTTCAGGATGGAGTATGGACCTCAGACCGACTGCCCCTGGGCGGAGGATGGAAGTGGCAAGAGCTTTGGAACGATTGGGGCAGCCTTTGGACGTTTGCGATCTCTCTTTTTGGAGGACCCTTGGGGTCTTATTTATAGGCTTTGAGTGAAGTCCAAACGGTTTGGAGACCGTTTGGACCTCAAGACCGTTTGGGGCCTCAAGACCGTTTGGACTGTGAGACCATTTGGCTTCAAACGGTCTTGAGACCGTATGAACTCCATGGGGTCTCGGGACCGTTTGGCTTCATGCGGTCTTGAGACCGTTTGAATTCCATGCGATCTCGGGACCGGTTGGCTTCATGCGGTCTCAGGACCGTTTGAACTCCATGCGGTCTCGGGACCGGTTGGCTTCATGCGGTCTCGGGACCGTTTGAACTCCATGCGGTCTCGGGACCGGTTGGCTTCATGCGGTCTTGAGACCGTTTGACTCCATGCAGTCTTGGGACTGGTTGGCTTCATGCGGTCTCGGGAACGTTTGGACTCCATGCGGTCTCGGGACCGGTTGGCTTCATGCGGTCTCGGGACCGTTTGAACTCCATGCGGTCTCGAGACCGTTTGAACTCCATGTGGTCTCGGGACCGGTTGGCTTCATGTGGTCTCGGGACCGTTTGAACTCCATGCGGTCTCGGGACCGGTTGGCTTCATGCGGTCTTGAGACCACTTGACTCCATGCGGTCTCGGGATCGGTTGGCTTCATGCGATTTTGAGACCGTTTGACTCCACTCGGTCTTGAGGCTGGGTTATTCTTTTATGATTTTTTTGTGCTTTTTCTGCATATATAAAAGGAAAAAGTTAGTCTGATGGTGTATTTACAAAAAGGGGTAAAATTAGGATTATGTATAGTTTAAACTTAAAAAGAGTATGGAAATCTAAGGAAAAAGACTAAGATAAATGACTAAAATAGGAGGTTATCACCCCCCCTAACTTAGAGTCTAGCTTGTCCTCAAGTTAGATAGAGCTGAGACATGTAATGGTGAGGCGATTTTATTTAGGATTTCCATACTCTTGCTTCAATTCTTGACCTGAGTTCCCCTGGGGTCATATCAAATCTTATTGCATGCCTTGATTCTTTCAGATTTCGAGAGTTGCTTAGATCTCAGGTTCTTTCCGTATCTCAAAGTTTGCATTGGGACCACCTTATTTTGTGCATGTTGTTGACTCTAATCAGCTTTATACCTCTCTGAAAAACCTACTGGAAGCTAGAAAGGGTATGAGGGTTGGCTAAAGGCTTTGAAGTGTAGCTCCCCCTTCAAGTGGGGGAGGGGCTGTCTATGCTTTTTAGAATCTCACTACCGGGCACGACACATCTGCCTTTATGAGGGCAGCTGAATGTACCGGCCGAGCGAGTCCTTTATGAGCCTTTCATATACTTGGAAACTTTAGGGTTTCACTACCGGGCACGACACATCTGCCTTTGTGAGGGCAGCGGAATGTGCCGGCCGGGTGAGACCTTCGTCAGTTCTTCGTATAGATCCTTATGCGTGGCACAACTCTCATAATTTTATTCGTCTCTCTGGCTTTTATTCAATAACTCACATGCTTGGGTTTTGGGATTTTTGAGAATTTATTTTGGGCGGCCAAGCCTCTTTTATTTTGAAGAGAGGAAAGTTGTTCTTAAAGTTTTTCAACGTGCACTTATTTGGTTTGTGGTCCACTAGCAGAACTTTTTGATTTGGAAGTTGCCTGATTTCCCTCTCATCCTCGAGATCTTGGCTTATTTCTGCCTTGATTTTGACCTGTGGAGAGTCAGATGAAGAATTGAAGCAAAAATGTGGAATCAGTGGTGGGTGGAAATTGTTAAATCGCCATTAAATGTCTAAGTGCTATTTACTTGTAGGGACTAACATGATTTTAGAGTTAATTGAGGTGACTTTATTCAAAAAGGGAAGAAAAAGGGGATACCTTGCCCTTGTCTAATGTACCCCCCCCTAACTTATCACTCACTCTGTCCTCAGAGTGTCAAAGTGATAGAGTGAGAGGAAATTAGGATAAGGGCTTTGGCTAAACAAAGTCATGGAGTCATGGGTTGCCTCCCAAGTAGCACCTTGGTTTAACGTCACTGGCTCGACGAAGTTGTAGGGTTGTTATGCTGTTGGCGTAGCATCTCTGATGTCGATGGTTTGTCGATGCATTTTGTCTTCCTGAGTGTAATATCTTTTTAAACGGTGCCCGTTGACCATTCGTTCTCCTCCGTTGTTGTCGATAATAATGGCAGCTCCTGTTGGGTAGATATGTTTTATAGTGAAGGGTCCGGACCATTTTGTTCTAAGTTTTCCGGGGAATAATTTGAGCTTGGAATTGAATAGGAGCACTTTGTCGCCAACGGCGATATCTTTTCTCTTAAGATGTCCATCGTGCCACATTTTTGTTTGCTCTTTATAGATTCTGGCACTGTGATATGCTGTCATTCAAAGTTCTTCTAACTCCTGTAGCTGGAGTTGTCTGTTCTCCCCTACACTTTTAAGGTCGAAGTTTAGTTGCTTGATGGCCCACCAGGCTTTATGTTCCAGCTCGACTGGAAGATGACATGACTTCCCATACACCAAACGGAACGGAGTTGTCCCAATTGGTGTTTTGTAAGCAGTTCGGTATACCCAGAGGGCATCAGGAAGTTTGGTGGACCAATTAGTGCGGTTTTTATTCACTGTTTTTTCAAGAATCGTCTTTAACTATCTATTGGATACTTCTACCTGGCCACTAGTTTGTGGGTGGTAAGGCGTGGCGACTTTGTGATGGACTCCGTATTTTCTTAGTAACGCTTCGAAACTTTGTTCCAGGAAATGGGTCCCGCCATCCGATATGACCATTCTTGGAACTCCAAATCTCGGAAAAATAGTATCTTTGAACAATTTGATAACATGTTTGGAGTCGCTGGATACGGTGGGTACAGCTTCGACCCACTTTGAGACGTAATCTACTACGACCAGAATGTAAGAGAAGCCATATGATGAAGGGAAAGGTCCCATGTAGTCTACCCCCCATACATCAAACAGCTCAATTTCCTACCACATACTGAGGGGCATTTCATCCCTTTTTGATATGTTGCCCGAAAATTGACATTTGTCGCAGGCTTTCATGAAATCATACGAGTCTTTTGATATGGTGGGCCAAAATAAACCGGATTGTAAAATTTTTATGGCGGTTTTCTTGGCGCTCATATGCCCCCCTGTGGGTCCGGAATGGCAGTGGTCTAAGACTGGGGTTATTTCTTCTTCTGGCAGGCACTGACGAAAAAGTCCGTCGGCACAGAGGTGGAATAAGTAGGGTTCGTCCCAATGATAACGTTTTATTTCGTGAAGGAACTTCCTTTTATCCTGATATGAAGCAGATGAGTGGATAATCCCTGTGGCCAGGTAATTAACGATATCAGCATACCAAGGAAAACTATGAGTGGCCTTCATGAGTTGATCATCAGGGAGAGAATCCCTGATAGGGATTTTATCTTTTTCTTCAACTTCGATCCTGCTGAGATGATCGGCCACAACATTCTCCATGCCACTTTTATCTTTGATTTCCAGGTCGAATTCTTGGAGCATCAATACCCAGCGAATAAGCCTGGGTTTGGCGTCCTGTTTTTGGATCAGGTATCAGATAGCAGAATGGTCAGTGTAGACGATGACTTTAGAGCCAATCAGGTAGGAATGCAATTTTTGGAACGCGTAGATGATAGCTAGAAACTCTTTTTCCGTGGTGGTGTAGTTTTTTTGTGCTTCGTCTAGCGTTTTGGATGCGTAGTAGATGACATAGGGTTTCTTATCGATTCGTTGTCCTAAAACAGCCCCTATGGCATAATCACTTGCGTCGCACATGATTTCGAAGGGTTGTGACCAGTCTGGAGCCCTTAGAATAGGTGCGGAGATTAATGCCTCTTTGAGGGTGGAGAAACTTTGCATACATTCTTGGTCAAAAATGAAATCGGCATCTTTGGTTAGGAGTTGGGTCATGGGTTTAGCTATTTTCGAGAAGTCTTTGATGAATCTTCTGTAAAACCCTGCATGACCCAGGAAAGCTCGGACTCCCCTTATGTCCTTCGGAGGTGAAAACTTTGAGATAACATCGATCTTTGCTTTGTCAACCTCGATTTCCCTATCACTTACCCTATGTCCGAGGACGACACCTTCTGTTACCATGAAATGACATTTTTCCCAGTTCATGATAAGGTTCGTTTCCTCGCAGCGTTGCAAAACTCGTTCAAGATTATTTAGACAGTTGTCGAAGGAGTCTTCGTAGACAGAGAAATCATCCATAAAGACTTCCATAACAGATTCAGTTAACCCGGCGAAGATAGCATACATGCAGCGTTGGAAAGTGGCAGGAGCGTTACATAGCCCGAATGGCATTCTTCTGAAAGCATATGTCCCAAAGGGACAAGTGAAGGTGGTTTTTTCTTGGTCCTCCGGGTGTATGGGTATTTGGTAAAACCCTGAGTAATCATCGAGATAACAGAAATACTTTTGGTGGGCCAGGCATTCTAGGACTTCATCAAGGAAAGGCAGAGGGTAGTGGTCTTTCCTTGTAGCTTTATTCAACTTCCTATAATCAATGCACATTCGCCACCCCGTTACAGTCCTAGTAGCTACTAGCTCATTTTTATCGTTGATTACTATAGTAGTGCCCCCTTTCTTTGGAACAACCTGAACTGGACTGACCCACTGAGAGTCAGAGATAGGATAGATCATGCCAGCTTTGAGTAGTTTGAGGATTTCCAGACGAACTACCTCTTTCAAGTTTGGGTTTAATTTTCTTTGATGTTCACGAGAGGGTTTAAATTCTTCAACCATAGGAAGCTTGTGCATACACAGAGCCGGGTTTATGCCTGTGAGGTCTGTTATTTTATATCCAATGATCTTTTTATGCTTCCTCAGTTTATCCAGAAGTTTGAGTTCTTGGTCTTTGGTAAGGGTGGAGCTGATAATAACCGGGCATAGTTCTTCCTCATCTAGGAAAACATATTTGAGCCCTGTGGGTAAAGTCTTCAATTCAGGGGTTTTTGGTGGTTCTGCTGCTTCAATGGTAGTGATGGATTTAATTTCTTCAAAAGTAGCCTTTGGCGCTTCTTCTATCTTTTCTAAGTGTTGGAGGCATTGCTGGACTAGTTCATTTGCAGAAAATTCAACTTCCGGATTGATAAGAGCATTCTCAAGTTTGTCTATTGGCTCGGAGATTTCTAATTACGACATTTGTTGAATTGCATCTAAAAGGAAAACTTCTTCTTGGATGTTGGGGCCTTTCATACTATCAAGGACGCGGAATTGAATTGCTTCTTTTCCGAGCCTAAGAATGATGGTTCCAGCTTCGACGTCGATTAGCGCTCTGGCAGTAGCTAGGAAAGGCCTTCCGAAAATGATCGAATACCTCAAGTCTTCTTTAATATCCATGATAACAAAATCACATGGAACGTAGGCATCCCTTCCTATCCTTACTGGGATATCTTCAATGATTCCCAACGGTGCGGTAATGGTGGAGTCGGCTAGTTGAATAGTCATTGTTGTAGGCAGCAAGTAAGTGAAGCCAAGACGTTGGCACATTGAGTAGGGCATAATAGATATGCTGGCCCCGAGGTCAGCCAATCCTTTCTTTGTAGATGCGTTTCCAATGAAACATTGGATTCCGAAGGAACCTGGGTCCTTCTTCTTTTTGGGTAGTTTGTTCAAGATTATGTCAGAAGTGGTTTGAGCAAGCTTGACAGTCTCTTGCTCTTTGGTGATATACTTTCATGATAGTAAAGTTTTGAGATATTTTGCCCATGCCGGTACTTCAGTCAGAGCGTCAAGGAGTGGGATGTCAATATACAATTTCTTCATTGCTTCCTTGAACTTCTGAAACCTGGCGTCCATTTTTTTTCTTATAGTCTGCCCGGATACGGGATCCTTGGTTTGAATTGCGGGACCTCGGGTTCTGCAGGCACCTGCTCTTTGTTTTTGTCCTTTGTGCCTTCGGGGGATTTCTCAATCCCTTGTTGCAAAATCTCTTTTGTCATGAAAATAGGCACATCATCATCATCCAGGGTGATCTTGGTAGGTTCAGGAAGAATGCGTCCCGACCTTGTGGTGACGGCATTCAGCTGTTCATGTTTGTTTTGCCCATACTTGGAATTTGGTTTAGGCTGCCCAGCAAGAGTGCCTGCCGAAGGCTTCAACTGTGCAGCAATCTGGGCAAGCTAGGCTTCAACTGCCTTCTGTTGGGCTTGTTGGTTAGCCAGCATGGTTTGCTGAGATTGTAGCATCTGTCTTATCAAAGATATCTAATCTTCCGGCTGTGCAGTAGCATTTTTCTGAAGACTTTGTTGTTGAGGCTGCTGAGTATGCAACTGCGGATGAAGTGGGGGATGAGTGTACTGATAGTAGGCTGATTGGTTTCTAGGGTAGTTAGCCCTAGGGAAATTGTTCCTTGGGTTCCCTTGATTTTGGTTAAAATTGTTTGAGAACCCAGGTGGTAGCCTACTATCAGACCCCCCTTGTGTCTGATGTTGCGGATTCGCAGCTCCAGAAGGATTCCCATACTGGAACCCAGGATGATTCCTTGGTTGACTAGGGTTGTAGTAAACTTGTCCGGGAATAGCGTGGATGGAGTTGACTTGTTCCAGAATCTAATCTTCGACTTGATTAGTGATGGGCTCGTATGGTTGTGGTGGTGGATGCAGATCCATCATTACGTTATACAACATTCTGCAGGAGAGGGTCGGATGGTCCGAAGCATGACAGGCCTCACATGATCCTGTGACGGCCTTAACTTGTTGTACAAAAGGGGCTTTCTTTTTTTCGACCTCTCCAAGAGAAGCTTCGAGGGCTTGTTGTTTATGAACAATAGTTTGCAAGGCTTCAGCTATAGCTTTCATCTCTGTGGATTCTTCAGCTTTGAAAACTTTAAGGACACTTTTCCCAGCTGACCGTCCCCAGTTGGACTGGTTTTCAGTGCCTAAAGTAACAATCTTCCAAGCGTCCTCATAGTTCTTCCTCATGAAATTTCCTCCAGATGAGGAATCTAGGAATTGTTTAATATCATCGCTTACCCCCCGATAAAAAGTTTCTATTAGTTGATTCTGTGAAATTCCATGATGAGGGCATTTGCGTAGAAGTTCCTTAAATCTTTCCCATGCCTCAGCGAGTGTTTCCCCAGGTAGCTGGGAGAAGTGATTGATTTGCCCTCTGATTTCATAGGTCAGCGAGGGTGGGAATAACTTCTCTAGGAATTTTTCCTCTAGAGGGGCCCAAGTGGTTATAATAGGTTCTTTGTCCAATGAGTTGTACCAACTCAAGGCCCTTCCAGATAAGGTGAAATGGAACAGGAGAAGCATTATCGCATCGAAAGCGATACCGGCTTGCGGGACCAGGCGGCATAATGCCTTAAATCTTTTCAAATGGTCCATGCAATCATCTCCTGAACCTCTAGAGAAGGAGATTCCTTGCATAATCTGGATCCACTGGGTCCAGATCTCAAAGTTTGGGATGTTGATGATCAGAGGCCGGACCGGGTGGTTGTCCTCGTAGTTTTTCGGGACTGCATAGTCCCTTAGTTGCTTGTTTCGTAACTCGAGCTGAGCAGCCTCGATCTCCGCTCTTATGCGGGCTTGCTCTTCTGCTCGTATCTCCGCTTGTATTTGGGCACGGGTGTCTGCGATAAGTTGTGCCCGTTGTGCGGCGATGGCAGTATTAACTCTATCCATTATCAAAGCAGCTTGGTGCTGTTCGTCAGCCATTTGTCTAACGCGTTGGCGATTGAGATAGATTCGGCGGTGGAAACTTCTCTCTACCTCGGAGTCAAACTCCGGATCAGGGGAGAATCCGCGACTATGCGGTGATTGCATGCACGTGTTCTACCTGAGTAGAGAAAAGAGAACACCTTTTAGATAATAGTGAAAATATGAAAGTTTCAAGAAGATATAGAGTTATGATTCAAAAAGAAAGTGTAAAATCCTAACCAACTAGAAAGGTACTAAGTGAAATAACAACGTTCCGTTGTCCCCGGAAACGACGCCATTTTTTGATGGAGCTAGGACTTACACTAAAAGTTCACTCTTCTAATGGGAGTCCCAAAGATGCACCAAAAACCCTAGGGAGTTGACGTTCTCTCTAGGTTTACCTAGAACTGGTTCTTAGATAACAACTCCAACCCCATAAGAGTATGGAAGCCTTATCATAGTACAGATTTAGGATCGAACCCAAAAGACAACGGTCTTGTTGCAAGCAACAAGATGAAAAACGTATAGAACTTCACTTAGCTACTCACTAGTTGGCACTTATATCGAAAAGTTAGATTTTGATGGTTTTAAACTAAAACATGAAAAGTAAAGAAAGCAAGTAAATCTAAGAGTTAAACTATGATAAAGATCACCAGGATGTGATCGGTTTTTCACTGCCACTACACATCGATCAACACATGTAAAGCAAAACTTAACCTGCAAAAAGAGTTTGGTCAGTTAGTATCCTTGTAGACCTAGTCTCCTTTCAGATAACCTAGCTACGAGAAGTGCGGGAATGTTGCAACGCCAGCCATTCCCGATCAAATGGTCACATTACTTTACATCATTCCCCTCGCAAAGTGTGTTCCTTGACTTACCAAGGTTGCACTTCCATACGTCAACTGATTCCATTTCATAGTATGAAAGTGCAACGGATGATAGTGAGTTTACTCCACTTCTTGAGATACACTTCTAGATACCGAAACAGATACATGGTGGATACATGCATCAAGAACCAACATGCAAACGAGTTTTGAATCTAATAGTACAAATGTAGACAATTCATACTAAAAGATAAAAGATAACACAAGTTGGAGATCAAGCAACAAGTATTCATTAATCGTTTGATGTTAAACCGACAAAGATAAGAAATCTACATTACAACCTAAGGATTACATTTTACATGATATGAAAGTATGGGTAGCGGGGCTACTCCCCGCACCCTAGTGAAGAAGACTACTCCCTCATGACTAAGACCAAGAAGGAGGCGAGAAGAGAGAGAGAGAGCATCATCCCTACAAGGATGAAAGAAGGTCAACCCCTTGGAGAGAGAGAGCAACAATCCACCAGTCTTCGTAGGTTGTGCGATGAGGAGGTCTCCCCTTCCCACCTTCTTGACGAAGAAGGAGAAAGCAGCTTCAGGATGGAGTATGGACCTCAGACCGACTGCCCCAAGGCGGAGGATGGAAGTGGCAAGAGCTCTGGAACGATTGGGGCAGCCTTTGGATGTCTGCGATCTCTCTTTTTGGAGGACCCTTGGGGTCTTATTTATAGGCTTTGAGTGAAGTCCAAACGGTTTGGAGACCGTTTGGACCTCAAGACCGTTTGGGGCCTCAAGACCGTTTGGACTGTGAGACCGTTTGGCTTCAAACGGTCTTGAGACCGTATGAACTCCATGCGGTCTCGGGACCGTTTGGCTTCATGCGGTCTTGAGACCGTTTGAACTCCATGCGATCTCGGGACCGGTTGGCTTCATGCGGTCTCGAGACCGTTTGAACTCCATGCGGTCTCGGGACCGGTTGGCTTCATGCAGTCTCGGGACCGTTTGAACTCCATGCGGTCTCGGGACCGGTTGGCTTCATGCGGTCTTGAGACCATTTGACTCCATGCGGTCTCGGGACCGGTTGGCTTCATGCGGTCTCAGGACCGTTTGGACTCCATGCGGTCTCGGGACCGGTTGGCTTCATGTGGTCTTGGGACCGTTTGAACTCCATGCGGTCTCTCGGGACCGTTTGAACTCCATGCGGTCTCGGGACCGGTTGGCTTCATGCGGTCTTGAGACCGTTTGACTCCATGCGGTCTCGGGACCGGTTGGATTCATGCGGTCTTGAGACCGTTTGACTCCACTCGGTCTTGAGGCTGGGTTATTCTTTTATGATTTTTGTGTGCTTTTTCTGCATATATAAAAGGAAAAAGTTAGTCTGATGGTGTATTTACAAAAAGGGGTAAAATTAGGATTATGTATAGTTTAAACTTAAAAAGAGTATGGAAAACTAAGGAAAAAGACTAAGATAAACGACTAAAATATGAGGTTATCACATATGTATACAAGTTAATAAATTACCATTGACATTGTCTGTGATAACAACAACAACAACAACAACAACAACAACAACAACAGAAAGACCATTCACTATCATGAATACTACTAATATACTCTTCATTAAAACTAGACAATGATAAGTGTCACAATTACTCGATGGTTGTGGATATTGAAAACAAAATATTTGACACTATTAGTAATAAAGAATTAAAGAAGTCATTCATAGGATAAAATCTTAACAAATATTGTAAATTATATCAAGTGAGATTATGTTTCTCACTATGACATGTATTAGTATATCAAAATGTCATTAGTTTAAGTGTATTTTAATTATTAATTAAAAATACTAGTGTTATTGGGCATATTTGTAACTTTTAGTCAACGACTAATTTTGTTTGTGCCCCCCCCCCTTGAAATTTGGCAGGCTCCTTCCTAGTATGTGTATAACCTTGTAGGCTACACATTATGTTGGTAATCATGTATGTTATCATATTCTGACATCACCAGAAATGAGCCATATCTAGAAACACACAATTTACACTTAAGTAATGGATTAGTTGGTTAGCATTTTAATCATATAACATAACCAATATTAGAGTGATCATACAATTCTATTGTCTCTAATATTAAGATCAAATCTAAAGCATGAAAATTTCATTTACTTAATGTTCATCTTTGTTCCTCAATGAAGAGTAGATTATTTGAGATGCATGTGGGCTCAATATCAAATATTGACTCAATGAGCATGGTCATTATTTTTATATTCTCTCCTATTATGCAATTAAGATATCACATAAATAGGAGGGACACATTCCATATACTCACTCACATTAATCGACATGTTATAGAGTACACCCAAGCCCTACTGGAATGGCAACCCTTATTCAAGGTTATTTTGAAATTATTAAAGTACACTAAAAATATGTGATTATTATCATGACCTCAATTCTAAGGACCACAATCACCATTGTCGCATTGATATATCATTCTGACTTCCATTTCTAGTTTCCATGTATCATACCCAAAATGGGTATTAGGGATGGGAATTAAAACTAGTAGCTCTTGGATTACCAGAAACTATAACACTCCATTATATTCATTTGGTCAACCATTCAATGAGTGAGTGAATGGTGTGGGAATCCAAAATGTAGTTGTAGTGTGGTTATGCTATCATATAGCATAACCAGTATTAGAGTGATCATACAATCTTATTATCTGTAATATCAAGATCAAATCTAAAGCATGGAAATGCCATATGCTTATTGTTCATCTTTGTTCCTCAATCGAGAGTGGAGTATTTTAGATGCATGTGGGCTCAATATCAAATATTGACTCAATGAGAATGGTCATTCTTTTTATAGTATTTCCTATCATGCAGTCAAGAGATCATATGCATAGGGGGGACACATTCCAACAACTCACTCACATTAATTGACATGTTATAGAGTACACCCAAGCCCTACTGGAATGGTAACCCTGATTCAAGGTCATTTTGGAATTATTTAAAGTACTATAAAAACATGTTATTATTATCATAACCTCAATTCTAAGGACCACATTCACCATTTTCACATTGAGATATGATTCTAACTTCCATTTATAGTTTCCACGAATCCTACCCAAAATGGGTATTAGGGATGGGACTTAAAACTAGTAGCTCTTGGATTAGTAGAAACCATACCAATCCATTCTACTCATTTGGTCAACCACTCAATCAGTGAGTGAATGGTGTGGGAATCCAAAATGTAGTTTTGGTGTGGTTTGAGGTATGGCTATTATTGAACTAGAGATTTGTAGCAGTTGGTCAGGTAAATATCATGTGTTCTACATGACAAAGGAAAATTAGGAATATAATGTGGATGATGCAACATGAAAACCAGTGTGATTGCTACATCTATCAATTGTAATTTATATTGGCATATGACACTGATATATGTAAATTTAGCTACTACTCGTCAGTTGTCTCTAATGTATAATTTTTTTTGGAAAGCAATTGTTTTCACTGCACATGACTTTGCTGGGGTGGATGGGAGCCTACGATCACTCTGTGATTTGGGATTAAAAATACCATGGTTATTGTAGTGGTCACACACTAATTTTCTTGCAGGTGGTTTAAATAGTTGATGGAGTGCATCATGCATAATCTTCTCCATTTCCATCCCTAGTCGATATGCCTCGTACACTAGCTCATTAACAAGTACCTACATGATGGACTTGATATCAAGTAAACCAAATAGACATAGGTATCACTCAACACATATACTAGTATTATGTATTATTTTTATCCTAATTTCCACAATACTATTGACTAGGGACTTAGACAAGAACAAATTATCTTAACACATAAGTGATCTCACATTCAGTTTCTCAACCCAAAATGCAATGCCATTAAGACATTCTTAGGACATTATTTTATTTAATCATTATCACATAGTAATGTGAACATAACAAATGAAAATGTATTTATTTTAAATCAAGTACAATGTATCCCATTAAAATTATCATATGACTAGCTCTTAAGGAATACAACCAACACTTTATCCTTACAGTTCTTCATCTATATTACTCTTATCAATGATATCATTCCTTTTAATGTGTTTTAGGGAATATGATGGGAAGAAGATACATCCTTACCACCCATAGGAGGATGGAGTTTCTAGTTGTCATAGGATGTTGCCAGTAACATCATGGATGTAGGTAGCATAAATAATCTCTTTATCTTTTAAGTGTTTTTTTTATGATAAGCATATTTAGAGAAATTAGGTTTGTGTGTATTGTGGGTATTTAGGCTTAATATAGTCTCTTTTTGACCTTGATAGTGCCTTATTAGGCATATATTATTAGGGTGTTTCTTGACTAACGAGGGTAGAACTACCCTTTTGACATGCTATTGTGGCCTCGAGTGGGATTAGGCATCACTCTATTTCTACCCAATCTGGGTTTGACTTCTCTTGGTCCATACATGGTTAGGGAAAGATGGGAGTGGTGGTTGGGGATGGTGTAGCTTATAGAGTAAAAATGTAATAAAAAGCAGGGTTCTCTTTTAAAGGAATTAGATTGGTACTGTAACATCCCTGACCTGGGTTATGATTTAACCCTAGGTGTTTTGTTTAATAAAAGTGATTATATTCTTGCTCTTATCTTTTTAAATATAATTAAGGCTCAAGAGGAACTTATATTGCAATTATAGTCCTTTTTGAATATTGTTGAAATCAATGTTTTGCTTATTTTGGACTAAAGTGCAAATTACCCAAGTTGAGGGGTTTATTTGCAAATTTTGCATGATAATATGTTCCTCATGTGTTGAAGCATCATGAGAGTGAAGATGATGCATAGGTATGGCTTGTGATAGCCTGAATACCAAGAAAGAGCTGATAAAGTAATGTTTGTGCATGAAAACCTAGTTTTGGTGTAATGTGCAATTTACCCAAAACCTAGGGTGCAATATGCAATATAGCACTTCAAAAAGGTCCCTAATCTTTCTTGGCATCATGTGGAGTAAATAAAATGAGAGGGGTGTCTCTTTTGTATCTCCTTGAAGGAGAGAGAATCTTGATATTAAAATAATCAAGATTTAAGCATAATGGAAACATTAGTTCAAATTAAAGCAAGAATAAATAAAATAATTAAAGGGCCTTCAACCAAAATTAAAATGGTTGGATTCAGATTTGTGTGGACGTCCTTTAGATTTGCAAGGACCACGAAATTTCCTAAGGAGGTGAAAACTCCACTCGCCTTATTATAAGAAAAAGAATTTCCACTGAAATATGGATATTACTTTTATAAGGGATTAAGGTGCTTAATTTCTTTTCCATTAATTCATGGATAATGGAAGGGATCTCGGTGGGGATAGAGTTGCATTTGCATGAAAGAAACCAAGGGGGAAGTGGTGGCAACAATTTTCGAATTAAAAAGATTTTTATAAAACATTTTCTCTCTCATTGATTTTCTTATAAAAGAACCCTTTACCACTCAACCAAGGACTTTTTCGGATTCCTTTCTTCTCCTTGCTTGAAAAAACGACTAAGGGAGCTAGGAACAGCAGGAAGAACGCCCCCAACCTGTTGGTAAGTCCTTGACCTTCGTTCTTCTTTATTTCATGGTGGAAATCATAAAACAATGCATAATTTCTTCTTTTCTTCACTCCATCTTCAACCCTAGCTGATCCTTTCACTACAAAATCTTGACAACGGACCTTGGGTAGTATTTAGAGCTTCATCCACCATTGGATCCGTGAATCTTGGAGCTTGGGATCAGATTAGAAGGCGGGTTATATAACTTGAACCCTTAATCGTTGTCATTGAATTCAATTTCTCAATTCAATTGATTTAATTGTTATTCTTGCAATTCCCTTGTTTGATTGATGGAGTTGCCATGGAAATGGCAGTAGTTTTGTGAGTCTAAAGGTTGAAGATGATAACCTGATCACAAACACACACCTCAACCAAGAACAAGAGCAAATAGTCTCAGACCTTTGGTCCAAATGGTTTGCAAACCGTTTGGTGTCTTGGACTCCAAACCGCATGAGAGGGTAGATCATTTGGTTTAGTTGACCATTTGAGGTCTGAATCTAAGTTTGTGTTGGATAATGATCCAATGGATCCAATTGATTTATTAAATGTGTGTACAATCCTTCAATTGGAAACCCTAATCAAGTTGATTGAAGAATCCTTGATTGGTCCTAACGATTTCAAGACAAATTGGGTCAAACGCTCTTGAGACCGTTTGAGCCCAAATGGTCTTGAAACCATTTGGGATCAAACGGTTTCAAAATAGTTAGGAGGGTTAGTGGTTGATCCTTGACAATTGGATAAAGATCTAATGGTGTTAATTGATGAAAATAATCAATTCAATGATGCAATTACATTTGATTGGATTGATGAATGTGCCTAAGAGCCCTTGTGGTTTTGGGGACAAATTTGGCCCAAACGGTCTTGAAACCATTTGGAGTCAAACGGTTTCAAAACTGTTTGGGGTCAAACGGTTTCAAAACCGTTTGGTGTTAAACGGTTTCAAAATCGTTTGGTGATGCAACCTCAAAACTGAATGAAAGTTGAATGCGGTTCAATCATTTGGAAATTGAAGGTGATGATTATTCCAATGATCCAATGATTGATAGTGATGATAATCAATGAAGGTACAAAGGTTGAAACCCTAAAAGTACATAAGTGATTAGTGACATTTGAGGACTGAAACCTAGTTTCTTGTAATAAGAACAATAATTTTGTACACTATGGTAGTCATAGTTGTATGTACTTGATTGAAGGGCTAATATAACCCTAACCAAGTTGAGAGGATGATAGAATGGAATTCATACATGAGTATGATTCATGTGGTGATTAATGGTATGATCCTTAAGTAAAGAGATCATGAAACCCTAATCATGAGCATAAACCCTAATTGATAAGGTTGTTGAACCTTAACCATAATGTAGGGAAATTATAATTGGAACCCTAATCCATGGTATGGATGTAACCCTAATCTAGGGTGATGATTTGTGTAAACCTAATTTAGGGTAATGTGATGCAAAACCCTAATTGGGATGAATAGTAAACCCTAATTATGAGTAATGGAATATGGAACCCTAATTGGGATGAATAGTAAACCCTAATGGTGGATTATGGAATGTAGTCCCTATTCTGGGATGAAATTTATGTGAAACCCTAACTAAGAATGGTATCATGAGAAACCCTGATGTTTGATGTGATGTGAAGCTCAAATCCAGGGATATACTATGTAATGCTTAATGAACCCTAATCTTGGGCAATATGGTGATAAACCATAACCCTGATATGGGTGATGGGATGATTATTCTCAAAAGACATGAAATGGGAAACCCTAATCCTGGTAAGGGAATAGTGGTGTTACCCATGAATAGTGAATTCATATTTGTTATAAATGGTACTGAGATGCAATTGATATCACTGTTATCATTTGAGCTAACCATGCAAGTATGTTGAAATGATGATCATGGCCAGGTATGAGCTATGATATTTAATTCACTACTGTGTTTGGGCCTTGTGTGCCATAATATACCTTGCTTCCTGGTAAAAGGTAACAAGAGAGTTAATGGGCCTCAAGTACCATGTGTGATACTTGTAATAGCAAGTATCATGTTTGCCTTGGTCAGTTGACCTAAAGGTGATAGTTACCTGGAAAAGTGGTAACAATGCTTAATGATGAATCAAGGGTTTAATTACCCAGAGCCATATGATTATGGTGATGAGATTGTAAAGGGATGAGAATTTCCAATTTTGAAATAAGGGACTGAGTTCCCAATGTCTTTTAAAGACTGTTAAGTAGTTAATGACATTAGTACATGTTCCTTTATAGCATTGTCATAATAAGTTATGCTTGAGAACTTGGCTGATGCTAAAAGAATATGAAAATGTACTTAATTAATCAAGTGAGATCTATTCACATAGTGCTCTGACCATAGATCCATCATCGTCAGAAGTTGATGATGATGAAATAGGTTTTCCTATGGAATTCTTGGAGTTCACATATTTTAAATATGTGGGGGTAAATGGGCAAAAATATCCTTATGTCCTTATGAAGAGATTGAGGGAAGGTAAACATCAAACCTCTCACTCCTTCATGTGTTGGGATAGATGTATCATAAATCTCCCGATGGTTGGGATGGATGTATCATTAATCTCCCAATGATATTTAATGTCGGGTAGATGGAGATAAACATTAAATCTCTCGATTGCCGATGAGAGTGCAGTTGACGCTGTAATTCTATAGCAAAGTTCTAGTATACCCTGGAAAGCTATTTGAGCAGTTAACACAGTCTTGCTTGTGGTCCCGTACTGACCGGGAAGTGGGAGGTCATGGGAATCCATCTCTTCCATTGACCTATTTATGGTACCGATTTTGATTTAGGAATGGTTGGTTGGAGTATGAGCGGTATACCTCATATCCTCAGAGCTTAATTATGTTGTGAAATGTAATCATCCGTGTAGCGTATTTGCATAAGATTGAAATACGAGAATCATTGGTTGATGATATACTGCTTAACATGTCCTTGATGCATAAAGGCTATTTATGTTCTTCAATTCTTTATTGAATATTGACATGCTTCTTATTAAGTTAAAGTTGAAATACTTGCATATGAATGTTGCTCTAATATGCATAGATGTTGAATTATCTGCTGTTAAGCCTATGATTCCATTGCTCAGTTTATTTCTCTTAAACTGCAATAATAATGTTACGGCAGAGAGTTATATTTCCCGCTGGGGAAATTTTTATAATTGTCTCACCCCCGTGGGATCCAACATTTTTAGATAGACGCAAACAACAAGCTAGAAACCCTTCTATAGGGGAAGAGCAGCAGCAGTCACAAGGATAGTAGTGATCCATCAGGTGGAGACATTGGCTGTCTGGTTTTGTATAGTTAGTCCTATGAGTCATCTATGTACTCTCGGGTCCTAGGAGTTAGTGCTTTTGATAATTTGATCTTAGATTTTGGCTTGGTGCCTCGAGATTTTTATACTACCTGTGTACAGTTGAGACAGAGTAGTGAATGTTGTAACTCTCGAGAAGAAACAGTACAAGAGATGTACTTGTGAACCAAAATGTACTGATTTACTTTGGTTCTAAATGAAAGAGTTTTCCTATGAATGGATCTCTTGATAAATGGTTTTAATTTTTAGTGATTTTCAGTAATTCCACTGCTAATAATACGCTTCTGCATTAGTTAATCTCATTTTGTGAATCAGATGCCACAAGTTAGTTGGTATCAGAGCTCTAGGTTTGCTGAGTATATAGAGACATAGAATTAAGGTTGTTGAGTCTATTCTAAGTGTTTTCTAGTTTATCTGATAGTGTCTTCTGCTCATATAGGAGGAGAAGAACTAGAAGATGTTTGGATCACATGATGAACATGCTGATGAGAGTAACATTACTGCACCGGGAGGAGGTGCAAGAGATCAAGATAGGGAGGATCATGTACTTGATCAACCCCAGTTCAATCAAGCTGATATGGGGAACCCAGCCTTTCAGGCTATGTTTGGGAAGTTTATGGAAGCTATGACCCATATGACGGATAGAATGCCATTATCTGCACCTAGGGCACCAACCCATGATGAAAGACATGATGCCGACAAGACTTTTGAATGGATGAAGATGCTGACCTATGGTTGACTGAACTGGGGAAAGCCTTCATAATCCTCATGATTCCTGATGATGAGAGGGTCAGGCACACTGTATATCTTCTAAAAGGGAGTGTTGGCCACTGGTGGACCATCAAGGAAGGCAAAAGACCTAGAGTTATGATTGGATGGGAGGAATTCAGGAAAGAATTCGTTGCTAGATACTTTCCTAAGATGTATATAGATGAGAAGATCTCTCAGTTTGAGAGGATAAAGAAAGGACCAATGCACATTAGCAAATATGAAGCTAGGTTCATGGAACTTTTGCGGTTTTGTCAGCATATGGCATCAAATGGTGAGGAGAGAATTCGACATTTCGAGAAGGGGTTGAACGTTGAATTGACCACTCCGGTGTCTGCTCTGGAGAACTAGGAGAGTTTTGCCACTTTTGTGGAGTCTGTAAGATGAATAGATAGGTCTATCATTGATAAGCAACAGACAAAGGGTAAGAAAGAGTACCCATAGTTCCAAGGATAGAGTTCTGGAAGTTTTAAGAAACCAAGGTATTTTGTGCCTACACCACCACCAAGGTTCAATACCCAGACACAATGGACATCAAGTAAGGGTAGAAACCATAGTTTACCACCAAAGGGAGCTCACAGCTCAGCCTCAATGTTAGTAACAGGACCACCCATACCACCAAGGGGGAATGTAACCTATTATAGATGTGGGAGAGAAGGCCATGTGGTGAGGGACTGTCCTGAGAAAGTCAAGAATGTAACCTAGCAATCGAGGAAGAGTCAGCAAGGCTCTTAGAGGCAACAGCCTGGCAGTGGTGCTAGAGGATGTGGATAAGCATCCCAAGTTGGTTCATCGATATCCAACAATCGAGTACAAGGTCAACAGCAAGCAACGGCTAGATTATATGCCATGAATCAGCCTGAAGCAGTAGTCAACCCTCAAGTTGTGACAGGTCAGATGGAACTATTTTATTCTGATATGTCTTTATCCTGCTTCGTATCTGTGTTAATTGATCTGGGTGCTACTCACTCTTTTATCACTCGAGAAGTGATTGATGACTGCAACATGATTGTCAGTCATAGAGCGGATAGCTTGTTGTTAGAAACACCTTTGCCGGGATATGCAGTATTACGGGAAGTGTGTTCTCCCTGCAATCTTTTCTTTTCTAATCACCGCATTCAGGTGGATCTTATACCACTTGAAATGCATGAGTTTGATATAATCCTTGGGATGGACACCTTAGAGAAGTATAAGGTTGTCTTGGATTGCAGTTCCAAGCAAGCTGTGTTCACAGATGATGGTGACACATGGATCTTTCAGGGAGATAGAAAGATTCTTCCACCATGTTTTGTGTCAGCTATGGTAGCTGAGAGGATGATGAGACAAGGATGATTTGCATTCTTAGCCCATGTGGTAGATACCACAATGGAGAGCCCTCAACTTTCTAAAGTTCCAATAGTTAGGGAATTTGAAGATGTATTTCCTGAAGAACTTCCAGGTGTTCCATCGCCCCGAGAGATTGATTTTGAAATTAATCTAATCCTGGGAACACAACTAATAGCACAAACACTATATAGAATGGCACCTACTAAAATGGCATAACTCAAGAAACAACTACATGTGTTGCTTGAGAAAGGTTTTATTCGACCAAGTACCTCACCATGGGGTGCTCCAGTCCTTTTTGTAAGAAAAAGGATGGATCGATGCGATTATGCATTGATTACAGATAGTTAAATAAAGTAACTATAAAGAACAAGTATCCTCTACCAAGGATTGATGACTTGTTTGACCAGTTGTGTGGTGAAACTGTCTTTTGTAAAATAGATCTGATATCAGGATACCATAAGTTACGTATCAAGGAGGGTGACATACCTAAGTCTACCTCTAGGACAAGGTATGTTCACTATGAGTTCACAGTTATGTCGTTTGGACTAACTAATGCACCAGCTGCATTCATGGAACTCATGAATAGAATCTTTCGACCTTTTCTTGATCAGTGTGTAGTCGTCTTTATAGATGACATCCTGATCTACAATAGAGATGCTCAACAACATGATAAGCATCTTGGTCAAGCTTTGACTTTGCTAAGAGAGCATAACCTATATGCTAAGTTTAGCAAATGTGAGTTCTGGTTATTTGAAGTTTCTTTTCTTGGACACGTAATATCTACTTCAGGTATTCATGTTGATCCTAAGAAAGTAGAATTTGTCCTGCAATGGGAACAGCCAAAGACACCGACAGAGATAAGAAGTTTCCTAGGACTGGCAGGCTATTACAGGAGGTTCATTAAGAATTTCAGTTCTATACTCTTACCCCTGACCAAGTTGACTAGGAAGGAGATTCCTTTTGTCTGGAATGATAAGTGTCAACAATCTTTCCAGTTGCTGAAGGAAAGGTTAACTAGTGCACCTATGTTAGTGTTACCTGAGCAAGGAAAGGGGTACATAGTTTTCTGTGATGCATCTAAGAATGTCTTAGGATGTGTTTTGATGCAGGATAAACAAGTGATTTCTTTTGCTTCTCAACAGCTTAAGAAACACGAGGAGAATTATCCTACACACAACCTAGAACTAGCTGTTGTGGTCCATGCCTTGAAGATCTGGAGACATTATCTCTATGGAGAAACATTCCAGATTTTCACAGACCATAAGAACCTAAAGTATATCTTTGCTCAGCATGAGCTAAACATGAGCCAATGCCACTGGATGGAGTTAATCAAGGACTATGATTGTATAATTGATTATCATCTAGGGAAAGCCAATGTGGTTGTTGATGCACTAAGCAGAAAATCAACAACACCAGCTTTAGATAAAGCACAACTAAACTCCTTAGTGTGCTCTAAGAGAGATATGTTTATCTCCTTAAGGCAAGACAATGTACATCTTAGTGTCATTGTTAGCCAGGTTGCTAGCTGAGATGCACGTAAAACCTACTCTGAGATAGCAGATTAGAGATGCATAGCAAACTGATTCTATGATTCAACAGATCAGGTCAGAGTATGGTAGTGAGAAACATGATGGTTTCCATGATTCAGATGATCAGGTAGTCTGTTACCATAATAGGATGGTAGTACCTGATGTTGATAACTTAAGGAAATTAGTTCTGGAAGAAGCTCATTCTTCTATGTATGCTATGCATCCAGGAAGTACCAAGATGTATCATAACTTTAAAGATATGTATTGGTGGCCTAGTTTGAAGAGGGATGTTGTTGAGTTTGTTTTGCAATGTCCAGTGTGTCAGTAGGTCAAAGCTGAACATCAGAAGCCTGTAGGAACAATGCAACATCTGCCTATATCGTAGTGGAAATGGGATCATGTAACTATGGATTTTATGGTTGGGTTGCCTAGAACAGTCAAAAGTCATGATTCCATTTGGGTGATAGTTGATAGGTTGACAAAGACAACACATTTCTTACCTATCAAAACATCCTACACAGCTATGAAGCTTGCACAGATATACATAGATGAGATAGTGCGACTGCATGGGGTACCAGTTAAAATAGTTTCTAATAGAGGTCCCCAGTTTATGAGTCATTTTTGGGAACGAATTCATAAAGCTTTGGGTACACAGTTGAGGTTTAGTACAACCTTTCATCCTCCGATAGATGGACAGTCTAAAAGGACTATACAAACCTTGGAGGACTTCCTTAGAGCATGTGTCCTTTAGTTTGTGGGGAGTTGGGATCTACATCCGAGCTTGATAGAGTTTGCTTATAATAACAACTATCATCATAGCATTGAGATGCCACCATATGAGGCTTTGTATGGTAGACATTGCAGATCTCCCTTATGTTGGTATGAAACTGGTGAATGCCAACTTTTGGGTCCTGAGCTGGTTCAACAAACAACTTAAAAGATTAATGTAATACAACAACAATTGAAAGCTGCCCAGGATAGACAGAAATCATATTCTGACAAGCGTCGTAGACCCTTAGAATTCCAAATTGGAGACAGGGTGTACCTCAAGGTTTCACCTTGGAAAGGTATCCTGAGATTTTGAAAGAAAGGGAAGTTAGCTCCTAGATTTATGGGGCCTTAACTGATCATTGAAAGAATGGGAAAGGTAGCCTATAAGCTGGAGTTACCACCTGAGTTGCAAAGATTGCACCCAGTGTTTCATATATCTATGTTACGGAAGTGTCATCCTGACACTGAGTTAGTTATACAACCTGTGGAGGTAGAACTAAATGATGACATATCTTATGTGGAAGGACCTATGTTGATTCTTGACAGAAGAATCAAGAAGTTGAAAAAGAAAGATATTAGTCTTATAAAAGTCCTATGGAATCATCGTGGCATTGAGGAAGCTACATGGGAATTAGAGAAAGAAATGAGGAGGAAATACCCTACTCTTTTCTCTTAATGATTTGTTGATGATTTTGGGGACGAAATCATTGTAAGGGGTGGATAACTGTAACATCCCTGACCTGGGTTATGATTTAACCCTAGGTGTTTTGTTTAATAAAAGTGATTATATGCTTGCTCTTATTTTTTGAAAGATAATTAAGGCTCAAGAGGAACTTATATTGCAATTACAGTCCTTTTTGAATATTGTTGAAATCAATGTTTTGCTTGTTTAGGACTAAAGTGCAAATTACCCAAGTTGAGGGGTTTATTTGCAAATTGTGCATGATAATATGTTCCTCATGTGTTGAAGCATCATGAGAGTGAAGATAATGTAGAGGTATGGCTTGTGATAGCCTGAATACCAAGAAAGAGCTGATAAAGTAATGTTTGTGCATGAAAACCTAGTTTTGGTGTAATGTGCAATTTACGCAAAACCTAGGGAGCAATATGCAATATATCACTTCAAAAAGGTCCCTAATGTTTCTTGGAATCATGTGGAGTAAATAAAATAAGATATGTGTCTCTTTTGTATCTCCTTGAAGGAGAGAGAATCTTGATATTAAAATAATCAAGATTTAAGCATAATGGAAACATTAGTTCAAATTAATGCAAGAATAAATAAAATAATTGAAGGGCCTTCAACCAAAATTAAAATGGTTGGATTCATATATGTGTGGACGTCCTTGAGCTTTGCAAGGACCACGAAATATCCTAAGGAGGTGAAAACTCCACTCACCTTATTATAAGAAAAATAATTTCCACTCAAATATGGATATTACTTTTATAAGTGATTAAGGTGCTTAATTTCTTTTCCCTTAATTCATGTATAATGTAAGGGAGATTAGTGGTGATAGAGTTTCCTTTGCAGGCAAGAAACCAAGGGGGAAGTGGTGGCAACAATTTTGGAATTAAAAAGATTTTTATAAAACATTTTCTCTCTCATTGATTTTCTAATAAAAGAACCCTTTACCACTCAACCAATGACTTTTTTTTTATTCCTTTCTTATCCTTTCTTGCAAAAATGACTAAGGGAGCTAGGAACAGTAGGAAGAATGCCCCCAACCTGTTGGTAAGTCCTTGACCTTCGTTCTTCTTGATTTCATGGTGGAAATCATAAAACAATGCATAATTTCTTCTTTTCTTCACTCCATTTTCAACCCTAGCCGATCCTTTCACTACAAAAGCTTGAGAACGGACCTTGGGAAGTTTTTAGAGCTTCATCCACCATTGGATCCGTGAAGCTTGGAGCTTGGGATCAGATTAAAAGGCGGGTTATATAACTTGAACCCTTAATCTTTGTCATTGAATTCAATTTCTCAATTCAATTGATTTAATTGTTATTCTTGTAATTCCCTTGTTTGATTGATGGAGTTGCCATGGAAATGGCAGTAGTTTCATGATTCTAAAGGTTGAAGATGATAACCTGATCACAAACACACACCTCAACCAAGAACAAGAGCAAACGGTCTCGGACCTTTGGTCCAAACGGTTTCACCAAACCGTTTGAGACCAAACGGTTTGCAAACCGTTTGGCGACTTGGACTCCAAACCACATGAGAGGGTTGACCATTTGGTTTAGTTGACCGTTTGAGGTATGAACCTAAGTTTGTGTTGGATAATGATTCAATGTGTGTACAATCCTTCAATTGGAAACCCTAATCAAGTTGATTGAAGAATCCTTAATTGGTCCTAACGATTTCAAGACAAATTGGGTCAAACAGTCTTGAAACCGTTTGGGATCAAATGGTTTCAAAACCTTTTGGAGGGTTAGTGGTTGATCCTTGACAATTCGATAAAGATATAATGGTGTTAATTGATGAATATTTCAATTTTATAATCAATAGTCAATTCAATGATGCAATTACATTTGATTGGATTGATGAATGTGCCAAAGAGCCCTTGCGGTTTTGGGATTGATTTGACCCAAACGGCCTAGAGAACATTTGAGACCAAATGGTCTTGAAACCATTTGGGGTCAAATGGTTTCAAAACCATTTGGTGTTAAACAGTTTCAAAACCATTTGGTGATGAAACCTCAAAACCGAATGAAAGTTGAATGTGGTTCAATCATTTGGAAATTGAAGGTGATGAATATTCCAATGATCCAATGATTGATAGTGATGATAATCAATGAAAGTACAAATGTTGAAACCCTAAAAGTACTTAAGTGATTAGTGCCATTTGAGGAATGAAACCTAATTGGTTATAAGAACAATAACTTTGTACACTATGGCAATCATAGTTGTATGTACTTGATTGAAGGGCTAATATAACCCTAACCAAGTTGAGAGGATGATAGAATGGAATTCATACATGAGTATGATTCATGTGGTGATTAAAGGTATGATCCTTAAGTAAAGAGATCATGAAACCCTAATCATGAGCATAAACCCTAATTGATAAGGTTGTTGAACCTTAACCCTAATGTAGGGAAATTATAATTGGAACCCTAATCTAGTGTATGGATGTAATCCTAATCCAGGGTGATGATAGGTGTAAACCTAATTTATGGTAATGTGATGAAAACCATAATTGGGATGAATAGTAAACCCTAATTATGGGTAATGGAATATGGAACCCTAATTGGGATGAATAGTAAACCTTAATGATGGATTGTGGAATGTAGTCCCTATTCTGGGATGAAATTTATGTGAAACCCTAACTAAGAATGGTTTCATGAGAAACCCTAATGTTTGATGTGATGTGAAGCTCAAATCTAGGGAAATATTATGTAATGCTTAATCGACCCTAATCTTGGGCAATCTGGTGATAAAACATAACCCTGATATGGGTGATGGGATGATTATTCTCAAAAGATATGAAATGGGAAACCCTAATCCTGGTAAGGGAATAGTGGTGTTACCCATGAATAGTGAATTCATATTTGTTATACATGGTATTGAGATGCAATTGATATCACTATTTTCATTTGAGCTAACCATGCAGGTATGTTAAAATGATGATCATGGCCAGGTATGAGCTATGATATTTAATTCACTGTTGTGTTTGGGCCTTGTGTGCCATAATATACATTGCTTCCTGGTAAGAGGTAACAAGAGAGTTAATGGGCCTCAAGTGCCATGTGTGATACTTGTAATAGCAAGTATCATGTTTGCCTTGGTCAGTTGACCTGAAGGTGATAGTTACCTGGAAAAGTGGTAACAATTCTTAATGATGAATCAAGGGTTTAATTACCCAGAGCCATATGATTATGGTGATGAGATTGTAAAGGGATGAGAATTTCTAATTTTGAAATAAGGGATTGAGTTCCCAATGTCTTTTAAAGACTGTTAAGTAGTTAATGAAATTATTACATGTTCCTTTATAGCATTGTCATAATAAGTTATGTTTGAGAACTTGGCTGATGCTAAAAGAATATGAAAATGTACTTAATTAATCAAGTGAAATCTATTCACGTAGTGCTCTGACCATAGATCCATCATCGTCAGAAGTTGATGATGGTGAAATAGGTTTTCCTATGGAATTCCTGGAGTTCACATATTCTGAATATGTGGGGATAAATGGGCAAAAATATCCCTATGTCCTTGTGAAGAGATTGAGGGAAGGTAAACATCAAACCTCTCAATCCTTCATGTGTCGGGATAGATGTATCATAAATCTCCCTATGGTTGGGATGGATGTATCATTAATCTCCCAATGATATTTGATGTCGGGTCAATGGAAATAAACATTAAATATCTCGATTGCCGATGAGAGAGCAGTTGACGTTGTAACTCTATAGCGAAGTTCCAGTATACCCTAGAAAGCTATTTGAGCAGTTAGCACAGTCCTGCTTGTTTTCCTGTACTGACCGGGATGTGGGAGGTCATGGGAATCTGGCTCTTCCATTGACATATTTATGGTACAAATTTTGATTTAGCAATGGTCGGTTGGAGTATGAGGTGTATACCTCATCTCCTTAGAGCTTAATTATGTTGTAAAATGTAATCATTCATGTAGCGTATTTGAATAAGATTGAAATACGAGAATCACTGGTTGATGATATACTTCTTAGCATGTCCTTGATGCATAAAGGCTATTGATGTTCTTTAATTCTTTATTGAATATAGACATGTTGCTTATCAAGTTAAAGTTGAAATACTTGCATAAGAATGTTGCTCTAATCTGCATAGATGTTGAATTATCTATTGTTGAGCCTATGATTCCATTGCTCAGTTTATTTCTATTAAACTGCAATAATAATGTTACGGCGGAAAGTTATATCTCCCACTGGGGCAATGTTTATAATTGTCTCACCCCCGTGGGATCCAACGTTTTTAGGTAGACGCAGACAACGAGGCGGAAACCCTTCTGTAGGGGAAGAGCATCAGCAGTCACAAGGATAGAAGTGATCCATCAGGTGGAGACATTGGCTATCTGGTTTTGTATAGTTAGTCCTATGAGCCGTCTTTGTACTCTCGGGTCCTAGGAGTTAGTGCTTTTGATAATTTGATATGAGATTTTGGCTTGATTCCTTGAGATTTTTATACTACCTGTGTACAGTTGAGACAGAGTAGTGTATATTGTAACTCTCGAGAAGAAATAGTACAAGAGACGTACTAGTAAACTAGAATGTACTGATTTACTTTGGTTCTAAATGAAAGAGTTTTCCTGTGAATGGATCTCTTGATAAATGGTTTTAATTTTTAGTGATTTTTAGTAATTCTGCTACTAATAATACGCTTCCGCATTAGTTAATCTCATTTTGTGAATCGGATGCCACATGTACCAAGTAGTCTAGATTAAGGTCATATGTTACAGTCCATATAAAAGTCAAGATGGTAGTCTAGTTATAGGTCTAGGACTAGGATTGTTGGATGGTAAGTAAAGATTGGTAGAGCATCATGCTATTAGTTAACACCTTAATTAAGTCGTTGATCTTTGGGATTGAATAGAGTTTGTATCCTCTAAAAATTAGTTTACATTTACTTTTATTTGGAAGTTACATCAAATATTAACTAATGAGTAATGTTGCAACATAATAGAGATACCATGTTTTGAAATGAAAAATTTATATAAAAGGTCATTTAAGTATGTAAACATTGTAAGAACAAGTGTGGACCTGAAATGCATGCTGGTGTTGTCGAGGGGTATGAACCATATGGTTGTACGAAGACAATTTTTTTAGATTTGAAAGTACATAGCATGTAGGTCTTTTGTAAACTGAGCAACCCTTTCAGCATAAGGTTGATATTTTGAAATTTGAACTTCAAGTGACAAAATTTTATCAAAGTTTTGTTGAAGAATTGTGTAGACTTTTGGTGCATTTGACTGATGGTCATGCTGTGAAAGGTTCCATGATAAGGTTTTATCGATCTTGAATAAATGGTGGCATCATTTTTGCAAGTAATGAGGGATTTGTAGATATGAGTGGTCGATCAAGTGATGAGACCAAAATTGGGAAGCCTTTTGACATGGAGCATATTATGAATTCTTGAAAACTATTAAAGAATCATATGATACATTTTAACATCATTATGATAAAATTTATGCCATCACAATGATGATAATTAACATCCCAAGTCAATTTAACATGTAATAGTATTCTTTTAACAACCGAACGACATGGTATGGGGTTCGAAAAAATATGAAAAATAGTTTGATCATATTTTGGTAGCCTAATGGCATCGAATAGGTGATGAATATGAAATAGATGATCTGACAAAATTTCAATAGCCTAACAGCATGGCATAGACTAGGAGATTGTTGGGTAGAATTTTGAAAACCTAACGGTAGATATAGACTATGTGATTGTTTGGTAGATTGTTTTTTTTGGAGATTTTTTATTGTGGTAAACTTTTTTTTATTAAACATGAACAAGTTAATAAGGAAAGAACAATACATGCAAGATATCAAGTAAGAAACAATCTCAAGATGTAAAGCAAGTGACAATATTAAGTTGCATGTGTAGAAGATAGAACTTCCTCTCGTTTGACCCATGAGTTTATATGTGATTTAGATCCTCACTCATGTATGACTTGTATATAAGGGGAGTGTCCTTAACTTTTCTATGGAATGATGGAACCCATGTAGCATAACTCATGCTCCTAAAATTTGGTTAATACTCCCGATGCACCTTGTTTCTATGGTAGTTACAATTAGACATTACTATTAGGATGGGTGGTCTCAAGGAGTTTGTATGTTTAGTATTATGTTGAACCAATATCTTCACTAACACTCCCATACCTCATCTCGATATTCAAAATGAGTTTTGACACTACTTTCATAAACACATGTGTTTGTGGGAGAGTAAAGTGCAAGTGTGCAAATTTAATATCATCAATTGTACTTCCATTATAGAAAGATAAAGTCAGTGGATGTCAAGCATGAAAACACTGGATTACATACAATACTCTCACTTTCCCAAAACCAAACAACCATGTAACCAAGAAATCATCTATGTGTATGGAATGAAAGCATCTATAATGAATGAATCACCTTTATTACTTATTATAGAAATGAAATAGAAAACTAACTAAGAAACAAAGAGAGAAATAAAAAAGAAATGCTAACCAAAGACCAAGTTAGAAAAGGAAACACAATAAAATACATGAAACAACTTGATTGTCTAGTACTCCCCAACAAAGCCGCCAGACTATTTTAGCTATTGAGAAAATTCTATATAAATCTAGTCTTGCATCGGCACTAAAAAGCTAAAGAATACATAAATGATAATTGAATTTAGAGTCACTACCTTATTTTTCAAGGAAGAAAATTTGTGGATAGGCCTTCACACCAGTGGGAAAATGCAGGAAAGAGTAAAAACTAACTCTACCAATATTAATGAAGAGTAAGGTTTCAAGTCATGAGAGTGGGAAGAAATCTTATAATGAAGAAAGAGATTTTTAGGTGATCCCATGATGCCCAAAAATCCATATTGCATTTGAACTCTTGACTTTATAAGAATCATTCAATTTGGTTTAGTGAAAAAACTAAACAAGATGAAAACAATGATGAAGGTGTGCTAGTCTTTGGGGTCTTAAGATGATTGTCGAACTTCACGTTGTCAGGCCAAAAAAGTCTATTTTGATTAAGGGTTCCTAAACAACTCCAATTTTATTACATAGTGGCCCATCTTTAGAAATTGGGGCCTATATGGGAAATATAGAGAAACAAAAGAGAAGAGGTAGCTAGATTAAGATATATCAAGGTGTGTTTGTCAGAGAGGGAGAGAGAAATTGATGATCTTAATGTTTACAAGTTCACATGTTTTAATTAATATGACTTAGGGAGTAGTAGTCAATTATTACCAAGATACAATCCCTTTAACTAATCAGGCAATCATGTAAGGATATTGATTAATTATACATATCAAGATGTTCCATGATGTATGAGTAGATGAACAGTTATATCATGAACAAGTTGATAAACAACTAAAGGATAAACAAGTTGATGGTTCTAATTAATATCTAACTAAAATACTTCTAACCATTTACTCAGGCTCCTGATGTATCAAAATTTTCATTGTAGAAGAAGATTATTCTGAAATTGTCAGTATGGAGTCTAACCAAGATAGAATAGTCACTCTCTAATTTTATAAAATTTGAAAAGGAAGTAGGTTGATGATAGCTATGTGGGAAGGGGGTATTTATACTCTTTTGTAAGAGTTGAAGGATGAATTATTGAGAACGTTATTTCTCAAATTTGATTGAGTTCATACTAAGAATAATAAAAATAAACTTAGATTAGTTTCCTGAGGGACCCTATGAAATATGATCACATGGCACCATGGAAAAAAGAGACTTTCCTTGGGGGCATTGGTATAGGGAGGGTGGGGAAAGTTCCCCCTCAACTCCAATTTATTTTTAAATGGTAGTACCATTTGCCCCATTTCAACATCACTAAATTAGCTTAATAATAATATTAAACTTTGGGCAAACAATGATCTACACAATTGACTCATTCAAAAGAAGTGATGCAGGAATTCAGTAGATCATGGACTCCTACTAGGTAATATTCTAGCATCGATGTGCTTGTCTGGATGAGTGGTGGTGAAAGGCTCCTTTTCAGTTAGTTCAGCAAAGCACTTGATGATGATGCTTATTCCCATGGTGCAGTTAGTGATCTCTCAGCCATGGTGGGTTGATAATACCATCCTGTGTGCATCAATAATGGTGTTTTAGGCCTTAAACAAAGAAATTCCTATATATCATAACCTCCATCGTTGTAGAATCCTCATTGTCTCTTTGTGTAACTATTGCTATCAGTCGGTCCAAGAGAAAATGTCTCATCTATTCTTGGAGAGAGAACATGAAAAAACATTGTGGCTTTATGAACATACTCGGCTTCAACTTCATACTGATTTATTGGATGTGGATGGTTT
Organism: Alisma plantago-aquatica; assembly: GCA_963693085.1. Taxonomy (NCBI): domain Eukaryota; kingdom Viridiplantae; phylum Streptophyta; class Magnoliopsida; order Alismatales; family Alismataceae; genus Alisma; species Alisma plantago-aquatica. The sequence continues at coordinate 546,067,939 of OY856410.1, read as the reverse complement.
GGGTGGGTTGCTTCACAACATCCAGTTGGTAGGCCATGGTAATTTTCACAGAACGGCTACATGAGGTAGTCTATGTCACTATTTGATGGGTAATTTTGATTGTGAGATACATGATGAGATTTGATGGATGTAAAGGAGATTCCCAGGAGTGTTGGCGGTTGGTTCTTTCCTCTCTAAATATGAATATGAGAAATAAGATCTTTTAGGTGATTGAGGGATAGGATGGGTATGGCTAAGCTATGTTGGATAGTTTGGAGGAGTTGAGGAGAAGGTGGAAGAAGACAAGGTTGGTGTCCTAGTGCCCACCAAACATGAATAATATGAAGTAGAACATCATTGCAGGGTATAGATATGATGCCACAAAGGTGAGATGTAGGTGGATGTTTGGTGTTATCTGGGGTAGAAGGGGGATATGAAGCTTTTCTTCTTCATGCCACTATGGGTGGTTGAGTTTTTGGTGGCATACATGTAGGCTCTTATTGAAGTCGTGGAGATCGACAAGAATGAGAATGTCATGTTCTGTTATATGAACTTGGAACACCATCATATTATTGAGATGTTTTGGGGATGGTCTGATGTGTTATAGAGGATTAATCGCCTAGTAGAGGAGATCAAAAGGATGAAGGACCTTTCCATCATTGTGGATTACATGACCCACAAGAAAAATGTGGTGGCAATATCTATTGTTACATGGGGTGTGATTAGTTAGAAAATGGTGGTGACACACAACCCTCTAACATTTTCTCGCATTATTATAGGTAAGATTTGGATGAATAGTAGATAGATACCTAATGTTAGGTTATACTAGGATAGAGATAGTTGATTTTTTTGGGTGGTGCATAGGTCTAGCCTCTTCCACTTGTTTGTTTATTTTCCTTTTCTTGGACTGAGATAATTTTGGCTAGTGTGACTACCTATTTGGCATCAAATTTAGTCATTGGGTGGAAGTGAGGGTGTAAGACACCTTATTTATTTTCAATTATATGCATGGGGAAGCCATGATATATCTAATCACCTCCCCAGTTTATATATTGAAAAAAGACTCAATAAAAAAAGATAACTCCAAACACTACTCCACTCAATATGCACTAATTCCGGAAAAGAAATTATGTTGACCAGAATACTTGTGACTATTCTGCAAAATGTGTGTCTGAAAGTGGATTATATGCATGTTTTTGCCAAGTTAATCCTCAAAAAATCGATTCAAAAAAGATAATCCACAAATCAATTGGTCAAAATACAACCCAGAGAATTAAATTGTATTGAGTTGACTACCTATGGCTCTTTAGTTCAAGAAACCATGTGAGGAAGTCTATGAGAAGCAAATTTTTCTCCATGATATGTAAAAGGAAAAGTGCACAACTAAAAAATTAAAAAAATGGTATATTAAATTAGCAAGGAAATAAATTTACTGTGACTTGTGGTAGGCATAGTTGGACCCAAAAAGTATGAGGATTTAAATAAGGAAATGCTTGGATTTTGTGTTTAGGATTTTAATATATAGTTAAACACAATGTAAAAGCAACATTTATGTTGTGTCTGTGTCAAGCATCATCATATATAACAAAAACTATCTTTTAAATGACAATTTGAGGTTTGAGGTTTATTTAATGTCAATCATCATAAGATGTACATCCGTGTAGTCGTGGAGCCTGATACATACAATACTTTTTGCAACCTGATCTTGTAGTCATTATTTCTACAAGTAAGAGATCATTGGTATTTTACTCAGTCATTATATTTCCTCATAAGTTGGCAAATGACAACTAACAAACACTATTGAGGTTTGTATCCATTCAAGAAGCAATAATTACATTCTTATATATTACTTTTAGTTGATACAATTTGTATTATTCAAATCTCTACAATGTCATCAATTGAACAACTATAATAAACTAAACATATTGATGATTGATGTATTGGATATATATAAATAAATAAAATTAGCATCGACTTTACTATTAGCAACAAAAATAGTGGAAATATCATTCTCTATCATGGATACTGTTGAAAATTGTGGGCACAACCTAATGAATGGTATGTGGATAAATAATTTAATGGTTGCCTTTGTTGAAAAATAAATATTATACACCATTGGTAATAAAGTCATAGTAGAACATTTACGTCGGATTTGAACTGAAAGAACATTTTCAATTTTGTGAAATGAGATTATGTTTATAATTATGGAATGTATTAGAATGCCTAAATATTATTAGTTTGTGTATTTCAGATATTAGTTGAGAACCACTGGTGTTATTATATTTTTTATAATTTTCAGTTGATGAGTTATTTTATTTGTATTTATGATTATGTTATTTATTTGGAAATCCATTGAGAAATTAATTGAAAAAAATCTCATTGAAGACCAAATTATGCTTAATTCTAGAGATAGCATGTTCCATATGTGAAACCTCGATAGGTAGCAAATGCTTAAATGAATGAGTTAAACAGGTGAAAAAAATGTAAATGTATGGGCCAGATATGATAAATTCTATCATAATCCAAATAGCAACGTTGTGATCGTTGATTGGCCAAAAGTGGAGTGGCAATAGCTATAACTTCCAATTTACTAATTCTCTACCATGAATGGAAGAACATCATAGATACGCCATCAAAATGAGTGGATTTATCTACATTTAAAGATATTTTTATGGTATTTGACCTCATACCACTATGGAAAGGAAGGAATAGGATACTATAATGGCCTAGTGCAAGGAGGCCCAATATTTAGTAACTAAGTATTTATGAATCCCTTTTAGGTTAGTTAAATCTTAAATATGAAGAAATAGATTATTCATGATGTGATGGAGCATGGTTTCCCCTAAAATAATACTATTAGTATCTATAAGTAATTTATAATTTAATTTTTTCAATATATTTGTTATGGGTCATGTCCTCTTCCTATTTCCATGTGATCATCAATTTTTGTCATTGTACTTCTATTTTTTCCTTATAAGATAAGATGTTTTCATATCTTCTTCATGACTTTTAGTTTATTCAGTCTTGGTAGTAGAAGTGTGGGGTTAACTATAGCTTTTATTATTGTGGACAAACTCAAATCTTCTCTGGGAACAATTTATTATGAAAGATAGAATTTTTTCAACATCCAAATGGCACATCTCATTTGTTTCAAACATATTCAGCTAAAATAGGGTCTAGAGGTGACAAAAACGACCATCCATGAGAAGAAAATTGTACCGTGAAAAGGAGGGGTATGCACATTTCATAACAAAAACCTCTCATATAAAAAACATAAGCACATGGCACTACAAAAAATGAATTTTTAGTAAAGGTCATTTGTGAAGGACCAAAACCCTTCAAAAATATTGATATTTTCTAAAGGACCGTCCAACACAAATAGATTATTTTCCTTCAATCAAAATTCATATGTAAATAAGAATTAGTGCATGTTTTAAATCCTACTTGAATGCAAAATTTCAATCACTAGGGTTCCCACCAAAATTTCCCACCCCACTAATTAGTAATTAGAATATGATAGTTACTTCACGACTATTTTGTCATAAACATTCCTTTCCTTGTGATCTCCTCACCCTATCTGATCACCCATTGCAGAAGCAGACACGACGTAAGAAACAAGCCACAACCACCAGTGTGAGAAGTTGTTTCATTAGATCAGTATATATTTTAGTGTTGCAGCCATAGCTAGGCCTCATGAGGCCAGTGCCTCACCCATTGTTTTAAGATGAAACTATATGGTTAATAGTAGTACTATATAATGACCAACAGTACCTAGGATTTATGTCCCAACCTGCATTTAATTTGGGTGGACGACAATTGCCTAGTTTCTACCCAACGCTTTCTCTCTTCGGAAGTTCAGACAGGGGATGTCAATTCTGAGACCATTATAACTTTTCTTAATGGGATGTAGAGAGAAAGATTTCTCTCCCCCTCTCCCATAACCTTTGGCGGAGGTTGTTATAACTTTTCTTAATGTTTTCTATTTATCCACTTTTCTACTTTCTCCTTATTGTTTTAATTAGTTACTACTTTCACATTGATAGACAAAATCATATATCATGGTTGTTTTTCTCAAGTGTTTCTAATGTAAAGAAAACTTGATGTTAATATTTTTCTCTTTGCATTTTGGTTGTTAATCTCTTAAGATACATAATAATTTAGAAAACATTTAGTCACTAACAACCCAAACTCAATTAGCAGAGAGATTTTGGTACTACTTTGGAGGGAAAAAATCCAATATTTGTAGTTGTAAAAAGTCTCATATAAGTAGTGGTTGTACAGTCTTCCAATATTCCTCATCCTTGTTTCCATATAATCACATGTTGAAAGGGTCCATAAATTTAATTCTAAATCTAAATTATGTATACATATCCATCTATTTTATACTTTTCTTTTCTTCTTATCATTATCTATAACTTTATTTAGACTAATTTTGTTCCATTAGGCATGTTTGATATCTGTTTAAAATAGGAATATGTAACTATGTCAGAACTTTCTACTATAGCCATGAAAATGAAGGTACAATTTGTGTTGAAGTGTGTGATGTTTGAGCACTTTGTAAATTTGACTCTCAAAGTTGTATCAACTGAGCTTTAAGTATACTGATAAAGTTTGTTCCTAGTTTACTGCAAGGATATGCTAAATTGTCACTCAAACTTGGAAAAGTTAATTAGTGTTTATTATATGTTGACTTATCAGTAACTGCACCACCAAAGGAGGTGTAACTCTCACATGGGTATTCTCATATAGTTGGCTTTGTTTGCATCTAATGAGTTAGATAATTCTTTCTAGTATATAAAATATAGATGTTGAAGTATATTCTTCTAGGAATTCTAGATCCATATTTTAGTACGATGTGTGTCCTTGTGTGAAATTGTAGGCACAGGCGCACAGCCTCTGGTATTTCTCTATAATTTCTTTTTAGATTGGTTCCTTAAGTACAACATAGTGACCACAATCTTGTATTGACTATTTGATAGAAATGTTGGAGATTGGGTATCCATGTGAAAGATTCTTTCTACTTCCTATGATACTACACATAACTTCTACAGTAATAGGCATCGACACTAACTATTTCATGAGTTGGACTTTTATTGTATTTATATTGGTAATTATTATCATACATGCTGCATCTGTGATGTGTTTGCTGGCCGCAGAGCAACAATTGGTGACCATAGCATGAAAAGAACTATCCCAAGGCACCAATTCATAGATCTATTTAGTTTTAAATGAGAAATATTGCAATAAGCAGCCATGAGAATTTACAAAATGTGTTTGTTAATCACAACAAATTGAGGTAGTGGCACAAACTAAATGTTGGATGATAATGATTGAATGAACCAGGTTTACCAATGATTTTGAGTAGAGGATGAGGTTTACTATAGGTATTTCTTCCAACCTTGACAATGTTGTTATTGTTTAAAAAATCTTCAGCCAAGCATTTACAAAAATAACTAATTGCCTTGACATCAGAATAATATTGTAATGAAGTATGTAATTACCCTTTTTTGGAGCAGGTAAAATATCACTATATTGTCAAAAGGAAGTATAGGGGGAATCCCCGTATACTATACAGGTGGGTAAGTCTACAAAAAACCCACTGTCTCATAACCTCATTCCCAACCCCAACCTGATCTTGGGTTTGGCTTTAACCACCATACCCAGATTAAATACAAAAAGATCAAACAAGCTAAGGGTGTCACACTCACCCTTTCCATAGAATCTACAATTTCTCTTCTCCTAGATACAGTAGCACAACCCAGCGAGACTAATACTAGGAAAATGTCTTGATTGGGTCTTCTTCTCCATAATCCAATGAATACCCTCATCCAGGCTCGAAGGGGGGCACCCACCCCAACCCATCTTCATGATCCATCTACACCACAAGTACTTTGAATACATGCACTAGAAGAATAGGTGCTCGTGGCTCTCATCTTGTTCCTTACAAAGATAGCAGATAGAACTATAGGTCAAGCCCCACAGTCAGATCCTATCCAGGGTGAGTAGCTTCCTCAGGACACACCAATACAAGTATCAACTCCACTTAGGCTTCTGTTATTTGTGCCATGTCACTTTGAACCAAGGGACCTACAAAGTATGGAAGGAGAGAGTGGAGCTCGGCTTGAAGGTAGGATCACATAGGTTCCAGGTCCCCATCTGCCACATGTACTCTGAAGAAATAGAGCCATGGATCGCCACACCCTGGAGGCAGGTGGGTGCAGATGCACATCGAGGTTGTCTTCATATCTCTATTTCATCCACTGAGACCACAGGGATGCGTTGTTCCTAAGGAAACAATTGATCTACCTGTAGGTAGCCACATCGGCTAAGGTAGGCATGTCGACAATGCTAAGACCACCTTCTTTGCAGCTTCTAGCCAGCATAGACCATGGAACAACATGGCGCTTCCTGCCCCAAGTAATAGATGAAGCTATGGATCTCATCTTGTCTAGGAAAAAGGTTGACATCCCAACTTGATTCCACCAGTACCAAATATTGGGGGTAATCACATACCTCACCAAGACTAGGTGTCCCTCCTGAGAAAGTTGCAACCCCGTCCACTTGGAAGTAGTGTCCAAGAGATTGTCCACACACATTGCAAAGTCCTTACCCCTCGTCACACCACCACTTATGGGGATGTCAAGATACTTGGTGGGAAAAACACCAAGGGGCAGACCAACAACGTCTCTCAACCTCCTCCTGGAGAGCACTTTCACCCCACCTTATTTGTAGGTCCTCATCTTCTTTGCAGTAGAGGCTTCATCAACCAGGGTGGTCAAGGATTCCATGATGAGAGTGAAGAGGAGCGGAGATAAATGGTCACATTGTCTCAACCCATTGGAGGCTTTAAAGAGACCATAGGGTACACCATTCAAAAGCACCAAGAAGGATGTAGAAGAAACACATTCCATGATCAGGTCAACCCATCTCTTAAAAAAGCCCAACTCCATCATGATGCGCTTGAAGGAATCCCACCTGACAAGGTCATATGCTTTGGCAATGTCTAATTTAACATAGGGTTTACGAGACACCACTTTCTTTCCAAAACCCAGAAGAAATTCAGAGGCCAGTAGAGTACTATCTGGAAAGTTCCTACGTCTCACAAATGTCGACTAGGCTAGGGAAACACAATCAGGAAGGACCTTCTTCAATCTGGAAGCCAAAAGCTTAACAATAACTTTGTAGACGACACCACAGCAGGCAATAGGTCTTAGGTCATTAAGGGAATGAACCATATTTTTCTTTGGGATCAGTCTAAGAAAAGAATGGTTGAGGCTTCTAACCATATTCCCTCCAACCAAAAACCATTTGGCAGCATTGCAAAGATCCCCCTTCACCACATCCCACATCTTTTTGAAGAAAAAAGCGTTGAAGCTGTCAGGACCCGAGGCCTTCCCAGTTCCAATGGAAAACAAAGCCCTTTTAATATCCTACTCAGAGGTAGGGCCACACATCTCTTTGTTCAATACATCAGTGACCCATCGAGGAGGAAAGGTACCCAGGGGAAGGGATGCCACATTATTAGAATTATAGTGCTTGGAGTAGAAGAGGATAGCCTTAGCCTCCACCTCCTTCGGTGATCTAGTTGGGGTACCATCATGCTCGTACATGGTATGAATGTATTCTTTCATCTCATTCCTCTTAACAGTAGTATGATACATACAGGTGTTCCTGTCCCCATCTCATATCCACTTCAATCTACTTTGTTGCCACAAGTGGAGCTCCTCAACCTTTTCAGGCCGCAACATTCTTTTTGCAGAATCATCTTCAAGCGTAATGAGCAGATTATTGAGAGGATCCCCTCTTAACATCATGGCAGCTTGAGTGTGTACCTACTTCGCATTAGAAACCAGATTTTTGAGATTAGATAGGCCCTTCAATCACTCCTTTAGAGCTATCTTGGTTTTTTTCATCTTCTCATCCATCTCAAACAAAGGGTTACCCATGAAACCCATCCTCCAAGTCTCCTCAATAGTTTTTCTAAAATTATGCCAGTCCATCTACCCATTGAAGAACCTGAACAGTCTCTTCCTATAGGTTCCATGCACTAGTTATACATGTAGCCAAGCATGGTCACTGTTGGGGTGGCCACCGAACTGGACACACGCTTGAGTAAACATATCTAGCTAGGATTCATTCACAAGTGCTCGATCAAAATGGCTTGCAATTCTCCTATCAACAGCCTGCTTGTTATGCCAAGTCACAATGCCACCATTCATGTTGAGCTCAATTAGGTTTGCAGCCTCCACCACATCATTGAACTGTGTAATGCATGAATCTGGGACCGACAGACCTCCCATCTTCTCCCTAACCCTTCTATATGGTTGTAGTCCCCAATAAAAATTTGTGGCAGATCCTTTTGGTTTGTCTCTCCCATGATCTCCCACAACCTGTGATGGCATCTATCGAAGTTATGCCCATAAACCCCAGACACCACAATATGTAGGCCACCATTGTTGATGTAGCTCATCATCATCATCTGATCCATCTAAAAGATGATTTACACATCCCAGATCTGAGGATTCCAACCAATGGGGATCCTACCCCCCTCAACCTAATCGAGGTTGACGACACAATCCCATCCCCTGGGTACTAGACCCCCTACTCTATCCATCATACTTCTTCTTATTCTGGCCACTAAGCATACCACCAAAGTTGCCTCAACTTCCTCAATTGTCTCCCTTAGCTTCCTCTGTTTGCCAGGTCAAGAGGCACCCCATAAATTCCAAGCTAAGATACACATTAGGAGATTTTGTGCTGACCCCCCTGGGCGTAGATCCACCTCTTCTGGTCCTCTTGGGTGAGACAACCACCCTACTTGATGTAGCTTCCTCAACCATCAACTTATCATTATCCAAATCCTCAAGCAAATTGAATTGGTTGGAGGATTCCAGGGGGAATTCCTTGTGTTTGTCATTGTTATCAGGTGTGTTGCATAGATAAGATCCATTCTTAACCTCTTGGAATGACTCCTCTATAACCTGTTCTCCTTCATGCCCAGTGTCAAGTACCATACCTACAATGCCAACTGCCTCATCTTCCACCACAGAATCTTGCACTCATTGGGGATCAACTAATCTGGCATAGGATCAACCGTAGGTGGCTCAGTCTGGCCAACAAACTCTGACTCCATGACCAGAGACGTACCACCTACCAGGTTCACCAGAGACGAAACTGGAGGGGGTCCTCATGACAGCTTCCTCTTGGCTCTATAGGATCTCTACTTCCCACTTTCTTCACATCCTCTGAGAATGGGGGGTTCAGGTTGAGATGTTCTGGGTCTAGGGACTATCTAGAACTATTCTCGAAGACTTTACAACCTTCACGTTTGTCTGGTAGCATGTCATATAGGACTTTGATCTCTAGTGCCTTCCCATCGGGGATCTCAACCATGACAACAAGAGGTGGTTTCCTATCCTCTTCAATCTCAACACATAGGAGAGTTTCCCTATCAAGGTCCCCTTTGGTGATGAATTCCATGACGTTAGGAGTGTCTATACCATATTTTATAATGGATATGGCTCTTCTGGTCCAATTCTGTCCCACCTCCGGCAAGGTAACCCAAACTACAGCAGAAGTAAGGGTGGCCCTGCACATATCTGCCACAGGGGTCCATCTGCTCTTTAGCACCAACTGTTGGTCAAAGAACCACCGGCCTTGCTCGGTGGAGTTGTTGAGGACCTCGTCCAATGAGAACCTAACCAGGAACAAGCAACCCACCATGGGCGACACCTGTAGTTCCCCTTTGATTCTCCAAGCTCTCAGCATCCATCCATACATCTACTAGATCACCACTCCCTTCCACACTAGAACTTGGACAATGAAGGATCTGTGATGGAACTCCTCCATAGATTCAACCACCAGGGGGATAAACTCATCCATGGTCGATCATCACCTTGCTAGAAAATTGAAGCCTGAGGATCCTCAGGGAGCACCAGCGGTTTGAAATTCTTCTAGATAGACATCAGCTTGGACAAGGTCATCGCGCATGCCCTACCCAACGTCACGTCAGAGCTCGGATTTGACCAGGGAGTGAGGGTATGGCTAGGGTTGGAGCAGGGAGTGATAGAGGTGGTGGTGGCTAGGGGTTGAGGGGGGGGGGGTGACACAGAGATGGAGTCTAGGGTAGTGGATCATGCCCCATATCGCTCGGCTCCAGCCATTGGAGCGAGCCAACCGCCCAAGGAGGAGAGGGATGGGAGCTCTACTAGAGAGAGGAACTTATCCAGATTTCAAAATTGAATGTTAAGGTATGTAATTATTTATATCAAAGACTATGCATAATATTAGTTATGAACCTTGGACATTATCTTTTATATGAGATCTTAACATGTGTGAATGATAAAATCTTGATTATGAGGTACTTTAAACATAACATACTTTGAGTCTGTAGCCTTATTAATTTTATATGGGATACATTACCTTGTTTCAATTTTTTTAACTTTTGTCATCATTGTTTGTTACCACATTATTTAGCATTTTTTATTCATGTTGTTTGCCCCCCACCCACAAAATGGAATTTCTGGCTTCTCCCCAGTTTGTAACAGATATGAGACCAGGTTCGACAATTCTGAAGGAGGTCATTGCTTCCAGATTTTCTATACGGCCAAAACTATGTTTGGACCAAACATGTCTTACAAGAATTGTAACTTTGACAGAAGACCATTAGTTGTAGAACCTTTTTTATCTTCTTTATTGACTCAACTAGTCATCATTTTCTCCCTACTTCTTAAGACAACTAATCTTCATACTATTAACAAATGTTCCAAATATTTCAACCTCAGAGGCTGCACAAAGGACCTGAATATTACACTAGCAAACATCTAGGGTTAAGTGGGCGAGCATAATGTACACATAAAATGCTTGTCTCAATTTTCTAAACTTAGCACTCAACATTTCTCGAGTTGAGAGATTTTGGTCATGACAGCTAAACTATATATCTTAATTATTCCAACTAATTATTTCAAATTATAAAGGATCACAATTTTTTTCAAATGCAACATGTTTCCTTAACAAAACTAGATCTATATCTGAAATATACTACAAGAGTACCACAATATAAGTAAGTGATTCTATTTTCAAAAAACATGAGCAAGGTAACTATTCTTAGTATTATATGGCATGCCATGCAAAAACATTACAAGAAGATCCTTCGATTTTGTATCACGCTCAATTTGTAATGGAACCTAAAATTTATAAGTACAATATACTTCAACATTATCACCATACAAGTTCGTCAAGTGATTCTCATTGGTGAAAACTTGAGCAGGGTAATTATTTCTAGCATTGCAAGCCATGTCATCTACTAACATCAGTATTATCCCCTCATCAAGTAGCCTAACTCTCTTCACTATCCTATAATCAAAAGAGAAATAATCATTAGAATGTTAACTTTTTCATCTATTAAGAACAACCATCTTTATAATACCATCATTGTGGAGATGATTCACCATGTTTCATGAAAATACACATAAGTTTAGTCTAGTATAATTTTGTAAATCTTTTTTGATACTATAATTTTCCAAAAGCTATACTAAATGGTAATAGCCAGGACATGGGTGACCGCCTGATACTTTCACATTTGTAAACTCAGTATAAATGTATCAATCTTACCTTGTGCCCTAAGGTATGTGTGTAGGTTAATTGTCGTCAGACTAGCCTGCACCAGGGGGTATGTGTGAGGAGTGGAAAAACTAACCAAAGAGTGTCTATAACCCTATCTTTGGACTTCTGTATTACAATCTAAAGTTTTATCTTTTATTAATGTTGACCTTCAATTCATAGAGGAATTTCTAAAAATATTTTATCTTATTCAGTTACATTTTTTAGTTGTAATGTAATCGTAAACATATTGTCTACTTGTATGTAGATGGGTTTCTTATAGGATAGAAGTTGGATGTATATTGGTAATAGGATGCAAAGTGAAGTGTTCCAGTCTAGTTTACAAAAATTCATTGAATTTGCACGTACCCGTCATGTATCACCCAGATCGAAAATTTATTTTCCCTTATAAAACATGCTCTAATAGATACATTAGATTGGAGGATGATGTATTCTTACATGTTTTACAAAAAGGATTCATCTATAGCTATGATGTCTAGACATATCATGGAGAGATGATCAGGAAGAATACAATAAGTGCAACATCTGCTACACCTACATCTGGCAGTATGCATCAAGTCTTGAGAGATATATTTGGAATGGGCAATACAAGTCATGCCAGTGAGTTCAACGTCGAGCAGGAGCTTGCGAATCTTAATGCCCAACATTTTTTCAAGCTTCTCAAAGAAGTCGATCAACCACAGTATGAAGGTTGTAAAACTCACTCCAAGTTGTCCTTTCTGGTGCCTCTGTTATATATGGAGGAGACGGGATGGTCAAATAATTCTTTTACAAAGTTGTTGAAGTTGATAATTTTAGCCTTTCTTAAAGAAGGTGACCTATTTCCATAGATTAATTATGAAGTAAATAAAGTTGTAAGAGACCTTGGACTCAAAAAAGTAAAAATCAATGTCTGTCGAAATGAGTGCATGCTATTTCGTAAAGGATCATCAAAGAAAGATAAATTTGATACTTGTGGTGAGTCTAGATGGAATGAAAAGATATATAAAACAAAACACAAGAAGGTGATTGAAAAGGTGATGTATTTCTTTCCTATTATCTCTCGTCTGGAGAGACTTTACATGTGCCCTTGTTTTGCAAAATGATATGATGTGGTCATTTAAAGAAAAAGGAAATGATGGTCATTTTCATCATCCTCTGACATGGAAGAATGGTTCTCAATAGACAGAGAATTTCCAGAATTTGTTGTTGAGACATGAAACATTAGACATGATCTATATATAGATGGATTCAATTTGGGACTTATGAGTGCTTCACACAGCACATGGCATGTACTAATAATCCCTCTCAATCTTCCGCCTTGGCTTCTTCTAAAGGAGTCATACATAATGATGTCTCTATTGATCCTAGGTCCTCATATGGTTGGGAATGATATTGATATTTATTTAGAGCCATTGATTGATGAGGTTCAAAAACTTTGGGTTCAGGGAGGTAAAGTATGTGATGCTTATATAAAGAATAATTTCACTATGCGGGAAATGATCTTATGGACCATCAATGATTTTTTGACTTATGGTGATCTTTCTTGTTGGAGCACTAAAGGAAAAAAGATTTGGGTTTCCCATTGTGTAATGTAGGCACCTTATCCAAGTGGCTTGATTTTGGCAAGAAACAATGTTATGGGTTCCATCAATGTTTTTTGAAAAACAATCATATTTATTGGCGGGATAAAAAAAGTTTCAATAGAGAACAAGATTTTCGTCAACAGCCTAGGCCCTGATCAGGTTGATGATATACTACAATAATTTTAGGGATGCATAGACATCATGTTCAGAAAAACTAATAAACACAAAAGGTCTACATATGGACATTAGCCATTGCCGCTTAGATGGAATAAAATAAGTATTTTTTCCGACTCCCGTATTGGAAACAACTATTGCAGAGACATATCTGGATGCAATGCACATTAAAAAAATGTTTTTGAAAACATTTTAAACATTTTTTTGGGTGACTCAATGAAAAATAAGGACAACTTACAAGATCGTGAAGATCTAAAATAATGGGGTATCCAAAGGGATTTATAGCCTATCAATTCAGGCAGCCATTATTACTTACCTCCATCATCTTTCACAATGAGAAGTACGGATAAAGAGATGTTTCTATCTATTCTACAAACATTGAAGGTTCCTTTCGGATATTCTTCTAATATATCTAGGTGTGTTAACATAAGGGAGAAAAAACTATTGGCATTGCAGAGCCATAATTGTCATGTTTTGATGCAACAACTTCTACCTATTGTTTTGCGGAATTTCATAGGCTTAGATGTTTATAAACATATTGCAAGCCTATGTTCATTTTTCAATGAACTTTTCTCATATGTTATTGATGTAGAAGAATTTAAGAAGCTTGATGAAGACATTGGATTCACACTATTCCAATTAAGGAGAGTTTTTCCTCCATAACTTTTGACCATTATGATGCATTAGCCTATCCCTTTAGATTATGAAGAAAGAGTTTCCAGTTCTGTACGGTTAGGTGGATGTACTCCATTGAGAGGTACTTGAAGAAACTCAAGAATTATGTTAGAAATAAAGCTCAGCCTATCGGTTCTATTACTAGAGGCTATTTGGCAAAAGAATGTTTGACATTTTGTTCTTGATATCTACCTAATTTTGACACAAAATTCACTCGTACTCCTCATAATGTTCATGAGTCTCCTATTAGAATGGGAGTACCAAAACACTTTGATGTGCAAACTGTGGAACAAGATCATCAAAATGTACTATTCAATACAGACATGTTTGATGGTTACATAAGGTAATCATTACATCCTTATCAATGTTAAACAACTTCTAGTATATACTAACCACAACTTTTGAATTTTTTTTAATAACCAGTAAACACATGATAAAGCTTCAAGAGGATGAACCAAATATCACACTACGTGCATTAGAAATAAAACACAAAGCACAGTTTGTGAGGTGGTTGAGAGAGCATGTAAGTAATTTATAAATTACTTAAGTTTTATTTTGAAAGAGTATCTTGTTTCTTATTATTTAATGTTAATAAATCATGTAATCTGTAAGGAGTGAGACCCAGAGGGAACCACTCCCTACTTAAAATTTGAATAATAGAACCTCTAGTCCAAATACACCCAAAATGTAAGCTGGAGTGGGTGTAAAAATTTTAAATCTCAATTAATGGTATACAAAACAACCAAAGTGTGGTAGCAGAATAAAAGTAATGACTATATTCAATTTCTCAAAAAGATTACAAAAGTACATCACAATCTCCCACAAAGGGTTTACATGTAAGATACAACATTTGGATCTATGTAGAGGGAAATCTAAACCATAACAAGTTTGTCTCCAAGCTTTAACTTATTAAGATAAGTCCAAGACTTCATGCCACATCATCCAAGTCCTTCACCTAGGGTTGGAAGCATACCCCAGCTAGAGGAGAAAAATAGATGACATCACAAAAGGATAGTATGTGCATACTAAAAAGGATGTTGAGCAATATATGGAAAAAAGGGCAAAAAATATAAAGGCTTCCCATGAAAAAGAAAAGTACTACCCAACCAGGCATAAAAGAAATGAATCATAATAAAACAGTTACTTGCCATAACCAACAAATAAATTTGTGCCATACTAGCACATATAAACAATTAGGGCACACACCCCGTAATAAAAAAACATGCATGCATGTGAGATAAACATATCCCTAGAATAATATAACAAAAAAGTTGGCCAAGTCTCACAAACTTGAAACCTAATAGAGAATGATGTACTGCCAAACTCCCAATATATATAAAAGTGGGCCAAACCTCATTAATTTGAAACACAGGTATGGGGCTACCTCCATCCCAAAAATAATAGGGGCATACTGCCCCAAGAAGGAAATACACATATGCCCAAAAACCAATGAAATTACACTACTCTAGTGCTACTGAATCACATACCATGTTTAATGTAGAGAGAAGTAGAAAGTATAGTCATATTATACAAAAGTAGTCACCACAAAAGTGACCAACATAAACATCCACCTCACAAGTGGGAAAAAGACATCACATTCCTCATATAGAGTTCCACAATGACCAAACCATAATAAAGATTCCAAGAGAATGTCAAAGTAGATAATATGATCACAAGATCAGTAACAAATAAGATACTTCACATGAAGCATGTTTTTCAAAAGAACAAGATATTGTGTAGGCTAATGTCCATAGGACCAAGAGAAAGAAAATACATAGGCTAATTGCTCAAAGGAATAATATGCTTTGCAAAAATACCTTATTCCAAAGTCTAAACAAGTCCAAGCTAGATCTAGATCCAAGTCTAGGTATCCAAAGCACCTATTAATCATGTATATGAAATTAGGGTAGATTTTCATTGATTTCACAAACCCTAAAAAACACATTTTACTTATATGTGAATTAGGTTTCCAAAACCAAGTCATGTTTTAGATTATCTTTTTCTGAGTTCAAAACATATTTTATTGTATTTTTTTACTTTTAAATATTTGGTGATGAATTTTGTAAGTTATCACTTATTTAGGAAAATCCATTTAAATCTCATATTTACAAAATTAGATTTTGGGAAACAAAACCAGTACCATCATAAAGCTCGTATTTTCCTAATTTTAGAACACATTTTATTATATTTTTTTGAGCTATAAATAATTACTTATGGATTTTTGAAAATCGGCCAATTAGATAAATCCACATCACTAAAATCGTTGGGAGAGGAAAAGCGAGAGAGGGAGAGGGCCGCGTGCATTGAGTTAGCCCAAACATGGGTGACCAACTCAGTCGGCCCCACAAACAGGTTGGAAAGTTGCAACAACACAAAAAGAAAAGAAAACAAGCATGAAATGTATATTTTGGCCTTGGTGTGAAAAATAAATAGGAAACGAAAACAAGAGGCAATAATGCCCAAATTACAAGAGTCATCTTCTACTTCATTTTCTACTATAGACCATTGAGACAAGGTATGAACCCATGCATCAAACTCACGATCCATGGCTTCTCAGCATAGGGAAGCAACTTCATGGGGTTCTCCTAACTGACCCGATCTCAACGACCCAAAGGAGCAGTAAACTGAGGTGACATAACCCCAACTCCGTATGCCATCATGAAAGCAAAAGGTCACAAAATTAGAAACTCAAACTTTGTAGAAGCCAAACACAAAACCAAAGGCTCAAAAATCCTTCATGACGATCGAGTAAAGCCAACCGATGAAAGCCTTGGCAAAAAACAGACGTAGAGCTGAACATTGCGTCACCGGAATCAAAAGTTCAGGTAGGCAGACCAAAAAGGAAGAAAACAACTACCTCAAAATTGGTGATGCTAAAAGCTTCCCTACAATTCTTGCACACTACTTTAGCAAAGATGATCTCTGAGGAAGGGTTCTCAAGGCTTCTCAACGCTTTGGGGGCCAAAAACTCACTATTAGAACAACTGATGGGGTTCACGCATCAAATTGAGCAGCGCTACTACTTCTGGGATCGACTAGGGAAAACCAACAATTTGAAAAGGTTGTGAGGGATTTGGTGAAGGTATGGGACTCAATTCATGGGGGTCCAAAGTCTCAACTGGTGAGGAGAGGGGAAAGGAGATAGGGGATAGACAGTAGAAAGGGGAGATCGATTGCGTAATTGGTGACCATGTTGCAAGCCCTAAAATTTATAGGGTTGGTTGACTCGAGAAGTGAAACTGGTTTCCCAGTTTGCGTGGAGACTGTGAGAATGGAGGTAGGGGAAGCTACAACAACCGTGAGGTCAGATATCCAACGGCCAGGAAAGGGACCCACATAAGGCCAGTGAAGAATATATGTGTTATATGGAAACTTAGGTAGAAATCTGACATTAAATCGCGTGACACATTAAATCAGAAAAAATTGTATCCAATTCAAAAATCAATGAAAGTGAATTATGTCCTTTTCTCTCTCTTCTATTGAGGATTCAAATGTCATCCAAATTATATGAAATTTCACATAGAGGTCAAGTAAGACATGTAGATTCTGTTGTGCAATTAGATTTCATATTTGGAAACTTTAGATATCTTATTTAATTCTTGTAAAGGAAAACATATTATATCTTTCCTAATGCATTAAAAACGTTTCGATTCATTCAATTAATGTGAAACTTCACCCACAAGTAAATTTCAACACATGGAACATGATTTTGTCATTAATTTTATCCTTTGGCATTATTTTATTCATTATTTAATATTTTGGAATTTCTCTCTCCTATTTTGCACATGTATATTGAAGATTGTCCAAATTACATGAAATTCACCCAAAAGCTAGTTTTAATGTTTAGATTATAAATATAAGATTATTTTCAACTTTTAGAGTCATTAAATATTTTATCTTATATTTTGAAGAAAAACTCATATTTTCCATCCCCAATGTTACAAAGACAATTATTATTCCAAAATTATGAAAATTCGCATCCAAGCCAAAACAAACCCAAGAAAAACAAATTTAGGTTATATCTATCTAATTAGTCTTCCTTTTATGACTTTTATATAATTAACATTTGTGGCCCATTATTACTTAACATATTATTTCATCATCATTATTATCATTTTTCTAATTGTGTCCCATATCACCACATTACCATAAATAGGATTATATATTATTATTGTGCACAAATTTCTTTATGTTTATCCTTTAACTCATTAAATTCACCAATTCATTATTTATTTAAATTATGTATCAATATTCTCAGTTATGGGCACCTAGTCCTTCTATACACATTATTTTTTATAATCAATTTTATCACATGTGGTATATTTTATTGGTCTAAAGATTATTATTGGAGCATTGGCTCATACTTATATTCCTGCATATATGTTAGGGTGATTTAATCATGTATTGACATATTAGGAAAACTTCTATTATGTATATACTCGTTATTGTTTGGCTAAGCCCAAAAGGTCAAAGTTCTAGGGTAGAGTCTAAGATCTAGTATGTTACATAATGCGTATGCAAATGGATCATTCAAAGAATGTTAATGAGGAGTTGAGATGGATATCCTAGGGTCCTTCTGTAGATGAAATGTCATGTGAAGGCTATTCAGTAAATGGATATTGATTGCTCTCAAAACATGTTGAAAGTACTTCCACTATATAGAATAGTGGGGTGTACTTGCTGCTAGAAACATCTAGTTATGCCAGTGGGAGGGATAAACAATCTTGTTATGGCTACAATTACATATTATGGACAATTGGAGGAGGTCATTGAACTATGTTATGGTCCAGACATAAAAATACCATTGTTTTGGTGTGCTTGGTTTGATGAAAGTTCTTTTAACGGTTTTTGCATTGACAAATATGGGTTCACACAACTCAATTTCTCAAGGAGATGCAATCAAGATGAAACATTCACTCTTGAATCACAAGCAATGGAATTGTTGTTATGCAAAATATCCTAATGATGACAATTGGTTCACCTCTTTGAAACTTCCACCTCTACATTATTCCAAAGTACCTCTCGTTGAGGATTATCTAAGTGGGGAACAAGTTCATAGTGTTAACAACCACATAAGTGATGAGATCTTCTGGTCAGGGAATGATTTGCAGGGATCATTTGTTGCTAGAGAGCATGAGCAATAAAGTTTTTTAAATTACTTGTTACAAACATTAGTGAATGACCGTGCTTGCAATGTTTTTCTTTGTGGATTATTATGTGTTTTTATAAGGATATTGCCTTGTTATTTGTCCCTTGTTTGATCTTTACATGGCTGTATTTTTATTGTAATAAGTACATTATGAATGTTATTATCTTGCTGGTTGTCCTACCTTATACAATGTTGTACATTAATTTTATAAACTGTGGGACTAACCTCTTATCCATTGCTACATTTTACTATTAACAATTGTTATGTTTTCATATTATGTAGGATGATGAACACAAGGTCATGAATCAGAGCTTCTACAACTCCACCACAACCCACTGCTACTTCAGCTACAATCTCCTCTCCTTCAACTAAAGTAGGAGATGAGCATGAGGAACTTGAGGATAAACATGACCACCGTAGATATGGTAGGATCCATGCATGTGAGGTCCATATAATTCCAAAACCAAGAGAGCAACGATACAAGGTTGAATGGAATGCAACATGTAATGAAGTTGGAAAGAATAGTATGCAGTTGAACAATTATTGTGGCATGTTAGCTAGAAAACAACAAATATGGAGTTTAGATCTACAATGGTGAGAGAAAGCACAACTAGCATTTGAAGATAGAAAATCATGCATTGAGGTACTTAAGTAATTTCGAAATTTGTTTTAATCTAGATTTTGGTGTAGTTTTTAAGAGATTTTTTATTGTTTCTTAACATCTCCACATATTTTTTAGAAATACTATGATTTGGGAGATCATCCAAATGCATGGAACTATGTAGACTCTCACATACAAAAAGCTTTATAAAGTTGGAAGTCACATGTTAAGAAAGATTACTATCTAAAGTATAGGGATGATCCATATTTGATGAGGAAAAAGGTTGAGTAGAATGCATCATTAAATATTTGTCAGTTTGACAATCTTATGAAACAATGGTCTTCTAAGAAGTCTGAGGTAATATCAAAATAATATATAATCATTTATCTTTCATGTGTAGTGTTAATTAAGTAAAAAAATTGTGTTTTTCTAGAAAATTTATGCACAAATAAGGTTAACAAAAACAAAATAAAAAACAAATGCATCATCCTACAGAATCCAAACCATGGAGTTGTTATAGGGAGGAAATGGTATCACATTTCACTTTTTATTTATTTCCAATGATATCTAAATAATAAAATGTCTAGATAGTAGTAATAATTGTATTTTTTATTTATGAATGAAAATTTCATAAGGGGAGCCCACTCAAAAAGAATTTTTGAAGAAAGTATATGAAACAACCCCTTGGTGGTAAATTATTCAATATTTTATATCAATTGTTTATTAACTTTTCAATAGTTTATACATTGAGTTGGTTCAATTAATGACAGGTTGAGATAACTGATATTGTTTAAAATGAAGTTACAAATGGTGAAGTAATTGATCCATCACAAATTGATGAGGTGACATGTCATGCTTTTTTGTGTGTAGTCAACCCCATAAAAAAGAATAGGGTTCGTGGTATTGGAATCAGACATGCCGTAGAAGGGAATAATGGGAAAGCTTCCAAGATTGAATATGAAATGTAATTGCGAGAAAGTTTTGCAAAAGATGTAAGTAATTTAACAAATGTGTAAGTGTCATATGATATTGTAATTATTGTCTACTTAAAAAATATTTCATTATAGGATAAATTAAATGAGGCTACTCAAGAAATGAAAAATATGCAAAATTCTCAGTCTCAATTTATAACATGGGTGAAGCAAAGTCCGATTATTTAATGGCAACAAATATTGGACCAAACATATTCATATAATACTACAACATAAATTATATTTGTTTTATTCTCTTGTATGTTTTGAATAGGATGAATCAACTAGAAATACACAGTTAGGCTCAGTGAGTGTGTTTCCAAATCTACCCCTTTCTGGAGTATTTTAAACTAGTGTTGGTACAACATCATCAAATTTTGGATCACAGGTATATATTCACAAAACTTAAAGAATTTTTAAAATTTTATAAGTAACGTAAGTTGAAAATTAGAATCTTATTTCAAAGGCTCAAATGTTTCCAAATAGGAATTCTCCTGGTGTCTTTCCTACTCAATATGCCACAATGGTATCAATGGGTCATTGTTTACATTTCAGTCATATGTATAAGATTACATATATTGTTTATAATGCCTGAATCTAAAATCAACTCCTTCTCATCCTATCAATTTTTTTAGAAACCACATTTTTTTTCAAATGGACCTCCTACTATTGTGTTTCCCACTCAAGGTGGTGCAAGTGGATCCCATGTATAAATATAAAATATATTACTGATATTTGGCTATTCATGTTTGACTTTACTGAAAATTTAAATTCTTCGCAAGCATCAATGTTTCCCAAGTGGTTATCATGTTGGTGCATTTCCAGATCATGGTGTACAAGTGGATCACAATTATAAACAGAAATGTATATCAAATGTGTGGTTATTCATGTTCGGCTTGAATTGAAAATTAAATTCTTTGTTAGCCTCAATATTTTCCAACTTCAACTCCTACTAGTGTGTTTCCTAATCAAGGTGTGAAACTTCACAATTCATAGGATATAGATAGTATATAGAAAATGTATATGAATTTATTCACATTGTCATTATTTTTTATTATCAATGTGAATAATTACTTCTTTCCATACGTCAAACTCAATTTTGATAAAGTTTATATTTATTAACCTGGGAGTAGTTGGACACTCCATTTGAGACTTATGAGAGATTTCTATATTTACTATCTTGACATGACACAAATGCAAGTTTAACAAAACATATAACCTATATAATCCTCTCTTCAGAATCTTGACTTTCATTTTGTTTCATATTCTCTAACTGCTCCAACTATATTTCCATGGGTACACACATAGACAGTCTTGTTATTTTATAGGCTAATCTTGACCTTTTTATGATAGTTTCTAGAGTTGAGGACATGGGTGCTTAGGCCCAGATAATGGACAAACAATCCTTTCAGAGAAAGGTTAAATCAGATTTGAGCATGTAAGAAGCTATACTTGTGTCTTATTATATTATAGGGAATGTCATGTATGTATCTTGGACTGAGGAGGGAGTGGACAAATGAGATATCATATTAATTCACAACTACATACTATGAATTGAAAGCAAAAATCCTTGTGATGTTTATATTCTTTTCATTTTTCTATTTTTATTGCATTCATGATTATGATGGTCTATTTTTAGCATTGTTTTTTGCATTGCCTCATATACTATTTTAGCAATTATGAAAAGATTGTTGCTACTACTAAAATTAATAGGGTAGTGTTTATTGTTGAGGATGACAATCCATTATTACATGGTATGTTTCTAAAGTTGGTGCAATTCAGTTATACATTGAACAGTAACTAATGATACTTATTCAATATTTATCAGAGCTAAAGTGGTATAACACATAAACTTGTTTCAGTGGATACGTTGTTAGAAAATGGTACCATTGGTGATGAGGATGAGCATTGCAATATCAGGACTAACGATGGTATGCTATTTACTACCAGGGGTTTATTATTGCTCCTTCCTTTCTTTCTTCTTGCAATGATTGTTTTCCTGAGTTGGATAAGAGGATACAAATTAGATGAGGTTGCAACCTATGATCACTCTAAAAAGAGGCAAAGGCTGGAGAAAGCTACAGGAACCAATGCTTTCAAGTCACTATAAAGAAGTCAAATGTCTATGAAAATAGCTTCATGGTGAGAATTTTGTTACATTACATTGTCATATGGAACCCGAATGTATCCTTATGTCTAGTAAAATGGTTTAGATAGTAAAATAAATATAACTACCCGTCATTTTTATGGGTAAAATAGAGCACCCCCAATGCATTTTGGAAGTATCGTCATAATTATTGAACGGGTTGAATGTTCAAGATTTTGATACTATTCATTAATCTTTCTATATTGGATTTTATTAAAATAAAGTATATATTGTTCAAGTTATAACCATTCACTGATATAGGATGATATCATTTATAGGATATTCTATGCCTTCTATCATTGTGGTTCAACCATAGAACTACCCTGAGGTTCAAGCTATGTTAGAGAATCGATTTACACACGTAAAATTGAGACATGGTTGGTCATTTTACCACAAATCATTGTGAGAATTCACACCATTGTCAAAAAACTTATACAGTCTCTACTTGTCTGGATAGAAAGAGGTCATCCGTAGGTTGGTGATCTTGGAGCCTGCACTTTTCTTCCTTGGTTTTAGGACTTCTGATAATGATTTCTCTTTCTAGGCTCTCATGTATCTTATTATGATTTCTTGTAAATATATAAGCTTATTACATCGGGCTCATACTTAGGAGGTTGTAGATATTGTTTGTCAACATAGTGGTAAACTTGTGGATCGGGTAAATTACCTTTGAATTTATGCAGTTTTTCAGTTTTCCTGGATCTCATAACCTTGACTACTGAAAATTTTATGGGAGGCCCAGCTCGTATCAAAGGAGCTTATTCACATTTCCATATTGTGGCATGAGGCTCTGGACAAAGCTAGTCATTTATATTTTTGAGAACACAATCGTGAGGGTATCCTAAATGTTTTGGAACCTTTGCATGTCATGCTTGAAGAAGGATCTAAAACTACAATAGAGACGACTTTTATTCAGGTTGCTCTCATGCTCATGAATTATTGCAATTACCTTGTTTGGATAGCTAAAGTCCATGGAAAATTAGAGTTTCTTCTTGTTTCGCATTTCAGTAATCAACTATTTCAATGAAAAAACCATTTTTAATGAGAAATTTATATGTTCCATATTTGCATTTAAATAACTGAGAATTAATTGTAGTTTCACTTTAGACGTTCTTGTTTTGCCATCTCAGTCCACCAAAGGCATGCTTTCAAAACAAAAAAAAATAGATCTAAGATCATTTTAGTTTTGCTAATCTTTCAAACAAAATAGACCTTGGTCCATTCCCTTCCTAAGTGCCTTTCTTGAACATCACATCACTTAAATAGCTTGTGAATTGTTTTGATTTTTTATCTCAAATGATGATATAAATTATTATCATGAGTACAACAATATGGACATGAGATAATTGAAGCTCGTGAATGTTGTCTGAAGTATCAGAGAATGGGTCCTAATGTTGAACTTACTCAGGTTTGTTTTCACTGCTTAATAATTGTTAGAATACCAACTTTTAGCTTTGAGGTTGAGCATTATTGTTGTTTCAAACAATTCCATCACCACTCAGTCATTCCCTACACCACTGTCTTTCCATCCACACACAAACCTCTTACCATTCTTGATATTTAAGTAAGATCAGGTGTAGTATTTGCAACCCAACCCTCTCTCTCCTACAACTCTTCAATTAGCAACTAAGATTCACTTTTGAAATGTTAAAGGATTAAACATTATTTTAGCGTTTGTTGCAAGTTGATTTCATGTGCCTACCATACTCAGTGCTAGAGACGCTAAGAATCACCTATGGCATTTCAATTTCTTTAGTTTCTAGATTTTTGCTACTGAAGTTTCTCCTTTTTCAGTGTTTGTTGTAAGTCGGATATAAATTGTTCTTGCAAATTTTCATAAGTTGATTCCTTATATTTCACTTTGAAATTGGTTAAAATATTCAAACAATAAGGTTGTACTTCACTCACATGTAGGAAATCATATATATCCCAACCACGATATCCTTGCATGATTGAATAGGATTTAGGCTGATAGGGTTTTCTGGTTTTTTTAGTTAGTTCCTTCATATCACTGTTGAAGTTAGCTCAATGTAAATGGCATATCTTCTTTTCCAAATAAATTGTTTCAGAATAATAAAAAATGATGTCAAAAGTGGACATTTTAATCCTTGGCTCAGAAAGAATCACACAACTACATACACAAAATAGAACACTAGTTTTAGGGGGACATATTTTTAGCTGCCGAAACTAGGGCTACCATCACAATGATTATAAATAACTGGTATCAGGTATTTGATATTTCCCCTCCTAGTTTGTAATTGATTGGTTGTACTACTCAATTTTATACATTAATTCGCTCATACTTTCTGCATTTTACAGCTCAGAGAAAGTGTGCAATTTTGTGCATCATTGGGCTAATGCCCTGACTGTTTGTTGATATGATTACTACAAACCATCTTGTAGAAACTAGTGCTGACGTAGAGTATGTAACTAAGATTTAATTACTAATACATCTATTTGCCATTGTTGCTTAAAAACTACACCTTTAATTACCAAAATTTAACTCTGAAGGCATTTCTTGATGTATGTCTCTGACAGAACTAGGAACCTGGAAACTTGTGATTAAAAAAATTACTACTATCATATAAGCTAGATGCAAAAACTATCATTGGAATGGATGATCTAATGAGATGCAGTAGAAGTAACTTTTCTCATGATTAGTAATTATAGTATTCATGGCTAGTCATGTGCCATTTCATGTCCAGGACTGTAGTTGTAGAGTCGTTGCTGGAGGATGACCATGTTGGTAAGCTAAAAGTCTATGTTTATGAGTTACCAAGAAAGTATAACAAGAAAATCTTACTAAGGGATCCAAGATGCCTCACCCACATGTTTGCAGTTGAGATTTTCATGCACTATTTCTTATTGTCCAGCCCTATTCAAACTCTCAACCCTAAGGAAGTTGAATGGTTTTACACCCTTGTATATACAGCTTGTGATCTCAACCCCAATAGACTTCCATTGCCTTCAAGTCCCCAAGGATAATGAGGAGTGCTATACAGTTGATTTCCTAAAAGTGGTCTTACTGGAACAGGACTGAAGACACATATCATTTCTTTGTGGTTCCATGTGATTTTACTGCATGCTTCCACTACCAGGAGGGAACAAACTTATTAGTAATCTAGTAAAGTTCATATATTGTAAGAATCTCTGTTCTACAGTAGACTTAGTTGGATACTTGTTCTGTTCATCTCTATTATTTAAAAGTAAACCAATTACATTATGTTTCTTACTTTAATTAGAAAACTGAACTTGCAACTACATAATGATGGCAGAGCATGATCATATTTTCTTGGACTATGCATAGTTCCCATCTTGATAAGAACTTAGTGTGTTTGGGTTTCATAGAATAATGAAGTGGCATGTTGCTATACATTCTAAATAGAGTTATACCTACACTTCAAATTGTTTATGTGCATTATTTCTGACTTAAATGATACTGATGTAGGAAAGACTTTGCTTGCTAACTATAATTGGTTCCATGGTTGTAGGTTTGTTGGTGTGCTACCAGGGTTTAGGCACTCTTATATATAGAAAGGTTACTTCTAGATGAATGAGGAAGACCATAAGATTGGAAAGCGTGGTGCAAAATGTAAAGATCATTGATATTTTGTTGAATGCAGAGAAGTTGGCTCTAAGGCATTCTTTGATGGCTATTACTAGAATTATTACCCAAGAAATTTGTTGGAGAAGGCAATGATTACCTTCTCATCAAAGATTATTGGAGGAAATATGTTCATAACCACTAAGAATCCTCTCACCATTCTAAAATATGGTCATTGGCTAAATGAGTGATAAAGACAAAATGTAGATATATATTTGTATTGGAATTTGTAACGATTAAGGGGAAAAGTCCCATGTCCTTTCCTATGTGATGAACAATTTTACAATTTTTCTATGTGAAATAAAAAGGAATGTTTTAAAAGAGTGATTTGTTATGGTTATTGTGTTTTATTAACTAAATCAGTTTATTAAACTATCATTTGCACCTGATAGAAGCCACAAATATATTACTTCATGAAATATAATATTTTTGAAGGTTAAAACTCATTTACGAATGAAAAAATGAACATCACAATTGTAATTCCTGGTAAATTAAGTATATTTGTGAAGGACCTAGAACCTCAGTGAAAGCTGTGAAATTAGCATGCACAAATGTATTTCAGAGGCTTGGGAAGTCTTTTTTTTAAGTTCAAATAGTCTTTCAAAAAAGTATTTGTGAAGGCCCTAGAACCACATTGAAAGTTGTGAAATTAGCCTTCACAAATGTATTTGGAGGCCAAACAGTCCTTCAAAAAAGTATTTGTGAAGGATGGAGTCTCTCATCAAAGTACTTGTTAAGACACTTTTAGAGTAGGACTTTTGGTGAAGGAATTCCCCTCAACCGATTTTTTTGAAGTAATTAATGTACATTTGTGAAGGAATCATCCTTCACAAATAAACAGTTTTTTGTAATGTACTTGGGTAGTATTCAGAATGTATATTGATATTGCATATGCATGGTTAGGAAAGAGGAAATATAAGATCCTGGAGCCCTTTTTTGGCCATCCAATGAGAAGTATATGATTCCTAAGATGTATTTTGACAAGATAATGCAAATTCAAAACTTTCAACCCTCATTTGGTGACCTTTCTAAAACAACAGGATTAGACTAATCTAATATGAGTGTGATTTTGTTTGGCAACCTAGTTTGAATAGTCTGGATTGTTTGAAAACTGAGTTTGGTTTTGTTCTTGTTGTCAGAGTTCCATAAAAGACAAAATAACATATAAGATATAGCTTATCTAGGATTACAAATCCTACTAGAAGTTAGACTAAATTATTTGTATAGTATGATTATAAAATCCCGAACGGACCATGTTAGTCCAAGTTTTACCAAAAAAATATGACATTTAAACTATTTTCCTGCATGGTGCATATGTGATGAAAAAACACAGAGACTAGTCCAAACCAATTAATAACCCACTCTAAGAAGAGAGTGCTAATCAATCTGGAAGTGGTTCTAAATGTCATAAAATACATTATATGTTCTTAGATTTGACCAATTTTAAACTTGTATTTTGCAGTCAAATAGTACAAAAAGGAATCCAAATCAAATACATGTCTTGACTTCACATCATCTGGTGTGGTTATTTTGAAGATAACTTTGTCTTATTGAATTATCCCTCTAAGACCCTAGAAACATCAAGAAACACATTTATAAGTGTCGATAGTTACACAAGGGAAATATCCTTCATTGTTCCTTTATATATTATATATATTGGAGATAGATCAAATCCTATCAAAAATTGAATCAAAGTAAAGTTATCAAAGACTAGGGATGGCAATTGGGTTTGGGTTGGTTGGTTTTTATTTTGAATCATTATCCTTCAACACTTTTTGACTAAACTATTAATTACAAAAAAAATTCAGGTCAAAAACGTTGACCCTAACAAGACACATATATATTATTGAGTCTATCGGCATGACCTGTAAATCCACAAATCAAGAGATTGGTTTAAAAAACTATTATTTGTCTAACTCTTAAAAGTGGTAATGCATAATAAACATACTTAATATAAACAAACCAAATATATGACTATAAATACATATAAATTTTATATAATTCTATATGTTTTTAAACAAAAATGTATAACGAAACTGGAATAGTGAAACATATAGAATTTATATAATGATAAAAATAAATTTGGGCCTGATAATAATCTAAAACAAAATATGTAGAATTAGTCACAAATAAAATGATAAGGGATGTCGGCATTGCCATATATTAAAATTTAGTATTTTAGTTTTCTTTGAATATATTATTGTGAACATTGGGTCAATTCAATTATATAGTTCAAATCCAAACCCAACGCTAAACAAAATTTGGTTCTTCTTGTTCGGGTGAAATTTGAGTCAAGTCAAAAAAAATTAGACTCTAGCTACTTTAAGAATTTAGGTTTAGGTCGACTCCACTGGGATCATATCAAATTTTAACAACCTTGTTAGATAGATAATGCTTACACCCTTTCGATTTGAAACTCATATGTCTATATAATTGGTGTTGGATAAAAAAATTTATTAGTACCTATCCCCTTTGCAAATAATTAATGAAAAATATATTAGCAACATATATGGTTTTCTCAAATTTGGAATTTTGGATCTAGCTTAGATTTTCAAATAGATGTCTTTTATTGGAATGAAATTTTTATACATATATTAAATAACTCTAAAGTTAGAGGAGAAATATTGTCATAAAGTTATTTCATAATGGGATGAATAAGTGAAAATCAAATCTTGACAAATAAAGTAATAGAAAAGGAATTCAATAAGTATATCCTACATAATTGTACATTAATTTTTTATACATGTTTACATTGAGTAAATAATTACACAACGTGATATTTAGAAGTCTTTTTATTGTAAATGTAGAAGTCAATATTTCTGTGACCAAGTTCTTAGAAAAAGGGAAATATATGATAATGTATATACATAAAGAAATGGCAGAAAATGGCATTTTTTACATTTATTATTTTCTGTTATGTGTTAACAAATGCTTAGTTTCTCCTTTTACAATATACATTACATATCTTTCCTAGTAAACAAAAATAAATAAATTTCTTTCTAGCCAAGAATAATAGTTCTATATATGTACATGACCTTCACACATAGAAATCACTTAACCAATAGGACATGACTCCTAACCTTCTTTCTTATTCTCCTATTCATGTTCCTTTAAAAATTCATTAAAGACTTGTAATCTCATAAAATCATTCATATGGTGATCCTTTTTCAACCACCTATATTTCAAACCTTGGAACCCTGGCTTGGATCTAAGATTCAGACTTTGACATGTTAACTCACATCTAGAGGTATTTCACATCTCATTAATCATATTGAGCAATCTACTTTTCTCTCTCTTAATGTATGTTGCATCCCCTTGATCATATTGAGAAACTAATTTGATTTCTCTCTCTCTTTCTTAATGTATGTTGTATCTCTTTATGAATATATTTAGAAAATGCCTAATTTCTCTCTCTCTCTCTTTATGTATTTTCTATTCATCTATGAGTCATATTGAACAATTATTTTCTTTACTCTCTCTCTCTCTCTCTCGGGCCTCTTTGAGGTATTTTGGTGATAAATATTCTCTTTCTTGACTTGATGACCTATTTGGGTCTATTCTTAATGACTTTAATTCTGATCTATGTTGGACTATTAAATTATATTTTGCTTCATGATTAAACCTTAATGTGGATTTGGAACGGTTCCTTATTATGAGATTGAACCCTAATTTTGTCCACTTTTGTGGTGAATGTTCTCTTCTATCAATTTATGTGATGGTAAGCTAATTAATTCTATTTATATGACTAAAATTTCGTTTGCCTCTACATTTTGCATATTTTGTGATTCAGTAGCCCTAGAGACGTACAAGTGCATTGGCTTTATGGTGTTATGTGCCCTTTTATTTTGGGGATTGAGGATATGTGTCCCATACCCTAGGTTATGTGCCCATGTTATTTTGGGTTGGAGGTTATGTGCTCCATGTCTAGGTTTCATGCCCACTTCATATTGGGAATTTGGTTATGTTTCTTACTCTATCAAGTTCTAGGATTACGAGCCTTAGACACCATTATTATTTATATTTCACTAGTACTGTGTATATCTTGTAGGGAAATCAGGGTGACAGATAAGGCAGTACAAAAAAAAATTAAAGCATGATACCCCTGAACAACAAGATCCACATCAGCAACAATGTATCTAGGAATAAAGGTTTGTAAAAGTTATACCTGATCTTGGAGCAAGTTTAGAGACACAACCCTTGTAGAAGTTTGTTTCTTCTTTAGGAAACAACACACTCCTTCAGCAGCAGCAACACTCAAACAATTGTCTCCACCGACCTCCTGGTACAACACCACTAACAGTGGTTGATGGTGTCCTCCTAGAGGCAGACAATGGCCTCCCACCTCTAGAGTAGTCCACGTGGACCACCGGGAACTCCACATTGCACTACCAGAGCCAATGGGTAGGAGTTGTCCCTTTTGAACGTCAACTTGCTAGTGTTGATACACTCTCCCACAATTGTCTCTCCCTTTCTATCCCTCCCTTTATCAGGTAGGACTTGTTTGGGATCTCTATTGGTTACCACAACCAAAGAGGACAACAATTGTCAAAGAAATTGTTGTGTTTTGAGAATCCTCCAGTACCCCTCTATTTATAGGAGAGGTTAGGGTCAGGGTTTCCAGTCTGTATGGGAGTCGAAAGGGTGGAATTCATGAATTTTCAAGAATCGGTTGGTTCACATACCCAACCAGTCAGTTGGTGCGCAAGCTGGTCGGTTCGTGCAGTTTCCTATTCTGAATTAAATTGATAATCAATGTATGATTAATGCACAACATGACATCAACACCAATCATTGATCCAATTAAATTGGCAACCGAACCAGGTAGTTCATCCCATGAATCAATCGGTTGGGATATGTGAACTAGTCAATTCACTATGTGAATCATTCCTCTCACTCCATGGTGCAACCATTGATCAACTAATGTTGATTCCAATTGACCTGACACACCAATTGATCAGTTCACAACCCAACTGGACAGTTGGCAATGTGAATCGGTCGGTTCAGAGTTCATTCTGTCAATTTTTAACCTTTGTTGTTTAATCGAATACATAAACACCTTTAGTAATCAATCTAAGAATCATTCATTGATATACTCCTTTGATCCAAGTGTATCCTATGTGTGTGACCCTATAGGTCTAGAATTATGTAGCAGTGAATTTTAATAACTAAGTTAAGCATCACAAGAAAAGAGTGGTGTCTAAAAACACATCATTTCTACCCAAGTAATTTAAAAAGTTGGAGAACAACTTCAACATACAATATATGATTAGTGTTACCGTGATCGTATAGTTCCTTATGATATCTAGATTGAACTCGAGGCATGAAATCAACATCCTCTCAACATTCAATCCATGTTCTTTGAACTAGAATAGATTATCTGAGATGCACGTGAGCTCACATATCACATCTTGAGTCACATGCGTAGGGCCATACGTTTCTTAATCTCACTTTTCAAGAGGCCCTAGATATCAATACCCTGTAGGATGGAAAAATCCCATCTATATCACTCACACTCCATCCCCATGTGTCACAGTGCACCCAATCATCACCATTATAGAAACTTTTATTCAAGATCACATTGTATGATGTCAAAGTGCATGAACAACATGTGATGAACATAGTTACTTCAAATCTAAGAAGCACAATCACCACTATCACTATGAGAGATGATTATGACTACCATTCCATGGTCTCCATGTATCACTCTCATGGTGGGTCTATCTGATACACTATTATCTAACATGTACCTATGTGCTTGACTTGACATCACATATCATGACCAATGAGACTCTGTCATTAGTCAACACACACTCCAGGCTTATGTATTATTGTTGTCTATATTGCATCCACAACAATATCAGACTAGGGATATAACAAGAATGTATGAACTCTTATCATACACATGATCTCATTGTGAAAGTCACATACTTGAATACATACATCATCGAGTAACATCATTCCTTAGACATCTACTATATTTGTGTCACCATCTCATGTTGAGACAAACATAATAGATGGAATTACCTTTATTATTTCCAAATCGGTTATTTTAATGCCTCATTCCAGATGATTGGATCACTGGGCATACATACCAACATATCTCACATGCATGTAGGTCAATTATTATTGTGATTGGTTTTGTTCCCTAAATTTCTTTATATGTGTATTTGTGGCACCTATTATGTTTTATTAATGACAAGTGTTATTCTTCATTATCTTCTTATTGCAATTCATATTCTTTTGGTATCACTTGGATAGTAATTTTGTATTCTATGGGAAGCCAAAATATATTTGAGTTCTTTTTACTAATGTTGTTCAATCCCCAGTTAATCTGCTCATACTAGCTTTTATGTTGATAATTTCCACCTTTGTCTTTTCTTGTGGGGTATGTTTCCAACTCCTAGGTAGAGAGTAAGGAGGAGTTGACCAAGGTTGACTAGGACAACTTCAAGTGTAGTTGAACCATCTTGGGAGATAGATTCAGGGTGGTTAGGTAAGCCTCTTTTTATCATATGTTATAATTTAGTTTTCTTATGTATCACCCTACATGGTGAAGTATGGTGATAATATCAATAATTTTAATATTTGGATCTTAATTTCCAATGCTAAACATTTTGTCTTGTATGCTGATGGAGGTGGCAGAGGAAAAT
Source organism: Alisma plantago-aquatica (assembly GCA_963693085.1). Taxonomy (NCBI): domain Eukaryota; kingdom Viridiplantae; phylum Streptophyta; class Magnoliopsida; order Alismatales; family Alismataceae; genus Alisma; species Alisma plantago-aquatica. The sequence goes on along the minus strand of OY856410.1, from coordinate 546,034,803 downwards.
TAGGCTTAGGATGGCCTTAAAAGTGATATATGGGTTGGACAAATGCATAGGAGGTGGACTATAGAAAACTTTGGAAGAACTCATTGGTCCACTTGATTGATTGAAATTCATTATGGGTTGAGAGGATAGTTTTGCTTCCACTTAAAGAGCAAGTATTGAAGATATCTAATCCACCTTTTTCTCAAGCCTTGTAACATTATTTTGCACATCATCATAGCTTTTCAACCTAGAGAGACTTCATCCTCAAACCTTGAGTGATATCTTGGACTTTTTTGTATTGGGTAGCTTTGAGAATGAGGTTTCTAGACTTCTTCACCGAATGACTCAACAAAATTAACTGAGTGGTAGGGAACACTTCCCACTTGGTTCTTTATAAAGCTCGTCATTTCCCAAAGAATCTTCATCATTTACTGATTTAAATCACTATGAGTTGGAGATGTCACACTAAAAGATCGATCCTAATCATTCATCATGCTATGAGATTAAATTTTTGAACTTTCATCCAAACACTCAGACAAGGTCATGTCTCCTCAGATGGTGTAGCCATTAAAGCTCATCCATAAGAAGAATCCACCATAGCTTGACCCACTGGAGATAGATCAGAGTAAAAGGACTAAACTAGCTTCCTTACTCCCCCAACATTTGATAAACTCTATTAGCAATTGACAATGTGTAGTTTCTAGGCATGAAGGATTTTTGAAGTGGCTTTTGAGGTGCATTTTGACCTTCCATCTTGTCTTCCAAGGATTGCTTGTCACAAGCACAAGGCACAGGAAAAAAAAAACTAGACAAGTTAGTAAACCAATATGCAAAAATAATACAAGGAATATAGAACAAAGAGTAACAATGATGAGGGAAGTAGAAAAAGATCAATGATAAACTAACTAGCTATGTCAAGCGCCTCAATCCCCAAAAATGGCGCCATAAAGCTTGGTGCAGTTTTTCCTTGCCCTCAAGGTTACACACCTAAACCACATAAATTATGTATAGATGTGCACTTCAAAGGCTTGAAAACACAAATGTGGTCTTTTGAAGTTATGATGCCCTAAAAGGCTTTGTAATGCCTAGGCCCACTGCCCAATGCACTAGTAGAGTTTCATGAATGACGAATGGCCCCACATACCACCATTATCCTTAACTGGGTGCTTTGTCCTCACTCACATGCAAGCCAAGATAAACAACTCGATTGGTCACCCCTTCTAGTACTACTCTGGGCTTAGAAAACTTAACCACAGAGTTCTTTAGTGATGGGCCTCCCTAAAAAGGAGGTGCACATAGGTGATATTGTGTAGTTCAATCATTCCTTTTGAGATCATTTTAAATGAGGCCTCAAATCTTGGGACGCTACAATCACCCCCACTTAGACTCTTGACGTCCCTGTCAAGACTCACTATATGGCCTCATAATCTTTCCCCATTTTAGTGCAGACTCAACATGACAATGTACACCCAACTCCCAATTATAGCTACCAGTGCAAGAATGGATTCATCACCATGGTAGCCATTTCTGACATGCCTGGACAGCATGGCTCAAAGACTGACATGCCACAAGCCCATGTGGACCCCACCTACTTGAGGGGTTTAGGATTTGATACCATTTGTAACACCAGGGCCCACTGCCCAATACTCTAATAGAGTTTTCCCCATAGACCACCACTAGTCTTAACTATGCACTTTGTCCTCACTCACACACAAGTCAGGATAAACATCTCAATTGGTCATCCATCCTAGTACTACTCTGGGTTGAGCATGCTTAACCATAGATTTCTTTACTGATGGGATCTCTGAAAAGGAGGCGCACCTTGGTGATATGGATAGTTCAATAATTTCTTTTAAGATCATTTTATCGGTGGCCTAAAATCTTGGGATGTAAGAGGCTCACTCTCATAAACTAACACTCTTAAATCCCAAGCACATAGGGTCATGTTATAGTATAGGAGAGCACAAGTTAGGGGTCAAACCCCAAAAGAGAAATGGGGGAAGTAGAGGTGAGTTAGTTTTGGCTAGGTTCCTACTACGAAGTCTAGTGTTGAAGGATTTGAAGTTTTATTTTGCTTGAATATAAAATGAACGTGGTTGAAATGTGTATGCTAAGCTGGATGTGTGGGAAGACAAGAAAAGATCACATGATAAATGACCATATCAGGTATAAAGTGGGGTGGAAAGCATTCAGAACAAGCTGTGAGAGGGCCATGGACATGTGAAACACAGACCGACTAATGCACCCTTACAAAGTAGTCCTATTTTGTCAAGCACAATTAATAGAAGAAGAGGAAGGCCTGAATTAACATGGGAAGAGCTTATAAAGATAGATTTTGAATCTCTACATCTTGACCAGAATATTGCCCATGATAGAGATGAATGGAAACAACGGATTTGCGTAGCCGACACCAACATAGTTGGAACTGAGACTTATATGTTGATGATGACGATGACACTAAGGTTGAACAAGCAATTAATTAAAGAGAACAAGACAATCAAAACCTAAATTAACCCTAGACAAATAGGTTCTAATGAGCAAAGAAAGCAAGCTAAGCAAGTAAGGAAGCAAACTCTATTAAGGAAATAATCCAATACTAACACTACACTAAACTAGCAATTAGGACTAAAAGATAATTAAAGACCTAAACTAGAAATAACAAGGCAAGAGCAAGGTAATAGACTAATTAATCAAGTAAAGAGATAAACAAGTAAAGACTAGTTAAACAAGAAGGCAATTAGGGTTTTAATGCAATAATGAAGTGTGGGATATTAGGAGAATGTATTTGTCAATTGAGGTGGGGGTGATAACATGCAAACATTTCTATTTCATTTAGATTGCCAAACCAAACAACAAGATAGATGCTAATGATCGAATTGCCCTAAACCACTAATTGGCCATGGATGGGATAGGGTGTGTATAGGGGAACTAGTGCCTATCACCTCCTACCCACCCTTTTGAGGCTCACTTGGATTGGGGTTTAGGTGTAATTCAATTAGGATCTAATCAAGCCTAGGCTTCTATGATAGAAACTCTTAGGGTTATTAGGGGTTGAGAATAGTAGTGGAAGGTGGAAATGAGATTTTGGACCTCATATTACCTAAAATCTAGCCTTGAGAAGGCTCCAAGCTAATTGCACTAATGATTCTATACTAGATACTTAGATCTCTCACTTAGGCACAGAAGAATTGATTAACATGTAGGAATGTGAATATCTATCTAAGGATCTAGTAATGGACCTAGGGGCAATTCACAAATTAGCTACATATAAGCAATTTCTCTAGAATCCTAGATGATTTCAAGAACAAACCACAAAGCAATTTATGGGAAATGAGATAAAAATATAACATAATCATTAGCAAAAAAAATTACAATGTTTACATATTACTCTCCTCCAAGATGGTATCAAAGTAATATTTTTGACCCCAATCAACCCACCTAAGGGGCCTAGCTACTCATAGAACAAGAAAATATAAAAATGGAGATAGAAGAATGAGTAGACAAGTGAAAAGCCATGGTAGCTCAGTGGATACTCCTCCTTCTCCACCTCCTAGGAGCAACAACTTGAACTCCTCCCTCTCTGAAGGTGGAATGACATGGATGTTTGGTGGAAAGTGGCCAAAAACCATAATTGAAAGGGTTTTAGGGTGGAAGGTAATGGATTATAGGTGAAATAAAGTGGGAATGGAGTAGAGGGAGATAGGGTAGGGTGAGAGGCATCAAAGATTAGCCAACCTCATGCTCCATCCAGCACCCAAGTATATAAAGGTGGTGGGGAAGCATTAGGTTAAGTGGAATTAGGATGAGTGATGCATTGCAAAATGACTTCTAGGTTTTCTGGTAGCACTGCCATGTTGGGCGGTACGACCATGGAAGGTAGTGGATAGAATGGTTGTATTGGGATGGAATGGCCTTGATGATAAATGGCAAAAGTTATAGTTAAATTCGGGGTTCTTGGAAGGCTGGTAGCACCGTTGTGTTGTGTAGCACAATTGTTGTGGATGATATGTAGCATGGCCATGTTGGGTAGCATGGTCGTGTTGGGCTAATGGTAGTACAAACATGTTGGGTAGCATAGTCATGGTAGATGGGTGACAACACAACTGTGTTGGGAAGCACAATCATATTGGAGGGGTGGCAGCACATTCGTGGTGGAGGGTTTGCTACACTTGCTTCAAAACTGAGATTTTTCCTGTAAATTTGGCTTTGACAACATTGATTTTCCATGTCACCACAGTCGTGTTGGGGACTTTGCTTGCACTTTTAGCTTTGAACTTAATGATCCATGAACATATTTGCTTTATCTTCACCCTTGGCCACTACAGGTAGGTTTGGGGATCTCTAGTGCCTTCTTTAGACTCCTCTAGAGGTGAAGGAACCCTAAAACTCTTCCTTATCCCAGGTCCATCCAAGGCGTGGTCCAAGTGCCTGAAAAACATGCAAAGAGTATCTATAAGTGCATTTGATAGAAATATCCATATTGATGGATATAACATGTAATCTAAAAGATGTAGATGTGATTGAAGTGCAAAAGGACACAAGATGAAGCCCTAAAATAGGACTTCATCATATAGCACTATTTGGGAAATGAAAAAAATTACAATGATTCCAGAATACCTTTTTTTGTGTGCTTGGTATAGATGGATTTATTCCAAAACTTTTAGTAGGGAGTGGATCCCCTCTCCGGTCCCACTTGCTATCGGTTAAATGAATGAATTAAATAGAATGTGTGGAATTAATTTTATAAATTCTATCATGATTCAGAGAGATGACTCAACTATGATCATTGTTTGACCAGCAATGGAGTGTTAATAGGTAGAACTTCCAATTTATTAATTCTCCAGCACGAATGTAAGAACATCATGGATCTTGTATCTAGGATCGGTGATTTTCTCTATAGGGGGTGAATAGATCTTAATTGCACTTAAACTAAATTCATTAGACCTTCAATATATTTCATAAGATAAGGTTATTAATATGAGAAATTTGATGTGCAACTAAACATACATAGCAAGGATGAGAGTGATTGAACTTCCACCAATTAATAAACTATCTAGAGTGGTTCTATACTTCAAACTAGAAGTATGTCAATCCACTACCTAGAGAGGTCAACCTCTATGATTTCTTAACCATTTCACTCTTATATTCATCATAAGACATACAATACATGACCTTCTAAAGGACTTACCTATCCAAGCCAAGAATCTTCAACCTACCCAAGGACTTACCCACTTTCCAAGGAATCTTCTATCTTTAGCAAAGACTAACCTACTCTTGCATAAGTCTTCGTCTTTGAAGGAATTATCCACTCTTCTTGGATCTTCAGCCTTTGACTTCACCTTCACTAAAGAGAAGCTTTCACCAAGTACTTACCCCACTTGAGCAAGGAGTCTTCTTCCTTCACCAAGGGCTTACCCACTCTTGCTCTAAGTCTTTAACCTTGCCTTCTTCTTCTTCTTCACCACTCTTAGACAAGAGAGAGAATCTTCATCTTCATGGTTGAAATGGGAGATTGGGAGGTGGAGGAAGTGAGATCCTCACAAGACATACATGTAGGACTAGATCTCCTACAAATCTCCTAATCACTCTAATGAATGTATCAAGTGATTAATATTAGAGATAGAGGAGGTTGTAGGATGCACTTAACTATAGAATAGGGACCTTGATAGTGCTTGCCTAACAATGGGATGTAGCCCAAGGGATCCTATTTATAGTTGGGGATGCCTTCTAGCCTTTAGGAACACTTAAGGATGAATACTAACCGTTTGGGATGTTGCAATAGATATATATTTTTAGTTCTACAACATTCAAACGGCTAGAAATGCTATTCTGCACTTTTCGGTACAATGTGTTCGGTCGAGTTTCAATAAAGGTAACTCAATTGGTTGCATTATATGACAAACCCAATTTGAACCATAGGTCGAGTTTATCCTGGATGAAACTCAACCATTCGATTAAATCATTTTTGCTTATTGCAGTGATCAATCGAGTTCTGTGAGTGTGCAACTTGACCAAACCATGACATTTTCAAGATCCATTAAGGGATCAGTCATGTTTGTAACTCGATTGAAAAATGCCCTGTTATGAATTTTGAAAAATATCATTAAAGTGCTTAAATATTCAATTTAAGTTCTCTTGATTTTTGAAGCTTAATTATAAGGCATACAGTCATTACAAGTGATTTACAACATAATTCTAATGGATTTACAAAAGTGCACTTGCATTGATTTTGACTTGTCTTCTCCAAGATAGGATGCACAAGTTAGGGCATTTTGAGTGTTTTTATACCTAATCTAAAATCACTCAAGTAGAAGCATTAGACACAAATAATTGAAATGGTTTAGTCATCATCAAAACAAGGGTTTGGTCTATTTATACATAGAGTCAACAATGGATACACCATCAGGTTGAGTGTATTTATCCATACCAAAACATATTTTAGGGTATCTGGCCTCATCCTATTATGGAAATGGAGAAATAGGAGTTGAAGGTTGTACTACAATGCCCTAGTATAAGGAGGCATGTTATATAAATACTAAGGATTCATGAATCCCTTTTAGGTTACTTGAATCTTAAATTTGAAGAGATCAGTTATTCATGATGTGATGGATCATGGTTTCCCTCTAAAATAAAACTTATTAATATCTAGATGTTATATATAGTTTTATGTTTTAGGATATTTCTTATAGTTCATGTTCCTTTCATACTGCCATGTGATCTTCTACTATTGTCTTTATTCATCTATTTTTTCCTTGTAAGGTAAGGGGTTTCCTCCATGACTTTTACTTTATTCAACCTTGGTCGTAGATGTGTTGGGTTAGCTAGAAATTTTATTCACGTAGATAACCAAAAATATTTTAGGGGAATAATTTATTACTGAAGATAACATTTTTGCAACATCCAAATGGAACACTCATATGTTTTATAAATATTAAGCTAAAAGAGAGTTGGAGGTGACAAAAATGACCAACCAATGGAAGAAAATCGTATCATGAAAAGGAGGTGCATGCACATGTCATATCCAAAACCTCTCATATGGAAATGGTAAGAGCATGGTTGGGTAATATTCAGAATGTTTCTTAATGTTGCATATATTTGTCCAGGTAAGAGGAATATATGATCCTTGTGCCCCTATTTTTCCCATCTAATGGGGAATATATGATCCCTAAGTCATATTTTGGTAAGAGGATGCAGATATGAAATCTTTTGGGATCTATGATGGTCTCTAGCAGGGGTTGAATGGAGCTAAAAGCACTTAAACAAGATTCATTACTTTAAATTATATCACAAGATAATGTTGTTAATGTGGAATTCGAGTGCAACTAAGCACACATAGCATGGATCAGAGAGATTGAACAAGGACAACAACACAAGCTATGTATAGTGGTTCCAAACTCCAAACTAGGAGAGTATACATCTACTACCTTGAGAGGTCAACCTCTAGGATTTTTCAACCATGTTGCACTCCTTATATTCCATTATAAGAGTTACAACATATGTCCTTCCTTTTATGGGACAAGAATACCTAACCTTCCTTTTAAGGAGAAGGGATCCAACAACCTACCAAAGGACTTACCTATCCATGATCAAGAGTCTTGTACCTCACAAAGGTCTTATCTACTTTTACAAAGAGTCTTCTACCTTCACCAAGGTCTTACCCACTCTTGCAACAAGTCTTTTACCTTGAGGATTTAACCACCTGGACTTGGATCTTCCGCCTTTGACTTCATCTTTTCCAAGGAGAAGCTTTCACAAAGAGACTCCTTCCTTTCTACTTCTTCACCTCTCTTAGCCAAGAGATAGAACCTTGATCTTCATTGTAGAAATGAGAGATTGGGCGGCGTAGGAAGTGAGAGCCTCACAAGATATACATGTACGAATACCACCCTTATAAATATCCTACTCACTCTAATGGATGTAGCAAGTGATTAAGCTTAACAGTGGAAGGAGGCTCTTATAGGTAATAAACTACAATATAGGGGCCTTCATAGTGCTTGACTAACAATGGGATAAAGCCCAAGGGGTCCTATTTATAGTTGGAGATGCTTACTATCTAGTAGAAACACTTAAGGATGAAATCTAGTCCTTTGGGGTATTGTAACAAATCTATTTTTATATTTGCAAAACTCTAATTGTTAAGAACACTTTTTCTTCACACTCTGTACATTGCAGTCACTCGAGTTTACTTTTGGGAAACTCAACCAGTAGCACCATGCGAAAAATTAAATTTTAAGTGTCGGTCGAGTTTATACTAGATGAAACTTGGCCGCTGGCTTAAATTTGATTTGCCTCAGCAGGATATCGGTCAAGTTCGTTCTGGGAAAAACTCAGTCGATCCTGGCAATTCCCAAGATCCATCAAGGGTGTCAGTCGATTTTATCATAGACGAAACTGGCCAATCAATGTTCTGTGATGAATTTTGGAAAGTGCCATAATAGTGCTTAAATGTTCAATTTAAGCGCTCCTAATTTTTTCTAACCTTAATTATAAGCCATAGAATCATTACAAGTGATTTACAACATGATTCTAATGGATTTGAGGTGCATTCCATAAAAGTGCATTTGCAATGATTTTAACTTGTCTTTCTCCAAGTAAGGATGTGTAAGTTAGGGTAATTGGAGTGTGTCTATACCTAATCTGAAATCACTCAAGTAGAAGTATTAGATACAAATAAGTGGAATGGTTAGTTATCATCAAAACAAGGGTTTAGTCAATTAGACTTGGAGTCAACAAAATCCTCAACTCCTCTTTGGTGACCCTACACAAATATTAGGATTAGACTAAACTGGTTTGAGTCTGATTTAATTTGGCAACCTAATTTTAATAGTTTGGATCGTATGAAAACTAAGTTTGGTTATGTTTTGGTTGTCAAAATTGCATAAAAAATAAAACAACATACAAGGCATAGTTATTAGGGATTTCAACATCCTACTAGAAGCTAGACTGAAATAATTCGAATAATGGGATAGTAAAATCCTGAAAGGACATCATTAGTCCAAGTTTTACCAAACAATATGAGATTTAAACTTACTTTCTTACATTGAGCATATGTGTCAAAAACCATAGAGAATAGCCCAGACCAACTAATTAATCACTTCAAACAAAACTTGTATACTCAGTTACTGCGTATAAAAGGAATCAAAATCAAATATGTACATTGATTACATTTCATGTAGTGTGGTTCTTTCAAGGATAATTTCATCTTATTGAAATATCCCTCTGGGATCCAAGAAAGTAGAGGAAATAGATTTATAAGTTTGGATAGTTACACAAGGGAAATATTCTTTATTGTTCCGTTATATGTTATATACACCCAAGATTTCTCAAGATCCTATAAAATATTGAATCAAACCGCCATCTACGCAACTCACTAGAAGGGATAAATTATTTTAATTACAATGAAAAAGAAGGCAGATAGGCAACAAGTTTCACCACTAGTCCCTTTGAATGGTAAAATCCATCCTCAAAAATACCGCACCCATAGATTTGAGAGTCATGACATAGAAGGGCACAACTTTTTGCACCCTCTTGACAAGCTCTATAGTCTGTGGTGCTAAAAACCCAAAAGTATCAAAATCAAAAGGTATGAAAAAATATTGGTAGTCAATGCTCGCTTGCTCATGCTAAAAAATTAATTTATAGAAGGTATGAATACATTTTGAATCAAAGTTAAAGTTATTTGAACCTAGGGTGGTAATTGGATTAGGGTTGGTTGGGTTTTATTCTGAGTCATTTTAGGTCAACACCTTTTGACCAGACAATTAACCATGACCCTAACCGGAAGCATATATATTATTGAGTCCATCGGTATGACATGTAAATCCACAAATCAAGAGAATAGTTTCAAAAACAAAGCTATTATTTGTCTAACCCTTAAAAGTAGTAATGCAAAATCAAAATACTGAATGTAAACAATCCAAAGATATGACTACAAATACATATAAAATTAATATAATTTTGTAAGAATTTTAAACAAATTTGAGTCGGGTGTAAAGATTTTAGACCTTAACATGCTTTAAGAATTCGAGTTCAGGTGGAGTTCATTGGGATCGGGTCGAAATTTATCAGCGTTATCTGAACCTACGAGGATGCCTTCAATTAGTACTACACGTTTGAGGGTAGCTCGGCCCTCTCCTAATGGAGTGAAGTAGTGAAGGTGATAGGAGACGCATTGTTTCACGATTAATTTACTTGCTTTTATCAGCTCTTACAGAGTCTGAAAATAGCACGTGTTCCTTTCCATACCATAAGTTCATGGAAATTTCCGAGAACATATACTTCGGTTTGGGGGAGACAATATTGTTAACAAGAGAAGCATCTTTCATATAGTGTGGTATGGAGTAAATGACTCAATGTGACTGGACCTCACAGAGGTGATCACAAGATATGAAGGTTCTGAGCAAAAACATAGAGGAAGTCAGCTTAGAATATATTATAACATATACATCCACGCAGTCCTTTTCCCGGCTACTCAGTGCGCGAGCTGTTGATTCTTTGCGTTGCGCCAAGTATACCAATTGATCATAAACTGCAATACGGAACGGAATGTGGGCTGTTTATGCCTAAGCCATTTGGAGAGGGCGTCCTTCTTCTCGGAGAGAGGAACCGTCGGCGGAAATGAAAGCTTCATAGACCACATGACGAGGACCGGTTGGCCCAGGCCTATCCTCCTCCTCCATCTTCTATGATTCCATTTTTCTTGAACCACCGGGCCCAATCCAAAGGAAAATTGAGTCCCCAACCCAGAATCTTCCGTCCATAATCTGATCGCCGCCAGATCTGCAATTCAGCTACAGCCTTGGCAGAGTGACGCCCGGTGACGAGTGGGTCTTGGCAGCTGCAGCGTACGGCAAACCAGCTGCGTTTCCGGACCGCTCGGCCCTTTTCTCAAGGAACCGCCGGAGAGACCCCTTCATAGACTGCCCAAGAAACCCACTCCGAGGGTAGTCGCCGGTGTCCACTGCTGTCCCGGGGTCGGCTGCAGTTACTGCAGGTCGGCGGCCATCCCCGCTCTCGCTGTTGTCGCCGCCGCCGCTGGCATCGGACGTAACACTCTGCTGTAAACCTCGCCGAGCTGTGGACAGGATCTCCAATGCCTGCGCCTCCGTGACCTCCACGGTACACGCTCTGTCGCCGTAGACGATCGTCAGAGGCCTCAGCGTTGTCTGCCGCTCTTGAGGAGCTGGGGAAGCCTTGGCGGGGACCGTCGCGGACAGCTGGAAGGCCCTCGATGTCGAGCAGGGCGCCCCTTCTGGGCAACAACCGGGAGGGTGGAGGCAGAGGCCCGCCCCTGCTGCGCCGGAGAAACTCGGCAAATTACAAACCTGTGCCATGATGCCGGTTGTAAGCTGTGTCGACCGGGGCAAGGAAAGCAGAGATCGAAGCCAAGGGGCAGAAGTTGAAAGTAAGAGGAGTTGCTCGATGAAACTTGTTCTGAGAAAATCGGCATCTGCAGTGATAGATATATATGCCCTGTGACACCCACCCACTTGATGACAACGACATGAGTCACTTGATGAGCGCAAGCCACCGGAAATGTGTCAAAATTTTGAAACCGCTAATAAGTTAAGGAATGATAAACAGCAGCCCGCCACCGACAAGAAAGTGATGTAATTTAAAGACTTCCATGCATACAACGTGCGCAAATAAAAATTCGAATCTGATGAACAATCACTGTCCGACACGTTCTTAAACTAGGAACCAGAGCATCACCTGCAGAACTCATATGCATCGTACTCACATATAAAGTGCATCTGGATTTTTCTTTTTGTTGATAACACAGTGGTCTGATAGTGCCGTAACTGAAGTTTGAGTTAAGCAAATGGATTAATCAAACATGTCACACAGTTTTAGTCCCCGATTGGGATTCAACCAGTTTCTCCACTCTGGCATTTTTCATAATTAGGAACTTTAGTCACGGTTAGCTTAGCTTCTCTGCTCTGACTATGCATGTCTCGTCGACAGATTCTAGAACCTGGATCCATTGCCAAATTGAGGCATAGGTATTGTTGTGGCCCTATTATCTCGATGGAACATAATGGTCTTGCACTGTTCTTTTAAAAATAAACTTTGACAATTTTTTCGAAGTAAATTGTTGTCAATAAATTAGAACAACCATACGAGATCTATATGAATGGACCCAACTGATTTTTAAGTAAAAAATGTGTGGGGAATATCGAAACTGTACAAGAAGATCGGAACAAGGTGAGACTCTTCTATCTAGACTAGCACTGTGCACGTGCATAACTTATGTTGGTCGGCATACCACACCTCACAAAAATATGTGAAATCTAGAGTACTTTGTAGGTATGATGGCTGATGTATTTGTCATATGTTCATAACACCTCATAAAGACACCTTAAAAACATAACACATCACAAAAAATATGTGAAACCTGGAGTACTATGTAGGTATGACAGCTAGTACATTGTTCATATGTACATAACACCTCATAAAAGACACCTGACAAACATAACACCCCACAAAAAACATGTGAAACCTAGAGTACTGTGTAGGTATGATTACTATGTATGATTACTTTTACATCATCAAAATTATCCAAATCCCTTAAATTCTGAAAAAACTTTGAGTATGGATTACTATGTAGTATAGTAATCAATCTTCTAACTACACCCTCCTTTAATCTTGATGATTGATGCAGTCTGTTTTCTAACTCATGATCAATGTCATAAAAGTATAATTGTAGATATGATGGGTTTCCATCTTTGGGTATTATTCTGTTTATGAAATGATATATTTGTCCTTGCACCTTGAAAGTGTATATCCCTTTGTTTATCTTTAAAAGTGTTCTATCTTCATTCACACCTATAGATGTAAAAGCAAATGTGTTGTTGTATGTTCTGATGCATTGTCTAAAGTGAATAGCCTCTTTGTCCAATGATGAATATAGATAGTATAATTCTGATGGGGTGATATTTGTTACTAAATAAATTTCTCCATCATAGCAATAAAATGTTTTTACTTCATATGGAAATATTTTTGCATGACAATGTACACAGTTTGTGCAGCTAGGAAGTATATATGGCTCTTTAGGTATTGATAAATCCATTATGAATCTTTTCATCATATGAGCACTCTTCTTTTTCATATGTGATGAACATTAGGGAACATAAGTTGTTTCCTTAGCACTCGATGTAGACCCAACTTCCCATGTAGTAACAATTTCTGGTTGCATGACATGATCACAGATAGAATCATTAATATTTCTTCTTTCCAGATTTTTGTCTTCCAAAGTTTCATTGATTTTCTCTAATTTTCTTTTGGTATAATTTTGTCTGCTTTTTTCAAGCTTTGCTATCTTTTTATCTTCGGAGAGGTTGTCATAATATTCTCTTTATTTTTTCCGTATCATTTCCTTCTTTTCCTCCGGTAGATTTGAATATTTCATCCTATATAAATTATTCAAAATTCATCTTATTAATTATATTTTAGGAAATATCTATAATAGAAAATAATAAGTGTTACAAAATCCAAGAAACATAATAGACACGAAAGACAAAGAAAATTAAATGAAATATTAGTCATTGTAAACAAAATCAAAATGTAAAATGCGGTTATGATTGTATGCAAAAGCAAATAGCAAAATGTATAGAAATTTATTTATACTAAATTTAAAAATATTTTGTTATTTTTTGAAAGCATCTAAGAAATTTTAGATGCAACGTGAGTGTGAACCATGAAATATTACTTTAGGATATCTTTCTTTAATTTTTATCAATAATAACTTTGCATACAACGATAAAAATGAACTAAGTAGATACATGATGTGTATTTTTCACAAGAAAAAGTCACATTTGAAAGTTTCCTAGGTTGGTATGTACGTACTACTGTACATTAAATTAAACATTTTAACTATAACAGTCACATCACATCTCCCAACAAAAGGCACATATAAAACTTCAAACCATCACATCTCCTAACAACTCACATAAATAGAGACTTTTTACATCAAAAAGGTATTCATAAAATCTCCAAGGTCTTTGCATGCATGGTACGATATGTACATAGAGATTCTACCTATCGAAGTGACATCTCATCTATCAACATTTATGTTGAAATCTTTGAAAAATTATCCGCTACTTCTTCTTTATATCGCACTTTATAATATAAGTCTTTTGCTTCCTTTAACTTCTGTTCAAGTTCAGCTATTTTCTTTATTTTCTGTGACCATTTCATTTTTATATATTCTCCGATAGGGATTCTTCCAGAAGTACTTTCCAGAAGCGAGCAAACCGCAAATTAAATACACTAACCTAGACGCCGTGTGACCTCCGGCTTCGGCTGCTACAATTACGAAGCTACCTTTTCGTGACCCCACAAGCAAAACAACACCGTCGACACTCTGTGACCTCCACACGGAAAACACACCGCCTGAACAGGAATAGTCACAGTTTTGTGAAAATTTACGGCCCACAAGAGTCCTTTATTTACTGATGACGGATATCCAACAGCTGGTGCTGGCAAGCCTACGATAAACATGTTGTGAATGTGTCAAATTTAAGTACTCTTATTCATAAGTAAATAGACGTGGTAGTATCTACTTATATATGAATAAGAGCAGTGCACCTGGAAGCAAGCACCTGGAATAGCAGACAGGTGCACTGCTCTTATTCATAGGTAAGTAGATTCCTCCATTCGGGCTTAACAAAGAAATTTCTACACAGAATCCATCCAATGTTCGTTATAAAATTTACAATTTTACGTGCAACAACAACACTTGCAATTAAGTTAATAATTCAAGTCAAAATAAAAAAAATACGTAAAATAAATATAGTACATATGATAAAAAAATATAAACAAATTTAGGAACAATTTATTGAACAACGAATGTGATATTTAAAAAAATCACCCGCTCACAATCTTCTTGGATAAGTACTCTTTTTCTAGTCTTCGATCGGGATTCAACCAGTTTTTCACTCTTGCCTTTTTCATAATTATAAAATTTACTTACGCGTAGCTTAGCTACTATGCTCTAATTGTGCATGTCTCGTCGACAGATTCTAGATCCTCGATCCATTGCCAAATTGAGGCATATGTATTGTTGTGGCCTTATTGTCTACATGGAACATAATGGTCTTGTACTGATCTTTTAAAAATAAGGTTATGACAATTTTTTCAAAGTAAATTGTTGCCAATAAATTAGAACAAGCATACAACATCTACATAAACGGACCCAACTGATTTTGAAGTCAAAAATGAGTGGAGCATATCAAAACTATACAAGAAGATTGGAACAAGGTGAGACTCTTCTGTCCACATTCCTCCCTTGTGGGCTTAACAAAGAAATTTTTACACATAATCCATCCACTGTTGGATATAAAATTTACAATGTTACGTGAAACAACAACAATTGTAATTAGATTAATAAATTCAAGCCATATCCAAATAAGAAGCACGTAGAATAAAGAGAGCAGGACACACAAAATATAAACAAATTTAGGAACTCAAATCAGATCATTTGTAGATTAACTAACGTGATACTTAAGAAACTCACTGGCTCACACTCTTCTTCGATAAGTATTTTTCTTCTAGTCAATCTGGCCACAAACTTGTAGCAAGAAGATCTCTCCTTCGTGCATTGACTATGTATAACTTGCACTACCAATGCAACCCGGTGATCGTAGGTACCACTACTCAGACCGATCACGTCTCTGAGAGAGAAACAACAAACTCACTTTGCACACGAGAGAAATCTTCATGAGGAAGTTTGAGAGTGACGAGGGCAAAAGGAAACAACTAGGGTTAGGATTTCTCACACATGAACGACAGCTGTTGATGTTTTGAAGTTTTGATTAATTATAATAACCAAAGACTTATTTATAATCCTCGCATGTCCCCACATCCTATTTCCAATAATTCATGATCACTCTTGTACACAAAATGAAAAATAAATATGTTTAAAAAAGTAACAATCGATAAAATAAATAATTAATTACTTAGCTATATGCTTGTGTAAAAAGAAGAAGGAAGGAGAAAGACAATTTCCATAAGTCACAAGTTCGAGTCTGTTCCTAGCCTGGCTAGGACAGGCTAAGCCAGGCTAAGTGAGGTGTGGCATGATGCGTGCACGCATGCATGCATGTTGTGGTCACCATACCCACCACAACAATGAGCATACTCTCCCCTAGAGCCCTTTGGACACTAATGACACATGTGATCCAACATATAGGGACTACAAAAGTTCTAGAGAGCAAGCAATGTGGGACCAAAGGATCTTTCTATTTGTATAAGAGATAAAACTACTTTTTCTCCATGTACTAGTTGCACTACATTGGAATTAACCCATGGAGATAAATGGCTATTAAAGTCATACATCCAACAACCCCTCACATTGTGTAGTGTGTTCTTCCACTCAGTCCTCCACACAGTGATTTTAGCAGATACCTTATAGTTTGAATCTAATCGAGTTATCCAACTTTGACCCCTACAAGATCTAGGTGAACAAATATCTTGAATATAAACCTTGGGTGTAAAAGTTTTGCTTGGTAACAAAACAATAAAGACATGTAAGAAAAGAAATATTATTCATAAAGGCCATACATCCAATACATGTCATGATTGATATCAGGGAAAATCCAATTTCCTTGTCATGGACAACACCACATCAATCATTTAGTTGGAGCCTCTAAGGATGTATTAGTAGCATCATGTCCTAAGACTTGACATCATTCAGAGACTAATATCTTATTAACTTGCAGTCATGACACTAATAGGTTTCATAGAGGATAGACATGCATATGCAAGAAGAACCAATGAAAAAATATAGTGTCATCTAATTCCCATGACAACTTGTTATTACTATATTGAATCCAATTTATGGGATCTCAATAGTTTTGGGTTTAGTTGTTACTGTATGTGAATCATAAGGGGTATTAGTCCCATCCCCAACATGAATTTCTCCATAAAGACAGGTTAATACATTTAGTAAAAGGATTAGATGTTTTATTTTTTGTACCTACATAGTCCAAAACCACTACCCCATTAGACACTAATTCCCTTACAGACTTGAGTGTGACTTGGATGTATCTATACTATTTTTATTGTACTTGGAACTCTTTATCTTAGAAATTTTTGTAGTGCTATCACATTAAAGTGAAAATGCATGAATCAACTTCTTTACTATAGGTAAACTGGACATAAGTCCATGCAGCCATTCAACTTCCAATCTAGTTTCAACTAAATCACACAACTCTACCTCATAAGTATACCTAGACAATATGGTCTATTTCTTAGACATCCAGGCAAAATCACCTCCTCTCAATAGGAATACATATCTTAAGACCCCATTACTCCCAGAGTTAATGGCAATCCATCTTGTAATACTATATACGTTAACTATAGAAGAATATTTGTCGTAATGCAATCCAAGGGAACATGTTCCCTTTATAGACCTCAATACTCTGCAAAGAATTTTACAATGGGTCTTTCTGGGACAACTAGTGTATCTACTTAGCTTATGCATGAAAAACACAATGTTTACTCGTGTGAAGTTCATAAGATACATCAAACTTTCTAAAATTTGAGAGTATCTTAATTGAGACACAAGAACTTTAATGTCATACATTAACAAGGCCTTAGATTTATAATATGGAGTCTTAATAGGTTTATGTGATGTGTACTCAAACTTCTCCAGAATCTTCATACCATAATTAGAGTGAGAGAGTTATATCATGAATAGACCTTATGATATTAAGCCCTAAAATCACATCAGTGACATCCTTATCCTTCATATCAAATTTTCTACACAAGAATGACTTTGTCTTGTTTACTACTTTCATATCACAACCAAAAAGTATGATATCATAGACATATAAGTATGACATAATGAATCCATCATTGGAAACTTTGTAGTGAACACATTTATCAATATCATTAGAAATAAAGCCAAAAAAGGATACCATAGAATCAAATGTCTTATGTCATTTCTTAGGGGTTTGTTTCAAGCCATATAATGAATTAACAAGTTTACACACTTTAGACTCATTCCTGCAACTCACAAATCCCTTAGGTTGTTCCATGTACATCTCTTCTTGAAGATCTCCATGTAAGAATGTGGTTTTCACACCCATCAGATGGATAAAGAGATTATAAATGAAAGTCAATGTTATAAGAACTTAGATTGTGGTCATACCAAAAACATGAGAATGTATATCAAAATAATGTACTCGTTCTCTTTGCGTGCAATCCTTAGAAACCAATCTAGCTTTATAGCTATTGCTTTCGCATTTGTGATAAGTGTCTTCTTAAAGATCCATTTATATCCAACTATAGAACAATCAGGAGGTAAATCCACTAATTCTCAAATTCCATTTGAGAGAATTGATTGGATTTCATTGTTAATGACTTCATTCCAAGAGTTAGCTTCTAGATAATCCATAGCTTGTTATAAATATACATGATCATCCTCAATATTGTAAGTAAGAAACTCACTTCCAAAATCCTTAGATGACTTTGTCATTTACTTCTCCTTAGTTCAACCTTTTCTGCAGAGCCATCATATTCAGAAATAATATGTTCTGAGTTTTCCCATACATTTGTTATCCTTTCCACATTCTTGGGAATGGAACCTATGATGAATAAATCCTCTTGAGATACTTCTTTGGACACACTAGATTTTAGGGAAAACATTTCCTCAAAGAATCTAGCATCACATAGTTCTACAATCGTATTGACATCAATGACTGAGATTTGAGATTTCACAATCAAGAATCTATAGACATAACTTGTCTCTAAAGAGATATATTATTTTTGTAATCTACTCTACTTGTGTTTCATCCCATATTGATTAGCTTGATTATTGTTATACTCTCTTGTCATATAAAAGAGAAGGCATTGTAAACACTTTTACTCACTAATATAATTCAACTTATTGTTTTATATGGTATCAACAGTAGTTAGGTTCCCCCATCCTTTCCCACCCTAAGTGCCCCATTCCCTAGCCGCGCCCTCTTCTCCTTCCACCCCCACCATGTTGCCTTTTCCCTTTCCTCCTCCCTTTCCCTCTCCACCTCGCCACCCCTCCTTCTCCACCCCACCGACCTACCCTCCTCCTCTTCCCCTCTCCCTTTCCCACCCCCGACATCAACATTGTCGTAGCCCACCATCCTTATAGTTGCCCCTCACCTCCACTTCTACCAATCCACCATCCCCAAAAGCCATTCCCCACTACTAACCACACCATAATCCCCACCATCTAGACTCCTTCCACTTCTGTTCTCTTCTTCTAGATTTCTTCAGGTCTCTAGGTAATACTTCAACATAGCATTTTGACCATCTAAAAGGATCTTTGGCTACTTACTGCCTATGCCTCATGGTGAAGTAGTGATTCTCTCCATGATGGCGCATGTTCTTCTACCAACTTCTCTCCCCCATATGGGTTTTTTTATGATCTTATGTGTCAGATCCATTGTTGTCCTTTGCTGCCCCATAGTGGGTTTCTTCGGATCTATTGGTCTCAACCATATTCTGATTTTCCTCCTACTTATGTGTTTAGTTCTGCCTCTACTCAAGATATATGCATCATGGCATCTAATGAGCCTCCACATTATCTGTGTGTGACCACAGTGAAACTTGATGGCTCTAACTATCACCTTTGGTTGGCATCCTTCATTTTATATGTGAAAGTGTAAGGCCGCTACTCCTATATCACAACCGACCCTCAACTTGATCCTAATGCCTCTGTGGATGAAAAACAAAGTAAGCTAATATAAAATGGAGTAAAGATGACTCGGGTGTTAGGTCTTGGATAATTAATACACTGAGCCATAGATCAGTCAGTCCCTACTATGACTTCATGATGCCAAGGCTGTGTGAGATCAAATCTCTCATGTCCACTCTGATTAGAAAAATCCCAAAAAAGACTTTGAGATTTTTAAGAACCTAACCAAGAAGGAATTTTCTTCTGAGACCTCTATTGAAGATTACTGTAACTAGTACTCTACCCTCTAGAATGAATACAAATTTTATCACATGTTATCTATTGACATCAAGGAAACCCGTAGATAGCATAATGAACTACAACTTGTCCAGTTTCTTGCTAGTCTCCCGTCCTCATTTTTTGGAGTTGCCGACTAGATTCTATCCAATGATCCCATGCCTACTCTTCATGATGTACTTAAACGTGTTCAAGGTGTACCATCTGTGACTTCTTCCCTAGTTGTTGATCACCCGGCTCTCATTGTATGCAGTGTTGATTATAGCCATGGCCATGGTCGTGGTCGTGGTCATGATTGTAGTTGTGGTGACCTCCCTCCTATTATAGAGGGCTGCATCTCTTCCACTACACCAGGTCAGGGTCAGCTTGTTAGCTGTCATTTCTACAATTTATGTGGATGAGACAATCATAATGAAGACTGGTGTTGGATCAAACATGGCAAGCCCACCTAGGCTAGCCAGGTCACTGTAGACACCCTTGATGATTCTTCTGCTTCTGATCAACCCCAGCTACACCCTCAATTGCTTGGCTCCAATATTAAATTTGATCTTTGTGGTTGTGTTTTGAAGGATCTCTGCATGAAGACGAGGATCGGTTTGGGCCATGAGGGACCAGATGGGATCTACTACTTAGATAGACTGACATTAGTGACTACTCTTCTTTCGAGATCTATGATTGGTATTCAATGACATTACCGACTTGGCCACCCATTTGCTTCTAATTTGAAAATTTTATTTCCTACTTTAGCTAATAAGACTTTTTATTATGAATCTTGCCAATTTGGAAAACAAACCTGGGTTGTATTTCCCGCTAAGAAAGATATTGGCTCGAAATACATTTTTGATATTGTTCATGTAGATATATGGAGCCTGTGTTCTGTTACTAGTCATTTATGGAGTGAAATATTTTATGACATTCATTGACGACTATTCTCACAATAAATGGTTATTTTTATTGAAAGATCGCAACACTATTCCGGACACCATCACCACCTTTTTTTCTAAAATTGAAACTCAGTTTAACAAACCCATTGAAGTTTTTCACACTGATAATGCTCTTGAGTTCATGCAAAAATATGTCACCTATTTTTTCTCATCCCATGGGACGATCCATCAAACTTCTTGCCCCATACCCCACAACAAACTGGGGTTGTAGAACGCAAAAATGACCATCTTTTAGAGGATTTTTGCACTATTCTCCTTCATTATCATGTTCCTCAACATTTTTGGCCTGAGACAGTTTCTACGGCTTTCTATCTTATCAATCACATGCCATAATCTATTTTATAAAATCAGATTCCATATAAGATCATCTTTCATGTGCCACCACGCATCTTTGGGTGCATTTGTCAAAAACATTCGCCTGGGGATGACAAAACTTGACTCTAGCTCCACAAAATGTATTCTTTTGGGTTGTTCTAGAACCCAGAAATGATATCATTGTTATGATCCCATTATACAACAATGGTATGTGAGTGCAAACATAGTATTTTTTGAACATCTGCCTTTCTACTGTGATAAGGGGCTTCTTTATCTAGTGACATTTTAGCACCAACTCTGTTACCTGACATTGTCTATATTGATCCACCTTCTGAGCTAACACCTGAAGAACGATCACTGAAAGTCTACAAAAGAAGACCTAAGTCATCTATCCCCTCCATGGCCCCACAATAAGTAATTCCTCCTTCAGTAGATGATCACAATACAACTCAGGTACATTCTGATTTACACCTTCCTATTAGTCTTTGGGAAAGTATCTGATCCTATACTAAACATCTAATTTGTCATTTGTTCATCATCTAATCTAGGTTCTAGTTTTGCATGATTTACTATTACTATCTCTACTGTGATCATTCCAATAAGTGCTACAGAAGCACTTTTGATTCCTACATTTTGACATGTAATGGAAGCTGAAATGTAGGCATTCTATGATTGCAAGACTTGGGATCTTGTTGATCGCCCTTTTACATGTCCTACGGTTGGTTTCTGATGGATATTCACTATGAAATCAAACTGATGGAACTATTGAACAATTGAAAGCACACTTTGTAGAAAAAGGATACACATAAACATATGACGTGGATTATTTTGAGACCTTCTCTCCAGTCGTGTGGCTAAACTATGTCTGTGTTCTCATTTCTATTGCTGTAAACAAAGAGTGGCTGCTATTTCAGCTAGATGCCAAGAACCCTTTTCTCTATGGAGACTTGTAGGAATAAGTTTACTTGAAGCAACCACATGGTTTGTTACTTAAGGGGAGTATTCCTTGCAGGTTTGCAAGTTGAGGAAAGCAATATATGGCCTCAAACAAAGCCCTCACATCTGGTTTGACAAGCTCAGTCAGATTCTTATAAAATTTGTTTTTCTTCATTCTCATTTAGATCACTATATTTAGCTGGAAAAGTACAACTGGTCTAGTTAGTCTTATTGTCTATGTTGATGATATTATACTATCTAGAAGTGACACATTGTGCATCTAGGATACTAAAGCATATCTTGAACAACACTTTGTCACCAGGGATCTTGGCAAATTGAGATATTTGTTGGGTATCGAGGTATCCAGATCATCTACATGATTATGTCTCTCTAAATGCAAATATGATTCAGATCTCTTACAAGAAATAGATATGCTTGGTTGTAACCCATCCAACACTCTTCTAGACCCAAACACTGAATGGGATGATGAATCTTCCTCATATTATGATGATCACCACCAATTTATATGATTGGTTGGTAAGCTCATTTACCTCACTATCATGAGAGCTGATCTGAGTGTTGTTGTAGGATTTGCAAGAAGATACCTTGATAAACCTAGACAATGTCATTAGGATGTTGTCTTTCACATTCTATGATATCTTCAAATCTCTTTAGGAAAAGGTCTATTGTACAAGAAACATGGCCATTGTAGTCTTTTTGGTTTCTAATTCAAATTTTATAGGGAGTGGATCGGATGTGATTGGAAATCTACATCCATATATTCCACCTTTGTTGGTGGAAACCTAGTTACATGACATAGCAAAAAGCAAACTGTGGTAGCTAGGTCAAGTGCAGAGACAAAATATTGAGCCATGGATCACACACTACATTTGAACTTCTGTGGGTGCAAAGTCTTTTGAAAGAATTTGATATATCTAATTCTAGTCCTATTTCAATGTTCTTTGACAACAAAGATTCTATTTTTATTGTGGCAACCCTACCTTTCAGGAGTGAACAAAGCATATAAAAGTTGATTGCCACTTTGTTTGGGAGTCTATTCTTTCTGGACGAATCTAAACCCCACATCTCAGTACTGAAAAACAAGTGGCAGATATCTTCACCAAACTTCTACCTAAAGCTTGTTTTAAGACTCTAATGGACAAGTTTGGCATGTTCAACACCTGCGCTCCAGCTTGAGGGGGAGTAAGATATGTTGTTTTTGTACTCTACTCTACTTGTGTTTTATCCCATTTTGCTTAGTTGTGCTTATTGTTTTATTCTCTTATCCTACAAAAGAGAAGGCATTTTAAACACTTTTACTCACTTAATGCAATTTCACTCATTATTTTATAGTCTCTACATAACACAAGAAGATGGCATCAACCATTTTTAGTATGAATTTCTTCCTTTTATGTTTAGGTACAAGTACTTTAGCCAGGAACCCCCACACTCAAAGATATTTTAGACTCAATTTTCTCCCTCTCCATTTCTCAAACTGACTGCTTTCTTTGTGTTTATGGGGAACTCTATTTAGAAGATGGCAAGTCATATTCAAAGCTTCCCCTCACATAAAGTTGGGTGGACCTAGGGTTTAGAGTAAGCTATTAACCATATTTGTTATTTTGATTCTTACGTTCTGCAATGCCATTAGATTGTGTTGAATAAGGAGCAAGTAACCTCAAGAACTACACCATGGAATTGACAAAATTCCAAGAACATGTTCTAAGTGTAATTCCTCCTCTATTAGACATTAACCATTTAAGTACATTAATAGTTTTATTTCATCTTCTTTCTTAAAAATTTATATTTTTCTATGTCTGATCTTTACTTTTTAGTAAATAGACATAACAATATATACTTGCATCATAAATAGAAGCTGTGAAGGAACATTTTTATCCCTAGTAGCAATTTCACTAAACTCACAGATATCAATGTGTACTAAATCAAGGATTAGTGAATTCCTATTTACAGAATGAAAAGGATTTCTAGGCAGTTTAGCTTGCATATCGATTTCACGTCTACTAACATAAACGCTGGATCTAGAAATTAACTCTAGTTTTATCACTTGTTTCACTGAGTCAAAATTAACATATCCCAAGCGATTATGCCATACATCAGAAGATACAAGACTCATGTAAACATAATTATTATCATTCAAATTTAAAACTCAATTTAAAACTAAATTCAAAATAGGTTCAATAAGAATCTTAAATAGGTTCTCCATGTAATATAGATATACTTCACCAAAAAAATAAAGAGTCACGAAGGAATGTAATAATTGCCTTATTACAGTTGTAGTTTATTCTGAAATCATCCCTAACAAGAATTGCACCACTAAAGATATTGTGTTGAATGGATGGAACATGTCTGACTCTTTGAAGTGTTAGAACCTTACTGAAGGAAACTTCCAAGTCCACCCATACTTGGCATTTTACTTCTATAGAGCTGGAATCACCGAAAGCCACAGACCTACTCTTGAAGCTTGGTAAGATGCACACATGGATTTGTCAGTAGAAACATGTATATTAGCCCCAATGTCAATCATCTAGTAAAGTGGTTCAAAAATTGAAAGGGTTTGAGGTTTTATAGACACATACCCATCATTGAGGTTCAAAGATACAACCATCATGTTGACTATAGCCTCCTCAGTTGCTAATGTGGCAACTTTCTTTGCCTTATTTGAAGGGAAATCCTTGTTCTAATGGCCAACCTATCCACAAGTCCAACAAGGTTTATTTTTTTGGTTTTTTCTAGGTCTTAGCATTAGGTTTAACTACATTCTTCAATTTCTAATCTTTATTCTTAGCAACAGTAAAATTGACAATTGGGTTTACATCAGTAGGTAACTTTTCATTCTTCTCTTCTAACTGTTCTTCATGTATGCTAATGTCCCTCATGAGATCATTCAATGACATGTCTCCTTTGTGATGCTTAAGAGTCATGCCAAATGACCCCCAATATTTATTGAATTTCTCTATGATAGACATAACAATAGACTTTTTAGGCAATTCCATGTTTGCATTTGTGAGTTCATGTGACAAAAGCTAAAAGTAATGCGTTTGGTCTACCCTCAACCATTGGAAACTTCAAAAATTTGGAAATACATTACTTTTCAACACTCTAATTTTGTATATTATATTTCTTTTCTAACGCCCCCCAAAAACCTTGTAAGTAGTAACAGACGGCTTAGAGTATGAATAATGCAGTATTTTATTTAAAGCAACCAATATTAACTCTCCACAACTGTTATCACACTTCTTCCAAATTACCATTAATTTAGCATTATCAGGGACAATAGCATCAGATTTAGGTTCATCCTCTTCTAAAAACCAATTGTAACCCACCATATTCAGCCAAATTTGCATCCTACTTTGACAAGGGGCAAAGTTAGTTCTAGTAAAAAAATAAGCATACTCAATGTGTCAATTTTATTGCCAAAAACATGGTCGGCCATTATTAACTAACAAAAAAAAATATTTCTTTAAGATCGTTGGATATAAAATTTACATCATTACATGAAGTTACAACAGTTGTAATTGGATTTTCCAATAAATCCAGATAAGAAATAAGTAGAATAAATAGAGTAAAAAAGAAAAAAATAAATGAAGTTAGGATCTCAAACTAGATTGTTCATTGACCAAAAAACATGATACTTCAAGAAATAAGAGGCTCACAATCCTATTTGATAAGCATCGTTCTTCTAGTCGATCCGGTGATGAACCTATAGTAGCAAGACATCTCGCACGCTCATGGATTAAAAACATCTTGCATTATTGGTGCAACACAATGATCACAAATACCACCACCCAGACATATCATGTCTTTAAGAGAGGAGAATAAACTCACTTCATGCTGGAGGGAAATATCCACGAGAAAGTTCAAGAGTGACAGTTGAAAAAGGAAGCAACCAAGGTTAGGGTTTCTCGGACACAAACAACAGAGGTTGGTGTTGTGAAGTCATGATTAACCCTAATAACTAGATACATATTTATAGATTTGTCATGCCCCAACATCCTTTTCCCAGTAAGACATGATCACACAATCTCTCTTGTACATGAAATGGAAAATAAATCATTTTAGAAAAGTAACAATTAATTAAATATATAACTAAATTATGTAGTTATATCCTTGTGCAAAAATAATATGGAAGATGGAAGACAATTCCCACAACCCACTACCTACAACTCACAAGCCTGAGCCCATGCCTGGACAAGATAGGCTAGGCCAGATGTGTGACACGTCGCCATCACACATACAATGAGATGACATGCAAAAATGTGCGGAACCATATATTACCGAAAACATAGGTTAATTTAAACCGATTGCAGAAAGCATACATGAGAGAACTTTTGCATCCAGATCCTGCAGAGAAACATGTTATATAAACATTCACAAACCTTGTTATAGGTACACAGCTTATCGGAACCAGCTGTACCGTTAGCACCAAAGTTCAACACCTATTTATACATACATAACGGCCACATCCGACCAACAATAGGATATACAAAAATTACAATAGCTAAACATCGTGAAACATCGTCAAACTCCTCTGAGGACCTGAGAGTACAAGGATGACTCTAGGACTCTACTACAAAACCACCAAAACAATAGCATGTCAATATCTTGCTTTCTATTGCTCTTCTTACTGCTCGGCCGCAACCTCATGACCACCACCACGTCTAGAGCGATCACCTAAAAAGGGTGTAAACTAGCAGGGTGAGACACACAGTCCCAACGAGAAACATAACTCCCCGCCGCAACTATAAAACCTCAGAAGGTTAAAGCAGATAACATCAGATAACTGATAAAGTGTATAACAAGAGCATCTTACTGAGCAAGGCTATTAATACCATCAAGCTTACCAAGATATACGGGAGGCATACAACCAAGTATTTCTTTATGGAACATGATTGACAAGATAAGCTTTATAAGAACTTATCACAAAATATAAGGATCGTACAAATAATTGCATAGTACAATTAGATCGACTATATAAGAAAGGCCTCAATCAATGTTCTGTGTTTTGTTCTAAGCAAGATACATCGTTCGACTGGATTACATTTTATTATGCCCTGAGGAAGTGGGACTTCCCTGCTCAAATCCAACCATTGGCTGCAAAGCCCAATCCGGTGCCATACAAGGTCTAAAGAGATCCAAACTCCATGACCTCACCTTCCCGTGGTCAGTATACGAATCATCAAGAAAGACCGCAGTCTTATACTTATAGGGCATCAACCTCTGGGTCAGCTCTGCAAGATACCCATATCTCTAGCTCACCTCATCATAGGTGCTAGTACATACATCTGAGCTATGAACGCATCATGCTCATCATCACATATCCTGAGCCATGGGCCTGTTCACCATGCTCCATATATCCTGAGTCTGCAACCATGGTTGCACTCAACCCTCCTATTTTAGGCTAGGGGAAACCTCACATATTCAACAATATGCGCTCTAGGTAATCTCGCAGGATAAACCTGTTTCACCATCACCAAATACTGACAATGATGGATCTATGGCCAGGGAAACTACATGATATGTTCATCTATAATTAATTAGTATATTTTAAACCAATTATTGAGGTAACCAAAGTATAAACATACCCATATAGGATTACATCATAATTGCCATCATCATACTATCCTGGGACCTCAATCCCTCATGATATCAACCACTGCCTCTCAAGGCATCATAATCATGCATCTGCATTCTGGGAACGCATCCCTTATCTCATCATCAAAGGATAACACCTCAACCAGGTACTCAGCCTTATATCAGGTCCTCAGACCTATCAACCTATTATTTTATTAACAAGGATTATCACCACATTGTGCTAGTCAAAGCACATATATCTCATAGCTCTTACCAGGCTATGAATCCACATGAAATACCTGCATGGTTAGTATACATATTCATAGAGATAACTGAAGCCATCAGGGATTAATAGGATTATCATGCTACCACATAAGATGTAGAAAGCATAGTTTTATTATCAATCATAAGCATGTATCATGCCCCATACTTGTGCTCATAGTCTTGAGCCAGAAGATCATGTGAAGCAACATCATATGCTTCCAAGCTTCCTGATACTCAACCTATCATCTTAACTCATTATCATATATGCGGGATTCAAGGTGATTACATCATATCACTAGTATTATCATTATTAATAGAGAACTATCAACTATATACATTTCGAGTTATCAAAACCCTCACCAAAACTCTTGTAACCCTCACTAAAGGTATGGCGAGCAGCGCCAACCCTCACCAAAGGGGTGTATCGGGTATGGTCTTACTCTCACCAAAGGATGCATTGGCTAGGGTAAGGTGTACCGTGCATATCAGTCAACCCATCACTTCACCTATCATGCAACTAGAACCCACCAGCTCACATGGTGTCGGGTAAGGTGTACCGTGCTTCCACAAATGCTATCAGCCAAAGGCCCATCGTGCACAAGGTTCAGGGTTAAGGTTCCTCTATCGGCTAACCCTCAACATTGACCATATTGGCCAAAGGGGTATAACGCCCAAGGTGCCTCTTTTGTGCAAACATCTCCATGTCATTCAAGGGTCATCCATATCGGCCAGCGCACCCATGTCGTCCAAGATATCATATTGGGCAAGAACAAGCTGGCTACTTAAACAACATATCGGCCAACACCATTAAGGTTCTCTAAACCACCATCATCTCAGGCACTACAAGACTACTTCATATCGCCCAGACCTATCAAAGGGTGTGTCGTGCAGAGCACACATCAAGGTGTAACGCCCAAGCTCCAACTCCACAAAGGGTATCGGCCAAGCCCAACTAGGCATGTCGGTCAAAGGAACAACACCACTAAGATACTCACTAGGCTACACCACTCAACCCATATCGGGCATCACCACAACTAAACCATATCTCCCCACACAAGGATAGCCTACTAGGTTCCATATCGGCCAAAGCACAACAGGCACCAAACCAACTTTCTCAACTTCATATTACATCGGCCAAAGATCAACAGAAGGTAGGGGTATCAGGCAACCTTACTTCAAGATGTATCATTCAGAGCACAAGATATAAGGTGTTTCACCCAAAGCTCTATCTCAAGCCAAGAGAACCATATTGGGCATCAAACCAACCATCTCCACTAAGCATGTCGCCCAAGGGTACAACCCAAGGCAAGGCTATTGAGCAACACCTACTCCAAGGTCATATCATGCAAGACACAACCCAACAAGGTCATCTTCAACCTCAAGCACAAGGGCACCAAACCCTAATTGATCAAGAAGGTCGGCTCACCTCTCAACAACCAAGACAGAGGGGTTTTGCATAACCTCCATCACAAATCGAGTAACCACAAGGACCAACCTCAACAGAGGTCATCATCTATCCAAAAGCTCATCTCTCAAATCCATGGTGAGAGGAGGGTGTTGCCCAAGCAACTAGAATATAAGCTCACCTCTCAACTTAAATGAGAGAGGGGTATTGCCCACATTACTAGAGCTCAAACGCACTTCTCTAGACCAAGGAGAGAAAGGAGTGTTGCTACCAAAGAAAACCCACACTATAGTTCGGCCAACAAGATCCAAAGACATATAAACAACAACAACATCATGCTCACTATATCCATAAGATCAACAACATGTACTAGAGTAAGATACATAACATGAATGGCCGATTATCAACATATAAGAATCATGCAACATAGAGAAGGTATATATCTAGGGTTAGAAGTTATGTAACCCACCTTAAGCAAACTCCTCAAGCTCCAAAGCTCCAAGCTTCTAGCTCCTAGATCCAAGCTCACCACTTCAGCCACCTCAAGAAAAGGAGAAAGGATCATAACCACCATGGCTGAAGAGTAGGCAAGATGGAGAAGAAGATGCTAAGGAGAGAGGGAAGATGCTTACCAAAGAACAAGATCCACCTTGGGTTTGGCCACCAAACTAAAGGAAGAAGAAGATATCACCACCAAGGGGAAAGGATCGGCCACCAAGCTCTCCAAGGAAGGGGGTTTCGTGCACACAAGGAGAGAAGAGAAACAAAAGAGCTACAAGGTTCATAAGGAAGAGAAAGGCAAGGGATATATAGATGAGGGTCAAGGTTAAACCATGGCAAGGTGTCACCTTACCAAGGGACACTTGTCCACACGTTTTACCACCTTGCAAACCTCATGCACATGCCATGCCACCACTCAACCAAGGTTCAGCCACATGTCCAAGCTAGGGTGACACAACCAAGGCAAGGAGGTCAACAAAGGTCAAAGTCCGACACACTACTCCTCCATGGCTGACACACACACATGGGTGATACCCCATGGCCGACACAAGGCATCCTTGCTCGATATAGGGCTCCTCCAAGCAAGGCAAGGCCTAACAAGGCTCAACAAGCCCAAAAGAGCTTCAACAAAGCCCAAGACAACTCAAGGCATGAGCCCAAACCTTCCTCTCAACTCTAGAGGAAACAAAGAGAGAGAAAGACATCTCTCAAGGTGACAAACTTGCTCTTCAACCCTAACTCAGGTTATTTTGTAAGTAGCACCTCCAACTCCACAAAAAAGCACAAGCAAACCCTAATCACCACAAAAGGTGATTAGCAAGCAACCAAGCACAAGGTTTAGGTAAAACAAATAGAGTAAGCCCAAAACAAAGGTCAGGGTCCTTACAAGCCATAAACCTCTACAAAGGGATTTCGTCCCTGAAATCTGAATGAAAAATTGAGGGATACTTTCACTTCATCTCTTCCTCAAGCTCCCACGTGGCTTCCTCAACACCACCGTGATGCCAAAGAACCTTCACAAGAACCAGATCCTTCCTCTTCAGCTTCTTTACTCTTCTGTCAAGGATCGCCACCGGACCCTCCTCGTAGGTCACGTCTTCATCAAGTTCAACCTCCACTAGCTGTATCACTGTCCCTGTGTCTGGATGACTTTTCTTCAACATGTTGACATGGAATATCGGATGTAACATGTGCAATTCTGGCGGAAGCTCTAACTTGTAGGCTACCTTGCCAACACGTGCTATTACCGGGTATGGCCCCATATACCTGGGTGCCAACTTGCCTTTCCAGCCAAACCTTATCATGCCTTTCCAAGGTGAGACCTTGAGATACACTTTGTCTCCCACTTGGAACTCTAAAGGTCATCGGTGATTGTCTGCATAAGACTTCTATCTGTCCTATGCCATTTTCAGCTATTGTTGTATCACTTTGATCTTTTCTGTTGTCTGCTGCACTAACTCAGGACCCAAAAGTTGATACTCACCAGACTCATACCAACATAAAGGGGACCTGCACTTCCTTCCATATAGAGCCTCATAAAGAGCTATGTCAATGCTCCGCTGATAACTATTGTTATAAGCAAACTCTATCAAACTGAGATGCACATACCAACTGCCTAGGAACTGCAAAAAACAAGCTCAGAGAAGATCCTCCAAGGTCTAAATAGTCCTTTCAGACTGCCCATCCGTCTATGGGTGGAAAGCGGTACTGAACCTCAGCTGCATTCCCAACGCTTTATGCAACTGTTCCCAGAAATGACTCGTGAACTGGGGACCTCTATCAGAAACTATCGTTGCTGGTACACCGTGCAAATGCACTATCTCATCTACATATATCTGAGAAAGCTTCTCTTCTGTATAAGTCATCTTTACCGGTATGAAATGAGCAGATTTTGTCAGCCTGTCCACTATTACCCAAATGGAATCATGATTCCTAGCTGTCTTTGGTAGACCAACTACGAAATCCATGGTTATGTGATCCCATTTCCACTATGGTATCGACAGGGGTTGCAATGTACCTGCTGGCTTATGATGCTCAACTTTAACTTGCTGACATACTGTGCACTTAGCCACAAACTCAGCTACATCCTTCTTCAAACCAGACCACCAATACAGGTCCTTCAGATTACGATACATCTTGGTGACTCCTATATGCATAGCATACATCGATGTGTGTGCTTCCTTGAGCACTAGCTTTCTTATATTATCCACATCGGGGACTACTATCCTACCATGATAGCAAACTAGTCCATCCTCAAACTCATGGAACCCATCACGCTTTTCATTGCCAAGCTCTGACCTGATTAACTGTACTGTATCATCTACCTACTGTGCATCTTTGATATGCTGTCTCAGCGTAGGCTTGACTTGCATCCGTTCCAATAGTCCTGCCAATAAGGAAACTTCCAATTGCACATTCATCTACCGCAAGGAGACAAACATATCTCGCCTATGGCATACCAAGGAACTCAATTGTGCTTTCTTCGTGGGGAGAGAAGTAGACTTTCTACTAAGCGCATCAGCTACCACATTTGCCTTACCAGGATGATACTCAATGGTTCAATCATAATCATTGATTAGCTCCATCCAACGATGTTGTCGCATATTCATCTCATTTTGGGAAAAGATGTACTTCAAGTTCTTATGATCTGTAAAGATCTGACACACTTCCCCATAAAGATAGTGTCTCCAAATCTTTAACGCATGGACCACCACTGCCAACTCCAAATCATGTGCCAGATATTTCTCGTCATGTTTATTAAGCTGTCGCGAAGCAAAAGAAACCACATGATCCTCCTGCATTAGCACACATCCTAGGCCCTTCTTGGAAGCATCGCAAAAAACAAAATAGCATTTCCCAAGCTCTGGCAACACTAGCACTGGAGCACTAGTCAGTTTCTCCTTCAAACTTTGGAAACCTCACTGACAACGATCATTCCAAACAAAAGGTACATCCTTCCTGGTCAACTTTGTCATTGGCAACATGATCACACTGAAGTCCTTGATAAACCTCTGCTAATATCCTGCCAAACCCAGAAAACTACGAACTTCTGTCGGCATCTTTGGTTGCTCCCAATATGCAACTAACTCCACCTTCTTAGGGTTCACTCCGACTCCTTCTGCAGATATCATATGGCCCAAGAATGTCACTTCCTTCAAGTAGAACTCACATTTACTGAACTTGATGTATAACTGATGTTGGAAAAGAAGAGTCAACGCTTGTCGAAGATGCTGTTCATGCTCTTGACTGTCCCGACTATAGATTAAGATGATGTCTATAAAGACTACAACAAACTGATCTAGGAACGGACGGAACACCCTATTCATCAGATCCATGAAAGCGACAGGTGCATTGGTTAGCCCAAATGGCATAACCACAAACTCAAAGTAACCATACCTCATCCTAAACGCTGACTTTGGTATGTCATCCACCTTAATCCTCAACTGATGATATTCAGATCGTAGATTGATCTTTGAGAACACTATAGCACCACATAACTGATCAAACAGATCATCTATCCTTGGCAACAGATACTTATTCTTAATCGTGACTTTGTTCAACTGTTGGTAATCTATACATAACCGCATCGACCCATCCTTCTTCTTAACGAACAGCACTGGAGCACCCCAAGGTGACGTGCTCGGTCGGATGAAACCTTTCTCCAACAACTCCTGTAACTGCTTCTTCAACTCTTCCATCTCTACTGGAGCTATCATATATGGTGTCTGTGCAACAGGCTGTGTTCCTGGTATCAGATTGATCTCAAAATCAATCTCTTGGGGTGGGGGAACACCGGGGAACTCATCAGGAAACACATCCACAAACTCTCAGACAACCGTCACCTCCTCAAGGCTAGGACCTTTCACCTTGGTATCCACAACGTGAGCTAAGAAAGCCTTACAACCTTGCCACATCAACTTTTCTGCCACCATTGCTGACACTAGACACGTCGGAAGAATCTTCCTATCTCCTTAGAAGATCCACTTCTCTCGACCTTCATTAAACACTACCTGCTTGGAACCACAGTCCAACACAACCTTATACTTCTCTAAGGTATCCATCCCAAGGATCACATCGAATCCATGCATATCAAGTGGTATAAGATCCACTTGTATACTGTGTCCCAAGAAAGATAAGACACAAGATGGACACTCCTCTCAAAGCATCGAGGAACCATCAAGAGGGGTTTCTAACAACAGGCTATCTTTCTTACAACTAACAGGTAAAGGGCAGCTAGCAAGCAGACTATGTGCGATAAAAGAGTGCTTGGTGTTGGTATGTATGCCCTGAGAGCCAATCATGAGATGATTGGTGGGATACATTAAGATTGATTTGATAAACATCAAAGGCAAGCTTCCAATTCTTTCTGGTTCAGTGATATGAGATAGTGATAGAACATATTGAATGTCTAGAGAATGACAGTACTCAATGACGTATGCCTTCAGGTTGAGGACCAGAACGATGAGATCATACATATGCTAAGAGTTTGTACATTCTTGTTATGTCCCTAGTCGGATGTCATTATGGAAGGTAGATAGACAGCAATGACACACAAGGCTAGATTGTGGTGTTGGTTGATGACAGAATCTCATTAGTCATGATATAGAGATATCAAACCAAACACATAGGTACTTGTTAGAGAACAAGTGTATCGGACAGACCCACCGTGAGTTTGACACATGGAACCATGACATGGTAGTCACAGTCAGTACTCATAGTGATGGTGGTGAGTGTGATTCTTTGACCTGAAATCACTACACTCAACACATGTCGTTGGGCACACTTTGACATCATCAAACGCAGTCCTGAAACATGGATTGTTATAAAGGTGATGATTGGGTGGCTTTGACACATGGGGCTTTTGAGGGGTGAGTGATAGATATGGGATTTGTCCCTCCTGAGGGAGTTTGATATCCAAGGCCACTTGATGAGTAGGATTGAGATAGGCGTGTGCACGCATGTGTGAATCAGTATGTGATATTGATGTCATACATATATCGTTCAATCTACTCTCAGATCAAGAAAGTGAATGAACGTTGACAGGATGATTGTTCCATGCCTCGAGTTCATTCGGGATATCAGTGACAAAGGAATTATACATTCATTGTAACACCATTCACGGATTGTAGGATTGAAAGTTGTTCTCCAACTTTCTAGTTTCACTTGGGTAGAACTGATGTGTGACTAGGCACCGCTCTTTGCTAGTGAAGTCATAAGTGTTATGGACTTTCACTACCAACGTGAAATGGACCTACAGGGTCACACACATAAGATTTAACCTGGAAGAGGAGTTTTGTCCACAAATAATGTTTAGATTGATTACTAAAGGAGTTTAGTAGTTCAATTAAACACTCAATTAATTGATAGCTCAAAATCATAGTGTTCAAGGTGTTGGACACATTGATTGGAGTATTGGATTGATTGAAATCATAATTGACTGATTCTGCACAATCTGCACTCCCAACCGATCGGCTCATGTGATGAACCGATCGACTGAGCTTGGTGAACAGGTCGGCTCAAGCGTTGAGTCGATCGGCTCATGGTCAGGGTGAACCGATTGCTTCAAGAGTTGAAACAATCGATTCAACTGGTGCAACCGAGCAAGTTGGGAAAGTAGGATTGGTGAGAATTTTCCTTGCGTTTCACTTGCCCAATTTGATTGGAACAAGGATTGGTATTTGATACCAATTAGAAACAAAAGAAGGAAAGTCAATCGAGAACCGACCAGGACCACCAACCGACCGGTTCACTTGTGAACCGACTGGTTGAGGTGTCCCAACCGATCGGTTGAGGTGTCAACTGACCGGTTCAGGTCCCCAACCGACCGTTTCAGTTGTGAAATGATCGGTTCAGGTTGCGAGTTGGTTGTTTTGTGGAAAATCTTGAACCCTTCTACTCCTGCTTTTAGTCCCGCATTGCCCGGGATGGAGAAACCTGTCCCATGACCCTCCTATATATATAGGGGTATTGGGGGCTTCTCAAAGTACAACTCAGTGCAACCAGTTGCTCTGCAAAGTTGTCGTTCTCTCTGGTTTTGGTAACCGAGAGAGAGCCCGAGCAAGTGTTACCCGCAAAGGGAGGCGTAGCAAGGGAAAGACAACTACAGTTGCAACTGGAGGTAGGAGAGTGTGTTGGCGACTAGTACGTCAACAGGAGGGTGTGACTCCTTCCAATTCCTTGTGGGACAAGGAGATTGGAGTTCCAGGTGGTCCGTGTGGACTACTTCAGAGGCGGGAGGTTTCTGTCGCTCAGGAGGACAACTGTCAATCCCGACAGTCCCAGTGTGACTAGGAGTCGTCAGTCCCGGTGCAACCAGGAGCTGCACAGACACCGTCTAAGACTGGAGGTGAAGACCCCACAAGGCGTGAGGTATTATCACCGAGCAAGCCTCGGGACAAGGTATGATTCCACAAACCATCCTTTCCTATTGTATAGACGTTGACACGTTTCCTTAATCTGGGTTTGGGGGAGAAATTTTTTGTTTCCGCTGCCTTCTCTGCCTCCCCTAAAACCTAGCAGTGGTATCAGAGCCACGTCAACTGCTCTATATTTTAGGAATATCGATCTGATCAATTTTGGTTTGTCGCCTTTATTTATTGCATACGATGTGAATAAAATTGGCTTTATGCGTGTCCAATCCTAAATCCACAAATCCCAAATTACATATATGATATGTATTATTAATGCACTCGATACACGTCGCCCTTAAACGAGTTTTGTGGTGGATGTATAATGTGGTTATGGCCAATAAACCCTATCTGTGTATGGTTGTATGTGGTTTCTTGCATCTCAGTCTGCGCACCGATCGTCCTTCTCCTATTCCTGATGTAACTCGAAATAATTTGAGATTTATTTCCTACCTTTGCTTCCCTCAAACGTAACTCGAGGTTTCTCCTTTTTACAATGTAAAATAGGATAAAATTTTATTTCCTATTATGTCAAAGAATGGAGGACATCCTGATGACAGCTGAGACGATCGGTTCAAGGTGTGAGCCGATCGGTTGACGTTCCAGACGATCAGTTCAAGGAGTGAGCCGATCGGTTGATGACCGGTTTGAGGTGCGAGACGAGCGGGTGGCGGCCATGATGAGATGTACGACGACCAGGCGAACTGATCGGTTGGAGAAGCCAACCGATCGGCTGGTGGCACCCAGCCAACCAGCCTGATGGCGAGCCGATCAGTCATGTGATGAGTTGATCTACTCGGATGGCAAGGCACAAAGTTCATCTTGTACAGGTTGCATGTGATGTAGACCTAGATGACCGTGATTCCTCTTGGCTCGAGGAATCACATTAGGATGGCCATAATCATTGCTTTTATCATTTTGCATGTTTTCTGTGGGATATAGCATGTATATGATACATACTATGTATTGTGGTGATTGGATATGTATATGTATATAAAACTAAATCCCTCATTAAATATTAAGTTTTAGATGCCTTCCAAATGTGACACACGTGAAAAGCTTGATCGACCAAGTGTGGGCACGCCCAAGCGTAGTGCACCATCTATCTCGAGGAAGCGTGAAGGATGAATGTGTGGGTCTGCCCAAGCAGGGTGCATATTCATCGTGTTTGCTTTGGGTCGGACTTAAGAAGGTGACCTAGATAGGATCTAGCACCTTAAGGCATGGAAATGATCATGGCAAGGAGTTGCATATGACATCTTATCAAGAGTTGCATATGATGCAATTGGCAAAAGTTGCCTACCTGAGAGATCTATGTTGTGGGTGACAACCCTAGCTGGTCCATGGCTTAGAGGATTTCAGGATCTTTCCAACTAGAAGGTTGTACGCTGCAATCTTCCGAATTGATGGTGAGGGGTATCAATTTGAAGTAAAATAGTGGGAGCGATAATTAATTAATGACCTAATTTTATCATCAACTTTTGGAATCAATCAAACAAGTCAAAAGAGTTTTGGACTAAAAATTGCATATATCTCCTTTTGTTAAAATAAATGGTTAATCAACAATAATCACTTTATTTGCGATCGGTCTTTGAGACCAACAATTTAAATGGGAATAATTCCACGAATGGTTAGGATGATGAGAAGTGTTCTCAAAGAGCGAAAGCTCTAAGTCCTAGTTATACCAAGACCACATAAACCCGATCCCACCACATCAATGGCTGAAAGTGTACTTATGGAAGCATACTGAGGATGACATTGATGACGAGTGCTTGATGTTATGTTCTCTGAACTATGAGTTGCAGAGACAACATGAGACATATAATGTCTCCAAGACACTGTCCTAGTATGTCATGACAGAAGGAGATCCAGTAAGGTATTCACACACTCAATGTGATTGGGTATGTGGAAAACCTAACTATGAAGGATTCCCTCTGAGCCAAGAGTTGGCTATTGGTATGATACTGCAAATGTTGCGAGAATCATACAATTCATGATAAACGTCAACATGAACAACTTTGACAAGCATTGACAGAGTTGTTGGACATGTTGATGATAGTAGAGGCAAAGATGAAGAAAGACAAACCATAATCTTTGATGTGATCAAAGAGAAAGGTAATTCTTAAGGGCAAGGATAAGGGCAAAGCAAAGAAGTGTTTTGATGCTAGCCAGCAATCCAATCCGTCTTCAGCCTCAAGGCACATGGGGAAAGGGTGTATGAGGGAATTGCCCTCTATATCTAGAAGAACAAAAGAAGATGAAGGAGGGGATGGAGATCTCCACCTAAGGTATCATGAAATGAACTACTTCTTTATCTGAGGTATATGATACCAAGATATGGATCTATCATATATGATATGCAAGATCCGCAAAGAAGTGATGGCCTTTGTGAAAGGGCTAAGAAAGAAGTACCCATCATTGGAGCAAGTGTTTCTGCCATAGATTGGAAGTATCTTTTAGTTTATTTCAGCCTAAAGGGCACGAAATAGAGTTGAGAACTGCTATTTCATATATTGCCAATAGATAGAAACACTTTGTTTTTGCATATCGTATGACAATGATGTCAATTAATAAAGTTGATGTTTCAATCTTAAAGATATGATCTTTGTGGCAATGCCTTGTTTATCTTGTAATACATGGTATGTATAAGATAAAATGATACCTAAAGTTATTGATAACACAAACAATCTAATTAGCATCAATCATGAGGAATTCATTTCTAGTTTCCATATGATGGATAAATCTAGACTCTTTTGGTTAGAGAACCAGTAAGAGACATGAATATCTTGGACATGATTAATTAATCTTCACTAATGGTAGTGGGAGAATGATTGTCCTATTAGGTATAATACATGTGATGTATTTACATACCTATTGGAAAAATTACTAATACTTCAAATGGTGTTTAGAGAAATACCAATATGAATATCTTGAAGTGTTCAAGATTATCATAGATGAAGTACAAATTTGGTAAAGTGTTTAATTCTTGATGAGATCAAGGAATGAGATACTTAGACCAAATGTTTGAGATCCTTACGAGTGATTATGATAGTGTATCATAGTGAACTCATGATTAAGGCATTGTGATGTCTAAATCAAGAAGGAATCATGCTCTAAGGAGTTAGATAATGATTATCAAATAACTAAATTCTTCTTAATAAAAGAATACCCCTCACTAATACAAGAAATTAAGAATCACAAGGGTTGTGAGTTCTTATATCCTTGACAGATACACCTCGTTTATCTATGTGATGAGTTGTTCATGTGATGAGTCAACTATCTAGATAAATATGAGGAACCAAATTTTGAGTTATGGTTTATGACCATTACATCCTAAATGACATCCACGTGAACCATAAGGTACGACCTTGATGGTAGCACTCATTGGATGAAATCCATAAATGCAAATGAGACTTAAGTGTTAAGACACATGGATAACATTTTGAGAAGGATGATGCTTGTTGATTGCAACTTAATGACTGAGGCATTTGGCATATGGATACTAAAACCGCATTCCTATGAGGAATAAAACAAGGATGTGTACGTGACACAACCTATAAGGTTTATGAATCCAATAATGCAAATGAAGTCTATAAGTTACAATGGACTAATCAATATGATTGATTGAGTACAAGCAACTCAGAATTGGATCTTTACTTTGATGATATAGTCAAAGGGTTTGACTGATATGTTAAAGATAAAGAAGGGATCTGTGATTTAGTGGGAGCGTATTCACATTCCACATGTTGATGTGAAATGGAAATGTTCTAGAATGGAAATCCAAAAGTGGAAATTATCTTTAAGGAAAATAGAGATGTTTCCTATGTGATAGGAATAGAGATCTATAGAGATAGTTCTCGAAAATATCTTGACCTTAAAAGAGAGAGCATACATTGGCAATATGTACTGAAGTGTTTAGTATGCACAGA
This sequence comes from Alisma plantago-aquatica, assembly GCA_963693085.1. Taxonomy (NCBI): domain Eukaryota; kingdom Viridiplantae; phylum Streptophyta; class Magnoliopsida; order Alismatales; family Alismataceae; genus Alisma; species Alisma plantago-aquatica. The sequence continues at coordinate 545,994,577 of OY856410.1, read as the reverse complement.
TTAAGTGGGAGAAAACTTGTCCATGCTGCATGGAGTAAGTATCCCAAGACCAAGTGTCCAATTCTTATGAAGAATGGGAACACTAAGAATAGATATGGATCTATCATGTATGTAATCATCCCATTATCTTGCATGGAAAGAACAAAATGCATTCATCATCTTGTATGTATGACATGACAATTTGATGTGCTCATCCTATTAACTCGTATGTGAGACATGACGAGTGGATGTCTGTCTATTTCCAGTAAGGATTACTGGAATACCATGAGAACTTGATAAGTACTTGTGAAGTACTAGTTCTATGGAGATAAGGAAGAGTTCAATGCAAAGAGTTACATTGATGCGAACTTCCGAAAGGACAAAAAATTAATCGCAAAATATATATATAGGATATATAAAAGTGAAAGTTTGTTGATAATTGGAAGTGTTCCAATAAAACCATTTAAAAGGAAATGCCGAGTATCTATGCGTTAGAGAACAGCAGTAGATACTATATGGATCTGGAAGTTCATGAGATGAACTTAGAGATATTCCGCTCACTGATGACAAGTATGGAATCCTTGATCATGCAATGTGGCTAAAGGTTAGCAAAGGAATACTAGATCACATATTACGACAACTCCATCTCATACGTGTGACGTACAGTGAAGAGATGTGAGACATGCAATTTATACTGACTTTGGCAAGGTGTTTCCATTACTCACTATGTTAGCACAAGAGCACAGTAACATGTGGGACATGTTTGAAGATCACTATGAATATGATTCAAGGGTGATTGGCTCGCAGTGCAAGTGGGAGTCTTTTGGTATGTATGCCCTGAGAGCCAATCATGAGATGATTGGTGGGATACATTAAGATTGATTTGATAAAAATCAAAGTCAAGCTTCCAATTCTTTCTGGTTTAGTCATATGAGATAGTGATAGAATAGACTGAATGTCTAGAGAATGACAGTACTCAATGACGTATGCCTTCAGGTTGAGGACCTGAACGATGAGATCATACGGATGCTAAGAGTTTGTACATTCTTGTTATGTCCATTAGTCAGATGCCATTGTGGAAGGTAGATAGATAGCAATGACACACAAGGCTAGATTGTGGTGTTGGTTGATGACAGAATCTCATTAGTCATGATATAGAGATATCAAACCAAACACATAGGTACTTGTTAGAGAACAAGTGTACCGGACAGACCCACCGTGAGTTTGACACATGGAACCATGCCATGGTAGTCACAGTCAGTACTCACAGTGATGGTGGTGAGTGTGATTCTTTGACCTGAAATCACTACACTCAACACATGTCATTGGGAAGACTTTGACATCATCAAACGCAGTCCTAAAACATGGGTTGTTATAAAGGTGATGATTGGGTGGCTTTGACACATGGGGCTTTTGAGGGGTGAGTGATAGATATGGGATTTGTCCCTCCTGAGGGAGTTTGATATCCTAGGCCATTTGATGAGTAGGATTGAGATAGGCGTGTGCATGCATGTGTGAATCAGTATGTGATATTGATGTCATACATATCTCGTTCAATCTACTCTGAGATCAAGAAAGTGAATGAACGTTGACAGGCTGACTGTTCCATGCCTCGAGTTCATTCTGGATATTAGTGACAAAGGAATTATACATTCATTGTAACACCATTCACGGATTGTAGGATTGAAAGTTGTTCTCCAACTTTCTACTTTCACTTGGGTAGCACTGATGTGTGACTAGGCACCGCTCTTTGCTTGTGAAGTCATAAGTGTTATGGACTTTCACTGCCAATGTGAAATGGACCTGCAGGGTCACACACATAGGATTTAAACTGGAAGAGGAGTTTTGTCCACAAACAATGTTTAGATTGATTACTAAAGGAGTTTAGTAGTTCAATTAAACACTCAATTAATTGATAGCTCAAAATCATAGTGTTCAAGGTATTGGACACACTGATTGGAGTATCGGATTGATTGAAATTGCAATTGACTGATTATGCACAATCTGCACTCCCAACCGATCGGTTCATGTGATGAACCGATCGACTGAGCTTGGTGAACCGGTCGGCTCAAGCGTTGAGTCGATCGGCTCATGGTCAGGGTGAACCGATTGCTTCAAGAGTTGAAACGATCGATTCAACTGGTGCAACCGAGCAAGTTGGGAAAGTAGGATTGGTGAGAATTTTTCTTACGTTTCATTTGCCCAATTTGATTGGAACAAGGATTGGTATTTGATACCAATTAGAAACAAAAGAAGGAAAGTCAATCGGGAACCGACCAGGACCACCAACCGACCGGTTCACTTGTGAACTGACCGGTTGAGGTGTCCCAACCGATCGGTTGAGGTGTCAACTGACCGGTTCAGGTCCCCAACCGACCGTTTCAGTTGTGAAACTATCGGTTCAGGTTGTGAGTTGGTTGTTTTGTGGAAAATCTCGAACCCTTCTACTCCTGCTTTTAGTCCCGCATTGCCCGGGATGGAGAACCCTGTCCCATGACCCTCCTATATATAGGGGTATTGGGGGCTTCTAAAAGTACAACTCAGTGCAACCAGTTGCTCTACAAAGTTGTCATTCTCTCTGGTTTTGGTAACCGAGAGAGAGCCTGAGCAAGTGCTACCCACAAAGGGAGGCGTAGCAAGGGAAAGACAACTACAGTTGCAACTGGAGGCAGGAGAGTGTGTTGGCGACTAGTACGTAAATAGGAGGGTGCGACTCCTTCCAATTCCTTGTGGGACAAGGAGATTGGAGTTCCAGGTGGTCCGTGTGGACTACTTCAGAGGCGGGAGGTTTCTGCCGCTCAGGAGGACAACTGTCAATCCCTACAGTCCCGGTGCGACCAAGAGCTGCACAGACACCGTCCAAGACCGGAGGTGAAGACCGCGCAAGGCACGAGGTATTGTCGCCGAGCAAGCCTCGGGACAAGGTATGATTCCACAAACCATCCTTTCCTATTGTATAGACGTTGACACGTTTCCTTGTTCTGGGTTTGGGGGAGAAATTTTTTGTTTCTGTTGCCTTCTCTGCCTCCCCTAAAACCTAGCACGTAGCATCCAGGTCAACCAAAACAACTATAAAGTAAGAAGAAGATAAATCAAAATGTAATAACTCCATCTAACTTGTCACCACTCGCGGATTGACTATCACCTCTGACTGACTCATAGCATAGAATCGAGCCGTTTCTTGTTGTCCACGTCCTCTGCTTCCTTGAGCAGATGATCCCGCTTGCGATGCTTGACCGTGTCCTCACCCTCTACTACCACTGGGCTGCTGTCTGTATGACCCTTGTTGATTCTGTCTCAGCTGTTGTGTTACTTCATCATCTTTTCTCAGGAAATTTGACCTTAAGTGCCCAGTCTATCCATAGTGATAACATGACCTACCTTCTATCTACGGCCTAGATGGCTTTGTCACTGCCACAGAAGATGTACTATGTGTCTTCAATGGTGAAGAAACATAACCTCTTCCCTTACTCAGAGACCATTCAGATGGCACAAGAGAACTCTGCATCGTGGAAGGTGCTGAAAACCTTGGCTTCTTGGAGCCACCAGACCTCTGTTCTTGGAACTGAACATGCCTTTTCCTACCCATGGACTCCCTTTTCTCCTTGACGGACCGTTCAATCATGTGGACGGACTCCATGAATGTGGCAAACCATTCCCGATTCTCCAAAGTAGCAATAGGTGTCGATAGCTCATTACTCAAACCTTTCTCAAACCGCCTGATCTTTTAATCATCTGTCGCCGCCATGTGAGGACAAAACCTCAACAACTCCATAGACTTGGCTTCATACTTGGTGATGCTCATCGATCCTTGGCATAGATGCTCAAACTGATTGATCTTCTCATCCAGATTCATCTTCGAAAAGTATTTGCTGACAAACTCTCACCGGAAAACCTCCCAACCGATCTCCACATCGGGTCGCTTCTCTTCCTCGATCGCCCACCATTGTCTAGCACTACCCTTCAAAAGGTAGACAACGTGCTTGACTTTGTCTACTTCAGGGATGTCGAGGATTCAGAAGGCCTTCTCAAGACCTGTCAGCCACATATCTGCATCTATTGGATCAGCCGTTCCAGCATAATCCGAAGCTCTGACTCGGTGAAGCCGCTCAAAGGTCTTCCCAATACCCGATGTTTCACCAAGGGAAACCTGTGCTCTTGGCTGAGGCACTGACAACCTTTCCACCATGTAATTCATCATAGCCATCAACTGCCCCATAAGCGATTGGTAAGCAGGATTTTCAAGAATGGCTGGGTCAAGTTGGGGGACCTCAGGCACTCGATCTTCACGTGCCTATCCTCCTACTCCATCAACTGATGCAGCATCGCTGCTCTCGACAGCATGTTCTTCATGGTTTCCAGACATCTTTAAGCTTTATCTTATGCTAAGAGCAAAAGGTTATTTTAAGAAAACCTAGAAAACTCACAAGAACAGATGCACACCTAATCCTAGATCCCTGTAGACTCAGCGAACCTAGAGCTCTGATACCAAACCAATTGTGACACCCCACCATCACATAAACAATGAGATGACACATGAAAATGTACATAACCATATATTACCGAAAACACGGGTTAATTTAAACCGATTGCGGAAAGCATATATGAGAGAACTTTTGCATCCATATCCTATAGAGAAACATGTTTTATAAACATTCACAAACCTTGTTATACGTACACAGCTTATCGGAACCAGTTGTATCGTCAGAACCAGAGTTCAACACCTGTTTATACATACTTAACGACCACGTATGGCCAGCAGCAGGATATACAAAAATTACAATAGCTAAACATCGTGAAATATCATCAAACACCTCCGATGACCTGAGAGTACAGGGATGACTCTAGGACTCTACTACAAAACCACCAAAATAGTACCATGTCCATCTCATGCCTTCTACTGATCTTCTTGCTTCTTGGCCGCAACCTCACGACCACCACCACATCTAGAGTGATCACCTAAAAAGGGTGTAAACCAGCGGGGTGAGACACACAGTCCCAGCGAGAAACATAACTCCCCGCCGCAACTATAAAACCTCAAAAGGTTAAAGCAAATAATATAAGATAACTAATAAAGTGTATAACAAGAGTAGCTTAGTGAGCAAGGCTATTAATACCATCAAGCTTACCAAGATATCCGAAAGGCATATAACCAAGTATTTCTTTATGGAACATGATTGCCAAGATAATCTTTATAAGAACTTATCACAAAATATAAGGATCGTACAAACAATTGCATAGTACAACTAGATCGACTATATAAGAAAGGCCTCAATCAATGTTCTGTTTTTTGTTCTAAGCAAGATATATTGTTCGGTTGGATTACATTTTATTATGCCCTGAGGAAGTGAGCCTTCCCTTCTCAAATCCAACCATTGGCTGCGAAGCCCAATCCGGTGCCATACAAGGTCTAAAGAGATCTAGACTCCATGACCTCACCTTCCCGTGGTCAGTACATGAATCATCAAGAAAGACCGCAGTCTTATACTTATAGGGCCTCAGCCTCTGGGTCAGCTCTGCAAGCTATGCATATACTAGTTCACCTCATCATAGGTGCTAGTACATACATCTGAGCTATGAACGCATCATGCTCATCATCACATATCCTAAGACATGGGTCTGTTCACCATGCTCCATATATCCTGATTCTACAACCACGGTTGCACTGAACACTCCTATTTTAGCCTAGGGGAAACCTCGCATATTCAACAATATGCGCTCCAGGTAATCCCGTAGGATAAACCTATTTCACCACCACCAAATACTGACGATGATGGATCTATGGCCAGGGCAACTACATGATATGTTCATCTATAATTAGTTAGTATATTTTAAACCAATTGTTGAGGTAACCAAAGTATAAACATATCCATATAGGACTACATCATAATTTCCATCATCATACTGTCCTGGGACCTCAATCCCTAATGATATCAACCACTACCTCTCAAGGCATCATAATCATGCATCAGTATTCTGGGAACGCGTCCCTTATCTCATCATCAGAGGATAACACCTCAACCAGGTACTCAGTCTTATATCAGGTCCTCAGACCTATCAAGCTATTATTTTATTAACAAGGATTATCACCACATTGTGCTAGTCAAAGCACATATATCTCATAGCTCTTACCAGGCTATGAATCCACATGAAGTACCTACATGGTTAGTATACATATTCATAGAGGTAACTGAAGCCAGCAGGGTTTAATAGGATTATCATGCTACCCTCTATCGGCTAACCCTCAACATTGACCATATCGGCCAAAGGGGTATAACGCCCAAGGCGCCTCTTTTATGCAAACATCTCCATGTCGTTCAAGGGTCATCCATATCGTCCAGGGCACCCATGTCGTCCAAGATATCATATTGGGCAAGAACAAGCTGGCTACTTAAACAACATATCAGCCAACACCACTAAGGTTCTCTAAACCACCGTCATCTCGGGCACCACAAGACTACTTCATATCACCTAGACCTATCACAGGGTGTGTCGTGCAGAGCACACATCAAGGTGTAATGCCCAAGCTCCAACTCCACAAAGGGTATCGACCAAGCCCAACTAGGCATGTCGATCAAAGGAACAACACCACTAAGATACTCACTAAGGTGCACCACTCAACCTATACCGGGCATCACCACAACTAAACCATATCTCCCCACATAAGGATAGCCTACTAGGCTCCATATTGGCCAAAGCATAATGGGAACCAAACCAACTGTCTCAACTTCATATTAGATCGGCCAAAGATCGACACAAGGTAGGGGTATCAGGCAACCTTACTTCAAGATGTATCGTTCAGAGCACAAGATATAAGGTGTGTCGCCCAAAACTTTATCTCAAGCCAAGAGAACCATATTGGGCATCAAACCAACCATCTCCACTAAGCGTGTCACCCAAGGGTACAACCCTAGGTAAGGCTATCAGGCATCACCTACTCCAAGGTCATATCATGCAAGACACAACCCAACAAGGTCATCTTCAACCTCAAGCACAAGGGCACCAAACCCTAATTGATCAAGAAGGTCAGATCACCTCTCAACAACCAAGAGAGAGGGGTTTTGCATAACCTCTATCACAAATCGGGTAACCACAAGGACCAACCTCAACATAGGTCATCATCTATCCAAAAGCTCACCTCTCAAATCCATGGTGAGAGGAGGGTGTTGCCCAAGAAAGCTCACCTCTCAACTTAAACGAGAGAGGGGTATAGCCCACATTACTAGAGCTAAAACTCACTTCTCTAGACCAAGGAGAGAAAGGAGTGTTGCTATCAAAGAAAACCCACAGTATAGTTCGGCCAACAAGATCCAAAGACATATAAACATAAACAACATCATGCTCACTATATCCATAAGATCAACAACATGTACTAGAGTAAGATACATAACATGCATGGCCGATTATAAACATATAAGAATCAAGCAACATAGAGAAGGTATATAGCTAGGGTTAGAAGTTATGTAACTAGCCTTAAGCAAACTCCTCAAGCTCCAGAGCTCCAAGCTTCTAGCTCCTAGCTCCAAGCTCACCACTTTGGCCACCTCAAGAAAAGGAGCAAGGATCATAACCACCATGGCCGAAGAGTAGGCAAGATGGAGAAGAAGATGCTAAGGAGAGAGGGAAGATGCTTACCAAAGAGCAAGACCCACCTAGGGTTCGGCCACCAAACTAAAGGAAGAAGAAGAGATCACCACAAAGGGGAAAAGATCAGCCACCAAGCTCTCCAAGGAAGGGGGTGTCGTCCACACAAGGAGAGAAGAGCAACAAAAGAGCTAAAGGGTTCCTAAGGAAGAGAAAGGCAAGGCATATATTGTAACATCCCTGACCTGGGTTATGAGTTAACCCTAGGTGTTTTGCCTAAATATGTAATTAAATCCTTGTGATTAACTTTGGGCATGCAATTAAGTTTCTCATAAACATATATTTCAGTTTTTGCTCCTTTTTATATAAAGTTGTAGCATTATTTTGTAATACAGGGACCTATGTGCAAATTACCCAGTTAGAAGGGTTAACTTGCAATTTGCACATGTTGAGATGTTCCTCTGATGTTGAGACATCATGAGAATGATGATGGTAAGGTTTGAGGGATTTCCCAAGCTTGGGCACCAAGGTGCAGCTGTGGAAGCAATCTCGGTGCTTGAAAACCCTAAATTGGAGAAAAGTGCAATTTACCCAATTTGAGAGGTGCAACTTGTAAAATACATCATCTAAAATATCTTTTAAGACTCTTGTCATCATTTAGAGAAGAAATGATGAAAGGTCACTTCAATTGATTAATCAAGTTATGAAAAAAACACCTTTGTGATTGAATAATGAAGGTGTATGTGCTATAGCCCTTTTATGTGTATGCTTAACTAATAGGTTGATCTTCTTTGCCCTCATTTCTTGACCTTAGAATAAGGTTTGTCCTTAGAATTAATATGAAGGGACGAGCATAGAAGGATGGAGGGACTTAGTTGAAAATATGGATAACTTATGAGCTTATGTTGAAAATCTCACCCCAAGTATATATACTCTCCACTTCACTTAGGATAGGGAAACCCTCCCTTCGTTCCTTTCACTGTTCTATTCACCCAAACTGACTAAAGAGAAGCTGTGGAGCTCAGGAGGACGACCAAGGAGGGCAAGGTAGGTTTCAATCCTCCCTGTTTCTTAAGTTCATGGTTAGAACTCGAATTCAAGGTCAAATTGATGGCTAGCTCACATAGCTCTACCTTTCTAGCCATCTCTTCTCGACTTTCCTTGGAAGGATCACCTTAGCCGACCTGTGGAAACTCAAGGACGCCATTAAAAGCTTGGAGCTCGAAAGCTTGGAGCTCAAGGAGCAAGCTTTAGGCGGGTTTTATAACTCTAAACCTATGCTTTGTTATATACATCTCGTTTATGCTTTTAGATGATAGTTCTTCTTCTTCTCTACCTTCCTTTGCTACCTTGCAAGAAAATCCGTGATAAATCCTTGCTGTTCTTGAGCTAAGAGATGAAGACGTTATTTCCAAAGTTAATCCACTACTTTTCACTTTACTAAACGGTCTCCACAAATTGCTCTCTCGGTTTGCAAAACCGTGTAGTGAGCAAACGGTCTCAGGACCGTGTAAGGGAAAACGGTCTTCAAGACCATTTAGCCGCGTTGACCGAACGTGGAATGTATAAGATTTCTGTTCATAATTATGTAGCCTAATCACCCACAAAATTGGAGATTATAACTCCAAAGGAATCGTGAGATATGGCCTTTTTAATCAACAACTTTAATTGAAATTACTCCTGATTTCCAATCTGTTGAAATCGCCCTTTTTGGGCAAATGGTCTCAAGACTGTGTAAGAACGTTGACCAAGCGTTTACCGTATGAGATTACTGTTCAAAATAATGTTGACTAACAACTAACCAAATTTGATGGACTAATTCCAAACGAGCTAAGAGTTGAAGGATGATTACTAGGGCAAACCCTAATTGAAATCAGTACTGAAATCTCAATGATTTGATTAAGTGTTTTTGGGTTGATTAACCTAAACGGTCTCAAGACCGTTTGGGGATCAATCAAACGGTCTCAAGACCATGTGGGGAATCACCCAAGACCGTGTGGAGGTCTGGGGTTAAGTATAGTTGACCAATTGAAAGTACAAAGATACCAATTTACATTGCAATTAAGTATTAATATGATAATCAACTCAATGGATCCAACCTTGAAGAATTTACATTAGAATACAAAAGTTGGATGAGCAAACGGTCTCAAGACCGTTTGGAACTCATCCAAACGCTCTCAGGACCGTGTGGTGACAACCCAAGACCGTTTGGAGGTCTAGGGTTAAGGTAATTTGATCAATTGAGGGCCCAATTGCAATGGGTTATTGAATTAATCAAAAATACTGAATTGAGACTCAATCAAGGTTCAACTCCTATCAAATCACATTAGATTTTGATGAAATCTTGGGAAAACGGTCTCATGACCGTGTGGAGTTCATCCACACGATCTCAAGACCGTTTCGGCCAAGTTTGGGCCCAATTGGAGCTCAATTGAAGGGTTCAACCTTGTGTTGATTCACATTGTTGAGTGTTGATGGTTGAACGTTGATGGACCTTAATTGAACCAACTTCAACCCTAATTGTATAGCAATTGAGGGTCAATTGAGTGACCAATTGGTTAAGAATAACCCTAATTGACTCAATCTATAAATGGTTACCATGACTTTGACCATATGGAGGCTTCAACATTGATAATCATAAACGATTGAAATCATTGAACCATGTTGAAGGTCCAAACGGTTTGAGACCAAGTGAACCAAACGGTCTCAAGACCGTTTGAGACCTCACGGTCTCAAGACCGTTTGAGGTCACACGGTCTCAAGACTGTGTGAGGCCTCACGGTCTCAAGACCGTGTGAGCCCAAACGGTCTCAAGACCGTTTGGACTCAAACGATCTCAAGATCGAGAGACACCAAACGGTCTTAAACCGTGTAAGCCCTCTCGGTCTTGAAGTCAAACTTGTTAAACGGTCTACACCCTCACACGGTTTGGGCAAACGACCTTGAAGGTCACACGGTCTTGGAGTCAACCCTACCAAACAGTCAACTCATCCAAACGGTCTCAAACCGTTTGGAGGTTGAAGGTTGAAACCGTTTGAGGTTTTCAAAGGTTGATTTCACTTAATCAATTGAAGGTGTAAATGGTTCAATGATGCTCTAATCTAAACCCTAATGATAACCTAGGATATTAAGGGATTAAGTGACTAATGAATTGAACCATGATGGTGATCAATGGGGTGAATTACCAAAATACCTTGATGGGTTCAATTGAGTAATACCTTGTTCAAATCAAACCCTAATCACATGATAGTGATGTTTTGGCTTATGTTAGCCCATGAGGACTTAACCCAACCTGATCTAGAGTGGTGTTATCACCATCTACTAGTGTGAGGAGAGAGAAAGTATCTTAAGAGAGACAAAGTACCTTAAGAGAGAGAAAGTACCCTTTTAGGGTGGAAACTCAAGTAAAGAACCTTCAATACACATGAATGTGCATGATTAGGGTATGATCCACCTATGTGAGATCATGGAAACCCTAATTATGATATATGATGAATCTTAAGCTAATCTGAGAGCATCAATGATGATGTTCCTCATACATGATGATGTTATGAGTTCAATTACCATATGATGTGAATAGTAAACCCTAATTCAAGGGTAATGACATATGATGTGAATAGTAAACCCTAATTCAAGGGTAATGACATGTGATGTGAATAGTAAACCCTAATTCAAGGGTAATGACATGTGATGTGAATAGTAAACCCTAATTAAAGGGTAATGATATGTGATGTGAATAGTAAACCCTAATTCAAGGGTAATGACATGTGATGTGAATAGTAAACCCTAATTCAAGGGTAATGACATGTGATGTGAATAGTAAACCCTAATTCAAAGGTGATGACATGTTATATGAGTATTAAACTCTATTTGATAAGAATCAAAGAACTTAGCTCTTATGACAAGAGTGGAAAGTATAATCATTGTTTTGAATTACCTTTATTAGTTGAATTAACCATGCATGTTCTGATATGGAGGTGATCATATCCAGGTATGGATGATGATACTATATTCATTAAAGGCATATTGATAGCTTTATGAATAAGTAAAGTATCTTGATGCCTTGTCAGTGGCATTCTATGATAATAATGGGCTGTGAGAGCCATGAATACCATCAAGGTCATGCTTTAGAGATGACTTGTGATGAGTATAATGAGAAATGATGTTTGATGTGAGTTAGGCTTGTTACATTTAGTATTCTCCTTTTATAGCTGTTATGCTACTGTTATTGTTTGAAGAACAATGTGTGATGTTAAATGAATACTGAATGTACCTAACTAATCAAGTATAATGTAGAGCCCTGATCATAGACCCATCATTGTCAGAGATCAAATGATGGTGAAACAGGTTTTCCTAAGGGAACTCTTGGATCACATACTATTGAGTATGTGGGGTATATGGATGTGTAGAACCTTACATCCTAGTGTAGGAATTTGATGTAGATATGTAATCTGTCAATCCTTCACTACAATCCCATACCGTATCAGTAGTAGGTAAACATGAAACCTCCTGATGACGAAGAAAACATAGATATCCGTATCAGTGGAGATAAACATGAAATCTCCTGATGACGAAGAGAGTACAGAACGTCATTGTAACTCTAAAATAGCGAATGACCAGTTTACCCTGGTGAGCTATAATAGTAGAGACACAAGATGTCCTACAAGTGATCCTCTTACTGACTGAGGAAGGTGAAGGTCATGAGAATCCGGCTCTCTTAATGACCTATGTATGATACTGATGTGACTTCTTAGCGATCAGTTGGAGTATGAGTGGTATGCCTCATCTCCACAGGGCATAATATTGTTTGTAAAACATAATCAACCACGTAGTATACCTGTTAGAGATAACTACGAGTTAGTTGATTGATGATACACTGTAATAGTGCTTATATTCTTCATGTCTCATAAATGTTGAGCTCTTGTTTATAGCTGCAACTGCTATTGAATACTTTGAAAGCTTTACTGCTTAAGATATTCTTTGATGTTATAATAAAGCTTCTGGCGGAGAGTTATAACTCTCGCTGGGACAATTATGTAAAATTGTCTCACCCCGTAGACTTCAACTTTTAGGTGGACGTCGAAGACGGAGGAACCGGTCTACAAGTGACCAGTCCCAGCAGCAACAGCACCAGGAGCAGCAGTAAATCTCAGGTGGAGATTTAGCCTACCATGTGGTGTAGTTAGAGTCAGTCCTATGTGTCCTCTGTACTCTCAGGTCTTGGAGTCTTTTGTTATGAGTTCTTGAGATTTTGTATCTTGATGTATATAATTACTCAAGAAGTAATTATCATGAGATGTAAACAGTTTATCTCTTGTTATGAAAGAAGCTTTTAAGGATTCAAGCTCTTGTCTTGAAAAGTTTTAATTTCCCGTGATTTTTGTCTTCCGCTGTTTATTAAATCGCTTCCGCTAAGTTTATATCGTGGTTTGGAGATCAGAGCCCACAATTAGTGGTATCAGAGCTCTAGGTCAGTTGAGTCTACAGAGGCATAGGACTTAGGATGTCGAGTCTATCTTTAGTACTCTTTCCCTATCTAATAGAATCTTCTACTCCTCAGGAGAAGAAGATACATAAGGATGGCTGAGCCTCATGATGAGTACGTGGCAGAGAGTAGTGCTAGTGCACCTCAAGGCAGTGCAAGGGTTCTAAGAATAGAACAGCCTGCACCAGAGTCACCAAGAGAGCCACCCCAGTTAGACCCAGCTGACATGGGTAACCCAGCAATACAGACAATGTTCGGGCAGTTCATGACTGCCATGACACACATAACCGACAGGATGCCCATGCCTGCACCGAGGGCACCTGTCCAGCCTGAAGCACAAGGTATCGGTAAGACGTTCGAATGACTTCGTCGTGTCGGAGCTACCGAGTACTTTGGGACTGCCGACGCCACAGATGCTGACCTATGGTTGACAGAGTTGGAGAAGGCTTTCAGGATTCTTATTATCCTGGAAGCTGAGAAGGTTAGACATGCTGTCTATCTTCTCAAAGGCAGTGCTGGTCACTGGTGGAACATGGAAGAGCAGAAGAGACCTGGAGTAGAGTTCTCATGGGAAGAGTTTCGTCGGGAATTTATCAATAGATATTTTCCAAAAACCTTCCTAGATGAGAAGATCTCTCAGTTTGAGAGATTGAGGCAGGGCATGATGAACATTAGCGAGTATGAAGCTAAGTTCATGGAATTGCTGCGGTTCTGTCCGCACATGGCTGCCACAGATGAGGAAATAATCAGGAGATTCAAGAAGGGTTTGAATGCTGATATATCAACCCCTGTGTCTGCCTTAGAAAACCGAGAGAGGTTCTCTACCTTCGTTGAGTCAGTCTAAAGGATAGAGAGATCTGTGGTTGAGAAGAGGCAAACCCAAAGAAGATATCCACAGTTCCAGGGTTCTTCATCTAGGGATTCCAAGAAACCTAGATTCTCTGCACCTAACCCTCCACCACCCAGATCGAGTTTTCAAACTCAATGGTCACCAAGCAGAGGTAGAGGATGGAGTCAACCGCTTCAAGGGACTCACAGTTCTGCATCGATGTCAGTTACTGGACCACCCCGACCACAACAACAGGAGAGGAGATGCTACAACTGTGGTAAGGTGGGACACTTAATGAAGGATTGTCCTTCTAGGCCTGTCAGTGTGACACAGCCTCTGAGACAGAATCAACAAGGATCTCAGAGAATGCAATCTCAAGGAGCAGCTTGAGGACGTGGACAAGCGTCTCAAGCTGGATCATCAACACCCCCTCAACACCAGGCGACAGCGAGGTTCTATGCTATGAACCCACCAGATGCAGTGGTCAATCCACGGGTAGTGGCAGGTCAGATGGAACTTTTATATCCTGATATGTCTACATCCTATGTTGTATCTATTCTGATTGACCCGGGCGCTACGCACTCTTTCATCACTCATAGAGTGATTCATAACTGCAATGTGACTGTTAGTCATAGGGCATATAGTTTGTTGTTGGAGACTCCGTTGAGTGGGTCTGCCGTTTTGCAGGAGGTATGCTCTCCTTGCATCCTCTTCTTTTCTGACCATCGCATTCAAGTGGATCTTATACCGCTTGATATGCAAGGATTTGATATAATCCTCGGGATGGATACCTTAGAAAGGTATAGAGTTGTCTTGGATTGTGAGTCCAAGTTGGTTGTGTTTGCTGATGAAAGCAACACATGGATCTTTCAAGGAGAAAGAAAGATTCTGCCCACCTGTCTTGTGTCAGCTATGGTTGCTGATAAGTTGTTGAGGCAAGGATGTTATGAATTCTTAGCCCATGTGGTAGATGTTACCAAGGAAACGTCCAATCCTGCTGAAGTTCCCATAGTCAGGGAATTCGAGGATGTGTTTCCTGAAGAACTTCCTGGTATACCACCACCTCGGGAGATTGATTTTGAAATCAATCTGATCCCAGATACGAAACCCATAGCCCAGACTCTGTATATGATGGCACCTGCCGAGATGGCAGAACTCAAGAAACAGCTTCAAGAGTTACTTGAGAAGGGTTTTATCCGACCGAGCACTTCACCTTGGGGTGCTCTGGTCTTGTTTGTTAAAAAGAAAGATGGGTCAATGCGGTTGTGCATCGACTACAGACAACTCAATAAAGTAACAATAAAGAATAAGTACCCTCTGCCGAGGATTGATGATCTCTTTGACCAGTTGCGTGGTGCAACCGTCTTTTCCAAGATAGGCTTGAGGTCTGGATATCATCAACTTCGTATTAAGGATAGTAACATATCCAAGTCTGCCTTTAGGACAAGGTATGGTCACTATGAGTTCACGGTTATGTCGTTTGGACTAACCAATGCACTAGCTGCATTTATGGAACTCATGAATAGAGTTTTTCGACCTTTCCTTGATCAGTGTGTTGTCATCTTCATAGATGACATTCTGATCTATAGTAAGGATGCTCAGCAGCATGAGCAGCATCTTCGCCAAGCTTTGACCTTGCTAAGAGAACACAAGCTGTATGCTAAGTTTAGCAAGTGTGAGTTCTGGCTGCGGGAGGTATCTTTTCTTAGACATGTGATATCTGCCTCGGGAATTTGTATTGACCCTACAAAGGTAGAATCTGTTCTACAATGGGAACAACCGAAGACACCGACGGAGATTCGAAGTTTCTTGGGGTTAGATGGCTATTATCGAAGGTTCATTAAGAACTTTAGTTCTATAGCCTTACCTTTGACCAAGTTGACCCAGAAAGATGTTCCTTTTTCTTGGAGTGATAAGTGTCAACAATATTTCCAGTTGTTGAAGGAGAGGTTAACAAGTGCACCTGTGCTTGTGCTACCTGAACAAGGAAAAGGATATGTAGTCTTATGTGATGCTTCCAAGAATGGACTAGGATGTGTGTTGATGCAGGATAAACAAGTGATTTCTTTTGCTTCCCGACAGCTTAAGAAACACGAGGAGAATTATCCGACACACGATCTGGAGTTAGCTGCCGTGGTTCATGCCTTGAAAATCTAGAGACATTATCTCTACGGAGAAACATTCCAGATTTTCACAGACCACAAGAACCTTAAGTATATCTTCTCTCAGCACGAGCTTAACATGAGGCAACGTCATTGGATGGAGTTAATCAAGGACTACGATTGTACAATTGATTACCATCCGGGCAAGGCCAATGTTGTTGCAGATGCCTTGAGTAGGAAATCAGCAACATCAACCATGAATGGAGCACAACTAAACTTTTTAGTATGCTCTAGGAGAGATATGCTTATCTCTTTAAGGCAAGACAATGTACAGTTGAAGGTGTCATTGTTAGCCGGGTTGTTAGCTGAGATGCATATTAAACCTACCCTAAGAGAGCAGATTAAGGAAGCACAACTAGGTGATGCTACAGTTCAGAAGATTAGATCTGAGTATGGAAATGAGAAGCGAGATGGTTTCCATGACTCAGATGACCAAGTAGCCTGTTATAATGGAAGGATGATAGTGCCGGATGTGGATAACTTGAGGAAGTTAGTCCTGGAAGAAGCTCATTCTTCCATGTATGCTATGCATCCAGGGAGCACCAAGATGTATCGTAATTTAAAGGAACTGTATTGGTGGCCTGGAATGAAGAAGGATGTTGCAGAGTTTGTTCTGAGGTGTCCTGTGTGTCAGCAAGTTAAAGCTGAACACCAGAAGCCTGTAGGAACAATGCAACCTTTACCCATACCACAGTGGAAGTGGGACCATGTGACCATGGACTTCGTTGTTGGCCTACCCAGGAAAAATAAAGGACATGATTCCATTTGGGTAGTTGTAGATAGGTTGACAAAGACAGCGCATTTCTTACCTGTCAAAACAACCTATTCTGCTGAAAGGTTATCACAGTTGTATATACAAGAGATAGTGCGTTTGCACGGAGTTCCTGTCACAATAGTTTCTGACAGAGGTCCTCAGTTTACAAGTCATTTTTGGGAACAGTTACACAGAGCCTTAGGCACCAAACTAAGGTTTAGTACGGCCTTTCATCCGCAGACTGATGGACAGTCGGAAAGAACTATACAAACCTTAGAAGACCTGTTGAGAGCATGTGTTCTCCAGTTTACCGGAAGTTGGGATCTACACCTAAGCTTGATAGAGTTTGCCTATAACAATAGCTATCAACATAGTATTGATATGGCACCTTATGAAGCCTTGTATGGTAGACGTTGTAGATCACCTCTGTGTTGGTTCGAGACTGGTGAGCGTCAGTTGTTGGGTCCTGATCTTGTGCAGCAGACCACAGAGAAGATTAAAGTAATACAACAAAAGATTAAGACTGCACAGGATAGGCAGAAATCTTATGCTGACAAGTGTCGTAGACCCTTAGAGTTCTAGGTTGGAGACAGAGTATATCTCAAAGTCTCGCCTTGGAAAGGGGTCCTTCGTTTTGGAAGGAAAGGGAAGTTAGCTCCTAGATTTATGGGGCCTTATCCAATCATTGAACGGATTGGAAAGGTAGCATATAGACTAGAGTTGCCACCAGAGTTACATAGGTTACATCCTGTGTTTCACATTTCTATGCTGAAGAAATGTCACCCAGACACCGAGTCAGTTCTACAACCTATGGAGGTAGAATTGAATGATGATATATCCTATGAGGAGGGACCAGTGTCAATCCTTGATAATAGAATTAAAAGGTTAAAGAAGAAAGATATAAGTCTTGTGAAAGTCCTCTGGAACCACCGTGGTGTTGAAGAAGCCACTTGGGAATTAGAGGATGAGATGAGAAGGAAGTATCCTGCCCTTTTCTCTTAGTATGTTTTATCGATTTCGGGGACGAAATCCTTGTAAGGGGTGGATAATTTGTAACATCCCTGACCTGGGTTATGAGTTAACCCTAGGTGTTTTGCCTAAATATGTAATTAAATCCTTGTGATTAACTTTGGGCATGTAATTAAGTTTCTCAGAAACATATATTTCAGTTTTTGCTCCTTTTTATATAAAGTTGTAGCATTGTTTTGTAATACAGGGACCTATGTGCAAATTACCCAGTTAGAAGGGTTAACTTGCAATTTTCACATGTTGAGATGTTACTCTGATGTTGAGACATCATGAGAATGATGATGGTAAGGTTTGAGGGATTTCCCAAGCTTGGGCACCAAGGTGCAGCTGTGGAAGCAATCTCGGTGCTTGAAAACCCTAAATTGGAGAAAAGTGCAATTTACCCAATTTGAGGGGTGCAACTTGTAAAATACATCATATAAAATATCTTTTAAGACTCTTGTCATCATTTAGAGAAGAAATGATGAAAGGTCACTTCAATTGATTAATCAAGTTATGAAAAAAACACCTTTGTGATTGAATAATCAAGGTGTATGTGCTATAGCCCTTTTATGTGTATGCTTAACTAATAGGTTTATATTCTTTGCCCTCATTTCTTGACCTTAGAAGAAGGTTTGTCCTTAGAATTAATATGAAGGGACGAGCATAGAAGGATGGAGGGACTTAGTTGAAAATATGGAGAACTTATGAGCTTATGTTGAAAATCTCACCCCAAGTATATATACTCTCCACTGCACTTAGCAAGGAAACCCTCCCTTCGTTCCTTTCACTGTTCTATTCACCCAAACCGACTAAAGAGGAGCTGTGGAGCTCAGGAGGATGACCAAGGAGGGCAAGGTAGGTTTGAATCCTCCCTTTTGCTTAAGTTCATGGTTAGAACTCGAATTCAAGGTCAAATTGATGGCTAGCTCACATAGCTCTACCTTTCTAGCCATCTCTTCCCGACTTTCCTTGGAAGGATCACCTTGGCCGACCTGTGGAAACTCAAGGACGCCATTAAAATCTTGGAGCTCGAAAGCTTGGAGCTCAAGGAGCAAGCTTTAGGTGGGTTTTATAACTCTAAACCTATGCTTTGTTATATACATCTCGTTTATGCTTTTAGATGATAGTTCTTCTTCTTCTCTACCTTCCTTTGCTACCTTGCAAGCAAATCCGTGAGAAATCCTTGATGTTCTTGATCTAGGAGATGAAGACGTTATTTCCAAAGTTAATCCACTACTTTTCACTTTACTAAACAGTCTCCACAAATTGCTCTCTCGGTTTGCAAAACCGTGTAGTGAGCAAACGGTCTCAGGACCGTGTAAGGGAAAACGGTCTTCAAGACCATTTAGCCGCGTTGACTGAGCGTGGAACGTATAAGATTTCTGTTCATAATTATGTAGGGTAATCACCCACAAAATTTGAGATGATAACTCCAAAGGAATCGTGAGATATGGCCTTTTTAATCAACAACTTTAATTGAAATTACTCCTGATTTCCAATCTGTTGAAATCGCCCTTTTTGGGAAAACGGTCTCAAGACCGTGTAAGAACGTTGACCAAGCATTTAACGTATGCGATTACTGTTCAAAATAATGTTGATTAACAACTCACCAAATTTGATGGACTAATTACAAACGAGCTAAGAGTTGAAGGATGATTACTAGGGCAAACCCTAATTGAAATCAGTACTGAAATCTCAATGATTTGATTAAGTGTTTTTGGGTTGATTAACCTAAACGGTCTCAAGACCGTTTGGGGATCAATAAAACGGTCTCAAGACCGTGTGGGGAATCACCCAAGACCGTGTGGAGGTCTGGGGTTAAGTATAGTTGACCAATTGAAAGTACAAAGATACCAATTTACATTGCAATTAAGTATTAATATGATAATCAACTCAATGGATCCAACCTTGAAGAATTTACATTATAATACAAAAGTTGGATGAGAAAACGGTCTCAAGACCATTTGTAACTCATCCAAATGGTCTCAAGACCGTGTGGTGACAACCCAAGACCGTTTGGAGGTCTAGGGTTAAGGTAATTTGATCAATTGAGGGCCCAATTGCAATGGGTTATTGAATTAATAAAAAATACTGAATTGAGACTCAATCAAGGTTCAACTCCTATCAAATCACATTAGATTTTGATGAAATCTTGGGCAAACGGTCTAAAGACCGTGTGGAGTTCAACCACATGATCTCAAGACCGTTTGGGCCAAGTTTGGGTTGGAGCTCAATTGAAGGGTTCAACCTTGTGTTGATTCACATTGTTGAGTGTTGATGGTTGAACGTTGATGGACCTTAATTGAACCAACTTCAACCCTGATTGGATAGCAATTGAGGGTCAATTGAGTGACCAATTGGTTAAGAATAACCCTAATTGACTCAATCTATAAATGGTTACCATGACTTTTACCATTTGGAGGCTTCAACATTGATAATCATAAACGATTGAAATCATTGAACCATGTTGAAGGTCCAAACGGTTTGAGACCAACTGGACCAAACAGTCTCAAGACCGTTTGAGGCCTCACGGTCTCAAGATCGTTTGAGACCTCACGGTCTCAAGACCGTTTGAGGTCACACGGTCTCAAGACCGTGTGAGGCCTCACGGTCTCAAGACCGTTTGGACTCAAACGATCTCAAGATTGAGAGACACCAAACGGTCTCAAACCGTGTAAGCCCTCTCGGTCTTGAAGTCAAACTTGTTAAACGGTCTACACCCTCACAAAGTTTGGGCAAACGACCTTGAAGGTCACATGGTCTTGGAGTCAACCCTACCAAACAGTCAACTCATCCAAACGGTCTCAAACCGTTTGGAGGTTGAAGGTTGAAACTGTTTGAGGTTTTCAAAGGTTGATTTCACTTAAACAATTGAAGGTGTAAATGGTTCAATGATGCTCTAATATAAACCCTAATGATAACCTAGGATATTAAGGGATTAAGTGACTAATGAATTGAACCATGATGGTGATCAATGGGGTGAATTACCAAAATACCTTGATGGGTTCAATTGAGTAATACCTTGTTCAAATCAAACCCTAATCACATGATAGTGATGTTTTGGCTTAAGTTAGCCCATGAGGACTTAACCCAACCTGATCTAGAGTGGTGTTATCACCATATACTAGTGTGAGGAGAGAGAAAGTATCTTAAGAGAGAGAAAGTACCTTAAGAGAGAGAAAGTACCCTTTTAGGGTGGAAACTCAAGTAAAGAACCTTCAATACACATGAATGTGCATGATTAGGGTATGATCCACCTATGTGAGATCATGGAAACCCTAATTATGATATATGATGAATCTTAAGCTAATCTGAGAGCATCAATTATGATGTTCCTCATACATGATGATGTTATGAGTTCAATTCACCATATGATGTGAATAGTAAACCCTAATGCAAGGGTAATGACATATGATGTGAATAGTAAACCCTAATTCAAGGGTAATGACATGTGATGTGAATAGTAAACCCTAATTCAAGGGTAATGACATGTGATGTGAATAGTAAACCCTAATTCAAGGGTAATGATATGTGATGTGAATAGTAAACCCTAATTCAAGGGTAATGACATGTGATGTGAATAGTAAACCCTAATTCAAGGGTAATGACATGTGATGTGAATAGTAAACCCTAATTCAAAGGTGATGACATGTTATATGAGTATTAAACTCTATTTGATAAGAATCAAAGAACTTAGCTCTTATGACAAGAGTGGAAAGTATAATCATTGTTTTGAATTACCTTTATTAGTTGAATTAACCATGCAGGTTCTGATATGGAGGTGATCATATCCAGGTATGGATGATGATACTATATTCATTAAAGGCATATTGATAGCTTTATGAATAAGTAAAGTATCTTGATTCCTTGTCAGTGGCATTCTATGATAATAATGGGCTGTGAGAGCCATGAATACCATCAAGGTCATGCTTTAGAGATGACTTGTGATGAGTATAATGAGAAATGATGTTTGATGTGAGTTAGGCTTGTTACATTTAGTATTATCCTTTTATAGTTGTTATGCTGCTGTTATTGTTTGAAGAACAATGTGTGATGTTAAATGAATACTGAATGTACCTAACTAATCAAGTATAATGTAGAGCCATGATCATAGACCCATCATTGTCAGAGATCAAATGATGGTGAAACATGTTTTCCTAAGGGAACTCCTGGATCACATACTATTGAGTATGTGGGGTATATGGATGTGTAGAACCTTACATCCTAGTGTAGGAATTTGATGTAGATATGTAATCTGTCAATCCTTCACTACAATCCCATACCGTATCAGTAGTAGGTAAACATGAAACCTCCTGATGACGAAGAAAACATAGATATCCGTATCAGTGGAGATAAACATGAAATCTCCTGATGACGAAGAGAGTACAGAACGTCACTGTAACTATAAAATAGCGAAGGACCAATTTACCCTGGTGAGCTATAATAGTAGAGACACAATATGTCCTACAAGTGATCCTCTTACTGACTGAGGAAGGTGAAGGTCATGAGAATCTGGCTCTCTTAATGGCCTATGTATGATACTGATGTGACTTCTTAGTGATCAGTTGGAGTATGAGTGGTATGCCTCATCTCCACAGGGCATAATATTGTTTGTAAAACATAATCAACCGCGTAGTATACGTGTTAGAGATAACTACGAGTTAGTTGATTGATGATACACTGTAAGAGTGCTTATATTCTTCATGTCTCATAAATGTTGAGCTCTTGTTTATAGCTGCAACTGCTATTGAATACTTTGAAAGCTTTATTGCTTAAGATATTCTTTGATGTTATAATAAAGCTTCTGGCGGAGAGTTATAACTCTCGCTGGGACAATTATGTAAAATTGTCTCACCCCGTAGACTTCAACTTTTAGGTGGACGTCGAAGACGGAGGAACCGGTCTACAGGTGACCAGTCCCAGCAGCAGTAGCACCAGGAGCAGCAGTAAATCTCAGGTGGAGATTTAGCCTGCCATGTGGTGTAGTTAGAGTCAGTCCTATGTGTCCTCTGTACTCTCAGGTCTTGGAGTCTTTTGTTATGAGTTCTTGAGATTTTGTATCTTGATGTATATAATTACTTAAGAAGTAATTATCATGAGATGTAAACAGTTTATCTCTTGTTATGAAAGAAGCTTTTAAGGATTCAAGCTCTTGTCTCGAAAAGTTTTAATTTCCCATGATTTTTGTCTTCCGCTGTTTATCGAATCGCTTCCGCTAAGTTTATATCGTGGTTTGGAGATCAGAGCCCACATATATAAATGAGGGTCAAGGTTAAACCAAGGGAAGGTGTCACCTTACCAAGGGACACTTGTCCACACGTTTTACCACCTTGAAAACCTCATGCACATGCCATGCCACCACTCAACCAAGGTTTGGCCACATGTCCAAGCTAGGGTGACACAACCAAGGCAAGGAGGTCAACAAAGGTCAAAGGCCAACACACTACTCCTCCATGGCCGACACACACACATGGGCGATACCCCATGGCCGACACAAGGCATCCTTGCCCGATACAGGGCTCCTCCAAGCAAGGCAAGGCCCAACAAGGCTCAACGAAGCCCAAAAGAGCTTCAACAAAGCCCAAGAAAACTCAAGGCATGAGCCCAAACCTTCCTCTCAACTCTAGAGGAAGCAAAGAGAGAGAAAGACATCTCTCAAGGTGACAAACTTGCTCTTCAACCCTAACTCAGGTTATTTTGCAAGTAGCATCTCCAACTCCACAACAAGCACAAGAAAACCCTAATCGCCACTAAAGGTGATTAGCAAGAAACCAATCACAAGGTTTAGGTTAAACAAATAGGGTAAGCCAAAAACGAAGGTCAGGGTCCTTACAAGACGAGGCATGGAATAGTGTGGCGCATGTGCATGTGTGGGTGTGTGTTTTGGTCGCCATACCCACCATAAGGGTGAGAATACTCTCCCCTAGAGGCCTTTGGACACTAGTGTCACATGTTATCCTACAAATAAAGACCACAAAAGCTCTAGGAACAAGCAAAGTGGGACTAAAGACTCTTCCCATTTGCACAAGACACAAAACTACTTTTCCTTGATGTACTAGTTGCACTACATTGGGCTGAACCCATGTACACAAATGGCTATCAAAATCATATATAAAACATTTACAATCTAGGGTAGAACTTGCATAAAAGATACCCCATACCACCAAGTTCAACATGTACGAGGAAATCAACACAATCATTGTAACGTCCTAGGATTTGAGGCCTCAGATAAAATTATCTTAAAAGGAATAATTGACTAGCCATTTTGACAAGGTGCACCTCCTTTTTAGGGATCCTATCACTAAAGAACTATTTGTTTAAGCGTGCTCAACCCATAGTAGTATTAGGATGGTGACTAGTTAGGAAGTTTGTCTTGGCTTGTGTGTGAGTGAGGAAAAAGCACACAATTAAGGCTAGTGGTGGTCACTGGGGCCAATCGTCATTCCTGAAACTCTACTAGATCCTTGGTTTGTTGCCCCGAGTGTTACAAATGGTATCAGAGCCATAACGCCTCCAGTAGGCGGGGCCCAGATGGGCTTTTTACATGCCAATTTTGAGCCATGTAGTCCGTGCAAGTTGGAAAGGGCTATCCATGGTGATGTAGCTACCCTTGCACCGATATTCTGTGATTGGGAGTTGGGGGTCCATGGGCCATTATGGATCTACACTAAAATGGGGAAATGTTATGAGGCCATATAGTTGAGCCTTGATGAGGATATCAAGAGTCTAAGTTGAAGAGATTGTAACATCCCATGATTTGAGGCCTTAGATAAAGTGATCTTAAAAGGAATGATTGGACTACCCATATCACCAAGGTGTACCTCCTTTTTAGGGAGCCCATCACTAAACAACCATCTTTAAAGAACTGTGTGCTTAAGCATGCTCATATTAGAGTATTTTAGGATGGGTCACCACTCAGAAAGTTAATCTTGGCTTACATGTGAGTGAGGACAAAGCACACAATTAAGGCTAGTGGTGGTTTGTGGGGCCACTCATTATTCCTAAAACTCTACTAGAGACTTAAGTAGTGGGACCAAGCTTTACAAATCATTGTAACATCCCATCATTTAGGCTTCAGATAAAATGATTTAAAAAGGAATGATTGGATTACCGATATCACCATGGTGCACCTCCTTTTCAGGGAGTCCATCACTAAAGAACTTTGTGGATAAGCTTGCTCAGTGCAAACTAGTACTAGGATGGGTGACCAGTTGAGAAGTTTATCCTGGCTTGCACGCGAATGAGGAGAAAGCACATAGTTAAGGCTAGTGGTGGTATCTGGGGCCAGTCATCATTCCTGAAACTCTATAAGAGACTTAAGCAATTGGCCTAGGCATTACAAGTGGTATTAGAGTTATAACCCCCTAGTAGGTGTGGCCCACTTGGTCTTGTGGCATGCCAGTCTTTGATCCATGTAGTCCAAGCATGTTGAAAAGGACTTTCCATGGTAATGGAGCCACCCTTGTGTTGGTACCAATGATTGGGAGTTGGGTGTACATGTGCCATTTAGGTCTGCAGTGAAATGGGGAAATATTATGAGGTCATGTAGTTGAGCCTTGATGAGGATGTCAAGTGTCTAAGTTTGGAAAATTGTAACGTCCTAGGATTCGAGGCGTCGAATAAAATGAACTTAAAAGGAATGATTGGACTACCCATATCACCTAGGTGCACCTCCTTTTAGGGATGACATCACTAAATAACATTTTGGTTAAGTGTGCCCAACCCATAGTAGTACTAGGATGGGTGTCCAGTTGAGAAGTTCATCCTATATTGTGTGTGAGTTAGGACAAAGCACACTATTAAGGTTAGTGGTGGTCAGTGGGGCCATTCGTCATTCTAGAAACTCTACTACAGCCTTGGGAAGTGGGCCTAGGTGTTACAATCACCAATAGCCTCGCGTGAGTGATAGAGTAGGTTTAGATACCAAAAATGGGTAGATATTGATCCTCAAACAAGGAAATCATAAGTACATGAACATGAAATCGATATTCAAACTAAAATAAAGTAAGATTATCTAACAACTTGTGCATGAATTGAGACGATTAGAGACTGATGCTAATGATCTATGACTAATCGAATAAAGGACAAGCTTAGAGAATACCCAACCCAACAATGTTGTATCACCACTCAAGCATAAAAAGTAGAGAAAGGGAACGTAGGCATTGATCACCTAGTCAAGGGCCTTCGAGTATGCCCCTACACTAAAAACATGCACAATGATAGAAGACTTCCCATAAGGTAGACCACGACTGCTCAAACATGCATCCTACAAACAGATAGGAACCTACAATGGATGGGGAAAGGAGCCACACACACTACCAAACCACCAGATGTAGTTACTATTTGATGAAGTACATAACAACTCATCTATATATAAGTGCTTAGAGTTGGGATGAAAGCCTTCCACATACATCATTAATTAGAGAAGAGAAAGAAGTGAAGAAGTGCATGAAGACTCCTACCCCATTCTGATAGTGTGAGTCCCACAACTATAAGATCAAGATTATTCAAAACAAACCTCGATTGAACCCGATAACTATTATTATTAAAAGCTTGCTACTTTGTAGCATGGAATAACATTTTTTGAAACAACAAAACAAAATACTAGCAACGTTTCCCTTATAGTATATTAATTTTTTAGAGTTATACTTATATTCTATAGATCTTTATGACATTAGTAATGCCTATTCACAAAAGAGATAATATGAATGAGCAATAAACTTACATCATGTATAACTAGTACCTACATATACAATACACATATGTCAAAATCTTAAGCTGGGCATTACAACTTCATAGAATATTCCAACCAGGACCTCAGTATAGGGATGACTCTACAATTAATATCTCAAATGTGCATACATAAACTATCTTCAGGTGACATCACAACAACACCAACTCTAGGTGACACACAAACAACACCCACCTCTAGATGTTTGACATCATCCCAAAGAATGATATTCACCACTGCAAACCTAGTAGCTCACTTGATCACCCAAAAAGATGTGGAAAACCCTGGTGTGAGATCCCAAGTACCAACAGTATGATATAATGGTTGAGACATTTATGGCTTACATCTTCGATTATAAATACTACAATAGAACATGTAATTTTCAAAATTACTCATCTAATTATATGAAGAAGCATAAATTTACCACAATTATACTTGTTTCACCATGGGTGTATGTGTTGAATACAAATCACATATATGTATATCACATAAGAAGAATCAACACGTCATAAGTACATACATTTTATTCTTCAAATAAACTTGAATAGATAATCTACACAGCTAAATTACATATTTTGTTGTGCTCTAGGTAGTTTGAGATGTACCACTCAAAGTACTCTCTAGACACTACTAAGACTTCTTATCAATCCATACAAGATCTAAGGATATCAAGATAACATCAGCTATCTCCACATATCCTCGGTTCAAAGAAAATGAATTAAAGGGTAGAGTTCTCAGAGGCCAGGCTACACTAATAAATCGTTCTAAAGTTGATTCACACATCATGGTCCATTTTGGGTACAAAGGCCACAACACCACATAATAGGGTACCAAACCCATCAACATTGAGACATGACCACACCCATTCTCCATTACATGTCATATATACCAGACCATCAGTGATAATTGAGTTCCAGCAATATTTAAATATGTTCGAGTATACTGACCCTAATCATCTATAAATATTCACTAATAAATGGCTCTTAGCATCTTTGACAATTCTTATATTTCTACAAAATTGATTTTTTAAAGTCTCCCCCAAGTACACAGGGAAATATATCTATACTCAGGGAACTAAAAGATTAAGGTTGCACTTGATTAACTAGACCAGTTACTTTCTTTAAAATTGTATCAAGATAGTTACATAAAATCAATTACATTAAAATTTAAAAGATTAATCAAGCTTTAGCGTCTTAAGTAAAGATAAAATAGATTTGCGCCTTGTTTATCTATTGTAATAAGGATATACTATAAGACCTCTCGGCCACATCGAGATTATAAATTAAGACTAGCGTACCAGAAGACCCTATTATGCATACATGACCATACCAAGGTCCAATCCTCTCACATAGAGCCATCTCATAGCGAATTTGAGTAAGAATGAGCTATTAGAGTGTACTGCTATTTCCAATAGATTTTCAACAGTATAATGACTAGTAAAAAAGCCTTAACAACATTTTAGAAAGAGTTCCCAACATTAGGAATTAACTACAATCACACCATGAGTAGTATAAACATGTCATAAAGGTACCAACTTAAGGTTCATTCTTGCATCATAGTTCAAATCTAAGCATCATTTTGTTAAACTGATCAAATATTCTAGCATCAAGGAAGATATTTAAAAGATTAAAGTGAATGTGCAAGACAATGTCCCCTTTTTATTTCTTCAATCAGCATAAAGACTCCATTTTTTAACATATTAAGGAACTAGAAACAAGATTAGGGTGAGCATGTAACATGCATGTAGTAAATGCATCATATGTTATACCACTTACCATATAAATAGTGAAAATAGTCCACACAGATATAGGTGGAAGAACTCAATCTTTACTCCTCAAGATCCAACAAGCCTCAAACCTCATGAAATCCATGATCCTTTATGAGAATCCCCACTTTCCTCCTTATAATCCCATTATAGTTCTAACTCCACAATCTATGAGCAACTAGGACAAAGAAAATAAGGATACATAGTATAAGACTACCAAGGTTGAAACCCTAGAAGGAAACCACCACGAACAAGGCCCAACAAAGAGGATGATGAAGTATCATCATGATATCAATGTAAAAACAAGCTAACTTACATAGATCGAGGTCTAGGATATACTAAGAGAGTAGTATGATCTTCAAAAAATAAAATGTAGAACAAGTAACAGGTTCATCATTGATCTTTGAAGGCATAAATCTAATTAGTTTTTGTCAACCAATAATGATTCATTATATTTATGATTTTCAAAGAAAACCTAGACAACTAATATGAAGGAGAAGGAGTAAGGGGGTATTTACAGCCCAAGAGGAAAGGGATCAAGAGAGAGAAGGAAACAATCACATTTGTTAAGCCATCAATCTTCAAATATGTGACACCATTGGATAGTGATGTTGGAGGGGGACTCTGAACTGTCATTGGTAGACGATGATAGGAAATCCATTAGTCCTCAACATCAGTTTCATGAATAGATAATCTTATTATGAGAGAATTAACATGATAGAGAGTCATATATAGCCTTGTCAAAAGTTATGATTTAATAAAGACACAACGTAGCATAAAATAAGCCACCGCTAATAGCTTTAAGTAAAAAAAGCTAATACAGAGATAAAAAATAACACAAAATACCACCAACAATATCCCTAAGATGGAAAGTACATGTCATTTATCCCAACTAGCCACACATATAGACAGATGAAGGTGGAAGAGGCTTGGTGAAGATATCAATAGTCAGTTCTCCAGTCTTCACATATGGTGTAATAATATTCTTGTCATGAATTAGATCTCTCACAAAGTGGCAATCAACCTCAATATGCTTGGTACGTTCATGTAAAATTGGATTTTATCTATATGAATAGCTTCGTCATTGTCACACTTGAGAGATGATAGAGATGAGAGAGGAAATCCTCATTCTTGAAGAACAAAAGTTGCACATTGAATTTCACAAAAAGTGTGCCATGGCATTATATTCTGCCTCATTAATGGAATGAGCCACAACATATTGCTTCTTACTTTGAAAACTGACAGGATGACCACCCAATAGAACACAAAATCCCAAAATGGATCTTCTATAGTTCACATTTCTGTCCCAATCAGAATCAACATATCAAGTCAAAGAGATATCTAGACAATATGGTTTCTTGGATAGGAGACCTCAGATAGGTGCTTTTTTAGATATTGTAGGATATGTTGCACCTGACAGTAGTAGAACATAAGAAATTTAACCATGTGTTGACTAATAACACTAACAACAAAGGCAATGTGTGGTCAGGTAATCATAATATAGATGGGTTTCCAAAATGTGTATCTATATTGTTTAAGATCAAAATAGGACTCCCCTCCTAAATAACTTTGTTGTGATAGTCCACAAGTGAAGAAATGAGTTTAGAATTTATCATACTAGAATCCTTCAAGAGGTTGACTACATACTTCCATTGAGATAAATAAGTTCCCTAATGAGAATGTAACACCTCTATTCCCAATATGTAGCAAAGTTGTCCCAAATTTGTGGTATGAAAATGGTTCTAGAATGTCTATTTCAATGTTGAAATCCCATGAACATAATTACCAACGATAATGATATCATCAACATAGATGGTAACAATGATGTTTCCAACTAGAGAAGAACTAAATAAGAGGTTATGGTCATTGGATGATTTGAAGAAACCCAAGCTAGTAAGAAATCCACTGAGTTTTATAAATTGGGCTCATGGTGATTGCTTTAGACAACATATTATTTTTGGTGGTTGAGAGAACCCATCCCGGGTGAGCACGTCATGGTAAACTCTTGAGGAATGAGAGGATTGTGGTCCTATCACCCTCCTCCCATACCAAATTAGTGTGGAATGTCATTCACAAAGTTCCTTCGATCAGGTTTGAACCAGGGTCCTTCATTGGGACTTACCAAACTCTTACCACTCTGGCTACTATGGTCGGACTGTTGGAGACCATATAAAGATCCCCAAGTAAAAAAACTCAAAGGTCATTGAATATACACTTCCTCCAAACCACATTGAAGGAATGTATTTTTAATGTCAAGATAGAACAAAGACCAGTCCATGTGAGTGGCAAGGTATATTACAATCCAAACAGAAGCCATGTGCGTGACCTCTAAGAAGGTTCCCAAAAAATCCACACCATATGTTTGGGTGAATCCTTTGGCAACAATATGAGCTTAGGATGTTCAACCTATCCATTTGAATTAAATTTCATAGCGCAGATCCATATGCAAATGATAATATTTTGTTTCTGGAGGAGCAGGGACAAGACCCATGCATGTCCCATTCTCACACAATGTTGTCATTTCCTCAAGCATCACAACTTTCCAACCAAGGTGTTGAAGGGCCTCTGGATAATTTTTTACAATCTAATAGCGAAGAGTTGATAGGAAATGGATTTGGTGTTAAGGAGAATCTTGGATATGAAACATGTATGAGATATTGGATTGTGAAGAGTGCAAGAGCATATACTTTTCTGGAGAGCCATAGTGTATGGGAGATCCTCATATATGATGAATCGTGTCTGGTCCTATGTTGGTCAAGGAGAAATGGTAGGATGATGGGTGGTGGGTTCATGATACATTGGGTGATAAATACCAAACTCAACAAACTTAGTTTGAGGTTAATGTTGAGGCAGAGTGGATCATCATGTAGAATCAAAGTTCATGAAACATAACAACTAGAAGGACATATGTAAGATGTTTTCTTGGATCATAGCAATGATAACCCTTCTGGAAGGTAGTATAGACAAGGAAAACCAATTTTATAGAGTAGGGATCAAGTTAATATTCATTTGTATAAAAGTTATGAACAAAAGAAGTGCACCCAAAACGCGCAAAGGAAGTTGTAAAATTGTTGCGGGAATGAACTAAAAAGGTTGTCTTGTTCCATAGAACAAACACTGATTATTAATTGGTAAAATAGTAGGCAATGAGTGCACTAACCAATAGGACTTAGGTAATTTTTCTTGAAGCATAAACTCACGAGAGGTGTTAAGAAAATGATGATTTTTACATTTTGGAATCCCATTTGTTATGGGGTGTGATTGCTGGAACATTGAATGATGGTTTCAAATACACAACAAAATGAAGATTCTTGACCCTAACATATTCTAAAGCATTGTTAGTTTGGAATATTTTAATGAATTTATTAAGTTGCGTTGAGATTTTTTATGGGAAACTCTTAAAATACAAGTTCTCACATCATGGAATTTCAACAAATATAACAAAGTCATGCAAGAGTAATCATCAACAAAAGTAATGAAATAATAGAATCCAGTGAAACTACTGGTTCAGAAAGGACAAAAAATTTCACCATGACTAACATCAAAAACAATTTTAGAACATAGACTAGTTTTCTCTAGGAAAAAAAATTGTATGATGCTTCCTCAAGTGACATAAAAGACTTTTCAAACTAGACAAAGAAATTTCCAAGTGATTAAACTTGTAAAGGGATAAATGACCATAGTGTTGAATAAATTGGAGAGGTTTTCTCAATAGAATGATAGAAGAAGGAATGCCATAACCAAAGTGGTTAACCCAAACCAATTATCCTGAAATTCTGAGAATTTTACATCACAAAACCATTGATACTGAAGGTGACTTTGCAAGTAAAGGCATCAACTTACTTAGAAACAAACATGAATTTAAAGGGAAATGAGGAATATAGTGAAGAAATTTGAGATTCAAACTAGGTAAAATATTAACACTCCCATATTGTTGAATAGTTTTAATGGACCTATATTCCTGATGCATGAATATGAGGTTTAGTATAAGACAAGAGGTGTCTCATACCAGTCATGCTGGGTGGCCTGAATTCAAAAAATCATGAAAAAGATGGATGCAAGAATGAAGGCTCCAATATTACCTTGGTTGGAGGCCATATGCGTTGAAGTTGTCACTGTGGATTGCATGGTCACATAATCTATAATGTCACAGGATTTGAGGCCTACGATATAATGATATTTAAAGGAATGATTGGACTACTCGTATCACCAAGGTTCAACTCCTTTTCAGGGAGCCCATCACAAAAAAACTTGTGGTTAAGAATGCTAATCCCAGAGTAATAATAGTATGGGTGACAAGTCATGAGGTTTGTCTTGGCTTGTGCGTGAGTGAGGAAAAAATGTGCATTTAAGGCTAGGGTGATTTGTGGGGCCAATAATCATTTGTTAAACTCTACTAGAGCCTTAGGTAGTGGGCCTAGGTGTTACAGAATCCTTAAATCCTACAGATTATGGAGAAGCCTATTGAGAGGCATGTAGAAGTTTCTTATACTTAGTTGAAGAGATAGTAACAAACATTGGTTTTGATCCTTGGGAAACATGTATAGTTTTAGTTCCATGGTTTCACCCGTAAGGGATTATCATTCTTATGATAGTCCTTCTCTTCCATGTGTCCTAACTTATTGCGGAAAGTGCATTCATCCTCAGAGGGTATCCACAATCATGCCCATGAGCAACAAATCCAATCACCAGTTCTGAATCTGGTAAAGTGTAGGACAAAAGTGAGATCCCAAAGTAATGGAGATAAGAGAAAATATCTTCTAGAGTGGGAAAGTTGTCTTATATTAGTATGATGTTGTGAAATCTAGGCTAGATTAGGCCATTGAAAATTTTGGTAATGATAAGATTAGAATGCTCTTTGGTTTGATTTTCAAAAGAAATAGGGTAAAATTATTCAAGTTTTGTTATAGGTTGACAATGGAACTAAAATATTCATAAAGAGTACTATCACCCTGATTTTCACCAAATAACTTATCCCAGATTTTATAAAGCCACAAGGCATTATTTTCCTACGTGACAATTGTCGACATACCATAGTTTCTTTGTAGTTTTGTAAAACATATATTGGAGGCAATAGAAGGTTCCATGTTTTTCTATAGACAAATTTTGACTTGGCTACTTCCCCTTTCCATGTAGGTGTATATTCAATAGTTATTTTTATGAATTTCACCTTCTCTTCATATTCTAGAAAGGTTTCACCAGAATTCATCCATAGCATGTAATTATATCCAATTTACTTGATTGTGGAGATTGGAGCATTGTGATTATAGACAATTGTTTGAGGTGAATATTTGTCGTCATCCTTGCCTTCAGGCATGATGAAATTGTCACATAGGTAGGACAATAGTTGGGAAAGATATTAAACTAGTCACATCAATAGAACAATGAACAGTATTGGATATCACTAATAAGATTTATAGTGAGAGAAAAGAGAGACAAAACCAAAAAGAAATACGGTTGGAGCACTATCACATGGATAAGGAACCATGATAAGAAATAATAATAGACCCTAACAATATACTACACCCATCCATGTAACTAGAGCTAATATATGAGGAGGAAAGGAAAGAAAATGAGGGGTCTGAGGTTGTCACAAACCTACTTTTAGAAATAGACCTCAATAATGTTGATATTAACATTCCACCAGTTATACCCTGTGGGTGATGGAGAAGTCACAAGGAGGAGTACTGATAGATTATCATGAAGTTTGGTAACCAAAAAGTACCGTATTAAGGGATCATTGATGCAAATCCTAAGGGTAGGCTAGCCTACGACTTCCCTACTGACTCTTTAGGCATTTTGTAGTAGAGAATACCCCAAAAAAAGAGCAACAAAGGGAGAACATGATGTGAATCAAAACAAGTCAGATCCAAGGGTTAGAACTTGCTTGGGATCATCCAGTGGTGGGCTACCGCAATCTAACTAGCCACAAAACACCCTGCCAGTAGTGGCTTGTGCTAGCAAGTGAAAGGTGTCTGTCACTTTTGGTCACTTGCATAGTAGTGGAAGGGGTGAGTGGCATCGAGAGAGGTTAGGAGTGTAGGTTGCAAGGGAAAGAAAGAGAATAATAAGAAGAAGAGGGCGGCATTGGGAAGAGGAAGAGAGGAACTAGGAGTTGCTCCTCTAGAAACCCTGATAGTTAAAACTTGTCTCTTATACTAATTGAATCGAAAATCTTATTACCAGAGATCATGGTTACAAAGGGTTATATATATATACCTTTTCTCATGGTATGATGTATCACAGGTAGAATATAACATAAACTAAAGCAATTCTAATTGTATTAAGTATATGAAACCTAAGTAGCTAAAGAGATAATAAATAAGAATGCCACCAATAACTTCTATCACAGAAGTCTTCATAAAGGGTCAATATGAGTCAGTGGTCTTACAACCATAAATTACTATGATGTATTTCTTCACAAAATCCTACTAAAACAAAGTAGGGTACTTCTTAAGCCTCTCCTCCTCAATATCCCAAGTGGCTTCCTATGTGCCATGGTGATGCCACAACACATTCACCAACATTATGTCCTTCTTTCTAAACTTCTATACATGCTTGTCAAGATCAATACGAGCCCCACAACATATATAAATCATATCATCATCAAGTTGAACTTCAACTAGATAGGCAATCTTCTCTATATCTGGATGATGCTTTCTCATAATAGAAATATGTACACATTGTGCATATGTGCAACTCATGTGGCAACTCCAATTTGTACACCACCTTCCACACATGACTTGTGATAGGTAAGGCCTCATACCCAGGAGCCAACTTACCCCTATTACCAAACTTGAAAACACCTTCCCAAGCTGAAATCTTGACAAATACCTAATCCTCAATTTGAAACTCCAACAACCTATGCCCATTATCTGCATAAGACATTTTTCTATCCAATGTTTCTTTCAACTATTATTTGATCACCTTGATCTTTTGTGTACTCAGTTGAACCAACTCAGGACCTAACAATTGGAATTCAACTACCTCATATGAATAAAGAGGTGATATACAATGGCTTCCATATAAGGCCTCATACAATGGCATGTAAAAGCTTTTGTGATAATTACTTTGTAAGGCAAATCAATCAAGCTAAGATTAATATCCCAATTATGAAGAAATTGAAGTAAATAAGACCTTAGAAGATCCATTAGAGTCTTTATGGTTGTTTTTTTACTAACCATCTATTTGTCATGAAACATTGTACTAAACTTTAACTATTTTCCAAAAAATATATTCACAATCCCCAAACCTACTCACAAATGATGGCACTCTATATGAAATTATTATTGTATGAATACCACAGAGATGAACTACATCATCAATGTAAATTTGTGCCAACTTTTCAGTAGAGTAGGTAGTCTTGACTAGTAAAAAGTGGGCTACTTTTGTCAACTGATCAATGACCACCCAGGTACAATCATGACCTTTTGATGACCTAGGAAGACATTTATATGAGTGTGGTTTATGTTGTATATCATGTGATATGTGATGTTTTGAGTGAGACATTCATATGTGGGTCTTCATATCCAATGTGTCGAGGTGTCATAAATAGAGTACTTAGAAAGGACCTATGATATAGTTTGTCTTCAAATATTGTATTAGTAAATTTTTCTTTGATGTTCCCCTACTTGTTTATACTCACACTGACCAAAGAGTGATGGGGTCTTATGGAGACTAGTAGTCCTAAGACCTTAAATAGTGAGCTAGGGGACTTTACATTCACTAGAAATTGGTTAGATACGTATACTTCAAACAACCCAGGGATTCATAATAAAAGAAGAAATCAAGATGTGTAGATATATATGTTTAAAGTAACTTGAGAAATCACATTGGGTACTTATATCACTCTTCTAGACATTACTATTATTTTCATTTTATTTGTATGCTACATCTACAATTGATTATGCATTGTAGAGGTTTACTATTATGTTTATTACTCTTTTAATAGTAGGCTTGTAAGCGTAAAATTTCACATTCTTCTATATCACATTATTGGGGCATGGGCATCACCTTCATGGCTATCCACAAATTTTTGCTTGTTAGTAGTGTAGCTAGGGTTTCTACAATGAGAAGCCTACTCTTGACTGACATAAGTAGTCATACGTTGGTGGTGGTCATTCAAAGGACCTATAGTCATATTTTACAATTCAGTCCAGGTAGGGTGGTTTTATATTAGAAGTATCTAAGAATCAAGTTTTTTTCTTGTAGGCCATGCATATAGCATTATTTGATAAACTTTAGAAGATGTATCATTTGTATAGAAGCCATGAAAGAGGTCATTAAATTATATTTTGTAGAGTGACCTATTATTGAAAGAAAATATGGACCTTTAATGAGTACCTTTTTGGATACAAAATTGAAATTTTATCAAAAGTTATCTATATATTAATGGTTACGTATAATGATCCATGTAAGATCAGTGCTTTGTAATGAGTAATCACGGTTTTGCATTGCATATTATCACATTTCTTGGTACCAGAGCTTAGGTTCATTGAGTCTACAATGACACTAGATGCCATATCAATTCTTATGAATTCTCCATATCTAAATACCATTTATGGTTATGGAGATATAGTTTAACTTTGTTAAAGCATGTTAAAAGTAGCTTTGTGTCTCTAGGTGATGATGGATTACAGAGGAGGGACACGTGGTCAAGATTGAATGTGACGACAAAAGTGCACCCTATAGTACCTCCTATAAACTCTACAATCTCAGTTGACCTGTCATTCTAGAATATGTTTGGGTAGTTGATGGCAGTGATAACATAAATGGTAGATAAAATAACAGCCCCTCGACTAGGGTACCATCACCACGTACCATGTTTTCCCAGGATCTCAAGAAAATATTGAAGAGGTAGAAGAGGGTTGGTGATACAGAGTATGGTGGAGGGGCATATTTGATGGATGTAAATTTTTTGTTGATGGAGTTGGAGAAGGTTTTTAGGATCTTAAACATAGTAGAGGAGGACAATATCTATAATATTAACTACATGTTGAAGGGTAGTAATGGACATTGGTGGTTCATGTAGAAGAATAGACTAGGAAAAGTGATTACACATGTCGAGTGTTATAAGGAGTTAGAGAGATGATACTTTCCTCGATCGTCTCTATAGGAGAAGATGAACCAGTTTGAGCGTATGTAAAACAGAATACTATAAGTGAATGACTATGAGGTATAATTTATGGAGACATGATTTGATGATTTAAGATGGGTATGGATGTAGATCAATTAGTTGGCATAACTCTAGAGACTTTTATGAAGTTCTCAACCTTTACAGAGGTAGTCAGGAGGACAGATAGTGTAATGAGTGGGACCCAATAGGGGATCCACTCTTCACTAAATCTATAAATATAAAACTATCCTATTCCAGAAATAGGAGGAATGGATGAATTTGATTATTTCACAAATGGTATATATTACAAAGAAAGATACTAAATAAGCAGTGGAAACAAAACTATTACATCGTTACATGATGATTCATATACATTTTTTCTCTGTATAAAGGCAAATGATAAAAATAAAAAGGTTAGACCTAGTACATGTAAGGCCAATTAAAGAGCAAAACTTTACCATTCCAAGCTCTCATGAAAGGTCCAAAACCCTATAAATGGTCCTCTTGCACCTTTGTCCTCCCTCTACTGTACCAACACTTGGATGGAAGGGAACATCACCTAGAAGACTGGGAACAAAATAATGTTAACGAAGGTTGAATATGTACATATATTGAACACTTTTGGCACTATATTGGGTTATAAACATAGAAGATATATTATCACAAGGATGACATATAGACCATTAGCTAAGTTCAAGAAGAATCGTAACAAGAGAAATGAGGCATATTAAATTCAGAATACAAGTATGGAAATTAAACTGTCTTGCCATATCAGTTAACCACAATTTCAAATCTAAAACAATAGAATTTTTCATGCATAAAAATGTAAATTAAATATACCTAAAACAATGACATAAAAACATAGGATCATGGCCTAAAAGAAATAAGGGTGGAAACATACACTTCAGACAGAATACACTTGTCTTTATAAGTATGGTTGTACATAAGTACCGCTACTCTAGATATTCTAGTCAAACATGTAGCATGCATTAATTGAGTGGAAAGACTAGCATTTTAGTCAGTTTCTCATAAAAAGAAAATCACAAAAAGAAGGATCCAAGAACCCATTATAATAAAGTGTTTCATCAACCACAAGAATACCATGAATTAAGATCTAGAGATATAAATTTCCAAGCCATTGGATTTTTCATTACGAATAACAGTCCAAGATGTGCCTCACTAAATGAATGTAGGTTTTGATCAAATAATGGCCAAATAAAATAGAGGATGTACATACCTGATCTTCACAATTAACCCTATCTCTAGGGTGAAATTTGTAGTCCATCCTTCTTGACCTATAACTGTTTAATACACCCATTAGTCCATGAATTCCGATTCATAAACAAATGTATATATAAACCAAATATTGGTTTTTTAATGTTGAATTATGGTTTTTTAAATATTAGAATTACCCATACTTGAAATATCTATGTTATAGTTTTTCAAACACTGACTAAATTAAATTATAGAATGTGACCTTCAATAAATTTCCAAAATTGCAGACTTTATAGTTAGCATTCTTGAAGCACTATTACATGTATATCTTAATATATTTCATGGATATTCTATATCACTAAGCTAACTTGGTGTACTAAATTAATGTTTCAAGAATATCCTCCAATCTATATACCTTTGACTAGTTATTTACAATTACTAATAAACCAACAAGTCAACATTAGTGAACCGACTAAGGGGCCTAAATACCTACTAAGGGAATATTAAATTTTAATATTGTTGTAAGTAGTATCTATATGTCATCTTTTGTATTATTGAGCAATCTTTCTAAAAATTAGAATCATAAGTAGTTGGTATTACTTACACCCACAAAAGTATATTTACATTTTGTTGATACACAATTATGTATGAATAAGTACACTCACGTAAGACAAATCATTATAGTCAATTGTATATCTCCTAACTATTTAGATTATCATTCTAAGATACTACCTCATATCTCATTAATGATATGGTTTAACTAAAATATACAATACTTCTCTACAAAAAAATGATGTTCTAGCTACATTTTTTTAGTTACATTTAGTTAATTTATAACCAATGCTAGTTTTAATTACAAAAATTAAAAGCATAAAGAATAAAATGTAGTCAACTCATATAATTACCTGAAACGATGGTGCTAGGGCCAGCGCAAGGTAGGGGCTCTGGCAGCCGGGGAGGAGGAGGAAGGGGTAGCTTCGCCGGGAGGACTCGTCCTCCTGACATACCCACTCCAAACAGTAATACCAACTCTTTGGATGGACCAGATACAAGTAATCAAATGAACCAACAAGTAGATCAAGAGAGACATCCTACAAACATGATGACTGGAGCATAAGGAAACCCTAGTGAGCCACGAAAATCCTATGCTAATACTGTGGGTAATGGCGGCAGCAACAACTCGATCAAGAATGTGTCGGCGGATTTCCTAAAATCTTTAGAGATTGAGGTAGATCGCACCGGGCCAATTCCAAACTTCAAGATAGCCCCAGAACGGATCCAGCCTCTCCTAGATCTGAGGAAATTCTCTGTAATCATCAAGGCGGTGGGTATTAATGTCGGATACCATGCCTTAGTTAAAAGGCTTGCCATCCTCTGGAAACCAGCTGAAACCTTTAGGGTCATTGACCTAGAACAAGGTTACTACATTATCCAACTAGCTAATGAAATGGATTACGTCCGATCCATGACAGGAGGGCCATGGACAATCTTCGGAACGTATATCTCAGTTCAATCATGGACAACAGATTTCAGACCATCAGATCCGATCCCACGAAGGTTGCTAGTCTGGGCTAGAGTTGTTGATCTTCCAGTCTATATGTACCAACATGAACTCCTTCAAAGCATCAGAGACGCGATAGGAAAAACCATTAAAATTGATTCCACCACAACTCTGGGCCATCAGGGTAAATTCGCCTGGATTGCTGTGGAAGTGGAAACAACTAAAGCCCTTCTCCCAGCAATCCTCTTCAATGACGAAAGGTTTAAACTAGAATATGAAAACATCCCCTGATCTGTATGGGATGTGGAAGAATAGGGAATAACAAGGAGGATTGCAAGTTCACGGCACCTCCAGCACCGGAGGGAATCCCCTCTGAAAGCAGCAACCTCCATCCACAAACTACATATAACATGGGGATTCATGCAAAAAACCCCAAGAAAAGACCAACTCGAAAGGATAAAGAACAGATCCCCACTGACAAGGTGCAAAACATCCCGTGTGATGACCCTAACCCCAACCAAGAAGGTGAGGGGGAGGGGGACAGATGGCAACAATAGCTAAGCAAGAAGAACCGCATGAAACAAAAGCAACAAGTGAAAGCAATAGCAGAGGAAAACACTGTAAATAGAGCTGTTACTCTGCACGATGACGAAATAGCCATGGGAAGGGAGGGTAACCCAGTTGCTAGAGACCAACTGGAGATATACAACCCAGAAAGACAAGTCCATACGAGTTCAGCAGATAGACAAATCAGCTTGAGAACCAGGCAGGTAGTCTATCAAACAATCCCCATTCTGTCAAGCCCAGAGAGGGTGAGGAAGAAGGGTAAGGCCTCGAGTTCACACCCAGACTTCACGGGGAGTTCATCGGCTAGAAAATTTGAATATGAAATGGTTGATTCCACCCAGGAGGGTGAGGATTCCCAGCACGAGGCATCTGCCTCGGGGAGCCATAAAATCTAAGAGACGATCGTTATACCCTTATATTCCCAAATGAAAATCATAGTTTGGAATATACAGGGTGTGGGGTCTCATCACAAGGCTCATATAATCAAGGAGTTTAAAAGTATAATGAAAATAAATGTCTTGGCCATTCTAGAACCCCGGTGCAGTGGTGACCAAGCTCTAGGCATCATTAAAAACTTTGGTTTTGAGTCCTCTCATAGAGTGGAAGCCCTGGGATTCTCAGGGGGTATATGGATCCTATGGAATAAATCTCGTTGCAACATCAATATCATAAGATGTCACCGACAATTTGTGCATTGCTGCATCGACGGGGTAGCAGTCACTTTCGTCTATGGCAGCCCTACTCCAAAGCGCCGAGAGCAACTTTGGTTTCGTCTCAACAACATCAGTAATGGCATCTCTGGCCCATGGGCAGTCATGGGAGATTTCAACACGCTCCTAAGAATTGAGGAAAAATGGGGAAGCAAATACTTCGACACCAGCCAGCAACATGTTTCATGACATGCTCCTGACTACTGGCCTGAAAGAGGCCAAATCTGAAGGCCAATTTTTCACTTACCAGAAAAAACATCTTCTTGAGCGGCTAGATCGAGTACTTGTTAACAAGAAATAGGTTTCTAAATTCTGCAACTCAAAGGTTGTTGTCCTACCTCGGGTAAAATCGGACTACAACCCCATCTGGGTCAGCACGGGAAAGGCCCCTACCCACAACAAAATCACTTTCAAGACCAAATCAAGCTGGAATCTCAATCAAGGCTTCACGAATCATCTTACAAAGGCATGGAACAAAGACGTCTCCTTCCTACAAGCTTTACCCTACTTCCAGAAGGAAACACTGAAGTGGGACACCAAAACAATGAAGGAACAACATCAGGAGAAATCTAGTCTGCTGAAACTTATCGACGGTATCCAGGTTACTCTTGCCAACCATAATAATGTATCTTCCATTTTGCGTATTAATGATTTATAGGAAGCTCTCTGCAACATCCTCCTACGTGAGGAAATCAATTGGAAGAACAATTCACATACAAATTGGCTCCAATGCGGTGATAGAAATACTAGATACTTCCAATCCATGGTGAAAGGAAGACGACATCACAACAAGATTTCCAGACTGAAGAATGATGATGGAAACTGGGTGACGAATCAACACAACCTAAAGCACCTTGTTCAGAGTCACTATGCGAGGCTCATGTCCAGTGCCAAGAGGATTGATATCAAGTTGATCACCAAATATGAAGGTTGCTTCATCGCCATCTCGTCAGCTGCAAAAGCCATGTTAAGAGAGACTCCATTTATTTAGGAAAGTAAGGAAGTGTTGTTTCGTATGGCACCATCCAAGGCCCCAGGGCCTGATGGGGTGAGAGCAGATTTCCTCCAGGCTAACTGGGAGCATGTCGGTACTTCAGTCCATAAGACAGTGAGCAATTGCTTCATCCAAAAATGAATTGATCCTGAGCTCGCAAACGCAAAGATGGTCTTGATCCCAAAAAAAAAGTGTCCAATGCACTGTAATGACTTCAGACCTATCTCCTTGAATAATGTGTGTTTTAAACTTATTTCAAAGATCATTGTGGAATGAATCAAACCTTAGCTAAATGATTGGATCTCACCGACCCAATCCAGCTTCATTCCTGGGCAGAAGATCAGTGATAACATTTTGTTGGTCAAAGAAGCAATACATTCTATGAAAGTTAAACAAGGCAAGAAGAAGTTCATGGCTATCAAATTAGATTTATCTAAAGCTTTTGATAGGATGAATTGGAAGTTTATTGAGGATACTCTGCAGAGGACCGGTATGCCTGATAATCTTATTACAATCATAATGCAAATTATCTCTTTGGGGGAGACATCTATTCTATGGGAAGGGAAACCGTTGCCATCCTTCAAAGAAGGCCAAGGAGTGAGACAAGGGGACCCTATCAGCCCCGATGTCTTTGTTTTATGTATTGAAAGGCTAAGCCAGCCTATCAACAATGTTGTAAATGAGGGGCTATGGAAGCCTATGGTACTTAGCAAAGGAGGGGTCCCTCTCACTCATGTATGCTTCGCCGATGACTTGCTCCTTGTGTCAGAGGGAAGCACTACCCAAGCAAGACATATCATACATGTGCTCAAGAATTTTTCTACAGTTTCGGGCCAAGAAGTGTCTAAGGACAAATCCTGTGTCTTCTTCTCCAAGAACGTTTCAAACCAAAAACACAGACAAATCAGCAGAGTACTGGGAATCCAACCTACAGAAGACCTAGAAAGATATCTGGGAGTCCCAATTCTACACCAATGCATCAACAAACGTACACATGTCAATCTTAAAGATACCATAAAGGCAAATATG
This sequence comes from Alisma plantago-aquatica, assembly GCA_963693085.1. Lineage (NCBI taxonomy): Eukaryota > Viridiplantae > Streptophyta > Magnoliopsida > Alismatales > Alismataceae > Alisma > Alisma plantago-aquatica. The sequence goes on along the minus strand of OY856410.1, from coordinate 545,951,146 downwards.
GACGGCTGGGCAGTCAGACATTTATCCCTGGCCGGCCGTATCACTCTTGCCCGATCCACTCTTCAAGCTATTCCTTCCTACACCATGCAGACGGTAACCCTATCTCCCACGATGTGTGACGAGATTAACGGCCATGTCCGAAGGTTCATCTGGCAAGGTAGCTCTGATGCAAAGAAAATCTCACTCATATCATGGAAGAAGCTCACCTCGAACAGGGATGTCGGTGGGCTCGGGGTGAAGGATGCCAAAGATCAAAACCAGGCACTTATGTTGAAGAATGCCTCGGACTTCCCCTAAAATAGGGATGTACCCTGGGTCAAGGTGATGCGAGATAAATATATGAAGCTAGGCAATGTTAAGAAGATTCCAGGCTCTGCTTCTTGGAGGTTCATCTGTAATTCGATACCGTTTCTCAAAGAGAATAACACAAAGACGATTCTCAATGGCTCTACAATGAGTGTCTGGTTGGACAACTGGTGCGGCAATTTAGCAATAGCCAACTCAGCTTCCGACCCCCTCATCCCATATGAGATGAAAGATCTCAAGGTCAGTGAGATGGTCACCCTTGAGGGTGACTGGGACTAACAGTTCATCACACATTACATCCCATCCGAATTCTGGGTGGGCATCTCTTCTATTCCGCCTCCTAATCCAGCATTGGACGAAGACAAATGGTAGTGGCGTCTTGAAACCAAGGGACACTTTACTTCTAGATCTGCCGATCGCTGCATTCATCTTGGTAAAGAGGTCCAAGTCAGAGGCAAATGAAAGATCATCTGGCAAGCCAAACTACCAGAGAGAATCAAAGTCTTCTTATGGAAGATGCAACACAAAGCCTTACTCACGAATGCTGATATGGCACGCCGTCATATGGGAACCAACCCGTCTTGTCCGATATGTGGAGATGGCCAGGAAACCTTGCCCCATTGTTTACGAGATTTCCACCTTAGCAGACCGTTGTGGATGGATCTCGGACTCTGGAGAACATTGAATGCCCCCACTAACGAGGAATGGGCACCATTCATCCTGAGTCTAGCTTCGGAATCTACTAGTACCTTCACCCTTTGTGCTATAAGTTGCTGGCATATTTGGAAAGTAAGGAACGAGTTCATCCATGAAGCTAAACTACATACGCTACCTATCGTGCTTAATTTCATCAAGAACCGCACGAAATCGATCCTGAATCTACCTGATCAGGCGACGAAGCAAATGAAACCTCAACAGCTAAAAACTGACATACTGAGGCCTAAGTATGAGGCTATTATCTTGTTCACAGATGCAGCACATAAAGAAGGTGCATAAATTGCTGGTATGGGAATCCATGTTGTAAACTCTTCAGGCATCTGTATTCGAGGAGAAGGCTTTATCACTAGGGCATTATATGCCATGGATGTTGAGGTACATGCGATTATCAAAGTTGTCGACATAGCAGTTGACTTGGGTGTGACAAATGTAGTTATACTCTCTGACTGCAGCCAAGCAGTTGACATCCTGAACAACGGGGTATGTCCTCCAAAGTTCTGACCTTTTGTGGAAAAGTTCAAAGCGCACACATCAACCCTTCTTACCTGTCGAGTATGCCTAATCCCTAGGATGCTCAACATGGTAGTGGATTCCCTTGCAAAATCCACTCTGCAAAACCAACATATGGGCACCGTAAGCCCGTCCCATAACCCTAAGTTTAATTCTGCATTGTTTTCCTTTAACTCTTTGAAACCTCCTTGACTATATCTGGAGGTGAATGTAGATCTTAACATTTTGTGGCCTGTAAGAGAGAGCGGGATGAATGCATAATCTCTCTATTTTTCCAAAAAAAAAACTCATATAATTACCTAGCTACATTTTCCCCTTCTAAATTTCAATTGTAAAAAAGTTTATGTAGCCAAGAATTTTAACATATTCACATATTAGACTAAAAACCCAAATTTTAGCACCAAGAAATTTCAACGCTAATTCCTCCCACCCTTCTCTTGCACTCTTCTCTTCTTTCCCAACCAACAAAGCAATCTAGAGTCCCAATCAATTACTCCCCATTCAGACCCATTCTACCCCCCTCCCCGTCAGGTGCCCTACCACCATCCCACATCCCTTGGATCCACTACAAATCATCAGAGGTGTCAGTAGATCATCAGAGGCATCGATTGTTACTTATTGTCATCGACTGGATACTAATTAGTGTCCAGGAGGCCTCCCTCAAGTACATTGATCATCTGCTCCTCATATTTGTTCTCCTCATGCTACTGTCCTATGCCCCGATGGCCTCTATTCTTCCCCGTGCCTAGGATCGCATCCGTCCCTTCAAGCCACGACCAGGTGTTCTCCAGGTGCCCAGATCCTTGCTGATTGCAGGTTTGATCCAGGTGATTCAAAGATTGACTCATTTGATCCTCGGCACAGTCATTGTGTTCATTCATGTCAGTACATCAATGATACACTATTATAATTGACATCCACTATCAACAAGTTTTGGTTGTTGATCCTTGATTAGTTAAACTGCTTAATTATAAATGACAAAATGCCTACCTTAATTGCTTTGAGTTAACCATAATGAAATGAGAAATAAGTAAAGAACCTCAACCAACAGTGATAAAGTAAAAGCTAAAAAATAAAGAATATAAACCCTAAAGAGTGTTTTGACATGAGTAAACAAGAGACATTGCTCAAAAGTTGAACTTTAGAAGAATCACTTCTTTGTGTTTATCTCCAAGTGTGGGTTCAACAACAGATCTTTAGCATCCAAGAACACCCAATTTGATGGATTGGTAATCGTATGAGCAATTTTTCTAGATGCCTCAATCTTTCTCATAGTGATAAATGTAGTATTGTTGGCAATTTCTTAGCAAATCATTTGTGAACTCTTAGCTTCTCCCTATGCTCTAATGATGGCATTGTTTTTGTCTTGTTTATCTTTTTCTACTGCAAACTTATCTCTCTTAGTCTCTTGTGCATCAACCTATTTAGCTTTAATGGCAGCCATGAATTCCTTGCCAAATTCAAAGTTATAATCGAGTCACCATCTAGTGTGATGTTGAAGCTTGATTTTCTTTTAGTTAGAAATTGTTGTATTTCTCTACTCATAGAATATCTGTGTGTGATTAGATGATTTGCATTATATTGTGCAATGATAGCTGATGCGTGCTATTTAGCACACATTTTTCTACGAAATATTAAGCTTGTCACATAGAAATTATCCATTCATCTCTTGAAAATTGCACAAATTGATATTTTCTCGTTCTATCACAAATTTGACAATGATGTGCATTTTATTGCAGTTTCAGGACTTGAGACGATCGGTTGATAACTCAACCGATCATTTCACAGAATCAAACCGATCGTCTGACATCATGAAATGCTCGTTCCACCTTCAAAGCATCGATCGTTGATCTGACCAGGCGACGGATGGGATCGCCCGACTCCAGCTACCAGCCGCTCGGCTGATGCCCATTGCCGGGTAGCACAGAAGGGTGTTTTACTATGCCGCCACCCTAACTAGGGTTGGCAGCCAATTAAGTGGCTGACTGGTTGCGCGTTCCAGAACCTTCCAACCGATCGGATGGTTTCCAAACCGGTCGGTTGGCGGCGCGCAGACAGCAGAAATTCCCAGCCGTCAGCACCCAAAGAACCCTAAACCTTATACCCTCCTTCTACTATAAAAGGAGGGGCACTTCCTCCTCTTAGGGGCATCTTGGATTTCTTGTATTTTGGAATTCTGCAGTAATTAATCTTGTAATCATTCTCTTATTATGCAATAAAGTAGGCTTTGGTTCAAGCACATTTCTTTCATTCTTGTTCTTGTCTTTTCTCTCCACCTTAGTTTTAATCCTCTTCCTTCCGTTCTTCAATTCTGGAGCAAGGAACAAAGAGCTAAGCCATTTCATCGTCTCTAGCATAAGGATTAATTTCCTGATTTCTGGGCTAGACTATGGCTTCATTTCTTTCTTCCTCTATCTCCCATTTCTCCATGTGTGAGTAGTCTCTTATCGGGGCAAGGGGAATAACCCCTTAGCCATGGTTTTAACGACTCCTTCTTAAACGACTATATGGTAATCGATTTTAATTGATTGATTGATCTTCAAATCACATGTTAATCCGGATGGATATGACCATGGAAATCCGGATTTAGAACAATAAAATCGATTACATAGACGTTTTGATATGACCGTGGATTTTCGTCTCTTAGGATGATAAACAAGGAAGCATGAGCACCAAGACCAATGGGCTCATGTGGAGTTTCTCTTTTGTGAGTTTTTAATTCGCAAGCCTTCATTGAATCATCGTTTAAGATTTAGTTGTTATCACCTAGGCTAAGGTGGTGAAAACCCCTACGAGCCTCGATTTCCTTCTCTTGATTTAATCACCACATCCCTTGTTTGTTTTAATTCTTAGTCTTCCATTCATATAGTTTGCTTGTGTTAACAATCTTTTTATTTTTTTCCTTTCACATGTTAATTCTTGTTAAGTGTTTTTCTTCTTGCATTAGTGTAATCATTCAAACTCCCAACTGGAATTTACTTTCTGATTTAATAAAAAGAAAAATACCAAAAACAAATAATAAAGTTCTTCAAATCTTTGGGTTCTAAGAACAATCTCTAAATAGTTGTCCTGTGGGATCGACCCTTCTATACTACCCTTAAAAACCAGAAGTAAAAAAGGTTTAAACTCTAGGATTAACCATCTTAGTGATTGATATTGCAAAACGACGATTATCAATTTGATCAAATGCATAGACAATGGCTAGCAATTTGGCAACGGCGCCCTCCTGACTCTTCTATATTACAATCTTCATTGTAGTATAGTGGTAAGTATTCTCGTCTGTCACGCGGGTGACCCGGGTTCGTTCCCCGGCAACGACGCCAAATTAATAATCGTCATTTTGCAATATCAATCACTAAGATGGTTAATCCTAGAGTTTAAACATTTTTTACTTCCGGTTTTAAGGGTAGTACAGAAGGGTCGATCCCACAGGACAACTATTTAGAGATTTTTCTTAGAACCCAAAGATTTGAAGAACTTTATTATTTGGTTTTGGTATTTTTCTTTTTATTAAAGTAGAAAGTAAATTCCAGTTGGGGGTTTGAATGATTACACTAATGCAAGAAGAAAAACACTTAATAAGAATTAACATGCACAAGGAAAAAAAATAAAAAGATTGTTAACACAAGCAAAATATATGAATGGAAGACTAAGAATTAAAACAAACAAGGGATGCGGTGATTAAATCAAGAGAAGGAAATCGAGGCTCGTAGGGGTTTTCACCACCTTAGCCTAGGTGATAACAACTAAATCTTAAACGACGATTCAATGAAGGCTTGTGAATTAAAAACTCACAAAAGAGAAACTCCACATGAGCCCATTGATCTTGGTGCTCATGCTTCCTAGTTTATCATCCTAAGAGACGAAAATCCACGGTCATATCAAAACGTCTATGTAATTGATTTTATTGTTCTAAATCCAGATTTCCATGGTCATATCCATCCAGATTAACATGTGATCCGAAGATCAATCAATCTATTAAAATCGATTACCATCTAGTCGTTTAAGAAGAAGTCGTTAAAACCATGGCTAAGGAATTATTCCCCTTGCCCCGATAAGAGACTACTCACACATGGAGAAATGGGAGACGGAGGAAGAAAGAAATGAAGCCATAGTCTAGCCCAGAAATCAGGAAATTAATCCTTATGCTAGAGACGATGAAATGGCTTAGCTCTTTGTTCCTTGCTCCAGAATTGAAGAACGGAAGGAAGAGGATTAAAACTAAGGCAGAGAGAAAAGACAAGAACAAGAATGAAAGAAATGTGCTTGAACCAAAGCCTACTTTATTGCATAATAAGAGAATGATTACAAGATTAATTGCTACAGAATTCTAAAATATGAGAAATCTAAGATGCCCCTAAGAGGAGTAAGTGCCCCTCCTTTTATAGTAGAAGGGGGGGGGTACATTTAGGTTTAGGGTTCTTTGGGTGCTGACGGCTGGGAAAACCAGCCGATCGGTTGGAAGGTTCTGGAACGCGCAACCAGTCAGCCATTCGATCAGCTGCCAACCCTAGTTAGGGTGGCGGCATAGTAAAACACTGTTCTGTGCTGCCCGACAATGGGCTTCAGCCGAGCGGCTGGTAGCTGGAGTCGGGCGATCCCAGTCATCGCCTGGTCAGATCAACGATCGATGCTTTGAAGGCGGAACGAGCGTTTCATGATGTCAGACGATCAGTTTGATTATGTGAAACGATCGGTTGAGTTACCAACCGATCGTCTCAAGTCCTGAAACTGCAATAAAATGCACATCATTGTCAAATTTGTGATAGAACGAGAAAATATCAATTTGTGCAATTTTCAAGAGATGAATGGATAATTTCTATGTGACAAGCTTAATAATTCACAGAACAATGTGTGCTAAATAGCACGCATCAATAGCCTTCAATGTTTCATGAATTATTGAAGTCAAAACCCTCTCATTGTAGTTATCTCCCAATGTCCAATATATATTAAGCAGCTGCTCAGGCTCAGGTAGCATCAGAACCCAACTAGTAGTGTAGTGCAACATCACAAGTAGATATCCAAAGCTGTATTCTAGTGTGTAGAGATTAGAATAATATTACCTGTGTAATAGAAAGAAATGAGGTCAGCAAACAAACTTAATAGAATCTTAGTTTTCAATGTAAAACTTCAAAATGAATGTTGCCTCTATGTTAATACCCTATGGAGTCCATGGGAACTCTTATTGTGATTTTTTAGTGAATTCTCACCTATAATAAGATGAAAAAGTAAGCTAAATTATGTGTACATAAACCAACCCATTGTTGATTTAGCCTTGTTACATTCTTGTACATTTATTTTGACTTATTCAGACTTAGTCTTTTCAAATAGAGGCATTGGTTGTATCATCTTTGTTATGTAGAAAATTTAAAAAAAACATTTTCCGCATCATTGATACCAGTTTCCAGTTCAACCACAATGAAGCCCATGGAATCATCCCCTTAGCATGAAAAGGATCATATGAAACCTCATTGGTTCTGAGGTCTCAGTTGAACTAATTAAATCTTTAGATCAAGAATATTCAGTCAGAACTGAAACCCCTTCGACTTTGAGGCACATGCTCATCATGAAACCCATTTGACTTTGAGTCTCTAGTTTCTTGTTACAAATTTAGATGACCTCCATGTATGTGGTCCATAATCCACTATAGAGGTTTAAAAATCCTTTGTGATGGTAAAAAATAATTTGATAGTTAATCAAAATCATGTTACTCATAATTAACTCAACTTAGAAGACCAATAGATTATTTTTATGGAACACATACATTTCCTTGGTGCTGATGTACATTGTCGAAAATAAGTAAAAAATGGAAGACTTGGATCTACATTGTGAATGAAAACACCTACAGATAGAAGAAGTTGAGTTTGATAAAGTGGACATGTCTCCCTACAGTACTGTAGCTGTGGATGAAACCAAAATGTTTTAGCTACTATCATCATAGAAGACCAGATAAAAGATATCCTTAAAACCCCCATTTGCTTATCTAGTCCCTCTTCCATGTATAGTACCCTACCATGGATGGAAAGTTCATAGTGAACTCAGGCTACTAGATGGTGTTTACTAGGCATGGAAGTGATTGCCTAGGCCTAAATAACCAACTACAAGGTGATCTTGAGAACCCCATTTGGTAATCCACCCTTCATCAAAAGTTTAGATATTTTCTATGGAAATGCTTCTCCAACCAACTGCCCAAGAAGAGTAATCTAAATGACAGATATGCATGTCCTTTGGAGTTATGCACTATATGCAATAAGAAGTCAGAGACCACATCCCATGCCCTACCATAATGCACACACTTCAACATTTTTTTCCTACTCCCCTATACAAACTATCCTTAGTGGTACCCACTTGTTCTAACTATACATCCTTAATGAGCTAGATCATTATAAAATATGATGTGGGCATTGTTATCTCTTGTGCAACCAATTCCCTTTCTTCTCGGATCAAAAGGAATGAAACGATCTTCACAACAGGACTGTCTGACACTCATCACAATATGCATGATGCAACATTGGGTGCACAACTACTCAAGGGTCAGATTTAGAATAGAGCTAAGGCTGCTCCATATCTACCCAGCTGTCCACCTATTGGACACCACTTTTGAGGGTTACACAAAAACTAATGTGAATTCTATCTTTCTAGATGATAACGAGATCAGTTTGGCTGCAGAATTTAGGATTGACTCGGGAATGACTACCTTAATGGCATCCAAAACTACTTACATTTGATGTCCTTTCATAAATAAAGTTTGAGGGGTCCTATTTGGTTTGCAAATAGCTCAAGCAAAGGGATTAAATTTCACTGAAGTTGAGATGGATCCTCTTAAATTATAATTCAAGACATGAAGATTGAGTCTGAAGGTTATTTTTCCACCATGTTAGTGCTACTAAAAACATATCCACCTAGCACATCATGTTTCATAAAGAATGTAACAAAAGTGATTGAATAGAGGACTCATTAGGATTTTAAATCAATTAATCAAGCTTGACTCTACTTAAACATATATATTGGTTAAAGACAAAATACATAAACTCTATATTGATTCCAATATCAATCCTTCTAGAACTGCCAACATATTTTTTGACTATAGTCATCATTACATATGTTTGGTAGGCTTATGATCCAAGTCAAGAACATGGGAATTTAAGCTATTTTCAATTGTCTTTAGTCACCTTTGGTGAACTAATGTACTCTATACATATTGAATTACCACTACAAATGAAAATATACCTCTTTCAAAAATTGATACCCAAACAAGAAACAAATATGTCAATATTAATAGTGAAATTGACTATGAAAGGAGAAGGTGGAAGACTCACTTATGTATTAATGTGTCATAGAAATGTGACACATGCTAAATATACCGACCAAGGTAATGTCCTCTTCATCATTCTTCTCTTTGCCAAAATGTTGGCAATTTCACTAATGTATCATAATACTACATTACTAGGATTTCCTGCATTGTGAAAAAATATATCTGTGCACATAGATCTAACTTATCTTTCAAGATAAAATATCCAATTTAGTTACACACATACCTTCTCACACAAAATTTGGAAATCTATTAGGGCTATCACTATACGGAGATCACGGTTCAGGGGCATTGTTAATCACAATTGCAGTCTGCATACCAAACATATCCCTGAACTTCTTGAGAAGCTCTCTGGTGGCTAACAATTCTACCATGTTAATGTTGGGTTTTAGGGGAGGCAGAGAAGGCAGCGGAAACAAAAATTTTCTCCCCCAAACCCGAAACAAGGAAACACGTCAACGTCTATATAATAGGAAAGGATGGTTTGTGGAATCATACCTTGTCCCGAGGCTTGCTCAGCGACAATACCTCGCGCCTTGCGTGGTCTTCACCTCCGGTCTTAGACGGTGTTTGTGCAGCTCCTGGTCGCACCGGGACTGACAACACTCCTCTCACCGGGACTGTCGGGGTTGACAGTTGTCCTCCTGAACGGCAGAAACCTCCTGCCTCTAAAGTAGTCCACACGGACCACCTGGAACTCCAATCTCCTTGTCCCACAAGGAATTGGAAGGAGTCACACCCTCCTGTTGACGTACTAGTCGCCAACACACTCTCCTGCCTCCAGTTGCAACTGCAGTTCTTCTTCCCTTACTGCCCCTCCCTTTTGCGGGAAGCACTTGCTCGGGCTCTCTCTTGGTTACCAAAACCAGATAGAATGACAACTTTCCAGAGAAACTGGTTGCACTGAGTTGTTCTTTGAGAAGCCCCCAATACCCCTATATATATAGGAGGGTCATGGGACATGTTTCTCTATCCCGGGCAATGCGGGACTAAAAGAAGGAGTAGAAGGGTTCAAGATTTTCCACAAAAAGCAACCGGTTCGCAACCTGAAACGATCGGTTCACAGCTGAACTGATCGGTTCGGCAATTGAGCCGATCGGTTGGACCTGAGCCGATCGTCTGGGACACCCCAACCGATCGGTTGGGGTCCTGAATCGATCAGTTCACGGTCCTAATCCGGCTCAAAAAGACTTTCCTTGTTTCTTTCCCAATTGGTATCAAATACTAATTTATTTCCCAATCGAATTGGGCAATTTGAAACCAAAGGAAAATTCTTGCCGACATGACTTTCCCGAATTGATCGGTTGCACCAGTTGAGCCGATCGGTTCAACCCTTGAACCGGTCATTTCAACCTGGGCATGAGCCGATCGGTTGGACATTCCAGCCGACCGGTTCAGCAACCTCAGCCGACCGGTTCAACACTTGAGCCGATCGGTTGGGAGTGCAGGTTGGGCAAAATCAGTCAATTGCGATTTCAATCAATCTGATACTCTAATAAATGCATACAACACCTTGAACCATATGAAATTGAGCTATCAACTGATTGAGTGTTTAATTGAACTAATAAACTCCTTTAGTAATCAATCTAAACATTGCTTTGTGGACAAAACTCCTCTTCCAGGTTAAATCCTATGTGTGTGACCCTGCAGGTCCATTTCACGTTGGCAGTGAAAGTCCATAACACTTATGGATTCACAAGAAAAGAGCGGTGCCTAGTCACACATCATTGTTACCCAAGTGAAAGTAGAAAGTTGGAGAAAAACTTTCATCCTACAATCCGTGAATGGTGTTACAGTGAATGTATAATTCCTTTTTCACTGATATCCCGAATGAACTCAAGGCATGGAACAGTCATCCTGTCAATGTCCATTCACTTTCTTGATCTCAGAGTAGATTGAAGGAGATATGTATGACATTAATATCACATACTGATTCACACATGCATGTGCACGCCTATCTCAATCCTACTCATCAATTGGCCTTGGATATCAAACTCCCTTAGGAGGGACAAATCCCATATCTATCACTCACCCCTCAAAAGCCCCATGTGTCAAAGCCACCCAATCATCACCTTTATAACAACCCATGTTTCAGGACTGCGTTTGATGATGTCAAAGTGTGCCCAACGACATGTGTTGAGTGTAGTGATTTCAGATCAAAGAATCACACTCACCACCATCACTGTGAGTACTGACTGTGACTACCATGTCATGGTTCCATGTATCAAACTCACGGTGGGTCTGTCCGGTACACTTGTTCTCTAACTAGTACCTATGTGTTTGGTTTGATATCTCTATATAATGACTAATGAGATTCTGTCATCAACCAACACCACAATCTAGTCTTTTGTGTCATTGTTGTCTATCTACCTTCCACAATGACATCCGACTAGGGACATAACAAGAATGTACAAACTCTTAGCATCCGTATGATCTCATCGTTCAGGTCCTCAACCTGAAGGCATACGTCATTGAGTACTGTCATTTTCTAGACATACAATATGTTATATCACTATCTCATATGACTAAACCAGAAAGAATTGGAAGCTTGCCTTTGATGTTTATCAAATCAATCTTAATGTATCCCACCAATCATCCCATGATTGGCTCTTAGGGCATACATACCAACAGTTAATGGGATCAACAATATGGAGTTTCTGCTCATCAACTGAATAACTGTGTGAAAGTCAAAGGATAACCAACTTGAAAAAAAGCAAATTAACATGCTAGAGAATCCAAGTTTTACTGAATTTCAATTGTGGAATAAAAAATATAATATGGTTATAGTATTATAATGTTAACGTTTGGTTTGGACTTGCTATATGGTCACATATTACCATCCTACAAGATATGTCAATATGTTAACTCCAATACTCTTCAAATAAGAAAGTGAATAAAACATATGAGATATGTGCACGTTGCAATATCATAAGACAAAAATATTTCGATATTTATTGCCAATAAGTCATAGAGAAATAGATATATACATGGATCGTCAAAGTATTATGTAGTATATAGTGTATAATATGATCAGTAATATACTTTATTGATTTTCTACTTATTCATATATTTAATTTTTAATTGTGGTTACTTATGTATACATATTTAAATTCTTTATTTTTTTCTCACTTGATTAACAATTTCTACTAATTTTTATATTTAATTTATTAATGAGTTTACTTACATTTATCTAGGGAAGTATGATCAACAAAAGCTGGATTATTGAGGAAGATAGGACCAACACAAAGTACTTAACTGGGGTAGTCAAATTCATAGAGGACACTTTCAATAAATGTAGTAGGAATGAGACTATTTTATGCCCTTGTAAAAAGTGTCTAAATACACAAAGACATAACCATCAAGTGACAACCGAGCACCTGTTATGGAATGGCTTTTTCAACAACTATACTAATTGGATTTTTCATGGTTAGACTTCTTCTGATGCCAAGGAAGATTCTTCTATGCAAGAAAACATGATGTTTGATGATATGAGAGACATGTTGCATGATGCATATGGAGTTCAAAATTATCGAGAAACTATGGACAACGAAGAGGATGATGTATTTGTATTTATTGATGATGAAGAAGTTGAACAATTATACAAATTGTTAGAGATTGATGCACAAGAGTTGTATCCTGGAAATAAGAAGTATTCGAAGTTGTATACCATTGTGAGTTTTTCCATATAAAATGTAGAAATCATTGGAGCAATAAATCATTTACTGATTTGCTCAAACTTTTGAAGGATTTGCTTCCTGAGGGTGACACGTTGCCTGGCTCATACTATGAAGTAACAAAATAAATTAGGGACCTTGGTCTTGACTACGAGAAAATCGATGCCTGTATAAATGATTGCATTTTGTATCGCAAGGAGTTTAAAGATAATACTTCATGCCCACATTGTAATACTTATAGATATAAAGAAATTGAAAGTGATGTAGAAGGTGCACAAAGTATGGTAATGAAAAAGAACAGAGTTCCTTCTAAAGTTCTGCGCTACTTTCCCTTGACTCCTAGGTTAAAAAGATTGTTTATGTCCTCTAGAGTCTCACCACTAATGTGGTGGCATGATGAAAGTCACACCAAGGATGGAGTTTTAAGACATCCAGTAGATTCACCCGCATGGAAGACATTTGATAACATGCATGCTAATTTTACATCTAACTCTCATAATGTGTGTCTTGGTTTAGCATCTGATGAATTTAATCCCTTTGGCATAATGAGTCAATCATATAGTATTTGGCTAGTCATATTGATTCCGTACAACTTACCACCATGGTTATGCATGAAGACACCTAATTTTATCATTTCTATGAATATTCCCGGTCCAACTCAACAGGGGATGAAGATATACATCTACTTACAACCTCTGGTTGAAGAGTTGAAAAAATGGTGGGAAGTTGGTGTTGATACCTACGATGTTGATCATAAAGCTATATTCAAATTGCATGCCGCCATACTATGGACGATAAATGACTTCCCTGTCTACAGTTATTTATCTGGTTGGCAAACTAGTGGGTATGATGCATGCCTTGTTTGTAATTAGGATACATGATCTATTAGACTACCACATACTAGGAAACAATGTTTCATGGGCCATAGGAGGTTCCTTTCGATGGATCATAAATTCTGTAGGGATATGTCATCATTTGATGGAAAAGAAGAATTAAGAAATGCTTCAAATATGTTGTCTGGAAATCAAGTTTTAGTTCAAACTAGAGATGCAAACAATATCCCTCACAGTTGGAAAAAATAAGGCATTTTCTTTGACTTTCCGTACTAGAAGTACAACCTTATTCATCATAATCTTGACATAATGCATATTGAAAAGAATGTATGTAAGAGTTTGATTCACACGTTACTTGGGATGGATAAGTCAAAGGATAATGAAAAATATCATTATGACCTTTTAGAGATGGGAATAAGACTTAGACTACACATTATCAAGAACAAAAGTAAGAATATTATTCCACCTTCTTGTTTTACTTTGAAAAAGGAAGAAAAATAATTATTCTATAAGTTTTTGAAGTTTGTACGGGTTCCAGATCATTATTCCTCCAATATCTCGTAAAATGCACGCATCACAGAAAGAAATTTTTTGGCATTAAAGAGTCACGACTACCATAAGAACACTATAACTGTGATAATTGAGTTGTCTAGGTTTTTCAAAGACATATGCTCAAAAGAGATAAATATGTATGCTATTGAGAAGCTAGAATCTAGAATTGCAATGACTCTGTGCAACATGGAGAAGATTTTCCCACCCTCATTTTTTGACATAATGGAGCACGTGGTCATTCATCTTCCACAAGAAGCTAAGATAGCTAGACCAACATTTTATCATTGGATGTATCCAGTGGAAAGGTAGTATTTGTTTACTATTTGTTTCACTAGAATTTTATGAAATGTATTTTTTTATTTTGAACAAATTCTATTTATCATTATAGATACTTGAAAACTTTGAAAGAATATGTGAGGAATAAAGCTACTCCATAAGCTTCCATTGCGGAATATTACCTGACATATGAATGTTTAACATTTTATTCAAGGTATCTCTCCGGGGTAGAGACAAGGTTCACAAAATTGGCTAGAAATGATGTTGAAGATGACGATATTATTACTGATGATGAGTGGTCTATATTTTCACACAAAGGGTGTCGAATAGGAAAGAATATTCTTGTTTCTCTTGAATATGCGATGTTGAAAACTACACATCAATATATTTTATCCAATTGTGTTGTAGTTGAACCGTTCATGGAGTGAGTTCATTACATTATTAAGAAATATGCATGCTCACCGTTAGATGTATGTACACATGACTTATGTACTTGTTAGCAGGGAGAACATTCGCCACGTGAAGAAAATGAATCCACATGCAAGACATTGGGAAATCAATAATATTCATATGAATGCTCTGCTAGGGTTTGAGAGACCGACGTGCTCTGCTAGGGTTTGAGAGACCGACGTGCGCATGCGCGGAGGTGGCGCCGGCGGCCGCGGTGGCCGCAGAGGAAGAGGACGGCTCTGGGGAACTCGACCCCTGGACGAGGGCGGCGAGGAGGCAGGCAGAGTGTTCGACGCGATGGAAGGTATTGACTACGAGACGGTAGTGTAGGGGGAGGAAGCACTTGGAGACGTAGACCCAAAGACGCATCCCACGGAGGCGCAGGGCACACCAGTAACCGATCAAGCCACACCCGCAGACACAGGGGATCGCGGGTTAGGTGTGAAGTTGATTGACAAACCCCTCGCAGTAGCGGCTAAAGCAACCAAGAAACAATCGCAGTAGGAAATCTTAAGAAGGCTGGGGATCGAACTTAACTTTGGGAAGTCAACCATCACAGGAGGTGGGTCACAGCCCGCAGGCAATAAGGAGGGAACCAAGGCACCCGGTGAAGAGGAATTTTCGGTGCTACACGGGGGAGCAACGGACAGACGGGCTGGATCAGCGGGAGAGGCAAGTCAGACAAGATCCTATAAGGATATCATAAGCACATGCGACGGCACAGGGCGACTACCTTTCCTGGGGTTTGATGATCTGCATGCTAACCTGACCAAGACGGACATCAAGAAGAGCATCGTCGACGGCACGCCAGCCTTTGAGATCGATGAGGGTTGGTTTGATGCTTTGGTATGACCTTGGACGTACGCCTTTGTAGTGAGGGTAATTGCTAGGAACGTGGGTTTCCTCACCTTGCAGGATCGAATCAAGACCATGTGGTGGCCGGTGGGAGCGTTTAAACTCATCGATCTGGAAGACAACTACTTCATCATTCAATTAACGAGGGAGGATGACTATCTGACGACACTAACGGGGGGACCATGGCCGCTCATGGGGTCCTATCTAAATGTTCAGCCATGGGATAGGACGTTTTCACCTTCCTCCGCAAACCCTAAACATATGGTAATATGGATCAGAATTCCAAGGCTGCCTATCTTCCTATACCAATCCCAGTTTCTGGAGGAGGTCAGGGATACGATCAGAAGGACGATCAAGGTGGATATAAATACTGACCAGAAGAGACGGGGGAAGTTTGCTCGAATCGCCGTCAAGCTGGACACAAGAAAACCACTAGTGCCGGAAATCATTGTCCAAGGAGAGACTTACAAAATTGAGTACGAGAACCTTACAAGCATATGCATGTTTTGCGGCAAGATTGGCCACATTGATGATGATTATGTTGCGCGCAAGGCAGCGATTGAGGCCCAGGCGAAGGCGGGGAAGCAACTTGAAGGGACGTCCATGCAACCTCAGCCGTTGGGAAGGTTCACCAAGAAATTACACGCCAAACCTTTCATCAGGCACTAGAGAAAGGAGGACAATGCAGGAAAGGTAACTGGAGGTGCGTCACATAATCGCTTTAAAGAATTAGAAGCTACGGAGGAACCGGTGGAGGGGACGATGGAGGAAGGGAAAGGCGGTCCTAAACCGAGGTACGAGTGGCGCCAGTGGAAAGAAGCAAACAAGAAGAAGCGGCCTGTTGAAGAGGTTTCTCGATCGACAAAGATTGGAAACAACAAAGAACCACAAAAGGGGTTAGGAAGTGATACTCAGAAGCATGCAGCAGTAACGATTGAAGGGGACAACACCATCATTATCCCGGACGAGGGGATCGGAACCAGTGAGGGCTTGCGATTTACCATGGGTAGTACACAACCAAGGAGGACCATCACAAGCAGTCCGAGCAAGGGGTGGCTCCCATGTAGTCCGAGCAAGGCATTGCTGTTTGGCGCATCCGTAGGGGTCCATATCAGGAATCAGAAGATCTTAAATTCCAAGGATTTAACGAGGAACGGACCTAGGAAGAAGAACATAAGAAGTTATGGACCTGAAGAGCAACTGAACCGGGTGGAGAAGACCCGAGCCAATGTGCTATGGTTACCCAATGATCGTTGCATCTTGGAATGTCCAGGGTATCTACGGAAGAGATACCCAAAAAACGATCTTTGATTTATCGATCCTTCATAAGATTGACGTTCTTGCTGTTCTAGAGACTAGAACAAGCAGAACCAACGCTGACAGAATTGTAAGAACGTTGGGATATGATAGATCCTACTGTGTAGAGGCGAAAGGGTTCTCAGGAGGCATCTGGGTACTCTGGAAGAGCAGATTGGGAGATCTGAAGGTTATAGCTTGCCATAAACAATTTGTTCACTGCCAGGTTAACAAGCGGTTCCAAGTGACGTTCGTCTATGTGAGTACGAAGCAAGGAGGGAGAAGATTGTTGTGGGATCACCTCCACACCATTTCCTCCACCTCGACAGGCCCCTGGCTCATCGTAGGTGACTTCAACGCCGTTTTGAAGCCCGATGAGAAGCTGGGGGGAGACCCATTCGTGTTGAGCAGCTGCAGAGAATTCGCCGAGGGGCTGATGAACGCCGGACTGGAAGACCTGGGCGTGGTCGGGCCCAAGATGACATTCAGACGAGGGTGGCTGAGGGAGAGACTTGATCGGGCCGTTGCTAACCAGGAGTGGCTCGAGGAGTACATGACGACGGTGGTGAAGGTGCTTCCACAGATTAACTCTGACCACTCGCCTATTCTAATCTCGATGGAGGACAGAGCTAAACGCCCAATATACCACCCAAAGACAAGCACGATATGGAATAGAAGGGATTCCTTCCTTGCCTTCTCACAACAAAATTGGGACAATAACTTACCTTTCCATGATGCGGTAAATAAACTTATGAAGAAATCTATCCCTTGGGAAAAGGGGAACGACGAAAAGGGACAGCAAGAAAGCGGGCCCTCCTAAAGGAGATGAGCAAGGTGCAAGCACAACAAGACCAAAGGTGGACGGTTTCTAGGGAGAATAAACTAGCTGAGTTGCAGGTGGAGTACAATGAGATCCTACATGCGGAGGATGAGGAATAAAGATAGAAGGCAAGGTGTGATTGGCTGAAGGAAGGGGATGCAAATACGAAATATTTCCAAGCCTTGGTGAAAGCGAAAAGACGAAGGAACAAAATCTCTAAAATCAAGAATAGCAATGGAGTTTGGGTGGAAGAGGAAGAAGACGTGAAGCAAGTAGTGAGGGGTTTTTTTCAAGACCTATTCACAAGGAAGCAGAATAGGAGAAATATGTGGGATATGGAAACTTATACGGGGCAATTCCCAAAATTATAAGAGGAGTTGTGTACGGCGATGAGCAGGGAGCCCACCAAGGAGGAAATTAAAGAGGTGTTGATGAAGATGAATCCGATCAAAGCCCCGGGGCCGGACGGGATGGATGCTGGTTTCATTCAAAAGAACTGGGAGCACCTAGGTGATTCTATCTCACAAATGATCTCCAGATACTTTGCAGGCCACCAGATTGATGAGGGTTTGGCAAGCTCCATCTTAGTTCTGATTCCTAAAACCCCTACTCCAGAGTGCTGCAACCATCTGCGACCAATTGCCCTCAATAATGTGGGACTCAAACTGCTATCCAAAATCCTTGTTGAACGTATAAAAACTTACTTAGCAGATTGGATCTCACCTGTGCAAAGCAGTTTCGTCCCAGGCAGGCGAATCACTGACAACATAATTCTAGTACAAGAACTGATACATTCCATGTGAACCAAAGGGGGGAAACGAACAGCCATGGCGATGAAGGTGGACCTATATAAATCTTACGATAGGATGGATTGGGACTTTATTAAAGACACACTCCTACGGACAGCCATCCCACAGAACCTTATCAGGATCATAATGAATATCATCAAGGCGGGGGAGATTGCGATCACTTAGAATGGTGAGACCTTGGAACCTTTCAAGGCATCGAGAGGGGTGAGGCAGGGCGATCCCTTGTCTCCCTATATCTTTGTCCTTTGCTTGGATAGGCTCAGCCAGGCTATTGCTGTGGAAGAGAGGTCGGGACGCTGGGTGCCTTTCCATGCTACCCGGCAAGGAGCCGAAATATCCCATGTCTGCTTTGCAGACGATCTCATCCTGTTTGGCAAAGCTTGTGAGCGCCAAGCCAGGATAATGCTTGCAACTTTGAAGAAATTCGAACGCGTATCTGGATAGAAATTAGCAAAGGAAAAATCTACTATCTTCTTCTCACGAAACACGGCCACCCAAACCCGCGAGCCATAACCAGGATGACTGGTATAAGGCAGACCGATAGCATTGGCAAACACTTGGGCGTCCCAATCTTGCATGGAAGGGCGAACAAGGAGTTGTACCTGGACACTATCAACAAGGTGGAAGCCAAGATATCTACATGGGAGAATAAATCACTATCACTCGCCGGTAGGGAAACTTTAATCAAATCAGTGCTCAACACCTTGCCTATGTACGTTATGCAGTCCACTGTCCTGCCAATGGCGGTATGCGATAGCATAGACAGGGTGGTGAGAACGTTCTTATGGAAGGGGGTATCTAAACAAGGGGGCATACATCTGGTAGCTTGGGAGAAGATCATTGCACATAAAGGAGAAGGGGGCTAGGTATTAAGATGGTGAGAGTACAGAACGAAGCCTTCCTATACAAAACATCATGGGATTTCATGTCACAACGTGCGGCGCTATGGAAGACAGTGATCAAGGAGAAGTACGAGCATAGATCGAATCAGGGATTGGCTTGCGCGTCGCGGCTGTGGAGGGCCATCACAAGGATCCAAGCAGAGCTGATGCCAGACGTAGGGAAGATTGTGCTTTCAGGCGAGGATACGTCGGTGTGGGAAGACAGATGGGTTGAAGGAGAGCGATCTCTGGAGATCAAAGATGGTAGGACAATTCCTACAGACCTAAGAGAACTCAACGTCAGCTCTATGGTGGACCTAAACGGCGCATGGGACACACAGTTTATCTGACACTGGTTTAAGGAGGATACAGCTACTGCTATACTGTCAATGCCACTGCCAGACCTGGCCGCAGGTGCGGATGAGATCTGGTTCACTAAAAGCACGAGCGGGGAAGTCAGTGTCAAAGAGGCGTATCGCAGATTGTTGAAAACTAACTATGCAAGTACCCCGGGCCGCTGGAACACAATCTGGAAGCTGACGATACCACAGAGAGTCAAAACATTCCTCTGGCTATGCTTGCACGGAAGCGTTATGACCAATGAGATGAGAAGTAGGAGAGGGTTCACGGAAAATTCCCAATGCCCACAGTGTGGCAATGAACAAGAGGACACCTTACATCTACTCTCCTATTGTCCGGAAAGTAGGAAGCTATGGAGATCATACAAAGAACGACTCACATGGAGCTGCATCAATCAAACACGGTCACTTACTGGATTGCAGCGAACCTGAGGAAGGGAACGACCGCACCAGACTGGAATAGTTGGTTCGCCATCTCAGTTTGGAAGATATGGACCCAGAGATGTAACCTGGTTTTCCAGGGTGAACGAATTAAGGCTGAGGCACTCTTCGAAATGATCCGCCATGAGGTATATACTTGCAGGAAAGCTTTTGCAGCAGGTCCAACCGCACCCGGGGCGACGAAGGAGAAAACACGATGGCACCCATCGGGAGCAGGACAGGAGAAGCTTAACGTAGACGCGGCTGTGAAATGGGGCAACATGGCCACATCCTTCGTGATCCGCGATCAGGGTGGACAATGGTTGGAAGGGGGTTATGATCAAGGAACTATCACAGATACACTAAAGGCAGAACTGAGAGCTATCACGATAGGCATCCAGGCGTGCCATGGGAAGCATAGCAACTTGTTAATTGAATCAGATAGAAAAGGAGCAATCGCGATGTTGAAGAACATCACAAGGACCCCCACCCAGTACATACAGGAGTGCAGTTATATCAAGAAGCTAGCAAGGTCTTTCCATGTGATCGAGTTCAGGTTCAACCCAAGGAGCAGCAATAGGGTGGCCAATTGCGCAGCCAAATGGAGTCGGTTGCAGGGCGGCAAGCAAGGAAGATGGCAGCAATGCCCGGGGTTTCTCCTTGATGTGGTAAAGGAGGAAGCCACATTGGGCTATGAGGAATCTTTGGAGGTGAACGGGCCTGCACTGGGAGAGCAAGAAGAGTAGGACGATCCCCATTAATTAAAAAATATATATTCATATGAACACTTTTAGTGATTGGTTTAAGAAGCATATATGTCTATAAAATTAATTTTATTTAATATTGTTAGAGAATTATAATAATAACTCAATTCATAATGTATACAGATTGAAGAGAAGGCCAAGTCATAAAATGTGCCATCAAATTTACTAACTCTGGCTTGGGGACCATAAAATATGGCAAACAAGTACAATAGATATGTAACAAATGGATATAGATTTTGAACCGAGGAGTGGGAACATGGTAAAAAAACTCAAAATAGTGGGATAATGGTGAATGTTCATACAGAAAGTTTTTTTAGTTCTAAGGACAAAAATCCTAAAATGGGTTAAGTTACCCACTATGGGGTACTCAGAGAGATTTTTGAGATTAGTTACTATGAGCAACTAAAAGTTTTATTGTTCAAAGGTGATTGGGTCAATGCAAACAAGGGCATTAAAAAATATGAAAATGAATTTACAACGGTAAAATTAAAACTCATTGAATTTTTGAAAATCCATTTGTATTGGCCTCTCAAGTACAAGTCTTTTATGTGACTGACATCAATCACCGTGGGTGGAGCTTTTTTGTGCAAACTACACCACATGATACTTATGACATGGAGGAGAAGCTTAATGAAAATTTCATGGATGGGACATGTGTACCTGAAGATTCTCATGCAGATGATTGAGAATTTTTTTTTAGCGATGTTTGTGATGGATCTGATTTGGTTAGAGAAGATATGGAGGGTGTAACTTTTTACGATGGAAAAATTGATGAGCAACTTGAATGAGATCATTGTAATATATCATATGTAGTTTTTTAATATTTTTTACCTCGATGTATTGTTATAATAATTTAGTGTTATTCATTTATTATTAATTATGAATACTTTTTTTCTTCCTTTCATATTCATAATATTTCTCTTTAAATTTGCAAACTTTTTTTTTGTTCTCAATAATCAAATCATGAACTATTTTATAATGTTTATATCAGGTAGCCCCTACTACCATTATTATTTAACTATATTTTTATGGTTATACTTTTAATTTATTAATATTGTTATGCATTCTATTTTCAGGATGTTGAAAAGACGTACACAATTGTTGTTTGCACGAGAAACTGATGATGCAAATAATGAAGTAATTAAAGGAAAAATAGCGGATACGGTTACAAACAATTTATCTATTATTATTTTGTACTTATTGTTATAAGATCTGACCTAATTATTTATCTTTGTAGGAATGTCTGAACGATTGCAAATGTATGGTGGCTATCTTGGTTCAGTTAATTCTGATTTGAGAATGAATTGAGGTTATCTTGGTTCTGTTAATGCTGATTTAGGAATGAAGAGAGGATATCTTGGTTTGGTTAATGCTGATTTGGGAATAAAGGGAGGCTATCTTGGTTCAATTAATGCTGATTTTGGAAGTTCCAAAGTTGATTTGAGAAATAAAACTAATAAAAACGTTGATGCATCATCTGTTTTTAGCAGCAAAAATGCTAAAGTAAACATCAGAAAAGAGAAGCATTCACATGTGTCTATGATAAATCATGATGTTGCAATCAGTTGTAGGATGTCTCTGTTAAACAATGGCATGCGAACTGGTCATACTGTTGATAATGCCAATATAAATCATGAGGTTGGAGTTGATCATAGAAATTCTTTGACAAATAATAGCATCAGAACTGGTCATTCTGTTGATAATGCTAATATAAATCATAAGGTTGCCACATGTGATAGGGAATCTTTGGCAAACAATGGTACCAGAGTTAATCATTTAGTTGATAATGCCAATATCAATCATGAGGTTGGAGCTGGTCATAGGGATTCTTTGGCAAATAATGACATGTGAGTTGGTCATTCTATTGATGATGGCAATATAGATCATGAGGTCAAAACCAATCATGTAAATGATGAAGACTTTCAATTGGTTGATGACAATACTACTACTAATCATGATGAAGTAGAAGGTACATAAGTCTCTAATCAACAATTTATAACAATTAACTATTACCTCATATTCTAGCATATAAATGTATTTTACAAAATATTTGCCTCACATTGTTTTCAATTTTTAGAAGGTGCTATGCAAAATAAAAAGAGGCTATTCTAAGTGTCTTTGATTATATAGTAAGACAGGGATGCAAAATTTCCCATGACATTGGTTGAAAATGGAGAACTAATTGGACCTCATCAAAAAGACTTGTCTTCTTTTTTGGGAACATTTGCTAGAATTTCACAACTAGCACCCTTGGATTACTTGGATTGGTGACAAGAACCAGCTGGAAAGAAAACTAAAATATGGTATTATGTCTTGGTAATATATATTTATAAAGTGTTATTGAAGTGTGTATTTGTTATATTCATTTTATTTTTCATATAACAGAAGAAATTTACTATGGACCCAAAGGGAAAGAAATATGTTCTACGCACAGTTTAGGGATTTTTGGAGAAACTTCAAATCTGAAATCAAAAGAAAAAATTACATGCACAACAAAGACAAAACATACATGCTTAATGATTATCCTTCCCATGTTGATCCATTACAATGGGCTTTTCTTGTGAATTTCTAGGACTCTAATGACAGAAAGGTAAGATAATTAATTATATATTATGTCCTCTCTTAGTTTTCATTGTTGATAAGGTAACTATTCATGAATTGTAGTTACGGAGTGCAAAGAATAGTATGAGTAGAAAGTTTATTACCACACGACATACATTGGGGTCAATGCCCTATGCTTGTGTCAGAGAGAATGTGAGTAATGTTTCCACATAATGATATTAATATCATAACACATTCACACTCTACTTATATTTTATTTCTGTGTTAATAATAGTTGCAAAAAAAGAATAAAGGGGGTACCGTTAATCGACTGCAGTTGTTTGTTCCTACCCATAATAAGGATGGTACTCTTGTAGATGCAAAATCAGCTGAACTAATTGTAAGTATAAAATTATTTATGACATATTTGACTTTATTTGCTCAATTTTTTCATCACTATGGTTACTACTGTAGGACAAGTTACAATCAGCAATTGAGAACAATGATGCAAATCTTGATGAAGATGAAATTGTTGATCAAGTATTAGGTGCAAAGAAGGCTCATGTGAACCATGAGACTAATGAGTTTAGTTAGGCATATGTGGTCAGTTTTGAAGGTATAGTCAAAGACCGAAAGCAACTATGCGAGACACAAAAAATAGAATTGTCAGATCTGGAAAAAAGATAAGAACATCTAGAAGCCATAATTTTGGGAAATTCAAGCTGGAGTGTACCATTTCAAGAAAATCAAGTAATTATTCAAATTTTTAGTAATAATTATAAGTTTTGATTTCATTAATATGATTAGTGTTTTGTATTGTAGAATATGGAAACAACCAGGAATGAAGGAACACCCATGCTACAAAAGTCATGTATTGGAACCACCATTACAGAAAGACAAGTTATTAAAAGAAAAAAACCTCCTAATAACTTTGAGTCTTGATATCTTAAAATTTTACATGGTAATTCATACAACTTATAGGTCATGAGGTTGTTAAGCTTCGATGATGGAACATCAATTGTAGCTCAAGGACAAGTGATAGGTGTGAATCCTGACCTTGTAATAGGAGGAGGAAAGTTAGGGTTTGCATTTGCTGTTGTTTGCATTGATTTGGCAATTAAACCTGAAGAGAAATTGGTTAGACCATTTGGTAATTATCAAATGATTGAAGATGCAATCGGGTCAATAATAGCTTGGCTAAAGAAGCTACTCATTGTTCTATAAAAAATTTTCACTATGCTATAAGTGTAACAAACTCTACCTATGTTTTCATATTTTGTGTAAATGTAGCTGGTCCCAAGCCTGGGTAAAGGAGGAGGGTTGGTGGTAGGTTGACAACCAACTTATAAAAACTTTGTCACTCTTTCTATGCATGGCATGGATTCTTATAAGTCCAAAATGATCTTTGTAACTGGATCACTACAGGATGATTGAAATGGAGGAGTGCAACTGGAGTATTATGCGATCAAAAGATCCCTCTCAGGTTAAAAAGTAAGCTTTATAGAACTACTATATGACCATCCATGCTCTATGGGAGTGAATGTTGGGCGGTGAAGAAAAAAGGTCTCAACAAGATGAACATGGCTAAAATACGTATGTTGAGATGGATGTGTAGGAAGATAAGAAAAGATCACTTGAGAAATGACTATATCTGGAATAAAGTGGGGGTGGCGAGCATTGAGGACAAGTTGTGAGAGGGCCGACTCAGATGGTACAGACATGTGCAACGTAGACCTACTAGTGCACCTATACGAAGCAATGCTATTGAGCCAAATACTATAAATAGAAGAAGAGGAAGGCCTAAATTAAAATGGGATGAGCTTATAAAGAGAGATTTTGAATCTCTACATCTCAATCAGAATATGGCCAGTGATAGAGCTGAATGGAAATGAAGGATCCATACAGCCGACCCCAACATAGTTGGGATTGAGGCTTAGATGATGATGATGATGATGATGCTATAAGTGTAACATGTCTATACAATGGTTTTAAATAATTATTTTTGTTATTGTAGGTAAACTGATGGGATCAAAGCAAACATGAAAATTTCATTCAGAATTCTCTAGATGGAATTTTCCCTCTTTTCTATAGGTTTAGAATGAAGTTTTTGATTGAAGTAAAGCTTGTCAATTCATTGGATATAGAAAGGATTGTCCTCAGAATTACATAGTTTTTAATTTCTTTTTAGATTGTGAATATACCTCCTTTTGCTTTCACTCTCTCACCTATCTATATTTTGATGACATTCCTATGGATAATCATTTCTAATTTTCCTATGGATGCTTCCAAAATTTATAATGTTGTTTTTTTGGACCTTATGTCCAATGAATATACATGAATCTTTTTGGGATTTTCTTTTCTTCCATAACTATCAATAAATCTTTTCTCTAGGTATAGTCATTGGACAATTATATCTATAATGACTTATACGTCAAGTTGACAGTTTCTGTTTGAAGTTTGAGGATTGTTTCAAGGTTGTGGACTATTTATATACCACTAAAGTCTCTTTGGAAAATGATCTAAGGATTTTAAAATATCTAAATATGGTATGAGCTTATGATAGACTGGTTGAAGAGCTGCTTTCATGGTATGACTATAATCATGAAGCTATCGTTTGAATTCTGATACTAATTTCTACAATGATGGTATATAACCCTCTCCTTCTCGCACATGGAACTATTTCCTATAATTATGCAAAATCATATTTGATTCTTACTGAATAGATACAAAGACATCTATATAATATATCTTCCACTATGTAAAATTGTTAAATCTAATGTTTCAATCAAAAAATTGAAACTTAAGGTTTATTGCATCATGATACATATTTATAATGAAAAAAAATGTCACTACATGAGTCACTGTTAGATGTACACTCTTTAATTTGCTGGAATAGATCTAAAATATACTAATAATTTTTAAAAACTAACCAAAACTATACCCATTGTCGTGGTTGTTCTAAGACAATATTTCTCTTATTTTTTATTGGAAGAATGGTGTTAACTTGTTCTTTCTGTAGAAGTTTTGTTGAATCCTTTTTGGGTAAAATGAACAATATTTATTTGTGGTGGATGCATTCATTTGATTATTTAATGACTAGTAGGTCATTCATTCAGATTGATACATTGCATAGTGTGTTTGAGATCCCATTTGGTTAAGTTGTCATCCAACACATTCCCTTTGACATGCACCAGATTGATGCCATGTAAATCAGTTAATTGGCTTTGAATCATCTTATAAAGAGAGTCTTGATGGAACAACTTCACAGGGCATTCAGGTCTAGAAAGGTGATGCTCTCAAAGCAGTTGAAAACAATGATGAAAATCTTGATGAAGATGATCACTCCTTGGGTATTCTATAACTTTCCTTGCAAGTGCTCAAGAAGACCAGGCTCATGAATTTTTTTGTGGTGGTGTTAACAAAATTTAGAGTAGTACGATATATTTATGATTTATGATTTAAGTTTGTCACTTGTTGTATATGGTTAAAAATGAAGTAATAAGTTGATTGCAGTATCAACATTTAATGTATTAGTAGCACATATTATATAATTGTTGAGTTTTATCTATTTTTGACTCTTGTGAATCATCAATTGTGATGTTTTGTTTTCTAGAATAACAGTAGACAATGACCTCCCTGTTTCCTCATTGTTGCACAAACCTTGCAATGTTGTATGACATGCTTTGAGGGTTTGAACCTTGGTGCACCAGTAGGTTTGAGAGTCCCACTCAAGGTATGTGCGTTACTTGTTAAGTAATATTTTTTGGGTACATTCTGAATTCTTTCTCTATTAGAAAGTAAGTTTTTTGAGGATGAGAACTTCTATGCTATCAGGAACTGGCAGAGGACAATATAAGTGGCACTGTAGAGGGGTTAAAACAACAGATTCATTCAATTATGGCAAACAAGAACTGAGCCAAAAAGTTGAAGGGAATGGTGGGGCAAACATCAATAGCCTAAAGCAAGGGAAAAAGAGGAAGTGAGACACCCAAGGAATACATCCATGTCTGAGAAATATGAGGCCAAGCCAATGACAGCCACACTCTAGAACAGAGGGTGAGTGTGGAGAAATTTTTCATTTTCATTTACATCATATAACCGATAAAAGAGAACTATTAAATCTCAATGTAGATGCATGGGTGAACCTTATTAATCTTGATTAAGAAACATCTTCAAGAGCACCTAGTACTTCCTTAAGTGTGGCTGGTCCAAAGAATGGTCTGACTAGATAAAAAGGGGAAAAACACCATGAAACGATGCATCTATTCCAATAGGAACATGCCATTGGACAATAAAACACTTCCAAGTTGGTCGTTGGTTCTCACAGGTACCACCGCTATTTACATGAATAAGGGAGTGGTAAAAGAAATACATTTTTTGCATCTAAAAACACATGTTAGGTTGTAAGACACCACATTAGGTCAAATGTAGACTAAAAGTAGGAAGAAGCTACTAGCAGATAAAATTTACAGGGGTCATTGGTTCTCATAGGTATTTGATTACTATATATTGATGGTCGGTTTGATTATGATGTTTCATGTTCAAAACTTCACGAGCAGTAAGAAGGATCCCTTATGGTGTGCTTGGTGTAGGGTTTAGGGTTTGTTCTTTGTGGGTATGTGACTAGCACATAGTCTCCAGAGAAATGTTGATGCTTAGATGGTAGGGGAAGTTTCTAAACATCTAAACATATGTTTGAACATTGCAGGAGCAGCTCCAAATAATTAGCTACTTCACTATTTTTGCCTAAGTAATAGGCCAAACGTCCAGAAAATATCTTTGTGTCTTGATGATGTCTCTTGTTTAGATTATATGTTTGTGTATACCCATCAAGATTCATGACCCTTTTAATTTATAAATGTTGAGACTAATATCCTCACTACTTGAAGCTAAGATGTTATATAATATCATCTCCATAAGAATTTAGAATTTTCTTCACAATGATGTGTGTAATTTTGGATTGCTTATTGACTTCAACAAGGTAATCTATAGATTTAATTTGAAGAGTTTCTTCTTTTGTTCATTACTTCATTGATCAAAAAGGTTTGTTCCCATCTCAACCCATTTCATAGAAATACCTGCTCTCAACTTCTCATCCTGGCCACTATGGTCAAAGACTTCTGCTGCTTAGATGCATTAGCTATGTCCTGTTTGATCTATTCCAGCTCTAACCTGTTGTTACCACATTGAGCATCAAGTTTGTGTTGTTATGTGACCATATTACTAATTTTGTGATTGATCTCTGCTAAGTTTGTTATTATATTTTCCAGTTCTAAAGCATTCTAAATCAAAAGCTTATTCTTCTTTATCAAATGGACAAGCTTCAATCTAGAGCACCTAAAATTATAAAATCCACCAGTAATGCCCCCTTTCTCACTCACAGATCCCCTTCAAGAGAAAATTTTAGCTTCTTCAACAATGGAACCACATTAGAAGAATGTGTACATGGAACTTTTGAAAGTTGGACACATACACACAACTATAGTTTCATTTTTCATTTTCATTTCAAAAACCTTTCACTTGGGATGCCTGAGAGTGATATCTACATGTTGCAACTTTTGGACGATTATCGAAATTCATCCCAGATAAAAAATAATTTACATGTGAGACCTATAGTTTGGATGTTGTATATCATTTCCTTCTTCTAATGTGATAAGATACATGTAGACTGTACAGGTTAAAAAGGTTGTTCCTTTATATGAAAACCAGAGGAGAATTGCATCAAGAGATGTCTGATATGGTGACAAAAATCAGGTTTTTAATCTACCCAGTGTTTTATTATTCTAAATTTTTTATCTTAAACTTCATAGATGACATTTTCGTATAAATGGGTGGTTTAGAAGGATAATTTCATTGCATAGTTTCATATCTATAATGTCCATCTACTGCAATCACTTTTATTGAGAAAGAACATGGTTGTGGGGTGGATCATTATGCATCATTAGGATAAGATGCATGATGGACCCTTTTGTTGCAGATTTTCTTCTTAGTAAATGAACTACAAATTTAGTCTTCCAATAGGAATATTTTATAGTTTAATATTGACATATCCTTCTTTAAGATTAGATGGATCGGTTTCTCTGTATCCCATAGACTTCATTCCATTTAGTCAAAGGGTTATACATAAATGGTTGAGTTGGCACCAGGAAAACTATGTTGATGGATTTAGTCTATGACCAACCTTATTTTTATGTTTATGGTCATGTAAAGGCATATAATAACATAGAGTATGCCAAAACCCACCCACACCAATACCCTCTCCCATATTCTTCACCTTTAAAATTATTTCATGGAAGTTTTCAAATGGTAAGTATAATTTGTTATTCCAGGAACTAATTTTACTGGTTATCTATTATTCCTTTTCATGACTATGTCCTCTCAGTCAAAGCTGGAGCATGGAAGTTTGGTAATGTTATGTGGTCTTCCTAGTTTATTATTTATATTTTATCATGGACAATGTAAGATTGCTTGTACCTAGATGCACCTTAAGGGGGTTCTATAATAAAATGTATAGGATATAATGTTTTATGATGTTGCAATGTGCACATATCTCAGATTTTGAATTCACTTTCTTATTTGAAGAGTATTGACATTAAGATATTGACATATCTTGCAGGATGGTAATATGTGACAATATAGAAAGTTTGAACCAAAAGTCAACAATGAAATACTGAAAGTAGATGTATATGCAACATGCATGATGTTGTTTTGACTAGAGGCCTCGTAAAGGAACTGGCTGCTACGAACCATAGGGGTTTTGTTCATAAACACTGAGATGGCAGTGTAAGTGGTGAAAATACACCAAAAGATGCTTTTATCTATTATAGGCATATTTATAGACATTGTTCCCCAGGAAAAGAGAGATGATTCATGGAAAACATTGACCCTAACAAGTCAGGTATGTCCTCAATATTTGTTAAATTATTAATAATCCAAATTCTTTGATTGTTTTGTTCTATTTGAATGGAATCACTTGGATACTAGAAATTACTAAGTTGATACTACTGATTTAGTCAAATTTCCTCCATTTTTGTTTGAACCACATGGAGATGATGAAACCAGTGACATCTAGTTGCTTTTATGTATCTAATGAGTAAATAGTTGTATCTACATCCAATGTCTGAATTCTAAAAATGGTAGTTATTATATTGTACCCTATAACATATATACCAATGCTCAATGTTAGTCCAATATGGCTAGAATATGAGTGTTGTTGAAGAAGAATGTGGTCAAGAAGAAGTTTGGTTGTAAGTGGAACCCAGGAAGGAAAGACACTTCAACTTTCATTTTCTTTTCTTAGAATGAGTCTCATCCAAAATCCTAGAATATATATACTAACTTCTTTTACTTGTTTAAAAGAATTAAATATATAGGGTATGTGCCAAAGATAGATTTTTCTGCAGATGACATTTATGATGAACAAAAAGTCTCTGTCCTTACGTAGCATAGCAAAAAACTTGCTCTTGCATTTAGCATCTGACTTATATACCTGATTTTCAACCAGTATCCAGAATCTACACATTTGTGGGAGTTTGCATTTCTTTCTTATTCATATATCTAACATTGATGATATTGACATTGTAGTGAGATTTTTTTATCATTTGAAAGGGTTCATGCTCTTGTGATGGCCATTGGTGATAGATTTTCTATATATGTTGACTAGGACTATTGTGGGTTTCGTAGGGAGAAATTTTTCTTACCCAAAGCTTCACGGTAAGACATTTCTTCATGCAAGCATATAAGTGTTTATCAATTACAAAATATCATGTCTCTGCTCTATTTTTCATTGCAGCCTATACATCTACCCATTTATTTGAACGTAAAATTACATTATACCTTTTTCTAAACTAGTTCTTTTAGGGCATTGTTTTTTATATATTTTCTCCTACAATATTCCTAATACCAACCCTTTTCGGCTCCCTACTTGCACAAAAATCTGATGCACATATCTGGGCGGAACATTTTTTGATTTTGGATCCCATTCCTAATCATTGCACTAATATTACATATTCCACTTAGCACCATTGTAGGTGATAGCTGCTAATTTGATTTTTTTAGATATGCATTTAAGTGTTATCATGTGTGATCAAATTTTGATTATTTTATAATGTGATTGCCACAAACTGGATTACTGGATTTTATATGCTTCAACCTCTTTGATCCAGAAATGCAACTTTCACTAGACCTTTAATGTGTTTGTCTGATTTTGCTCTACTCTAATATTCTTATTTTTTATGTTTCATCTATGATTGCTTCCTAGGTAGACGATGATTCCTACAAGAAGTCTACTGAAATCCATTCTAAGGTTTGGGTAAGGCTATGTGAGAGCTATAGAAGGAGAGATGATATGGTTCCATTAAACTTACTTTTATTTTGTTGTAGGTTAAAATTTATTGCAATCACATTGTTGAAGGCGTTCTCGTTGACTCCATGAGGCATACAGTCTAAATAGGGTCTAAATAATCTTCCTAACTCCCTTTTCTCTAGCCTACTAGTTAAAGTAGACTGAACAAAGGGACTTCTTCTTGTTTTAATTTATATCGTACTTTTACCACAACATATTAGATGGTATTCATTAATCCATATATGGGTTGTGAGTATGTAGAAATGATTAGAATCCATATAATATCTACTATTTCTTACTAGTCACAAACTTACAACAGCAGGACCACTACACACCATGGTGTACTTCTTTGAACAAGGGGAATGGTTGTACATCATTTTTGACATACATCTAAAGACAATATGAGACTTCCTGATGATCAAAATGATACACTGTATTTAAATGGCTACCAACATATGCACATCAAGCTCACATAAGATTCATGATGTAATGGCCTCATTTACTTGCCTATTATATCTGCAGTCTAAAAATATTGCCACAGGTTCTACTGCAATAGTTTCAGCCAACTGCATATTATCTCTATAGATGATAGGAGTGTGTAATTGCCTCAATGTCATCTTGGCCAGAGCAGAATTGACCATCTGTTAGTCTTGAATTTTCTTAAAGGTATCATAAATATCTAAAATTATCTTTGCTATGTTCTTTACCAAACTCATATCATCTCTGAGTTCCTCAAACTAAGCAATAATTTCCTTATCTATAAGAACGGTGACAATGTATATAAGTTTTCTATAAGACCATCTAGCCATATATTTGTTTGAAGATGAAGTTCCACATCATATGTATTGGTTCTTGGATTTGTCCTAAATCAATGCGGTTGTCCCAAAGTGCTTATTTGGTTTCACCTTATTTTCATTTCATATTTCAGGTTTAATTTGTAGATTCAAGTGCAATAAGAACTTCACTATGAAGAGGAACCCCAGAAGGTGAAACAGGAAAAAGCAAATTGAAGACTGCTTAGAAAGGATATGACCCATGTAGAACTAATTACTGCTTATTGACTTATATCAACATCAATAACTAATGAAAATTTAATTTAAATAATCTCTCTGTATCATTTCATTTTCTAATTGGTTTTGATTTATTACATGATGATAGATTCGAGTTTGAGAGAGGGAAGCATGCCAGAGATATGCGATTGGAATCCTTATTAGGCCACTTTGAAATCCATAAAAAGATTGACAAGATCAACATTGCTAGTGAAGACTCATACCGTTCCAGGATAGAATTACAATCATGTTCTTTTAAAACCCTATGTACCATGCATATTAAGGTTCACTTCTAGTAATGCCTTGGTTTGTATTGGCTAGTTCATCATGTTGGGCGGCTTAAATTCATTTTGTGATTATCAACAATGGCTCTGTTCTGGGTATATTTGTAGGACTAAGATTAGAATCTATTTTATTCCTAGAGACTGCTCGAATGCTCTAAAATTTTGTAACAAATTGGGTATGGCATTATATGTTTTAACTTGTGCTTGTTTTTGCAAGTAGTTTTCAAAAAAATGCATGTCGTTGTTGGCCCTCTTTCCAATCTCATATTGATTTATCCCTAGATTATGGTTCTTGCATACTTGCCTTCAACATATAAAATACACAAAGCTCACTAGCTATGGCTACAAGTCAAGATAATATAAGGTATAATACTATTACATACTTTGTTATAGTTGTTGGTATACATTCATCAGTTCTTAAATAAATTGCACTTTGAACAACTGTAATCATACTAACTATGCAGTCCCCCTTTGCATCATTTTTATTCAATGTACTTTAGTAAATGGTGAGATAGGCACTTTGACTAAATTCTAGCATATGAAATCTTCAGATAGTAGTTACCCTGAGGTATCAAAGGCTATGGAATTCCTGAGAATCATAGTTAAAGATTAGAATCAATAGGTCAATGTTACAATTTACAATTTGGATGGTCCATATCTAGTCGATGCCATTGTTCTATGAGAAGTCTGTTGTAGCATGTAGCAGACTTTTGAGTATATTTTGAGAAATATTGTTTTAGAAAAACTTATAGCGGGTTTTAGAACTAGTCATTGTTATTTTAATATATAAAGATAAATATGTCAGTTAAGAAACTTTTCTTCTTTATGAGAATTATTTATCAAAGCTTCATTGTTACCAATCTGTATGATGACCCCTTTAATTTTTTCAAAATGCAAATGCATGAAATTTCTTATTTATACAATCATAACAAAAATTGGGTGTTCAATTAGTTCAACAATTTTCTAATATGTTATTGAATTACATATAATATCACTCTCTAAAAATGGTTGGAGTTGAGAGTTCAAGAATTTTGTTAGGTGTTGGACACATGAATGCTTGGAGTTGGGATTTTTGGATTTTTAGGTGCTGGACTTGCATTTTCCTTGTAGTTTATGAGGTGCACGCATGTAATTGTATGCCTATTTTGTGATAGTAAAAATCTTGGTGTATTTCACAATGAATCATTGTTTCCTAGTACACATAAATACATGGTTGTTTGAAAATCTACATTTGTCCCTGATTGCAAGTCTTTTGGGCTATATATGTTCATATTTTATAAAAGTTACTAACAAACTCTACAAAAAGTGTATCAATGTACAATCAGCAAATCCTAGTACTCTATATCATTGTTTGGGTTGAACAATTTTGTTCTTCTCGATCCCACTATGGTTCTGCATCACTGTGTTTTCTTTCCTCAAGGCATATGTACTCAGCATGCTGG
This sequence comes from Alisma plantago-aquatica, assembly GCA_963693085.1. NCBI lineage: Eukaryota > Viridiplantae > Streptophyta > Magnoliopsida > Alismatales > Alismataceae > Alisma > Alisma plantago-aquatica. The sequence continues at coordinate 545,916,652 of OY856410.1, read as the reverse complement.
ATGACCATATACCAAGGAAGATTCTTCAGTAGATCCCAAATCACAATGCTGAAGAGAGTGTAGATAATATGTGAAGCACAGGCTCATGCTTTCTAATATTAATCTTTACTATTTGGAGTTAAAGATAAATTAACATTACCAATATCTTCTCATATTTCTACATCACACAATTAGAAATGACATGTAATTGTGTTTGAGCATGAGTTAATAATATGTGCACTACAATTATGCTTTATTGTTTCTCATGCGACATCTGATATCCACTTCTGCAAGCTCCTCACCCTATTTTTCTTGGTTGACTTTCTTGAAGGAGCAATATGTCCTAGTCTCTAGCTTGGAGTTAACTAAGGTTGGGTGTTTAGTACCTGATCGTGGGACTGCAAAAAATGGATCATGGTGGCATGGAAAGACACTTGGAAGTTGGATTAGAAGAAGCCAACCAATTGATATCATGAAATTTTTTGTTTGGGAAGAGATTAACAATATAAACCCCCTTTCTTCCACCCTTCTGTTTTGTGGTTGGTGTTGTGATTAAACATGCCTATGTAATTGTTGCATAGTAAACATAGAGAAAATACAATCACTTTTACTACTATCTTTATTGGACTAAGTGTATGCAAAATCCAAATCTGAGACAGTAAGAAGGTTTTTTCACTGAGATGTTTGAGTTGGGAGTAAAAGAAGGTTCTTTATGTTGTGTGATACATATGTTGTATGATTTTTTACAATACACCTATATTCTTATTAGTAATCTGATAGGAACTATTCTTCATGTGTCTATTGCTGGAGGGAGATTTGAAGACTTGAACTCAGTAGAGTTGGTCATCCATAAAAACACAACATACTATGGTGTGGTTGGGCTTTCACTTAAACTGTTGCTCTTTTCTTATATAGATAGAACAATTTGTCCTCAAAGTTTCAGATCCAGGTGATACAATTTAAAATGGAAGTTGAAACAAAGTTTGAATGATACATCTTGAGACACTGCTAAGGTAAATTGACTACTCAACTTCTACCAAGAAATGGCATTGATTTGTACACTATTTTAATATCACACACATCCTTGTTGTAGCCTATGACATGGTCTTTTAGCGTTCCTAACAAAATACAAGGTGATTCCGTAGTGAACTCTTTGCCTAACAGTACTGAATACAATTCATAAGTAAACTACACTAATGTGTGTTTACGTGAGGTAGTTGGATGTATAGAAGTATATAAATTTCATTTTTTCAATAAATCGGGTTGGGAAGAGCTTAAACTAAGCCCTAGATAGTTGATCTTCATGATTGATTTCATTCAAAAGGACTTAGATTAAAAATAATTGTGGGATTATATGGATCTGTGTATATTATAGCCCAATACTAGGCATTCCATATGCATGTATGTGAACTAATTTTCTATTGATTTTTCATTTAGAACTGTGATCTACTTCGTAGAAAATGTATCAAGTGATAAAGTTCTATGCCTTGATGATGCTGACCTTTTCATGATCAGTGTTGCATATGGAGTGAATTTAGATTTTCTATATGAAAAATTACTAAACTAATGTTCATGAGTGCATCTAGGTGCCACTAAATTTTCTCTTTGTCAATGTTTACAACAGTCTAAACACTAAGAGGTGTTTTGTAGTATCACAAAAGTATTTCCTAGGGAGTGTTTTGGAGGAACTGTCAGTTATGAAATGGTCAAACATGTGTCTACAATTGATCTTCCTATTTTTGGTTTTGTATCTTTCTCTACCCTTACCTTTTTCTTTTTGAGAAGAATCCAGTTTGTATTATTAAAATATGGATTACAAATAATTCCCTTTTTATGATCCCCATGGTGTCCTTTTCAATCACCAACTTTGCTTAACCCATCTTGATGGTTGTTTGTATGCAAATCAGGTGGTCTTACACCTGTTATGGGGTTGTCTGCCAGCCCTCCTATTATATGCAACTTAGCCCAACCTAAGACATATGCAGTCTTTGAAGACAAAACTACTTAATTATAGGGAGAAGTTGACATTCCATTCAGCCGTCCAGAGGGGCACATCATCACCTTCCTCCATGTTGTGGAGGAATTCACAAATCCTTCAAGTCCCCTACACATTACAACAACAAGCATAATAGGTCCTGAAACCATCATTGTGGTTTGATAAGTTTCTAGTGTATATCGATTTTTTTATCCTACTGATCCCATATTATTTGTCTTTTCTTTGTAACTTTTTTACAGTGAATTTTAAGTCAGAATTAAGTAAAATTATAGTGACTACTCTAAGTTCAACATTCTTTTCCAAGACAGTGAGTACTTTGCCCAAACATGTGTGTATGATGGTTTGAGGCTCAAGGTAGGACACCCACTCCATGGAAAGTGGATGCACCCAATGAACAACCAACTTCTATAATCAATCTTCCTGATGATAGATCTATTCTAAGGTCCCTTTCATTTTAAATGAATGGAGCATGACAAGCTATGGGGGCTGGATGCAGGTGTTTGCCATCTTTCACCCAAATGGATAATGTTAAAATCCATAGGGAATCCTTGGTATGACTATGTTCTCATCAATGCTCATTTACAACCACTACATATGTGTGCTCATTCTAATTCTGAGTGACTGATGAATATTGTATCTTGAATGCAACTTATTCTTGTGATCTACAATTCATGGTTGACATAATGCTGGTGGAGGTTGTCATTTCATCAAACTGAGCATTTGATGTCAATTGTCACTACATTGAATAGCTTGTAAGTTGTATAATGTTGGACATGCATTTCATCTTTCTCTAGTTCAGCTGAAAATTATCATGAAGGGACTTCTTCACAATTGATTACTATATCCAAGGAAAAATGAGACTTGAACTAAAGGTTGACAAAACTAAACAAATCAACTAGTTGAAGTGATCAATTGGAAACTAGTGGTTCGGGTCGTCTAGTTTCACCACAGGTTTGTAATTAACATAGAAATAGCTTAAAATTGACGAACTACATAGTGTGTATATTGTCGGTGTGCATGTTCTGATCAACATCTATTACTTATATTCAACATATTGTCTTCCATTTCTTCCTCTATATGTCTACTCCCACTATTTGGTTTCCCTTTTTATCTCTGATTAAGCTTAGGTGGAAATCATTGTAATTCATTGCATAGGGGATCTAGGTGCTCAATAAGAAGAACATAGATTTGAAGTTGTTGGTACACAACCTCAAGAGGAGACGACAATCAAAGACTGACATGCTAGTTACAAGATGGGTTTCTAGTTGCAATTTAGCTCACCCTAGAACATTTTTTTTATTTAGGTATACAACATGTTTCTAAATCCAAAATCTATTTGAGTTGTGTTGTTGAGGCTCAGGTAGTTGTTTTGAAACGTTTTTGGGCTTACTATTCTAAAAGTTATGATTTAGATTAGTTGTTGATATTAATATTGGTTCTTTTTAGTTTAAATCTTATTCCAACATGGTCATTGCCCATTTAATCATTACATCCTTTTGTTGTTATTTTAGCCCTTCTGCTCTGGAAGATCACAATATGAATTTCTGAGCATGTTAACGAGTTGTTTGAAGAGATTTATCTTCTTTGTTTCTCTGGGTTCCTGGCACTGTGATGAGAATTCAAAATTCATAATCTATTTGAGTTGTCAGATATATTTTTGGCAATTTGCTCCTTTGTATATTTTTGGAATAGTTATGTCATGTAGAACTAGAGTGAGTGGAGATAGCTCCACACCCTGACATGCACCATACAGTCTTTATTACTCCAAATCAACTAGGTCTCCTATTTGTTGTTAGTGGAAAAGCATATGAATGTGTTTGACTATGAACAAAACATCAACAACTTGGTATGTGTTTGGCTATGAGCTATACTTTCATTTATTTGTTAGTAAGAAGTTTGCGGTTAAATGTGTAACCATCTCTTTTAACTCTATGAAATAGATGTCACCAAGTTATAGGATGGAATGTTTTGCAACCAACACATCAAATCCAAGCATCAATATGTCCAGAAGATGAGGCCCAAGTTTGGTCCAATGAAACTATGTTTGTTGCATTTTACCATCAAGATTGTCTTATTTGTGATTTTAGATTCAACGCATGCTCTTCTTCATGATTATGTAAGAAAAAGAATCCAAGCTATCACTAACTCATCAAATAAAAGGAGAAGTCCAAGCATACTGGTTGAGAAAGATACATACCCTTTTGCCAAGATGTGTGTAGACCTCACTTAATTCATTAATATTTGTATATCCTTTTCTTTGTACACATTATGTAATAGGGGCAAGGTATACGTTCTTCCCATGTACATTTTATGTTTTAGTATAAATGAAAGTAAGTTTGTTGGCATAAAGAGCATAACTTGGCCTAAATACTGCAAATTTGTTACTAAAAGAGCTTTTGTACTAACAAATTATACAATTTATGAATAATGAAACTATACATATATATGTGTAATAAATGGCAATAAATATGTAGCTAGTGCATAATCCAACTATATATATATATATATATATATATATATATATATATATGTGTGTGTGTGTGTGTGTGTGTGTGTGTGTGTGTATGTGTGTGTGTGTAGTAATTGCTGCCATTCCCTACACATTAACTACGTATAAAATGTATTAACTTCATCTTTTTGCTACATACTGAATACATATGCAATTTTAGTCATAAATTTAGCTATAATTACACTTACATTTAAATATGTAAGGACAAATCTAGCTATGCTTCTGAATACATATGAACTTGTAGTGAATGGATTATCTAACTACATATTTGAAAAATATAGTTAAAGGCTTTAGCTATTCGAGCATATACTACAAATTGTATATGTAAAGAAATTTGTAGTTAGCCTTTAGCTACAAAATATGGGGTTTTCTCTACAATTTTTTTTGTAGTTAAAGACCATTTTTTTTAGTGCATGTAGGGGAATTTTGCACCCAGATACCAATTAGTATAGATCATACCACATATGGTTCTCTTGTTTATAAGGTTATTCGAATGTCCTTGTATGGTTCTTCCTAATGGTATTTAGACTTTGGTAAGTAGGTGGTCTTATCTCTTCTCAATTTTATGCGACCTTGGCATTGTTGAAACATGCATCAATGGGGTCTAGTTGAGAGGAAATATTTTTTTGGGTCTCATCACATACCATGCTATTATCCATGGTTCCAAGGTCATTGAAAAATGGATAGTGGAAGTCACAAATAACAGCAAGTGTTGGGAATGGCATGAGGGTCATGGAGAGTGGTGTTTGGTTGTTAGTCGGTGTTGGATGGGTTTCTCACTAGTCAGCCACCAAGGTCATTGAGATTGACTCCACAAACCCTAGACTACAATTTGTAGTGTCAATCAATTTGCTAGATGGTCTATGGGTTAGAGAAGTTGGATGCCAAAGGGACTTGTACGGATATGTGAATGATTTGTAGGTATGTCTTAGGTTGTTGAATAGAGATAGAGAGGTTGAGTGATGATCGTCATTGGTGGAAGCATCATCCAAAGGTGGGGGGCAAGCATATGGGAGAATGAGATATCAATGTGCACGATGGTGGTTGTAATTCATACTTTAGGTGGCATCTAGACAAGGGGTAAGGAAGTAGAGTAGGAAGCGCTAAATGGGATACTAAATATTGGTGAAAGAAAGGCTTTGGGTTGAAGAAGATTTTGTGCAAACATACAGGAGATAAATGGTGGTGGAAATTGTGGTAATAATGAGTGGCATTGGAGAATGATAAGGTAGGTTTTTTTCTAAGGTTAGGTCAGTGGTGCCATTGGTGGCATACATGGAAGGTGGAAGCGTCCCTTGTGGTATTTTCGGCATCTGCACCACCGCAAGGGTTGTCAGTGGCCGACCACAAGGTGTAGTGAGCTCTACTGGAGTTGTTGTCACCACTATAATAACTGACATTCAATCTCGCTATTATGGAGACTAGCACAAGGGAGGAGAGAACTACGAGTGGCTAGGGAAAAGTCCAGGTTTTAGGATGAAGAGGAGAGGGATACGTATCTGGAATATAGAGGGTTGTTACATAGAGTTGTATTTTAGGCTGACAAACTGGAGGGATCTATAGCATAATCAGTCGTGTGAGTCTGGAGGTGTAGCTTCTCTCCACCATAGAATGACCTATGGAGGGGGGAGAATGAAGAAGTGTGTGGGATCTAGTGCCCTATTGTCGAAGGCATCCATGAGTTTGGCTAGGAGGCTATGTTGTGTTTCCACTAAGGGGGTTGGGCCCAAAATGAAGATAAGTGGGGTGGATAGGGTTGTGGGCACTATAGGGGATAAGGAATAGTAGAGGATAAGGAAGTGAAGAAGAAGATGAGGAGGTGACACAAAATGCTCCCAAGGTAGACGTATAGAGTGTGTGACCTAGTCGCATGAGGAAAAAGCAACAAGCGTAGTACATGATACCTGTGTTAAGTGGTTGAGGAAAATAAACACACAAGGTAAATGAGATGTATATATTTAGTGCCTTAATGTGTACATAAGTTGTAACTTTCAACCAATCAATTGAATATACAATTGGTGTTCAATTAATATGAAAATGGGTAGATATGCCAATAAAGATGTGAACAAATTGGTTTTTAACTCATTTTCTATTTGAGCCCATTATGTATTCTATATCTTAATTGTAGATTAAGCACTCAACTAACATTTAATGTATTTCTTAATTATCTTGATACATTATTTCACATTTTTATATTTCTTTTCATAAATTAGAATTTGATCGATTTTTAGAATGTCAATTCAAGACCAATAATGGTTTATTGGTGAATTTGTATAATTAATACCAAATTAAAGTTTAAGTAATTCATTTATCACTAACATTATATAAAAGGTGATTTGTTAAAATATTCTATTTTCTTCAATCTAAATACTCTTAATTAGTCTAACTAAAGGGAAAAGAGATTTACAACTAACACAATTAAAAACAAGACATAAAAGGAAAGTCTTAGTTGTATACCTAGATTTGTGTATGTTAATACACTCCATTCCTGAAAGAGGATTACTTCAGAAAAATCCATCCATCACTATCCATATAAACTATATCATACTTATAGGCTACCCTAAGGGTTTTTATTTCTCTCACTATAGTAAATCACATCATACATCTCATATTACTCTTGTCTCAAATCTCAAAGTGGAATGTTAATAGTCACTATATCATGACATCTTTGGTCTTCTCATATTGGATGTTGAGCTAGGACACTTACACCAAAACCTAGGGTTATCTTAACAAGGTTGTATTCATTGTGGTTACCCACACTGTTAAGACAATTACACCATTCACTTGCCTACATGACATCACTTCCATAAATTGTCATGCTTTTTCTTAACCTAACTTACATATGTTTATCATATTAAGGGATGTTAAAATATAAAACTTATTTTAATAATCAAAGTAACATTTATGGTGATATAATTAGAAAGGCTCACTCACTAATCTTTTTTATGTGGTACCTTAATTTTCTTGATATTATCACTAAGAGTTATCTAGGTTTTATTAATCTAACAACTATTAGTCTACATTATTCCTTAATTTAAGCTACAACCTTTGAAGGATTAACCTATAATGTATCTAGTCATCTAGAGAGGAAACAAGGTTGGTTCTAGGTGTTATATGTCCAGAAGATATTCTTAGTACTCACTACTTCACACTAGGCATAGGGTCTCATGTTTGAACATGCCAGTAAGGGGTTTCCTCACTAAAGGGTTTGTGGCGGTGACTTGGTTCTAAAACCATCAATAAAATCTGAAAACTTTTATTTTTTATATATAGTTTAATAATGAAAATCCAAAATTGGCCCCAAAATCAATCTAAGAACCAAATCATCCACCCACCCTAGCACAATACATATAATATTGGTCTATTATCATTTCAAGCCACAAAAGGGTATGATTGTATAGCACCTAAAATGGCACACGACTACGTCTCTAATATGTAAGAATAAGAGAGAGAAGGGTCTCTTATTATGCACATCAACTTCTAATAAACCTTAACAAGGCATGACATCCACCATTCCCCATGTTACTCTTAATCTTAATTTATATTGCCTCATCTCGAGACCTAAGGGATTCATGCAATTATTCAATGTTACAAGAAGAGGCTTAAGGTTTTTCCATTACTTGTTCGATTACAAGTATGGTGTCATCACAGGGCAAGGTAAACTATATAGTCACATTGCCCATCATCTCGTTCATTAGGTTATTTTTAAGAATATTCTATTGAATCATAGCTTTATCCACTAATCCTCATGCATGAGGCATCACAAGCTCAGTGAGGATGTTGTCAGTCCTTAGTTAGGTGGCCATAGGGCATAGCTATGCTGAGATACTCCATGTTGAAGGAAGGGCATGTCTAACAACAACATAGATAATTTATGTTACCACCCGGTATCAAGGGAATCTGCACCATTCTACATATTATGCCAAAGTTCTATTATCATCCATCCATGCTCAGCCCTCCCAGCATGAGTATTTGAGGAATTCTGGAAAAACAAGGAGGAGGGACCTAGAGAAATTTAGGGTTAAGCCTATATATGAGTGTTTAAGTCAACATACAATTTAGTCATGAACTATTCTCCCATAAGGAGGAGGAATAGAATATAATGATGAATAGAGTCAACCTATATGTAGGAAAAATCCATACTTCAATAAAGGTTTAGGGTTAACTATGGTTTCCAAAACTGAGTCCCGACCACATTGTGATTTGGTGAGTGAAAAACACCAAATTTGATAGGTATTAAAACTCTATTTGACATTCTACTACTCAAGATTAGGTACATCAACTGCACAAAGGGTTACCTGAGTACCAAATTAAAAAAAAAATAATGATGTCAACTCATAATTATGTTGATATGAGGAAGTGGTCAACTGACTCACATGATATCCTAGATATCACAATAAATTGAGGTATTAGACACCACCACCACCACCACAACAATAATAATAAATTAGGAGTCACAATAGAAATGTACATCATCTGAGCCTAGCACACAAGTTCAGTATTAGTAGTCTTTGAGTAAGGGTAGAGGTATATATATTGCTCCTTCTAGGGAAAATAGGTCAAGATCCATGTCAGTCCACCACCATCTAGGCTACACTATGGGAAATGGTGTATAATCTACAATAAAAGATGCTAAGGCACGTGCCATTTTGAGTCGAGACAATGTTATCAATATATGTAGTTTGGATATGTGAAGACGATCTACATATAGTAATACCAAGAGGTCACCCGGCAACATATGAGGATTCAACATGGCAAAAATATATCGTGGTGGTTTCAGGAGTGAACAAGGTTTTACTGCATACACAAGTTTGTCAGGACCAACAAGGAGTGGTAAAGTTTGAGGACACTGGAAGGAAATGATTAGATTCTATGATATAACCCAACCTAAAGGAGTTGTCAACCCATGGATCTTGAAGTAATATGGATATTTTTTCTAACTTTTTTGCTTCTTTCTATGTACCTATCTTGGTTGACTTAAATGCATATGGAGATTTTTTTCTATGTACTTGTTTATCACTACTGATGTGATTCTTCTATGTAACTTGTCTATTAGTAGTAGATTTGATCAACTCTTATTAGAAACCCTTTTTTTTAAGATGTTTGTCTATCATGTGCCCTCTATTTCTCATGACACAACATTCTAATGATCTCATGCCACCATATGTGTATAGATTTGATGTGATCCAAGGGAAGGAAATCTTATTGAAGTATAAGATTATTTGTAGTGTAGTTTCAAGGTTGTAGACTTCAAGGATGCTCACGTCTAGAGGCCTTTCAAAGGAGATAGGAAAACCCTACTTGCATATCTAATGTCAACAATTGTAGCTCAGAGAATGATGAGGGAAGGTGTGCAGCTTTTATTGCACATGTTGTAGATACTAATGTGAAGATTGTAAGGGAAGAGGATGTCCCTATGGTGTGGGAGTTTAAGGATGATGTCCCTATGGTGTGGGAGTTTGACGATGATGTCCCTTTATTGTGGGAGTTTAAGGATGTGTTATCTGATGAGTTTCTAGGTGTCCCACTCCTTAAAGAGATGATTTTTAGATCAATCTATTACTATACACACAAACCATGTCACAAGCACCATATAAGATGGCACTACAAGAGGTGAAGGAGTTGAAGTGTTGTTCCATTATTATTGAAAAAAGGGATAAGTCATTTGAGCATGTCCCTTTTTGGCTTTCTCATGTTTCTTGAAGAAGGAGGATGGATCTAACGGGTTGTGAATGGATTAATAGCAGTTGAACAAGGTGATAGTATAGAACAAATAGGTCTTGAGGTGGATATATGACTTGTTTGATTAGTTAAGTGTGCTATAGTGTTCTCAATTAATTTTGAGATATGGGTGTCACCATTTGAGGTCAAGGAGGATGAAATACTTAACATAAATTTTAATGCTAATAAGGGTCATTATGATTTCATGATTAAAATGTTTGGGTTAAGCAAGGCACCAAAAATTATTGTGGACTAGATGAATACAATGTTTAGACAATGTTGTACCCGTCCCAAAAAGTTCAATGCATCCACAACAGTGAAAATAATGAAAATAGTGAAGAACATGATAAATCCATAAGAGTTTCCACCCAGTTTATATGTAAATAAGGAAAAAATAGAGTTGGCATTTAAATTATCAAGAAAACACATAAAATTCTGATTTTGACTCTACCCAAGAATGTATAAGAAATGTATGTATTAATATAGAGACCATGTCAAGCAATCCTATTACGAGTGGGGAAGGTGTTGGTAAATCCATATCATTTAAAGAATGGTATTACAACCCTTTTAGTCATCTCGGATACAAACAACAGTGATCAGGTTATTGTTAAGAAAAATGGAAGAAAAAATAATAAAAAGGGGATTTTTTGTTAGAGGACCTTTGGGGCTGGAGATGGTCGTGGCTTTCCCATCATAACTGTAAAGGTCCCATTTTTAGATGTGTTATGGTCCCAATCTCCTCTTAACCTACCATGGCAGAGATCCATCGTTGGCAGTTAGGACCAATGTGTAGGAAGGCAGAGAGAGGCGAGAGAGACAAATTAAGTAGAGAAAGATGAGATCTTTGAAAAGAGCATGTATATATGAATAGTTACCAAAAGATTATAGAGAGTAGTAGTTCTTGATATGTATATATAAAAAAAGTAGCAATTATTATTGATCATCCTACTGATGTGCCCATGAGTACTTCTTGTCACAAGAAGGATCCTCTTCTCACAAGCTAAAAAATAAAGGGAGAGTTGGTTGTTTCTTTGGCTTCAAGAGAGATGAGAGGGGGCTAGAATACGTCAGGCGTGGGGGTCTATTTGTAGGTGTATATTAGGGTTCACGATTTCCCACTGGAAGATTCTTAAAGAGGTGGTGGATCATGTTGATGCGTGTGAGACATGGTCCTACAATCGAGGCTATCCACCACATGTCACCAGTGGATTATTGTGATCCTTGAGGTGGCGTCGTCTAGATAAAGTCAATTTTACCGATTTTATGGATATTTTAGGAATTTTCTGGAGAAAATTGTAGAAAAGGCAAATATCAAATAGAAGTCAAATAAAATAATGAAGGAAAGAGAAAAGGCATTAGTTCAGTATTATCTTTCATTATTATCCAAATAAATGTATTTTTGTGTTGATAAAGGTAATTGAATTATTTGTGGGAAAAAGGAGAATATTGAATTCAATATAATTCAACTGGGAAAATTTATGGGAACATGTCATTAAAAAGCGGAAATAATGAGCAGGTTGCAACTAAGTGCAGGTAATATTTTCATTGTAGAAAACCACAAAGTGGGTAAGTGTGGGTGAAAAAGGTGGATGAAATAGGCGGTAAATGTAGAAAAGTATGGGAAATGTGATAAATGGATAAAACACAGAAAATTTGATGAACATTGACATTATCCAAAGAATTAACATTTAATTATGATTTTATACTGAGTGAGCAAAAGGGGGTGTCAATAGTTTGCCCCTCTCAAGGTAAGGTTTGGGATAAGAGTGGAAACCACATGCTTGAGCCAAGTTTCACCTCATTTTTGGTCATGAAAGGCCAAAAAGGTTTGACTCATCAAAGATGTTTGGACAAACCTTGTGGAGGGTGGATATCATATGAGATGTCTTTTCCTCTAAGGATGAATTTGTGAGTAAAAGATTGGGCATAAATGATTTCTCCAAAGCATAGGAAGCCTATCATATAGGTAGTTTCTTATGTTTGACTAATCATTTATACCCTTGGAGTTCTAATGATCCTTAAAAGGTTTATCAGCCTCAAAAGTGACTCTCATCATTTCTTCAATTCTTAAAGAAGTGCATGTCTAATTCTCCCACTAACTCATGCCTTGGTGAGAAAATGGGGATGTGAAAAAGCTGATATGATTTTTGATTTGTAGAAGATATTAAGATCAAGAGTCTGTAATCATTGATAATTATGGGAAGTATGTGAATGTTGTAAAATATCAAAAAGTAGTCATCGAATATATTCTCTTTTTGGGATTTAAGTTTTAATTTTAATCGTTTTTTTGTAAATGGAGGAGTGCAACAAATTAGGGTTAGGACCATGATGCCATAAGATAGAATCAGGTTTGTCTATGTGAAAATAGGGCTTTGATTGCTCGACATTAAACATTGGGGGGTCAAACAAGTTCCTAAATGAGGTGAACTTAATGGCCAATGGTTGTGTTATTATTTGTTTTCTCCCTAGAACATGTGTGATCTCGTAGGATAAAGTTCACAGGAAGAGTGTTAAATAAGTTGAGATTGGGCATCAATTCATCCTCCATTGTTAAGGTAGTCACTATGACATATTCCCCCATTGGTCCATCATCTTTTTCCCTAGATTGTTGACAAATGATTATCCCCAACTTCTGAATTATCACTTGATTTGATTCACATTCTTTTGAACTACATCTCTACTTAGAAAGAATCATCATATATGGCATTGATAGCTTATGTGATCATATGAAAGTTCCTAATAGATGTAGGGATTGGAATGGATAAATGTTGAGGACACAATTGTTGCAATCTTAGATTGTGATCTTGGATCTTGAAAGTTATGGAGATATAGCATAGGATTGGTTCAATTTTAGGAAATGATCAGGGACCATAGATTGATTTGGAAAGGAAGGAATGATTAGTTCAGTTTGAAGTCATGAGCTAGGACCATAGATGGATAATCGACAAATATCTAGATTTGGAGAAATAAAGATAGAATAAGGTTGTTCATTAAACCTATTTCAAAATTTAAGGTGTTCTTAACAACCAATGATTGTATTCTACAATTTGTCTAATGATTAGAGCATCGGTTAGCTATTCGAAAAGTTTTAGGTTGCTTGTTAGGATCGTTAAAAGAAATGTCTTGGTTTTACTAGTTCTTCAAACATGCTCAAGATGGATAAGGTAGGGAACTAAATGAATTTCCCAATTTAAGGTGTCCTTCACAACCATAGGTTGTAATTTGTTAATTATTTATTCCTAGGAGAATTCACAATTCCTATCGGATAAAGTTCACAGGAAGAGTGTTAAGAAAGATAAGAGTACGCATCAGGTGATTATTTAGAATTAAGGGGGTCTGCACGACATGGTCCCTCACTAGCCTTTCATCTATCCCTAGAGTGTTGATAAACAATTATCCTTGACTCTCAGTTCTCACTTGATTTGATCAACCCCCTTTGAATTGCATTCCTACTTAGAATTGTTCTTTCTTGAAGTGATATTGAGTCATATCAAATTTGAAGCTATAAGACTTTCGTTGAAGTCTTAAAAGAATGATTAATAGATATGGCATGGAATCATATGATTGTTTGAAACATCCCACCATATGTAGGGATAAACAGAGTATTAGCATGTCATTTGATGGGTTCTAGGTTACTTTTTAGGACCTTTGAAAGCATAGTCTCAACTTCTCTACAAGAGCGCTCAAGATTAATATGTTGGGTATGAGGCAAGTTTCCCGATTTAAGTGACCTTCACGGCCACTGACTATATAGGTAATTTATCTGATCTTTAGAGCATCATATTGTATCAATAATACTGATAATATTGATAAGATTGGGCCCCAGAAAAGTTTCTCGATTTAAGGTGGACTTCATGACCAATGATTGTATCGATCAATTAGCTATTTCTCAAAAGAATTTTTTGTTTTTCAAAAGTGCTCAACATAGATAAGGTTGCAACTAGAAAAGTTTCCATACTTAAGATGGAATTTACAACTAGAGTGTATCTAAAAAATTTCTGCTCCCTAGAGCATCTCTTGAACACACGATGGTTCAACATTATAAGAATGGGATTTTCCTACTATATTTAGGGCTTTGATTGAGGTTCCTGTTTGTTGATAGGGCTTCCACAAGGAGTGACAGCTCAACTATAGGGCTATGTTGAGCGTGCCTAACTGAATGTAGGGCTTGATTTCAAGGAAACACCATTTGAGATAGGTCTTGAATGTGGATGGCTATTTAAGATAGGAATTGGTTCATTAGGAATGCCTATTTGAGATAGGATGCATCATATTTGTCAGAGTCAATCAATGTATGCCCATTAAAAATAGGGATTTAGCATATATGCCTATATGAGTATAGGGCTTTGGTTTGAATACCTATTTTAACATAGGGCTTTTGATCAAGATGGATCCTATTAATGATAGGGATCCAATCTGGGGCCTAGTTGAGTGTAGGGTTTAAATTGAAGGGAATGCCTTTTCAAGATAAGGCATGGTCAAAGGTGCCTACTGGATGTAGATCATAGATTGGAGGAAATGCCTATTTGGAATAGGGCTTGGACAAAGGTGCCTACTAGATGTAGGTCTTATTCTGGATGAAATGCCTATTTAGGATAGGGCTTCTGAAAATGCCTACTCGCATTTAGGGATTGGACTAGAGGGAATGCCAATTCGAGATAGGGCCAAGGGAGATGCCTACCTACATGTAGGGCTTGAATTGGAGGGAATTGATATTCAAGATAGGGCTTACAGAGATGTCTACCTCAACATAGGTCTTTTAAAGGGATGCCTACCATGTTATAGGGATTTGTTGGGAGTTCCTATATGGGACATGACTTGAGGTGATGCCTACATTAATGTAAGGCTTTAACAAGGGGAGTTTGCTAATCAGGATAAGGCTTCCATAAGTGGAGATGCCTATTTAGGATAGGGCTGAAAGCATGGATGTATCAGGGTCAAACTGAATCATGAGCTTTTGAATTTGAGTAGTATAGACCATAATCTAGGACTTAGGATCAAGATGATAGTTAGGCCTCTGGGGGAATTGAGAGATATATATATGTGAGTGTCTACATGGTATTTGGCTTAGATTGTTTAGATTACTACCTCAAGGTAGGATTTTGAGAAATGAAATGTCTATTTTGGATAGGACTTGAGAATAGGGGTTCCTATATCTAATAGGGCTTAAGTGTAGGTGCCTACCTGAGCGTACGGCTTTTTTACTAGAAGAAAAGGTGCCTACTGAGGATAGGGCTTGTGGTCTAGTTTAATGCCTTGGTCTAGGACCCAAAGAAATTGGCATATAAAGCACATGATTCCTCTAGTTTTAGGTCATGGTCCATGATCCAAGAAGATTGGACATGTGATCATGGGTTCAGTTTAATTTTAGGACATGAGCTAGGACCATTAAGGGATTTTGAAATGTAAAGCACTAGGTTCGTCTAGTTTTAGGTCATAGTCCAAGAACCCAAAAGTGATTGGAAGATATTGTTTGTATGGATGCACAGAGAGTCAACCATACGATGATTGTAGTGTGGCACTAGATATCCGATTTGATAATTGTAAAGGTAATTTTGTCTATTGTCTTTGTATCAACCATGAGATGATGACACAAACATAGTAGATTTCTAAATGATGATGGTACTCAATTACATATGTCTTAAGGTTTAGGACTTGAACAATGAGATCATATGTATGAAAAGAGTACATTAATTCTTGTTATGTCCCTAGACAAATATTATTGTAGAAGCAAAATAGAAAACAATAATACATAAGAATAGAGTGTTTGTTGACTAATGAAAGAGTCTCGTTAGAAATGATATATGACATCAGGTCAAACATAGGTACTTGTTAGAGAAGAATGTCCAACATAGATCCACCATGGGAGTGATACATGGAAACCACTGACTGGTAGTTAAAATTAGCACATAGAGTGATAGTGGTGATTGTGGTTCTTAGAGCTGAAGTCACTACACTCATCACATGTCCTTCAATGTATTTTGACATTATCCAACGTGGCCTTGAATAAGGGTCGCCATAAAGGTGATGGTCAAATACATTGTGACACATGGGGATTAATTGTGAGTGAAGTAGATGGGATTTGTCCCTCCTAATGGAGTTGATATCCTAGCCACTTGATAAGCATGACTGAGAAACATATGACCGTAGTCTTGTGAATCAATATAAGATATGTAAGCTCACATGCATCTCAAGAAGTATGCTCTCGTTCAAGGAACATGGATTGAATGTTAAGAGGATGACAATTCCATGCCTCGAGTTCAATCCTGATATTAGAGACAAAGAAACTATATGATCATTGTAACATTAATCATAGATCGTAGGTTGAAGTTGCTCTCCGACTTTCTAATTACTTGAGTAGAAATCATGTGTTTCTATATACCAATCATTGCTTTTGATGTCATAATATAGTTATGGACATGCACTTCCAATGTAATTTGGGATCTATAAGGTCACACACATAGGATACACCTGGAGTTTACTCATGAATAAGGTTTAACTTGATTACCATAGTGTTTCAGTATTCAATTTAAACAAGATTGGTTGAAAATTTGATGAAGTGGGAAATGAATGTACTAGTTCAAAATACGAACAGACCGGTTCAAATTATGAACCAACATGTTCAGATTGTGAATCGCCCAGTGCAATGATCAATAAGATTGGATCAAGGATTGATGTTGATGTCATCTTCTACATTAGTCGTCACATCAAAGACAATATGTTTGAGATTAGGAAAAAATATGAACCGACCTATTCAAGTGTTGAATCGATCATTTTACATGTTAAATGGCTCCTTTAGTAGTGAACCAACCAGTTTGTGGTTTGCAACATCAAGAAAATTAATGAAAATTTGTCTCTTTGACTCCCAATTGATCTGAAAACCCTGACATTGGCCCTCCTATAAATAGAGGGGCAGTAAAGGCTTTCAAGAGATGCAACAATAAGCTCTAACAATTGTTGTCCTATCATAGTTGTGATAACATGAGAGCCAGAGAAAGTCTTACCCATCAAAGAGAGATAACAAGGGACAGCAGTCAATGCTAGCATGTTGACATTGAAGGGGCAACTCCTTCCTATCAGTTCCAAAAGAACAAAATGAGTTGTTGGTGATCCTTTTGGACTACATAGAGGCATGGAGGTCGTTTCCACCCGATACTGTGATGTCTTCAACCTCCATCTGTAGTGCTACACTAGGAGGCCACCGTTGACAATTGTCTGAGTGTTGCTTGTGAAAGAAGCATGCCATTACAATGGTAATTGTTGGACTTGCTCCTAGGGCTATCAATGTGGAGGTCACTACATGTTTACCCATTATCCATACCATGTAGGGTAAGGGTAAGGGTAAAGGTTTTTGCTACTCGTTCCTTATTTACCCTTCCCCTTTCCCCACCACATAAAAAGGGGAGGGTAAGGTATGGACATTATCCATACCCATTTACCCTTTTAACCCTCTCAAATTTAACAAAGATATATAAGTATATAGAAGCTTATAGTTCAATTTTAACCCTATTTTTAATGGAAAGTTTTTGGGTTGTGGCTTGCTTTCTACCCCCACTCACACTCAAATTCTTGTAGTATATTATTGTTAAATGTTGAACCATTTTATAGAGTCGTGGAACAATGGGAAAAGGATGACCACACCACCTTAGAATAAGTTATTCTAGGACCACTGTCTAAACATATTACACAAGTATAATATCATCCTTCTTATATTCACCTTTCTGAATTTTAAGTTAAGAAAGATGTGACTTAATCTTTATCACCCTATGCATCACCTTAAAATAAGTTAGTTGTTTATAAAATTCATATCAAAATTACTCATATATCCTTTACCCTCCCTGTTCACCCTATGGGGAAGAGGGTAAGGGGAGAGTAAAGGGATTTCTAAGAAGGTATTACCCTTATGCTTCCCCGCTACCCTCTGGTGGATAAGGGTAAGGGTAGAGCCTTACCCTCCCAGTTGACATCCCTACTTTCTATAGGACTGGGTATATGCCTTACAACCTTCGCAATCTATAGTTGCTAATTCAATCTGTTGGTCAAAGGAGAATATGGAAAAAAAATTATTCCACTGCCATCTCTGTAGCCATATTTTCCTACAGTGTATCAGAGTCACAACAATTTACTATGTTTTAGGATTTAATCGATATGGTCATATTTTTGTTTTTTCATTTATTTTATAGCATACGATGTGAATATTTTAAATTACTAATGTGTATATCCAATTAAATACCACATATGATTCCAACATATGTATATATATGCAATTTATACACGTCTCCAAAAAAATATTTTGACGGTGTATGTCAGCATGGTTATGTCCAATACCCCTAGACATGTGTGCATGGTTGAATGGTTTATTCCTTCCTTTTTAAATTTAGTTTGCATATTGATCTTCTCTCTCTTTTCCATATGTAAGTTAATTCTTTCCTTCCTATATCCCCTCAAAAGTAACTCAAGGTTCCAACTTTTACAATGTAATAACTTAAATAGGAATTGGATAGTTCTATTTCTTATTTTGGAAAAGAAAAGGTGTTAGGAACCTGACAAGTCGACCGATTCAGAAGTCAAACCAATCAACGGGAGGACTGATGAGTCCAGACGACAGGAAGGTCGGTCGATCAGTTGGTGGCCCAACTAATCTCTTGGAGGAGTCAAGACACCGCTTGAGCTAGAGGCAATCAACCGATCTAAGAGACCAATTGATCGACCAGGAGGCCAACTGATCAACTCAACGATTGAGTGATGAATGCATATTCATACCAATTTTAGTTGCATTATCAGTCTCGTTTAGCATCTAAATCAATTGAACTTCATTAGACTTACTTTGTTTCAATCTACTTATAATTTGCAGTACAGAAACTTGTATGAAGATCATTGGATTCCTGCATATTCAAGAAGCAAGGATATTGGCTGCAAATGAGATAGTAGTGTCAATATCACATTTATGATCTATCTCATCAGGGTTGTAAAGTTAGAACATGGGGCACCACTAAGGACAGATTTTATAGGGGATGAGGAACAAATGCCAGAAGTGTGTGTGCATTATAGCAGGCCATGGGAGGTGGTATGTGACTCCCTGTGACATATGGTGTATAACTCCAAAGTATAACCTGCCTGGTAGTAAGGTTGCTCTTCTTGGGTATCTGGTTTGATTTATTGCCATAAAAAGTGTTTTAACTTTAGATGTAATGTAGATTACCAAATGGGGTTCCTAAGATCACATTGTAGTTGGTTATTTAGGCCTCTAACAGTTACTATATTGCACAGTCAACATTGTATTATACTCCACAGTCAGTAGTGTATTGTACTTCACAGTCAACACAGCTTGTTGGTGCTTTTTTCTATGGTCTCACCTGGGGGAAAATACAAATATTTAAGCTACTAAGGTCAGGTTTCTACTAGCACAAATAACCTATATTGTTTTAGGCATGGAACTCAATTTCTCTTTATAAGATCATTCCATGGGACGAACCAAATATGTTATCAATTTTAAGCTTCCTCATTTTTGTTACCTTTGTCAATTTAGTTGCAATTTATGCATACCTAAACCCACTTAGAAAGAGTTTGAACTTCTTCCTTGCATCAGGTCTTCTTTGGAAAGAATAATACATTAGTATTATGCATACTTTTTGTTCTTATTTCTACTGGAGATTTGTATGTTGGCCTTTCTACGTTTAGCTTTAAAGTGTGATTAAAAGGTTGGTTTCGTGGTTCCACTTTAAGCTGTATGACTTGCCCAATTATCAATTTATAGGGTCCAATGCAGTTTGATACATTAATAGTTTGATACCCCTAAATTACTAGTTTGATACTCCTATTTTTTGTATATTAATAGTTTCTTAGCAGCTAACTTGATATTAATCTGTATCTCAGCAAAGAGTAGCACAATAAACAATAGCTTATAAATATGAGGAGTTGAGAGCTTGTTTTTCGCATGTGTATAAGAAATGACTTTGCAATCTAGTGCTAACCCTGCTCAACTGTGATAAGAAGCTGAAATAATTGATTCTAAGCTATGAGAAAGAACATCTTCGTAAAAGGGAAACCCTGCTCAACCAAGTCAAGATTGTCTTGTTTATAATTTTCAATCCAACACATGCTCTTCTTCATGATGGTGTAACAACAACAAGAGCCCAAGCTATCACCAACTCATCGAACAAAAGAAGAAGACAATAAGGATGCTAAAACTGGCTGAGAAAGACACAACTCTTTCGCAAAGATGTTAGTAGACCACTGAATCATCGATATATGTATATCCTTTTCTTTGTACACATTGTGTAATAGGAGCAAGGTATACGTCCTCCCCATGTACATTCAACTCTTCATTATAAATGAAAGTAAGATTGTTGGCATAATGAGCATAACTTGCTTTAACTACTACAATGTTGTTACTAAAAGAGTTTGTGTACTACAAATTACACTATATATATATATATATATATATATATATATATATATATATATATATATATAGTCGAACAATGCATATATGTATGTGTACTAAATGACACTACATATGTAGCTAGATGCATAATCAACTATGTATATGTATGTAGTAATTGTTGCCTTTCCCTACACATTAAATACATATAAAATGTATTAACTTCATGGTTTTGCTACATACTGACTACAAATGCAATCGTAGTCATACATTTAGCTATAATTACGCTTACATTTAAATATGTAAGGACAATATCTAGCTGCGCTTTTGATTACATATGAATTTTTAGTGAATGGATTATCTAACTACATATTTTTAAAATATAGTTAAAGGCTTTAGCTATACGAGCATATACTACAATTTATATATGTAAAGAAATATGTAGGTAAATCCTTTAACTACAAAATATGGGGTTTTCGCTACAATTTTTTTATAGTTAAAGACCATTTTTTTGTAGTGTTAAAATGTTGCATGTACTGCTAATCATGCTTATCCAGATAGTTGTGCTTATGTTGTTAGATCTTCTTATGATGTTGATATGTTCAACAAATTAGACATGCTCATGTTGTTAGCTATGCTATGTCACTAGACTTGCTCATGATGCTAGATATGCATATGCTACTGAATTGTGTATATTGTCAACAAGATAAAGGATGATAGTCTGGCTAATGATGATATTTATTATTTGTTCCTTTATGTATTTTGTTAATCATCAGTACTGCTGAGCTTATTTGTTAAATCTGATTAAACTGCTTAATTATTTAATTACTAAAAAATGTTGTAATAAATAAATTTTGTTGGAGGTTATATCTCTTGCTGGGACATGGGTCTCACCCTTGTGGTTCACCACATTTTTTTAGGTAATCAGAAGTCACAAAAACAAACATGTGGAAGCAAAGAGGAGCTATAGTAATGAACCTTTGAGAAAGTTGATTAGATGTCTAGTGTGTCCTAGAGTCATCCCTGTACTCTCAGGTCCGGGCAGAAAAAGTTTGTATATGGTGTTTCAAACGAATCAGACTTTTGTTAGCATATTAATGCTTGTTTGTGTGGCATATACAAATATTGTTCTCCTATGCATATATGTTGTGGCTAAGGTGATAGAACAATTTTTATCAAATTCTTGGCTAAGTATGGATAAAAGAAAGATGTTGGGCTCTTATGCAAATGTTTCTGAGCAGGTGCTGACGTTGAAATCAATTTTAATTTACCCATATTTTTGGGTATGTGATTAATTAGTGATCGATTGTGCTTTATGTTTTGAGTAATCTCGTTTAGTGTAACGGGTTATCACATCCCAATTGTGGTCTCATCGCATGAGCCACCACTCATACTTGAAACCATTCATATTTCCCAAAAGTCTGGCAAAATGCTATTCTAGAGCTCCAAAATCTCCTCAATCTTCATCTATAATCATGCATGAGGCAAAAAGCTATCCTTTTTGGCGAAGCATCTCCATAATAATTTTACCTCTTGGTGATTAAATTCCCATACCTTTAGTCTTGAACCGAAAGACTACATAATTTTATTAATAATCTATGTCTCTCTCAATCAAATCACATATACATTTGAATGATTCGCTCTAACGTTGTGCTACTCATGCACATGTTCATCAATAATATACTTCATTAAAGGGTCTCTAACTCAGCTTGATCTTTTCAAAATAAAGCTTCACTATTCCTCCTTAAGTATACTTAATCCCTAATCTTGGATACAATTGCCAAATCTTGAATGATATATCGACTCATGCCCAAAGCACACAGACTCCATTTGATCCAAAGAATTTTCTAGCTTGACTGAGATGTCACCCAGTAGCATGTGATACACCCATCTTTACCTACCCTACACCAGCGTGCTGGACCATGACCTTAAATTAGGCCATCAGTGTGCCTTCACTTTCATATCTTTTTATGGTCCTAGACCACAACCTCAAACTGGTCCATCACTACACCTTCACTTTCATATCTTTTGATGGCCACTGACTACGACCTAATATTGGGCCATCACCCTATGTGCCCACACTCACATTTGTATGGTCCTTGACGACAACCTTAAATTGGGTCATCACCTGGATTTCACAACCACATCTATATGCTTCTAGAATACGACCTAAAACTGGATCATCACCATGCCTTCACACCCGTATCCAACCACAGTCTCTATCTCTGAGCAGGTCAATTTATCCCTAGATACCACTCTATATTGTGAGTGTTTCTCTCATAAGATCTCCCCTGAGGAGAGAGGAATCTCACACACCTGTATCCAGCCATATTCTCTAGGTCTGAGAGGGTCTCCTTATCCCTAGATACCCCTTTTATCTTGTGAGTATTGTTGTCATAAGATCTCTCATGAGAAGAGAGGAATCTCACACACCTATATCCAGCCATGGTCTCTGGGCTTGAGAGGGTCACCTTATCCTCAAATACCCCTTTACCTTGTGAGAATTTATCTCATAAGATCTACCCTAAGGAGAAAAGAGTCCCACACACCCATATTCCACCACAACTCTAATACTAAGAGGGTCACCTTGTTCCTAAGTACCTTTTTATCTTGTGAGCATTTCTCTCATACGATACTCCCTAAGGAGAGAAGAATTTCACACACCCATACCCAAACATAGTCTATAGTCCCCAGTGGGCCACCTTGTCCTTTGATATCTCGTTTGCCTTGTGAGTATTTCTCTCATAAGTTCTCATATGAGAAGATAGGAATCACACACACCCATATCTAGCCACATTCTCTAGCATTGAGTGGGACTCATTCTCATTGGATATCCCTTTTCAATGTGAGAATTTATCTCATAAAATATCCCTTGAGGAGAGAGGAATCACACACCATGTATCCAGCCATAGTCTCTAGCCTTGATGGGTCACCTTGTCCTTGGATACAACTTTTACCTTGTGAGAGTTTCTCTCATAATATTTCCTCTAAGGAGAGAGAAACCTCACACATCGATCCCCAACCACAGTGACTAGACCCAAGTGGGCCACCTTGTGCTTAGATCCATCCCAACTTACCCATTACAGCGAACAACCACAATCTGCATGCTTTATCATGATGCTACAAGACATATCTCTAGACAAGATTGAAATTATCCTTCCATATAGCTCAATCTAGGGGCATGTTCCTCTCTCCATATCATGTATCTAACAATATATGTTGATACATGAACAACCCCTTTCCATGCAATGGGATACCTTTCATATTTTGACATGATTTTTGTCCTCTTCTCCATGCAAGGGGCATGTTACGTTTGACTATCACAATTTTGAAACCCTCTTTCATGCAAGTAATTGTTTCTCTTGAATCCTACAGATAATGTTGGGGACACAAAAAACACGATTCCATGTGTTTAATCCTCTTTCCTAACAAAAGGGATTGTTTGTTTACGACCATGTTTCTTCCCTTTTAAACTACTTGAGACATAAGGGGGTAGGTTCCCTATAGGTCACTCGAGCCTAACAACCAATCATTCCACCCTCAGCATAGAGGAGGACATCAGAAAAGTCTTATGAAGCAAACACTTATTGACAATTTTGGAAAGCTTCTAGACATGACAAGCACCAACGAACAATCCTACATTAGCAAGGTGATGAAGACACTAGTTGAAGACTCTCATGATGAACTAGAAACCCAGGTCAACATTGGATCCATCTGTTGACTTGAGAGTTATACATTGTCCATATTTTGATAATGACTTAACCATTCCATTCATATTTATCTAATATGTTTGTTTAAGATTGATTTTGAGCATTGATTACTTGAAAAGGATCAAATTCACCAAGCCCTAGCTTGTTCAAATTCATGTCAAAAGCAATGCAAATGTGAAACTTGGGAAATCACTACAAACCACCTTAGAATATTTTTTGTAATTAGTTGTATTGATGATATGACTTGTAACTAAGATGCGAAAAAATTAGGGACACTTACTTCCTTCGTTTGATCACTTAAAATAATTTGAAAAATTTGTCACAACAACTTTATCTATTAAGTTTGAATCTCGATCGATCAGTGACAGATTTCACAAATGATTGGATTAGTCGAGTTGTACACTCATAAAACTCGACCAACTAACTTTCTAACCAAAGTTGATTTTAGATGATCGGTCGAGTTACCCAGGACAAACTCGATCGATAGTTTGAAAATTGGCTTTGTTAGATAGTGGATCAGTGAAGTTACATTTATTAAAACTTGACCAAATACACTGTATAGAAAACATAGAAAAAATGATTTCAACCATTGGAGAGTTGTTAGAAATGAAAATAGATTCATTAAAAGTTGTAAAATGGAAATTTTTTGTTCTTAAGTGATCCCACACTCAAAAGAATACCCCAACTATAAATAGGACGTCTTGGAGTTCATTCCAAGGTTGCTCATTTATTCTATCCTTGGTCCTTGCTATAGTTGAGTGTGCTAAGCACCTTTGAGCCCCTTTCTCTCTCTCATTTATAAAGATTTTCATGATTATTAGTGAGTTAGGCATGTTATAAGAGAGCTAACTTATTGTTACCTTATAAATCTCTCCATCCTTCCATCTTCCCAAACCCCTTTCTCAAAGAGAAAAGGTTGAAGTGATCTTCTCTGAGTGAAGGAGGAGTTAATGTTCTTCTTCAAGGATGAAGAAGGTGTGAAGATCTTCTCCAAGTGAAGGAGGAAGCTCCAAGGATCTTGGTGGGTAAATTGTCAAGGATGAAGACTTATTACAAGGAGGAGATGTCCTAGGAGAAGGAATCGAACTGCTTGTAAGAGTGGGTAAGACCTGTTATGAGGTAGAAGACTAGCTCTCGGATAGGTAAGCCCTTGGATGTAAGGTGGTCTTATTGTATTTATTATAATGGAATATAAGTATACATAGGTTGCAAAGTCCTAGAGGTTGACCTCTCTAGGTAGTGGACTGATGATCTTCTAGTTTGGATATTGGAACCACTCTAAATACATTGTTAAAGTGTTTGTTTCAATATCTCTGATCCTTTCTATGCTTGTTTAGATAGGACCTCAAATTTACTTTTAGCATTTGGTTTAAATTGATATAATTTGAAGGTCTAACTATTCTTGTGCAAGGTTTGAAGCTCTATGCACCTCCCCTCTAGAGGCCTAGATCTAGAAAGTGGTATCAGAGCATGGATCTTCTCCAACAAATCTCCTACGAGACGAGAAGATGGGTGAGAACCTACTTGGTTCCCTCAACCTAGAGGGAAACTTATCCATGCACCCCGCGGTCTTCGACGACATCAACCTCCTCTATTAGAAGTGGCAGATGCAATTCTACATTCAAGAAATGAATTTTGACATGTGGAAAGTGATGATTGCACCCTACAAGGAGATGGTCAGATCTATAGGTACTTGAGATCATGAAGCATTAAAGGCAGAACATCTCAATGCCAAAGCAATTAGAATTCTCTATGTAGACCTCACTCCATCCAAGTTCAACCACTTCCCCTCATGGGACAGAACCTATGATATATGGACAAGTTATGCATCACCTATGCAGACACAAAGCAAGTGAAGGAGGCAAAGATATACATGTTGAACAAACTCCTAGAGAACTTCAAGATGGGGAAGAAAGAAGGAGTGGCCAAGATGTATTCAAGACTCAACGTCATCATCAACAACCTAGCTACTTTGGGACATACTTTGGATAGAGGATCAATCAAATCAAAGATCCTAAGGTCCTTCCAAAGAGATGGGAGTCAAAGGTGACCTCCATAGAAGAAGTAAGTAGTCTTGGTGATCTTCCAACCAAGGAGCTTATTGGAAATCTACAAGCTCATGAGCCAAGACTTGACAAGAAAGAAGAGAAAGCAAAGCAAGAAGGAAAAAAAATCAAGATCAAAGATAGTGCCTTTAAAGCTCAAGTGGAGGTTTGCATTCTTCAAAAATAACCTGCTTGCTGGATTTCTCCTTCCTCCTCTAGTGAAGATGATGGCCCTAGTGAGAATGAAGCCAACTTATAAAAGAAAAAACACTTTCAAGGGAAGCAATCTTCTTCATTTACTCCAAGGTTCTACAAGTTTTGTCAAAAAGGGCACTACGAGAGTGAATGTCTTAAGGCTAGAAAGTCACACCACAAGAGCAGCTCCAAGAAGGAAGAAGACAACAAGTGTGATAACCTAGATTTTTGGAGTTTTAATAACTAATACAATAATTGAGAGACAAGCATTCTATGTAAGATGTCAAATACCAAATTGAGGAATTGGTAATGCAATCATGGATTCCTTCACCCAAATTAGGTGTTTTGAGATACAATAGAAGGCTATGAAGCCTAATCGAATTCAATTGTGAATTAATACCCTTACTAATAAATTAAGCTCTCATGAGACCAATCCTTCATTTAGTGATCCAGTGAGCAGTGAACTAATTTTCTTTTGAGGAATTATGTATATATGAATCAATGTTAGAGTTTGATGTCAACCTTGATTAATTTGGCTTATCAATTTCTTTTGATACCATCTCTAGTATCTTATAAAGATAAATTACATGAAATATGACATATAGCCAATTGACATGGCCAACATTCGGATTTTAACTCCAATTTTACATCATAGCTACATCATGACATCATTAAGCTACTCCTAAAATTTTATTGCATTTAGATTAACCAATTGGGATTTATGGACATTTGAAAATAATACACCTAATACCACCCTAGACCTAAGTTGCTATATATGTGTGACATTTGAATGACACGCTGTATTGATTTTAAGGCTGGGAGCAGACACTTATGCGGCTCACACCCCAGCCATCCAATCTGACTGATCACAGATCAACTGGAATCGACGGCTAGGACTCTGTCTTCAACCTCTCGCAAAGAGCGGGGAGAAGAAAAGGGAACCCGACCCTCGTCCAGGCGTCACCTCACCCCTCGTCACGAAATATCATCTGAGCAGACTGATTCCCCTCGCCAAATTGAGGTCAAAGAGCCTACACATGACTCCCCTCGCCCTCAGAGTAGGGAGAACGACCTCCCCGTCCTTCGCTCTTCTCACTCCGGTGGCGGCCGAAGAGTCCCCAAACTCACTCAGACCCCAAAACCTACCCTGAGGGCCTATAAAAACACCCCCTTGACATCATTGACGCCCTCTTTTACAATAACCCCCTATTTCCCGACCCTCACCAACACCAGATACATCTACCTGACCTCGGATCCTCAGCGGCACCGCCGCACTACCTATGGGACTTTCCCCTTCGTGTCACCTCCTCCCTTCAAATCTTCGCTCCCTCTATCATCGTGAGGTCGTGGAGACCTCAGGCGACACCTTTTCGTCCGTGTTTGGAGCTTGCTGCTCCCTTTCCCCTCGGCTCCAGTGAGCTCTCCACCACCCCCATCAACCTGATGGTTGTTTATCGAATGAAGAGGAATTGAAGGCGTGACACTGAAGAGGTACCAGTGTGGACCCACCTGGACCAATCAGTGGACGCCATCTCAGCAAGTCTCTGCGCAAAACAACTGAAGCCAGAAGCAGTGAACCAAGCCCAGACCAGCATAGGACCAGCCGGCTTGAAGCCAAACTGGGCGGGTCCAGGAGAAAGAACAACGCTACCCTGAGAAGCCACGTGGCAGCTCCTGATAGGCCACACCAGGTAAATGTCTTAGTTATTTCACAGTTCTTACAAAATTCATAGAAATTAGCATGCTTATCAGAAAAATATGTATAATATACCGAAATTCTCAGAACAATTAGTAGAACACAATGAAAGCATAATATCAGGATTTATAAGAACTAATGATAGTAATATCATGTAATGTTTGTAATGATTGTTTCATAGATAATAAATATCAAATGATGATATTAAATTATGGAAAAATGTCAGTAAGTCCATAACCATGTTTATAATGCACCTGATTTCAGTTATGGTCATGTTATGACATGAAGTCATGTATTTTGCTTAATATGACTAATTAGGGCTAATAACCCTATATAAATTGTAATTAATGCATACGAGCTCGATAAATGATGAAACTTACAGAATACCCTCATATCTGTAAATGGAATATAATATATAAATCTGAGATCAGTTATATGCATAGAATTCATGTTATATGAAGATGACCCTTAATACATGAGTTGTAACCCTAACTGGAATAATGTATATAAACTAGGGTTATTATGTGCACAAAAAGGATATGAAACCTAATATTTAGATAATGGATCATAATCTGGAAAATGACATCAGTAAGTTAAATATAAGACAATAATGCAAGTAAATGTTGGAATATCCTAATGAGATAATATGAACCCTAATGAGTACGACTAGGGTTAAGATGATGAGAATCTGATGATAGTATGTGGTCCTGTCTTAATCACGTGATGACCAGACTTCTAGATGATCAAGGATAAGTTAGAAATCTCTGAACTCAGGTACGTGGGTTTATTTAATTATATGACTATGGTTTTCTTGCTTGCAATCATGATATGTATGTATGCTCTCTTCTATTTGCAAATATTGGATGTAGTATTGCTATGTAGTACTCGTTGTTTTGTCACTTGAAAACATAATTGATGAGTAGATGTTTTGTAGTTATTTAAGGTATTCATTATCCCCCTTACGAGGGAATGGATTAATGTTGGCTAGTACACCTCCCTATAGCACACAGTGTACGGGGAGTTTCCCTAGGGTACTTGGTACATGGGGATGGGCCCAATATTTATGTTTTGGTACTAGTCCACCTTAAAAATGCAATTCATCTACGAAAATGACTTAAATTGGCGTATTTCGCTTAATATGGAATTTTTTTCTATGATTTTCTTTCCTTCTACAAATATTTTTCAAAATTATGAAAGCCATAAATATATGTATCTTTCTGCCCATGTACACAACACCTTGTGTGTTGATTTGTTGTTTCACGTATGTTTTAGGTTCAGAGATAGCATGGGAGGAAAAGTACAGGATGTGAGCAAGTTGTACAGGTTGTACCTATTGTGTAGATCCTAGTTTAGCATACATGTTTTTAGATTGTAGAATCTTCATTCAATATGTAATTGTAAATCATTGTGTAATAATTCATGTTGTATAAATATGCATGTTGAATGTTGAGTATGTTATGGTTGCATGTTCATGTATGCGTATTATGCTTCCGCATCGCTTTCTGATATGATTGGATGATGTTCTCGAATTCTGGCCTCTCATTCCCAATAGGGTTTGGAGAAGCCAAAATCCAGGGACGTCACAACAAGAAAGATAGAAAATACAAGACGAAGGAAAAGAAGGAGAGGAGGAAAAAATATGCCTTTCATGCCTCTTGGGAAGGCTCATCCTCTAGTTTCTCAAACTCTGATGAAGATGGAGAATGCCACCTTGCCCTCATGTCCTCCACAACTAAATACATTTGTGAGGTAAGTGAGGTAAGCTTGCATGAGTTTGCTAAAGAAACTCTTTGGACATGCTTAATGCTACTCATTCTTCTTATTCCAATTATAAATCTAAAAAGAAGAGATTGGGTTTAATTATTGATGATTTGTATGCGAAGCTTGATATTCTTGACCTAAATGAGAAAATTCATTTTGAGATCATTGATTCATTGCAAGGCCAATTTCTTGACATTGAGCTCCAATACAATGGTATTGAAGTAGAGAATGGTGTCTATCTTAAGAACATTGCCTCTCTTAAGGAAGATAACTAGAAGTACCATGATGAGCTTGAGTTACTCAAAGATGATAACTTAAGCTTATTAGTGATGCTCGTAGAGATGAAAGAGATATTTATCTCCAAGAAATTCAATTTCTTAAATATGAAAATGATAGGTTACTTTCTCAAGTTAATGATTTATCTTATAGATCTATTTTGCCTAGTAATGATGTTGCTTCTATGACTCTTGAAAAGGATTCATATTTGACTAAAGACCTCTATATAGAGGCCTACTTTGTACATGCTAGAGTTGATCTTGCTAGTTTGTCTACTATTGTTATCTCTCTTACTGATGATAATCAAAGACTTAGAGCCTCTCTACAGAAATTCCTCAAAGGGAAGAACTCCCTAAATGAAATCCTTGATCATTCTACCAAACAAATTGGTACTAGTGGTTTGGGATTTGTAGGGGGAGTTCCTAAGGGAATGATTAAGGAACCTCTTTTCTTCCATGGAGAGTCTTTAGGATCAAAGAATCCTATGATTTGTTCACATTGCAAGAGTGATGATCATTATTCTACTTATTGTCCATACAATCCTAAGGGGACCAACCCAAAGATGAAATGGGTCCCCAACCTAACACCAGAGCCCAAAGTTTGAATTGGGAACCAAAATTCACCTTTCTTGTAGGAAAAAGGAAAATGAATTGTTAATAGTGGCTGCACAAAGTACATGACAGGTGATATAAGCCATTTCAATAATTTCACAAAGAACAAACAAGGGTCGGTTACATTCGGGGACAACAAAAAAGGTAAGGTAAATTATGTGATAATGGTTACCTTGTGCTATTTACTTCATTTGAATGCTTGCCCCTAGATTCCCTTCCTACAATGTCATATATAAGGGAACTAGGAATGGCAATCTTTATGAAATTGTGCTTGACTCTATTAAGCATGTTCTTGATAGATGCCTTGTAGTCAATTTGAATGATATTTCTCTTTGGCATCAGCGGCTAGGTCATGTAAATATGCATCAATTGAAGAAGTTGAGTAAAAAGGCCTTGGTCAAGGGACTTCCCAAATTGGATTTTGAAAAGGATAAGGAATGTCAACCTTGTACCCAAGGAAAGAAAACAAAGTCCTCCTTCAAATCCAAAGGTGTCCTTAGTACCAAGATAGCTCTTGAACTTCTCCATACTGATCTATTTGGACCTATGAGAACTCAATCACTTCGTGGTTCCCAGTATTATCTTGTTATTGTTGATGATTTTTCTCTATATACTTAGACCTTCTTTCTCGTTTCCATTAGCGATACTCTTTATGTTTTATATAGCATTTGCAAGCGAGTTGAAAAAGAAGCTACTTGCCACATTGTTTCTATCCATAGTGATCATGGGGGAGAATTTGAAAGTGATTTTTTGAACATATTTGTCAAGAGTTCGGATATGCACATAAATTTTCTTCACCTCAAAAACCAAAACAAAATGGGGTTTTGGAGAGGAAGAACATGTCACTACAGGAAATGGCTAGGACCATGCTTCTGGAATATGACACTCCAAAGAAGTTTTAGGCCAAAGCTGTTAGTACTTCATGTTTTATGGTAAATTGGGTTTTACACATCCTTCTTTGAAGAAACCCCCCTATGAGCTATGACGTGGTAGGAATCCTTCTATCAAGCATTTTTCATGTTTTTGAGTGTCCTTTTTTGTTTTGAACATGAAAGATTCTCTTGACAAGTTTGATCCAAAATCATACTAGGCTTTCTTTCTAGGCTATAGTGCTACTACCAAGGCTTATAGAGTGTATAATGTTGATCTATCTAAAGTAAAAGAATCTATAAATGTCAATTTATTGAGACTAACCCCTCTTTGTCCATGGATATTGCTAACAATGATGTTGCAGATGAAGTAATTCCTATCTTAAAAGAACTCAACATCACTCAAAAAGGAAAAGATGTGGCCACTCAAGAAGAAGAGATAGATGAAGACAAGAACGATCCAACCCCACACTTTGTAAAGAATCATCCAAAAGAGCTAATCATAGGTGACCCCTTTGAAAGAGTGAAGATGCGGGCTGCCTACAACAAAGAACAAACCAACAATATCTTCACCTCACAACTCAAGCCAAATAATGTCAAATAATCTCTTAGGGATGATGAGTGGATCCTAACCATGCAGGAAGAACTGGAGAATTTCAAGAATAAAAAAGTGTGGACTCTAGTGCCAAGACCATGTGATCGAAAGATCATCGAAACCAAGTGGGTCTACCACAACGAGCTGTATGAAAGTGACAAGGTGGTAAGAAACGATGCAAGGTTAGTGACTCAAGGCTACAATCAATAGGAAGGTATAGATTTTGATGAAACATATGCACCTCTAGCTAGACTTGATTCAATTAGAATGTTGCTTGCTTAAGCTAGTTATAAGAATTTCCTTCTATATTAAATGGATGTTAAAAGTCCATTTTTGAATGGTACAATTGAGGAGGTAGTGTATGTTGCACAACCCCTGGGCTTTGAACATGATAACCTACCTAACCATGTCTATCTGTTGCAAAAATCTCTCTATGGTCTTAAACAAGCACCTCAAGCTTGGTATGAGAAACTAAAAAACTTTTTGTTAGATCATGGATATATCACGGGAAAAGTAGATTCTACCTTGTTAATAAAACACACTTCTAACAATTTTTTTGTCATTCAAATTTATGTTGATGATATCATTCTTGGCAGAACTAATCTTGATCTTTGTAAGGATTTTAGTGATCTTATGTAGAGTGAGTTCAAGATAAGCATGGTGGGGGAGCTTACATTCTTCCTTGGCTTTCAAATCAAGAAAACAAAGAATAGGAACTTCATCAACCAAAGCAAGTACATGAGTGAGCTACTTAAGCACTTTGGGATGGAGAACACAAAGCCAATGGACACCCCCATGTCAAACACTGCCAAGCTTGATAAAGATGAAGAAGGAGAAAAGGTAGATGAGAAGCTCTATAGAGGTATGATTGGAAGCTTACTTTATTTAACTGCCTCTAGACCTAACATAATGTTTAATGGTGGCTTGTGTACTCACTTTCAATAAATTCCTAAGAAATCACATCTTATAGCTGTTTAGTGGATTTTGAGGTACTTCGCCAAAATCCCAAACTTTGGACTATGTCATCCTAAGTCGAGGGACTTTACTCTTACTACTTATAGTGATGTTGATTATGTAGGATGTTCAATTGATAGAAAGTGCAAAAGTGGCACTTGCTTCCTCCTAGCACCATGATTGGTATCTTGGTTTTCTAAGAAACAGAGCACAGTGGCTCTATCAACTATTGAGGTTGAATACATTGCTATAGGAAGTTGTTGTGTCTAGGTTCTATGGATGAAGCAAATGCTCTAAGACTTTAACATTTGGTTTGATGCTTCCCCTATCTACTGTGATAATAATAGTGAAATCGATTTATCTTAAAATCCTATATGACATTCTAGAGCAAATAAGATAGACGTTCATCATCATTTTCTTCATGATGACATTGACAAAAAGGATATTTATATCAAACATGTAGACATGGTAAATCAGTTGACGGACATTTTTACTAAACCTCTAGCTTGAGAGCAATTTAATTTTATTAGATCTAAACTTCTCATAACTACTTTGAATGATAATGATCTTCCATCTAAATAGTTTTTATCTATCCTATATGCTTTGCTCATGTCTTGATCACCTTTGCTTGCTAAAGTGCTAAAATTTCATATTC
This sequence comes from Alisma plantago-aquatica, assembly GCA_963693085.1. Taxonomy (NCBI): domain Eukaryota; kingdom Viridiplantae; phylum Streptophyta; class Magnoliopsida; order Alismatales; family Alismataceae; genus Alisma; species Alisma plantago-aquatica. Next base: position 545,882,696 of record OY856410.1, on the reverse strand, counting down.
TTATGCCTTATTTTTCATTTGTTTTGGGTATTTTTTCAAACGATTGTTTTATCACTAAATAGTACCCAATGATGAGTGATATTTGCTTAAGTATGTCTAAAATGCAAAATGAACCAGACAAATAAATTTCATTAGCACTCAAATGGCTAGAATCTAGAATTTCTAAGTTTGGGAAAGAACTTCTGTCGGTCAAGAAACTCGACTGAATGGCTTTATTCATAAGCCCTCGGCCACCAATCAGTCAAATTGCCAACTTGACTTATTGGTGGCCGATGGCTTATGAAAAAAGCCATTCAGTCAATTTTCTTTCTCACAAAACTTGACCAATTGTCAGGATGGATAAATTCTTAAGCAGGATTCAGCCCACTATTCTCCCTCTCAACTAGAGAAAACTCGACTGATCCTCACTCCAGCTCTCTTAAGCTCTCAACCATAGCCTCGACCTTCCCTCTCCTAGCCCTGCCACACCCTTTGTTGTTGTTGGACCTACCCTTGGAGTGATACCTCTTCCTTCTAGCTACCCAGAGTGCCAGTCTTGGCACTTCTACTCCCACTTTCCCTTAGGCCATGGAGCTCCATGATCTTGGCATGTCTTAGGATGAACAGAATGTTGTTTGGCCCGTTCGTGGTTTTGGTCTTTCTATCGATGAGGAGATGCCCAACCCGAATGATGAGGAAGCTATTGTTGTTGATGACGAGGCCACTGAGGATGATGGCACTGACACTGGTTCTGATGGCTCTGGTGTTGAAGGTAAAGTTGCTTACTCTACTGCACCTTTAGATGAAGATGAGGACTACGAGCCTGCAGTTGACGAGGATGAAGCTGATGATGACCCATTGGACTCTGATAGCCTAGATGTTTAGATGTATTAGTTTTTATCTCTTATATGTTGATCATATATATCTTTCTAGACTATTTTGTACTAAAGACATATGTGCACATTATCTGAGTTGTACTATTTCTATCATCATGTTGGTTTCATATTTGGCTTGTATTTTGTTTTGAGAACATGCTTATGTATTGTAATGTTAATTGTATCATAGCTCTATGTGTGATCTATCATATGAGTTATTGGTATGCTTTCCATATTTTGATTATGACACATGTTGCTTGTTTCTCTCTCGTTTCTGTTTGATGTGTGTTATGTGGTTGCATGTTTTATCTTGTGGTTACATGTTTTTGCTTGTTCTTGGAGAAGTCCTATTTTTGTTCTCTTCTCCCCGCTTCCTTTTTTATAATTCCCAAAGGGGGAGAGAAGTTTGATATTTTGAAGCTCAACCATATTTATCTTACTACCTATATGATCATTTTCTTATCTATGTTTTATCAAGTGACTTGCTAAAGGACCATGTAGTATACATGTTATATAGCTTTTTGTAGAAATAATAACTATGCTATGCAGGTAAGAGTGAGCATAGATTGAGGGGGAGCAATTCACATTGTTAATATTATGGATCTCCTTGCAATTCACAAGGACAAGATATAACTTTACCTATCCCATTTTAATATGTTGAGGAATGGTTTGAGAGTATGTTGACTTGAGAGTTATACACTGTCCCTCTTTGGATAATGACTTAACCATTCCATTCATATGTATCTAATATGTTTGTTTTAGATTGATTTCTGGCATTAGGTACATGAAACAGATCAAATTCACCAAGCTCTAGCTTGTCCAAGTTTAAGCCAAAAGCAATGCAAATGTGAAATTTGGGAAATCACTCCAAACCACCTTAGAACATTTTGGTAATCATTTGTATTTATGATATGACTTGTAACTAAGATGAAAAAAAATCAAGGACACTTAATCCCATCATTTGATCACTTAAAATATTTTTGGAAAATTTGTCACAACAACTTTATCAGTCGAGTTTGAATCTCGACCAATCAGTGATGGATTTTTGGATATAATAGGATCGATCGAGTTGTACACTCATGAACTCGACTGATCAAATTTTTGGCCAAAGTTTATTTTATCCAATCAGTCGAGTTAGCCCAGGACAAACTCAACTGATAGTTTGAAAATTGGCTTTGTCACATAGTGGATTGGTCAAGTTACCTTTATAGAAACTCGACTGAGTACACTATATGAAAAATGTAGAAAACGTGATTCTAACTATTGGAGAGTTGTTAGAAATGAAAATAGATCTGCTGTAAGTTGTAAAATGACTATTTTGTGTTCTTAAGTGATCCCACACACAAAGGAACACCCCCAACTATAAATAAGACCTTTTGGAGTTCATTTCAAGGTTGCTCATTCATGTCATCATTGGTCCTTACTATATTTGAGTGTGTTGAGCCCCTTTCTCTCTCTCATTCAAAAAGCATCTCATGATTATGTGTGAGTTAGGCATGTTGTAACAGATTTACCTCATTGTTACCTTGTAAATCTCTCCATCCTTCCATCTTCCCAAGCCCCTTTCTCAAAGAGCAAAGGCTGTAGTGGTTTTCTCTGAGTGAACGATTAGTTGTTGTTCTTCTTAAAGGTTGAAGAAGGTGTGAAGATCTTCAAGTTAAGGAGAAGGACTAGGTGAAAGATCCAAGGAGCGTTCTTAAGTGATCCCACACTCTAAGGAACACCCCCAACTATAAATAAGACCTTTTGGAGTTCATTTCAAGGTTGCTCATTCATGTCATCCTTGGTCCTTGCTATAGTTGAGTGTGTTGAGCCCCTTTCTCTCTCTCATTTAAAAAGCATTTTGTAATTATGAGTGAGTTAGGCATGATTTATTAGAGCTACCTCATTTGTCACCTTGTAAATCTTTGCATCCTTCCATCTTCCCAAGCCCCTTTCTCAAAGAGCAAAGGCTGAAGTGATCTTCTCTGAGTGAATGATTAGTTGTTGTTCTTCTTAAAGGCTGAAGAAGGTGCAAAGATCTTCAAGTTAAGGATAAGGATAAGGTGGATGATCCAAGGAGCTTGGTTGGTAAGTCCTCAAGGCTGAAGACTTATTGCAAGGAGGAGATGTCCTAGGAGAAGGAATCAAGCTGCTTGTAAGAGTGGGTAAGACCTGTTGTGAGGTAGAAGACTAGCTCTTGGATAGGTAAGCCCTTGGATGTAAGGTGTTCTTATTGTATTTATTATAATGGAATATAAGTATACATAGGTTGCAAATTCCTAGAGGTTTACCTCTCTAGGTAGTGGACTGATGATCTCCTAGTTTGGAGATTGGAACCACTCCAAACACCTTGTCCAAGTGTCTCTTTCAATCTCTCTCATTTTTTCTAAGTTTGTTTAGATATGACCTCAAACTCTCTTTTAGAATTTGGTTTATATTGATATAATTTGAAGGTCTAACTATTCTTTTGCAAGTTTTAAAGATATATTCACCCCCCCTCTAGAGCCATAGATCCAACACCATCCATCAGTCATGATGGGATGATGAACCACATGTCATCCGAGACACTTGAGTTCAGTTGAAAGAAGAAAGTCAAAGCTAACATGGGTCAACCAAAGCCACACATGCAAGTGTTCCCCTTTGCAGGTCATGTACAAATATCATCACCATACAATTTACAGGGTGAACAACTACACTGTCTTGTATGACTCCCACCAATGGTTTACTAGCGCAAGAATGTTACATATGAGCATCAGTAATAGGAGACATCTATGACACACACAATCACTCCACAAACCATCCTAGAATATGATTAGACAGAAGAATATTGTGAGTAATAAGAAGTCATTCTTTATCAAGGTAGAAGGCAAAATCTACAGAAGGTTAGAAGACTACAACTACAATGAATAATAAGAAGTCTTATGTAGTCAATCTTATAGTGCACCTCAATTGCCACCTTGAAACTTTCCTCTAGTTCTAGGACCTTATGGGTATCCAACTCATCTAGGCTTAGTCACAATAGTGATAGTCATATTTTTCTCAGAGTTTTGACATGTTGTTGATTCATAGTATGATAGAAATCATATAAAAACGTGGAGATCTAGGTTTCTTGATAGAAGAATATAACACCTTCATAGGTCACCACAAAAAGATCACAAATCATGATTGCCAAATCATGACAAAGGAGATACATTATACAAAGTGAATCTTGATCCCACTATTGTCAAATAGGAGTTTCCAATTCTAAAGTCAAAAAGAAGTTTCACATGCTTAGGAGCCTCTCTCAGTAGCATTCATCCACTAGTCAAGCCCTTTTTGAAGTTTCCAACCATAAAGGAGCCTCATAATCCTCTACCAAAGAGCTACAATCCCAATGCTCACTGTGATTATCACCACATCTTGGGGCACAAAAAAAGCACATGTATATCCCTCAAAAACAAAATTTAGGACCTAATCAACATATGTTTGGTCCTAATGGATGCCTTTGCAGAGGTCACTCCTGAGCATGTCATCAAAGAGGTAGTGCAGTCATTGAATTGATTGAATCCCTACTCAAGCCAAACCATAAAAGAATGCACCAACCAATGTTGTTAGAAAGTTGATTAAGCATCCACTCAAGCCAGAGCTTTGCTAAAGAGAAGTGAGACACATAGATGTCACGAGCCACAAAGCATTTGGTAATCATGATGATATATCTAACCATTTTTTCTTTAATAAAATAGAAATAAAAAATAAAAAAATAAAAATGGAAACCAGCAAAACATTCAAAATAAAAAAAGTCAAAATAAAAATGAAAAAAATCAGAACATTTAGAATGGAAAAAATAATCAAAATTCAAAAAATCACTTAATCTACTTTAGTGTCTGGATGCGTCCCCCCATGCACCCTGAAGCAGAAGGGTCAAAGTAGAACAATAGGGTATAGTACAGAATGAGAAAGACCATCATCTCGAAGACCCAATTGTTTGCATACCTAATCTCACCCATAAAAGTCACTTATCCAATGAAATCGTCTAAAGTTACAATTGTAGGATGAGACCATATTTCAAAACCAACAAATTTCCTTTTCTAAGTCTTCTTAAATTGAGTACCCCATAGGAGAATTAGAATAGACCAACAAACCTAGGACATCCTCAAACAAACTTAGGGGTCATTCTCAACATGAACTTTAATGTTTAAATAGGACCTCAACCTTGATCATTGGGCCAACAAATACAAGTCAACTAGATGATAAGGAGATTTGGATCGCTTATGGTGTTGTTTGTGTCTCACCATCTTACATGTTGATCTAGCCAAGGGATCACAAATGGGGAACCTTCTCTAGGAAACTTCCATTAATCCATAATTCAAATTCCAATTCTAAGGCTTTGAGTATCAATGTCCACATAGTCAAACAATTAACCCAAGTTACATCAACAATGAAGCCCAAAGAGCACCCAAACTTGTAGATATGCTTGTGTTGAGTTTCTTATTAAGTAGGCCATCTAGAACTAGTGGAGTTTAAACGACCATCTTAAGGTTGTAGGCATTAATGCCCATGGACTCAAATGAAAAATGATCATATATAGAAAACTAAGTACAATGGACACCCGACAACGTTGATATATGCTTGTGACAAATTGCATACACCAAGAAGTGTTAGGAATAGAGCCCATAGGGGTGTCTCGAACACTTGTCACCTCAAACCAAATGAGTAGGGAGTTTCCACCTAAATAATGGCTATAGGGCACAACTTTAATCATACAAGCATGAAATCAGGATCCAGTGGAGCATTGAATCCACTCTAAATAGACCTTATCCTAGCGGCACATCTAGCTATGATTATCTTGACGGATGAACCAACCAATTTAGAGAAGACTTTGGTCAAGCTTAAACATGCTTGGGGTCTCAAATCAGCTTAAACACTAGTACTAGAAAATGGAAAGTAAGATGAGTAGGGTAGTTGTCATTTTCCATCAGATAATCTACAATGATTACATGACCACCCCTCACATCTCATAATAGTCCTACTAAATGACATGGGTTACCATTAACTCGTCAAAGGGGTCTCAGTCTAGAAAACCTAAATGTCAACCAACCTCCTAAGCCTAAAAGAAACAAACAAACAACTAAAAGAGCCCTCCAATGGTCGAATACTAACATCACCATGGGGGATACATCATAATAAACCACAAATCGTGGTATTTTCAAATAAAAGAATGAATAACAAATTGACTTCAAAAAACTTCTTATCGAATAACACAATCGTGTTTATGTTAAAAGAAGAATTAAAAACCTTTGAAACAAAATAATTGGTGTAACATACTAGATCTCGGATCATACCCTGGAAGTTGACATTTTGGACTTAGCCAAACAAGGTTGAAGGTTAGACCTAAATAGATGTTTAGTATGACCCCAATGAGATAATGCATGTATAGATCACCTTAATGTAACCTAATCTTCTAACATTAATCTTAGGTTTATAATGGATACATAAAATATGTCACATAACTCATTTTGGTGGTAATATGAAGATAAGAAACTTAATTGGATGAATAATTTCGATTTTTTTTTTAGGAATGGCGGGAAGTCCTATGATTGGGACTCCCCGACATCTATTCATTAGATAAATCACTAATTACAAAAGACATAAAGTTCAAAGGAAAATTCTGAGAAAAAGAAAACCTATCTACTTGGCCCCTACGTGCAGCATTTGCTACCTCGTGGGCGACCTTGTTACATCTACGGCTAACATAACTAATGTTACAGAAAGAAAAATATTGCTTCATATGGAGAATGTTGTCCACAATAGAGCCAATGTAGTCCTTTCTTAGGCTGTTGTTGTTACATGCGTGGATGATAGCCTTTGCATCGGATTCCATTTCAATCCTGCTCATACCCTTCTCTCGTGCCCATACGAGCGCTTCCCTTATCGCTGTCACTTCTGTCAAAGCAATATCACCTCCTATTGTTACCCTTGCCCCCAGCATCCCAACGACCACCCCCCCTCCTCTTGAGCTACAGTAGCTACTCCCGCCTTCCCTTCCTCCCCACACGATCCATCCACATTAATTTTAATAGTACCATGCACCGGTCTCCTCCACCTGATTCCAGCGTCCGCGCGAGAGATCCCGCTTCCCATTCCTCCACACTGCTGGCCTCCCGTACCCGCCCGCACGCCATGCACACATGGACTCTCCTCCCCTTCCACCCGATTTCTTACCATGGCCATGTAGCGACGGAGAAGCACTCCCATAATCTGAGCGCCATCCTGGAAAATCCTCATACAACGGCCTCTCCAGATGGCTGCCATAGCAGCCACTATCAGTTTCCTCTCGCCGGTGGTCGTGTCATGTAGAGATGCCTCCATGATTGATTGGATTTCTCCATCCTTCCATGCCTCCACCCATTGTTGAGTCTCCCTTGAGGTTTGGTCCCATAAATCCGTCGCATTCGGACACCTAAACAGCATGTGAGATATGGTCTCTTTTTCGGACATGCATAGCCTACACGTTCCGTCCTCAATACAATGCCTGTCAAAGAGCCTTCCCCTCATAGCAAGCCCGCCCGTACATACTCTCCACAGGAAGTGCAGCGTCTTTGGACTCCATCCATCCTTCCAAACACTCTTCCATAGTCCATCTCCTACCCGGTCATTGTAGCACGGTGCCTCCTCCACTCCAAGCAACCCCATCCAGTATGCAGACCTCACTGTAAACTCCCCATTTTTAGACGGCCACCACATCAAAGAATCAGTGGGTTTCCTAATGCTAATTGGGATTGCACTGATCCTTTTAGTAATACTATCCGGGAAGCAGTTCCTCACCTTACTCTCGTCCCATCTCCTCCCGTCTTCCATCATGAGCTCCTTGACTTTGTGGTAATCCGGGCTGCCCTCATGCTTAAACTGTCTCAGCGTCTCCACTTCCTTTGGAACCCATTTATCGTCCCATATGTCAATATCAACCCCGTCCCCCACCCTCCACTGGGTCCCTTCCTTCAACACTGCCTTTGCTCCCCAAAGACTCCTCCAAACATGACTCGGATCATACCCCCTTCTCGCCTCCCAAAACGATGTCCTTGGGTAATATCTCGCCTTTAGCACCTTGGTAACTAGAGCTTCTGGGTGACAAACCAGCCTCCATGCTTGTCTGGCAAGAAGGGCTTGGTTAAAAGTATGCAAGTCCCTATAACCCAACCCTCCCTGCCTTTTCGGTTTACAAAGCCTCTCCCAACTCATCCATGAGAGCTTCCTCTCCTTCTCCTTTGCTCCCTACCAGAATCTAGCCACCATCCGCTGTATATCCTCCATAGTACCTACGGGCAACTGGAAAACACTCATGACATAGGTAGGTATTGCTTGTGCCACCGCTTTGATGAGGACCTCCCTTCCTACTTTGGACAGTAATTTTTTGGACCATCCTTGAAGTTTCCGCCATATTCTTTCTTTTATGAAGCTGAAAACCTGCTTTTTCGACCTACCCACCATTGTGGGGAGACCGAGGTAGCAAGCATGACGATCCACAACCCGAACTCCCAAAAGATCACGCAGCTCCTCCCTTCTTGTGCCTCATACCCCTTTGCTGAAAACAACCTCTGTCTTTTGAAAATTTATTTTCTGACCGGATGCTTGTTCATACTGGCTGATAATTTCAGCTATCTTCAAGCATTCTGCATTGGTTGCTCTAGCAAAAAGAATACTATCATCTGCGAAGAAAAGATGTGAGATACTGGGTGCTCCCCTACACGGCTTAATGCCATGTATCTGGGAGTCTCGGACAGCAGTACTTAACAAAGTAGAAAACGCTTCAGCACATAAAATAAAAAGGTATGGGGAAAGAGGGTCACCCTGGAGAAGTCCGCGAGCAGGCCTCATACTCTTGGTCCTATCCCCGTTAACGGCAAACATATGCTGGACAGAAGTGATACAATCCTGGATCTTGTGTCTCCATTTCCCTCCAAACCCCATCTTCTCCATCACGGTGTCAAGGAAGCTCCACTCAACTCGATCATAGGCTTTGGACATATCAAGTTTCAACGCAAAACTGCCTTTCTTCTTTCCCTTGTCCCTCTTCATGCTGTGAAACACCTCATAGGCTATGATAGCATTATCAGTAATCATTCTCCCCGGCACGAAAGCACTTTGGTCTTTGGAAACCAAATTATTCATAAGCGGCTTTAATCTATTCGTCAGCACCTTGGAAGCAATCTTATACATCACATTACACAAGCTGATTGGCCTGTACTCGCCCACTGTTTTTGGTTGCTCGGTCTTCGGGATCAGCACCACAAGAGTTTCATTTACCGCCGACCAGTCTTGTTCTCCCTTCCACCACCCCTTAATATAGTTTGCAACATCCTTGCCCACCACTCCCCAAAATTTCTGGTAGAACATCGCCTTCATACCATCCGGTCCCGGAGCTTTATTTGGATGCATCTGGTCCAGCGCCGTCTTAATTTCCTCATCAGTAATGTCTCTCTCCAACTCCTCTATTTGGTCACCCGTGATAGCTTCCCGAATTCCCTTAGTGGCCTCCTCAAAACCCGACGGATCACTAGATTTAAAAAGCTGAGTGAAGTAATTAACAATGATGTTGTTAATCTCTTCTTCTTGATGTCTCACCTGTCCCTGCTCATCCTCAAGCTCCTCAATCCAATTCATTCTTCTCCTGTTTGTAGCTTTTTGATGGAAGTAGGCAGTATTCCTATCCCCTTCTTTCAGTTCTTTTACTCTCGCCCTTGCAGCCCAGTATTCTTCATTTCTTTGCAGCCAATATTGCAGTTCTTTAGATTTTTCCTCCACCTCCAGCAGATATATGTGGTCTGGGGGGCATGATTGTAGTCTTTTTAAGTCGTCCTCCAACTCTTTGATTTTCTTCTGTCGTTTCCCAAACTTTTCTGCAGCCCATTCCTTCAATCTATGTTTACATGACAGCATTTTCGTATGCAATTCAGCCTCTTTGCCATGCTCCCAAACTTCCTTGACTATAGTAGCACAGTTGTCTTCATTCACCCACATGGGTTCAAATCTAAACTGCCCTCTCCCCCTCCTCTTTTTGCTGCCCTTATTGTCAGCTTTTAAAATAATAGGTGCATGATCTGACTCATAGATGGGAAGGTGGATCACCTTACAGAACTTAAACAAGTCTCTCCATTCAAGGTCCGGCAAGAATCTGTCCAACCTCTCCTTCACAAGTGTTCTTTCCGTCAGCCCCCTTTTCCACGTGAACGTGTTCCCCTCGAAGCCCACATCAATCAAGTTGCATTCATCAATGATGTCTCTGAAGTTCTGAATAAACTTTTCATCCTTTGGCGGGCCCCCCTCCTTTTCAGAGTTAGAAACAATCTCATTGAAGTCCCCGAAGAAGATGACCGATTCATTTGCCTCATTTTTGAACCTTCTCATGAGTTCCCAAGTTTTTATCTTGCTTTGCTGGTCCGCCCACCCATAGATCCCAATGGCCCTCCATGTACATTCTGTTGCCCCTTCCTTGACCAACGCTGACACATGCCTGTTGGAATAACTCAGAATTTCCAGCTCTATATCCTTCCACCAGAAACCAAGCCCTCCCGCTCGGCCAGTACGAGAGATACACATCCCATCCGTGAAACCACAGCTTCTTTTGACTTCTTTGAGTTGCTTATCCACCAGCATAGTTTCCATGAGGAAAACTATATTTGGGCGCTCCCTCCAGACCCATGCCCGGAGAGCTTTGCCTATGTCAGGGTCGCCCAAACCCTGACAGTTCCATCTAAAGATTTTCATTGTCCTTCGCGGGACTGGACACCACTAGTCTCTGCTACTTGGGCTGCAACACCCTCTACCATCCCAACCATGACCGCTGCAACTGTCCTCTGTCTTTTTTCTCATGTGATCTATGGTGCATGTTCATCCAAATCCATGTCACAAATATCCCCGCTTCTGACTCGCTTTCCAACTGCTCTCTCCCACACCACCTCTTCCTCAGGTATGCCCAACCGAGCACCTCGACTCATTTTATAAACCCATGGTTGGCATTTCTTCTTTCCTTGTCCCTGCTTTGCTCCCTGCTTTTTCTTTGTTCCCGCTTCCATTCGTCTTTGTGCTCTCGTAATAGCCCTTTTTGACTTCTATTTGAAAATACCACGATTTGTGGTTTTCTCCCTGCTCTTTTGACTTCTTCCTTATCCAAAAAGTATTGCATGACCATGGAAACCCTTATACATGACATATGAAAAGTCTCATAGACACCTATACTTGACCTCTTTCTTCATATAGCCATATCTACCCCTTCCCAACTCCAAATTTGAAAAATCTTTCTCTCCTTAATTTCCTCTAGCTTAGTGCATCATTCTTACTCTGTTTTTCCATGAAGGTTCTGTCCCAAGGTAAAAGGAGGTGCCTACCTTGGTGAAGAAGGCTCCTAGGGTTCCAAATTTCTCTATTTAGGATTTCATAAGCTCCTCCTTGGTGATTTTGAACAAAACTAGTAAGTATCCTCCTTTCCTTCCCTATTTTCATATTGTTAGTCTTCCTTCCACCTTCCTCTAGGTTGGAACCATGGCCTTCCATGGTGCAAACCCACCTAGAACCCATAAACACCTAATCTCCATGTTCTTTTGTTAGGGTTTTTCACCTCTAAAGTGGAGAAGGTGCTTCTTGCTCGAGATAGGAGCTTTGTTGGAGAAACAAACCTCTCTAAGCTTGAGATCCTTACTTATTGGACCTTTCCACCTTCCCTATAGGTTCTTTGGAGGCCTAGGCTTGGATCTAGGACTAACTTGGACTGTTTAGACTCTGAAGTTGAGGTATGATGTATCCCCTATTCTTCTATGTTGAGCAATTCACCTATGCTTATTCATTCTCTTTGTCCTATGGACATTATCCTATACAAAATGTCTTTTCTTTTGAAAATCATGGTTCATGTGAACTACCTTATTTGATATTGATCATGTGATCATGGATATTCTTTTGAACTCTTATCTTATTCTTTGTTCATGATGGAACTCTAAAAGAGGACATGTGATATCTTTTTCCGACTTATGAGGTGGATGTATATGTTGGTCACTTATGTGGTGACTAGTTTATATATTCTGACTATACTTTCTAATTTCCTCTACATTTAACATGTTAAGTGATTCAGTAGCACTAGAGTAGTGTAATTGCATTGGTTTTTATGGCAGATGTGTTATTTCCTACTGAGTAGATGTGATATTTCCAGCTCTTTTGGGATGGAAAGGAACCTCATACCTAGGGCAAGATGTGGGATTCTTGGACCATGCTTTATATATTTGGGAGATTGGAAGTATTCCTTTCTCTGTCATGTTTCAAGTTTATGAGACTTGGCTGCCTTTGTGTTTATATTGTTCTAGGTCTATGCTTATCTCACATGCATATAAGTTGATGATGATTGTAGGGGTGTTTGCCCTACTTTCTTTACATGTGCTAGTATGGCACAAATTTATTGTTTTAATTATGGCAAGTATCTCTTTTGTTATTGCAAATCATTTCTCTTGATACCCACTTGGGTTGTCCTTATCTTTTTCATGGGAAGCATTTACACTTTGATGTCCTTTATTCCATATATTGCTCAATTTCCTTTTTAGTTTGCACATACCAGCCTTTGTTGATGTCATCTATTTTCTCTTCTTGCTGGGGTATGCTTCCAACCCTAGGTGAAGGACTTGGATGAAAAAGCATGAAGTTTTGGACTAGCTTAAGGATTTAAAGCTTGGAGACAAATTTGTTATGGTTTATATTTCCCTCTACTTAGATCCCTATGTTGTATCATACATGTAAACCCTTACGGGATATTATGATGTACTTTTGTAATAACCTTGTGATAAATTGAATATAGTCAACAATTTTATTCTGCAGCTATACTTTGGTAGTTTTGAATACCATTTATTGAAATTTGAAAATGTTACACCTATTCCATCATACCATTGAGTGTGTTTGGAATGGATGTTTTATTCTTCAAATTTTTCTTTAGTAAGGGGGTGATCCTACCTCCTTACAATAGGACATAATGCCACCACCATAATTCAAGTGATGATCATACCTTGCGTCTATGAGAATGAAGGAAAAAGGTAAATCTCAAATGATTGTGGATCACTCTATACCAGTATCATAGATCAATCCATCATCATTAAGGTCTCCTTCAACTATCATGATATATCTCTACTAGAAAAGTCTATCAGGGAACCATTGGTATAAGGTTGTAGACATCAAAGATAGGATGAATTGTTCAAAGACAAAGACTAACTCAAATCTATCTCCATAAATGTTTGCATACATATTCAGAGAGAGAGAGAGTCCAAGAAGGCACATCATATCCTAAGATATTGAAAACCTTACCTACACTCCAAGACAGACCTACAATCCATGAACAAGGGTTATTTCTTATCGATTGGCATGGCCTCACAGGGAATGCTCTTTCCACAATAGCTTCCAAATCAGCAAAGGACACCTGGTTCAAAAACCATGTAGAAGGAGAACACATCCACAATGACCTCATGTCTACTCAAAACACTCCTCTCATAGCAAAGACAACATGATACAACCTCTACTGATGACAACCACATAGCATCTTCAGGCCTCTACCTCCAAGTAAGATGCACTGATTAGTTTGCATAAGCCTTCCATAGACCTATTAGAAGCGCACACATTAGGGCCTTATCAGCAAAGAAGACTGAATGATATGTTGGGCCTTGATTCCATACCGTTACCATCATCAAATCTTTTTGGATGAGACTTCTTTCTTTCAAGATAGTTGAAACTGAGGAGTTCAAATGTCAATAAAACTTGCATTGGACTTCCAAGATAAAATATGACACAAAGTCATAAACCATGTGATTTGTGGAAACACAGATGCTTGAGGTTTTTCCTCGATTTAAAATTCCTACACTCTTATAGGAATCCTCGATCATGATCACTTCTATGTATGGTCACTTCCAAACCTTTTTGGGTCCTATACCATGACCAAAAACTGGACCAATCACATATTTTCCAATCTCTTTTAGGTCTCATACAATGACATAAAATTGGACCAATCATGTATCTTTAGAGAAATATGGCTATAAAGATGATAATGAAAACAAAAATATTCCCCATTCACTAGAGGATTGCATTAGCAACTATGGATTGTGAAGGATGGTTGTAAGGCATACACTTGGTCCTAGAGAAAGTCCAACAACTACCCTTGTAGCGGTGTGCTTCTTTCACAAGAAACACCCATACGATTGTCAATGGCAAACTCTTGGTATAGCACCATAGACGATGGTTGACAGCGCCCTCCTAGCTGGTAGCAATGAGCTCCACGCCCCTACGTAGTCCACACGGACCACCGGGAACTCCTGTCATTCTTTTGGAACTGGCAGGAAGGAGTTTTCCCGTCAATGTCAACATGCTAGCGTTGAATGATCTTCCTTGTTTTCTCTCCCTTTTACGAGTATGACTTTCTCGGGCTCTCAAGTTGCCATAATTGTTAGAGGACAACAATTATCAGAGCTTATTGTTGTATCTCTTGAAATCCTTTACCGCCCCTCTATTTATAGGAGGGATAGGGTCATGGTTTTTATATCAATTGGGAGTCGAAGAGACAAAATTTCATGAATTTTCTTGAAGCTGCAAACCACAAACAGGTCAATTCACATGTGAAGAGGTCGATTAGCACTTGAATTAGTCAGTTCACATTATTTCATATTCACAAACATATTATCTTTAATGTGACCATTAATGCACAACATGAAATCATCATTATTCCTTGAACAAATCTTGTTAATCATTCAACTGGGTAATTCACAATCTGAACCTATTGGTTTAGAATCTAAACCGGTTGGTTCATATTTTGAACCGATCAATTTATTTCCCGGTTCAACCAATTTTCAGCCAATATTGTTTAAATTGAATATATATACACTTTAGTAATCAAGTTAAACCTTATTCATGATTAAACTCCTATTCTAGGTACATAATGTGCATGTGACCCTATCATTCCCAAATTATGTTGGCAGTGAATGTCCATAAAGCAATGAGCGGTATCTAACAGCACATCATTGCTACCCGAGTAATTGGAAAGTTGGAGAACAACTTCAACCTACAATCTGGGATTAGTTTTACAATGAATGTATTTTTCCTTTGTCTCTGATATCTAGATTGAATTCAAGGCATGGAATCGTGATCCTCTTAACATTCAATCTATATTCCTTGAACTAAAGCAAATTTTCTGAGATGAATATGAGCTCACATATCATATATGATTCACATGAGTATGACCATATGTTTCTCAGTCTTGCTTATCAAGTGGCCATGATATCAACTCCAGTAGGAGGGACAATACTATCTACATCACTCACAACCATTCCTCATGTGTCACAACATATTCGAGCACCACTTTTATAGCAACCCTTATTTAAGGTCCCATTGGATAATGTCAAAATACATCGAATGATATGTGATGAGTGTAGTGACTTTAGGTGTAAGAACGAGAAGCACCATTATCACTATGAGAGATGAGTTTGACTACCATTCAATGGTTCCCATGTATCACTCTTAAGGTGGGTCTGTCCTATACAATGTTCTCTAACAAGTACATATGTGTTTGACTTGATATCACATATCATGACTAATGAGACACTATCATTAGTCAACACACACTCTAGTCTTTTGTATTATTGTTGTTCATTTTTCTTCCAAAGTAATATACAACTAGGGAAACATCAAGAATGCATTTACTCTCATCATACATATAATCTCATTGTCAGGTTCTCAGCTAGAAGACATATGTCATCAAGTAACATCATTCTTTTGGACATCTACTATGTCTATGTTATTATATCATGATTAATACAAGTATAATAGTCACAATTACCTTTATAATTATCCAATTAGGTATCTAAAGACCCATTACGATCACTGTATGATTGGATTTATAGGAACCATACCAGCATGCTCCTAGTTTCACTTGGAGCTAATCACCCATGAATCTTATTCCAAGTTATCTTCAACATGTCCATCATGTTTCTTCTACATAAGAAATTTTGTAAAGGGTCAACAATGTTTGATTTATAGTTGGCACTTTTCAAGGTTTCACATCTCCTTACTATGCGACTTCTCACATGAGATAAAATTTCCATAATATGCTATATGAGATTCCTTTTCGATCAAGGAGCTCCATTGTTGTCATATAATTTCTATTGTCTCATCAATAGTTGGAACCTCTCAAAAGTTTTATCTACATGAACTTATTGAACCATATAGTATCCTTTGCTATTTTTAAAATAGCAAGTTACTTGGCTTCTATTGTAGAAGTAGACAATTGTCTCTTGCTTGGAACTTTTCCATATAGAAGTTCTATTTTAAGGGCAAATATAGATTTAGATTGCGATCACTAATTTATTTTGTCACTTTGGAAGCTTGCATCAGTGTAAAACTTCACACCCAACTCTTCCTTATTACCATAACCAAGGAACTAACCCTTTTATTACTTCTCAAGTACTTAAGGATGCTCTTTATGAAAGTCTAGTGACCTTCATTAGGATCTGACAAATATCCTCTTGTCATGTCCAACACATACGAGATAATGAGTTGACTATATAACATTGCATACATGATAGATGCAATTATGAATGCATATGACATCTTACTCATGTTTTCCCATTATTCACAAGAATTGCATACTAGGCTTTTGAGAAACTAATCCCTTGGAAAATCGAAATTTTTTCTCTCATTGAATCCTGCATGGTGAACCCCTTCAACAGCTTGCCAATGTATGTGTTTTTTCTTAGGTCAAGAAGCATTCTGGATCTATCTCTATAGATCTCAAATCCTAAGATATAGGATGCTCTGCCTAAACCTTCATAAAGTAAGTACTTCCCATACAAGTGTTAACAATTGTAGTATAAGGATGTTATTCCCCATCATCATGTGGAATATAAATATGCTCCCACTAAATCCTTGTAATCATAGATTTCATCTTCATTTTGACTAAAGTCAAACTCTTTGTTTAGCCTATCAAATCAAAGATTCCAACTTGGAGATGCTTACTTCAATACACAAATCGACCTTTGTACCTTACACACTTTATTTGCATTAATTGGATTTATAAAAATTATAGGTTATGTCACACACACATCCTCTAAAATTTTTCTATTAAGGAAAGTTGTTTAAACATCCATTTTCCAAATCTAATAGTCATATTAAGCTACAACGACAAGCATAATCCTGATGGATATAACCATTGCAACTGGTGAAAAACAAATTCTCGACATGTTCAACATTTTGAACTTGTTCTAAACTTTTAGCAACCAATCTGCCCTTTAGGTTTGTGTAATACCATTCATGCTGGACTTCTTCTTTAAAACCCAATTTCACCCTATGGGTCTTACCCCTTTAGGTGGATCCACCACGATCATACCTTGTTGGTGTACATGGAGTCCATCTTAGATACAAGGCTTAAAGCCATTTCTCAAATTATGGTCCCTTAATAGCTTCTAGGTAGGTTCTTGGCTAACCATCTATGACCAACTCATCACCTTCTTGAGCAATAAGATGTCCTAATCTTTCAAACTCAATACATGTTCTATTATTCTCCTTGTTGCTGTTGTACATCTTTAGGTTCAGTGTTTTATTGTTGGTCTTGAACTTTTTGAGTCCTACTTTTCTCCAACATATTCCTTTGGAATTAAATTCCCATTCAAGAATACAATCATCTTGAAAATAAACACTTTTTTTTGGGTAAGTCAGGAGATCATCTATTCATCCCTCTCTCCTCTTGCAGGCGTGGTTAAAATGTTCAGCATACACTGTTCAGATTGTGAAGTAAACAGGGTAGTACTACTACCATTACACTTATCAATTTGCAGCCATTTGTAGATTTGCTCTGGTGGCCTGGTATACTGAAATGGCCCCCTTTTATTTCTAATGTGATATTTGGCAAGTCCATCCGCTACTCTGTTGCAAGTCCTTTGAACATGCATTAACGTCCAGTTTCCATTGCTAGCAAGATACTGTTGACAGTCGTGAATAATGCATGCATACTTTGGGTAATCAACAAATCTATCGTGCAAGGCCGTCATAGCCTGCTTGCAATCAGTTTCAATGTCCATGGCTCCCAGCTTCAGCTCATCAGCTTTCTTCATGGCGAGGTATAGAGTAAGTAGTTCCGCATGCAGCGCTGATGTAATTTGTGATGACCATCCGAACGTAAGCATCCAGTTGTGTGACTTCCTCAGATTTTCTAAAACTTAATCTGGCGTGTGACGTCCAAATTGAAACCCTCACCTCAGTGAGAATCCCAACTTAAACATCCCACACTAGGATAAGAAGAAGAAAATCAATGGAGTCAAAAGAAAACAATCAGTAGCACATGCACATGAACAATAAACAGACCACAACACATGCTCACCATTAAACATATAATTACAACATGAATTGTTACAACATTTGATATTACATATTGAACAACAAACTTATACATATACATGTACTACATCTAAACTACATCATCTTAAGACAACAGGTCTACCTGTACATCATCTCACCACACAACTCTCAACTATCCTGGATCTTCAAGAGCATAACCACAACCTAAACAAAAGATTACATGCGGTACACGTCAGCACAGTATTCAAGAATATTGTACTGAGTACACCTACGTGTCTTTTATATACCTCTCATCATATCTTGGTAATAAGATAAAACTAATACTTTGTAGTTATAAAGAAATATAAGAAAGTCATATACTTGCACAGAAATGTTCATTAACAAAATAGAGCACATATTTTAAGCACATTTTCATCATACATCTCGTGTGTCTGCCACCAAGTGGCTTTGACGTCTTTAGGCCTTATGATCTACCACCAAGTGGTTTGTGATCATCATACAAACATCATATGATCTACCACCAAGTGGTTTGTGATCATTATGCATGCGCTCTACCACCGAGTGGTTTATGAGCTATCTTATGATGGAACATTTATATTATGTTTGCATGTTTTCATAACCATAAGTATGGAAATTCAAGCAACATATCATACAAGACAATTATTTCAATCAATACCATATGCCAAGTCTTTACTAGCATATAACACGACCATAATGTATAATAAGCCAAGCAAGAGGTAATGACGTACCTTGATCAAGAGAAACCTAATCATCACGTATTCCTCATGTCATCTATATCTTTGGTCAACCCTGATTAAGACAAGATCATGTACTATCATCCGATTCTCATCATCATTAACCCTATTTATATCCATTTTAGGGTTTGCCTTATCTCTTTAATATATTTCCATATCACTTGCATTCTTGTCTTATATTTATCTTACTGATGTCAAATTCTAGATTATATTTCATCAACTGGATGTACTCATGTGTCACATTATTGTGTGAACATAACATTGTGTCACTTTCATTAACTATATAAGGGTTACATCATGAGTATTAAGGGTCATCCTCATGTAACATGAATTCTATGCATATAATTGATCTTAGATTTATATATTATATTCTAGTTACATATATGAGGGTTTTCTGTAAATCTCATCATTTATTGAGCATGCATGTATTAATTGCTTCATCTTTAGTGTTATTAGCCCTAATTAGCCATATTAATCAAATTATATGCTTTCGTGCATCATAATCATAATCACTAACATTAGATGGATTAGAAGCATTAATATGGATTTACTGACATGTTCTCATAATTTTAGAACATTGTTTGATATTTATTATCCATTAAACCATCATTTCACTAATTACATGATATCACTATTATTAGTGCATCAAAAGCCTGATATTATTCTTCCATATTGTTATATGAATTTTTCTAAGAATTTTGGTATATTATATGTATTTTTTTGGTAAGGGGGCTATTTATTGTAAATTATACAAGATCTAGACATTTACTGAATTATTACCTTTATTAGCAATCGGAGGCTGCCACGTGGCCACTAAGAGGCGTTGCTCTTCTTTGGTTGAGCCAGCTGGTTCTTTACTGATCTGCCTAATTTGGTTTGGGATGTGATTGTCCGGTTCACAAGGAATCTGACTTGGGCCGGTCTGCATCTCTCTTTCTTCCTCGCACGATGCCTGTGTGCATCCATTCTCGGCACCGCACGACGCCCGTAGGAGCCCGGTTCATCCCTCTTTCACTTGCTCACGGAATCCTGTGATCTTTCTCCTCACATGACGTCTACGTGTGTGCCGCAATCGCCTCCACCTGGTCCACCTTCGGTGAGCAAAAGCTTTATTGCTCGCTTCTCCTCCTCACGGACTCAAGGATCTCACCTAGAGTGGCTGCTTCTACAGTGATGAAGCAAAAGGGGACATACCCTGGCCTCCATGCCTCCATCACACAGATCAAAGCCGGCGAGAACTTCTAATGTGTGGAGATGGACCCTGGTCTGCTCTGCACTGGGCAGTCTACGGCTTAGGTCTTCCTGGTTTTGGGGCCAATCTGCGTTTTGAACCCAGTTCCTCTTCTTTTCCTTCCTCTCGTGTGTCGCGTTCGTCGCTCAGTGCTTGTGAACTGCTGCCGTCAAGCGTGGGAGTAGTAGTAGAGTCATCTCCTCATCTCACGTCATGCAACCCCATCCATCAGTTCGTCGTTGCATGAGACTGCCACCACTTGTTCTCCTCTTCCGATCCATGCCACCGTTGTGGCTGGGTCTCCGACGTACGCGCAGACTGCCTGCCTGCGCGCTGCGCCTCTGGGAGGCCATCACTGCAGGCTCATCACCATTGCAAGTGATGACTCAGGCAACGAATCAGTCACTGCCTTCTACTCGGGTGCATCCCTGGGTTCAGAGTTGGATCTCCTTCTCCGATCTGGTGGCTTCTGTACTTGTCGTTGGAAAGCATCTCCTCCTCAATGTCGGCATGCAAAGCTTTGACTGGCTCCCCCTCTCTCTTTTGATCTACACCACCTAGGATCCTTTTAGCTTTTCTCGCAAGTCTGGCGGGGCTCAGTTCTCTACTGGTATGGCCGTCATCAAGCTTTTGGGCTAGCTGCGCAATGGCGGCTTCTCTACTGTAGTTGGTGGTGGAGGGACCGAGGTATGTGTGGGGGGGTCTCGCTCTCTCTCTGTAGCCTCTTGTTGAAGTAAACTGTCCATCAGTCTCTCTCTCTCACTTATTCATGCCATGTTCGCAATGTGGGGATCATGGCATCGTTGCTCATACAACCGCTGCCATGAAAAAGATGGTGTCCATTGCCATTAGTTCATATCCAATGCTCATGATTAGGGATCTAACTAGGCCGATCATGGCTTGCAAATCACTGGTGCGCATGATAAGTTGATATCCTACTTAAGACTAAGAACAAACCAGACCTTAGTCTATCCTACCCAAATATATATACTATTTCATCATTTTCAGACCTCATTATCTTCTTCTAGGAGCATCTAAATTTCATGAGACGTTTACCGTGGCTTCATCATCATCCGAGTTATATCCCATCAAATATTGATCCCAAGTTTCCACTATTTGACTAATAAAAAACTTAATCCAAAAGGGCATCAACTTAGGGATCTTAATCTTGGTGTCAACACAACTAATCATCCATATTTTATCAAAGCACTTGGTACACTTCAAATAACTCAAACACATGGATCCATATATATCGTTGGACATTTAAGGATCACAAAATTCCACTCCATCACATCCTACACACCTTAAAAGATATTTCATCCTCGAAAGTAAACTAAAATCCAATCTTTCACATCATATACATCTTAAAAGAACTTTCGTCCTCGAAAGTACACCATACTCATACTTATAGGGAAAACCTTATCTTGCTCTCATCCACATGTAGGCACCATTCTATGTGTAACATATTCGCAAAGGTTACCTAGAACCATGTATCCAAAGCACTATTAGGAGGTTTCAAAAGCATCAAGGGTGAAACCTCACTCCATAGAAGGCTCAAACAAGGGTTTAGAAGCTTAGGTTATGTCATTACATATCTTATATATTAGGGTTGTTTCCTTATATCAACCCATGCATTAGGGTTCTCATATCGTATTACCATGTTCTAAATGAGTTAACTAAGATTAACTCATACATCAAGGTATCATAATCATTATGTTGTGCTAACTGTCAAACTATATTTTTCATTTTTATTAAGCACTAACATTAACACCACATGTAACATGTTTCATTTATATAGTCTTATTTCATTACTCATAATTGATTTCAACATTTACTAGTGATTTCATCACAAGATTAACCAACATTATTCATGTATATGGTTAACCATTTATGCATTGATATCTATTAAACTATCTTTATGTTTCGATCATATCGTGTCTATTTATCACATCTCGAGATTAGATCACAATCTTACATATATGATATCATGGTTGTTCTAACAAACTTATACAAGTGGCTCATGAAACATGTATCAAAACTTTAAATAGTCCAAATGAGGTTCCTCTAACCCATACCACGAGGGTATTGCCATGCTCAGTCTCTCTGAGCTAACTCAACTCTTATGGGTATCTCAAATGCATATACTTTATCCTCCCTTCTTGGTTTAGGGTTTCCGGGTCTACCTCATTGGTACTAGAAAATAGCTTCACAAGATCTAGCCACAAAGCACAAACCTAAACATGATATGACATTCTCTTCATAGGTTTTGTACCTCTGAGGCATGCTTAACCATAACTCTCTTACATGTACACCACTAGAGTACGACATGGGAGCCACCAACCCGAGCACGAAGCTTCACAGAAGCTATCATAGCTACCTCCTCTAGGGTCTTGGGCTCTCTCCATCACCCAGATGGCAGTCACTCATATCCATATTCATATATGCACACATAACCAACCTCTCTTTGTCTCTAGGGTTTGGTCTTCCCAAGGACATCTAGGGTTCAACAAGACTATAGGAATCATGCATAAAGCGACTCAACTCAATCACTCAGGAGTATTCTAGTTTAGGACATATCATATCACATATCTTATAATTCTCATATCTTGGAGTTTAGGTTCTATAACCTTCTCCTAATGGGTCTCACTCTCTCTGGAGTTAACCCCAAAACTGGTCCTAACACTAGAGGTCCTCCTTTGTAAAAGAGGTTGAGGCTCGTGCTGACTCACAACCTTGTCTTAACTTAAGACATCTTATCTCATAAAAGCCTAGTTACTTGCTTCATCAAGACTTATCTCAAAACCTCAAAAATGAACTTAAGTCCTCAAAGACGAACATAGATCATCATAAACCATCATATATCATCTATGTAACACTTACATCATATCATCAAAACTTATTTCATCTATTCCATCTTTCATATATTCCAACAAGGCTCTAGACAACTAATCTAAAACTACTCTCTCTTCTAGACTGATGTCATTCACTTTCACTTAGGTTGCATGACCACCTCCTACTCGTACATGTGTGGGGACACATTTTTGTAATACATATACATAATAAAATATTATATAGTTTTTCTCCGATAAAACAAGCGTCAGAGAAAACTATCAAGGTTCGATCCATTTGGAATCAAAAACCAAATCCTGAAAATGAGTGTCCCACACATAGTAGAGAGTATAGTGTCATGAAAACTAGTGAAAAGGGTGAGAACAAGGGGTAGACTAGTGTAGCTACTCTAGACAACGTGCACAATATGTCTAGGGTTTCTCTACCCTAGATGCACATCATTTCCAAACAGTGCAACGTCCCATACCGTTGCACTACAAGGAAAGAACGACATCTAAGGACTTGCTACTCAACAAGCACCAGTCTAGACCTAGTTCTCAGACATCTAGGTGCTAACCTAGAGGCTAGGTCAGATCTAGTCTCTAAAGGACGACTAATCTAACCCTAAATATTATTAAGTTTAAGGTTCTTTAGTTTTGAGTTGCATAATGAGCAAATGTCAGGCTTTGCTATTGTTCATGCTCTGATACCACCTGTGACGTCCCTAGATTTTCTAAAACTTAATCTGGTGTTTGACGTCCAAATTGAAACCCTCACCTCAGTGAGAATCCCAATTTAAACATCACACACTAGGCTAAGAAGAAGAAAATCAAGGGAGTCAAAAGCAAACAATCAGTAGAACATGCACATGAACAATAAATAGACCACAACACATGTTCACCATTCAACATATAATTACAACATGAATTATTACAACATTTGATATTACATATTGAACAACAAACTTATACATATACATGTACTACATCAAAACTACATGATCTTAAGACAATAAGTCCACCTGTACATCAGCTCGCCACACAACTCTCAACTATCCTGGATCTTCAAGAGTATAACCACAACCTAAACAAAAGATTACATGCGGTACACGTCAGCACAATATTCAAGAATATTGTACTAAGTACGCCTACGTGTCTTTTATATACCTCTCATCATATCTTGGCAATAAGATAAAACTAATACTTGGCAGTTATAAATAAATATAAGACAATCATATACTTGCACAAATATGTTCATTAACAAAAGAGAACACATATTTTAGGCACATTTCCATCATACATCTCGTGTGTCTGCCACCAAGTGGCTTTGACGTCTTTAGGCCTTATGATCTACCACCAAGTGGTTTGTGATCATTATACAAACATCATATGATCTACCACCAAGTGGTTTGTGATCATTATGCATGTGCTCTACCACCGAGTGGTTTATGAGCTATCTTATGATGGAACATTTATATCATGTTTGCAGGTGTTCATAGCCATGAGTATGGAAATTTAAGCAACATATCATACAAGACAGTTATTTCAATCAATACCATATGCCAAGTCTTTACTACCATATAACACAAGCATAATGTATAATAAGCCAAGAAAGAGGTAATGACGTACATTGATCAAGAGAAACCTAATCATCACATATTCCTCATGTCATCTATATCTTTGGTCAACCCTGATTAAGACAAGATCATGTACTATCATCAGATTCTCATCATCATTAACCCTATTTATATCCATTTTAGGGTTTGCCTTATCTCTTTAATATATTTCCATATCACTTGCATTCTTGTCTTATATTTATCTTACTGATGTCAAATTCTAGATTATAGCTCATCAACTGGATGTACTCATGTGTCACATTATTATGTGAACATACTTAACATTATGTCACTTTCATTAACTATATAAGGGTTACATCATGTGTATTAAGGGTCATGCTCATGTAACATGAATTCTATGCATATAACTGATCTCAGATTTATATATTATATTCCAGTTACATATATGAGGGTTTTCTGTAAATCTCATCATTTATTGACAATGCATGTATTAATTGCATCATCTTTAGTGTTTTTTTTGGTCGGCCATTAGTGTTATTAGCCCTAATTAGCCATATTAATCAAATTATATACTTTCGTGCATCATAATCATAATCACTAACATCAGATGGATTAGAAGCATTAATATGGATTTACTGACATGTTCTCATAATTTTAGAACATCGTTTGATATTTATTATCCATTAAACCATCATTTCACTAATTACATGATATCACTATTATTAATGCATCAAAATCCTGATATTATTCTTCCATATTGTTATATACATTTTTCTGAGAATTTTGGTATATTATTTGTATTTTTATGGTAAGGGGCTATTTATTGTAAATTATACAAGATCTAGATATTTATTGAATTATTACCTTTATTAGCGAATCGGAGGCTGCCACGTGGCCACTAAGAGGCGTTGCTCTTCTTTGGTTGAGCCGGCTGGTTCTTTACTGATCTGCCTAATTTGGTCTGGGATGTGATTGTCCGGTTCACAAGGAATCTGACTTGGGCCGGTCCGCATCTCTCTTTCTTCCTCCCACGATGCATGTGTGCATCCATTCTCGGCACCGCACGACGCCTGCAAGAGCCCAGTTCATCCCTCTTTCACTTGCTCACAGACTCCTGTGATCTTTCTCCTTGCATGACTTTTACATGTGTGCCATAGTCGCCTCCACCTGGTCCACCTTCTATGAGCAAAAGGTTTGTTGTTGCCTCCTCCTCCTCACGGACTAAAGGATCTCACCTAGAGTGGTTATTTCCACATCGACGAAGCAAAAGGGGACATACCCTGGCCTCCATGCCTCCATCGCACAGATCAAAGCCGACGAGAACTCCTAATGTGCGGAGATGGACCCTGGTTTGCTATGCGTTGGGCAGTCTATGGCTTAGGTCTTCCTGGTTTTGGGGATGATCTGCGTTTTGAACCCAGTTCCTCTTCTTTTCCTTCCTCTCGTGCATTGCATTCGTCGCTCAGTGCTTGTGAACTGCCGCCATCGAGCATGGGAGAAGAAATAGAGTCATCTCCTCATCTCACGTCGTGCAACCCCGTCCATCAGTTCGTCATTGCATGAGACCACCACCGCCTGTTCTCCTCTCTCGATCCATGCCACCACTGTGGTTGGGTCTCCGACGTAGATGCAGACCGCCTGCCTGTGTGCTGTGCCTCTGGGAGGCCATCACTAAAGGCTCATCGACATTTCAAGTGATGACTTAGGCAATGAATCAGTCACCGCTTTCTACTCAGATGCATCCCTGGGTTCAGAGTTGGATCTCCTTCTCTGATCTGCTGGCTTCCGTACTTGTCGTTGGAAAGCATCTCCTCCTCAACGCCGGCATGCAAAGCTTCGACTGGCTCCCCCTCTCTCTTTCGATCTACACCACCTAGGATCCTTTTAGCTTTTCTCACAAGTCTGGTGGAGCTCGGTTCTCTACTGATATGGCCGCTGTCAAGCTTCTGGGCTAGCTATGCAATGGCGGCTTCTCTACTGTGGTTGGTGATGGAGGGACGGAGGTTTGTGTGTAGGGGGGGGGGGGTCTCGCTCTCTCTCCGTAGCCCCTAGTCGAAGTAAACCATCCATTGGTCTCTCTCTCTTGCTTATTCATGCCATGTCTGCAATGTGGGGATCATGGCGTCGTTGCTCATATAACCGCTGCCATGAAAAAGACGGTGTCCATTGCCATCAGTTCATATCCAAGGCTCATGATTAGGGATCTAACTAGGCCGATCATGGCTCGCAAATCTCTGGGGTGAATGACAAGTTGATATCCTGCTTAAGACTAAGAACAAACTAGACCTTAGTCTATCCTACCCAAATATATATACTATTTCATCATTTTCAGACCTCATTATCTTCTTCTAGGAGCATCTGAATTTCATGAGATGTTTACCATGGCTTCATCATCATCTGAGTTATGTCCCATCAAATTTTGATCCCATGTTTCCACTATTTGACTAATAAACAACTTAATCCAAAATGGCATCAACTTAGGGATCTTAATCTTGGTGTCAACACAACTAATCATCCATATTTTATCAAAGCACTTGGTACACTTCAAATAACTCAAACACATGGATCCATATATATCGTTGGACATTCAAGAATCACAAAATTCCACTCCATAACAAGTTGCCACCTACATCTCGAACAACTGAGGCTGCGGCACTTTTCCTGTGGATAACTGCAACATCCACGTTCATCTTCAATCTCCCAGCAGCCGGGTGCTGCCAGGTGTCTTCACATTATTTAACAACCTTTTCGGTGGGTTGACTTCCATCTTCCCGCCATGCCTTCTCAGAACCAGCCGTCTCCATGATGGTGTATCTGATGATATGCTCGGTAGGTTTGTTGCTCTTTTTAAAAAGGTGTTGGTTCCTACAACTCCAAATATACCAACAAGCTATCATAAATTGGCTTTGTTTCTCTCCTTTCATCATCATTCCCAGCTTGCTCCAGCTGCACATATCCATGTCAAAAAAGGTAGGTTGCAACCACCCATGGAACAGTCTGTCCCAGACAGGTTTTACAAATCTGTAGTCCCGCACGACATGAATGGTCGTTTCTTCCTCCTCCTGGCATCTCTCGCATAGGGGATCCATGACCATATGGTGCTGGACTCATTTATGGTTTGTGAGTAGAGCTCCGTGCATAAGTAACCACATAAAATGTTTGACTCTAGACGCCACTTTAGTTTTCCATAGCATTTCCCACTCACCATCAACCTTAACATCTCGTGCTGCTCTGAGGATGTTATACGCAGACCTGGTCGAATACTTCCCGTCTGCAGTTGCTTTCCACACTCGGATGTCATTGGTTCCTGGAAGGATAGGGGGTGCTTTGGTCAAGATATGTGCGACACTGATGCCCGACAACCAGTTTTCAAGGAACTCCACATCCCAGTTTCCATCCAATGTTAACACGCTACTAACCTGAAGGTTAGCTAGTTCAGTCAGTATTTATCGTAATGCAATATCCTCCAACTTTGACATCCTCATGACACTAGTAGTCTTTCTAGAAGTTAGTTTGTCTACCATTTAGGATCTCTTTGTAAAAGTTCGCTTCCATGAACTTCTTGCCCTTGAGTACAACTTTTGCCAATCTAGAGAGGTTTGGGAGATTCCCAGTATCATATGTATCATAATTGGCCTTGATAAAATGACACCAGATGGTGTCCCTTCTAGTAGCGACCTCCTAGGTGTTGTTCCTCAGAAGTTCCATGTTCCATTCCCTCATGGTGCGGATGCCCAATCCCCCATCATCCTTCTTTCTTGTCACCATGTTCCATGCAACTAGAGGTATGGGATGCATTTTTTGGTTTTCGCCCCATATAAATTTTCTGATGCTACTGTCAATTCAATCGCATAGATTCAACGGAAGCTGTGCAGTCTGCATTGAATAAATAGGGATGGCAGACAGGGTAGATCTAACAAGGCGGCACCATCCTGCAAAAGAAAGGCTTTTGGCAGCCCAACTGTTGATGTGGCCGTCTACTTTCTCCAGGATATCAGCATATGTGCATTTGTTAACTTCTGAATGGATGATGGGAACATCTAGGTATCTTCCCAGGTCATTTGTTTCTTTGAAGGACCCAATTCCTATCACCTTTCTCTGAGTACCTCTGGGAACACTCACGACAAAGAAGACCTGTGTTTTCTTGATAGATATGGATTGGCCCGAGGCTGCTTCAAATTTCCTAAAACACTATTTTATTATTCACATTTGTTTGCCAAAAGCTTTTCTGAAAAGGATTAAGTCATCCGCAAAGCATAGGTGAGATAGCATGATTCCCCTCCTTCCAATGCTCACAGGGGTCCATTCCTTCCAATTAACAAGGTTGTTAATCATTTGACTCAACCGTTCAATACACAGGATGAAAATATAGGGAGACAGGGGGTTCCCTTAACGTAAACCCGTACTAGCTTTGAATGCATTTGTAACGGATCCATTCCACAAAACCGAACATTCTCCCATGGTGATAGAGTTTATGATGTAACTGGTGATGTTTAGTGGCAGATCGAGCTTTTGAATTGTGTCTCTTATGAACTCCCATGAAAGCCTATCATAATCTTTGGAGAGATCTATTTTGATGGTCATATACTTTGCCCCCTTTTTCCTCTTCATCAAGTGAATGACTTCCTGTGTCATGGCTATATTATCTGTAATGCATCTACCCGGTACAAAGATACTTTGTGATGGTCCTATCCATGAAGGCATATAGCCTTTTAGCCTCCCTACGACTATCTTGGATATGAGCTTGAGACATATATTATTCAGAGAGATAGGTCATAGCTACTCACAAGATTCAAAATTTGAGACTTTGGGGATCAAGACAAGTGTGGAATCACATAGATTAGTGCTCAGTGTGCGCCCAACTAATGCATTTGTTAATGTATTCATCACTGAACCTTTGATATATATCCAATTTTTGATGAGAAAAAGGCTGTTGACTCCATCCGGTCTGACTGCCTTATATGGATTCATACTCTTAAGTATGTTTAGTGCATCAGCTTCGCATGGGACTGCCACCACCTGTCTTTTCTTGTCTTGATTGAGTTTCATGAACGACCCAGGAATCTCTGAGATGGGATCTCTCTGTATGCTAACAGTTTCTATTAGTAGCCACTTGAAATGGTTGCAAACTAGATTCAAGATTTCTAGCTCGTCAGATATCCATGCTCCCTCTTCATTCTTGAGTTTAGCAATGGTGTTGAATCTTCTATGTTGATTGATATAGGCGTGATAGTATTTTGAGTTCGCACCGCCGTTCTTTAGCCAATTCAAGTGACTCTTTTGTCAGAGCTCTTCTTCTTCAATTTTTAGGATGTCATAAAGCTCATCCTGCATGTCCAGCTCATACATATTGAATCTCCCTATGATTCTCCAAAGCATCTTGAGTTTGTCCCTCAGAGTCATGTATCCTATGTCAGCTCCCAGTAGCCTTATGACCACCGCATACCTCCATGGCTTGACGAGAGTGTCTTCTACCTCTGACAATATGGATAGAGTCAGGACCCCTTCCACCTCCGTTAGGGTTACTGCTTCCTCTGGTAGGGTGTCCTCAAACAGTCTATCCAAAAAACGGTTTGGAGAATAGAGGTCGCTCTGGCTTGAAACGACCCTATTGAAGGAGGGCGGAGGTTCCGTTTGTCCTTCCATATGCGTGCTTCTATCCAATGTCATTTGCCCGCTGTCCGCAATCGCGTCGACCTGGACCTTGGGGCCTGTGGTATTTTCTTATGCACTTCATCTTCCTTGCTGCGTTGCTAGGGTTCATTCGGATTGCCCGTCTCTGTGCATCCCAGCAACGTTGAACACAATACCAATTTATGGTATGGACAAACTGTTCGTTCTCCTGGGCGATGAATGTCCCCTGCCCCCTGCTCCATCAGCACGGTTCTTATCTCCTGTGGTCCCCTCCTCGGGATCAGTCTCTCTCGCATCTCCTGTGCCGTTGCGGCTTCCCCCCACGCCCCCCGCGTCCCCTAGGTTTCATCGTAGCTCCGTATTAAAGATGAGGTTACTTTGACAATAAACACTTTTGTTGTTGGATTGGAAAATAAAAGTAGTATTCAATAAAATAACATTTATGTGATTTGTGGACAAAGCCTTTTCAGGAAGACAAATCCTTTTCAAGAAAGTATTTTCTTATTTAAATTTCTATTCGTAATATTTATAAAATACTCATCGAGGCACTTCCCATTCCATATATCATATGGTGTCTTTTGTACCATTTCAGGCGATACATTGTTTAGTGTAAAGCATGTGCTCAAAAGGAAATTAAGATCCACTAGAATTATTGATGATCACACCATGAATAATAGAGTGTGATTCCCTCTTTCAAATACATTTATGTTTCAGGTGGAGTTCATTGTGATACATTATCACATTCTCTCAAAAGGTCCTTAAACTCTTGGTTCAAAGTATTTTCCATATCGATCATACCAAAATGTTTTATTACTTATACCAAATTGGTTATGTACTTCATTCATGATCTCCTTGAACACTTCAAGAGATTCATATTTGTATTTCATTAAATGCAAATTACCATATCTAATGATACCATCAATAAATATAATGAGATACTATTAACCACCACTATCATTTATTCTAAAAGGCTCTATATACATAATTATGTATAATCCCGAATAGAATACTCGCTCTCCAACATAATCTAATGAAATGTGCTTTTGTCGCATTGCCCAATAAATAAGACTTGCATCTCTCTATTGGTTAAATAATCAAAAGTGTCTAGACAATCATCAATAGGGATTTTAGAAATGCACTTCTCATTTATGTGATATATATGATCATGCCATAGGTATTCATTATTTGAGTCATCGAGTCATTCAGTATATGTGTTATACATATTTGTCTTTAGAACTGTCAAGTATAGACTATGAGACATAGGGCACTGCCATATAACATCTTTTATTTTAAAACAAAATATTAAATAGTAATAATATTCTTATCCATACAAGATATGTGTTGTTTTCATTAATGGAAAATATATAATAGAAATGCACTAATCCTATTACATGCCCATGAATGACACATTTCCATTTTAGTGGTAGAAGATCTTACTCTGCACATTTCTTTCTTAATTATTCTCATATCCTGAAGTGGAGATCTCTATCTACAACTTCTTCTTCCTAAGTTCCTCTATATAAAGAGGAAAATTCCTTTTCCAGTGCCATGGATGGTGGTAGTGGTGGCACTTCCCTTCCTTGTTCTCTCCTCCCTTTGCTTTATGTGTAGAAGAGTTGGATTTTAGGATGGCTTTATAACTCGTTTTGGCCTTGCCTTTGTACCTTCCCTTTCCTTTGTTGATCATCATCACATATTTAGGATTGTCTTTCTTCATTTGCACTTCAATGATTCTCAACATGCCAACCAATTCTGAATACATCTTATCAAAATTATTCATGTTGTAGTTCATGACAAACAGGCTATATGATTCTGACAATGATTGTAGAATTACATATGTAGCCAACTCTTAGCCTAAAGGAAATCCCAATCTTGTTAGGTTATCCACATACCCAATCATCTAGAGCACATAGGGTCCCACTGGATCTCTCTCTATCATATTGCACTTGAACAACACCTTTGAGATATCATATCTCTCTTGTCTTGCCTAATCATAAAACATGTTCTTGAGATGTGTTACCATATTGACAACTTCCATGTTTTCATGCTCTCTCTGCAACTCAAAGTTCCTTGAGCATAATATCAAGCACTTTGGCATCCATGACATCTTTAGTGTGCTTCTGAAAGTATCCCTTTAACCCTTAGGCATGGTGGGAGAGGGTTCATCTTGCTCTGGTATCTCTAGGACATAGAGTTTGCGCTCTAGAATGTGAATAATTCTCAATTACCTAAACCTTTCATGGAAGTTATTCCCATTTTACTTGTCATTCTAAGGGATTGATTTCTAAGAAAATATGTTTGTGTTTGCCATTAGATTCTACAAAATAATATTTGCAATTTTTTTCAAAACACTTTTTATTTGATTTGACAATACTGATGATATTAATTAGGTTAATTAATTATTTCTCCCATATTTTGTTAAAATTGATAGCCCTCACATATCAATTTATAAGATTGCAGCATACAACCGTCTAGTGAGCCAAGAACAAAACAATTAAGCTATTACTCGGTCAACGCCAGTGTCCATAACCAATTATTAAGGTAGGCAACATTTTCCAATTGCATCTTATGTAATTCTTGGATAGAGGAATGTACAACTCCTTGCCATAGTCCATCTTTATGCTTATAGACACTTATTTGCATTAAGGTCACCTAGTTAAGCATGACTAAAAGCCAACACAATAGTAATGCACCCTACTCGGCAAACACACATAATGTAACATACTGAATCTCAGGGTCTTCCCTGCAATTTACCCACTTTTGAACTTTTCTCGGCCTTCTAGTCCATTTGGACCTTTTTCATAAATTTCCCTTCTTTTATATTCTTTTTGGACACCTTGTGCAATTTGAGCACAATTCAATGTTGAAATTACCTTTTTCCCTCATTTATGATAATGGAGGGGTGTTTGCACAAATAACCCAATTAAGGAGATAAGTGAAGGTTAATAATGTAATTTGGTCATTAAGGATGGATATAAGTAGATAATATTAATTTGGAGCTTTTTGGATAAATATATTAATAATAATAAGCATTTGAATTAATTATGAGTATATTACTCCTTTTACTTTCTCTCTCCTCCAATTTGATGATAAATGTGTGAAAACATATTTAAAGGTTGATATTTTGCTCTTAATACTCGTATATATCTATCACCTCGAATTTGACTCACTAATTTCATTAATATAGTCATTTCATAATAATTTACACCTTTTAATATATTAATAAACATTTTAATGAAAACTATATTTATTAAGGGCCAAATAATGAGTAAAACGAGAAAGTAATTGCATAGCATGATGCTACACTTTAATGTGAGCATGTGGTCCAAATTTGGTGGCTTTTGGAGTTGGTTTGACCCCTTAAATCGATTTTATGATTTTGGAGTAATGTACAACTAAGGTTTGATTTCGATTTTCATTTAAATGCATTCATTGGAATAAAGTTCAGTTATTTACACCCTGTCACGCATCAGCTCCCAAACGCGCTCCATCGGACGGCTCGCGTTTGATCATCCCTTTCTGGCTTGATCCGACTGCCGGGACATTGTCCCCTACCTCCCGCTCAGCACGAGTCTGAGCAGTTAAACGCCTCTCACGCTCCCCGACCCAGCTCGCCCTCGTCTGACCACCTTCTCGTGTGATTCCTCTTCTGGTGCATTCGGCTTCTCACGACGGTTCTAGTGAGCCCTAATTCGCTCCGACTTCTCCACCGCTGACAAAACGCCCAATTGGGCCTAAACCACCTTTGCCGCCACGTTTTCACAGAAGGTGCTTGACGCCTCCTCACGCCTATATTAGGCTATGGAAACAACCCTCGGATCGCCACCTTTCTTCCTCATCCTTCAATTTCTCCTCGTTTGCCCCCGAAGACCCCGACCTGCTCGGTCTTCTTCCCCGGCGATGGCGACCTCCCCTTGTCTCAAGAAGCCACCTCCGTTCGATTGGTTGCAGGGTAAGCATCCTCGATGCTTCCTCTTTCTTTCCGCCTGATTACCTGGTCTCGTGATGCACTCTATCTTTGGGTCCTATAGACCGCCGATGAGCTCCACCACCACCATGTCCGTTTAGCATTTCCTTGCTCCTTCGCCCTCACTGAAACCTTCTTTCTCTGCGGTTTGCTTCCGTGATCGTGTTGGAGTCTTCAGAGGTATCCTTCCACCTTGTTTTCCTTGAGTTTGGTCCCCGACTTCCTTCTCCCTGTTCCGGTCCTGCTCCAGTGTTTTGAGCACGCAACTTCTCTTCTATTGGATCTTTGTGACCGTGAGACCCTGGGGAACTCGTTCTTGATCTCCGGTGGCAGCGGTAGTGCCTCAGTGGCCATCGGGACCAGGTTGTCACGATCCCAGAGTGCCTGCTCGAGCCATGGCTCGAAGCAGCGACATACCTGGAGGTGGGTTGACCTCGGAGTCCCTACGCTGTCAGTTTGGTTATCTCGATCACCAGGGGTATTTTTGGTATTTTGCCTCTCTGTGTTGTGTTCACGCAACGATCAATCGCAATGTTCTAATGTCTCTTGTGCCCTTTCCCTTTTAATCAAATTTATTTTGCAAGCAAGGGCATTTTAGTCATTTCACCAGTTATTTACAACGAATTGTATTTTGATTTAAATAACTATCACGCTATGGTTTTCTTGCATTCTGATTGGTCGATTTTACTTAATTCATAGTAAATCGATCCATTGTCAGAAAAATGCAAATAAATAGTCAATGGAAAGGATTTTTAACGTAGAATTTGATTTTATGGTTTTTGAGTCATGATTTGGATTGCTGTTTTGAAGTTTGCTTTGAATGCTTTTTTAAGTATATAAAATATTCTAAAATACCTAATTAATTCATTTTAACTCCAAATTGTAAAATAAAATATGTTTTCTTATTCAGGAGAATATGACTAATCTATTAGACTAGGTTTTAAACCCTAAATCGTGGTTTTGTAAAATTAGGGTTTTTCCTATGCTTTATGTCTTTATATATATTAATACATGTGTAATTATGTAACTAGGGAAAATGGAATGGTGATACAATCAGATTGGTGAATGTGATTAATTAAAACAGGTATGTGAAGCCTATTTATGTATGTGACTCCTATTATGTGGACCCTATTCATATATGTGATCTCTATGGATGAATGTGAATGATTATTGTGCAAACAATCCTAATCTCTCAGTTGGGTCTTTTCCAACC
Organism: Alisma plantago-aquatica; assembly: GCA_963693085.1. NCBI lineage: Eukaryota > Viridiplantae > Streptophyta > Magnoliopsida > Alismatales > Alismataceae > Alisma > Alisma plantago-aquatica. The sequence goes on along the minus strand of OY856410.1, from coordinate 545,847,312 downwards.
CCACAATCATCATTGTGCTAGCCTTATTATTCTCCTAAATGCATTTTTGGCTCTTCTACTTCTTTGATGAATCAATTGCATTTGTGGCTCACTTATGTGAAATATTTAATCTTGTTATGGCCAATGTTGGCTCATCCTTTTGAAATACTTGGATAATGTTGTTGCCTATGATGGCCCATTTATTGAGATTATTTATTTGGGTTTTATTCCCATTTTGCAATGTTGCATTCTTGTTATCTTCTCAATACTGCCAAGTGACTATTAAGCATGATGTATTTTAGGCCAAATGACAATGTACTATACATGAGTACAAACCACCCACAGGGCACTGAGGTTTTAGTCCTCCTGCCAGGCACTGGGGCTTTAGTCCCCCTGCCAATTTATATATATTTTTGAGGTTTGGGATGTTATTTCCCCTCTCCTCCTGGTTGAGGTCCGGTAGGTGCCTCACCCTACATTGAGATGGCTTTGTGTCTTAATATATTCATGTTATGTGATTATTATTGTGGTGATTGGTTATGGTAGTTTTCCTCTCTCTTATTCATGCACTTGCCTCATTTCTTTTGAAATCTCTTATTGTAGAGAATCTTTTATATTGCAATGCTTTATATTATTTAATTTTTCTATTCCTCTTGAATAACACATATTTTTATCTCTCTCTTGCTTGATGACCCCAACCATCCCGGATAGGATCAGAGTGTGCATGGAAGCTTGGTGAACCTAAGGCTAACGATAGGACAAGAAGAAAAGGAACATATAGCTTGCATGATCATAGTTGCTTTTATATATTAAGTTGTTTTGTTTGGAGACAATATTGGCTTAGTCTAAGTTTTCCTCTACCTAGATCCTATGTTTTGTATAAAGTTGTACTTCCTTTATGGAAATTTTGTAATGTACTCTTTATACATTTTGAATAAAGTCAAGTTTTATTTCTTCCGCTGCCACACATTTGATGTACCTGTTTATCATGTTTAAATAGTAGAGACTTGGTCTTTACACATAACTACCATCACACTCCCATGAGATAGACGACGCACCATGCTTGGTGTTCGCACACTTAGTCGATCAAGATTTTCATGTGTGTTGCTTATGGAAAGCACTCTAAGACGTAATGTTAGATTGAGGGATTTTATTTTTATATAAATACATATACATATCCAATCACCAGATATTAATAATATGTATCATATACATACTATATTCACAAACAAAACATGCAATAATAAAATATGAGCGATGGTTATGTCCATACTAACACAATTTATGGAGGCACAAATAATTGCTACCACTTGAGGTCTAACAACCTGTACTTGTAGAAATTTGTACTAGAACTAGTCTGATTGATTGACTCAATGGTGTAGGTTTTATTGCACACGCAAATTTACTAGGAATGTAATTACTAGATTTTACCAAAATGGAAGTGCAATAATGCCACCCGCAAGTGGACAGATTTTGTTGTAGTAAAATTTAGGATCAAATCCTAGAGGAAAACTTGTTTAAGAATTATCTGATCAAAGTAACCTATCAAGAACTAGTGTTTATCTCAAAGTTTGAGTTTATTTGATTAACTAAGGTTGCAAGAATTAAAAGATCTAGATTAAAGTTCTATTTATTAATAGATGGAAACACTAGGGTGGAACTGGGTTTCACTACCACTACTCAAATCTGTGTATTCATTCAAATCCAAACACACATGAAGATATAATTGGAGTTATGCAAGTTTCCCCTTTCTGCATTAGAAACTTGCTAGAGTAGATATCCCTATAAGCTCAATGTCTCATTACTTAAAGATCCTATTTTCACTACTCCAGATACTTGCCCCTTAGAAGTTCTCATTAGGGCATCAACCAAATCTAATTAGTATTCAAATATAAAACAATGAAGTTCCTATAGAATAAGACTATAATAAAAATGAAAGTGGGTGAACAATCCAGAAAACATGTGATAAATGGTTTGCTATGAATTAAATGAATTCATAGATGCATTGGAATATGAATGAAATTGCAATAAAAGAGTAGTGGGGGTAATCCCCACACCCCAATGAAAAGACTACTCCCTTGGCATGTCGAGATTAATATCACTAGTAGAGGAATGGGACACAATCATGGTCATGATTGTAGTAGAAGTATCTCATCATGGTGTATGATGGAAACTCTCTTCCTTCACTCTCTTCCAGGTACTAACCCTAACTTTTAGTTGAAGCAGATGCATAAAAAATAGCTCTGTGAATAGATCGATCACATAGAGAGGGAGGTTGATGGCCTTGAACTTGGTAAGGTCGATATGGAGATTGACACACTAGAGGTTAATGGCCTAGATTTGTGGAGTTCAATGGAAGTTTCCAAGTCTATAGTTCGATGTCCATGCTAGGTCATTAGAACTGTCTTGGTCAATGGATCTAGACTTTGGCTATGACTTTTGGCATATTTTGTCTCCAAAAGTTTGGATTCCTTGAAGTGTTGTACTTGGGGCCTAAGTATAGGGTCATGGATGTCAACCACTTATACTTTCCATCAACGTCGATCATGGGATATCGAATGATGGGTCTTGACTCTTGGGCTTCTGGTCATCACTCTTGGAAGTTGATGTGTCATCGACCTTGAGGGCCAATGAAATGCTTGATCAATGGCCATCGATCTAGATGGTCGATGGGTTATAGACCTTGAAGGTCAATGAAGTTTTCGATCGATGGCTGGTGATTTTGTCCGATTGTAGACCGATTGGTTTCTTCATGTCTAGGAAGAGAGGTCAATAAATCATAGACCTGGGTCATCAAGTGAATCTGAATGTCAAGCTTCTAGGTGTCAACCAAGCAGTTTATGGATTATTGTCTTTGAGGGTCTATGGGGCTCTCGAGCATTTACGACGATGGCTTGATAATTGATGAAAATTAAAGGTCACTTTGTATGTATATCTATGGGTTGATTGTGGCCTTGGACACAAAAATTGTTGGTTAATTGGCCTTCTGAAGTTCTCAAAACCGTCGAGTGGTGTCCTCTTCTAGGCAAACTTGTTGTAGAGTGATGGAATTCAAAACATGCAAAGGGAGTCATAAAAAGTATCAAATTGCTACAAAGGCATGGCTAGCATGCTAAACATAACTAACAACATGAGATAGTTATCAACAGAATTATAATTAGTAGTAGTAGTATAGTTATCAACAGAAGCATAGCTACTATATGTATGCATCTACAATCTTAAGCATATCAACAACCTAAGTATATCTAATATCTCTTAATTACACTAAGCATCATCTTTATGTAAAGATAACAAACAAGGGTTATCATCCAATGTGAATGTCGTGTATAACCCTAAATGAATATGCTATACGGCTGTATTAAATCTTTTATTATGCCCTGGGGAATTTGAATCGTACCATTCAAAGTCCAACTGACCCCTGTGAAGGGCTATTCGGTTTTATACAAGATCTAGGAGTGGCGGTATCCTAAGATCACTTCCCCTCAGTCAGTATGAGTAAAAAGGCAGTGACATATCAGTCAAAGTTGCCACCATAGTGGCATATAGTCCTATAACTAGCCCACCTTGTTACATATCACGACGCAAGCATCTAGGGTATTAAAACTCAATCACTGAGGTACAACCACAGTTATCCTCTAATAACATCATGTTATAATCACCAAGACACGACTGCATCCATTCTCAATCACATCAGGTGTATGAGGGATGACCATAGCCATCCTCCACAATATGCATTGTGGATGACAAGGATATATCCTCAACCTGTCACCCCCACATATTGAACAGTATGCGCTCCGAATTTCCCTTAGAAATACTCATTTCACCATCCAACAAGTTCTGACACCAAATATGGCTCTATGGCATAGGGCACTACATGATTATAGTTGCATTTGATTATTTATGTCAATCGGGTGAATAAGGCTGCATCAAACAAGTGGACATACAAACCCTGATTCACTTCTAGCAAGCATATAAATATCACAACTTTTAAAAGATATAAAATGTGTGAAACATAATTTCTCATCTCATCATCACATGGTACAATTCGCTTTCCATTCATGAGACCACACTAGTCATCATACTATCACAAGATATAAATCCCTTTCACAATATCACAGGGTATCAACCCTTATCAACATAGGAGGATTACACCTCATTCAGGGCTCAACCATGCCCAAAGGTCATTAATACCATCATACTATCACAAGATATAAATCCTTTTCATAATATCACAAGGTATCAACCCTTATCAACAGAAGAGGATTACACCTTATTCAGGGATCAACCATGCCCAAAGGTCATTAAGACCATCATACTATTCCCTACAAGATCATCATTATCTTTCCATGCCTTATAACAAGGCTCAACAACATCACTTACATATAATACACCAGATTAGCACAATATTGCATTAATGAGCTTGGAGATATTCATTAATTATCATAGTAGGGTTATGTTAACATTAAGAACATTCCTTTATTACATCAACATGCAAGGAATCTAGATATGATTAACACTCATCATATTCATAATGCACATGTTTAGCATAAGAAAGTATCAACCATGTGGATATGATAACCACCAATCAACACATTAAGGTTATGATCATGTTAAGGAGGTTATTCCACCATCATTCCATCATATCAGAATGTTAAACATGAATACTCATCTTTATCTATTTGCATTAGAGTTAGGTTCAACATGATAAATTATATCAATGTTACTAATCAGCACTTATACCCAAACCCTAACTCACGGCATCCCCATTGGATCATGGATGCATAAGGTGAAGAATCACCATCACATTCCACATTATTCTCAAGTATGAACCCACACATAAATCAAGGTGTAACCATCAGGTTATAGCATACTAGGGTTCCAACAATAGTAACAGAGTACTCCATGATTGTATTAGTCATTCAAGGACTATTCATACCCAATTACCATCATTTAGTTATATTAAAGCTAGGTATAACAATCTATACCTCATTAGGGTTACATATCAACACAATATGGTTATGATCCCTTCTATTCATATGAGTGAATAGGTAAGACTACCTTATTAAGGGTAACCCACCATTTCTTTCATCATCATTCAACCCATATCACCATACCACAATGTCACCCAGAACCATTAGATGTTTTAAAGGTAAGACCATTGGGTTTTTACATAATCAAAAAACTTGGATAAACCACCTATGAAGTGCTTGATTTGTGCTCTAGAAAGATTCACCATTTAACCCTAGACATCCCTTGATTAACAACACATAATGTTCCATTGAGAGTAGGGTAAAACCCACAATCGACTGTTCATTTAAAACAAGCCATCCATTATCAACAAGTAAGCTCCTTAAGTTGATCATATAAAGGAAACCATCTAAATCACATTATTAGGACCAACATATTACATTAGTCATAATTCCACTTTATTGGAGGAATAAACATTAGATCTTGACCATTGGGCCAAGTTCATATGTTAAAACCATCAAATACAGTATAGGTCCGACCATTGCATCAAGTGATCCAAGAAATCGTTGGTCTAAGGCTTAATTGATGCTACAACTACAATGCTTAACCCACCATAGGTTTTAGAGACCTGATACACCAACATTAGTGACCATTAAGTCACAATAGGTTGTTAGATCAATGTTGTATTCATTAATTAGCATCAAATATTAAGCTAATCTCGTCATTGATTGATAACATCAGTAGCGTACTTAATGGTTGATCATTAAACTTCTAATTGATCCAAAACCTGACCTACAGTGGTGACCATAGGTTGTCACCATCATCTGACACCTTTGATCACAACCATCATTTGTCATGAAGACAATACCATAGGGTTGTTGTAATGGTACCATCATCCGGTCATGGGTTTATAGAAGAAATCAGCTTTAAACCCTAAAATTGGCCATTGGTTGATAGGTTCTTAGCACCATAAGTTGCCAAAACAACCTGATCCAAGTCATATTATACCTTAGGAATAAATACACATGATCACAGGTTCATCTAGAACTGAAATGAGAACAGGGAACATTATAAAAATCGAAATCCAAGTCAAGCATAGCTTTTTAGTGCATGGATCATCATTTTCAAGCAAGAACATGAGCTAGCAAGCCTACGGTAAGAAATAAACGTGGAGCAAGTTATAAAAATTGCATGTAATTAGAAGATAAACTCCCAAATAGAATAAAACATGAGCAGGTAGGGTAGGAAATCCAAGCATAAGTTGTGAACTCGTCCATCTAGCACCTTAATTCCTTCATCAAATGAGCAAACCCTAAGCATAAGGAGCAAGAAAGGTAGGGTTTTAGAGCTTTAGAGCAATTTCTACCATGGAAAAGCAATGTTGTGACCTGGATGAAGGTAGGAGTAAGGATAAAAAAGAAATAAATGGAGTAAATAAATGGATTCTTACTCTTTTTGTTCAAGATTGCTAGAAGGAAGCTTTTTAAACCCTAAAAGGAAGTCAATTGCAACCATAGATTCTTTTTCCAAGAAGATCCCCTCTTTCTTCTTCCTTGGACAGGAAATTCACAACATCATAGAGGGAGAACGAGGTTCATAGAAGGAGGGAATTGGTGGAGAGAAAATGGCCCGTTTGGGTGCTTAGGGATAAGTATATGAAACTATAAGATAAAGAAAAAGTAAAAGTTGAAGTTCTAGTATCTTTCCAAGTGTGCATGGTCTTAAACTATTAATAATATACAAGCACACACGCAAGAAGCTCCCCCACTATCCATAGAGACATTCTTATCCCTAGTTTATTTAATTTCCAAGCAAAACAAATAATTCATTAGTTGATAGCTACTAAAGGTAGCTCATCCATGAAGGGGTAAACCCTAAAATACCCTTGAGGAAAACACCTTCAAACCAAGGTTTAAATAGGCACCCCATGGCTCAAAAAGCTCAATAATGATGATATAATATCCAAGGAACATAATGAAAGTGATAAATTGCACAGAAAATCTCTCAATTAGGTCAATTGCAATAAAGTCCAAAATGTGCATAAAATTGCATAACTTGCTCAAATGGTGTCCAAATTGGACCAAATTTGAAATGTAATCTTGTCTTATGATTTCAAAGAATATTACAAGGTTATATTAGGGTTATAAGAATTAAATTATGATAATTAATCTTATTCAACTCATTAATCAAGTTTAGGGGCCTTACATGAGAAATGTGATGGAGTGAACTTTTAGAATCCATAAATGTCCAATAATTTAAGTGAAGTCATGTGTGTTTGAGTAATTTTGGGAATTTTGAATGTTTTAACTAAGCAAGGAACTTAATTGATGTTGGTATTATGTATATGATCCATAAGTTTTTTTGGGTTTTAGGGGAGGCAGAGAAGGCAGCGGAATCAAAAAAATTTCTCCTCCCCAAACCCAGAACAAGGAAACGCGTCAACGTCTATACAATAGGAAAGGATGGTTTGTAGAATCATAACTTGTCCCGAGGCTTGCTCGGTGGCAATACCTCGCGCCTTGCACGGTCTTCACCTCTGGTCTTGGACAGTGTCTGTGCAGCTACTGGTCGCACCGGGACTGAAGACTCCTGGTCTCACCGGGACTGTCGGGATTGACAGTTGTCCTCCTAAGCAGCAGAAACCTCCCGCCTATGAAGTAGTCCACACGGACCACCTGGAACTTCAATCTCCTTGTCCCACAATTAATTGGAAGGAGTTGCACCCTCCTATCAGTGTACTAGTCTTTGACACACTCTCCTGCCACCAATCGCTTTCTACAGTTGTCTTTCCCTTATTGTACCTCCCTTATCGGGTAGCACTTGCTCGGGCTCTCTCTCGGTTACCAAAACCAGAGAGAATGACAACTTCACAGAGCAACTGGTTGCACTAAGTTGTACTTTGAGAAACCCCAATACCCCTATATATATAGGAGGGTCATGGGACAGGGTTCTCTATCCCGGGCAATGCAGGACTAAAAGCAGGAGTAGAAGGGTTCGAGATTTTCCACAAAACAACCAACTCGCAACCTGAACTGATCATTTCACAACTGAAACGGTCGTTTGGGGACCTGAACCGGTCGGTTGACATCTCAACCGATCGGTTGGGACTCATGAGCCGATCGGTTCACTTCTGAGCCGGTCAGTTCGTGGTCCTGATCAGTTCCCGATTGACTTTCATTCTTTTGTTTCGAATTGGTATCAAATACCAATCCTTGTTCTAATCAAATTGGGCAAGTGAAACGCAAGGAAAATTCTCACCAATCCTACTTTCCCAACTTGCTCGGTTGCACCAGTTGGATTGATCGTTTCAACACTTGAAGCAATCGTTTGACCCTGATCATTAGCCGATCGACTCACCACCTGAGCCGATCGATTCACCAAGCTGAGCCGATCAGTTCATCTCCTGAGCCGATCGGTTGGGAGTGCAGATTGTGCAGAATCAGTCAATTGCGGTTTCAATCAATCTGATACTCCAATCAATGTCTCCAACACCTTCAACATTATGATATTGAGCTATCAATTAATTCAGTGTTTAATTGAACTACTAAACTCCTTTAGTAATCAATCTAAACATTGTTTGTGGACAAAACTCCTCTTCCAGGTTAAATCCTATGTGTGTGACCCTGCAGGTCCTTTTTCACGTTGGCAGTGAAAGTCCATAACACTTATGACTTCACAAGCAAAGAGAGGTGCCTAGTCACACATCAGTGCTACCCAAGTGAAATAGAAAGTTGGAGAACAACTTTCAATTCTACAATCCGTGAATGGTGTAACAGTGAATGTATAATTCCTTTTTCACTGATATCCCGAATGAACTCGAGGCATGGAACCGTCATCCTGTCAACATTCATTCACTTTCTTGATCTCAGAGCAGATTGGAAGAGATATGTATGACATCAATATCACATACTGATTCACACATGTGTGTGCACGCCTATTTCAATCCTACTCATCAAGTGGCCTTGGATATCAAACTCCCTCAGGAGGGACAAATCCCATATCTATCACTCACCCCTCAAAAGCCCCATGTGTCAAAGCCACCCAATCATCACCTTTATAACAACCCATGTTTCAGGACTGCGTTTGATGATGTCAAAGTGTGCCCAACGACATGTGTTGAATGTAGTGATTTCAGGTCAAAGAATTACACTCACCACCATCACTGTGAGTACTGACTGTGACTACCATGTCATGGTTCCATGTGTCAAACTCACGGTGGGTCTGTCTGGTACACTTGTTCTCTAACAAGTACCTATGTGTTTGGTTTGATATCTCTATATCATGACTAATGAGATTCTGTCATCAACCAAAACCAAAATCTAGTCTTGTGTGTCATTGTTGTCTGTCTACCTTCCACAATGACATCCGACTTGGGACATAACAAGAATGTACAAACTCTTAGCATCCGTATGATCTCATCGTTCAGGTCCTTAACCTGAAAGCATACGTCATTGAGTAATGTCATTCTCTAGACATTCAATCTGTTCTATCACTATCTCATATGACTGAACCAGAAAGAATTGGAAGCTTTCCTTTGATGTTTATCAAATCAATCTTAATGTATCCCACCAATCATCCCATGATTGTCTCTCAGGGCATACATACCAATCATCCCAGGATGAACTCTCATATTCATAGTGATCTTCAAACATGTCCCACATGTTACTCTGTTCTACTGTGATCATAGTGAGTAGTGGCAACACCTTGCCAAAGTCAGTATAAATTGCATGTCTCACATCTCTTTGTTGTACGTCACACGTATGAGATGGAGTTGTCGTAATATGCGATCTAGTATTCCTTTGCTAACTGTTAGCCACATTGCATGATCAAGGATTCCACGCTTGTCATCAATGAGAGGAATATCTATAAGTTCATCTCATGAACTTCCAGATCCATATAGTATCCACTGTTGTTCTCTAACACATAGATACTCAACATTTCCTTTTAAATGGTTTCATTGGAACACTTCCAACAAACTTTCACTTTTATATATCCTATATATATTTTGTGATTAATTTTCTGTCTCTTTCGGAAGTTCGCATCAATGTACTCTTTACATCAAACTCTTCCTTATCTCTATAGAACTAGTACTTATCAAGTTCTTATGGTTTCCAGTAACTCTTACTGGAAGTAGACAGACATCCACTCGTCATGTCCCACATACGAGTTATTAGGATGAGCACATCATATTGTCATGTCCTACATACAAGATGATGAATGCATTTTATTCTTGACATGTCCATACATGCAAGATAATGGGATGATTACATACATGATAGATCCATATCTATTCTTAGTGTTCTCATTCTTCATAAGAATTGGACACTTGGCCTTGGAATACTAACTCCATGTAACATGGACAAGTTTTCTCCCACTGAATCTGTGTACACTGAACCCTTTAGTACATATTCCCAATGTATGCTCACTCTTTTCCAGGTCAAGAGGTTTTTGAGAACTATCTCTATAGATCTCTATTCCAATCTCATAGGAAACATCTCTATCTTCCTTACAGATAATTTCCACTTTGGATTTCCATTCTAGAACATTTCCATTTCACATCAATATGTGGAATGTGAATACGCTCCCGCTAAATCACAGATCCCTTATTTATCTTTGACATATCAATCAAACCCTTTGACTATATCATCAAAGTAAAGATCCAATTCTGAGTTGCTTGTACTCAATCAATCACATTGATCAGTCCATTGCAATTTGTAGGCTTCATTTGCATTAGTGGATTCATAAACCTTATAGGTTGTGTCACGTACACATCCTTGCTTTATTCCTCATAGGAATGTGGTTTTAGTATCCATATGCCAAATGTCTTAGTCACTAAGTTGCAATCAACAAGCATCATCCTTCTCAAAATGTTATCCATGTGTCTTAACACTTAAGACTTATTCGCACTTATGGATTTTATTCCAATGGGTGCTACCATCAAGCTCATACCTTATGGTTCACATGGATGTCATTTAGGATGTAATGGTCATAAACGATAACTCAAAATTTGGTTCTTCATATTCATCTAAATAGTTGACTCATCACATGACCAACTCATCACATAGATAATTGAGATGTATCTATTAAGGATATAAGAACTTACAACTCCTTGTGATTGTTAATGTCCTTTATTAGTGTGGGGTATTCTTTTATTAAGAAGAATTCAGTTATTTGATAATCATTTTCTAACTCCTTATAGTATGATTCTATCTTGATTTAGACATCACCATGCCTTAATCATGAGTCCACTATGATACACTATCATAATCACTCATAAGGATCTCAAACATTTGGTCCGAGTATTTCATTCATTGATCTCATCAAGAATTAACACTTTACCAAATTTGTACTTCATTTATGATATTCTTGAACACTTCAAGATATTCATATTGGTATTTCTCTAAACACCATTTGAAGTATTAGCATTTGTTCCAATAGGTATGTAAATACATCACATGTATTATACCTAATAGGACAATCATTCTCCCACTACCATTAGTGAAGATTGATTAATCATGTCCAAGATATTCATGTCTCTTACTGGTTCTCTAACCAAAAGAGTCTAGATTTATCCATCACATGGAAACTAGAAATGAATTTCTCATGATTGATGCTAATTTTATTGTTTGAGTTATCTATAACTTTTAGGTATCATTTTATCTTATGCATATCAAATACCACAAGATAAACAAGGCATTACCACAAAGATCATATCTTTAAGATTGAAACATCAACTTTATTAATTGCCATCATTGTCACACAATATGCAAAAATAAAGTGTTTCTATCTATTGGAAAATATGAAATAACAGTTCATAATTGTATTACATGCCTTTTAGGCTGAAAATAAACTAAAGTACTCCTATCTATGGCGGCAACATTTGCCCCAATTATGAGTGCTTTACACTTTACATATTGGTATCATGTACCTCAAAAGTGTTACAAGTTTATTTTCAGGACACCTTTAAGTAGAGACGTCTGTCGCCTCCTTCTTCTTTTGTTCTTCCAGATAGAGAGGAAAATTCCTTTTCCAATATCCTGGCTTTTGACAATGGTGGCAATTGCCTTTCTTGGTCACGCCTCCCTTGGCCTTGAGAGCTGAAGACGACTTGGGCTCCTGGCTAGCATCAGAACCTTTCTTAGATTTGCCCTTGCCCTTACGCTTGGACTTGCACTTCTTGCTCATGATCACCATCATAGACTTAGGCTTGTCCTTCTTCATCTGTGTCTCGGCTGTCCTCAACATGCCCAACAACTCTGATAGTGGCCTATCAAAGTTGTTCATGTTGTAGTTCATCACAAACTGACTGTAAGATTCTGGCAACGATTGCAGTATGAGGTCAGTAGCCAACTCTTGGCTCGGTGGAAATCCCAGTCTTGTCAGGTACTCCACATACCCAATCATCTTGAGTGTGTGAGGACCAACTGGATCTCCTTCTGTCATGACATACTTGAACAGTGCCCTTGAGACATCGTATCTCTCTTGCCGTGCTTGATCTTCATACAAGTTCCTGAGATGCTGAATCATCTCAATGACACCCATATCCTCATGTTGTATCAGCAACTCATGGTTCATAGAGCATAACATCAAGCACTTTGCATCAATGGCATCATCAGAATGCTTCTTGTAAGCATCCCTTTCTATCTTTGGTGCATTAGGAGCAGGTTCCTCTGGAATTGGAGTATCCAGGACATAGAGCTTTTGCTCTTGAGTGAGAACAATTCTCAATGTCCTATACCAGTCCTGGAAGTTTGTCCCATTTAGCCTATCCTTTTCAAGGACCGATCGCAAAGAGAAGTGATTGGTGTTTGTTGTCATTTGTACTACAAAAGGAAATATGCAATTTTAGTCCAAAAACTCATTTTTGACTTATTTGATTGATTTTAAAAGTTGACGATATAATTAGGCCTTTAATTAATTATCGCTCCCACTATTTTACTTCAAACTGATAGCCCTCACCATAAATTCAGAAGATTGCAGCGTACAAACTTCTAGTGGGCAAGATCCTGAAATCCTCTAAGTCATGAACCAGCTAGGGCTATCACCCACAACTTAGATCTCTCAGGTAGGCAACTCTTGCCAATTGCATCATATGCAACTCTTGCTAAGATGTCATATGCAACTCCTTGCCATGATCATCTCCATGCCTCAAGGTGCTAGATCCTATCTAGGTCACCTTGTTAAGTCCGACCCAAAGCAAACACGATGAATATGCACCCTGCTAGGGCAGACCCACACATTCATCCTTCATGCTTCCACGAGATAGACGGTGCACCACGCTAGGGCATGCCCACACTTGGTCGATCAAGCTTTTCACATGTGTCTCATTTGGAAGGCATCTAAAACTTAATATTTTAATGAGGGATTTGGTTTTATATACATATACATATCCAATCACCACAATACATAGTACGTATCATATGCATGCTATATCCCACGGAAAACATGCAAAATGATAAAAGTGATGATTATGGCCATCCTAATGTGATTCCTCGAGCCAAGAGGAATCACGGTCATCTAGGTCTACATCACATGCAACCAGTACAAGATGAACTCTGTGCTTTTCCTTCCGAGTGGATCAATTCATCACATGAATGACTTGCTCGTTCTGGCCCGGTCGTTTGGGTGCCACCAGCAGATCAGTTGGCTCCTCCAACCGATCGGTTCGCCTGGTCATCGTGCATCTCATCATGGCCACCACCCGCTCATCTCACTCCTCGAACCGGTCATCAACCGATCGGCTCACTCCTTGAACCGATCGTCTAGAACGTCAACCGATCGGTTCACTCCTTGAACTGATCGTCTCAGCTGTCGTCAGGATGTCTTCCATTCTTCGACATAACAGGAAATAAAATTCTATCCTATTTTACATTGTGTAAAAAAGAAACCTCAAGTTACATTCGAGGGGAGCAAATGTAGGAAAGAAATCTCAAATTATTTCCAGTTACATCAAAAATAGGAGAAGGAAGATCGGTGCACAGACCGAGATGCAAGCAACCACATACAACCATACACAGATAGGGTTTATTGGCCATAACCATGCTATACATCCACCACAAAACTCATTTAAGGGCGACGCTTATTGATTGCATTAATAATACATATCATATATGTAATTGGGATTTGTGGATTTAGTATTGGACATGCATAAAGCCAATTTTATTTGCATCGTATACAATAAATAAAGGCGACAACCCAAAATCAATCATATCGATAATCCTTAAAGTATAGAGCAGTTGACGTGGCTCTGATACCACTGTTGGGTTTTAGGGGAGGCAGAGAAGGCAGCGGAAACAAAAAAATTTCTCCTCCCCAAACCCAGAACAAGGAAGCGCGTCAACGTCTATACAATAGGAAAGGATGGTTTTTAGAATCATACCTTGTCCTGAGGATTGCTCGGCGACAATACCTCGCACCTTGCGCGGTCTTCACCTCTGGTCTTGGACGGTGTCTGTGTAGCTCCTGGTCGCACCGGGACTGAAGACTCCTGGTCTCACCGGGACTGTCGGGATTGACAGTTGTCCTCCTAAGCGACAGAAACCTCCCGCCTCTGAAGTAGTCCACACAGACCACCTGGAACTCCAATCTCCTTGTCCCACAAGGAATTGGAAGGAGTCGCACCCTCCTGTCAGCGTACTAGTCGCTGACACACTCTCCTGCCACCAATCACTTTCTGCAGTTGTCTTTCCCTTGATGTGCCTCCCTTATCGGGTAGCACTTGCTTGGGCTCTCTCTCGGTTACCAAAACTAGAGAGAACAACAACTTCACAGAGCAACTGGTTGCACTGAGTTGTACTTTGAGAAGCACCCAATACCCCTATATATATAGGAGGGTCATGGGATAGGGTTCTCTATCCCGGGCAATGTGGGCTAAAAGCAGGAGTAGTAGGGTTCGAGATTTTCCACAAAACAACCAACTCGCAACCTGAACCGATCGTTTCACAACTGAAACGGTCGGTTGGGGACCTGAACCGATCGGTTGACATCTCAACTGATCGGTTGGGACTCATGAGCCGATCGGTTCACTTCTGAACCAGTTGGTTCGTGGTCCTGATCAGTTCCCAATTGACTTTCCTTCTTTTATTTCTAATTGGTATCAAATACCAATCCTTGTTCCAATCAAATTGGGCAAGTGAAATGCAAGGAAAATTCTCACCAATCCTACTTTCCCAACTTGCTCGGTTGCACCAGTTGAATTGATCATTTCAACACTTGAAGCAATCATTTCACCCTGATCATGAGCCGATCGACTCACCACCTGAGCCGACCGGTTCACCAAGCTGAGTCGATCGGTTCATCTCATGAGTCGATCGGTTGGGAGTACAGATTGTACAGAATCAGTCAATTGCGGTTTCAATCAATCTGATACTCCAATCAATGTGTCCAACACCTTGAACATTATGAAATTGAGCTATCAATTAATTGAGTGTTTAATTGAACTACTAAACTCCTTTAGTAATCAATCTAAACATTATTTGTGGACAAAACTCCTCTTCTAGGTTAAATCCTATGTGTGTGACCCTGCAGGTCCTTTTTCACGTTGGCAGTGAAAGTCCATAACACTTATGACTTCACAAGCAAAGAGTGGTGCCTAGTCACACATCAGTGCTACCCAAGTGAAATAGAAAGTTGGAGAACAACTTTCAATCCTACAATCCGTGAATGGTGTAACAGTGAATGTATAATTCCTTTTTCACTGATATCCCGAATGAACTCGAGGCATGGAACAGTCATCCTGTCAACGTTCATTCACTTTCTTGATCTCAGAGAAGATTGGAAGAGATATGTATGACATCAATATCACATACTGATTCACACATGCGTGTGCACGCCTATTTCAATCCTACTCATCAAGTGGCCTTGGATATCAAACTCCCTCAGGAGGGACAAATCCCATATCTATCACTCACCCCTCAAAAGCCCCATGTGTCAAAGCCACCCAATCATCACTTTTATAACAACCCATGTTTCAGGACTACGTTTGATGATGTCAAAGTGTGCCCAACGACATGTGTTGAGTGTAGTGATTTCAGGTCAAAGAATCACACTCACCACCATCATTGTGAGTACTGACTGTGACTACCATGTCATGGTTCCATGTGTCAAACTCACGGTGGGTCTGTCCGGTACACTTGTTCTCTAACAAGTATTTATGTGTTTGGTTTGATATCTCTATATCATGACTAATGAGATTTTGTCATCAACCAACACCACAATCTAGTCTTGTGTGTCATTGTTGTCTATCTACCTTCCACAATGACATCCGACTAGGGACATAACAAGAATGTACAAACTCTTAGCATCTGTATGATCTCATCGTTCAGGTCCTTAACCTGAAAGCATACGTCATTGAGTATTGTCATTCTCTAGACATTCAATTTGTTCTATCACTATCTCATATGACTGAACGAGAAAGAATTGGAAGCTTGCCTTTGATGTTTATCAAATCAATCTTAATGTATCCCACCAATCATCCCATGATTGGCTCTCATGGCATACATACCAACAAGTTTATGCCATGTTGGAATAATTCATTGAGTGGTCTATCGGCACCAAATTATATATAGTGTATCTTGAATTATGACAAAAATATGATTATAATTTCATAATGTTTTTCCATTTGTAGATAAAGTTAATCAAGATTGGAAATCAATTAGTTTGTTTGAATTATGTAAGTTGGACCAAGGTATTTGAACAACATAGCCTAAGTATTGAATTAGTATTTTGTTACATGACTGCTTTAGTCAAAAATGTGATTGGTTATCCATAGATTGGGTTTTAGTAGCTATTAGATATGGATGATTGTACCATACTTGGTTGTCCTCTACCTTGTAGTTAGAGAAAGGGTTTGGGGAATTTGAGTAGGATGCCTATCATGCCACTACTAGTCCACAATGTGGGGTGTGAGAGGAAACTAACTGAGCAATTGATCCCAAATTGACAAGGCAGCCTTATAGACCCCCCATTTGAACCTTATAGTAGAGACTAAAGGAAACAGAGATATCACCCGATGCTCTCCCAGACCCATAATTTTCACAAAAGAAATGAGAAGAAGGGAGTTGAGGATGGATGGGGGTCTGTGTGAGGGTCTAGAATATGTAAGACAAAGAGGGGTGTCCGAGGAGAAGAACTCCTCTGAAATTGTAGACTTTTTTGGAGGTTTCCCTGGTCATTGAACCAAACTTTCATAGTGACATGGATCCAGTTTGGGAGAGGATCTCAAGGCATCCTAACCACAATCAAAGGATGCAAATGGTATGTATAGATGAATCAGATCATTGGGAAGATTTTCCTGATGTCTTACAAGCCTAGGGATGGTTAACCCCTTTCCTACTGCCATGACGACGGCCATGGCAGGCAGGCTCATGGATGTGGAGTGTTGGAGAAGTTGGCATCACCCTGGGAAGCCATGGACGATGGGTTTACGATGGCCAAGCTCTGTGAAGGATCTCTAGGAGTAGAATATTTTCTAGAGAACGCTCGTTTTCTTGCCGAAGACTGGATCCCAGGTGGTGACGGCTCTATTCCAAATCAACACAAATAGAATGCGAGAATGGAAGAAGGGAAGCAAGTGGCCCAACCTAGCTTAGGGGAAAATGAATAGAAAATCGGGTGGCTAATCACTCAAGTACACCGGCTCAACCAGCTTGAAGCGCGACCCAATTATAGCTAGGTGGCGACTTTCGATTGGCCTAAAGGTAAGACTGTTCCCAGATAATGTTTAGAACTTACAAATTCATAATAAATAGCCTAGTTGTCATAAAAATACAAACAAACTATTGAAATTATCAAAATAATGAGTAGAACATGAAATCATAATATCAGTACTTTGGTGTATAAAATTAGGATTAATACATATAATAATATGGTTAAATCATATAATGAATAAATGACATGGAACCTAATATTCATATAATTTATATCAGTCCAGAATATGGTGTCAATAATATACATCTAAGACCAGTGACATAATATCAAGAACTTAATACAAGTAATCATAAACATACCCTGATGAGCTAAGTAAAACCCTAAAATGAATTATACTAGGGTTAATGATGATGAAAATCTAATGGTACATGTGGTCTTATCTTAATCAGGGTTTCACCAAGGATATAGTTGACTTGAGGAATATGTGGTGATTAGGATATTTTAATCAAGGTATGCCCTTACCTCTTACTTGGCCTACTGCTTAGTATGGTTGTATTATGTGTGTACAAACACTTGGCATATGATATTGGATGAAATGATTGTTCTTATATGATATTTTTTTTTATTTTCCATACTTATGAGTGTGAACACATGAAACATAATATATACATTCCATTATATGAAAGCACTAAACTCTTTGGTAGTATACTGCTTGGAAGTGGCTTAACTCTTTGGTAGTCAGTCACATTGTACATATTATCTAACTCTTTGGTAGTCGGTCATAAAGGTCTTAATCTTGAGCTCCTTGAGAGTCAAGAGAATGCATCAAAACCTTCAGTGGTCAATGCATGGATATATAATGGAAAATGTGCTAAACATATGTGTTCTCTTTTGTTAATAAACATATTTGTTCAAGTATATGCCTTTTGTTATATTTCTTTATAACTGCCAAGTATTAATTAATCTTATTGCCAAGTCTTAGTAATGAGGGGTATATAAAAAGACACATAGGCTTACTCAATAAAATATTCTTGAATATTGTGTTGACGTGTACCACATGTATTCTTTTGTTTATGTTGTGGACATGTGCGCTTGAAGAACTAGGATAGTTGAGAGTTCTGTGACAAGCCGATGTATAGGTGGATCTATTGTCTCAAGATCCTATTTCAGAATGTATGCATATGTAAAAGTTTATCAATTAATGTGTAATATAAAATGTTGTAACAATTCATTATGTAATTATATGTTGAATGGTGAACATGTGTTGTATGTTTTTATTATTGTTCATGTGCATGTGCTATTGTTGTTTCCTTTTGACTTCCTCTAATTTTCTTTATCTTAGACTAGTATATGATGCTTAAATTGGGATTCTCACTAAGGTTAGGTTTCAATTTAGATGTCATCCATTTGATTAAGTTATAGAAAATCTAGAGACTTCACATGTGGTATCAGAGCATGAAAAATAGCTAAGTCTGACATTTCTCATTATGCAACCCAAAACTAATGAAAACCTTGAACTTAAAAATCTTTAGGATTAGATTAGTTGTCTCTTAGAGACTAGATCTGGCCTAGCCTCTAGGTTAGCACATATATGTCTGAGAACTAGGCCTAGACTAGTGCTTGTTGTATATCAAGTCCTAAGATGTCATTCTTTCCTTACAATGTGGCGGTATGGGACGTTACATTATTTGGAAATGATGTGCATCAAGGGAAGAGAAATCATATACATATGGTTCTCATTATCTAGGGTATCTACACTAGTATACACCATGTTCTCACCCATTTCATTAGGTGGAATGACACTTGACTCTCTACTAAAGTGTGGGGCACTCATTTTGTGGATTTGGTTTCTTATTCCAATCGGATTGAATCTTGATAGTTTTCTCTGACACATGTTTTATTAGAGAAAAACTATATAATATTATATTATATACATAAGTATTAAAAATATTTCCCCACACATGTACGAGTAGGTGGTGGTCATGAAACCTAAGTGAAAGTGAGTGACATCAGTCTAGAAGAGAAAGTAGTTCTAGATTAGATATCTAGATCCTTATTAGAATATATGATAGATGGAATAGATGAATTGAGATTAGATGATGGTCTAAATCTTATATAGATAATATAAGATGGTTTATGGTGATATATGTTTGTCTTTGAGGACCTAAGTTTAGATTTGAGGATTTGAGATAAGTTTTAATGATGCAAGTATGCATTCTTTTCTAAGTTAAGATAAGCTAAGTTAAGACAAGATGTGAATCAGTATGAGCCTCAAGCTCTTTTACAAAGGAGGACCTCTAGTGTTAGGACCCGTTTTAGGGTTAACTCCTAAGATACAAGGAGAATCTCAAAGAACCTAAACTCTAAGATATGAGAATTATGAGAAATATGTGTTATGATATGTCCTAAACTAGACTACTCCTGAGTGATTAAGTTGAGTTGTTTTATGCATGATTCCTATAGTCTTGTTGAACCCTAGATTTCCTTGGGAGGACCAAACCATAGAGTCAAAGAGAGGCTAGTTATATTTGCATATATGAATGTGAATATCAGAACCTACCATCTGGGTGAGGAAGAGAGTCCCATGACCCAGGCTGAGGAGGCAACTGTGCAAGTTTGTGTAAAGCCTCATGCTCGGGTTGGTGGTTCCTTTTATGAATCTAGTAGTGTATATAGAGAGAGGGAGTTGGGAAATAGGATTTTACATGTAGATATCTAGGAAGAGAATGTCATATCATGTTTTGGTTTGTGCTTATGTGGCTAGAGCTTGTGAAATTGATCACTAGTTCCAATGAGGTAGATCTAAGAACCTAGATCAAAGAGGGAACATAAAGTTTTTCTTATGAGTTTCTCACAAATATGGGTATTCATAGAGAGACTGAGCATGGTAGTACCCTCTGGATAAGGGTTGGGATAACCTCATTGGACTAGATAAAGTTTTGATATATCTTTGACAAGCCACTTGTATAAGTTTCTTTATCACAACCATGATACAATATATGTAAGAATGTGACCTAATATCGAGATGTAGTATATGAATATGACATGGTGAAAATCCCAGATATAGCTTTCTAGTTCTCTATCTCTGTATGGTTAACCATATACTTGAATAATTATGATTTTATAAGGTTGGTGAATCAGTAATGAATTCACAAATAAAGTTTACAACCTAATATGAGAAAGTGAAATGAGATAATATAAATGATAAACATTTAATGTGATGTTAATATCAGTTCTCAATAGAGATGTTGAATACATTTTGAAAAATTAACACAACATAAAATGATGGCAACGATTATTTAGTTAAGATCGATAAAGTGGGTTAATTATAATTAACTCCTAAGTATGATAAATTTATTGATGGAACCCTAATGTCGGGGTAAATGAGGATGTAAATCCTAAAATATTAAATATGTCCTCACATAACCAAAGTTTCTAAGCTCTTGTTTCAATCTTATATGAAGGGGTGGTTAATCATAGATTCTTTTGAAGTCTCCTAGAAAGATATGGATATAGTTCTAGAACTTTTGTTGGTAGATAAGTTTCCCCTAGAGTGTGTCATACATGTGGATGAAGACCTGTTGTTTTTTTTTTTATTGAAGTCTGAGAATGTCTTAGTTTCGAGGATGAAATTTCTTTTAGAATCCCTAATGTCCAACGAATTAAGTGAAGTCTTGTGTGTTTGAGTAATTTTGAGAATTTTGAATGTTATGACTAAACAAGGAAGTTAATTGATGTTAGTATTATGAATATGATCCATAAGTTTATGCCATGTTAGAATAATTCATTGAGTGGTCTAACGGCACCAAATTTGGATATAAGGTATATTGAATTATGATAAAAATATGGTTATAATTTCATAATGTTTTGGCATTCATAGGGAAAGTTATTCAAGATTGGAAATCAATTAGTTTGTTGATGAATTATGTAAGTTGGACCAAGGTATTTGATCAACTTAGCCTAAGTTCTGAATTGGTATTTTGTTATGCAACTACTTTAGTCAGAAATGTGGTTGGTTCTCCATAGCTTGGGTTTTAGGAGCTATTGGATATGGATGATCGGACCATCCTTGGTCGTCCTATACATTATAGTTAGAGCAAGGGCATGGGGAAGTTGAGTATGATGCCTATCATGCCACTACTCGTCCACAGCATGGGGTGTGAGAGGAAACTGACTGAGTAGTTGATCCTAGCTCAATGAGGTAGTCTTGTAGACCCCCCCCCCATTAGAACCTTACAGTAGAGCATAGAGGTAATAGAGATATCACTCGATGCTCTGTTGGTCCACATATGTTTCACAGGAGAAATGAGAAGAAGGAAGTTGAGGAGAGCTGAGGATTTTTGCGAGCAGCTAGAATATGTAAGACAAAGAGGGGTGTCTGAGGAGATGAACTCCTTTGAAATTGCAGACTTTTCTAGAGGTTTCCCTGGTCGTCGAACCCAACTTTGATAGAGACATGGATCCAGTTTGGGAGAGGAAAATTAAGGCGTCTTAACCACAATCAAAGGATGCATATGGTATGTATAGATGAATCAGATCTTTGGGAAGACTTTCATGATGTCTTATACGCCTTTGGATGGTTTACCCCCTTTCCTACTACCACGATGGCAGCCATGGAAGGTAGGCTCACGGATGTGGAGCGCTGGAGTGGTTGGTGTCACCCTGGGAAGTCGAGGATGATGGGGTTGTGATGGACAAGCTTTGTAAAGGATCTCCAAGAGTGGAATATTTCTAGTGAATGCTTGTTTTCTCATCGGAGGATGGATCCCAGGAGGTGGCATCTCGGTTCCAAATCAACGTAAACAGAACACGAGAATGAAAGTAGGGAAGCGAGCGACCCAACCTAGCTCAGGGGCAAATCAGTAGTGAATCGAGCAGCTAATCACTGAACCAGACTGGCTCAACCAGCTTGAGGCGCACCCCCATTATAGCTAGGTGGCATCTTTTTATTGGCCTAAAGGTAAGAATGTTCCTAGAAAATGTTCAGAACTTACAAATGCATAATAAATAGCCTAGGTGTCAGAAAAATACAAACAAACTGTCGAAATTCTCTAGAAAAATGAGTAGAGCAACATGAAAGCATAATATTAGTACTTCGGTGTATAAAACTAGATGATATCATATAATATGTCTTACACTAGTTTAATGAGTAATAAACATCAAATTGTGACATAAAATTATGACAATGCATCAGCAACTCTATAATATGATATATATTCCATCTAATTTTAGATATTATAATTAAGATGCACAAAATCATATAGTGTACTTGGTATGGCTATCTAGGGCTAATAACCCAAAATAAAATGTAGAAAATATAGTTATGATAAAAAAAATGATGTAATTTCTAGGATATGCTCATAACAGAATATGGAACATGATGTGTAGCTTATGTGTCAATCTTAAATATTGAATTCATGTTATATGATGTTGACTCCTGATATATGGTATGAAACCCTAAGTTTATTAATACATCTAATGTTAGGGTTATATCATATAATGAATAAATGAAATGGAATATAATATTCATTTAAGTTATACCAGTCCAGAATATGGTGTCAATAATATACATCTAAGACCAGTGACACAATACTAAGAAGGTAATACAAGTAATCATGCGCATACCCTAGTGGGCTAAGAAAAACCCTAAAATGAATTATAATAGGGTTAATGATGATGAAAACATGATGGTATATGTGGTCTTGTCTTAATTAGGGTTTGACTAAGGATATAGTTGACCTGAAGAATATGAGATGATTAGGATATCTTGATCAAGAACACTATTACCTCTTACTTGGCCTACTACTTAGTATGGTTGTATTATGTGTGTAAAAATACTTGGCATATGATATTGGATGAAATGATTGTTCTTGTATGATATTTTGTTTAATTTTCCATATGTATGGCTATGAACACATGAAACATAATATATCTATTCCATTATATGAAAGCACTAAACTCTTTGGTACTACAGTGCTTGAAAGTGACTTAACTCTTTGGTAGTCAGTAACATTGTACATATGATCTAACTCTTTGATAGTCGATCATAAAGTCCTTAATCTTAAGCTCCTTGAGATTCAAGAGAATGCATCAAAACCTTCAGCGGTCAATGCATGGAGATATAATGGAAAATGTGCTTAAAATATGTGTTCTCTTATGTTAATAAACATCTTTGTTCAAGAATATGCATTTTGTTATATTTCTTTATAACTGCAAAGTATTAATTTTATCTTATTTCCAAGTCTTAGTAATGAGAGTTATATAAGAAGGCACGTAGGCATACTCTGTACAATATTCTTGAATATTGTGTTGATGTGTACCACATGTAATCTTTTGTTTAGGTTGTGGACATGTACTCTTAAAGAACCAGGATAGTTGAGAGTTGTGTGGTGAGATGATGTAATGATGGACCTATTATCTTAAGAGCTTGTTTTAGAATGTAGTATATGCATATGTAAAAGTTTATCATTTAATGTGTAATATCAAATGTTGTAACAATTCATTATGTAATTATATGTTGAATGGTGTACATGTGTTGTATTGTTTTATTATTGTTCATGTGCATGTGCTACTGTTATTTCCTTCTGACTTCCTCTGATTTTGTTTTTCTTACCCTAGTGTGCATTGTTTAAATTGGGATTCTTGCTGAGGTGAGGTTTCAATTTAGATGTCACCCATTAGATTAAGTTTTAGAAAATTTGGAGACGTCATAGGAAACCTTTTGGCGTGAATCAAGTGGAAAGATTTAATAAATATGTCAAAGTTTTTTTATTTAAATCTTTTCTTTTTTTGAGTCTTGAGAACATTTTCCAAATTTTTCAAAAGAGGTTCAACTTTGTTGATTTTTGTTAACATGTTTCAATTTTGCTGATTTTCCTTTAAAATGGTTCTTCTTTTTAAGTAGGGTTGTCAACAGGGAGAGAATGGGGAGGGTAAGGCTCTACCATTACTCTCTAGAGGGTAGCAAGTAAGGATAAGGGTAATTACCCTTCTCAACTATTCCCTTACCCTTACCCTTCTCCTCACATGGTAAACGGGGAGGGTACAGGGTAAACATGTACTTTTGATATAAAAATAATTTTATAAAAAGATAACTTATTTTGAGGCGGTGACTAGGTTGATAAACATTTAGTCACATATTTCTTGACTTGCATTTTTACAAATGTGAATATATGAATAACAATGTAATTCTTGTGTAATATGTTTAGACATTGGTCAAAGACTAACTTATTAAGGTGGTGTGGTCATCCTTTGCCCATTGGTTTGTAGCCCTATCAACTGCTTCAACATTTAATAATAATATACTATAAGCATTTGAGTGTGAGTGGGGGTGAGAAGCAATCTGCAACTCAAAGCTTTCCTATTGGTAAAAATAGAGTGGAAATTGAATTAGAAGCTTCTATATATTTATATATCTTTATTTAAATAAATGTGGGTAAAAGGGTAAAAGGGTATGGATAATGTCCATACCTTACCCTCCCCATTTAATGTGGTGGGGAAATGGGGAAAGGATAAATGGGAAATGGGTACCAAAAACCTTTACCCTTACCCTTACCTTACAGGATATGGATAAAGTGTAAATGGGTAATACCCTCCCCATTGACAACCTTATTTTTAAGACTATTTTTTGAAAGAATTTTTCTTTGAAAAGATTGATTTTTTTTAGTTAAACTTTGTTCTCTTTTTATAAAAAAAATCTTTTCTGTTTGTAACTTTTGTTGTTTTTTTAAAATACATCACTTTTGAAAAGAATCTTTTTTGGATAGTTATTCTTTTCTTTGAAAGAAAAAAAATCTAAAATATATTTCAATGAAGATTGTTGATCGAGATAGATCATTTATGATTGTTGGAGATCATGTGAGAGCATGAGAATTTTGATGTGAGATTGTTGTTTTGGTAAGATTGTTTGAACATGAGGATTTAGCAAAGAATAGATAATATGTGTGTGATGACTACAATATTAAAGCGTAAATTTTTCAACAATCTTAGAATTAGCAAATCATACAATAATCTAGAAAGTTGTAAAACAAGAAACCATAAAATGAATATGTAGAAGATAAAGTCCCCCTTTTAGACCATTAGTTTATATGTGATTTTACATCCTTAGGTATGATATGCATAGGTGGGGTTGGTCATTATCTTCTCTATGACATGATGGTGCTCATCGTGGGAGTAATCCATGATCAATGGATATGAGTACTTCTCCCGATACACCATGACTGCATCGATTGTAATTGTAGGGAAATATGGCTATAGAATAGGCAGTAGAAACAAATATTTTATTACCATATTCCCATAAACCAGCAGATCGTGTCAACAAATACATGATGGAAAGGATGGTTTTGAGGATATACCTGGTCCTGGACCATGTCCAGTGACATCCACTTATTGTTGTAGTTGTGCAACACTCCTAGTTGTACTGGGACTTGTCTACAACATCTCCTCCATGCACTGCAGGCTGACGTTGTGCTCTGAGTGGGAAAAGTATCCACACCTTTAGAGAAGTCCACACGGACCAACTAGAACTCATGTTGTTCTACTGGAACAAACAAGAAGGATTTGTCCCTCTCATTGGTATACGAGTCACCAACTTGCTCTCCCACAATTGTTTCTCCCTTACTATCCCTCCCTTTAGTAGGTAGAACTTGCTCGGGCTCTCTACTAGTTACCAAAACTAGAGAGGACAACATTGTCAGAGGCAACTATGTTGTGTTCTGGAAAGCCCCTGGTACCCCTCTATTAATTGGTACCCCTCTATTAATAGTAGGAGTTAGGGTCTGGGTTCCCAGTCTATGTGGGAGTGGAAGGACCAGAGGATCATGAATTTTTTCAACCCTGCGAGCACTGAACCGTTTAGTAGGAATCCAAACCAATCAAATCACATGTGATCCAATTGGTTCTCTCCTAAAATCGATCATTTCATCATGTTTCCCAATGGCATATGAATTAGCAAATTTGAATCCAATTAATGCACAACATGACTTCAACACTAATCCTTGATACTATCAAATTTCCCCATGAACTAGATGTCTCGCCCTGTGAGTCGATCGTCTCATGACCCCAACCAATCAGTTGGTGAGAAAAGTCAATGGGTTCACTAAGTGATCAGTTAGTTTGCTCCTCAGTTCAAGAAGAACTTAGCTAATTCAATATCCAATCAACATGACACTCCAACTGCTTGTTTCATCTCATGAGTCAATCGGTTGGGAGTCTAGTCAATTGATTTGTTTCTAGAATTGAATACCTAAGAAATGTAGTAATCAATGTTGGTATATATATGCCCATAGAGCCATCCCAAGCGATTGCATGGAGTTGGATATTAATTAATCAATTAATGTGATTATTTGGCTAATTAATGAATTCCATAATATTCTAATTAATCCAAGAGCATTTTGATTAACGCAATGTTTTTGTTTACCGATGGGTTTAGGAAACCCTACTTCCCTTCGTATCCTATTTAAAGGAGGATTGACGGCTGATATCTATATAAGATATCGAGAGACACTTTTAGTTTATGCTCACGCACGTAAACCCTAGCCGTCACCATCCTTAGGAGAGGAAGGAGAGCAACGCGCCGCTAGCATGCCGCCGCACAGACACGACTCCTTCCCGCCGGCTTAGGAAGTGCAACGTGGAGTTCCAGCCCATCCGCATGGACAAAGTAGAGACACAGACACTGAGACGCCTGCGTTCGGTGGACACAACGACCATCTGTGTGTGTTACGAGCGGTGCACATCATCGCACAGGAGCTCCATCGGATCTTCCTACGATAGCGAATGGGAGAGAAGTTACGTCCGTATAGGTCAGCAGTGTTGCACCGTCGTGCAGCGGGACATCGCCGGACTTGCTCTGCGATAAGGTATATCTTGCAAACACTCCTTCCAAATACGTTGTTGTCGACGAGATCCTGTTTCGGGTTGCGTGAATTTCATTGCTTCCGCCGCGCATGTTTTCTCCACAAAACCCAACAGTGGTATCAGAGCAGCGTCGATCTACGGCGTATTTGGATTCATTTTGATATGATCAAATGGTTGTATACTATTTTTATGGTGCATACAATGCGAATTAAACCTGCTAATGTGCAAATCAAAACCTAATTCCACATACGCCGCAGGCTTCTGTTTTTGACATTTTGGACAGGGTCGACTATGGAAAATATTGATTTTCCTAAGTGCACAGAAGTAAAATTCTGTAGACCTTGTGTACCCCGCATAGTCTGTGTGGGAGTCAAAAAATTATTTAATGGGGAATGTCCCGCATTAAAAGTACTGCAATTTTAATATGTATATATGTATATGTAGATATACCTATGATAGCATACACATCGCCTTTAAAATATGTTTTATGTGGTGAATGCATACACGGTTATGGCCTAGTATCCCCTTTTGTGAATGTTGTGAATGAATGTGGATGTCGATCTTGTGGATATGTTTGTTTGTGAATTCTATGGATGTATAATGGTTACATATGGATCCTTTGTATAAAGTATTTGGCTTGCATGTCGAGCCTCATCTCTTATTTCAAAGTATAATTAATTATTTTCCTTTATATTTGTACTCATATGATGTAATAGAGATAGGACTAGTTTTAGTTTTTGTAAACTTGATGTAAGAAGGCCACTTGAAGATCCAACTCCAAGGAGTGTCCATGGAGAATCACCATGAAGATCTAATTCCAAGAAGCAACCTGAAGATCCAACTCCAAGGAGCGTCCATGGAGAAGAAACAAGAAGATCCAATTCCAAGAAGCAACTTGAAGTTCCAACCTCACGAAGCATCCATGAAATTGTTCATTGTAATGTTGATCATTACATGCTTACAAGTTGATTCACAGGTGTTGCATGAGATGCATAAGACCATAGGTGGACCGTAATCCTTTATTTCTCTAAAGGATTACAATAGTATGGCCATAACCGATGTATTTGTGTTTATGATTGCATGTCTATCATTTGTGGTTGTGGATATAGTAGTATATGATACGTATTATAAGTATGTGGTGTTTGGATATGTATATGTATTAATAAAACCCATCAATTAATAATATTAAGTTTTAGTTGCCTTCCATAAAGCAACACACATGAAAATCTTGATCGACTATGTGTGGGCACACCTCCTTGTGGTACACTGTCTATCTCGTGGAAGTGTGATGGTGGGTGTGTGGGTCTGCCTCCGCAGGGTGCACACTCATCGTGTTGGCTTACGGGTTGGACTTAACTAGGAAACCTTGATAGGATCAAGTACCTAGAGGCACACAGATGCATCATGGCAAGGAGTTGTGCATGATCATCTATCCAAGAGTTGCATATGATGCAATTGGCAAAAGTTTCCTACCTTAGTATTTGGTCTTTGACGCCGGCGTTGGCTGGGCATTGATCCACATTTTTTATCTTGGCTCACTAGAAGGTTGTGCGTTGCAATCTTCCGAGTTGATAGTGAGGGATATCAATTTGAATAAAATAGTGGGAGCGTAATTAATTAAAGACCTAATTAATCTCATTTATAAAATCTTTACAAGTCAAAATGTTTTGGACTAAATGCAAATTTTTCTTTTGTAGCAATCAAATGGCAAACAACACTCACATGTTCTCATTGCGATCGGTCCTTGAGAAGGACAAACTTACTGGAACCAACTTTCAAAACTGGTTTAGGACATTGAGAAATGTTCTCACACATGAGCGTAAGCTCTATGTCCTTGAAACACCAGAGCCAGCAGAGCCCGCCGTAAATGCGCCCAAGGCTGAAAAGGATGCTTACAAGAAGCACCTTGATGATGTCGTGGATGTAAAGTGCCTGATGTTGTGCTCAATGAACTATGAGTTGCAAGAGCAGCATGAGAACATGAATGTCATGGAGATGGTAACACATCTCAAGAACATGTATCAACATCAAGCAAGATAGGAGAGATATGATGTCTCAAAGGTTTTGTTCAAAAGCAAGATGAAAGAGGGAGACTCATTTGGCACCCATATACTCACCTTGATTGGGTACGTGGAAAGTCTATCCAAGATGGGATTTCCCCTAGGTCAAGAGTTGGCCACTGATGGATTCTACAATCATTGACTGAATCATATAGTCATTTTGTCATGAACTACAACACGAACAATTTTGACAAGTCGTTGTCAGAATTGTTGGGCATGTTGAGGACAGCTGAAGCACAGATGAAGAAAGACAAGCCCAAGTCTGTGATGATGATTAGGAAGACAAAGGGAAAGTCAAAAGGAAAAGGCAAAGGCAAGGCTAAGAAAGGTTCTAAAGCCGGGCAGAAGCCAAAGTCATCCACGCTCAAAGCTAAAGGTGGGATCTCCAAAGAAGGAAGTTGTCACCATTGTCACCAGCGTGGACATTGGAAAAGAAATTGTCCTCTCTACCTAGAGGAACTGAGGAAGAAGTAGGGGATAGAGATCTCCACTTCAGGTATATACGTTATTGAGATAAACTTAAATACTTCTTCATCATGGGTACTGGATACCAGATGTGGATCTCACATATGTTCTAATATGCAGGATCTGATAAGAAGTAAGCCTTTACGAAAGGGCCAAGTCGAGCTGCGGGCTGCAAATGGAGCAAGAGTTGTTGCCACCGCAGTTGGAGTTATTAGTTTATCTTTTCCTACGGGCCTTGTAATAGAATTATAGAATTTCTATTATGTACCTGCCATTAATATAAATATTATTTCTATATATTGTATGGACAAGAGTGGATTTGAATTTCACATTAAGAATGGAATTATTTCTATATCTAAAGATGAGATCTTTTATGGAAATGCCCCTATCTCTTATGGTATCTACTTGTTAGAACTTGAGACTAGCATATATAACGTAAATACTACAAGCTTAAAACTTGACAACTCAAACAAAACATTCTTATGGAATTGTCGTCTTGGGCACATAAACGAGAAGCGCATATCTAGACACGATAAGGATGGTTATCTAGACTCTTTTGATTATGAATCATTAGAGACATGTGAAGCATGTTTATTAGGGAAGATGACCAAGACTCCTTTCACTAGACATAGTGAGAGAGCCAGTGATCTGCTAGGGCTCATACATACTAATGTATGTGGACCTTTTAGATCAAATGCTAGACGAGGCTATCAATACTTCACTACCTTCACTTAGGACCTCAGTAGGTATGGCTATGTATATCTTATGAAACACAAATCAGAAATTGTTGAAATGTTCAAGCCTTTCATGAATGAAGTAGTGAAGCAACTTGGTAAGAGTATTAAACCACTCCGTTCAGATCGAGGTGGCGAATACTTATGACAAGAGTTTGAGGACCTTCTGAGAGACCGTGGTATTGTATCACAATGGACTCCACCTGGTACACCACAACATAATGGTGTGTCAGAAAGAAGGAATCATACATTATTAGACATGGTACGATCAATGATGAGTTCAGCCGAACTTCCAATATCGTTCTGGGGATATGCTCTTGAAACTGTTGTGTTTACACTTAACCATGTACCTTCCAAATCGGTTCAAAAGACACCATATGAGATATGGAATGGGAATCGTCCCAATTTGTCTATGTTAAAGATTTGGGGATGTGAAGCTTATGTTAGGAAACAATTTCCTGAAAAGCTTGGACCCAAATCGGAAAAATGCTATTTTGTTGGATACCCCAAGGAAACTCGGGGATACTACTTCTACACACCAACTCACAACAAAGTGTTTGTTGCTAGGACTGCTGTATTTCTTGAAAAGGAATTTATTTCCAAAGGAATTAGTGGGAGGAATGTATAGCTCGAAGAAGTTCGAGACCAACAAGAAAGTAGAGAACCTGAGGAGGTACATAAGGAACATGAAGACTCACAAGTTGTTGTGGAATTTCAAGTTCCAAATGTAACACATGAACCTCGTAAGTCTAGTAGGACATGACTTGAGCCTGAGAGATTTGGATTTCTCATGACTCAAGACAGTGACGAATTGGGCATAGCAGATGAGCCAACTTCCTATCTAGAAGCTACTAAGGGACCAAAATCTGAGAAATGGCTCGAAGCCATGAGATCTGAGATGGAATCCATGTACACCAACAAGGTATGGGCCTTGGTGGATCCACCCAAAGGGGTAAGACCCATAGGGTGCAAGTGGGTCTTTAAGAAGAAGACTGACATGGATGGAAATGTTCAAACCTATAAAGGTAGATTGGTTGCGAAAGGATTCCATCAAGTTCAAGGTGTTGATTGTGACGAGACCTTCTCACCAGTTGCCATGGTTAAATCCATTAGGATCATGCTTGCCATTGTAGCTTATCATGACTATGAGATTTGGCAGATGGATGTTAAAACAGAATTCCTTAATGGGAATTTACTCGAGGATGTGTACATGACACAACCTGAGGGTTTTATCAATCCAAAGGAAGCCAATAAAGTATGTAAGCTACAAAGGTCAATCTATGGATTGAAGCAAGCATCTTGGAGCTGGAATCTACGTTTTGATGAAGTAGTCAAAAAGTTTGGCTATAGTCAAAATGAAGATGAACCTTGTGTTTACAAAAGGGTTAGTGGGAGCATAGTCGTATTTCTCATATTGTATGTGGATGACATACTATTGATGGGAAATGACATCCCTACTCTTCAAACAATAAAAGGTTGGCTAGGGAAGACTTTCTCTATGAAGGATTTAGGCGAAGCACCCTATATACTAGGGATCAAGATCTATAGAGATAGATCTAGAAGGCTTCTAGGCCTAAGCCAGAGCATATACACTGACAAGGTGCTAAAGAGGTTTAGCATGGAGGGTTCTAAGATAGGTAACTTGCCCATGTCCCATGGGGTTACAATCTCTAAAGCTCAATGTCCTAGTTCATGTGATGAATAGGCACGCATGAGTAAGATTCCATATGCATCAGTAATTGAATCTATCATGTACGCAATGTTATGTACTCGTCCTGATGTGTCGTATGCTTTGAGCATGACGATTCGGTATCAGTCAGATCCAGGTGAATGTCATTGGACAGCCATAAATAACATCCTAAAGTACTTGAGAAGGACTAAGGATCAATTCTTGGTATACGGCGGTGAGGAAGAGCTCATGGTAAAGGGTTACACCGATGCTAGCTTCCAAACTGACAAAGATGACTACAGATCGCAATCTGGATTTGTGTTTTGCCTGAACAACGGAGATGTGAGTTGGAAGAGTTCCAAGCAAGAGACGGTTGCGGATTCTACAACAGAGACTTAATATATTGCTGCATCTAATGCTGTGAAGGAAGCTGTGTGGATCAAGAAGTTCATTTCAGAACTTGGAGTGGTTCCAAGTGTTTGTGATGCAATTGAGTTGTTTTGTGACAACAATGGAACAATTGCACATGCTAAAGAACCAAGATTGCACCAACGTTCCAAACATATTCTATGGTGGTTCCATCTCATACGAGAGATCATACAATGAGGAGATGTGAAGATTTGTAGAGTACCTACAGAAAGCAATGTGGCTGACCCGCTCACAAAAGCACTTTCACAACAGAAACATAACGGACATGTTCAATCACTTGGATTGAGATTCATGAGTGATTGGGTATAAGTGCAAGTGGGAATCTGTTGGTATGTATGCCCATAGAGACTATAATTCGATGATTGTAATGGGATACTATGTAAACCATTTGTAATACTACATTGATCATATTAATAAAGGCAAGTTTCCAATCTATATGTTTGTGTTTTATATCGAGATGACCATAAAACTTATAGATGTCTATAGAATAATATACTCAATGACATATGTCTTCGGGTTGATGACCTGAACAGTGAGATCATATGTATGCTAAGAGTATCCATTCTTGTTTTGTCCCTAATCGGTTGTTATTGTGGAAATATCCATAGACATCAATAACACATAAGATTAGAATGTATGATGGTTGATGGAAGAATCTCATTATCCATGATATGGAGATATCAAACCAAATACATAGATACTTGTTAGAGAACAGTGTATCGGATAGACCCACCTTGAGAGTGACACATGGATACCATGATTGGTAGTTAGAGTCACATCTCATAATGATGGTGGCGATTGTGGTTTTTAGACCTGAAGTCACTACACTTATCACATGTCATTTGGTGTACTTTGACATCATCCACCGTGGTCCTGAATAAGGATTGCCATAAAGATGGTGCTTGGGTGCAGTGTGACACATGGGGATGACTGTGAGTGATGTAGATGGAATTTGTACTTCCTACGGGAGTTTGATATTTTGGCCACTTGATAAGCAAGACTGAGAAATGCATGGCCATGCTGATGTGAGTCAATATGTGATATTGAGCTTACATATATCTCAGACAGTCTACTCTAGTTCAAGGAACATGGATTGAACGTTGAAAAGGATAACAATTCCATGACTCGAGTTCAATCCGGATATCAGCGACAAAAGAACTATACAAGCATTGTAACACCAGTCATGAATGATAGGTCAAGTTGTTCTCCAACTTCTCCAATTACTTGGGTGGAAATGAAGTCTTGCTAGATACCAATCATTGCTTGTGAAATCATAATATGATTATGGATATCACTGCCAATTTAATTTGGAGCCTACCGGGTCACACACATAGGATGTGTTGGAATAGGAGTATAATTGTGGATTTGATTGGAATTAATCTGAATCACATTGATTACTAAAATGTTTATGTAATGGATTAGAATAATATTGGAGTGACTGGATCTAAGTGCAAGTGGGAGTCTGTTGGTATATATATGCCCATAGAGCCATCCCAAGCGATTGCATGTAATCAATTAATGCGATTATTTGGTTAATTAATGAATTCCAGAATATTCTAATTAATCCACGAGCATTTTAATTAACGCAACTTTTCTGTTTACCGATGGGTTTAGGAAACCCTACTTCCCTTCGTATCCTATTTAAAGTACGATTGACGTCCGATATCTATATAAGATATCGAGAGACTCTTTTAGTTTCCGCTCACGCACGTAAACCCTAGCCATCACCGTCCTTAGGAGAGGAAGGAGAGCAACGTGCTACTAGCACGCCGCTACGCAGACAAGACTCCTTCCCGCTGGCTTAGGAAGTGTGACATGGAGTTCCAGTCCATCCGCATGGATTAAGTAGAGACGCAGACGCTGAGACGCCTGCGTTCGGTGGACACGACGACCATTCGTGCGCGTTACGAGCGGCACACATCATCGCACAGGAGCACCGCCGGATCTTCTTGTGACAGTGAATGGGAGAGAAGTGTCATCCGTGTAGGTCAACAACGTTGCACCGTCATGCAGTGGGACATCACCGGACTTGCTCTGCGATAATGTATATCCCGCAAACACTCCTTCCAAATATGTTGTTGTCGACGAGATCCTGTTTCGGGTTGTGTGGATTTTATTGCTTCCGTCGCGCATGTTTTCTCCAAAAAACCCAAAAATCAATCCAATTATCATTCAAGATCAGAACTCCTCTTCTAGTTCATGACCTATGTGTGTGACCCTATAAGTCTCATATTACATTGGCAGTGAATGTTCATAACCAGTTATTACATCACAAGCAATGAGTATTGCTTAGTCGCACATCAATGCTACCCAAGTAAATGGAAAGCTGGAGAACAACCTAAACCTACAATATGTGTATGGTAACCTAAACCTACAATATGTGTATGGTACTACAATATTTGTATTGTTCATTTGTCATTGATATCCAGATTGAACTCGAGGCATGGAGTAGTCATCCTCTTCAACATTCAAACTTGTTCCTTGAACCAGAGCAAACTATCTAAGATATATGTAAGCTTAATATCACATATTGACTTACACGTGCATGCCCATGCATTTCTTTGTCTCGCTCATTAAGAATATTAGGATATCATGCCCTTATAGGAGGGACAAACTCCATCTCCATCACTCCTAGTCATCCCCATATGTTATAGTGTACCAAATCATCACCTTTATGATAACCCTTATTTAGGATTACAATGGATGATGTTAAAGCACACTAAATGACATGTGATGAGTGTAGTGACTTTAGTTCAAAGAACCACAATCACCACCAACACTATGAGAGCTAACTATGACTATCACTTTGATGGTTTTCATGTGTTACTCTCATAGTAGGTCTATCTGATACAATGTTCACTAACATATATTTGTGTGCTTGGTTTGATATCACATATCATGACTAATGAGATTATGTAATCAACCAACACACACTTTGATCTTATGTCTTATTTTTGTGTATCCGCCTTCTACAATAACATCTGACTAGGGACATAATGAGAATGTATATACTCTTATAATATGTATGATGTCATTGTTCAAGTCACATACTTGAAGACATATGTCATCGAGTAATATCATTCTCTAGACATTTATTATGTTACATCATTATCTCATAACTGAATAAAAACAAAATAAATTTGAAGCTTACCTTTATTATTACTCCAATCATTTACACATTATGCCATTACAATCATCATATGATTTTCTCTCTGGGAATACATATCAACATATTCCCACTTTCACATAGAGCCTATCACCCACAATCTTATTCAAAGTGGTCTAACATGCCCATCATACTTTTAATATGAAAGTGCCTTTGTCAAAGGGTCAACAACATTTTCTTCTAGTCGGTATTTCCCAAGTTTCACATCTCCTTGATGCATGACTTCTCATATGAAATGGAACTATTGTAGTATGTAATCTGATATTCCTTGCCTAACTAGTAGATCCATTGTTGTTGGTTGGAACCTTCTACAAGTTTGTCTATATGAACTTCTTGATCCATACAGAATCATCTGTTGTTCTCACAACACAGTGATACTCAACTTCTATTGTAGAATTTAAATAACTATCTCTAGCTCAAAACCCTTTCCATCTTACAGTTCTCATTTAAAGGTCAAACACAAATTTAGATTGTGATCATTATTTTACTTGTCATTTCAGAATCTTACATCAGTGTAACCCTTTACACCCAACTCTTCCATATTACCAACACCAAGGAACTGATCCTTTAATACTTCTCAAGTACTTAAGGATGTTCTTATGGCATTCCAATGACTTACACTCGGATCTAACAAATATCCACTCGTCGTGTCGAATACATATGAGACACTAAATAATTACATAACATTGCATACATGATAGATCTAATTGTGAATGCATATGGCATTTTACTCATGTTTTCCCATCTTCACAAGAATTGGAACACTAGACTCTAGAGAGACTAACTCCATGGAACATGGACACATTTTCTCTTAATGAGTCATGCATGTTGAACGCTTCATCATCTTGCCAATGTATGTGCAATTAGTTAGGCTAACGAGCTTTTCAAATATATCTATATAGATCTCAATTCCTATTACATAGGATGCTTTGCCTAAACCCTTCATAGAAAATGTATTTCCCAGCCATGTCTTTACCATTTGTAAAGTAGGGATGTCATTCCCCATCAATATATGGAATATAAATATGTCCCCCTAAATCTTTTGTAATCACATATTTCTTCTTCATTCTAACTCAAGTCAAACTCTTTGATTTTCTTATCAAATTGAGGATTCCAATTCTGAGATTCTTGCATCAATCATACTGATGGGCCTTTGTAGCTTACAAATTTTGTTTACATCATTGTATTTATAAAACCTTTAGGTTATGTCACATACACATCCTCTCAATATTCCTTTTAAGGAATGTGGTTTAATACCCATTTTGTCAGATCTAATAGTCATGATAAGCTGCAATAGCAAGCATGATCTTGATGGACTTAACCATGGCCATTGGAGAAAACATTTCATCATATAGTCAACACCTTGAACTTGTCTATAACCCTTTGCAACCAATCTTCCCTTATAGGTTTGTACTTTACCATCCATGTATGTCTTCTTCTTGAACACCCACTTGCACTCTATGGGTTTTACCCCTTCAGGTGGATCCACCATGGTCCATACATTGTTGGTATACATAGATTCCATCTCAGATCTCTTGGCCTCAAGCCAACTCTCATACTCTAGTCCCTCAGTAGCTTCTAGATAGGTTGTTGTCTCATCATCTATGACCAACTCACCACCTTCTTGAGTCACAAGATTTTCAAGTCTCTCAGGCTCAAGGTGTGTCTTATTAGATCTACGAGGTACATGTGTTACTTGAGGAATTTGAGATTCCACAACACTTTGTGATTCTATTTGTTCCTCTTTTACATCTATCAATTTAATGTTTTCTTGTTGGTCTCGTACCTCTTCGAGTTCCACTTTCCTCCCACTTATTCATTTGCAAATAAATTCCTTTTTTAGGAATACAACATCTCTAGTAATAAACATTTTGTTGTCAGGTAGGGAATAAAAGTAATATCCTTTAGTCTCCTTAGGATATCCAACAAAATAACATTTATCAGATTTACAGCCAAGCTTTTGAGGAAAAAAATTTCTTACATATGCTTCACTCCCCAAACCTTCATAAAAAGACACATTGGGACGCTTCCCCATACCATATTCCATATGGTGTCTTTTCAACCAATTTAGATGGTACTCAGTTTAGTGTAAACACAATAGTTGTAAGATCATAACCCCAGAAGGTATTCAGAATCTTAGTTAGACTCATCATTGATCGCAACATATCATGTAATGTATGATTCCTTCTTTCTGATACACAATTTTGTTGAGGTGTTCTAGATGGAGTCAATTGAGAAACACTCCCCTGAGATCTCAGAAGGTCTTCAAAATCTTGGCTTAAATATTCTCCACCTCCATCAAAACAAAGTGCCTTAATACTTATGCCAAGTTAGTTCTATACTTCATTTATAAAATCTTTGAACCTTTCAAGAGTTTCTGACTTATGTTTCATCAAGTAAACAGAAGCATACCTACTAAAGTCATCAGTCAAGGTAATGAAGTATTGATACCCACCTCTAGTGGTTGTTCTAAAAGGCCCACACACATCAATATGTAGGAGTCCTAGGAGATCACTAGCCCTCTAAGTGTTACCATTGAAAGGGGTCTTAGCCATCTTGGCCAATAATCAAGATTAACATGTCTCTATTTATTTGAAATCAAAAGAGTCTAGATAACCATCTTAATGGAGTATGGATATGTGAATGTCATTTATGTGCCCTAGACGACAATGACAAAGGTACATTTTGTTTGAGTTGTTGAGTTTTAGTCTTTTGGTATTTATGTTATAGACATTTGTCTTTAGATATAGCAAATAAATATCATAAGACATTAGCGCACTACCATAAAAGATCCCATCTTTAGAAATACAACATCGACCATTTTTAATATGGAATTCAAATGCATCCTTGTTCATACAAGATATAGAAATGATGTTTCTATTTATACAAGGTGCATAATAACAGTTCACTAACACTATTACAAGCCTCGTAGGTAGAGATAAACTATAGGTTCAAATTATAGTGGCCACAACTCTTGCGCCATTTGCAACTCAGAGTTCAACCTCGTCCTTTATTAAAGGCATGTTTCTTTTCAGATCTTGTATATTTGATCATATGTGAGATCCACATCTAGTATCTAGTAACCATTATAAAGAAGTATATAATTTTATCTCAATAACGTATATACTTGAAGTGGAGATCTTATCCCCATTTTATTCTTCTTGAATGCATTCAAGTATAAAAGATAAGTTCCTCTTGTACTTTTCTTTCTCCTTATCTTAAGTGTTGAAGATCTATATTTGGTCTTAGCCTCAAAACTCTTCACGACCTTGCTTTGATCCTTGGACTCAATTCTTCTTATCACCATTACATATTTGTCCTTCTTCATTCTTGCTTCAACATGAATCAGCATACCAAGCAAATCTGACATCAATCTGGCAATATTATTCACATGATAACATGAAATAAAGTGCTTATATGATTTTGCCAATGATTTTAGATTCATATTTGTGGCCAACTCTTGTCTTAAAGAGCATCTCAATTCTTCAATATGATACACATGTCCAATCATATTGAGTACATGTTCTTGTACTGAGTTTCCTTTGGTCAGTTTACACTCAAACAATGCCTTTATGATATTGTTCCTTTCTTTGCTTTGTGAGATTATGGTTCCATATCAAGAATCTCCATGTCCTTGTAATGCTCATGCAACTCATAGTTTATGCATCTTAGCATAAGGTACTTTATCTCTAAGGCATCATTGGCATGCTTCCAGTAAGAATCCACTTTTGCCTTCGGCGCATCAGGAACAAGTATTTCTGGCACCAGTTTACCAAGGACGTAGAGCTTGCACTCTTCATTGAGAACCCTTCTCAAAGTCCAAAACTAGTTGTAGAAATTTATCCTGTCAAGTTTGTCCTTTCTAAGGATTGATCATAATAGTGATTTGTTTGTGATTTGATTCTATAAGAGAAAATGTGCATGTTGTCATAACATTTTAATTTAATTTGATTTGATTTGAAAATTTGACGATATTCAATTAGGTCTTTTATTAATTATCGCTCCCATGATTTTATTCAAATTGATATCCCTCACATATCAATTCATAATGTTGCATCTTACAATATTCTAGTGAGCCAAGTTCCAAAATAATTCAATTATTACCAACTACCTACAGTGTCCATAGTCAATTAATTAGGTAGGCAATCTTATACCAATTGCATCATATGCAACTCTTGTATAGATGATGTGCGCAACTCCTTGTCATAATCATCTACATTCTTTTGGTGCTTAATATCATTACGACCACACATTTAAGCCTAACCTAAAAGTTAGAACGGAGTAATGCACCCCAATTGGC
This sequence comes from Alisma plantago-aquatica, assembly GCA_963693085.1. Classification (NCBI taxonomy): domain Eukaryota; kingdom Viridiplantae; phylum Streptophyta; class Magnoliopsida; order Alismatales; family Alismataceae; genus Alisma; species Alisma plantago-aquatica. The sequence continues at coordinate 545,807,036 of OY856410.1, read as the reverse complement.
GGGCCCACATCACTACCATCACACTTCTATGAGATAGATAGTGCACCACTCTTGGGGTGCCCACGCTTAGTCAATCAAGCTTTTCATGTGTACTTCTTTTGAAAATCATCTAAGACTTAATATTTAATTGAGGGAGTTTGTATTTATAAATACATATACTTTATCCAATGACCACAAATATAGTATGTATCATATACATACTATATCCCACAATGAAAACATGCAATAAACAAAAAGTGATGGTTATGTCCATACTAATATAATTCCTTGGAGCCATAAGGAATTACCATAACCTAGGGTCTACATCACATTCAGAAGCATATTGTTGATGAATATTTGTGCTTGCCAATCTAGTTTCTCGGTGCAACCCTTGAACCAATTGGTTTGCCTCCTAGCCAGTCGATTGGTCATATCACTGGTCATTTAGCCTATGGTCCAACGTTTGTTGGCTCTTCCAGCCGATTGGTCAGGTCCACCGTCTGTTGACTTCTCCAGTCGATCGGTCGGGTCCACCAACTGATCAGTTTGGCTCATCCTCCACTATCCTCCTTGGTACTCTACTCAGTCGGCTCGCCTTCAAGACGTTCGGTTGGCATGGTTTGAGCATCCTTCTTCTTCATCGTAATAGGAAAGTAAACTATCCTACTATTACATAATTATAGAGAAACCTCAAGTTACATTTGAGGATAGAAAAGATAGGAGATAATAATAATTTTACAATTAGAAGATACGACAAAGTATCGGCATGCAAATTGAGATAAAATATGATTAACCAACCACACAACCATGCACAGATAATTATGATTATTGTCCATAACCACGCAATATATACATCCACCATCAAAACTCACTTTTAGGGTGATGTGTGTAAATTGTGTGTGTATGTCTGTGTATGTATATTAGTTTGGGATTATGTGTTTATTTGGTTGGACAGGATTATTCACATCCCATGCAATAATTAAATGATAAAACCAAAAATCTAACCATATCAATTATCCCAAAATATTGTAGATTGGTGTGGCTTTGACACCACTATAGGGAAATATGGCTACAGAATATGCAGTAGAAACAATAATTTTATTGTCATATTCCCATCAAGAAATAGATCGCGTCAACAACTATATGATGGGAAGGATGGTTTCTAGGATATATCTTGTAAAGAAGTGAAACCACTTCCTTACTAAAATTTTGAACAATAAAACCTCCAGTCCAAACATACTCAGAAGGCATGATGGAGTGGGTGTAAAATTTTCAAATCTTTATACCATGGCAATCAAAAGACCAAAGTATAGCAGCGGAAGAAAATATTTGACTATTCAATTATAAATCAAAGGGTTACAAACTTAAACTTACATCACAAGGATCCATGTAGAGGGAATCTAAACCACCTCAAGATTGTCTCCAAGCTTCATCATCACAAACTAAGTCCAGGTCAACACGTCAAGCCATCCATGTCCTCCACCTAGGGTTGGAAGCATACCCCAGCAAAAGAGAAACAAAAGGAAACATCAGCAAAGGTTGGTATGTGCATACTAAAAAGCAAATTGAGTAATATAAGGATATAAAGGACGTCAAATGTAAAAGGCTTCCCACGCAAGAGATAAGTACCACCCAAATGGGTGTCATGAGAAAAGTAACATAACAAAAGGGATACTTGCCATAACCAACAAATAATAAGAATGTGCTATCAATATAAACATCCACTACCATGGTGGGAAACAAAGCACATACCATCATCAGCCTGCATGCATGTGAGATAAGCATAGCACTAGAATATTATAAATGACAAAGGCGGTCAAGAATCACACATCTTGAACCTGGTGAGACATGGGCCAAGAATCACACATCTTGCCCTGATGGTACATGGTCCAGGAATCACACATCCTGCCCTGGCATGGGGAGTCACACATCCACCATCCAAATATATATATAACATGGGCCAGGAATCACACATCCTGCCCTGGCATGGGGAATCACACATCCACCATCCAAAATATCACAATGTTGCCATGATGCATAATGAGACAAAACCAATGAAATTATACTACTCTAGTGCTACTGAATCACATAGCATGTTAATGTAGAGGCAAGTAGAAAAGTATAGTCAGATATAAACAATGTTGCCATCACACAATGGACAACTCAACATATAAACAAATCCACTTCAAAGTGGGCATATCAACAAGTAAAATCCACATCACAGTGGGTATATATCATCAAAAGTCCAACTTGCACCAAGGCAACAAGATAAGATTCCAAGAGAATATCTATGATCATAAGATCAATAATAAAATAAGATACTTCACATGAATCATGATTTCAAGAGAACAAGACAATGTGTAGGCTAATGTCCAAAGGACCAAAAGAATGATAAAGATAGGCTATTGCTCAATATAGAAATAATATGGGATGCAAGCATACCTCAACATCAGATTCAAACGATCCAAAACCACTTCTAAGTCCAAGCCTAGGTTTCCAAAGCACCTATTAGCATATATGTGAAAGTAGGGTTAGATGTATATTGATTTCATAAACCCTAAAAACCACCTTTTTATTATTATGTGAATTAGGTTTCCAAAACCATGCCATATATTAGGTCATATTTTCCTGAACTCAAAACATATTTTATTATATTTTTCTGACTTATAAATAATTAGTTATGAATTTTAGAAGTTAATTCATCATTAATTAGATCCATTAAAAACATCTGTTATTAATATTTAGATTTATCCATCAAAAATTATACTATTCGAAAGCCCTTCTTTTTCTGAATCCAATGAATATTTATTTGTATTTTTATGATCAACAGATAATTAGTTATCGATTTTACAAAATCACCAATCAGAAAATCCGATAATGCCACATAGGCGAAAAAAACCACTGAAAGAAAGGGAAGAGCAGGCCGGGCCCCCATGACTTGGCCCAATCAGGGCTGGACAAGTCACCGCATCAACCCTCAGCCTTGACTCACCCAAGCAAAGGAGATTAAGGAGAAAAGACCGAAACACCCCTGGGCGATAAACAAGTAAAGGGCAAAAGCGGAGGGCGAAAAGGTAAAACAGGAGCAGATCATCTTCTACCTTCGACCCTCCATCGCGAGCTGGTAATAGGAACCGGTCAACCAAAAAGTTGACCACGGAATAGCAGCTCCCTGGCCGGTAGGTGAGGGCACCAGCAGCCACGGCTCGCCCAACCGAAGACGCCAAGGGCTCCAATCGCTCCAGGGCAGGTCGGAGCAGGGTGGCGAAGAAGGTGCGGCGGAGCAGGGAGTTCACCTCCATAAAACGAGATTGCTGGTAGCTTAAAACGACATGTCGGGAAGAATTGAGTGAAGAGAATCACATCTTGGGAAACCACGAAGGCTCGGGTACCCCTATATATAGGTGGGGTTCGCTTTGATGCCAAAGCACAAGCCGACCGAATTCCCAATTGCACAAGAATTGGGAAAAATGCCAAATAAGGAAGATGGATCTCGAGAAAGCCATCATCAGATGCGGAAAGTTCTCAGGAAACCAATGCACTTATTTTCATGAGAAAAGACCAAGAATCGGTCGAGAAAATTGAGTTGCAAAAAGCCCTGTTGGCGCGACACTGTTCACGCGGGAGCCGTCTCCTACCCAAGGTAGGAGACGCAATCCAGCCCGCTGAAGCATGATCCAACGGTCCAGAAGCAAGCCGAAATTGGGAAATGGAAATCAAAGCCTACGTGACAACATTAGATTAGGAAACTATATCTTAATCGATTTAGGAGTAAAGTTAAAACCAATTAATGCACTTATTTCTCTTTCCTCAATTAGGGGTCCTATTCTTATCCAAATTAAGCCAAAATTTGCACACAAGTTAAGTTAAACATGTAGATTTCGAATATAAAATTAGATTTGCTTTTTAAGAACTTTTAATGTGTCAAATAAATAAATTACTATTTTCTCTTTCCTCCCTTATTAATGGCTTTAGGATTATCCAAATTCTATGAAACTTGACACACAAGTTATATTTAATGTGTTGAATACGAATTTTCCATCAATTTTACATATTGGAGTTGTTTAAATATTTAATTAATATTTTGAAGGTTCTACACACTTTCTCTCTCCTGATTTTACCTTTTAAGCAACCTTTCTCCAAATTGGATGAAAATTCACCCAAAGGCTATATTTATTATGTAGATTACGAATCTAAGATTATTTTCCTCTTTTGGAGTCATTTATTATATTTATTTATTAATTACACCTTTTAGGCAATTTCTCTCTCCTAAATCACCATATTATTTTGAGGTAGTCCAAATTAAATGAAAATTGACATGTAAGCTTATTTTAATGTGTAGATTATGAATTTGAAGTATATTATTTAATTTGAGGCTTTATTACATGGATTACATCATATGGCCCATTAGAGGCCCATTAACCATATTATGCATCCAATTAAGTTATTTATCATCTTATTATCACCAAATGAATTATGTGACATATTATTTTACATTTTTCATGCATTAGATTATTAGGATCACTCTAACCTCAACTTTGTTTGGCCTAAGACCAAAAGGATCAAAGTTCTAGGGTAGGGTTCTGGATCTGGTATGTTACAGCACTCCACCCCTTAAAAAGGATTTCGTCCTCGAAATCTATAGATTCAAACATCAATCCCTAAATACTCTCCACCCCTTAAAGGGTTCAATCTAACAAGTCAAACTAAACAATTTTTTTAGATCTACCCACATCTCTTAGTTGTGAAAGTTATAAATACTTTTATTATTTATGTATCCAACTATAGTCATGCCATCTGGGGTTGAGATTTTAGGTCCTTGTGTCTCTAACCTATCAACCCTACATGATCACCCAAAAGTCATAGGGTAGGTCAACTACACCATTATATCAAACCTAGTCACAAAACTAGGGTTAGATTCTACACAAACTATAGTTTCTCTTCATGGTGACTTAATTCAAGAAAACATCGATAAATCTGAGAAAACTTTTGTACATATAGTAGTATAATTGAAAATAATTTTTGTTGATGAAAAACTTTTGCGATGTAAAACCAACATGCGCGCAAAAAAATCAATACGAGAACCAAGTCACAATATTTCCATATTTAGATCTCCTAACATATTCACATCCTCAAAACCAACCTTATTGCATACAAAGATCATCATTGATCAATTCTAAGGTCAACATCTCACTTAGAGCTATCTAGAAAAGTCAAGGGTTCTAATGGGAGACAAAAATTGAAATAGTCGATTTTGACTACCATGGGCTCTGATACCATGCTGTAAAGAAGTGAAACCACTTCCTTACTAAAAATTTGAACAATAAAACCTCCAGTCCAAACATACTTAGAAGGCATGATGGAGTGGGTGTAAAATTTTCAAATCTTTATACCATGGCAATCAAAAGACCAAAGTATAGCAGCGGAAGAATATATTTGACTATTCAATTATAAATCAAAGGGTTACAAACTTAAACTTACATCACAAGGATCCATGTAGAGGGAATCTAAACCACCTCAAGATTGTCTCCAAGCTTCATCATCACAAACTAAGTCCAGGTCAACACGTCAAGCCATCCATGTCCTCCACCTAGGGTTGGAAACATACCCCAGCAAAAGAGAAACAAAAGGAAACATCAGCAAAGGCTGGTATGTGCATACTAAAAAGCAAATTGAGCAATATAAGGATATAAAGGACGTCAAATGTAAAAGTCTTCCCACGCAAGAGATAAGTACCACCCAAATGGGTGTCATGAGAAAAGTAACATAACAAAAGGGATACTTGCCATAACCAACAAATAATAAGAATGTGCTATCAATATAAACATCCACTACCATGGTGGGAAACAAAGCACATACCATCATCAGCCTGCATGCATGTGAGATAAGCATAGCACTAGAATATTATAAATGACAAAGGCAGTCAAGAATCACACATCTTGAACCTGGTGAGACATGGGCCAAGAATCACACATCTTGCTCTGATGGTACATGGGCCAGGAATCACACATCCTGCCCTGGCATGGGGAATCACACATCCACCATCCAAATATATATATAACATGGGCCAGGAATCACACATCCTGCCCTGGCATGGGGAATCACACATCCACCATCCAAAATATCACAATGTTGCCATGTTGCAAAATGAGACAAAACCAATGAAATTATACTACTCTAGTGCTACTGAATCACATAGCATGTTAATGTAGAGGCAAGTAGAAAAGTATAGTCAGATATAAACAATGTTGCCATCACACAATGGACAACTCAACATATAAACAAATCCACTTCAAAGTGGGCATATCAACAAGTAAAATCCACATCACAGTGGGTATATATCATCAAAAGTCCAACTTGCACCAAGGCAACAAGATAAGATTCCAAGAGAATATTTATGATCATAAGATCAATAATAAAATAAGATACTTCACATGAAGCATGATTTCAAGAGAACAAGACAATGTGTAGGCTAATGTCCAAAGGACCAAAAGAACGATAAAGATAGGCTATTGCTCAATATAGAAATAATATGGGATGCAAGCATACCTCAACATCAGATTCAAACGATCCAAAGCCACTTCTAGGTCCAAGCCTAGGTTTCCAAAGCACCTATTAGCATATATGTGAAAGTAGGGTTAGATGTATATTGATGTCATAAACCCTAAAAACCACCTTTTTATTATTATGTGAATTAGGTTTCCAAAACCATTCCATATTTTAGGTCATATTTTCCTGAACTCAAAACATATTTTATTATATTTTTCTGACTTATAAATTATTAGTTAAGAATTTTAGAAGTTAATTCATCATTAATTAGATCCATTAAAAACACCTGTTATTAATATTTAGATTTATCCATCAAAAATTATACTATTCGAAAGCCCTTCTTTTTCTGAATCCAACGAATATTTATTTGTATTTTTCTGATCAACAGATAATTAGTTATCGATTTTACAAAATCACCAATCAGAAAATCCGATAATGCCACATAGGTGAAAAAAAACCACTGAAAGAAAGGGAAGAGCATGCCGGGCCCACATGACTTGGCCCAATCAGGGCTGGACAAGTCACCGCATCAACCCTCGGCCTTGACTCGCCCAAGCAAAGGAGATTAAGGAGAAAAGACCAAAACACCCCTGGGCGATAAACAAGTAAAGGACAAAAGCGGAGGGCGAAAAGGTAAAACAGGAGCAGATCATCTTCTACCTTCGACCCTCCATCGCGAGCTGGTAACAGGAACCGGTCAACCAAAAAGTTGACCACAGGATAGCAGCTCCCTGGCCGGTAGGTGAGGGCACCAGCAGCCACGGCTCGCCCAACCGAAGACGCCAAGGGCTCCAATCGCTCCAGGGCAGGTCGGAGCAGTGTGGCGAAGAAGGTGCGGCGGAGCAGGGAGTTGACCTCCACAAAACGAGATTGCTAGCAGCTTAAAACGACATGTCGGGAAGAATTGAGCGAAGAGAATCACATCTTGGGTAACCACGAAGGCTCGGGTACCCCTATATATAGGTGGGGTTCGCTTCGATGCCAAAGCACAAGCCGACCGAATTCCCAATTGCACAAGAATTGGGAAAAACATCAAATAAGGAAGATGGATCTCGAGAAAGCCATCATCAGATGCGGAAAGTTCTCAGGAAACCAATGCACTTATTTTCATGAGAAAAGACCAAGAATCGGCCGAGAAAACTGAGTTGCAAAAAGCCCTGTTGGCGCGACACTGTTCACGCGGGAGCCGTCTCCTACCCAAGGTAGGAGACGCAATCCAGCCCGCTGAAGCGTGATCCAACGGTCCAGAAGCAAGCTGAAATTGGGAAATGGAAATCAAGGCCTGCGTGACAACATTAGATTAGGAAACTATATCTTAATCGAATTAGGAGTAAAGTTAAAACCAATTAATGCACTTATTTCTCTTTCCTCAATTAGGGGTCCTATTCTTATCCAAATTAAGCCAAACTTTGCACACAAGTTAAGTTAAACATGTAGATTCCGAATATAAAATTAGATTTGCTTTTTAAGAACTTTTAATGTGTCAAATAAATAAATTACTATTTTCTCTTTCCTCCCTTATTAATGGCTTTAGGATTATCCAAATTCTATGAAACTTGACACACAAGTTATATTTAATGTGTTGAATACGAATTTTCCATCAATTATACATATTGGAGTTTTTTAAATATTTAATTAATATTTTGAAGGTTCTACACACTTTCTCTCTCCTGATTTTACCTTTTAAGCAACTTTCTCCAAATTGGATGAAAATTCACCCAAAGGCTATATTTATTATGTAGATTACGAATCTAAGATTATTTTCCTCTTTTGGAGTCATTTATTATATTTATTTATTAATTACACCTTTTAGGAATTTTCTCTCTCCTAAATCACCATATTATTTTGAGGTTGTCCAAATTAAATGAAAATTGACATGTAAGCTTATTTTAATGTGTAGATTATGAATTTGAAGTATATTATTTAATTTGAGGCTTTATTACATGGATTACATCATATGGCCCATTAGAGGCCCATTAACCATATTATGCATCCAATTAAGTTATTTATCATCTTATTATCACCAAATGAATTATGTGACATATTATTTTACATTTTTCATGCATTAGATTATTAGGATCACTCTAACCTCAACTTTGTTTGGCCTAAGACCAAAAGGATCAAAGTTCTAGGGTAGGGTTCTGGATCTGGTATGTTACATATCTGGTCCTGGAGCAAGTCCAGTGACATCTCTTCGTTGTTATACTCATGCAACACTCCTAGTTGCATTCTGACTTGTTTGTAGTAGCTCCTCCACGGACTATAGGTTTTCGTTATCCTCCTAGCATAAAAAGTATCCAAGCCTCTAGAGAATTCCACACGAACCGCCTAGATGTTACACCCACATCCCATGATTACTACTATTCATGAGATTAGGGCATAAGTTTGAGGATGATACTTAATTCAAAGTTCACTCCCAACTTTTTCTTTTGTTTCAAACTCTTTGTTTTCTCATTTAATCACATAAAAAAAAATTTAATTGAATTATACTTTGATTACTCTAATATGATCTCAACATTAATGATACACACCACATTCATTATGTTTCTCACACTTCCATGTACATATGATATGATAACCTGATACATACTCTATTATTAAAGGAATCAAAATTACACAACCATCATTTAGAACTCTCTCTCAACTCTATGCAAGGACCTAGAGTGACAGGAACTGATTGAACTCAATTGATTCTGACACTTAGATCTTGTGGCGGATCTACTTTTATGCATTGATCTTCTTCAAGTCCAAAAGTTATCCCAAAAAATTGTGAGTAGAGGAGTGATCCTACTCTCTCAGTGAGTGAGTACTTCATGGAAACAGTTTAAAGCAATTACATAATTACATATATATTGTCAAGAAACTAATATCAGTTATAATAGCAGTAACCTTTAAAGAGACTAATCATTCACAAACATAAATATGTTAGGATACTCTAGATATCTATAATACTGAATTGATATATGAACATGCTTGATTGATAATAAAGAGAACTAATAATTCACGATAATACGAAGAATAATTGAATAACTGCACACACTTGTTCAACCTCGCATTCATCTTATTATGACCTGAACCCACATGAGGTGTACCACAACATGTGAAAGAATCACAGAAAGCTACGATCTCACTGTATAAGGCTTAGAAGCATGCTCGGGTTCCTAAGCCTATCTCTCGAGTAAGACCATATCTACAGCGGGCCTCGACACATCTGTCTCTCGGCGGCTAATGGGAGAGGTCGGATATTATAGACTCCACCTCTCAACCTGGGTACTCAAGTGGTGAGTCAAAGCCCCTAGGCTTATTATGCATCAGTGGACCTAGTGGCCACTGATCACTCAACATGTAACACAAGTACCACCAGCTTCCCCGGTTAGTGTTGGGTACCACACAACTGTAAGGAGTCTGCCCTACTGGTCAAGACCCATGCACCCTACTGGTGTGCTCCAGCTTACCTTGATCTAGACTACCTCTAGTCGGGAAACTGTTTCCTCCTCACAGTGAAGGCCTCATCCTATGAGGATTCTACAGTGTTCAGGGCATCTAAATGTCTAATTCACTCTTCAAATTCACAATTCAATCATCACATCAACATATCTTAGTTAAGCTTTGAAAATTGTTCATTTCATAAACCATTTGATAACATTTACCACAACTAAACTACTACGCATAACCACATCTCATATTGAGAAACATTAACATCACAATACTTGATTCACTGAACACCCAATACTTAGGGTTTCATTTACCTCATTCACTAATCACATGACTCACATAAGGATTTAATACATCAGAACATCATTGGATAAAGATTGTTCTCAGCAGTTCACGTATAATTGAATATATATATGAAACCCTGTAATGAACTGAACTAGGTTTTCCACGCCATTTGCTAAAACATCATTCATCAAGAATAACATTGGATCAAGATGTCTATTTGCAAACCTCCAACTTTCCATTCATTTACTATTTCACCCTCTTTACTGATATATCAAGAAAACATTGATATCATTCAATGAAATCCAAGATTTTATCTAAAATATATGTAATATGCATACAAATTAACCAATCATTCGTAACAAAGGAGATTCAACTAGGCAAACTTCTTTATTCAATTATACAACATTTTCAGTCATAGCCGAAAACCCTAAATTTTAGTTTACTCTTATAACCTCTGCAAATACTTTAAGAACTATCATTTAGATGGATTGTATCGATTTCTAATATGATTTCATTGTATGAAATTCATCACAATAGATAAATAATCCATTTCATGTCAACTTGAAAAAGCTAGATCAAAAAGACCATTAAGGGTTTGTACTCACATACTAAGCAATTGAAAATTATTGATGATCTAACTCATTTTCATGCAATCTACTGTTTAAAGGAAGTACTTTCTCACCCTAAGGTGTGAAACACCTTAAAAATGCAGCCTATCTCTAAAAATCTCAAATCCATATCAAGACCCTAGAAAAATTAGTGATTTCTTCTTCTTTTCAACCCTAAAGGAGGTCTATTGTAGGTAAAAAATGAAGATCAGAGGTTAACCCAAACCTCAAGTTCATTGGATTAGGGATTTCTAGAAAGGGGAAATGGAGAGAAGGAAGAATCAACTATTAAAACTACTTACCAAGTTAAATCTATGGAAAACCTTTTGGATTTCCATTGTTCTTCACATTCTTCCCCAAAAATTACCCTAGAAATCACCTTCTAGGTCTCCCTCTCATTGAGTAAAGAGTCTGAGATGATAGATGATTGAATTGCGGTTCTGACACACTTCCTTTTGTTGAAAATGGACAAGTATAGCCCGAGATATGATCATTTTACGATTGTTTTTCCTGGGCAGCATCTGTCACGATCGCGACACAGTGTCACAGTCGCGGCACACGACACAGCATCGTGGTCGCGGCACATGACACAGCGTCGCGGTCGTGGCACTTCGTACATGTTTACTAAAAAAGGCATAACTCTCTCATTTTAACTTTGATTTGGTTCATTAGTATTTTTTGGGATTCATAATTGAATTCTCTACAATTATACAATATTTTTTGACAATATTATCAAATGAAAATTTATTTCTTAATTATTTCCTCCAATGTCATTAACTCTCTTCTTGCATACATGTATGGGTTAATGGTATATTAACTCCAACTCAGATCTTTATAGTATTCTTAAGTCATGATTATGAGTTGCCCAAACAGGTATTTAAGGTTACTAAAGTTAATATAAGGCACAACATAGAATATTACTAACAAAAGCATGACAAGCATTAAGATTATCTTAAATCTCTAGGATTATTATCACGATAGGAATGGGTTGTAACAATTCTCCCCCTCTAATAAAAATTTCATCTCAAAATTTCTAAAAGAGGAAAGGATACTTGTTAAACATATTTGACTCCACTTCCAAAGTAGCCTCTTCTACACCATGATTCCTTCAAAGAACTGTTAAAGGGTATCTCTCTCTTTTTAAGCTTTCGAATTCTGTGGTCTGGAATTTTATTTTCAACATTGAAAAATTTGTTCCTCTTCTAATCACAATAGATTTTAAGAAAGTCTTCTCAATGATAACAAAACAATTCTCTATGCCACAATCAATCATAGGAAAGAGAAGAGAAACAACCATTTTCAATATTTTCATACTCTTGAGGTGTTACCTCAACATTGATAATCTAATCCAACTATCTCAATTCATATGGCTCAATATGTGCTATTGTTTTGTATTACCTCCGAGTTACAAAAGAGAGTTCACCATGTTGTTTTGAATTTTACTATTGTGCTACTCAAATACCAAAGCACTCATGATTTGGAAGACTAGATTCAACAATAATTGTACAATACTAAGCTGGATTACTGATATGAATGACTAAAACTATCAGACACCTTTGATTAACATATTGCTTGCACATGTACAACTGAAATCATACGTAAAACAAATTTACATCCCTTAGTATACCTTCAACAAATTGTACTTCTTTAAAACAAATTTACATATTGCTGAAAGCCATTATTTTCTCTTATTTCTCTACTCATTCATTACTGCTTACTTCTTGTTACTTATCTTTCTCATTTTGATCATACAGAATAAACATCTCTAAAAATAGAAACATACAAGGTAAGAATAGATTATTCATCATTCTTGATATCACTACAAGAATTTATTTCATATCACATTTTACTCATGTTGTATTTCTCCTTTTGTTCAAAACACACTTGTTACATTTCAAATTTATTTCTTACTCTTTGCTCTGAATCATTTCCATATTGTTTATCTACCTTTAAGATTTGCTACCTTTAAATTATGGATTACTATCAGTGATAGTTTACTTCTTATAGTGCTAATCTCATGATATTCTTTTATAGAGATGCTAGTATTCAAGGTCAGATCACTAGTGACATACCTTTAACTTCTACAACCCTAAACTATCTAGGGTTTGATCCTTATCAATAACATGCTTGTGACATGATTTACTCCCTTATTTTGATATACAAACCTTAGCTCTCTTGAGGTTTACTAAAGTCTCCCTTGTTTTTACCACTTTATTTTTCTTTCCCTTACTTGACCATTTTAATAGATTACTTTCTTGATCTACCCTGCAAGGGTTTCATCATCATATTGTGTGTCATTATTACATTCACTAGATGTCTCTACCGTGGTGGTTATACATCATATATGATTCATTTTATTATCACTTCATTCCCACATTGCTCTCATTAAGTAATATATGAAAGAGAAGATAATTTTGAGACTTAGAATTCTTATCTTCAAACATTCCCTTAATACATTTCTCATATGTAGGTTTAATTGGTTATCAATAAGGACACTTGACTAATTAGCACTTGCTTGAATCTCACAACCTCTTTCTTTTATCATCTATATTACTCCATCATGTTTCAAACCCATCCTTACTTTCCATAATCCTCTTACCATATACTACTTTTCCACCTGTCATCTTTAACTGCTAATTTTCTCTTATGATCATGTTGCTTATTCATGTGTATGATCATGTATACCATGTTGCACATATTTCTTTTTACCAATCTGCTAATGTGAAGTTGAAATTATAAATCAATAATATCTCTACTAGTTTCACCTCATGTTTGATACATTACATATCCTTCATTTTAAATCAAACGACTCATGAATGGGTCAAACTTAGTTTCTCTTTCAATCAAGTTTTTCCTTCCTCATTATAGTCTACCTTTGTATAACTTATTCATTTGTTAAGCTACACTTTTGTTCTTCTTTTAGAAACTAGTTTTTTGTTCTATAGAGACTTCGAATCCAAAGTTAGTTAGGATGAATGTATTAAACTTTCATAACAAAGGTAGACATTCCATGCTATCAATTATGTCATGTAATCCTCATTCCTTAATTAAGCTCATCATTTTCAACATTTCTCTTTGTTTCATCTAAGTTTCTTATCCTAGTCTTATGATTTGCATGTTCATCTAATTCTCTTTACTTTACCACTTCTAAAGACTCTTCACTTCTATGTACTTATTGTATACTTAACTCTTTTATTCTATTTTCCCTTTGCTTTGGAGTATATAAAAGCATTTTACTTGATTATATGATCCATTCCTCATGATCGATTCTTATTGTCTTGGCCCTTACATACTTTTCTCATATCTTTTCCATATATTATATATTTAGAGTTTAGAGTACTAATCATTAAACTTAATTTGAACCTTATGTCATGTTCCTTTATTCCCAATCAAGGGTTTCTCATATGAGGCCTCATAGTTGGATCCCAGATATCAATCCCAATTGATTCTTAGTTATTCCAATCTTTCCCATATGTTTCAATCTCTAGTGTACATACATACTTATTTCATTCTGAGTTTGCCTCCCTGTAGTTTAATTACTCTTATTGGATTAATTATTAGGACTCACTAGATCCTAGTAACACATCATGCCAGCCATATTAGGTTGAACTTGTAGTCCTGAATCCAAGAGCTACTCAAGATTAACCGACTTCTATATATCTCAAACATATAGAAAGAATATCCACTCAGGGTAAACCCATTTAAAGATAACTCCTGGTCTAGTTGACACAAAGAATGTAAGCAATAACTAAACTAACTTGATAGTGTACAAGAATCTTAAAGGACCACATATATTTCTACAAATTGAATATTTGAATTCAAATAAATATAAGATCATTTATATATATCTCCAGTCAAATAAGCAATATAGAACAAGAGTTGCATCACATTTTATTCTTATGCTCAATCCATTCATTTCTTTTTTATCTTCTAACCATAATATTTTTAGGGTTTCTCTCTAACCCATTCTTCCTCTACATACCTGGCTAGGGCATCCAGAGAAGAATAGATAGAGTAGCTTGATATTGGTGAACCTAAGTATTTAGATATCGGGACAGGACATATAAATACTCAAACCTCCCAGAGCTATAGACACATCACGTACAATCTGCCACACTTATAATTCTAACTTTCTATCCTAATGGTCCCTGACAACTCAGCCTAAGATCTGATACCAAGTTGTTACACCCACATCCTACGATTACCACTAATCATGATATTAGGGCATAAGTTTGATGATTATACTTAATACAAAGTTCACTCCCAACTTTTTCTTTTGTTTCAAACTCTTTGTTTTCTCATTCAATCACATAAACAAACTTTTCAAGAGAATTAAACTTTGATTACTCTAATATGATCTCAACATTAATGATACACACCATACATTCATTATGTTTCTCACACTTCCATGTACAGACGACATGATAACCAGATACATACTCTATTATTAAATGAATCAAAGTTACACAACATCATTTAGAACTCTCTCTCAACTCTATACAAGGAACTAGAGTGACAGGGACTGACTGAACTCAACCGATTCTCATACTTAGATCTTGTGGAAGATCTACTCTGATGCATTAATCTTCTTCAAGTCCGCAAGTTATCCCTAAAAATTGTGAGTAGAGGGGTGAGCCTACTCGCTCAATGAATGAGTACTTCATGGAAACAGTTTAAAGCACTTATATAATTGCATATATATTGTCGAGAAACTAATATTAATTATAGTAGTAATCTTTAAAGAGATTAATCATTCACAAACATAAATATGGCAAGATACTCTATATATCTACAAGATTGAATCAATATATGAACATGCTTCATTGATCATAAAGAGAACTAATAATTCACAAACATACGAAGAATAATTGAATAACTGCACACACTTGTTTAACCGCTCATTCGTCTTATTATGCCCTGAACCCACATGAGGTGTACCACAACATGTGAAAGAATCGTAGCAAGCTATGATCTCATTGTACAAGGCTTAGAAGCATGCCTAGGTTCCTAAGCCTATCTCTTGAGTAAGACCTCATCTATAGTGGGCCTCAGCATGTCTGCCTCTCGACGGCTAATGGGAGCGGTAAGATATCTCAGACTCCACCTCTCAACCTGGGTACTCATGTGGTGAGTCAAATCCCTCAGACTTATTATGCATTAGTGGACCTACTGACCACTAATCACTCAACATGTAACACAAGTACCATCGGCATCCCTAGTTGGTGTTGGGTACCATATAACTGTAAGGAGTCTTCCCTACTAGTCAAGACCCCCGCACCCTACTGGTGCACTCCGGCTTACCTCGACCTAGACTACCTCCAGTCAGGAAAACATTTCCTCCCCATAACGCAGGCATCATCCTCTGAGGATTCTACAGTGTTCAGGGCATCTAAATGTGTAATTCACTCTTCAAATTCACAATTCAATCATCACATCAACATATCTTAATTCAGCTTTATAAACTATTCATTTCATAAACCATCTGATAACATTTTCCACAACTGAACTATTAAGCATAACCACATTGCATAATGAGAAACATTAATATCACAATAATTGATTCATTGAACCCCCTATCCTTAGGGTTTCATTTACCTCATTCACTAATTACATGACTCACATATGGATTTAACACATCATAACATCATTGGATAAAGATTGCTCTCAGTAGTTCACATATAACTGAATATATATATGAAACCATGTAATGAATTGAACTATGGTTTCTATGCCATTCACTAAAACATCATACATCAAGAATAACATTTAATCAAGATGTCTATTTGCAAACCTCCAACTTTTCATTCATTTAGGATTTCACCCTCCTTACCGATATATCAAGCAAACATTGATATCTTCAAATGAAATCCAAGATCTTATCTGACATATATGTAATATGCATGCAAATTAAACAATCATTCATAAACAAGGAGATTCAACTAGGCAAACTTCTTTATTCAATTATACAACACTTTCAGTCATAGCTGAAAACCCTAAATTTCAGTTTACTCAGATAACCTCTGCAAATACCTTAAGAATTATCATTTAGATGGATTGCACCGATTTCTAATATGATATCATCATCTGAAATTCATCACAATAGATAAATAATCCATTTCATATCAACTTGCAAAATCTAGATCAAAAAGACCATTTAGGGTTTGTACTCGCATACTAAGCAACTAAAAATTATTGATGATTTTACTCATTTTCATGCAATCTACTATTTTAAGGAAGTACCCACTCACCCTAAGGTATGAAACACCTTAAAAACACAGCCCATCTCCAAAAATCTCAAATCCATATCAAGACCCTAGCAAAATTAGTAGTTTCTTCTTCCTTTCAACCCTAAAGGAGGTCTACTATAGGTAGAAGATGAAGATTAAAGGTTAACCCAAACCTAAAATTTGTTGGATTGGGGATTCTGAGCAAGAGGAAATGGAGATAAGGAAGAATCAACAGTTTAAACTACTTACCAATTCGAATCTATGGCAACCCTTTTAGATTTCCATTGTTCTTCACATACTTCCCCAGAAATTGCCCTAGAAATTGCCTTCCAGGTCTCCCTCTCATTGAGAAAAGAGTTTGAGATGATAAATGATTGAATTGTTGTTCTAACGCACTTCCTTTCGTTGAAAATGGATAAGTATAGCCCGAGATATGATCATTTTATGATTGGTTGTCCTGGGCGGCATCTGTCGCAGTTGCGATACAACATCATGGTCACAGCACTAGCATCACGATCACGACACACGATGCAGCGTCGTGGTCACGGCACACGAGACAGTGTCGTGGTCGAGGCACTCTGTACATGTTTACTAAAAAGGGCATAACTCTCTCATTTTAACTCTGATTTGGTTCATTCTTTTTTTTGTTGGATTCATAATTGAATTCTATACAATCCTACAATATTATTTTGATAATATTTTCAAATAAAAAATTATTTATTAATTATTTCCTCCAATGTCATTAACTCTCTTCTTGCATACATGTATGGGTTAATGCTATATTAAATCCAACTTGGATCTTTATAGTATGATTAAGTCATGATTATGAGTTTCCCAAATAGGTATTTAAGGTTACTAAAGTTAATATAAAGCAGAACATAGACTATTACTAACAAAAGCATGACAAGCATTAAGAGTATCTTAAACCTCTAGGATAATTAGCAAGCTAGGAATGGGTTGTAACACTAGAACCCCTATCGTCCTACTAGAACGGGCAGGAAGGAGTTGTCCCTCTATTGGTGTACGAGTCACCAAGTTGCTCTCCCATAATTTTTTGTCGCTTGCTATCCCTCCCTTTAGCGGGTAGGACTTACTCGAGCTCTCTATTGGTTACCTCAACCAGAGAGGACAAAAATTATCAGATGCAATTGGGTTGTATTCTGGGAAGCCCCCAGTACCCCTCTATTTATATGAGGGGTTAGGGTTTGGGTTCCCAGTCTGTGTGGGAGTGGAAAGGACCGGAAGATCATGTATTTTCACAACCTACAAGCACTGAATCAGTCAGCTCACATGCAAGACGATCAGTTCGCTTAGTGAACTGTGGTTTCACTATGTTTCTCAACCACATATGAATTAGAAAATTTGAATAATTAATGCACAACATGACGTCAGCACTAATCCTTGATGCAATTGAATTTTCCCACGAATTGGAAGTTTCACCCTATAAGTCGGTCATCTCATGACACCAACCAGTCGGTTGGTGAGCCCAGTTGATCAGTTCATTAAGTGAACCAATCAGTTTGTTTCTCAATTCAGGCAGATGTTAGCTAATTCAATAGGCGATTAATCTAACACTCCAATTGGTCATCTCATCACATGGGTCGATCGGTTGGGAGTCCAGCCAGTTGATTTGTTGCTTGGATTGATTACCTAAACACTTTAGCATCAATCCAATTATCATTCAAGATCAAAACTCATGTTCTAGGTCATGACCTATGTGTGTGACCCTATAGGTCCCATATTACATTGGTAGTGAATGTCCCTAATTAATTATGATGTCACAAGGAATGAGTGGTTCCAAGTTGCACATCAATGCTACCCAAGTAAACGGAAAGTTATAGAACAAATTCTACCTATAATATGGGTATGGTGTTACACTATTTGTGTAGTTCCTTTGTCACTGATATCCAGATTGAACTCAAGGCATGGAGTAGTCACCCTTTTCAACATTCAATTGCGTTACTTGAACTAGACAAGACTGTTTGAGATATATTTAAGCTTGATATCACATATTGACTTACATGTCATGGACATGCATTTCTTAGTATCTCTTATTAAGAGGTCTGGGATGTCATGCTCCTATAGGAGGGACAAATTCTATCTACATCACTCACAGTCATCCCCATGTGTCATAGTGTACCCAATCATCACCTTTATGATAACCCTTATTCAGGATTATAGTGGATGATGTTAAATCACATCGAACAACATGTGATGAGTGTAGTGACTTCATGTCTAAGAACCACAATCACCACCAACACTATGAGAGCTAACCATGACTACCAATGTAATGGTTTCCATGTGTTACTCTCATGGTGGGTCTATTTGATACACTATTCTCTAACATGTATCTATGTTCTTGGTTTGATATCACATATTATGACTAATGAGATTTTGTCATCAACCAACATACGCTCTGATCTTATGTGTTATTATTGTCTATCCGCCTTTGTAAGACCCCTAAACTTGCTTAATGAGTTGAATAAGATTAATTATCATAATTAAATTCTTAAAACTCTATTATAACCTTGTGATATGCTTTAAAATCATAATACAATCTTAATTTTCATATTTGGTCCAATTTGGACATTGTTTGAGCAAGTTATGCAATTTTATGCATATTTTGGACTTTTCTACAATTTACCCAATTGAGAGGTTTTCTTTACAATTTATTACTTGCATTATGTTCCTTGGATATTATATCATCATTCTTGATCTTTTTTATCCATGTGGTTCCATTTAACCCTTGGTTTGTAGGTGTTTTCTCCAAGGTATTTTAGGGTTTACCCCTTCATGGATGAGCTACCTTTAGTAGCTATCAACTAATGAGTTATTTGTTTTGTTGGGAAATTCAAGAAATAAGGGATAAACATGTCTATATGGATGTTGGGGGAGCTTCTTGTGTGTTTTATTATATATTCTTAATATTTTAAGGCCATCGACACTTGGAAAGATACTAGAACTTTAACTTTTTCTTTTTCTTTATCTTAAAGTTTCATATACTTATCCCTAAGAACCAAAACGAGCCATTTTCTCTACACCAATTCCCTCCTTCTACAAACCTCGTCCTCCCTTTGTGATTTTTCAAGTTTCCTGTCCAAGGAATAAGAAAGAGGGGAGTTTCTTGGAAAAAGAATCTAGGGTTACAATTGACTTTCATTTAGGGTTTGAAAAGCTTCCTTCTATTGATCTTGACCTAAAAGAGTAAGAATCCCCTTCTTTTCTCAATTTATTTCTTTTTTATCCTTCCTCCTAGCTTTCTCCAGGTCTTAACCTCGTTATTCCATGGTAGAAATTGCTCTAAAGCTCTAAAACCCTACCTTTCTTGCTCCTTATGCTTAGGGTTTGCTCATTTGATGAAGAAAGGTGCTAGATGAACGAGTTCATAGCTTATGCTTGGATTTTATACCCTACCTACTCGAGTTTTCCTCTGTTTGGTATTTCATCTTCTCATTAGAGTCAAGTTTTATAACTTTCTCCACATTTATTGCTTACCATAAGCTTGCTAGCTCATGTTCTTGCTTGAAAATGATGATTCATGCATTAAAAAGCTATGCTTGACTTGGATTTCGATTTTTATAATGTTCATTGTTCTGATTTCAATTCTAGATGAACCTGTGATCATGTGTACTTTATTTCTAAGGTATAATATGACTTGGATTAGGTTGGTTTGACACCCTATGGTGCTAAGCACCTATCAACCAATGGTCAATTTTAGGGTTTAATGTTGATTTCTTTTATAAACCCATGACCCAATGATGGTACCATTGCAACAACCCTATGGTGTTGTCTTCATGATAACTGATGGTTGAGATCAAAGGTGTCAAATTATTGTGACAACTTATGGTCACCCCCTTAGGTCATTTTTTGGATCAATTAGAAGTTTAATGATCAACCATTAAGTATCCTACTGATGTTATCAATCAATGATGACATTAGCTTAATATTTGATTCTAATTAATGAATATAGTGTTGATCTAACAACCTATGGTGACTTAATGGTAACTAATGATGGTGTATCAGGCCTCTACAACCTATTGTGAGTTAAGCATTGTAGTTGTAGCATCAATTAAGCCTTAGACGAATTGTTTCTCGGGTCACTTGATGCAATGGTCGGACCTATACTGTAATTGATGGTTTTAACATATGAACTTGACCCAATGGTCAAGATCTAATGTTTCTTCCTCCAATAAAGTGTAATGATGGGCAATGTAACATGTTGGTACTAATAATGTGATTTAGAGGGTTTCCTTTATATGATCAACTTAAGGAGATTACTTGTGACAATGGATGCCTTGTTTTAAATGAATAGTCGATTGTGGGTTTCAGCCTACTCTCAAAGGAAATTTTTGTGTAGTTAATTAAGGGATGTCTAGGGTCAGATGGTGACTCTTTCTAGAGCGCAAACCAAGGCGTTCATAGGTGTTTTATCCAAGGTGTTTACTTATGTAAACAACCAATGGTCTCTCCTTTTAAACATCCAGTAGTTTTGGGTGACATTGTGGTATAGTGATATGGGTTGAATGATGATGGAACAAATCGAGGGTTACCCTTAATAAGGTAGTCTTACCTATTCACTCTTATAAATATAAAGGATGATAACCATATTGTGCTGATATGTAACCCTAATGATGTATAGCTTGTAATACCTAGCTTAAATATAACTAAATGATGGTAATTGGGTACGAATAGTCCTTGAATGACTAATACAATCATGGAATGATCTCTTATTGTTTTTGAAACCTCAGTATGCTATATAACTTGATGGTTACACCTTGATTTATGTGTGAATTCATACTTGAGAATAGTATGCAATGTGATGGTGATGCTTCACCCTATGCATCCATAATCCAATAGGGATGTTGTGAGTTAGGGTTTGGGTATGTGTGTTGATTAGTAACATTAATATACTTTATCTTGTTGAACCTAACTCTAGTGCAAATAGATAAAGATGAGTATCCATGTTTAACCTTCTTATATGATGGCATGATGGTGAAATAACCTCCTTAATATGATCATAACCTTAATGTGTTAATTGGTGGTTATCATAGCCACATGGTTGATACTTTCGTATACTAAACATGTGCATTATGAATATGATGAGGGATAATCATATCTAAATTACTTGCATGTTGATGTGATAAAGGAATGTTCTTAATGTTAACATAAACCTGCTATGATTATTTATGAATATCTCCTAACTCATTAATGCATTATTGTGTTGATCTGGTGTATTATATGTAAGTGATGTTGTTGAGCCTTGTTATAAGGCATAAAAAGATAATGATGATCTTGCAGGGAATAGTATGATGGTCTTAATGACCTTTGGACATGGTTGAGCCCTAAATGAGGTGTAATCCTCTTGTGTTGACAAGGGTTGATATCATGTGATATTGTGAAAAGGATTTAATATGTTGTGATAGTATGATGGTCTTAATGACCTTTGAGCATGGTTGAGCCCTGAATGAGGTGTAATCCTCTTGTGTTGATAAGGGTTGATACTCTGTGATATTGTGAAAAGGATTTATATCTTGTGATAGTATGATGACTAGTGTAGTCTCATGAATGGCAAGTGAATAGTACCATGTGATGATGAGATGAGAAATTGTGTTTCACATGTTTTATAACTTTTGATGTTGTGATACTTATATGCTTGCTAGATGTGAATTAGGATTTGTATATCCATTTGTTTGATGTAGCCTTAATTCACCCAATTGGCATAACTAATCAAGTGGAACTCTAATCATGTAGTGCCTTGTGCCATAGATCCATCTGAGTGTCAGAACTTACCAGATGGTGAAATGAGTATTCTAAAGGGAAACTCAAAGTGCATATGATGAGTACGTGGGGTGCTTGTCATCCTGAATTCAAGTGTTTAGGAAGAATGACTATGGTCATACCTAGCCCACAATTTGAGAACGGTTGTGGTCGTGTCTCAGTGATTATATATGTGATGATATTGGAGGACAACTGTGGTTGTACCTCGGATGGTAGGGTATGCGTACCCACCTCCTTTCACTGGTGTTGTGACCTATACCAAGGATGGACTAGGTTGTTAGCAGCTTGACCTTATGTGTCGTTGTGGCAGACCCATACTAACTGGGGACAGAGAAGGTCTTAAGATTCTAGCTCTTCCTAGATCTTGTATGGCACTGATTTTGACTTAAAGTGGTCAGTTGGATTTTGAGTGGCATCCTCAATTTCCTCAAGGCATAATAAAAGATGTAAGACAATCGTGTAGCATATCTATTTAGGGTTATACACAATGCTTCATATTGGATGATAACCCTTGTTTGCTTTCTTTTCATTGAGATCATGTATAGTACTATAAGAGATAATAGATATGCTTATGTTGTAGTTATGCTCATGTTGTAAACATACTATTGTTGTCAAATATACTGACACTAATGGTTAAGATGTTGCTGCTAGCTATGTTTGATATTGCTAGCCATGCCTATGTAATTAGAAATGCTTAAAATTCTAATCATGCCTATGTAGTTCATTGTGTTATGATGTCAGTTCTACTTATGATATAGATCTGTTCCCTTTATTTGAGATGCCAATATTTATAGCCATGTTATGTTACTAGACATATTCATGATGTCAAGGATGCTTATGATACTAGATTGGTTGTACTGTTAACAAGGAATATGATGATAGTCAGATTAATGATAATGATTATTATTAGATGCAATTTGATGATATTTGAGTAGATATCTATCCAAAGAAATGGATTTATTTGTTATCTATATATGCATTGATAATCATAATTGTTGCTAAGATTAATTGTTTAATTCTTTTAGCATACTTGAACTATTCAATCAGTTCAATTGATTATTAAATACTCCAACTACTCAGTTATCTACTATTTAAAATGTTGTAATCAATAAGCATTTTTGGAAGTTATATCTCTTGCCGGAACATGGATCTCACCCCTGTGGTTTGCCACATTTTTTTAGGTAATCGAAAGTGACAAAAACAAACGTGTGGAAGTAAAGAGGGGCTATAGTAATGAATCTTTGAGAAAGTTGATTATATGTCTAGTGTGTCTTAGAGTTGTCCCTGTACTCTCAGGTCCGAACATGAAAAGTTTGTATATGGTGTTTCAAACGAATCGAACTTTTGTTAGCATGTTAATGC
The DNA here is from genome assembly GCA_963693085.1 of Alisma plantago-aquatica. Lineage (NCBI taxonomy): Eukaryota > Viridiplantae > Streptophyta > Magnoliopsida > Alismatales > Alismataceae > Alisma > Alisma plantago-aquatica. The sequence goes on along the minus strand of OY856410.1, from coordinate 545,782,813 downwards.
TTGTTTGTGTGGCATATATGAATATTGTTCTAATGTGCATATATGTTGTGGCTAAGGTGATAGTTGTATCAAATTCTTGGCATAGTATGGATAAAGGAAAGATGTCGGGCTCATATACAAATGTATCTAAGTAGGTGTTGACGTTGAAATTGGTTTTAATTTATCCATTTTTTGGGTATGTGGTTGATTGGTGATTGATTGTGCTTTATGTTTTGAGTAATCTTGTTTAGTGTAAACAGTTCTCACAAGTTGGTATCAGATCTTTAGGTTCATCGAGTATATAGGGACACTAGGACTTAGGACTAGGATGAGGTCAAAATTAGGAATATGGCATATAATATGGTGCATACTGCCTAATCTCAGTATTTGGGTGCCCTGGCCAGGTATTCAATTATTGAAGAAAAGTTAAGTATGGAACTCTTAGATTGTTATCTTTATGATTACTCAGGTCAAGTAGTCATTTTGATACAATCTAAAGAGCATAATGAATAAGAAATCATGGTGTGAATATCTCAATGCCAAAAATAGCTACTCTTGATGTGCCTAGGGTAGAGGTGGATTCTTATTGGAAGCATGCCAACAATGCCTTAGAGATATAGTACCTTAAGCTTAGCTTCATGAAATGTGAGTTGCATGAGCAGTGTGAGGACATGGGTGTTCATGAGATGGTAACACGTATTAAGAAAGTGAACCTAGACCTTACAAAGAAAGAAAGGGTGATATCATAAAGGCGCTACTTGAGTCTAAGCTGACAGAATGAACCTCAGTAGAAGAACATGTGCTCAATATAATTGGACATCTGTATCATCTTGGAGAGCTGGGATTTACTTTAAGCTAAGAGTTGGCCACATATACGATTCAAAAGACATTTCTAGAATCATATAGCCATTTTATTATGTGCTATCACATGAATGATATGGCCAAACTGATGTCAAATTTGCTTGGAATGTTGATTCATGAATTAGAATTGAAGAAGGACAAGCATGTGATTGTGATCAATGGAGCTAAGTCCAAGGATCGAAGCAAGTTCATGAAGAGTTTTGAGGCCAAGCCCAAATCCAAATCTTCAACATTCAAGATAAGGAGAAAAAAAGTACAAGAGGAACTTATCCTGCATACTTGAAGGCATTCGGGAAGAAGAAGATGGGGATGGTGATCTCCAATACATGTATATATGTCATTCAGATTAATCTATCTACTTCTTCATCATGGGCACTAGATACCAGATTTAGATCTCACATATGTTTGAATATGCTGGTAGGGCTTTGGGAAAAGGCAATGTGGAACTATGAGTTGCTAATGGAACAAGAGTTGCGGCCAGCACAGTTGGAATCTATAATTTATCTCTACCCATAGGGCTTGTAATGGAGTTATAGAATTGCTATTATGTACCTGCTATAAATAGAAACATCATTTTTGTATCGTGTATGGACAAGGATGCACTTGAATGCCATATTAAAAATGGTCGATGTTTTATTTTCAAACATGGGATCTTTTATGGAAGTGCCCCAATGTCTTGTAGTCTTTACTTATTGGATCTAAATATAGATTTTTGTAATGTTAATACCACAAGACTGAAACTCAACAACTCAAACGAAACATACCTTTGGCATTGTTGTCTAGGGCACATAAATGAGAATCAGGTATTAGACTCCATAAAGATGGTTATCTAGAGTTTTTTGATCTGGAATCAATAGAGACATGTGAATCTTGTTTGTTGGGTAAGATGGATAAGACCCCTTTCACTGGTAACCATGAGAGGCTAGTGATCTATTAGGACTCATACATATCGATGTATGCAGACCTTTTAGAACAATCGCTAGAGGTGGGTATATGTACTTCATTACATTCACTAATGACTTCAGTATGTATGGCTATGTTTATTTAATGAAACATAAGTCAGAAGCTCTTGAAAGGTTCAAGGAGTTTATGAATGAAGCACATAACAAACTTGGGAAAAGTATGAAGGAACTTCATTCTGATTGAGGTGGAGAATACTTAAATCAAGAGTTTGAGGACCTTCTTAGAGCCCATGGGATTATATCCCGATGGAATCCACCTGGAATACCTCATCATAATGGTGTGTCAGAAAGAAGGAATCAGACATTGTTGTATGGTGTGATTGATGATGAGTTTAGCTAAGCTTCTGACTACCTTCTGGGGGTATGCTCTAGAAACTGCCACTTTTACACTAAATTGAGTACCATCTAGATCGGTTCAAAAGACACCATATGAGATATGGACTAGGAAGCGTCCCAATATGTCTTTTATGAGGACTTTGAGATGTGAAGCTTATGTTAGGAAAATGTTTTTTGAAAAGCTTGGCCCTAAATCTGATGAATGTTATTTTGTTGGATATCCTAAAGAGACAAAAGGATATTACTTTTATTCCATGTCTAACAACAAAGTGTTTGTTGCCATGGATGTTTCATTCCTTGAGATGGATTGCATTTCCAAAGGAATAAGTGGGAGAAAAGTGGAATTCAAAGAGGTTCGAGACCAATAAGAAAATATTGAACCAATAGATGAACAAGAGTAACAAAGAGAATCACAAGATGTTTTGGAATCTCAAATTTATCAAGTGACATAGGAACCTCATAGATATAGCAGGATACCCCTTGAGCATGAGAGATATGGATATCTTGTGATTTAGGAAGGTGGTGAGTTGATCATAGATGATGAGCCAACAACCTATGTAGAAGCTACTAAGGGACCAGAGTCTAAGAAATGGCTCTAAGATGGAATCTATGTATACCAACAAAGTATGGACTTTGGTGGATCCACCTGAAGGGGTAAAATCCATAGGGTGCAAGTGGGTCATTAAGAAGAAGACCGACATGGATGGTAAGGTACAAACCTACAAGGGAAAATCGGTGGCAAAGGGTTTCAGACAAGTTCAAGGTGTTGACTATGATGAAACCTTTTCTCCAGTGCCCATGGTTAAGTCCATTATGAGCATGCTTTCCATTGCAGCTTATCATAACTATGAGATATGGTAGATGGATGTTAAAACTACATTTCTTAATGGGAATCTTCTCGAGGATGTATGCATGGCACAACCTCAGGGTTTTATAAATCTAAAGGATGCAGATAAAGTTTGTAAGCTACAAAGATCAATCCAGGGATTAAAGTAAGCATCTCGGAGCTAGAATCTCCATTTTGATCAGACAGTCAAAGAGTTTGTATTTGTTCAAAATGAAGATGAACTTTGTGTGAACAAGAAGGTTAGTGGGAGCATAGTGACATTTCTCATGTTGTATGTAGATGACATACTATCGATGGGGAATGACATCACTACTCTACAAAAGTTAAAGACATGGTTGGGAAATATATTTTTTATGAAAGACTTGGGAGAAGAATCGCTCATCTTATGGATAAAGATCTATATAGATAGATCCCATAGGCTTCTTGGACTAAGTTGGAGCATATACATTAACAAAGTGTTGAAGCGATTCCACATGGAGAACTAAAAGAGATGAAACCTACACATGATACATGGAGTTCCCATCTCTAAAGTTCAAAGTTCCATTTCATGTGAAGAAAGGGAACATGTGAGTTTGATTCCATATGCCTTAGCTATTGGATCAATCATGTATGCAATGTTGTGTATCCATCCAGATGTGTTGTATGCCTTAAGCATGATGAGTAGATATCAGTTAGATCCAGGTGATGCTCATGGGACATCTGTGAAGAACATCCTCTAGTACATGAGAAAGACTAAGGATTAGTTATTGGTCTATGATAGAGAGGAAGAGTTGGTGGTAAGAGGTTACACTGATGTAAGCTTCCAGACTGACAAAGATGATTACGAATTACAATTAGGATTCATATTTTGTTTAAACAACATAGTTGTAAGTTGGAATAGTTCCAAGCAAGAGACATTTGCCAATTTCACAACAGAGGTCGAGTATGTTGCTGCATCAAATGTAGCAAAGAAGGTTGTATGGATCAAGAAGTTCATTTTCAAACTTGGGGTCATTCCAAGCATCAGCAACACGATTGAGATATATTGTGACAACAATGGAGCTATTACACAAGCTAAAGAACTCATATCACATCAGCGTTAAAAACATATACAAAGGTGGTTCCATCTTATACGAGAAATTGTACAACGAGGTGATGTATTGATTTGTACAGTATCAACTAAGAATAATATTGATGGCCCCTTGATGAAGGAACTTTCATAGTGGAATCATGATGGACATGTTAGATCACTTGGAATACAATTCGTGGGTGATTGGTTCTAAGTGAAAGTGGGAGTATGTTGGTATGTATTCCCAGAGAGCCAATTATATGATGATTATAATGGCATAATATGTCAATTGTTTGACTAGTAAATAAATGCAAGCTTCCAATTTATTCTATTTAATTCAGTTATGAGATAATGATGTGACATTATAAATGTCTAGAGAATGATATTACTTAATGACATATCTCTTCAAGTACGTGACTTGAAGAAATGAGATCATAGGGATGTTAATAGTATATATATATATATATATATATATATATATATGTATATATATATATATATTCTCATTATGTCCCTAATTGGTTGTTATTATGGAAGGCTGATAGACAACAATAACACAAAAGATTTAAGTGTGAGTTGGTTGGTGATAAAATCTCATTAGTCATGATATGGAAATATCAAACCAAGCACATATATACATGTTAGATAACAGTGTATCAGACAAACCCACTGTGAGTCTGACACATAGAAGCCATTACCATGGTAAGCATAGGTGTGGTTCTTAGACCTGAAGTCACTACACTCATCACATGTCGTTCGGTATGCTTTGACATCATCAAACACAATCCTAAAACATGGGTTGTCATGAAGGTGATGATTGGGTGATGGTGATACATGGGGATCAACAATGAGTGATGTAGATGGGACTTGTCCCTCCTATAGGAGTATGGTATCCTAGGTCTCTTGATTAGCGAGACTGAGAAATGCATGACCATGCACATGTGAGTCAATATGTGTTATTGAGCTTACATATATCTCAGTCAATCTGCTCTGGTTCAAGAAATAAGATCGAATGTTGAAGAGGGTGACTGCTCCATGCCTCGAGTTCAATCTAGATATCAGTGACAAAGGAACTATACAAACACTATAACACCATACACAGATTGTAGGTTGAAGTTGTTCTCCAACTTTCATTTTTTTTGGATAGCATTGATGTGCGACTAGGCATCACTCATTGCTTGTGATGTCATAAGTTTTTATGGACATTCATTGCCAATGTAATATGGGACCTATAGGGTAACACACATAGGTCTTGACCTTGAAGAGGAGTTTAATATTGAATGACGATTGAATTGATTACTAAAGTGTTTAGGTATTCAATTCATGCAACATACCAACTGACTACACTTCCAACTGATTGACTCACTTAGTGATATGCACGTTTGGAGTGCCAACCGATCGGGTCAAGTGTTGAGACAACCATTTGGAGTGTTAGGTTGATTGGAACTGAATTGGTTGAAGTTCTGCATGAAATAGGTACTAACTGATCGGCTCACTGGGTGAACTGATCGGCTTGGGTAGTGCAAGACTACTAGTTCACCTGGTGAACCAATCGGCTCGGTTGGGCCAAAGGAAGGCTCTAGAAACTTCCTGAATTTGTGAGAAAGTTTGATCATTCGATTGCTCAATTCTCTTTGATGCAAGGAATTGATGTTTAGCATTAATTGGAAACAAATTACCAAATTCATGAACAATTGGGAAACATGAGAAATGACCATCTTGTTGAGTAAAATAATCAGACCACATGCCAGACGACCTTCTTGGATGTCATTCGATCGGTTTGGTTCTCATAGGTTGCAAAAATTCAAGATCTTCCAGTCCCTTCCACTCCCACACGGATTGAGAATCCAGACACTGACCCCTCCTATAAATAGAGGGGTATTGGGAGCTTCCTAGAACACAACTCAATTTTCTCTGACAATTGTTGTACTCTCTGGTTGTGATAACCAATAGAGAGCCCGAACAAGTCCTACCTACTAAAGGGAGGGATAGTAAGGAAGAAACAATTGTGGGAGAGCAAGTTGGTGACTGGTTTACCAATGAGAAGGACAACTCCTTCCTACCCATTCTAGTAGGATGATAAGAGTTCTAGATGGTCTGTGTGGACTTCCATAGAGGCATGGAGGTTGTCGTCTGCCACTAGGAGGACAACGTCAACCTATATACAGTGTGTGGTGTAGACTAGGAGGCACAACAGTCAGATGAGTCCCAGTGCAACTAGAAGACAGTTGCGCATCTACCATGAAGAGGAGATGTTGCTAGACTTGCTCTAGGACCAGGTATATCTGTGAAAGCATCCTTCCCATCTTATAGTTATTGATGTGATCTTATGGTTATGGGGAATATGGTAGATAATTGTTTTTGTTTCAACTGCTTACTCTGCAGTCATATTTCCCAACACAGGGCACTACATGATTAGGGTTCCACTTGTTTAATTATTGGGGGTTGGGTGAATTTAGGCTACATCATACAAATAAACATATAGACCCTAATTCATTTTTAGCAAGCATATAAGTATGACAAATCTAGAGGATATGAAACATATGAGGGAAAGTTTCTCATCTCATTATCACATGGTACTTATTTTGTTGTCATCAGGAGATCATCATACAACCACATGATACAATTTCTTGTCCCATAGTTCCAGGGTTCCAACCCTTGTCTTATCATGAAGATGATTTCACCTCATTCAGGGCTCAACTATGCCCAAAGTTCATTAAGACCATCACATCAAAACCTGCAAGTTCATAATTATCTTTCTATGCCTTAGAACAAAGATCAATAAGTCGTCAACACACATGTGACATATAAGTTTTGCATAGAAAGGAATTGTGATGCTTAGAGATCACCATATTAGGATTTCAATGACAATAAGAGAGTATTTTATTATTTTAGTAATCATTCAAGAAGGCTAATTAAATTCAATTACCATCACTTCGTTACATTAGGACTGGGTGTAACAAACTGTAAGGACCCCGACCCCCATTTTGGGATAGCCTTATTTGTTTTGCTTAAGGATGTTGCTTAGCACCTTACTCTAATCATATAAGATGTAATTAGGGCATGTTGGAAGATTGAGTTCCTTTTTTGAGCTTGTTTGGTGGATGCTTGTGTTTTGTGGAGAGGTTTTGGTGCAAATTACAATTTACCCAAGATAAGGGTTGATGTGTGAGATTGCCACCTCTAGATTGTTCCTTCTCTCTCTTGGCACCATCTAGAGGAGAGAGAGAGATGGACACCTTGTTTGAACCTTGATTTTGTGGAGACATCTTTGGTGATGTTTTGGGACACATGTTTGAGGTGTGCCTTGCACCTAGAAGTGTTGTATTGGGCTTGAGATCCTTGGAGAGGCCTTGTATCGGTTTGTGGGTGTCTTTAGTCGCACCCTATTGGTTTGTGGGTGTCTTGATCTACACCCCATCAGTTTTGGGTGTCATGGGTACCACCCTATCGATTTATGGGTGTGTGCAGATGTGGTATTAGGCATGACCTTGGTAGGTAATCTAGTGGAGGAGACCTTATCTCCATGTTTTGCATGATGTTGTGCATGTGGCTCTTTCTCATGGATAAGTGGCACCTAAGCTCCTAAGGTGGTGACACCTCTCCCATGATCCCTCTCTTATCCCTCTTGTATATATTCTCTTTTCTCTCCATGCAAGACAATCCTTTCAGGTATCCTTGCTTTCTCCCCTTGGTGGATGACCTTGAACTAGAAGATCTCACTCAAGGAAGCTTGGTGGATGAGTCCCAAGCTTGTGGTGTTCCCTTCATCTTCTACCTTGGTAAGCCATAGTTCCTAGCTCTCTTTCTCTCTTTCTTTCTTCTTCTCATCCATAGATCTTGGTTATATTATTTCCATCCCCAACCCTCCTTATCTTGGTTCCATCTTCTTCCTTGGAGGTGTTGTGGGGACCAAGCTTGGAAGATCATCTTCTGCCTTGAGCTCGTGAACCTTGGAGTTTGACCTTGGAGCTTGGACCTTAGTGGTGATCTTTTAGGGGGGTTGTATAACTCTAAGCCCTCTTTTTAGTGTCACTTATTACATGATATCTTGTTTTTCAATTTTGGTTAGTTATCTCTTACAGGTTAGTAGTTCTCCTTGACAGTTTTGAGATCTGTTTTGAAGAAAGGAGTTATGTTTAGTTGTTGCCCTTGTGTTACACCTTTCTGCCTTGCTATAGATGAGTGACCTTAGGTTGAAGATGATAAGGTCAACACATTATGGTGGGTGGCCTTCACGGCTTGTGATGCCACAGACGGTCACACCTTGTGACAAGTCATCACGACCTTGGTAAGGTTTAGGTCGACACGTTCTGATGTTTCTTAGACCGTCAAACCTTGTGCATGCTTAGGTCATTGTGGTTATGAAGGCTAGTTGGTATTGACTTCTGATTGTTAAACCATCATGGAGCCAAACCGTCATGCTTTGGGTTGACGTTGCCCGATATACCATGAACTACCCATCATGACCCATGAGTGTCCTAAACCGATATGACACCTAACCGAGACACGTTGCAACTAAGATGCATCATAATGGATGCATTGCTAACCATTACGCTTGTGAAGTGTTATCCCATTTTGGCTTTGTCCGTCACACCTTGAGAGGCATTGATGCCTGGCATACCCCACTCGTGACGCCTGGCTAACCAAAATCCTTACAACCTGTCACGGTATGTGACGTCTGACATGTGGTGCTCATCATGCTTTGGGCTGGCATTTCCTAGCATGCCTTGTTGCCTGTCACACCTTTGGGTGTTGACTGTCACACTCCCCTATGGTGTTAAATGGATACCTATCTAGTGAGGTTAGCCCAACACCTTAAAGTTCTCAACCGATACATCAAGTTGATCTACCTGATATACCCTTTTGGCTTGGTGTTGCCCGACACCCTTAGGTGGTGCTAATGGTCACACTCTCTAAGAGTGGTGAACCAATATACTCTTAGTGAGGATATATCTTGTACCTTGTATAGTGGTATTTGACATGTTGTGATGATGACAAGTCGACACCTTATGACAAGATATAACCGATATGCTACATGTTAGCCCCAACAGATACCTTATGATGGTGGCTATGTTATGTCATGTTAATGATAGGGTTACATGTTAATATGTGATACCCTATGTGGTGGTTGTGTGGATAATAAGGAGTGTTGTTTTCTATAATATTCATCTCATGATATGCCTTGTGATGATGATGGAAGCGATGATCTAAGGGTGGTTGTTGATCCAACGTTGTATATCCTAATTGATTAAATGGAAGCTGTAAGTCTATTGATATAATGTGAATGGCATGGATCTTATAAGATGATAGTGTTAATGATGTATTGCTCCTCTTGTCACAAGTTTCTAACCATGCAGATAACACCAGTTGATGTACGTAGCCATGTATGAGCTATGGTGAGTATGATATGATTGAATGAGACTTGTGAGGTACATATTATGTTGGTATCATCGAAAGAGGAAGTAAATGGTCGCATGACCTAATGATGACTTATTGCCTTGTATGTGCTAATGAACTCCTCAATGATGATAGGAGGGGTTTTTACCCCATGACATGTGGTCCTCGTGATGAGAATTATGTGAATGACAAGTATTAAGTGATGATGTGATGAGATCACACCCAAAGTACTCAAATATGTTTGGTGATGTGTTATGCCCTTATTTATGTAGAATATGTTTAGAGGTTGTACATTGTAACTTGATTGATACTGAAAGATGCTTAAATGACCTAATTACTCAAGTGGAACCTAATCTTGTAGTTTTCCATGTGCCATAGATCCATTCAGTGTCAGTACATGTTGAATGGTGAAACAAGTTTAACTCAGAATGCATATTTTTGAATATGAGGGGGTGATGCACTAATATTTAGTCATTTTTACAGGCTTATTTTCCCTTAATTTCATGCACACATTTGTATTTTCTTGAGTTTTTATGCAGAAATTACTATGAGTAGCCTGTTTTATTGAAATTCATCAAATTATGTATTTTTTATCAAATTTTAATAAGTTTTTATTAATCTGAGAAGCTAAGGCACTTTTTGTTGTGTTTCAGGTTCACAGAAGCCGCACAGACTCGGTACTACTGATTCAACACTCAGTGGTACCGATTTATCGTCAGTAAGATAGCCAAAGCAACGCACAGACTCGGTACTATCGACACTCAACTCAGTAGTACTGACTCACCATCAGTAGCTCTCTCGAAAAATTGTGAAAAACTCAGTACATCGGCACCAAAGTGGGTAGTACCGAGTTGACAGCAAACACGCGAGGAGTCGAGCGCCAAATTTTGAGTCGGTACTATCGAATCAACTCGATAGTACTGAGACTGGGTGCATTTCCAGAACCCTAAAGACTCAGTACTACCGAGTGCCATCATAGTAGTACCAGGATTGTCTGTGCAGACAATATCTACAACAACGATCTAATTCGACAGCTGGTGTTATTTCATAAGAAAAAGCCATGCTATAACTACGTGAAAGGACGGCCAGACCTAATCATCATGTTGTAGTCGAGTGCTCAAGATCAGAGAGATGAAGGAGGAGAGAATGGGGCCGAAGGCCACATCCATGATTGATTTTGACACTTTCATTGGATCGTTGTGCATCCGAGAGACAGCAGAACGATCGTGCTTGGAAGGGGATTGTCTAGAGTAGCTTTTCTTCAGGGGTTAACATAGTTCATTTGATGTTTCCCATGTTTTTTTTCTTCTCTATCATGTTTTTTACTACAGAAACCATGCAGGACTAAACCCCTTATTCCTTAGGACCCAAGAGTAGCCCGGGTATGCATTGTATATGAATTTAATGTTTTAACATAGATTCTTCTCTTAATATCTAAATATGAATCTATGAGAATTGCTTTAACTATTTGTTCTTGATCACCATAAATAGAGTCTCAGATCCTTAATAGTTGTTGAAAAGAGGATTAAAGGTTAGAAATACATAGGTTCACCCATTTATCGACGTGCCTTGTGAAAGGTGGGACATAAACGGGAGGAGATTACCCAGAGTAAAACCAATTGCACCTAACTAATGATTCAATTGCTATGAGAATGGGATTGTATTTAGTTTAGGTAGGGAAATTATGCTGCAAAAGAGGGTAGCTACATGCTCTTTATTCAGATTTAGGAGGGAATTTATATTAATAATAGGAGGATATATATAGTGATACCCATGGTGAAACTGTGTTTTAACAAATCCATCACCATTTGATTAAATCAACTTTAATTTTCTACTTTAGTTTCTCATTCAGTTTAAACACCCCAATTCAATCAATTTCCTTCGACCTAGCTGATCAGATCGCAGTTAGTACTAGTTTCTGGACATTGTTTCCCTGAGTTCGACAACTCGGGCCTCTTTTGTCCTATATTACAAGACATGTACACTTGTATTTTGCACGCACAGTAAAGTCATATCAGGGGGTGAGGACGAATATCCCCTTACGTGTAGGAATATGTAACACATGATTGGCTGTGATCCATACCTAGAAGAGTACAGCTTTGAACTGTAGCTCCATGAAATGTAACACATGATTGGCTACAAGCCATACCATGAAAGAGTACAACTGTGAGTCGTAGCTCAATTTCACTAGTGTCATCACCTGTACCGAAGTGGGCTAAACCTGCATAGCTAGACTATACGTCGCTAGAAGCAGTTGACTTATGATGTCATTGCATGTTCACTCATACTGATTAAGGAAGGTGAGGTTGTGGGTTTTGGCTCTTCCATTAGACCTTGTATGGCACTGATTTTGACTTATCAAGTGGTTGGTGGGATTTGGGTGATACGACTTAAATCCTCAGGGCATAATAAAATGTGTAATCAGCCGTGGAGTATAATTGTATAGGATTAAAATACAGAAATATTGGATGAGGCCTTACTTGATCTTTATACAATGTCGTTGATAGGAAATATACATGTTCTTCATATTCCTTTTAAATTATTAAGATGTTTCATAATTCATCAATAATTACTCTTCCTGTTAATAATGATTACCTATTTCACATAGTTGTAACTTTACTATTGCTTAGTTTATCTTATCTGTGATAATAATAGAGTTGGTGGAGAGTTATATCTCTCACTGAGATTTGGAATCTCACCCTATGGGTTTACCACACCCTTTTTAGGTGGACGAGCATGAGAAGATAGAGGTCTTGCATCGGAGGTTGAGTAGCAGCAAGAGGAGCAGTAGTTGACCAGGTTGGAAGTGTTGTTGTATGTCTTTTGTTGATAGTCTTATAGTCGTCCATGTACACTTGGGTCCTTGGGGATGTTTTGTAGAGGTTTTTTAGATGTGCTTTAGATACGTGTTTGGCTTGTGTGCCCCTTTTGTATACAACTATAATGGATATGTGTATATATGTTCTGGAACATGTTCCTTGGTAATAGGTTGATGACACACATAGTAACTGCTTTGAGGCGTGAAAGGACTTGTATGTAAGGGGTTCTTACTGTTTGACAGTTTTATGAAAATAGTTTTAAATTTTTAGTATTCTCTAGTAATCTGTTCGTTAATCTTTTTCTGCGGTTTTGTTTTGAGTAATCTTTCTTTTGTGTGGCGTGAGGCGTCACACAAACAATGTTTCATTAGAGTTACTCTTCAACTTACTATGGTGATTATCAATTATATCCATATGAGGGCAAAGGTAAGACTACCCGTTAAGGGCATTGAACCACCAAATTCTCATTATTATAACCAACACATTACAATATAGGCTTCATCACAAACCATTGGATATTAAAGAATTAAATCCTCATCATTGGATCTGGTTCTTCATTCAAAATCATTGGTTGAATCACGAGTCTAACCCTTCATTTATTCAATTAAGAAAACCATCAGATTAGTACTTAAAAGGATCAACTCATGAAACCTAGTCTCACCATCGGTTGTGGTACCCTGGACCACCATCGATTGTGACACTTTGTGTCATTATCGGTTGGTGTATTATGAACTACCATTGGTTAACACCATTGGATGTTGATCTACTTCTACCATTGGTTGATGCCACCCTTAGGGCACTAAACCATCGATTGATGGACTTCCAAAAGAGTCCAAAATTGACCTAAGGTGTGACCATCGGTGGTCACCATTGGTTTTCACCATCGGTTATCATAAAGGCAACTCCATCGGTTCTAGTATAAGGACATCCATCGTTTGTGGCACAAGGAAGAAAACAACCTAAAACCTAAGCATAAGCCATTGGTTTAGAGGCACTAAGCACCATCAGTTGACATGTAGGCAAGAACCAAGTTTTCATATACCTCAAGAAGTTCGTGCACATGGTTTAAGGTTCATATGGAGTTAGTAACTAATCAAGAAACAACATTGAAAATAAAACCCTAGGGAAATATATCTTCTACATGCTTAGATCTTCATTTTAGAGAAAGAACTTGAGCAAGCAAGATTGTAGTAAGCAATAAACGTGAAGAGGGTTATAAAACTCACCTCCATGAAGAAGATCAGGCTCCAAGAAGTAAGAAAACTCAAGAAAAGAAGGTAGGAAACCCTAGTATGACCTATGAACTTGGTCAAGTAAGCTCTTTCTCCACAAGGGAAGCAAACCCTAGACATAAGGAGTAAGAAATATGGGTTCTTTGAGATCTAAAGCAAGCTTTACCATGAAAGACCATGGTTCTGCCCAGGAAGAAGGTAGGAGGAAGAAGAACAACAAGAGAAATGAAGGAGGAAGGAGAAACTTACTAGCTTAGGTCAAGATCAACCAAAGGAAGCTTCACAAACCCTAGATGAGGGCAGATCTGAGCCCTAGATGCTCCAACAAGAAGATCGTCTATCTTCTTCCACCTTGGGCACTTTGTTAGCCACCAAGCAGGGGAAGACGAAGCTCTAGATAGGGAAGGAGGGATAAGGAATCGAAGGTTTCATTTGTGAGATAAATGATAGGTATATAAAGCTTATGGATAAGGGATAGAAAAGTTTGAGGTGTCCTACTAGCTTTGCCATGTCTCCATGGCCTAGAACTTCCATGGCCATTCAAACAACATATCCATCGTTCATGGACACATGCTTAGAAATTGGTTGTTGGATCTCCAAGCTAGCCATCGGTTGCCAAGTATGGTAACCATCAATTTCTTTGGAATCCTCTCAAGTGATGAACCATCGTTTGATCACCTCCTTCAAGTGAACCATCGGTCCAAGTGAACCCAAACCAGAAAACCATGGACCCACTATCTCTAGAGATGACCACTGGTTATCACCATCTGGTGTGACCATCGATTGTCCACCAAACAGGGGGGGCCATCGGTTCATAGCCTCTAAAGGTAGCTCATCCATGGAGGGGAAAACCTTAGCTCACCCTTGAAGAGTAACACCACCAAACCAAGGTACAACTAGGTACCCCATGAACCAACAAGCTCAAGCATGATAAGAAAATATCTAAGGAACATAATGCATGTGACAAATTACAAGTAAACATCAGATGTGGGCAAATTGTATAAAAGTCTAAAATGTGCACAAAATTGCAAAACTTACTCAAACAATGTCCAAATTGGACCAATTTTTTAAACTTAAGTTTGTCATATAATATCAAAACACTTCATATGGTTTGATTAAAGTTTGAAGCACTCAATTATGATAATTAAACATGTTCAACACTTTAAGCAAGGTCAGAGGTCTTACATTTTAAGTGTAAATTCATATCTGAATTGTGGATTTCAGATATCCATGTATAGGCCTAGCTAGGGAAATGAATGATTTCATACATTTTAACACTACATATGTTAGAAAGCTCATTCACTTGGGGTGAAGACCCAAGGCTCAAGTACTTAGATATAACCCACGCCCTCCTCCCATGTCATCTAGGATTTGGAAATTTGATTTCCCCTTCTTAAGGTCTCTTGGGATCAAGAGAGAGTTTTTTTCTCCCCTCCCACACATGTAGAGGAGGTTAGACGTCCAAAAAGTTGATAAATCAAAAAGTACTTGTCCGTGTAGTTTGAAGCCGGGCCCATTCATTATAACTCGGCAAAGACACTATCCCGTGCTAGCCTCTAGAGGCCTTCTTCCTATTTCTTGTGCACGTTCTTTCTACAAATAATACAACTTCTATATATTTTACAAATAGAGAGTTTATATATCATATTCCTTGACCACAAATGTGACTCAATACCTCTTCATTACAAATCACATTCTGAATGTCGTGTGGCATAAAGTCATCAACTAGCATAAAAAAAAAGTAATAGCTGCTGGTCTGATAACTAAGATTGGAGCCACTGGGTCATCTTTGACTTGTCTAACAAATTAGATTTTGCATTTGCGCACGTTTGTGTGCTCGACAGTGTCATAACTAAGATTGGAGCCACTGGGTCATCTTTGACTTGTCGGCGGCGCTTTCTCTTTCTTTTCTTTTTCTTTGTATTTATTATTACCGCCGGCAATGGCTGCGGATTTCGTAATTTTTGACCTATTCCGGTGTGCACACGAATCATGTGGCGTGGCCCATGGAGTAGGTTACCGCAGATGCCGAAATGTAGACCAAGCCTTCTACTTCTAGCATCTCTTCCTCCTTTCCACTTCTACTGCTCCTTGGCCCCTGTTCTCCTTTCTCATCCGCAGTACCGCTTGCAACTGAGTTCATGGCCCAGGTTAGTATACTGCCGATCATCTCCGGCACCGCCGCGGCGGGGCTCTGCCTCCACCCGCCTGGTTGCTGCCCAGAAGGGCGGCCTGCTTGACACCGAGGGCCATACAGCTGCCTACCACAGTCACCACCAACACCAAGGCATCCCCAACTCCTCAGGAGCAGCAGACAACGGTGAGGCCGCTGACGATCGTCTACGGCGACCGCGCTCGCACCGTGGAGGTCACGGATCCTCAGGCGCTGGAGATCCTGTCCTTCGCCCGGCGGGGCGCCGAACAGAGTGTCAAGGCCATTCCCACCGTCGCCGCGGCCGACATCGAGGACCAATACAGCGCGGGGCCTGCGCCAGCTGCAGTCGGCATCGACTATCCTCGGGGTGAGTTGCTTGGGCAGTCGATGAAAGGGTCTCTCCTGCGGTTTCTCGAGAAGAGGGCCACAAGGCTTGGAAACGCTGCCTGTTCACCGTATGCAACGGCTGCCAAGACCCACTCGCCACTTTCCCACTGCTAGGTTGCGAATTTGAACGGACAGGAATCAGATCTCCGAGCAGCTGGAAAGCTAGTACTCGTCTAATTGGGGGCGTTCTGAGAATGAAATTGCCGAATTAGATGGGATGGTCAAAGTTTAGACGATGGCACACCGACACCGACACCCGAAGACCCATGGGCGTTTGCCTAACTGAACGCGCCGGCGATTTAGCATTCAGAGAAGAAACCCACGAGGCTCTCGGAAGTCGTCCTGCTCAGCCCTTAACGGCTGCAGCCAAGATCCAATTTTTGCCGTCTCCTGACTGCTCAAATGTGCCTGGAGTGGTGACCATGACACTTGCCGCAAACAATTGGCACCTCGCAGGAAGGAGCGCGTCATCTTCCCAATTGACCTCGCCTCCTGTTTTTGCTAGACTGGAAATTTCAAAATCCAATTTTTATCGATGTAAATGGCTCAAGATAAAGTCTTCCAGGTACATCAACAAAAGTTATTCAGCACACCTGTTATACAGCCAGTTTCATGCGAGAGAAAAAAAAGTAAATCATAAATTGTATATTAGATATTGTATAGAGATTTATGCTAAAAAAGTCAACAATATATGGCACAGTTGAATCTTTGTAGGTCGTTACCTGGATGTCCGTGTCGTTGGCTAATAACAAATATATCTTCCGCTATTCCCATTTATGTAAAGAATGGTACACCATTTATAACATTACATTGTCTATCATATAATAAGTAAACTATTGCATGCCATTGCACGATTTAATGGGTTGTTGGATTCTTGGCTCGATTTGGATTTGTGCTCATAAGGCAACATATTTTCCATTTATCCAGAGCTAGTACTATAAGTGGCAACTCCGGATCATGCGTCAAACAATTCTCCTCATGTTTCTTAAATTGTCTAGAAGCAATAAAGATCACATGCTTGTCCTATAACACTACACAACCTAACCCACTCTTTGAAGCATCACAAGACACGATAAATTCCTTCCCATTCTCTAACAAATCAACACATGTGTTGATGTCAACTTCTCCTTCAACAACTAAAAGTTAATTTCACTTCTCGTTCTAAACAAACGGTGCATCCTTCATTCCTTCTTATTTAGGTGGGATGGTAGTAAAATACAATAATGAAGTTCTGATGAACCTCTTGCAATATCTAGATAAACATGAAAAACTCCAAACCTCGGTCGACATCTCTGACCATTCTGACTCCTATTCTAACTCCATCTTTTTGAGACCTTTTGATGAGATGAGATCCCCAAGTTAGCCAAAACTCACACTTGTTGAACTTCACATGTAGACAATGCTTTCTCAACAACTCTAAATCCATAGAAAGATATTTCTCATCCAAATATATGCCATTTTAGTAGATCAAGATATCATCAATGCCTACCACCATTAATTGATACAAGATACTATCCAGTGACACCCTATTTTTTCTCATTCAACAGAAAATCACGATTAAATGTTAATTCTCTGGATAATGACAGATTTCATAAAAGTATTCTAGGCCCCTCTCATCTCTCCCAAAGCAAGAGAAAGGACTATCTCTCCCTTTCATTTTCTATTTGTGATTAGATGATCCTTTTTCTGCACCAATTGCTAATGTTTACACCAGTAGACTGCTCAACAATAATCGTTCTTCTTTTTATTATATCCATATCAGTAAAAGCTATTCTCTCTTGTCATATTTGTTCATATCAATACAATCTTTCTCAAGATCTGATCTTGCTCTACTAAATCTCTCTCTCTCTCTCTTCCTATGAATTTATCCTAACTGTCAATGGATCTTCACCGTGGGGAGTTCTAGGCATTTGGGACCACAATACACCTTAAAATTATACCTTTAGGACTATTATGAGAAAGCCACGACCATCTCCAGCCCCAAAAGTTTGCCAACATAACAATCATTTTTTTGTCATTGTATTGCATTTTTCTTTACAATAACCTTGATCACTGATATTATTATCTGAGATGACTAAAAAAGTTGCAATATCATTCTTTAGGTGAGATGGAGGTGCTAACACCTTCCCACTCATTATAGGATCAAAGGATATGATCTATGAATTAATGCATACCTTTCTTATCCACCCTTGGAAGGAGTCAAAGTCGGATTTTTATGTGTTTTTCTGCTGATCTAAATGCTAACTTATGTTTTTTGTTATTTTAATTATAAAAATGGGTGTCATCTCAGAGCTTTATTGATTTCGTATTTTCTTCTTGCTTTTTGGTTGTTTCCACGACATAGGATCCATTGGGTTTTTTTCAGACTGGGTACAATAGGTTGGCGACTTCACTTGGGAGTAGTCAGACGATCTGAGTTGTGATGTCCCATTTGTCATATCATGTTTTGTCGATGGATCAGAGTTACTATTTTTCTTCCATCCCTTCTATTTGTTTTTGCCAAAATTTGGGGTATTTCCATAAAAATTGCGGATCAGAGCAGTCCATCCATAATTTTATTTACAAAAAATAAAATTTCATCAAAAAGATTTTTAACCTATAGAAAAACCGATGGAACACTCTGTTCCTCCAGCAAAAAGAAACTTTTTTTCTTTCTTACCGCATTTTGTTTTTATGTATCTTAATGAAGCTGAAAGAATCATCTATTCTGCTAGAGATAATAACATTTGATTTGTTTTTGCATTGCTTTGATTATTTTTTCCAGTATGATAACTGACACAGTTTCTATCAATCCCCATTTTTAGGGTTAGCTTTTGCATCCCTTTCAAGGTTGGCCTCTGCTTCCCTTTTAGGGTTAGCCTCCACTTCCCTTTCCTTTTTCTTTTCCTTTCTAATTTCCTTTTTACTTACTTTTAAAAAAGTACAATAAGGAAAGAGATAAAAAGATAAGAGATGTCTTTAGGATAAGCAAGATCTTCTATTTTTTTTTAATAATTTCATGATTGTTTCCTTATGTTTCTATCATTTATATTCCGTGCCTTGTTATTGTTGGATTGCACTAGAAGATCTTAAACTCTTACACTTGCACAATATACACCTGCCAACTCATGCATAATGAATGGGTTCCAACACTCATGTTGGATCTCTGAAAGTGGCATGGGGGTCTTAGTAAAGGTACCTGCACAACATTATGATGAACGTCTAAAGGCCTTGAGGACACTCCCTCTCCTATCACTCACGACTGATTACTGTTGGTATGCATGCCAAGAGAACCAATCATATGATGATTGTAATGGCATAATGTGTAAATGATTTGATTAATAATAAAGACAAGCTTCCAATTTATTTTGTTTTTATATAGTAATGAGATAATGATGTAGCATAATAAATGTCTGGAGAATGATATTACTCAATGATGTCTGTCTTCAAGCACATTACTTGAACAATGAGATTATACAGATGTTAAGAGTATACACATTCTCATTGTGTCCCTGATTGGATGTGATTGTGGAAGGCTGTGAGAACCCATTACACTAAACGAGATTATTCCAAACATAAGGCACAATCAATCACCAATTAACTACATACCCAAAAATATGGATAAATTAAAACCAATTTCAACGTCAGCACCTGCTCAGAAACATTTGCATAAGATCCCAACATCTGTCTTTTATCCATACTATGCCAAGAATTTGATACAAAGTGTTCTATCACCTTAGCCACAACATATATGCATAGTAGAACAATATTCATATATGTCACACAAACAAGCATTGACATGCTAACAAAAGTTTGATTCGTTTGAAACACCATATAAAACTTTTCTTGCCCGGACCTGAGAGTACATGGATGACTCTAGGACACACTAGATATCTAATCAAATTTCTCAAAGATTCATTACTATAGCTCCTCTTTGCTTCCACACATTTGTTTTCATCACTTCAGATTACCTAAAAAATGTGGAAAACCACAAGGGTGAGACCCATGTCCTAGCAAGAGATATAACTTCCAAAAATGCTTATTGATTACAACATTTTAAATAGTAGATAACTGAGCAGTTGGAGTATTTAATAATCAATTGAACAGATTGAACAAATCAAGTATGCTAAAAGAATTAATCAAGTAATCTTAGCAACAATTATGATTATCAATGCATATGTAGATAACAAATAAATCCATTTCTTTGGATAGATATCTACTCAAATATCATCAAATTGTATCTAATAACAATCATTATCATTAATCTAACTATCATCATATTCCTTCCTAAAAGTACAACCAATCTAGTAGCATAAGCATCCCTGACATCATGAATATGTCTAGTAACATAACATGGCTATCAATATTGGCATATCAAATAAAGGGAATAGATCTATATCATAAGTAGAACTAACATCATAATACAATGAACTACATAGGCATGATTAGCAGTTTAAGCATTTCTAATTACATAGGCATGGCTACCAATATTAAACATAGCTCGAAGCAACATCTTTACCATCAGTGTCAGTATATTTGACAACATAAGTATGTTTACAACATGAGAATAACTACACCATAAGCATATCTATTATCTCTTATTATACTATACATGATCTCAATGAAAAGAAAGCAAACAAGGGTTATCATCCAATATGAAGTGTTGTGTATAACCCTAAACAGATATGCTACATGACTATCTTACATCTTTTATTATGCCCTGAGGAAATTGAGGATACCACTCAAAATCCAACTAACCACTGCTAAATCAAAATCAGTTCCATACAAGATCTAGGAAGAGTCGGACTCTTAAGATCTTCTCCGCCCCTGGTCAGTACGGTTCCGCCACAACGACACATAAGGTCAAAATGCTAACAGTCTGGTCCGTCCTTGGTACAGGTCACGACACTAGTGAAAGGAGGTGGTACGCATACCCTACCATCCGAGGTACAATCACAGTTGTCCTCCAATATCATCACATATATAATCACCGAGACAGGAGACTAGTTTGTCAAGGACATAGAGCTCACACTTTTCATTGAGAACACTTCTCAAAGTCCAAAACTAGTTGTGGAAATTTGTCCTGTCAAGTTTTTCCTTCTTAAGGACCGATTACAATATGAATTTGTCCATCATTTGATTCTATAAGAGAAAATTTGCATTTGTCAAAAACTCTTTTTATTTGATTTGATTTGATTTGAAAATTTTGACGATATCAATTAGGTCTTTAATTAATTATCACTCCCACTATTTTATTACAAATTGATAGCCCTCACATATAAATTTGAAATATTGCAGAGTACAATATTCTAGTGGGCTAGATCCAATATAATTCAACTATGATCTGACCAACATCAACATACATAGTCAATTATCAAGGTAGGCAACTTTTATCAATTGCATCATATGCAATTCTGGATAGATGATATACACAACTCTTTGCCATAATCATCTGCATGTGTCTTGGCCTAGACGCTCTAAGAATCACCAGTTCAGCCTGACTCAAAAGTCGACATAATAATAATGCACCCTACTTTGGCAAAACCTATATTATTACCATCACACTTCCACGAGATAGACGATGCACCACCCTTTGGTGTAACCTACAGTTGGTCGATCAATCTTTTCATGTGTGTCATTTTTGGAAAGCATCTAAGGCTTAATATTTAATATTTGAGGGAGTTTGTATTTATAAACAGATATACTTTATCCAATCATCACATATATAGTATGTATCATGTACATACTATATCCCACAATGAAAATATGCAATAAACAAAAGCAATGGTTATGACTAGCCTAATGTAAGTCTTTGGAGCCACAAGGAATTACCACAACCTAGGGTCCACTTCACATACACAAACTTATTGTCGATGAAGATTTGTGCTTGCCTATATAAGTTAATCAGTTGAACCCTTGAACCGATTGGCTCGCCTCTTGGTTGGTCAGTTGATCACCTCACTGATCTTCTAGTCCTTTTGTCCACCATCTTCTAGATCCTACAGCAAATTGGTTGGCTCGTCCACCTAGTCCTCCAGTCGGTCGGCTCACCTTTGAGCGTCAGAACGTCTTTCTTCTTCATTATAACATAAAGTAAACTATTCTACTATTACATGATTATAGAGAAACCTCGAGTTACATTTGAGGGGAGCAAGGGTAGGAAAGAATTAAATTTACATTGCGAGGATAATATAGAGGCTAGGTACACAGACTGAGATAAATAGGACTAACCAACCACACAACCATGCATAGATAATAGGGGTTACTGACCATAATCACGCCACACATCCACCATAAAAACTCACTTTTAGGGCAACACGTGTAAACTGCATATATATATATGTATATATATATATATATATATATATATATATATATATATATATATATATATATATATATATATATATATATATATATATATATATATATGTGGGATTATCTTTAATACCCGCGCGGGTAGCTACCCACACACCCTTCCCATCACTTTAAAAAAAAACACAATTGTCGAGGAGCATTTTATCTAGCTCCCTAAAAAATTTGATCAAAAAATAATATCATTTTCCCCACCAAAATCATAAAACCCGTCCATATATTTACTGACTGTATATTTTCCGCGCAACTACTTTTTTAGTCACATAGTTATTTTTTATATCAATAAAGTTACTCTTTTGATCAGAAGATTTATTCTTGTGTACCATATAGTTACTCTTTTGGATGTGCGAGTAGCCAGCGGGTAGCAAAAATCTGGCTACCCGCGCGGGTAATGAATGAACAACATATATATATATATATATATGTTAGTTTGGGATTATGCGTGGTATTTGATTGGACAGAATTATTCACATCGTAAGCAATAATTAAATAATAGAAATAAAAATCCAATCATACCAATTATCCCAAAATATAGTAGATTTGACGTGACTCTGATACCACTATTGGGAAATATGGCTACAAAGTAAGCAATGAAAACAAAAAAAATTATCTACCATATTCCCCATAACCAGTAGATTGCATTAATAACTATAAGATGGGAAGGATAGTTTCAAGGATATACCTGGTCCTTGAGTAATTCTAGTGACATCTCCTCATCATTGTAGATATACAACTGTCTTCTAGTTGCATTGGGACTCGTCTGACTGTTGCGCCTCCTTGTATGCACCACACACTGTAGGTTGACGTTATCCTCCCATTGGTGTACTAGTCACCAACATGCTCTCCCACAATTGTTTCTCCCTTGATATCCCTCCCTTGATATATATATATATGTATATATGTATATATACATATATATATGTATGCATGTATATATATATATATATATATATATATATATATATGGGATTATCTTTAATACCCGCACACCCTTCCCATCACTTTTTTTTTAATTCGCAATTGTGGAGAAGCATTTTATCTAGCTCCCCAAAAAATTTGATCCAAAAATAATATCATTTGCCCCACCAAAATCATAAAACCCGTCCATATATTTACTGACTGTATATTTTCCGTGCAGCTACTTTTTTAGTCACATAGTTACTTTTTATATCAATACAGTTACTCTTTTGATCAGAAGAATTATTCTTGTGTACCATATAGTTACTCTTTTGGATGTGCGAGTAGTCAGCGGGTAGCGAAAATCTGGCTACCCACACGGGTAATGAATGAACAACCTATATATATATATTAGTTTGGGATTATGTGTGGTATTTGATTGGACAGAATTATTCACATTGTAAGAAATAATTAAATAATAGAAACAAAAATCCAATCATACCAATTATCCCAAAATATAGTAGATTTGACGTGACTCTGATACCACTATTGGGAAATATGGCTACAAAGTAAGCAATGGAAATAAAAAAATTTATCTACCATATTCCCCATAACCAGTAGATTGCATTAATAACTATAAGATGGGAAGGATGGTTTTGAGGATATACCCGGTCCTGGAGTAAGTCCAGTGACATCTCCTCATCATTGTAGATGTACAACTGTCTTCTAGTTGCACTGGGACTCGTCTGACTGTTGCGCCTCCTTGTATGTACCACACACTGTAGGTTGACGTTATCCTCCCATTGGTGTACTAGTCACCAACATGCTCTCCCACAATTGTTTCTCCCTTGATATCCCTCCCTTTAGCAGGTAGGATTTGATTGGGCTCTCTATTTGTTATCACAACCAGAGATGACATCAATTGTTAGAGGAAGTTGAGTTGTTTTCTGGGAAGCCTCTAGTACCCTTCTATTTATAAGAGGGGTTAGGGTCTAGGTTCCCAATTTGTGTGGGAATGGAAGGGATCGAGAAATCTTGAATTTTTGCAACTTGTAAGCACCGAACCAATTGGATGGTAGCCGAGATGGTGATCTAGCATGTGAGTAGGTTGTGTCGCTCAGTGACAGTCATTTTGCATATTTTCCAATCGCACTTGAATTTGGCAATTCATTTCCAATTAATGCTAAACATCAATTCCTTGTATCAATAGAATTGATCAATCAAAATGATCAAACTTTTTCATGAATTTAGGAAGTTACTAGAACCTTCATTTATCCCAACTGAACCGATCGGTTCACCAAGTGAATCGGTCATCTCGTGCTACCTGATACGATCGGTTCACCCAGTGAGCCGATCGGTTGGTGCTTGTTTCATGCAAAACTTTATCCAATTCAGTTCCAATCAACATGACACTCCAAACGGTCATCTCAACACTTAAGCCGATCAATTGGCACTCCAAACTACCCTCTCACTGAGTGAGTTGATCAGCTGACTGTGCAGTCAGCTAATCTGTTGTGTGAATTGAATAGCTAAACACTTTAGTAATCAATTCAATCATCATTCATGATTGAACTCCTCTTCTAGGTCAAGACCTACGTGTGTGACCCTATTGGTTTCTTATTACATTGACAGTGAATGTCCATAACAACTTATGACATCACAAGCAGTGAGCGGTGCCTAGTCATACATCAATGCAACCCAAATAAAAGGAAAGTTGGAGAACAACTTCAACCTACAATCTGTGTATGGTGTTATAGTGTTTGTATAGTTCCTTTGTCAATAATATCTAGATTGAACTCGAGGCATGGATAAGTCACCCTCTTCAACATTCAATCTTGTTTCTTGAACCAAAGAAGACTATCTGAGATATATGTAACGTCAATATTACATATTGACTCACATGTGCATGGCCATGCATTTCTCAATCTCTGTGGGCTCTAATCTCCAAAACACGAAATAAACTTAGCGGAAGCGATTCGATTAACGGCGGAATGTGAAAAATCACGAAAAGTTAAAAATTTTTGAGGAAAAATCTTGAAAACATGAGACTCCTTTCATAAAAGTACGATAAACAGTTTACATCTCTGTTAAGTCACTTCTTGAGTGATCATATACAACCATGTACAAAATCTCAAGACTCAAAATTCAAAATCTCAGATCATCTAACTCCAAGGACCTGAGTGTACAGAGACGACATAGGACTTTCTATCTAACAGACTGGACAACCAGGGTATCCACCTGTGGTTCACTGCTGCCCTGATGCTGCTCCGGGTACTGCTCTCCTACAAACTGGTTCCTTCGTCCTCGATGACCACCTAAAAGGTTGAAGTCTATGGGGTGAGACAATTACAAATAATTGTCCCAGCGAGAGTTATAACTCTTCGCCAGAAGCTTACTAGGAAAAAGGGGAACAACATAAGCAAGGTAATTTATCCTGCAAAAGCGGGTTTAAGAGTAGATAAAACAACATTTACTTTTATGCAGGAAAATGAAGAACGTGCAAGCTAAATATTTAACTGAAACATTATACTCAATGTAGTACCAAGCATTGTTTCTCATGGTTCAACCTAAGAAGATATGCTACTCGACTGATTACGTTTTACATACAACATTATGACTTGTGGAGATGAGGTATACCACTCATACTCCAACCGACCACTACTAAGTCGCCTTGGTATCATACTAGGTCATCGAAAGAGCCAGATTCTCATGACCTCATCTTCCTCAGTCAGGTTGAGGATCAACATGCAGGAGATCTAGTGTCTCTGCTACTATAGCTCACCAGGGTATTCTGGTCCTTCGCTATTAGAGTCACAGTGGCATCCTGTACTCTCTTCACCATCGAAAGATTTCATGTTTATCTATCATCGATGTGGCATAACAGATTCCTCGGGTGATTAGTGATACATCAACCCGGCATAAACACATAGTGTAGTGCTGATGGATTATGATACATCTACATCAACCCCTACACTAGGGTGTAAGGATATGCGCGTCCATAACCCCCACATACTCAAAAGTATGCGCTCTAGGAGTTCCCTTAGGAAAACCTGTTTCACCATCATTTAACACCTGACAATGATGGATCTATGATCAGGGCTCTACATGATATGGTTATACTTGATTAGTTAGGTACATTTCAGTATTCTTTTATCATCAAGCAGGTTTCCAAGCAATTAACTACCAAACACAGTAATGGCAGAAGAATACTACATGTACCAAGTTTAGTTCACATCAATTGTCAACAGGATGTCAATTCATCATAGGTCATCTAGTTAGCATGACCTTGATGTTACTCATGGCTCTTGCAGCCCATCATTCTCATATGTGCCACATAAATTAGGCATTCATAACATATATCACTGTTCACAAAGCCTAAACCATGCTTTTGATGATTATAGAGTCATAACCCTCACCTGGTCATGATTACTTCTTATAAGAACCTGCATAGTCAATTCACTGATAACAATAAACAATTTATCTCCAGGACAGCAATTTATAAAGCAGAAATAACATTCATCACATCATCATCAATTAGGGTTTACTATTCATTCAACATGTCACAACCCTAGAATTAGGGTTTACTATTCACTTCACAGTGAATTGGGCTCATGGTATTACCATGTATGAGATTATCATCCTTGATGCCTTCAAATTAGGTTAAGATTCATCAATTATCATAATTAGGGTTTTCATGATCTCACATAGGTGGATCATACCCTAATCATGCAAATTCATATACATTGGAGGTACTTTACTTGAATTTCAACCATACATGGGACCTTCTCTCTCCTCTTACTAATAGGTGGTGACTACAACACTCTAGGTTAGGCTAGATCAAGTCAATTTTGATTAACATAAGCTAATTCACCACTATCAAGTCATTAGGGTTTGGTTGATCAAGTGTGTCACCTACTTGAACCCTTCGAGGGCACATTGGTAATGTACACCTTCAATCACCACATGGTTCAAACTATTAATCACTTAGCCCCTTAATGTCTTTAGGTGCCATTAGGGTTTAGATTAGACCACCATTGGACCAATTACACCTTCAAACTACTAAGCAATCACAGCCCTAAAGATCCCCAAACGGTTACACACTTCAACCTCCAAACGGTCCTAAGACCGTTTGGAAGTGTTGACCGTTTGGCTAAGGTTGACTTCCAATCCGTTTGAACCTAGTCACCCTCAAGACCGTTTGAATTCAAACGGTCTTGATACCGTTTCAAATCGTTGACCGTTTGGGAGAGAGTTGACTTTGAAACCGCATGAATTGAAACGACCTTGAGATTGATTGGATCCAAACGACCTTGAGATCATTTGAGCCCAAACGGTCTTGAGACCGTTTGGTCCAAATGGGCTCAAAACCGCATGGACCTCAAAAGTGCATCCAAGGTTGTAATTGATTAGGGTTTTCCATGTTGAAGCCTCCAATTGGCCACATTCTTACTAACCACTTGTCAAATGAGTTAATTAGGGTTAACCTTAACCAATTGGACGTTCAATTGACCCTCATTTGCTAACCAATTGGGGTTGAAACTGATTGAATTAGGGTTTATCAGCAATCAACCATCAACATTGATAATCATGAGTCTAAGTGGAGTTGAACCTATCAATTGACACTCAATTGGGACCAAACTTGGCCCAAACGGTCTTGAGACCGTTTGGACACTCTCCAAATGGTCTTGAGACCGTTTGACCAAAGTTCCACCAAAATCTAGGTCAAGTTGATGCGGGTTGAACCCTAATTAGGTTTAAAATCAGCACTTTTATTCAATTCATCAACCTACTGTGATTGGACCCTCAATTGATCAAATTACCTTAACCCCAGACCTTCAAACGGTCTTGGGATGTCACCAAACGGTCTTGAGACCATTTGCGTGAACACCCAAACGGTCTTGAGACCGTTTGGGCCATTCAACCCAAAGTTCACCAAAATAGGTCATTGAAATCAGCAATTTCAACCGATTAGGGTTTAGAGGGTTGAGGTGCCTTCAACTTGAGATTGGTTTGCAATTAGGTTTCAATTCTTTGGAGGCATTCAATTCAACATGTGTACAACATACCTCCAAATGGTCTTCCCTTGGTCAACCCTACCAAACGGTCTTGAGACCGTTTGATTCCAAATGGTCTTGCAAGACCGCATGAAATCAAACAGTTGTGAGACCGTTTGATTTCAAACGGTTTGCAAACCATTTGGACCAAATGGTCCAAGGTCGTTTGGTAAAGTGACCTAGGAAATCATGCCCATCTTCTTCAACCTCAAAACTGGTCGGTTTCTCCATTGATTTGCTTGCAAGAAGGCAAGGAAGGTTGGGGAAGAAGAAGAACTATCTACTACAATTAAGAACAAGTATATGCATTAAGAAGAAAGAGGTTTAGAGATATAAAACCCACCTTATGGTCGTTCCTAGAGCTCCAAGCTCCCAAGATTTCAAGTCTTTAATGGCACCTTGAGCTCCACTGGTCGGACAAAGACTTTTCTCCAAGAAAAGGTTGGGGAAGATCGGCTAGAACAAGAAACCTAAGTGAGATAACCATAAAACCAACCTTGTAATTCACTTTCCTCCATGAATCCGAGCTTATAAGATGGTATCCCTTACCTTGGAACAAGTTGGTCGTCTCCTCTAGCTCCCAAGATCTTCCTTGGATGGACCAAACAAGGTGGAAAAAGAAAGAGTGAAGGGGGGGTACGTTCACTTGGTTGCAAAGGGGGTAGTTTATATAGCTTGGACTAGTTTCATCATAAGGACCTCTAGTTTTCTCCATTTCTCATCTAGGTCCCTCCTTTCTTCCTTTCACTCCCCTCCTCCTTCTATAGGTGAGAATATTATTAAAACAAAGGTCCAAAGGCAAGGAAAGTCATCTTATCACTAAGGTGCACATATATAAGGGTTTCTTTACTTATAACTTGGGGATTCCACTACAAAGGTTATTTATCTTATCTGATCAATTAATTGAAGTGTCCTTTTTCATCATTTCTACTCTAGATGATGCCAAGAGTTACACAAGATACTCTAGAAGATGTCTTTACAAGTTTCACCCCACATTTTGGGTAAATTGCACTTTACACCAAAATTAGGGTTTCAAGCACAAGGATTGCTCCACAAGCTGCATCTTGATGCCCAAGCTTGGAGAATCCATCATACCTCATCATATTCATCCATATGATGTCTCATCATTAGAGGAACATCTCAAAATGTGAAAATTGCAAATTAACCCTTTTAACTGGGTAATTTGCACATAGGTCCCTGCATAACAAAACACTACTAAAACATTGTTTAAAAAGGGCATAATTGGGAATGTATGTTCCTCAGGAACTTAATTACATGCCAGAAGTTAATCACAAGCATTTAATTACATATTTAAGCAGAACTCCTAGGGTTAACTTATAACCGAGGTCAGGGATGTTACAAATCATCCACCCCTTACAAGGATTTCGTCCTCGGAATCAACAAGACATATTAAGAGAAAAGAGCAGGGTATTTCCTCCTCATTTCTTCCTCTAGTTCCCAAGTGGCTTCTTCGACACCACGATGATTCCAGAGGACTTTCACAAGGCTTATATCTTTCTTTTTTAGCTTTTTAATTCTGTTATCAAGGATCGACACTGGTCCTTCCTCATAAGATATATCATCATTCAATTCTAGTTCCATAGGTTGTAGAACTGACTCGGTATCCGGGTGACATTTCCTTAACATAGAAATGTGAAACACAGGCTGTAACCTCTGCAACTCTGGGGGTAACTCTAGTCTATAGGATACCTTTCCAACCCGTTCAATGATTGGATAAGGCCCCATAAACCGAGGAGCTAACTTTCCTTTCCTTCCAAACCTCAGAACTCCTTTCCAAGGCGAGACTTTGAGATACACCATGTCTCCAACCTGGAACTCTAAGGGTCTATGACGTTTATCAGCGTACGACTTCTGTCTATCCTGTGCAGTCTTAATCTGTTGTTGAATTACTTTGATCTTCTATGTAGTCTGCTACACAAGATCAGGACCTAACAACTGATATTCACCAGTTTCATACCAACATACCGGTGATCTACAATGTCTACCATAAAAAGCTTCATAAGGTGCCATATCAATGCTATGCTGGTAGCTATTGTTATAGGCAAACTCTATCAAGCTTAGGTGTAGATCCCAACTCCCGGTAAACTGGAGAACACATGCTCTCAACAAGTCCTCCAAGGTCTGTATAGTCCTCTCCGACTGCCCATCAGTCCGTGGGTGAAAGGTTGTACTAAACCTCAACTGGGTGCCTAGAGCTCTGTGCAGTCACTCCCAAAAACGACTTGTAAACTGGGGACCTCTATCAGATACTATGGTAACAGGAACTCCATGCAGCCTAACTATCTCCTAAACATACAACTGTGCCAACTTCTCAACAGAATAGGTTGTTTTGACAGGCAAGAAATGCATTGTCTTTGTCAACCTATCAACGATTACCTAGATGGAATCATGTCCTTTGCTTGTCCTGGGTAGGCAAACAACAAAGTCCATGGTCACATGGTCCCACTTCCACTGCGGTATGGGTAAAGGTTGCATTGTTCCTGCAGGCTTCTGGTGCTCAGCCTTCACTTGCTGACACACAGGACACCTCAGAACAAACTCAGCAACATCTTTCTTCATCCCAGGCCACCAATACATATCTTTTAAGTTTCGATACATCTTGATGCTCCCGGGATGCATGTCATACATCGAAGAATGAGCTTCCTCCAGGACTAACTTCCTCAAGTTATCCACATCCGGTACTATCATCCTACCATGATAACATGCCACCTGGTCATCCGAGTCATGTAAACCATCTCTCTTCTCATCTCCATACTCCGATCTGATCTGCTGAACTACAACATCAACTAGCTGTGCCTCTCTAATCTACTCTCTTAGGGTAGGTTTGACATGCATCTCAGCCAACAACCCGACAATCCACGACACCTTCAACTGTACATTGTCTTGTCTTAAAGAGATGAGCATATCTCTCCTAGGACATACCAAAGAGTTTAGATGTGCCCTATCAGAGGATGGTGTTGCTGATTTCCTACTCAGAGCATCCGCAACTACATTGGCCTTCCCTGGATGGTAATCTATCGTACAATCGTAGTCCTTGATTAACTCCATCCAGCGACGTTGCCTCATGTTAAGTTCATGTTGTGAGAGGATGTACTTAAGATTCTTGTGGTCTGTGAAAATCTGGAACGTCTCACCATAGAGATAATGTCTCCAGATCTTCAAGGCATGAACTACAACTGCTAACTCCAGGTCATGTGTCGGATAGTTCTCCTCATGTTTCTTAAGCTGTCGGGAAGCAAAAGAAATCACTTGTTTATCCTGCATCAGCACACACCCGAGTCCATTCTTGGAGGCATCACAGAACACTACATATCCCTTGCCTTACTCAGGTAGCACAAGTACAGGTGCACTTGTCAACCTCTCCTTCAACAGCTGAAAAGACTGCTGGAACTTATCACTCCAGACAAAGGGAACATCCTTCTGGGTCAACTTTGTCAAGGGTAGGGCTATGGAACTGAAGTTCTTAATGAACCTCCGGTATTAGCCAGCTGACCCTAAGAAACTACGAACCTCCTTCGGTGTCTTTGGTTGTTCCCACTGTAGAACATATTCTACCTTTTTGGGGTCAACACGAATTCCCGAGGCAAATATCACATGTCCAAGAAAAGATACCTTCGACAACCAAAACTCACACTTGTTTAACTTAGCAAATAACTTATGATCTCTTAGCAAGGTCAAAGCTTGGCGAAGGTGCTGTTCATGCTGCTAAGCATCTCTACTATAGATCAGAATGTCATCTATGAAGACGACAATGCACTGATCGAGAAAGGGTCGGAAGATTCTATTCATGAGTTCCATGAATGCAGCTGGTGCATTAGTTAGTCCAAACGACATAACTGTGAACTCATAGTGACCATACCTTGTCCTAAAGGCAGACTTGGGTATGTCACTATCCTTAATACAAAGTTGATGATAACCAGACCTCAAGTCTATCTTTGAGAAGACAGACGCACCCCGCAACTGGTCAAAGAGATCATCAATCCTCGGCAGAGGGTACTTATTCTTTGTTGTTACTTTATTAAGTTGTCTGTAATCAATGCATAACCGCATTGATCTGTCTTTCTTTTTAACAAACAAGACCGGAGCACCCCAAGGTGAAGTGCTTGGTCGGATGAAACCCTTCTCAAGCAACTCTTGAAGCTGTTTCTTGAGTTCTGCCATCTCAGCAGGCGCCATCCTATACGGTGTCTGGGCAATGGGTTGTGTACCTGGGATCAAATTGATTTCAAAATCAATTTCCCGAGGCGGTGGTACACCCGGAAGTTCTTCAGGAAATACGTCTTCGAATTCCCTGACAACAGGAACTTCCACAAGGGTGGGACTCTCCATGGTAGTATCTACCACATGGGCTAAGAATGCACGACATCCTTGCCTCATCAGCTTCTCAGCAACCAAAGCTGACACAAGCCAGGTGGGTAGAATCTTTCTCTCTCCTTGAAAGATCCATGTGTTTCTATCATCAGCAAACACAACCTGCTTGGATTCACAATCCAAGATAACTCTATACCTTTCCAAGGTATCCATACCAAGGATTATATCAAATCCTTGCATATAAAGTGGTATAAGGTCCACTTGAATGCGATGATCAGAAAAGAAAAGGATGCAGGGAGAGCATACCTCCCACAACACAGCAGACCTATTCAATGGAGTATCAAGCAACAAGCTATCTGCCCTATGTCTGTCTGTCATAAAGCAGTTACAAATCACTCTTCGAGTGATAAAGGAGTGCGTAGCACCCGGGTCAATCAAAACAGATACTATATAGGATTTAGACATATCAGAATATAATAGTTCCATCTGACCTGTCACAACCTGTGGATTGACCACTGCATCTGGTGGGTTCATAGCATAGAACATCATTGTCGCCTGAGGTTGAGTTGGTGCTGACGATGCGGCTTGGGACACTTGTCCATGTCCCCTAGATGCTCCCTGGAACTGTCTTCTCTGTGATCCCTGTTGACTCTGCCTCTGAGGATGTGTCACACTGACAGGCCTAGACCTACAGTCCTTCATCAGATGACCTACTTTTCCACAGTTGTAGCAGCTTCTGTCTTGTTGTGGCCTAGGGGGTCCTGTGACCGACACTGATGCTGAATTGTGAGTCTCTTGAGGCGGTAGACTCTGTCCTCTACCTCTACTTGGGGACCACTGAGTCTGAGAACTAGATCTGGGTGGCAGAGGGTTAGGTACAGATGATCTAGGCTTCTTAAAGTCTCTAGATGAAGACGCCTAGAACTGTGGATACCTCTTGTGGGTTTGCCTCTTCTCAACAACATATCTTTCTATCCTTCAGACTGACTCAACAAAGGTAGCGAATCTCTCCCGGTTCTCTAGGGCAGACACGGGAGTAGACAAGTCGGAATTCAAACCCTTCTCAAACCTCCTGATCCTTTCTTTTTTCGTGGCAGCCATGTGCGGACAGAATCATAGTAGCTCCATGAACTTAGCCTCGTACTCGCTAATGTTCATCATACCTTGTCTCAATCTCTCACACTGAGAGATCTTCTCGTCCAGGAAGGTCTTTGGGAAGTATCTATTAACAAACTCCCGGCAGAAGTCTTCCCATGAAACCTCTACTCCAGGCCTCTTCTGCTCTTCCATGTTCCACCAGTGACCAACACTTCCTTTGAGAAGATAGACAACATGTCTAACCTTCTCTGCTTCAGGGATGGTCAGGATTCTGAAAGCCTTCTCCAACTCGGTCAACTACAGGTCTGCATCTGCGGGGTCAGCTGTGCCGAAGTATTCGGTCACTCCGACTTCGCGAAGCCGCTCGAACGTCTTCCCGACACTTTGTCCCTCATGCTGAGCAGGTGCCCTAGGTGCAGGCATGGGCATCCTGTCGGTGATGCATGTCATGGCAGCCAGGAACAGCCCGAACATAGATTGAACAACTAGGTTTGCCATATCAGCCGGTTCAAACTGGGGTGGATGTACCGGTGGCTCAGGTACGGGCTGTTCTATCTCTGGACTCCTTACACCGTCTCGAGGTGCAGCCACGCTACTCTCGCCCTTATACTCCTCATGTGGCTCAGACATCCTTATATATCTTCTTCTCCTAAGGAGCAGAAGACTCTATTAGATAAGAAGGAACACTAAGGATAGACTCGACATCCTAAGTCCTATGTCTCTGTAGACTCAGTGAACCTAGAGCTCTGATACCACTAAATTGTGGGCTCTGATCTCCAAAATACGAAATAAACTTAGCGGAAGCGATTCGATTAACGAAGGAATGCGAAAAATCACGAAAAATTAAAACTTTTCGAGGAAAGATCTTGAAAACATGAGACTCCTTTCATAAAAGTATGATAAACAATTTACATCTCTGTTAAGTCACTTCTTGAGTGATCATATACAACCATGTACAAAATCTCAAGACTCAAAATTCAAAATCTCAGATCATCTAACTCCAAGGACCTGAGTGTACAGAGATGACATAGGACTTTCAATCTAACAGACTGGACAGCCAGGGTATCCACCTGTGGCTCACTGCTGCCCCTGATGCTGCTCTGGGTACTGCTCTCCTGCAAACTGGTTCCTTCATCCTCGAGGACCACCTAAAAGGTTGAAGTCTACGGGGTGATACAATTACAAATAATTGTCCCAGCGAGAGTTATAACTCTTCGCCAGAAGCTTACTAGGAAAAAGGGGAACAACATAAGCAAGGTAGTTTATCCTGCAAAAGTGAGTTTAAGAGTAGATAAAATAGCATTTACTTTTATGCAGGAAAATGAAGAACATGCAAGCTAAATATTTAACTGAAACATTATACTCAATGTAGTAACAAGCATTGTTTCTCATGGTTCAACCTAAGAAGATATGCTACTCGGCTGATTACATTTTACATACAACATTATGCCCTGTGGAGATGAGGTATACCACTCATACTCCAACCGACCACTGCTAAGTCGCCTCGGTATCATACTAGGTCATCGAAAGAGCCGGATTCTCATGACCTCATCTTCCTTAGTCAGGTTGAGGATCAACATGCAGGACATCTAGTGTCTCTACTACTATAGCTCACCAAGGTATTCTGGTCCTTCGCTATTAGAGTCACAGTGGCATCCTGTACTCTCTTCACCATCGAAAGATTTCATGTTTATCTCTCATCGATGTGGCATAATAGATTCCTCGGGTGATTAGTGATACATTAACCTGGCATAAACACATAGTGTAGTGCTGATGGATTATGATACATATACATCAACCCCTACACTAGGATGTAAGGATATGCGCGTCCATAACCCCCACATACTCAAAGTATGCGCTCCAGGAGTTCCCTTAGGAAAACCTATTTCACCATCATTTAACACCTGACAATGATGGATCTATGATCAAGGCTCTACATGATATGGTTATACTTGATTAGTTAGGTACATTTCAATATTCTTTTATCATCAAGTAGGTTTCCAAGCAATTAACTACCAAACACAGTAATGGCAGAAGAACACTACATGTACCAAGTTTAGTTCACATCAACTGTCAACAGGATGTCAATTCAGCATAGGTCATCTAGTTAGCATGACCTTGATGTTACTCATGGCTCTTGCAGCCCATCATTCTCATATATGCCACATAACTTAGGAATTCAAAACATATATCACTATTCACAAAGCCTAAAACATGCTTTTGATGATTATAGTGTCATAACCCTCACCTGGTCATGATTACTTCTTATAAAAACCTGCATAGTCAATTCACTGATAACAATAAACAATTTATCTCCAGGACAACAATTTATAAAGAAGAAATAACATTCATCGCATCATCCTCAATTAGGGTTTACTATTCATTCAACATGTCACAACCCTAGAATTAGGGTTTACTATTCACTTCACAGTGAATTGGGCTCATGGTATTACCATGTATGAGATTATCATCCTTGATGCCTTCAAATTAGGTTAAGATTCATCAATTATCATAATTAGGGTTTTCATGATCTCACATAGGTGGATCATACCCTAATCATGCACATTCATATACATTGGAGGTACTTTACTTGAATTTCAACCATACATGGGACCTTCTCTCTCCTCTTACTAATAGGTGGTGACTACAACACTCTAGGTTAGGCTAGATCAAGTCAATTTTGATTAACATAAGCTAATTCACCACTATCAAGTCATTAGGGTTTGGTTGATCAAGTGTCACCTACTTGAACCCTTCGAGGGCACATTGGTAATGTACACCTTCAATCACCACATGGTTCAAACTATTAATCACTTAGCCCCTTAATGTCTTTAGGTACCATAAGGGTTTATATTAGACCACCATTGGACCAATTACACCTTCAAACTACTAAGAAATCATAGCCCTAAAGATCCCCAAACGGTTACACACTTCAACCTCCAAACGGTCCTAAGACCGTTTGGACGTGTTGACCGTTTGGCTAAGGTTGACTTCCAAACCGTTTGAACCTAGTCACCCTCAAGACCGTTTGAATTTAAATGGTCTTAAGACCGTTTCAAATCGTTGACCGTTTGGGAGAGAGTTGACTTTGAAACCGCATGAATTGAAACGACCTTGAGATCGATTGGATCCAAATGACCTTGAGATCATTTGAGCCCAAACGGTCTTGAGACTGTTTGGATTCAAACGGTCTTGAGACCGTTTGGTCCAAATGGGCTCAAAACCACATGGACCTCAAAAGTGCATCCAAGGTTGTAATTGATTAGGGTTTTCCATGTTGAAGCCTCCAATTGGCCACATTCTTACTAACCACTTGTCAAATGAGTTAATTAGGGTTAACCTTAACCAATTGGACGTTCAATTGACCCTCAATTGCTAACCAATTGGGGTTGAAACTGATTGAATTAGGGTTTATCAACAATCAACCATCAACATTGATAATCATGAGTCTAAGTGGAGTTGAACATATCAATTGGCACTCAATTGGGCCCAAACTTGGCCCGAACGGTCTTGAGACCGTTTTCCCAAAGTTCCACCAAAATATAGGTCAAGTTGATGCAGGTTGAACCCTAATTAGGTTTAAAATCAGCACTTTTATTCAATTCATCAACCTATTATGATTGGACC
The DNA here is from genome assembly GCA_963693085.1 of Alisma plantago-aquatica. Classification (NCBI taxonomy): domain Eukaryota; kingdom Viridiplantae; phylum Streptophyta; class Magnoliopsida; order Alismatales; family Alismataceae; genus Alisma; species Alisma plantago-aquatica. The sequence goes on along the minus strand of OY856410.1, from coordinate 545,745,425 downwards.
CTCAATTGATCAAATTACCTTAACCCCAGACCTTCAAACAGTCTTGGGATATCACCAAACGGTCTTGAGACCGTTTGAGTGAACCCCCAAATGGTCTTGAGACCGTTTGGGCCCTTCAACCCAAAGTTCACTAAAATAGGTCATTGAAATCAGCAATTTCAACCGATTAGGGTTTAGAGGGTTGAGGTGCCTTCAACTTGAGATTGGTTTGCAATTAGGTTTCAATTCTTTGGAGGCATTCAATTCAACATGTGTAAAATAGACCTCCAAATGGTCTTCCCTTGGTCAACCCTACCAAACGGTCTTGAGACCGTTTGATTCCAAACGGTCTTGCAAGACCGCATGAAATCAAACGGTTGTGAGACCATTTGATTTCAAACGGTTTGCAAACCGTTTGGACCAAATGGTCCAAGGTCTTTTGGTAAAGTGACCTAGTAAATCACGCCCATCTTCTTCAACCTCAAAACAGGTCGGTTTCTCCATTGATTTGCTTGCAAGAAGGCAAGGAAGGTTGGGGAAGAAGAAGAACTATCTACTACAATTAAGAACAAGTATATGCATTAAGAAGCAAGAGGTTTAGAGATATAAAACCCACCTTATGGTCATTCCTAGAGATCCAAGCTCCCAAGCTCTCAAGTCTTTAATGGAACCTTGAGCTCCACTGGTCGGCCAAAGACTTTTCTCTAAGAAAAGGTTGGGGAAGATCGGCTAGAACAAGAAACCTAAGTGAGATAACCATAAAACCAACCTTGTAATTCACTTTCCTCCATGAATCCGAGCTTAGAAGATGGTATCCCTTACCTTGGAACAAGTTGGTAATCTCCTCTAGCTCCCAAGATCTTCCTTGGACTGACCAAACAAGGTGGAAAAAGAAAGAGTGAAGGGGGGGGGTACGTTCACTTGGTTGCAAAGGGGGTAGTTTATATAGATTGGACTAGTTTCATCATAAGGACCTCTAGTTTTCTCCATTTCTCATCTAGGTTCCTCCTTTCTTCCTTGCACGCCCCTCCTCCTTCTCTAGGTGAGAATCTTATTAAAACAAAGGTCCAAAGGCAAGGAAAGTCATCTTATCACTAAGGTGCACATATATAAGGGTTTCTTTACTTATAACTTGGGGATTCCACTACAAAGGTTATTTATCTTATCTGATCAATTAATTGAAGTGTCCTTTTTCATCATTTCTACTATAGATGATGTCAAGAGTTACACAAGATACTCTAGAAGATGTCTTTTACAATTTGCACCCCACATTTTGGGTAAATTGCACTTTACACCAAAATTAGGGTTTCAAGCACAAGGATTGCTCCACAAGCTGCATCTTGATGCCCAAGCTTGGAGAATCCATCATACCTCATCATATTCATCCATATGATGTCTCATCATCAGAGGAACATCTCAACATGTGAAAATTGCAAATTAACCCTTTTAACTGGGTAATTTGCACATAGGTCCCTTCATAACAAAACACTACTAAAACATTGTTTAAAAAGGGCAGAATTGGGAATGTATGTTCCTCAGGAACTTAATTACATGCCAGAAGTTAATCACAAGCGTTTAATTACATATATAAGCAGAACTCCTAGGGTTAACTTATAACCCAGGTTAGGGATGTTACAAATCATCCACCCCTTACAAGGATTTCATCCCCAAAATCAACAAGACATATTAAGAGAAAAGAGCAGGGTATTTCCTCCTCATTTCTTCCTCTAGTTCCCAAGTGGCTTCTTCGACACCACGATGATTCCAGAGGACTTTCACAAGGCTTATATCTTTCTTATTTAGCTTTTTAATTCTGTTATCAAGGATCGACACTGGTCCTTCCTCATAAGATATATCATCATTCAATTCTACTTCCATAGGTTGTAGAACTGACTCGGTATCCGGGTGACATTTCCTTAACATAGAAATGTGAAACACAGGGTGTAACCTCTGCAACTCTGGGGGTAACTCTAGTCTATAGGATACCTTTCCAACCCGTTCAATGATTGGATAGAGCCCCATAAACCGAGGAGCTAACTTTCCTTTCCTTCCAAACCTCAGAACTCCTTTCCAAGGCGAGACTTTGAGATACACCCTGTCTCCAACCTGGAACTCTAAGGGTCTACGACGTTTATCGGCATACGACTTCTGTCTATCCTGTGCAGTCTTAATCTGTTGTTGAATTACTTTGATCTTCTCTATAGTCTGCTGCACAAGATCAGGACCTAACAACTGATATTCACTAGTTTCATACCAACATACCGGTGATCTACAACGTCTACCATACAAAGCTTCATAAGGTGCCATATCAATGCTATGATGGTAGCTATTGTTATAGGAAAACTCTATCATGCTTAGGTGTAGATCCCAACTCCTGGTAAACTAGAGAACACATGCTCTCAACAAGTCCTCCAAGGTCTGTATAGTCCTCTCCGACTGCCCATCAGTCTGTGGGTGAAAGGCTGTACTAAACCTCAACTGGGTGCCTAGAGCTATGTGCAGTCACTCCCAAAAATGACTCATAAACTGGGGACCTCTGTCAGATACTATGGTAACAGGAACTCCATGCAGCCTCACTATCTCCTGAACATACAACTGTGCCAGCTTCTCAACAGAATAGGTTGTTTTGACAAGCAAGAAATGTGCTGTCTTTGTCAACCTATCAACGATTACCTAGATGGAATCATGTCCTTTGCTTGTCCTGGGTAGGCCAACAACAAAGTCCATGGTCACATGGTCCCACTTCCACTGCGGTATGGGTAAAGGTTGCATTGTTCCTGCAGGCTTCTGGTGCTCAACCTTCACTTGCTGACACACAGGACACCTCAGAACAAACTCAACAACATCTTTCTTCATCCCAGGCCACCAATACATATCTTTTAAGTTTCGATACATCTTGGTGCTCCTGGGATGCATGGCATACATCGAAGAATGAGCTTCCTCCAGGACTAACTTCCTCAAGTTATCCACATCCGGTACTATCATCCTACCATGATAACATGCCACTTGGTCATCCGAGTCATGGAAACCATCTCTCTTCTCATCTCCATACTCCGATCTGATCTGATGAACTGCAACATCAACTAGTTGTGCCTCTCTAATCTGCTCTCTTAGGGTAGGTTTGATATGCATCTCAGCCAACAACCCGACAATCCACGACACCTTCAACTGTACATTGTCTTGTCTTAAAGAGATGAGCATATCTCTCCTAGGGCATACCAAAGAGTTTAGATGTGCCCTATCAGAGGATGGTGTTGCTGATTTCCTACTCAGAGCATCCACAAGTACATTGGCCTTCCCTGGATGGTAATCTATCGTACAATTGTAGTCCTTGATTAACTCCATCCAGCGACGTTGCCTCATGTTGAGTTCATGTTGTGAGAGGATGTACTTAAGATTCTTGTGGTCTGTGAAAATATGGAATGTCTCACCATAGAGATAATGTCTCCAGATCTTCAAGGCATGAACTACAGCTTCTAACTCCAGGTCGTGTGTCGGATAGTTCTCCTCGTGTTTCTTAAGCTGTCAGGAAGCAAAAGAAATCACTTGTTTATCCTGCATCAGCACACACCCGAGTCCATTCTTGGAGGCATCACAGAACACTACATATCACTTGCCTTGCTCATGTAGCACAAGTACAGGTGCACTTGTCAACCTCTCCTTCAATAGCTGAAAAGACTACTGGCACTTATCACTCCAGACAAAGGGAACATCCTTCTGGGTCAACTTCGTCAAGGGTAGGGCTATGGAACTGAAGTTCTTAATGAACCTCCGGTAGTAGCCATCTAACCCCAAGAAACTACGAACCTCTATCGGTGTCTTCGGTTGTTCCCACTGTAGAACATATTCTACCTTTTTGGGGTCAACACGAATTCCCGAGGCATATATCACATGTCCAAGAAAAGATACCTCCGACAACCAAAACTCACACTTCTTTAACTTAGCTTATAACTTATGTTCTCTTAGCAAGGTCAAAGCTTGGCGAAGGTGCTGTTCATGATGCTGAGCATCTCTACTATAGATTAGAATGTCATCTATGAAGATGACAATGCTATGATCGAGAAAGGGTCGGAAGATTCTATTCATGAGTTCCATGAATGCAGCTGGTGCATTAGTTAGTCCAAACGACATAACTGTGAACTCATAGTGACCATACCTTATCCTAAAGGCAGACTTGGGTATGTCACTATCCTTAATACGAAGTTGATGATAACCAGATCTCAAGTCTATCTTCGAGAATACGGACGCACCCCACAACTGGTCAAAGAGATCATCAATCCTCGGCAGAGGGTACTTATTCTTTATTGTTACTTTATTAAGTTGTCTGTAATCAATGCATAACCGCATTGATCCGTCTTTCTTTTTAACAAACAAGACCGGAGCACCCCAAGGTGAAGTGCTTGGTCGGATGAAACCCTTCTCAAGCAACTCTTGAAGCTGTTTCTTGAGTTCTGCCATCTCAGCAGGCGCCATCCTATACGGTGTCTGGGCTATGGGTTGTGTACCTGGGATCAAATTGATTTCAAAATCAATTTCCCGAGGCGGCGGTACACCCGGAAGTTCTTCAAGAAATACATCTTTGAATTCCTTGACAACAGGAACTTCCACAAGGGTGGGACTCTCCATGGTAGTATCTACCACATGGGCTAAGAATGCATGACATCCTTGCCTCATCAGCTTCTCAGCAACCAAAGCTGACACAAGACAGGTGGGTAGAATCTTTCTCTCTCCTTGAAAGATCCATGTGTTGCTATCATTAGCAACCACAGCCTGCTTGGATTCACAATCCAAGACAACTCTATACCTTTCCAAGGTATCCATTCCAATGATTATATCAAATCCTTGCATATCAAGTGGTATAAGGTCCACTTGAATGCGATGATCAGAAAATAAAAGGATGTAGGGAGAGCATACCTCCCGCAACACAACAGACCCATTCAACGGAGTCTCAAGCAACAAGCTATCTGCCCTATGTCTGACTGTCATAAAGCAGTTACGAATCACTCTTCGAGTGATAAAGGAGTGTGTAGCACCTGGGTCAATCAAAACATATACTATACAAGATTTAGACATATCAGAATATAATAGTTCCATCTGACCTGTCACAACCCGTGGATTGACCACTGCATCTGGTGGGTTCATAGCATAGAACCTCACTGTCGCCTGAGGTTGAGTTGGTGCTGACGATCCGGCTTGGGACACTTGTCCACGTCCCCTAGATGCTCCCTGGAACTGTCTTCTCTGTGATCCCTGTTGACTCTGCCTCTGAGGTTGTGTCACACTAACAGGCCTAGACCTGCAGTCCTTCATCAGATGACCTACTTTTCCACAGTTGTAGTAGCTTCTATCTTGCTGTGGCCTAGGGGGTCCTATGACCGACACCGATGCTGAATTGTGAGTCTCTTAAGGCGGTAGACTCCGTCCTCTACCTCTACTTGGGGACCACTGAGTCTGAGAACTAGATCTGGGTGGCGGAGGGTTAGGTGCAGAGGATCTAGGCTTCTTAAAGTCTCTAGATGAAGACGCCTAGAACTGTGGATACCTCTTGTGGGTTTGCCTCTTCTCAACAACATATCTTTCTATCCTTCGGACTGACTCAACAAAGGTAGCGAATCTCTCCCGGTTCTCTAGGGCAGACACGAGAGTAGACAAGTCGGCATTCAAACCCTTCTCAAACCTCCTAATCCTTTCTTTTTCCGTGGCAGCCATGTGTGGACAGAACCGCAGTAGCTCCATGAACTTAGCCTTATACTCGCTAACGTTCATCATACCTTGTCTCAATCTCTCAAACTGAAAGATCTTCTTGTCCAGGAAGGTCTTTGGGAAGTATCTGTTAACAAACTCCCGACAGAAGTCTTCCCATGAAACCTCTACTCCAGGCCTCTTCTGCTCTTCCATGTTCCACCAGTGACCAACACTTCCTTTGAAAAGATAGACAACATGTCTAACCTTCTTAGCTTCAGGGATGGTCAGGATTCTGAAAGCCTTCTCCAACTCGGTCAACCACAGGTCCGCATCTATAGGGTCAGCTGTGCTGAAGTATTCGGTCGCTCTGACTCTACGAAACCGCTCGAACGTCTTCCCGACACTTTGTCCCTCATGCTGAGCAGGTGCCCTAGGTGCAGGCATGGGCATCCTGTCGGTGATGCGTGTCATGGCAGCCAGGAACTGCCCGAACATAGCTTGAACAGCTGGGTTTGCCATATCAGCCGGGTCAAACTGGGTGGCTGTACCAGTGGCTCAGGTACGGGCTGTTCTATCTCTAGACTCCTTGCACCGTATCGAGGTGCAGCCACACTACTCTCGCCCTCATACTCCTCATGTGGCTCAAACATCCTTATATATCTTCTTCTCCTGAGGAGCATAAGACTCTATTAGATAAGAAGGAACACTAAGGATAGACTCGACATCCTAAGTCCTATGTCTCTGTAGACTCAGCGAACCTAGAGCTCTGATACCACTAAATTGTGGGCTCTGATCTCCAAAACACGAAATAAACTTAGCGGAAACGATTCGATTAATGGTGGAATGCGAAAAATCACAAAAAATTAAAACTTTTTGAGGAAAGATCTTGAAAACATGAGACTCCTTTCATAAAAGTACGATAAATAGTTTACATCTCTGTTAAGTCACTTCTTGAGTGATCATATACAACCATGTACAAAATCTCAAGACTCAAAATTCAAAATCTCAGATCATCTAACTCCAAGGACCTGAGTGTACAGAGACGACATAGGACTTTCTATCTAACAGACTGGACAACCAGGGTATCCACCTGTGGCTCACTGCTGCCCCTGATGCTGCTCCGGGTACTGCTCTTCTGCAAAGTGGTTCCTTTGTCCTCGACAACCACCTAAAAGGTTGAAGTCTACGGGGTGAGACAATTACAAATAATTGTCCCAGCGAGAGTTATAACTCTTCGCCAGAAGCTTACTAGGAAAAAGGGGAACAACATAAGCAAGGTACTTTATCCTGCAAAAGCGAGTTTAAGAGTAGATAAAGCAGCATTTACTTTTATGCAGGAAAATGAAGAACATGCAAGCTAAATATTTAACTGAAACATTATACTCAACGTAGTACCAAGCATTGTTTCTCGTTGTTCAACCTAAGAAGATATGCTACTCGACTGATTACGTTTTACATACAACATTATGCCATGTGGAGATGAGGTATACCGCTCATACTCCAACCGACCACTACTAAGTCGCCTCGGTATCATACTAGGTCATCGAAAGAGCCGGATTCTCATGACCTCATCTTCCTCAGTCAGGTTGAGGATCAACGTGCAGGACATCTAGTGTCTCTTCTACTATAGCTCACCAGGGTATTCTGGTCCTTCGCTATTAGAGTCACAGTGGCATCCTGTACTCTCTTCACCATCGAAAGATTTCATGTTTATCTCTCATCGATGTGGCATAATAGATTCCTTGGGTGATTAGTGATACATCAACCCGACATAAACACATACTCTAGTGCTGATGGATTATGATACATCTACATCAACCCCTACACTAGGATGTAAGGATATGCGCGTCCATAACCCCCACATACTCAAAAGTATGCGCTCCAGAATTCCCTTAGGAAAACCTGTTTCACCATCATTTAACACCTGACAATGATGGATCTATGATCAGGGCTCTACATGATATGGTTATACTTAATTAGTTAGGTACATTTCAGTATTCTTTTATCATCAAGTAGGTTTCCAAGCAATTAACTACCAAACACAGTAATGGCATAAGAACACTACATATACCAAGTTTAGTTCACATCAACTGTCAACACGATGTCAATTCATCATAGGTCATCTAGTTAGCATGACCTTGATGTTACTCATGGCTCTTGCAGCCCATCATTCTCATATGTGCCACATAACTTAGGCATTCCTAACATATATCACTGTTCACAAAGCCTAAAACATGCTTTTGATGATTATAGTGTCATAACCCTCACCTGGTCATGATTACTTCTTATAAGAACCTGCATAGTCAATTCAATAATAATAATAAACAATTTATCTCCAGGACAGCAATTTATAAAGCAGAAATAACATTCATCACATCATCCTCAACTAGGGTTTACTATTCATTCAACATGTCACAACCCTAGAATTAGGGTTTACTATTCACTTCACAGTGAATTGGGCTCATGGTATTACCATGTATGAGATTATCATCCTTGATGCCTTCAAATTAGGTTAAGATTCATCAATTATCATAATTAGGGTTTTCATGATCTCACATAGGTGGATCATACCCTAATCATGCACATTCATATACATTGGAGGTACTTTACTTGAATTTCAACCATACATGGGACCTTCTCTCTCCTCTTACTAATAGGTGGTGACTACAACAGTCTAGGTTAGGCTAGATCAAGTCAATTTTGATTAACATAAGCTAATTCACCACTATCAAGTCATTAGGGTTTGGTTGATCAAGTGTGTCACCTACTTGAACCCTTCGAGGGCACATTGGTAATGTACACCTTCAATCACCACATGGTTCAAACTATTAATCACTTAGCCCCTTAATGTCTTTAGGTACCATTAGGGTTTAGATAAGACCACCATTGAACCAATTACACCTTCAAACTACTAAGCAATCACAGCCCTAAAGATCCCCAAACGGTTACACACTTCAACCTCCAAATGGTCCTGAGACCGTTTGGAAGTGTTGACCGTTTGGCTAAGGTTGGCTTCCAATCCGTTTGAACCTAGTCACCCTCATGACCATTTGAATTTAAACGGTCTTGAGACCATTTCAAATCGTTGACCGTTTGGAAGAGAGTTGACTTTGAAACCACATGAATTGAAACGACCTTGAGATCGATTGGATCCAAACGACCTTGAGATCATTTGAGCCCAAACGGTCTTGAGACCGTTTGGTCCAAATGGGCTCAAAACCGCATGGACCTCAAAAGTGCATCCAAGGTTGTAATTGATTAGGGTTTTCCATGTTGAAGCCTCCAATTGGCCACATTCTTACTAACCACTTGTCAAATGAGTTAATTAGGGTTAACCTTAACCAATTGGACGTTCAATGGACCCTCAATTGCTAACCAATTGGGGTTGAAACCAATTGAATTAGGGTTTATCAGCAATCAACCATCAACATTGATAATCATGAGTCTAAGTGGCGTTGAACCTATGAATTGGCACTCAATTGGGCCCAAACTTGGCCCAAATGGTCTTGAGACCGTTTTCCCAAAGTTCCACCAAAATCTAGGTCAAGTTGATGGGGGTTGAACCCTAATTAGGTTTAAAATCAGCACTTTTATTCAATTCATCAACCTACTATGATTGGACCCTCAATTGATCAAATTACCTTAACCCCATACCTTCAAACGGTCTTGGGATGTTACCAAACGGTCTTGAGACCGTTTGAGTGAACCCCCAAATGGTATTGAGACCGTTTGGGCCCTTCAACCCAAAGTTCACCAAAATAGGTCATTGAAATCAGCAATTTCAACCGATTAGGGTTTAGAGGGTTGAGGTGCCTTCAACTTGAGATTGGTTTGCAATTAGGTTTCAATTCTTTGGAGGCGTTCAATTCAACATGTGTACAACAGACCTCCAAATGGTCTTCCCTTGGTCAACCCTACCAAATGGTCTTGAGACCGTTTGATTCCAAACGGTCTTGCAAGACCGCATGAAATCAAACAGTTGTGAGACCGTTTGATTTCAAACGGTTTGCAAACCGTTTGGACCAAATGGTCCAAGGTCATTTGGTAAAGTGACCTAGGAAATCACTCCCATCTTCTTCAACCTCAAAATAGGTCAGTTTCTCCATAGATTTTCTTGCAAGAAGGCAAGGAAGGTTGGGGAAGAAGAAGAACTATCTACTACAATTAAGAACAAGTATATGCATTAAGAAGCAAGAGGTTTAGAGATATAAAACCTGCCTTATGGTCGTTCCTAGAGCTCCAAGCTCCCAAGCTCTCAAGTCTTTAATGGCACCTTGAGCTCCACTGGTCGGCCAAAGACTTTTATCCAAGAAAAGGTTGGGGAAGATCGGCTAGAACAAGAAACCTAAGTGAGATAACCATAAAACCAACCTTGTAATTCACTTTCCTCCATGAATCCAAGCTTAGAAGATGGTATCCCTTACCTTGGAACAAGTTGGTCATCTCCTGTAGCTCCCAAGCTCTTCCTTGGACGGACCAAACAAGGTGGCAAAAGAAAGAGTGAAGGGGGGTACGTTCACTTGGTTGCAAAGGGGGTAGTTTATATAGCTTGGACTAGTTTCATCATAAGGACCTCTAGTTTTATCCATTTCTCATCTAGGTCCCTCCTTTCTTCCTTGCACGCCCCTCCTCCTTCTCTAGGTGAGAATATTATTAAAACAAAGGTCCAAAGGCAAGGAAAGTCATCTTATCACTAATGTGCACATATATAAGGGTTTCTTTACTTATAACTTGGGGATTCCACTACAAAGGTTATTTATCTTATCTGATCAATTAATTGAAGTGCCCTTTTTCATCATTTCTACTCTAGATTATGTCAAGAGTTACACAAGATACTCTAGAAGATGTCTTTTACAAGTTGCACTTCACATTTTGGGTAAATTGCACTTTACACCAAAATTAGGGTTTCAAGCACAAGGATTGCTCCACAAGCTGCATCTTGATGCCCAAGCTTGGAGAATCCATCATACCTCATCATATTCATCCATATGATGTCTCATCATCAAAGGAACATCTCAACATGTGAAAATTGCAAATTAACCCTTTTAACTGGGTAATTTGCACATAGGTCCCTGCATAACAAAACACCACTAAAACATTGTTTAAAAAGGGCAGAATTGGGAATGTATAATCCTCAGGAACTTAATTACTTGCCAGAAGTTAATCACAAGCATTTAATTACATATTTAAGCAGAACTCCTAGGGTTAACTTATAACCCAGGTCATGGATGTTACAATCTCGCTAATCAAGAGGCCTCAAATATCATACTTCTATAGGAGGGACAAATCCCATCTACATAGCTCACAGTCGATCCCCATGTGTCATAGTCACCCAATCATCACCTTTATTGTGGAAAAACATCCCACTATCACATAGACAATGAGGTGTTACGTGAAAACGTGCGGAAAACACCATAAACCACTAATTACCAAAAACACGAGTTAATTAAAACTGATTTGCTGAAAGCGGATAAACCAAGAAACTATTACATTTAGATCCTCATCCTGTAGGGAAACATTTATACAAACATTTACAAGTCTTGAAACGTGTCCACAGCTTAGGAGATCATCTGTCAAGCTACCACATGAGTTCATCACCTGTTATATATACGTAACGGCCCACATTCGGCCAGCAGCAGGATATACAAAGCATCAATAGCTATACATCATGAAACAACATCAAAATGCCTCCAAGGACCTGAGAGTACATGGATGACTCTAAGACTCTACTACAAAGTGACCAAAATAGCAGCGTGTCCATCTCTTGCCTTCTACTGCTCTTCTTGTTGCTCGACCACAACTCCGCGACCACCACCATGACTAGCTGGACCACCTAAAAAGGTTATAACCAGCAGGGTGAGACACACAGTCCCAGCGAGAAACATAACTCCCCGCCGAAAACTATAAAACCTCAGAAAGATAAGGGCAACAAAAGCAGATAACTAATAAGAGGCATAACAAGAGCAGTTTATAAAGTAAAGCTATTCATACCATCAAGCTTACCAAGCTGCATGGAAGACAGATAACCAAGTAATTTCTTTATGGAACATGATCAAAAAGATAAGATTTATAAGATCTTACCGCATAACATAAGGAACGTATAAGTAACTGCAAGTATAACAAGATTAACTACGCAAGCAAGGCCTCAACCAATATTCCGTGTTTTGCCTTATGCAGTAAAGACTATTCGGCTGAATTACATATTATTATGCCCAGAGGAAGTAAGACGTACCACTCAAATCCAACATTCGGTTGCGAAACCCAAGCTGGTGCCATACAAGGTCAATGAAAGAGCCGAACTCCATGACCTCCCACCTCATGGTCAGTGCACGAGTACAACATAAGCAGGACCGCAGTCTCATGCTTAAGTGGCCTCTGCCACAGGGTCAGGCTACCCTCTACCTAGCCCGCCTTGGTACAGGTATCAGTGCTAGTGAAACTGAGCCACGGACCTGTTCACCGTGCTCTGAGCCATGAACGCATTCATGCTCCCATATCACACATCTTGAGCCATGGGTTTGTTCACCATGCTCTTATTATATTTGGGCTACGGGCCTGAATCCGCACCCTGGAGTCTAGAATCGAAGTTGCACTCTTACCTCCTCACTTTAGGCTAGGAGAAACCTCGCATACTCAACAATATGCATTCCGGGTTAACCCACAGGAGAACCTGTTTCACCATCACCAGCTCCTGACGATGATGGATCTATGGCCAGGGCAAACTACTTGATATGTTCCACTGTGATTAGTTAGTATATTTTAAGTGGATTGCAAGATTCAGCCAAGTTGTATAACATGCAAACTATAACAAGAATAAACAACATGAGACACAATATTATGCTTTTATTGTAATCAACATCATCCTGATCCATCACAAGGATCTAACATTACATGTTACTACTTGGCCTCTTGCCAATCATCTAGATCCATCACAAGGATCATCACATTGCCATGGGATCTCAATCCCTCTTCACATAGTACCACTATCTCTCAAGGCTTACATCATCACCATGGGATAGCAATCCCAAGTCATCATTAAAGGATAACACCTCATCTAGGCACTTTAGCCAACCCAGGTCCTCAGACCCAAAACACATCGCGCATATTATCTCATCATCAAGAGTAACCATCAAAGCAGTGTTACTCAAACATATATATCCCTCATAGCCCTTATTCCTGGCTATGCAACTGTATGAGTCACCTGCATGGTTAGTATACACAATCATTATGGGTTAACAGAAGATGCATAGTATCAACATAGGCAAAATTTATGATTATATATGTTATCATTCATGCCTCAACCTGTGACCATAGACATAGGTCATAACATTAAGCAAATCATCTTATATGCTTACCATTTCCTTAGAATTAAACAGATAATTCCAGATGATCATAAATACATAAGATGTCATGTCAAGTTACATAGATGTGCACTTACTATAGCAATTACCATCAAGCATATCAAGGGTTACTATTGTCAACCAAACGTGACATCATAGAACAAGATCTAGCACATAGGTTTTCCAGAAGGAACAAGACCCTCGCTAGAAGTGCCCACTATCCTCACCAAAGGTGTGACGGGTAGGGCACCCTCACCAAAGGTAGGTATCGGGAAGGGTACTCACCCATATCGCCCAACACTCTAGCCACAAATGGCCAAGCCAACCAGCCACATATCGACCAAGCACTAAGCAAGGGTACCGAGCTACCATCTCAGGATGTATCAGACACCTAGGTATATCGTGCAATGATGTGTCGTACACTACAAGTGTCGTGCAGCAAGGTCTATTGTGCAACTGGGACCAAGGGCGTGTCGTGTAGGGTGTAATGCGCAACACCATGTCATGCAACATCGCGTCATGCATCAGGGAACCAAGCATACCGTGCACCCATGGATATCGTGCAACCACATGTGTCGTGCACTGTGGTATCGTGCAATGCTCCGTTAGACATTTAAGGTATAATGGCATCGAGCTACCATATGAACTAGGCATGTCGGGTAGGGTACTTCACCAAGGTGTGATGCCCGAAACACACAAGGCAGGAACCAAGTATAATGCCTACCACCAAACCAGATGTGACGCTCAACACACAAAAGTCAAAGAATAGGGTGTGACGCCCAACACAGCCACAACATGTCAACCAAGACTCAAGGTCAAGAGGGGTGTCGAGCAACATCAAACCCAAGGCCATATCGGCCAAGATGCAACCCACAATAAGGTCATTATCCACCTCAAGCACCATGGCACCAAAACTCTAAAGGATCAAGAAGATGACTCACCTCTCAACTATCAAGAGAGAGGGGTCTTGCCAAGCTTCTTAACACCAATCGAGAAACACAAGGTTCAACCACAACCAAGGTCCACAACCACCACATAGCTCACCTTTCAAGTCCATGGTGAGAGGAGGGTGTTGCTCAAGCCACTAGAACATAAGCTCACCTCTCAACTTAAAAGAGAGAGGGGTATTGCCCATATTACTAGAACTCAAGCTCACTCCTCTAAACCTAGGAGAGAAAGGGGTGTTGCTCAACAAGAAACCCTAGAACATAGGTTCGGCCAACAAGGACAACTTAAGCAAGAAACTCAACTATAGTCGATATGATCATAAGCAACATATAAGAACATAAAAGAAGGTAGTGTAGTTAGGGTTAGGAGTTATGTAACCCGCCTTAAGCAAGCTCCGAGCTCCTAGCTCCAAGCTCCAAGCACCACCAAGGAAGAGGAGCAAGGCACTCTAGGGTTCGGCCACCACTAGAGGAAGAAGGAGACTCCAAGGCAAGGATTGGCCACCAAGCTTGCAAAAGAATAGGGTGTCGTGCACCAAGGGAGAGGGAGACTAAGGAACCAAAGGGATCCTTAGCAAGAGAAAGAGAACACATATATAGGAAAGGATGGAGGAGAAACCAAGGAAAGACAAGGCAAGGTGTCACCCACCTAGGGACACTTGTCCATGGGTAATGCCACCACTCCAACATGCCCTAAACACATGTCCAAGGCTATTGCCACATGCAAGCATCAAACACCAAGTGTCCACTAGTGGTGACACAAACGAGGTCAAAGAGGGTCAAAGGGTCCATCAGCGACACACCTCCACACCATGGCTGACACACCCACACCATGGCCGACACACACCCTGGGCGACACACACCCTGGGCGACACACCACAAGCCGACACAAGCACAGGCCGACACACCTAGGCCGACACAGGGCACTCTTGCCCGACACAAGGTCCAAAAAAGCAAAGACAAGGCACCACAAAGACCAACAAGCTCAACCAAGCCCAAAGGAACTCAAGAAACGAGCCCAACCCTTCCTCTCAACACTAGAGGAAGCAAGGAGAGGGAGGAACACCTCACAAGGTGGCAAACTTGCCCACAAGCCCTAGACTTGGGTTAATTGCAAGTAGCACCTCCAGCTCTCAACAAAGCACAAACAAACCCTAATCACCACTAAAGGTGATTAGCAAGCAACTAAGCATCAAGGTTAAGCAAAGCAAACAGGATAAGCCCTAAACGGAGGTCAGGGTCCTTACAAGCTAACCCCCTAAAAAGGGATTTCATCCCCAAAATCCGAAGAGAAAAGTGAGGGATACTTCCTCCTCATCTCTTCCTCAAGCTCCCACGTGGCTTCCTCAATGCCATGATGATGCCAAAGAACCTTTACGAGAACCAGGTCCTTCCTCTTCAACTTCTTAACTCTTCTGTCAAGGATCATCACAGGACCTTCCTCGTAGGTCACATCTTCATCAAGCTCAACGTCGTCTAGCTGTATCACTGTCCCTGTATCCAGATGACTTTTCTTCAGCATACTGACATGGAACATTGGATGTAACATGTGCAACTCCAACGACATCTCCAACTCATAAGCTACCTTGCCAATACATGCTATGACTGGGTATGGCCCCATATATCTGGGTGCTGGCTTACCCTTTCTGCCAAACCTTAGCACACCTTTCCACAGCGAGACTTTAAGATACACTTTGTCTCCTACTTGGAACTCCAAAGGTCATCGGTGATTGTCTGCTTAAGACTTCTGCCTGTCCTATGCCGCTTTCAACTATTGTTATATCACTTTGATATTTTCTGTCATCTACCATACTAACTCAGGACCCAAAAGCTGATGTTCACCGGTCTCATACCAACACAACGGAGATCTGCACTTCCTGCCATATAAGGCCTCATAAGGAGCCATGTCAATGCTCCGCTGATAACTATTGTTGTAAGAAAACTCTATCAAACTGAGATGTATGTCCCAACTGCCTAAGAACTGCAAAACACAAGCTCAAAGGAGATCTTCCAAAGTCTGAATAGTCCTCTCAGACTGTCCATCTGTCTGTGGGTGGAAGGCGGTGCTGAACCTCAACCGCGTTCCCAACGCTTTGTGCAACTGTTCCTAGAAATGGCTCGTGAACTGAGGACCTCTGTTAGAAACTATCGTTGCTAGCACACCGTGCAAATGCACTATCTCATCCACATATATACTCGAGCGAGCTTCTCGACTGTATACGTTGTCTTTACCGTTATGAAATGGGCAGACTTCATCAATTTGTCCACTATTACCCAAATGGAATCATGATTCCTAGTTGTCCTGGGCAGACCAACTATGAAATCCATGGTTATATGATCCCATTTCCACTGCGGTGTCGGCAGGGGTTGCAACGTACCTGCCGGCTGCTGATGCTCAGCCTTGACTTGCTGACATACCGCACACCTAGCCACGAACTTGGCTACATCCCTCTTCAAACCGGGCCACCAATACAAGACCTTCAGACTATGATACATCTTGGTGACTCCTGGATGCATAGCATACATCGATGTGTGTGCTTCCTCGAGCACTAGCTTCCTCAGATCATCAGCATCGGGGACCACCATCCTATCATGATAGCAAACTAGTCCATCCTTGGACTCATGGAACCCATCACACTTTTTGCTACCAACCTCTGATCTGATCAACTGTACTGTATCATCTGTTTGTTGTGCATCTTTGATTTGTTGTCTCAGCGTAGGCTTGACTTGCATATGTGCTAAAAGTCCAGCTAACAAGGAAACTTCCATCTGCACATTCATCTACCACAAAGAGACAAACATATCCTGTCTATGGCATACCAAGGAACTTAACTGTGCCTTCTTTGAAGGAAAAGAAGAAGACTTTCGGCTAAGCGCATCAGCTACCACATTCGCCTTACCAGGATGATACTCGATGGTACAGTCGTAATCATTGATTAGCTCCATCCATTGGCGTTGTCGCATGTTTAACTCATGCTGCAAAAAGATGTACTTCAGATTCTTATGATCCGTGAAGATCTGACACACTTCCCCGTAAAGATAGTGTCTCCAAATCTTTAATGCATGAACCACTGCTGCCAACTCTAAATCATGAGTCGGGTAGTTCTCCTCTTGTTTCTTAAGCTATTGCGAAGCAAAAGAAACCACATGATCTTCCTGCATCAGCACACAACCTAAACCTTTCTTGGAAGCATCGCAGAAAACAACATAGCCCTTTCCCAGCTTTGGCAGGATTAACATTGGAGCACTGGTCAGCTTCTCCTTCAAACTCTGGAAAGCTTGCTGACAACGATCATCCCAGACAAAAGGTACATCCTTCCTAGTGAACTTCATCATCGGCAACACAATTGTACTGAAGTCCTTGATAAACCTCCAGTAGTATCCTGCCAAACCAAGGAAACTACAAACTTCTGTCGGCGTCTTTGACTGTTCCCACTCTGCAATGGACTCCACCTTCTTTGGGTCTACTTTGACTCCTTCCGTAGATATCACATGACCCAAGAAATTCACTTCTTCCAACCAGAACTCACACTTACTGAACTTGGCATACAACTGATGCTGGCGAAGAAGAGTCAATGCTAGTCGAAGATGTCGCTCATGCTCTTGCTTGTCCCGACTATAGATAAAGATGTCATCTATAAAGACTACAACAAACTGATCTAGAAATGGACGGAACACTCTGTTCATCAAATCCATGAAAGCAACAGGTGCATTGGTTAGCCCAAATGGCATAACCACAAACTCGAAGTGACCATACCTTGTCCTAAAAGCTGACTTTGGTATGTCATCCGCCTTAATCCTCAACTGATGATATCTGTACCGTAGGTCGATCTTTGAAAACACTGTAGCACCATGCAACTGATCAAACAGATCATCTATTCTCAGTAACGGGTACTTGTTCTTGATCGTGACCTTGTTCAAATGCCGATAATCTATACATAACTGTATCGATCTGTCCTTCTTCCTAACGAACAACACTGGAGCACCCCAAGGCGACATGCTCGGTCGGATGGAACCTTTCTCCAACAACTCTTGTAACTACTTCTTAAGCTCTGCCATCTCTACTGGAGCCATCCTATACGGTGTCTGTGCAACTGGCTGCGTTCCTCGAACCAGATTGATCTCAAAATCAATCTCTCATGGTGGACGAACACCGGGGAACTCATCAGGAAACACATCTGCAAACTCTTGGATAACCGAAACCTCTTCAAGGCTAGGACCTTTCGCCTTGGTATCCACAACATGAGCTTAGAACACCTCACATCCTTGTCGTAGAAACTTCTCTGCCACCATAGCGGATACTAGACACGTCGAAAGAATCTTTTTATCTCCTTGGAAGATCCACTTCTCTCCATCATCATCAAACACTGCCTGCTTAGAACCACAGTCCAAAAAAACCTTATACTTCTCTAACGTATCCATCCCAAGGATCACATCAAACCCATGCATATCAAGTGGTATAAGATCCACTTGTATAATGTGCCCTGAAAAGATAAGACACAAGATGGACACTCTTCTCGAAGCACCAAGGAACCATCAAGAGGGGTTTCTAACAACAAGCTATCCTTCTTACAGCTAACAGGTAAACAATAGTTTTCAAGCAAACTATAGGCGATAAAAGAGTGTGTAGCACCTGGGTCAACCATAACAGATATAAAGTACGAAGAAGACATATCAGAATGAAATAACTCCATCTGACCTACCACCACTCGCGGGTTGACGATCGCCTCCGGCTGACTCATAGCATAGAATCGATCCGTTGCTTGCTTTCCACGTCCTCTACTTCCTTGAGCAGACGATCCCGCTTGTGATGCTTGACTGCGTCCTCACCCTCTGCTACCACTGGGCTGTTGTCTATCTGACCCTTGTTGATTCTTCCTCATCTGTTGCGTCATTTCAACATCTCTGTTTGGGCATGTTGACCTGCAATGCCCGATATGACCACACAGATGGCATGACTGGTCTCGCTGTTGCGGCCTAGACGGCCTTATCACTGCCACAGAAGTTGTACTATGTGTAAGGACCCTGACCTCCATTTAGGGTTTACACTATTTGCTTTGCTTAACCCAGGTGCTTTGTTTCTTACTAATCACCTTTAGTGGTGATTAGGGTTTGGTTGTGCTTTGTTGAGAGTTGGAGGAACTACTTGCAATTAACCCAAGTCTAGGGTTTTTGGGCAAGTTTGTCACCTTGTGTAGTGTTCCTTCCTCTCCTTGCTTCCTCTAGTGTTGAGAGGAAGGTTTGGACCCGTTTCTTGAGTCTCTTTGGGCTTGGTTGAGCTTGTTGGGCTTTGTTGAGTGTTGCCTTTGCTTCTTTGTGCCCTGTGTCAGGCAAGGGCATGTTTGTGTCGGCCTGAGCTTGTGACGCCTAGGGTTTGTGTCGCCCTGGAGGTGTGTGGCCCAGGTGTGTCGGCCATGTTGGGTGGGTGTGTCACCCATGGACCTTTGACCATCTTTGACCTCGTTTGTGTCACCACTAGTGGACACTTGGTGCTTGGTGTGTGCATGTAGAAATGGCCTTGGACATGTGTTTTGGGCATGCTAGAGTGGTGGCTTGTGCACATGGACAAGTGTCCCTAGGTGGGCGACACCTTGCTTTTCTCTACCTTATTTTCTCCTCCATCCCCTTCTATATATGCGTTTCCCTTTCCTTCCTAAGGATCCCTTTAGTCTCCCTCTCCTTGTTGCACGACACACTCTCCTTTCTCTTGCAAGCTTGGTGGCCGATCCTTCCTTGAAGTCTCTTCTTCCTTGGTGGTTCTTGGAGCTAGGAGCTTGGAGCTTGCTTAAGGCGGGTTACATAACTCCTAACCCTAATTACACTACTCTCCTTCCATGTTCTTATATGTTGCTATGATCATGTCGGCTATGTGTGTTGCTAGTGTGGTTTCTTTCTTAGTGTCCATGTTGGCCGATCCTTGTGTTCTAGGGTTTCTCGGTGAGCAATACTCCTTTCTCTCCTTGGTCTAGAGGAGTGAGCTTGAGCTCTAGTAGCATGGGCAATACCCCTCTCTCGTTTAAGTTGAGAGGTGAGCTTGTGTTCTAGTAGCTTGAGCAACACCCTCCTCTCACCATGGACTTGAAGGGTGAGCTTAGTGGTAGTTGTGGACCTTGTTAGGGTTTCGTACCCTTATGCTTGAGGTTGGTGATGACCTTATAGAGTTGCATCTTGGCCGATATGACCTTGGGGTCTATGTTGCCCGACATCCCTCTTGTTCTTGAGGCTTGAACGACACTTGATGAGGCTATGACGGGCGTCACCCATGGTCCCTGCTTTGTGTGTTTCAGGCGTCACCTTGATAAGTAACCAACCCGATACATATGTGATGGTTGTCGTCATTATGCGTTGTAGTGTGGAGCTTGTCAGTTAGTTGGTGGTGTTGTGTCGGGCATCATGCTCTTGGTGGATGACCCTTTGTGTGTCAGGCATCATGACAGGTCCTAGCTGCCTGATACACCTGGCTTGGGGTAGTAGTCTAGTGGCCGTCAGGCCCTGGACGATATGGAGCTGTGGATAGCTTGGTGCTGGGCATCGTGGTATAGTGGTGATGTCCGAGACAGTAAGCCGTTGTAGCCCTAGCCGTTGCTCGAGGCAAGTGTGCACAACACACCGTTGCACGATGCATCGTTGCATGCTCTTCCTAGGTTGCACACCTGTATCAGACGGTAGCATAACAACCGTTACACCTTAGATGGCCGACGGGGTCTTGCGCGATAGGTTCTAGTTTGCTTGGATGGCGTGAGTAGAGTATCGGGTGATAGGGGCAGTACCCTGCCCGATACCACCTTGTGGTGAGGGTTTTGAGTGCTTATAGTGAGGGTCCCGTCCCTTATGGAAACGATGTGTTAGTTGTTGTTCTTGCTATCATATTTAGTCATAATGGTAACCCTTGATAAGTGTGATGATAATCGTTATGGTAGAGTTTATCTATGTATCTTAACATGACCTTAAATATGCATGTGATCATCTTGGTGTTATGTATAATGTTGAGGAAATGATGAACATGTAGAATGCCCTGCTTAATGATGTAACCCATACTCATGATCACAAGTTGAAGCACGATTGATAAAGCACATAATTATCAATGTCACCCTATATTGATAGCATGGTCTTTCTCTTAAGCCTATGATTATTGTGTATACTAACCATGCAGGTGATGCATATCCAAGTAAAGGGTTATGAAGTATATGTGATGAGTAACACTACTTTAATGGTTACTCTTGAGAATGAGATAACATGTATGATATGTTTGGCTAAAGTGCTTGGGATTGCTATCCCATGATGATGATGATGTAAGACTTGAGAGGCAGTGGCACTATGTGATAAGGGATTGAGATCCCATGACAATGTAATGATCCTTGAGATGTATCTAGATGATTGGTAAGAGGCCAAGTGATAACATGTGATGTTGGATCCTTGTGATGGATCAAGATGATGTTGATTTCAATAAAAGCATAATAATGAGTTTTATGTTGTTTATTCTTGTTATAGTTGCATGTTATACAACTTGGTTGAATCTTGCAATCCACATAAAATACACTAATTAATGATAGTGGAGTATATCATGTAGTTTGCCCTGGCCATATATCCATCATCGTCAGTAGCTGGTGATGGTGAAACAGGTTCTCCTGCGGGATTACCCAGAGCACATATTATTGAATATGTGAGGTTTCTCCTAGCCTAAAATAGAGAGGGAATCGAGTGCAGCTGCGGTTGCAGACTTGGGATATGTATAGAGCATGGTGAACAGGCACATGGCTTAGGATATGTGATATGGGAGCATGAATGCATTCATGGCTCAGAGCACGGTGAACAGGCCCGTGGCTCAGTTTCACTAGTGCCGTGACCTGTACCAAGGCGGTCTAGGCAGAGGGTAGCCTGCGGGAGCTGACCCTGTGGCTGAGGCCACTTAAGCAAGAGACTGCGATCCTGCTTGTGTTGTACTCATGCACTGACCATGAGGCGGAGAGGTCGTGGAGTCCGACTCTTCCATTAACCTTGTATGGCACCGACTCTGGGTTTCGTAGCCTTCGGTTGGATCTGAGCGGTACGGCTCACTTCCTCAGGGCATAATAATACGTAATCTAGACGAATAGTATTGACTGCTTAAGATAAATACGGAACATTGGTTGAGGCCTTGCTTGTGTAGTTAATCCTGTTATAACTTGCAGTTGCTTATGTGTTCCTCATATGTGGTAAGACCTTATCAATCTCATCTTGTTAATCATGTTCCATAAAAAAATACTTTGGTATGTGCCTTCCATACAGTCTGGTAAGAATAGCTTGTTTATATAGACTTCTCTTGTTATACCTTTTATCAGTTATCTGCTTTATCTTTCTGAGGTTTTGTAGTTTCGGCGGGGTGTTATGTTTCTTTCTGGGACTGTGTGTCTCACCCTGCTGGTTTACACCCTTTTTAGGTGGTCGAGCTAGACATGGTGGTGGTCGTGGAGTTGCGGCCGAGCAGTAGAAGGCAAGCGATGGATATGCTGTTGTTTTGGATGTTTTGTAGTAGAGTCTTAGAGTCATCCATGTACTCTCAGGTCCATGGGAGTGTTTTGACGTTGTTTCACGATGTATAGTTGTTGATCCTTTGTATATCCGGCTGGTGGCCGGAGGTGGGCCTTTATGTACATATAAAAAAATGATGAACTCATGAGACAGTTGTTCCTCTAAGTTGTGGACACGTATTAAGATTTGTATATGTTTATATAACCTGTTTCCTTGCAGGATGTGGACTGGAACGTAATAGTTTCTCAGTTTATCCACTTTCCGCAATCGGTTTTAATTAACCCGTGTTTTTGATGATCTGTGGTTATGGTGATTTCCGCATGTTTTCGTGTAACACCTCACAGTTGAGGTAGTGTATTGCCTACTATCTGATTAATCGATCTCTATGAGTTCCTTTGGGGTTTGATATACCTAAGAAAGTATGGACGGACAATGATGCTTCTTATGCACATTTTTGAGTATTTGGGTGCAAGACTTATGCACATGTTCCAAAAGAAAAGAGGCAAAAGTTGGATGACAAAGTGGTGACATATATCTTTCTTGGCTATGAAGATCAGTAGTTTGGCTACAGGTTAAGGGACCCTGTGAAAAAGACCATGTGCAAACACAAAGATGTGACATTCTATAAAAGTCAGATAGTTATAGAGCTTAAGAGTGATGATGTCGATGTTGAACAATCAGATGACAATTCCTCTGATGATGAGTATGACGATGCTTCAACTTCTTCATAGGTGCAGTCCTCAGATGATGAAGAAGGGAAGTAGGATTACCTTGAGCACCAGAGTGATAGTACATTGAGTGTTCCGGTTCCAGATGCACATATGAGTGATTCAAACTCACATTCAAAGACTTATGGGCAGGGAGAGCAAGATCGTCACCAGGCAGAGTCCTCAGAGCAATAGCTAAGGAGGTCTAAGATAGTTTGTCATCTTTCATCCATATATCAAGAATCTCAATATATTCTCCTTACTGATAAAGGGGATCCATAGACTTATCATGAGGCACAAACTTTCAGAGATAAAGCACAATGGCATCAGGCGATGTAAAAGGAGATGTCTTCTTTGTAGAAGAATGATACTTATGAGTTTGTGGAGATTTCCAAGGGCCGAAGAGTACTAAAGTCTAAGTGGGGCTACATGATGAAGACAAATTCCAGTAGCAAGGATATTAGATACAAAGCTAGAGTAGTTGTCAAGGGTTTTGGTCAAAGACAAGAGGAGCATCATTAGAAGGTTTTTGAACCTTGGTACTGAAGGTCAGAAACAAAATTGTCATCCAGGATGGTTTGACTTACTAGTAAGGGGGAACCAACAAAGTTCTAGGTGTGCGCATAGAGAGAGAAGTGCCACTATTAGGATACTTCTTTTCAGTTGCTTGGGAACAAAGTGAAGTCATGATTGGACTTCAAGAAGATGGGTGAAAGTGATAGGATGTTGACATGTTTGAGGAGAGTGGATCCATCACAGGTGGTGATGCAGTCCGAAAGCTACTCCAGATGATTGCTGAAGGTAATGTCTTACTCATAGGTGAGAAGGGGATATTGTTGGAAATAAGAAAAGGATCTGGCTCATGTCTAATTGGATTTGGACTTGAGTTGGAGTTGGCTTGTGCTACCAATCCTAATAGGAGTCAAATCTAAAAGGGAGGGAAGATGGCTCCCTATGTGCGACTTAGAGTTGGACTTGGAGTTGGACTCAGAGTTGGACAATGATTCTTAGTTGCAACCACATATCATGGAGGCCTATAAATAGAGACTTTGGGGGAGGTCATTGGGATGATCTCAACCGATTGAGGTGTGATCCCTCTAGTTACTTGTTAGTGCCTTCGGTGATAGAAAAGTGGAAGAATAAGAACAACTAAAGGAGTTGTCTTAGTTGAATAAGAGAGGGTTAACGACTTTGTTTTAAAGCAAAGTAGTGGCTGACAGTCGACGGCACATTGAGTGCACTGACAGAGAAATTCTTTTAGTTGATAAGAGAGGGTCAGTAATTTTTCCTTGACACAAAGTAGCAATTGGCAATTACAGAAGTAATGTTGCTTTAATGACAGCAGTCTGACCCAATCCACGGTCATAGAGGAATCAAATAGTTCCCAACAACGATAACAGCCTCGTGAGGAGATCAAGTAAAGAGGGAGGTTTTGTACACACTAGTTGTGATTCTCTTCTTCCTCATATTTGTTCTCGTGTCGGGTGGGCTTTCTAGATTTAGGGGTAATTAAATCTAGATAGTGTGAGTTGTAATCTTAACTACATAGTACTTGTTGAATGGTATAGCCGCGTGATTTTTCTCTCCTTGTCCTGGAGAAAATTTTCCATATTAAATATGGTGTTTGTTTTTTTGGATTTATACATTTGTCGGTAACACTTAGACAATAAGTTTTCTTCGCATCTGGGACCGTATTAGTACGACATTACTAACTTGATCTTCTCTGACACCGCCACCGCAGAGCCCTACCTCCACTCTCCTAGTTGTTGCCCAGAAGGGGTGGCCTGGTCGACACTGAGCTTCCTACCATACTCACCACCAAGGCTTCCCCAACTCCTCAAGATCATCAGACAACGGTGCAGTGGAGGTCATGGATGCTCAGGAACTGGAGAACCTATCCTTCACCTAGAGGGGCACTCAATAGAGTGCCAAGGCCATTCCCACCACTGCCACGGCCGACATCGACGACCAATATGGAGGGGGGTTGTGCCAGCTGTAGCCGGAACGGACTATCCTCGGGTTGAGTTGCTTGGGCAGTCGATGAAAGGGTCTCTCTGGAAGTTCCTAGAGAAGAGGGACACAAGGCTTGGAAACACTGCCTGTTCACCATACATAATGACTGCAAAGACCCATTCACCACGATCCCACTACTAGGCTGCAGATCTGAAGGGACAGGAATCAGATCCCTGAGCAGCTGGAAAGATAGCACTCGTCTAAATTGGGGGCGTTCTAAGAATGGAATTTCCGAATTAGATGGGATGGTCAAAGTTTAGACGATGGCTATCTCTCCGACATGGACACCGATGCCTGAAGACCCATGGGAATTTGCCTAAGTGGACGCACCGGTGATTCAACATTTGGAGAAGAAACCCATAAGGCTCTCGGATGTCGTCCTGCTCAGCCCTCAACAGCTGCAGTCAAGATCCAATTTTTTCCAACTCCTGACTGCTCAAATGCGCCTAGAGTGGCGACCATGACACTTACTGAAAACAATTGGCACCTCACAGGAAGGAGCGCATCACATAATGGATAACTGAGTATCTTGTCAATTGACATCCCCTCCTATTTTTGCTCATAGACTTAAAACTTCAAAATCCAATTTGTATATGTAGATCAATGTAAATGGCTTGTGATAAAGTCTTCGACATACATCCAGAAAAGTGATTCATGATATATGTTATAGACCCGGTTTTATGCAAAAAAAAAGTAAATCATAAATTGTATATTAGATATCGTATGGATATTAATGCTAAAAGAGTCAGACAACAATATATGGCGTAGTTGAATCTTTGTAGGTCGTAACCTAGATGTCTGTGTCGTTGGCTAATAACAAATATATCTTCCGCTATTCCCATCTATACGAGTATATAAGAAGCCTGTTTTGGATCTTTTTACAATTTTTTTCATTACTTCATCAAATTACAAACAAGTCCTTTTACTTATAAATTGGTCATTCAGGGTTTCCCATGCAATTTATTCTATCATTTTCCTAAATTACAAGCATGTCATTTGTTACTTATAGAAATACATTCTAGGGGTGATCTGAAATTGTTACACACATTGAGAAGAGTGGACTAGCCGTCGATCAATTGTGTCTCTATCTCCGCAGTCCGCACCAAGGTTCTAGATTTTGGCAGGCTGAAGCTCCGATTGGCGACAGAACCCAAAGACCTCAATTAAAAGAAGCAGCGGAGGAGACCTCAATTGAAAGCAATAACAGTGGAGAGGGGCAGATTTCTTTTACACCAATTTCCTTCTTGGTGACTTTTTGTTGTTTGGGACCCGATCCCTAACCGTCTATCTTCCCATGTTTAAGAAGTAATCATGGATTTTGTTTTGATTGGTGTCCATCGCTCCTTGATTTTAGAAATGGAGGGGAGTGATCCAACTTCAATTTTTCTCCTAAGACTTGCTTGGGTTCTTTTAGATGGAGGAAGGTGGGAAACATATTTGAGTTAATTTTTTGTAGGATCATGTTTGTATGATTATATTCTTCTGGCCAAAGTTCCTGTCATTAGGATCAAACATTTGATTATGTTCTTCATGCCACAAATATTTTGTGTAATTGTGACCCTTTGTATGGTCATATTCTCCTATTCAACATGGTTGGGTGCATACGTGAAGTATAGTTGCAGTGGATACCAAGCTAACATTCATAATTTTCGAACCATAACCTTGACTCTTGTGCGAAAATATATTTCAAACTAAGTGCTTTGATAAAACCAACAATAATAAGATGTAAATAATGCTAAGTACATAGAGGTACAATAGTTTATCAATAAATATAACACTCTCCCTAGAAGTTGACCTATCAAGCCATTTTAATTGGACTCTCTTGTGTATGTAATAAATATAAACAAGCATATTTAGCACATCATAGATAGTCCATTTTTGTCTAATAACTCATGACCCTCTCCATCATTTTTAGAAATTTCAAATATTTGCACCTTTGGGAATAGAGCATAAACTCAAAACATGTATTAAGTTTCCAAATCTGGAGCTGATATATTATATATTAGTCATTGCATAAAAGTTTAGCTGTTAATTTATGAATAATGAACTAGCTATTTTACTTGATAAGTGTAACATCCCAGGATTTGAGGCCTCAGATAAGTTGATCTTAAAAGGAATGATTGGACTACCCATATCACCATGGTGCACCTCCTTTTCTGGGAGCCCATCACTAAAGAACTCCATAATTAAGCGTGCTCAGCTTGGAGTAGTACTGGGATGGGTGACCAGTCGGGAAGTTGACCCTGGCTTGCGCATGAGTGTGGATAAAGCGCACAGTTAAGGCTAGTGGTGGTCTGTGGGGACAATCGTCATTCTTGAAACTCTACTAGAGCCTTGGGCAGTGGGCCCAGTCGTTACAAATGGTATCAGAGCCAATTCCCCTCCAGTAGGTGGGTCCCACATGGGCATGGCATGCCAGTCTTGAGCCGTGCGGTCCAAGCATGTAGGAAAGGGCTGTCCATAGTTGATGTAGCCACCCTTGCGCTGGTATTCCGTGATCGGGAGCTGGGTGTCCATGGGCCATTGTGGGTCTGCACTGAAATGGGGAAGAGATTATGAGGCCTTATAGTTAAGCCTTGACGAGGACGTCAAGAGTCTAAGTGGGGGAGATTGTAACATCCCAGGATTTGAGGCCTCAGATAAGTTGATCTTAAAAGGAATGATTGGACTACCCATATCACCATGGTGCACCTCCTTTTCCGGGAGCCCATCACTAAAGAACTCCATAGTTAAGCATGCTCAGCATGGAGTAGTACTAGGATGGGTGACCAGTCAGGAAGTTGACCCCGGCTTGCGCATGAGTGTGGATAAAGTTTGCAGTTAAGGCTAGTGGTGGTCTGTGGGGACAATCATCATTCTTGAAACTCTACTAGATCCTTGGGCAGTGGGCCCAGTCGTTACAATATGAATGACAAATTTCTAATTTATTATTATGTAAAGGAATATTACACTATTGTTTCCTCTCTATATTTTTATCAAATAATGATTGGGTTGTCAATCTACGTGCATTCACAAAGAGTGTGTGTCACTATACATATCCATGTTAAGATGTAAAACACTTAGATCTCATTCCAGCATAGATAAGGTAAAGGTCCCAATCTTCGTAAGGTTCTAGCCACTCCTTTCTATGTTCTCTTTATAGTTTTTCTCAAGGGTTTCTTCATGAGTTCATATTCATCACAATGCCGTCTCCCTTTCTAGATTAGTTACTACTCATTTTGGTTAGCTTTTGCTTGTGATCTTGATTAGTTTTGTTATTTTGCTTTTATTCTTAGAATATTAGGACTTTGATGAGAATTCAAGTTCTTATGTAGGAAAAGGCACAACTTATCTTGAGTGCATGTTAGAAGTCCTTCTCTAATCATATAGTTCAAATTAAGAAGGAATTGGAAGGAAAAATGTAGCCATCCAACACAAATCATCCAATTTTATTGAGCGACTACCTCTAATCGACCGATCAACCCCAACAATCCAAGACAATGTGAAAGAAAGATCTAGATCGACTGATCTACTTCATTGATAGGCCAATAAAAAATGCATCCTCAAGATCAGTAAACACTAAAGATTTTTATAGGCTAGTTGACCATCCAATCCAAAGGTAGCACATTCTCATGAGCATAGCATGATTGGCCGATCCGCCTCACCTATTAACCAACTTGAACTGACCCCCTTAGAGTAAGTAACCACTAGGATTTTTGGCACCCAATCTATCATCTTATGCACCTAATTGATTAGATGACACATTCATCCTCTAGGAGGATCTTTAGGTAGAGGGTTAGTCAAACCTGCCCTGTCGATTTGACAACCAAAAGCTCATCGGACACACCACTTGCACGTCGATCAACCAACCAACCAACATGGAAGACATGCACAAGCACACACCTGTCAACCCAACTTGGAGTGGAAAAGATGCCCAAATTAAGATAAGGCGTGAGCTAACTACAATCGACATTGACATTCAGTTCCCAACAACATTTCAGTGCAAAGAGTCAGGTAAGGAGGAAGGGTGTGATTCTCTTTCAAAGTTTGTCCATACCATTTTCTATTAGAGTAAAGATTTGTATTCAGAGACCTCATGCTACTTACCTCTTTGGCAGTGGCATGCCTTCTTTTCTCCTTTATTGTATTTGTGCTTTTTCTATGGATATGAGTGAGTAGACTCTATCTTTGGGGTATACAAAATAAACACATTGCCATACTTTTATTAATTGTTTTCAAACTCAACCATTTTAGAAAATTAAATGTTCTTTATTTGTTTAGTTGCTTTCTTTTAAATTGAACATTTGATTATCATGATTTGACATAATCTTAAGCGT
The DNA here is from genome assembly GCA_963693085.1 of Alisma plantago-aquatica. Taxonomy (NCBI): domain Eukaryota; kingdom Viridiplantae; phylum Streptophyta; class Magnoliopsida; order Alismatales; family Alismataceae; genus Alisma; species Alisma plantago-aquatica. The sequence continues at coordinate 545,715,927 of OY856410.1, read as the reverse complement.
AGATACCACAAAATTAGGATTAGAACCTTAAATGAGAGTGTAAGATTCTAGTGATCATAGAAGAAATACTATTTGAAAATTGAGTCAAGATCCATGGGTAACAAGATCTTAAGCTTGCGGAAATTCAATCCTTGTATAACTTATGCTCCAAAAGGGGACGGGTTCACTTGGTCCTAGTGTATCTCGGCTGAGATAGCTAAGTTGTAACGATTAAGATGGGTGATGGTAGAGAAAATATAATATCACAATGATCTTTTATTATTATTAGTAACTTGTTTTTAATCATTTTTCTTACAATGCAACCTTCAACTCAATCATTATCCTAATAAAATACTATAATACTAGTTCTAAATATTATTCCCAATGGCTGGTTCAAATGAGATTCTTAAAATTTTTTTGTCTCTTAGGTTCCATTATTTTTTATATTGCAATTGATCTGTCTACTTGCGAGTGAATTATTGGTATCGTGAAAAAGGTTTAGAACCTAGGATAATCTATCTTAGGGAATTTGTTCGTGCACTGAAACTCGCATCATTTCTCAAACTAGAGGAAACATGGAAACAATGAACTCATTAGTAGCTAGAACCACTCTCATATCCATTTATATGAGGCACTGAGCATGTTAAGAACCTACTCATATCGTAATTTGACTCGGTGGTAGGTTAGGGAATTCCTATATCCTTTCCTCTCACATCTCATAGATTAATGTATTATATGAGGTGAGTGTATCTAGGAGGATTTTCCAAATCCAATAGTGATTGGTATGATATCATTGTAACTAAATTCTCAAGTATGGTCATATTGTGCCATTTAAAATTAGGACATCATCCCTTGACATATGAGTATGCAGTGATAAAACACATCTACGTAGGTGTTTATTGTTAACTTTGGACTCATCATATGAATACATTAACATTCAAAGGGAAGTTTCCTAATATATTAATTTTTCAAATTTTGATCTAAAATTATTTAGTTATTATTCTTTCACCATATTCTATTCATTTTTATACTGGGTTAATTTCTTAAAAAAAATAGCATGTTTGCATGGCTTAACAATTATATCATCATGTTGCATAAATTGCATACATATCACTAGTTGCATGTTCTTTTTTCGTATCTATCACTTCCCTATACTCCTTTACAAGCCATCTACCAGTTCGTCAATGGATCCCCAAGGCCACAACATGATTCTTTAATCTTCTATTTTCCATATATTAACTGGCATCCATGAACCTTGCTAGTATTTCTAGTTTCATTATCTATCCCCACTCCATCTCAAAATGGGACCATCTATAGGGGGCAGCAATATCCGTCACAAACATGAGATTGATTTAATGGTTAGAGAGAAACTTGGGGCAATAGAACACGACATTCAAGGTTTGAAAAAAATCTATGGCACATCTGGAATGTCGTTAAGGCATGGAAGTCAATCAAAGGTGTTGATGGTAGGCAAGAAAGAAATGACCACAATCAGTCTCTTCAATATTTTGAGTACACCTTTGTTAGACGATGGCATGTAAAAGGGCAAGGCAGGATCCAACCCAACTCTGATCTGATAAAGTAGAGACGCTAGCACCATTGTCTCCATTGAAACACATCCATGTAGTTGGTTGCAGCAGAGGCAACCTTTGTCTTGGCATGTTGGCATGATGATGACCACTACAAAATTAGGTTGCTTTGTTTCTGTCCAGACCCATTCACATGAATTGAAGTTGATGGCATCAAGGCTTATATATTTCTCCAGAGCCAAAAAATGGTAATTCAAATTACAACAACATTAGCATGACTCCGTTTAGCCATTTGTTCTATGAAGTGCTACAGATGTGTTTTGTGCATTTGATGACAGTGAACATATGGGAACTAGAAGATAAACAATCATGTTGTGGCCTTGTGGAGCCATTGATGGACTGGTAGATGGCTTGTAAACGGAGTAAATGGAAGTGATAGATATGATTAACGAACAAACAACTAGTGATATTTATGTAATTTATGCAATGTTATGATATAATAGTTAAGCCTTGCAAACGTGATGCTTTTTTAGGAAATTAACCCTTTTATATAAAAGGGGGATGCCCTAGGATAAAACATCAAGAAAATATTGTTGACAAGCTAAAAGGAAACCCAAGAGAAACAACTCACACCTATGATAGTCATTTGTGCTTGAACTATTAACTTTATAACATACACAATGCCTTGATCTATAAGTTCTCTCTCCACCTAGACTCAAGATTATTCCTAAGGAAATCTAAGACCCTTACAAGTTCAGGATAGACATTATCTTTATTATAATAAGATGCAAAGATTATCATCATGGCCACCACTTTATGACATAATCTTCACACGATAACTATTCTTGATTGGATATGTGTCTTCTCTAAGCAGTTACTAAACAAATTAAGTCTTCACTGACCCAAGGAGTGGGTCTGATAAAGTAATATCTTGGATGCTTAGATCCCATTATTTGATAAGTATGCATCCTAATGCAATGATCCAAAGAGTGAAAGTTCATAGTGATATGACTCAGTCTCACTCATACACATAACTGTTCACTTTGCTTTTGTTAGATCAGATACAACAATGTCAACAACAAATGTAATAGATACCAAATTTCATTTGAAATTTCATGTGACACCTCATCCTGCTAAATGAGATTACTCAAAACATAAAACATGATCAACTACTAACTAATCACATAGTCAGAAGAGCGGATGAATTCAAACCAATTTTAACATCATAAATACGTTCTGAAACATTTACATCAAGGTCCATCTGTTCCATAACTCATATACCAAAATAGGTATTTACATATGTATCTAGTAGTTGAGGCCACAACCTATATAAAAAAGACATATCCCACATGTACATGTCATTCATTACAAACATTCACACACTACCCTAAAATTCGTATCAATACAAGTATATCATCTACAATATGCATCCCATACTCGGACCTGAGAGTACAAAGATGACATTAGGACTGTACTACTAACAACTACAGTTGTCAAACCTTATGTGTCTATTGATCACCATGCTTTTCCTCTTCTACAACATGTCTTGATCATGTTACTGGCGACCACCTAAAAAGATGTGGTGACCCACGAGGTGAGACCCATGTCCTAGTGAGAGATTTAACTCTCGACATTGGTTGTTGATTACAACATATTAACTAGTAGTAAATAAACTAAGCATGTTTAGTATTTAATAAGTAATTGAGCATTTTGAATAATTCTATCCTACTAAAAAAGTTCAGTAGATTAAGTAATTCTACAATTAAGCATAGCATCAAGTTGAATCAACAAGATCTGTAAGAGAGTGAGCAAAACTTATCATTTACTCACAATTAATCTCTCTAATTTCATCATATAACATTTAGCAATGTAGAATACTAAAGCAAGGGTTAACATCCAATATGAAACATATTTAACCCTAGCAGATATACTACATAGTTGTATTACATCTTTTATTATGTCCTGAGAAATTTAAGGAATGCCACTCAAATCCCAAATGACCACTTCAAAGTTGAAATCAATGCCATACAAAATCTAGGGGAACTGGATTCCTAAGATATTCTCTACCCTTAGTCAGTACGAGTCCACCATAGCTACTGATAAGGTCAAGCTTCTAACATCCTAGTATGTCCTTGGTACAAGTCATGACACTAGTGAAAGGAGGTGGGTATACAAAGTCTACCATCTAAGGTACAACCGCAGCTGTCATCACATCTCATCACATATATCTTCGAGACATGACCCTATCCATTCTCAAATTGAGGGTTAGATATGACTACAGTCATACTCCCAAAACACTTGGATTCAGAATGACAAGCACCCTGCATACTCAACAATATGTGCTCCAAGTTTCCCTTAGGAATACATGTTTCACTATCCAGCAAGTTCTAACACTGAAGATGGTTCTATGGTACACGGTGTTGGTATGTATGCCCAGAGAGCCAATCATATAATGATTGTAATGGCATAGTATGTAAATGATTTCATTAATAAATAAAGGCAAGCTTCCAAGTTATTATGTCTAATTCATTTATGAGATAATGATGTAACATTATAAATGTATAGAGAGTGATATTACTCAATGACATATATCTTCAAGTATGTGACTTGAAGAAATGAGATCATATGAATGTTAAGAGTGTACATATATTTTTTCATTATGTCCCTGATTGGTTATTATTGTGATAGGTTTATAGACAACAATAATACACAATATTAGAGTGTTAGTTGGTTGATGACAAAATCTCATTTGTCATGATATGGAAATATCGAACCAAGCAAACAGATACATGTTAGAGAATAGTGTATCAAACAGACCCACTATGAGAGTGACACATAGAAGCCATTACCATGATAATCACAGTCTGTTTTCACAGGGATGGTGGTGATTGTTTTTCTTAGACATGAAGTCACTACACTCATCACATGTCATTCGATACACTTTGACGTCATTAAACACAATCTTGACACATGGGTTGCCATAAATGTAAGGACCCTGACCTCCGTTTAGGGCTTATCCTGTTTGCTTTGCTTAACCTTGATGCTTAGTTGCTTGCTAATCACCTTTAGTGATGATTAGGGTTTGTTTGTGCTTTGTTGAGAGCTGGAGGTGCTACTTGCAATTAACCCAAGTCTAGGGTTTGTGGGCAAGTTTGCCACCTTGTGAGGTGTTCGTCCCTCTCCTTGCTTCCTCTAGTGTTGAGAGGAAGGGTTGGGCTCGTTGCTTGAGTTCCTTTGGGCTTGGTTGAGCTTGTTGGGCTTTGTGGTGCCTTGTCTTTGCTTCTTTGGACCTTGTGTCGGGTAAGAGTGCCCTGTGTCGGCCTAGGTGTGTCGGCCTGTGCTTGTGTCAGCATGTGGTGTGTCGCCCAGGGTGTGTGTCAGCCATGGTGTGGGTGTGTCAGCCATGGTGTGGAGGTGTGTCGCCCATGGACACTTTGACCCTCTTTGACCTCGTTTGTTTCACCACTAGTGGACACTTGGTGTTTGATGCTTGCATGTGGAAATAGCCTTGGACATGTGTTTAGGGCATGTTGGAGTGGTGGCATTGCCCATGGACAAGTGTCCCTAGGTGGGTGACACCTTGCCTTGTCTTTCATTGGTTTCTCCTCCATCCTTTCCTATATATGTGTTCCCTTTCTCTTGCTAAGGATCCCTTTAGTTCCTTAGTCTCCCTCTCGCTTGGTGCACGACACCCTCTTCTTTTGCAAGCTTGGTGGCTGATCCTTGCCTTAGAGTCTCCTTCTTCCTCTAGTGGTGGCCGAACCCTAGAGTGCCTTTCTCCTCTTCCTTGGTGGTGCTTGGAGCTTGGAGCTTGCTTAAGGCGGGTTACATAACTCCTAACCCTAACTACACTACCTTCTTTTATGTTCTTATGTGTTGCTTATGATTATATCGGCTATAGTTGAGTTTCTTACTTAAGTTGTCCTTGTTGGCCAAACCTATGTTCTAGGGTTTCTTGTTGAGCAACACCCCATTCTCTCCTATGTCTAGAGGAGTGAGCTTGAGTTCTAGTAATATGGGCAATACCCCTCTCTCGTTTAAGTTGAGAGGTGAGCTTGTGTTCTAGTGGCTTGAGCAACACCCTCCTCTTACCATGGACTTGAAAGGTGAGCTATGTGGTGGTTGTGGACCTTGGTTATGGTTGAGCCTTGTGTTGCCCGATTGGTGCTAAGAAGCTTGGCAAGACCCCTCTCTCTTGATAGTTGAGAGGTGAGTCATCTTCTTGATCCTTTAGGGTTTTGGTGCCCTGGTGCTTGAGGTGGATAACGACCTTGTTGTGGGTTGCATCTTGGCCGATATGGCCTTGGGTTTGATATTTCCTGATACCCCTCTTGACCTTGAGTCTTGGTCAACATGTTGTGGCTGTGTTGGGCATCATACCCTGGTCTTTGACTTTTGTGTGTTGAGCATCACATCTGGTTTGGTGGTAGGCGTTATACCTGGTTCCTTCCTTGTGTTTGTCGGGCATCACACCTTGGTGAAGTACCCTGCCCGGCATGCCTAGTTCAGATGGTAGCTCGACGCTGTTATACCTTAGATGTCTGACGGAGTGTTGCACAATACCACAATGCACGACACATTTGGTTACACGATATCCATGGGTGCACGGTATGCTTGGTTCCCTGATGCATGACGCGTCGTTGCACGACATGGTGTTACACATTACACCCTACACAACACACCCTTGGGCCCTGTTGCACGATAGACCTTGCTGCACGACACATGTAGTGTACGACACAACATTGCACGATATACCTAGGTGCCCGATACATCCTGAGATGGTAGCTCAGTACCCTTGCTTAGTGCTTGGTCGATATGTGACTGGTTGGCTTGGCCGTTTGTGGCTGGAGTGTTGGGCAATATGGGAGAGTACCCTGCCCGATACCTACCTTTAGTGAGGGTGCCCTACCCGTCAAACCTTTGGTGAGGGTAGTGGGCACTTCTAGTGAGGGTCTTGTTCCTTCTGGAAAACCTATGTGCTAGATCTTGTTCTATGATGTCACGTTTGGTTGACAATAGTAACCCTTGATATGCTTGATAGTAATTGCTATAGTAAGTGCACATCTATGTAACTTGACATGACATCTTATGTATTTATGATCATCTGGAATTATCTGTTTAATGCTAAGGAAATGGTAAGCATATAAGATACTTTGCTTAATGTTATGACCTATGTCTATGGTCACAGGTTGAGGCATGAATGATAACGTATATAATCATCACTGTTGCCTATGTTGATAATATGCATCTTCTGTTAACTCATGATGATTGTGTATACTAACCATGCAGGTGACTCATACAGTTGCATAGCCAGGAATAAGGGCTAGCTATGAGGTATATATATGTTTGAGTAACACTGCTTAATGGTTACTCTTGATGATGAGATAATATGCTCGATGTCTTTTGGGTCTGAGGACCTGGGTTGGCTAAAGTGCCTAGACGAGGTGTTATCCTTTGATGATGACTTGGGATTGCTATACCATGGTGATGATGTAATCTTTGAGAGATAGTGGTACTGTGTGATGATCCTTGTGATGGATCTAGATGATTGGCAAGAGGCCAAGTAGTAACATGTAATGTTAGATCCTTGTGATGGATCAGGATGATGTTGATTACAATAAAAGCATAATATTGTGTCTCATGTTGTTTATTCTTGTTATAGTTTGCATGTTATACAACTTGGCTGAATCTTGCAATCCACTTAAAATATACTAACTAATCACAGTGGAACATATCATGTAGTTTGCCCTGGCCATAGATCCATCATCGTCAGGAGCTGGTGATGGTGAAACATGTTCTCCTGCGTGTTAACCCGGAGTGCATATTGTTGAGTATGCGAGGTTTCTCCTAGCCTAAAGTGAGGAGGTAAGAGTGCAACTTCGGTTGTAGACTCCAGGGTGCGGATTCAGGCCCGTAGCCCAAATATGATAAGAGCATGGTGAACAAGCCCATGGCTCAGGATGTGTGATATGGGAGCATGAATGCGTTCATGTCTCAGAGTACGGTGAACAGGCCCGTGGCTCAGTTTCACTAGCGTCAATACCTGTACCAAGGCGGGCTAGGCAGAGGGTAGCCTGACCCTGTGGCTGAGTCCACTTAAGCATGAGACTGCGGTCCTACTTATGTTGTACTCGTGCACTGACCACGAGGTGGGAGGTCGTGGAGTCCGACTCTTCCATTGACCTTGTATGGCACTGGCTTGGGTTTCACAACTGAAGGTTGGATTTGAGCGGTACGACTCACTTCCTTAGGGCATAATAATATGTAATTCAGCCGAATAGTCTTTACTGCAAAAGGCAAAACACAGAATATTGGTTGAGGCCTTGCTTGCATAGTTAATCTTGTTATACTTGCAGTTACTTATACGTTCCTTATGTTATGCGGTAAGATCTTATAAATATTATCTTGTTGATCATGTTCCATAAAGAAATACTTGGTTATCTGCCTTCCATGTAGCTTGGTAAACTTGATGGTATGAATAGCTTTACTTTATAAACTGTTCTTGTTATGCCTCTTATCAGTTATCTGCTTTTGTTGCCCTTATCTTTCTGAGGTTTTGTAGTTTTCAGCGGGGATTTATGTTTCTCGCTGGGACTGTGTGTCTCACCCCGATGGTTATAACCTTTTTAGGTGGTCGAGCTAGTCATGGTGGTGGTCGTAGAGTTGCGGCCGAGCAGCAAGAAGAGCAGTAGAAGGAAAGAGATGGACACGCTGCTGTTTTGGTCATTTTGTAGTAGAGTCTTAGAGTCATCCCTGTACTCTCAGGTCCTTGGAGGCGTTTTGACATTGTTTCATGATGTATAGTTGTTGATGCTTTGTATATCCTGCTACTGGCTGGATGTGGGCCGTTATGTATATATAACATGTGATGAACTCATGTGGTAGCTTGACAGCTAATCTCCTAAGCTGTGGACACGTTTCAAGACTTGTAAATGTTTGTATAACTGTTTCCCTACAGGATGAGGATCTAAATGTAATAGTTTCTTGGTTTATCCGCTTTCTGCAAATCGGTTTTAATTAACTCATGTTTTTTGTAATTAGTGGTTTATGGTGTTGTCTGTACGTTTTCATGTAACACCTTGTTGTCTGTGTGATAGTAGGATGTGTTGTCACAAGTTTTGGTATCAGAGCTCTAGGTTTGCTGAGTCTACTGGGATTTAGGACTAGGTTGTGTCTGTTCTTGTGAGTTTTCCAGATTTTCTTACAATCATCTTCTGCCCTCAGCGGAAGAAAAGCCAAGATGTCTGGAAACCATGAAGAACATGCTGATGAGAACATCGATGTTGCATCAGTTGATGGAGCTATAGGACAGGCACATGAAGATCGGGTGCCTGAGGTCCCCCAACCTGACCCAACCATTCTTGAACACCCTGCCTATCAATAGCTTATGGGGCAGATGATGGCTACGATGAATCTCATGGTAGAAAGATTGCTAGTGCCTCCGCCGAGAGAACAGGCTCCCCGTGGTGAAACATCGGGTATTGGGAAGACCTTTGAGCAGCTTCGTCGAGTCGGAGCTTTGGATTATGCTGGGACGGCTGATCCAGCGGATGCAGATCTATGGCTGACAAGTCTTGAGAAGGCTTTCCGGATCCTCGACATCCCCTAAGCAGACAAAGTTAAGCATGTTGTCTACCTTCTGAAGGGTAGTGCTGGTCACTGGTGGACCATCGAGGAGGAGAAGCGACCTGGTGAGGTCATCGGTTGGGAGGTTTTCCGACGTGAGTTCATCAACAGATACTTTCCGAAGACGTATCTGAATGAGAAGATCAGTCAGTTTGAGTGCCTACGCCAAGGAACGATGAACATCATCGAGTATGCAACCAAGTTCATGGACCTGTTGAGGTTTTGTCCTCACATGGCAGCAACAGATGAAGAGCGGATCAGACGTTTTGAGAAGGTTCTGAGTGCTGAGCTGACAACACCTGTTTCTATGTTGGAGAACCGTGAGCGGTTTGCTACGTTTGTGGAATTTTTCCGGAGGATCGAACGGTCAGTTAGGGAGAAAAGAGAATCCATGTCTAAGAAGAGGCCTGCTCGGTTCCAGGGATGGAGGTTTGGTGGCTTCAATAAGTCAAGGTTTTCAGCACCTTCTGTGATGAGAGGTTCTAGTGTACTATCACAGTGGTCTCTGAGTAAGGGAAGAGGATATGTTTCTTCACCGTCTAAGGCACATAGTGTGGTAACACATACCACTATCACATAGACAACGAGGTGTTACGCGAAAATGTACGGAAATCGCCATAACCATAGATCATCAAAAACACGGGTTAATTAAAACCAATTGCAGAAAGCGGATAAACTGAGAAACTATTACGTTCCAGTCCACATACTGCAAGGAAACATGTTATATAAACATATACAAATCTTGATACATGTCCACAGCTTAGAGGAACAACTGTCTCATGAGTTCATCACTTGTTTATATGTACATAAAGGCCCACATCCGGCCAGCAACAGGATATACAAAGGATCAACAACTATACATCGTGAAACAATGTCAAAATGCTCCCAAGGACCTGAGAGTACAGGGATGACTCTAAGACTCTACTACAAAACATCCAAAACAGCAGCATATCCATCGCTTGCCTTCTACTGCTCGTCTTGCTGCTCGGCCGCAACTCCGCGACCACCACCATGTCTAGCTCGACCACCTAAAAAGGGTGTAAACCAGCGGGGTGAGACACACAGTCCCAGCGAGAAATATAACTCCCCGCCAAAACTACAAAACCTCAGAAAGATATAGCAGATAACTGATAAAAGGTATAACAAGAGTAGTCTATATAAACAAGCTATTCTTACCAGACTGTATGGAAGGCACATACCAAAGTATTTCTTTATGGAACATGATTAACAAGATGAGATTGATAAGGTCTTACCAAATATGAGGAACATATATAAGAAACTGCAAGTTATAACAGGATTAACTACACAAGAAAGGCCTCAACCAATGTTTCGTATTTATCTTAAGCAGTCAATACTATTCGGCTGGATTACGTATTATTATGCCCTGAGGAAGTGAGCCGTACCGCTCAGATCCAACCGACGGCTGCAAAACCCAGAGCCGATGCCATACAAGGTCAATGGAAGAGCCAGACTTAGCGACCTCTCCGCCTCATGGTCAGGGCATGAGTACAACACAAGCAGGACCGCAATCTCTTGCTTAAGTGGCCTCAGCCACAGGGTCAGCTCCCGCAGGCTACCCTCTACCTAGCCCGTCTTGGGACAAGTCACGACGCTAGTGAAACTAAGCCACGGGCCTGTTCACCGTGCTCTGACCCATGAACGCATTCATGCTCCCATATCACATATCCTGAGCCATGGGCCTATTCACCATGCTCTATACATATCCCGAGTCTACAACCGCAGCTACACTCGATTCCCTCTCTATTTTAGGCTAAGAGAAACCTCACATATTCAACAATATGCGCTCTGGGTAATCCCGCAGGAGAACCCGTTTCACCATCACCAGCTACTGACGATGATGGATCTATGGCCATGGCAAACTACATGATATATTCCACTCTCATTAATTAGTGTATTTTATGTGGATTGTAAGATTCAACCAAGTTGTATAACATGCAACTATAACAAGAATAAACAACATAAAACTCATTATTATGCTTTTATTGAAATCAACATCATCCTGATCCATCACAAGGATCCAACATCACATGTTATCACTTGGCCTCTTGCCAATCATCTAGATACATCTCAAGGATCATTACATTGCCATGGGATCTCAATCCCTTATCACATAGTGCCACTGCCTCTCAAGGCTTACATCATCATCATGGGATAGCAATCCCAAGCACTTTAGCCAAACACATCATACATGTTATCTCATTCTCAAGAGTAACCATAAAAGTAGTGTTACTCATCACATATACTTCATAACCCTTTACTTGGCTATGCATCACCTGCATGGTTAGTATACACAATAATCATAGGCTTAACAGAAAGACCAGACTATCAATATAGGGTGACATTGATAATTATGTGCTTTATCAATCGTGCTTCAACTTGTGATCATGAGTATGGGTTACATCATTAAGTAGGGCATTCTACATGTTCATCATTTCCTCAACATTATACATAACACCAAGATGATCACATGCATATTTAAGGTCATGTTAAGATACATAGATAAACTCTACCATAACGATTATCATCACACTTATCAAGGGTCACCATTATGACTAAACATGATAGCAAGAACAACAACTAACACATCGTTTCCATAAGGGACGGGACCCGCACTATAAGCACTCAAAACCCTCACCACAAGGTGGTATCGGGCACGGTACTGCCCATATCGCCTGATACTCTACTAAGGCCATCCAAGCAAACCAGCACCTGTCGCGCAACACCCTGTCGGCCATCTAAGGTGTAACGGTCGTTATGCTACCGTCTGATCTAGGCGTGCAGCCCAGGCAGAGCATGCAATGATGCGTCGTGCAACGGTGTGTTGTGCACACTTGCCTCGAGCAACAGCTAGGGCTACAATGGCTTACTGTCTCAGACATCACCACTATACCAAGATGCCCAACACCAAGCTATCCACAACTCCATATCGTCCAGGACCTGACGGCCACTAGACTACAACCCCAAGCCAGGTGTATCGGGTAGCTAGGACCTATCAGGACGCCTGACACACAAAGGGTCAGCCACCAAGAGCATGACACCTGACACAACACCACCAACTAACTAACGAGCTCCACACTACAATGCATAACGACGACAACCATCACATATGTATCAGGCATGTTACTTATCAAGGTGATGCCCGAAACACACAAAGCAGGGACCATGGGTGACGCCCGTCACAGCCTCGTCAAGTGTCGTCCAAGCCTCAAGAACAAGAGGGATGTCGGGCAACACAGACCCCAAGGTCATATCGGCCAAGATGCAACTCTATAAGGTCGTCACCAACCTCAATCACAAGGGTACCAAACCCTAACAAGGTCCACAACTACCACCAAGCTCACCCTTCAAGTCCATGGTGAGAGGAGGGTGTTTCTCAAGCTACTAGAACACAAGCTCACCTCTCAACTTAAACGAGAGAGGGGTATTGCCCATGCTACTAGAGCTCAAGGTCACTCCTCTAGACCAAGGAGAGAAAGGAGTATTGCTCACTGAGAAACCCTAGAACACAAGGATCGGACAACATGGACACTAAGCAAGAAACCACACTAGCAACACACATAGCTGACATGATCATAGCAACATATAATAACATGGAAGGAGAGTAGTGTAATTAGGGTTAGGAGTTATGTAACCCGCCTTAAGCAAGCTCCAAGCTCCTAGCTCCAAGAACCACCAAGGAAGAAGAGACTCCAAGGAAGGATCAGCCACCAAGCTTGCAAGAGAAAGGAGAATGTGTCGTGCAACAAGGAGAGGGAGACTAAAGGGATCCTTAGGAAGGAAAGGGAAACACATATATAGAAGGGGATGGAGGAGAAAACAAGGTAGAGCAAAGAAAGGTGTCTCCCACCTAGGGACACTTGTCCTTGTGCACAAGCCACCACTCTAGCATGCCCAAAACACATGTCCAAGGCCATTGCCACATGCACACACCAAGCACCAAGTGTCCACTAGTGGTGACACAAACGAGGTCAAAGATGGTCAAAGGTCCATGGGTGACACACCCACCCAACATGGCCGACACACCTGGGCGACACACCTCCAGGGCGACACAAACCCTGGGCGTCACAAGCTCAGGTCGACACAAACATGCCCTTGCCTGACACAGGGCACAAAGAAGCAAAGGAAACACTCAACAAAGCCCAACAAGCTCAACCAAGCCCAAAGAGACTCAAGAAATGGGTCCAAACCTTCCTCTCAACACTAGAGGAAGCACGGAGAGAGAGGAACACTACACAAGGTGACAAACTTGCCCACAAACCCTAGGCTTGGGTTAATTGCAAGTAGCTCCTCCAACTCTCAACAAAACACAACCAAACCCTAATCACCACTAAAGGTGATTAGCAAGCAACAAAGCACCTGGGTTAAGCAAAGCAAATATGGTAAACCCTAAATGGAGGTAAGGGTCCTTACAAACTAACCCCCTACAAAGGGATTTCATCCCCGAAATCCGAAGTGAAAAGCGAGGGATACTTCCTCCTCATCTATTCCTCAAGCTCCCACGTGGCTTCCTCAATGCCACGATGATGCCAAAGAACCTTCACAAGAACCAGATCTTTCCTCTTCAGCTTCTTAACTCTTCTGTCAAGAATCATCACAGGACCTTCCTCGTAGGTTACATCTTCATCAAGCTCAACTTCATCTGGCAGTATCACTGTTCCTGAATCTGGATGACTTTTCTTCATCATACTGACATGGAACACTGGATGTAACCTGTGCAAATCTGGAGGTAGCTCTAACTCATAAGCTACCTTACCAACATGTGTTGTGACTGGGTATGGCCCCATATATCTAGGTGCCAGCTTACCCTTCTGGCCAAACCTTAGCAAACCTTTCCACGACAAGACCTTAAGATACACTTTGTCTCCTACTTGGAACTCCAAAGGTCGTCAGCAATTGTCTGCTTAAGACTTCTATCTGTCTTGTGCCACTTTCAACTGTTGTTGTATCACTTTGATCTTTTCTGTCGTCTGCTGCACTAACTCAGGACCCAAAAGCTGATATTCACCAGACTCATACCAACACAAAGGAGATCTGCACTTCCTGCCATACAAGGCCTCATAAGGAGCCATGTCAATGCTCCGCTGATAACTGTTGTTGTAGGCACACTCTATCAAACTGAGGTGTACGTCCCAACTGCCTAGGAACTGCAAAATACAAGCTCGAAGGAGATCCTCCAAAATCTAAATAATCCTCTCAGACTGTCCATCTGTCTGCGGGTCGAAGGAGGTACTGAACCTCAACTGCGTGCCCAACGCTCTATGCAACTATTCCCAGAAATGACTCATGAACTGAGGACCTCTGTCAGAAACTATCGTCGCTGGTACACCGTGCAAACACACTATTTCATCCACACACTTGAGCGATCTTTTCTGTTGTATACGTCATCTTCACAGGTATGAAATGGGCAGACTTCGTCAATCTGTCCACTATCACCCAAATGGAATCATGATTCCTAGTTGTCCTGGGTAGACCAACTACGAAATCCATGGTTATATGATCCCATTTCCACTGTGGTATTGGCAGGGGTTGCAACGTACCTACTGACTTTTGATGTTCAGCCTTGACTTGCTGACATACCACACACCTAGCCACGAACTCAGCTACATCTTTCTTCAAACCGGGCTACCAATACAAGTCCTTTAGACGATGATACATCTTGGTGACTCCTGGATGCATAGCATACATCAATGTGTGTGCTTCCTCGAGCACTAATTTCCTCAGATCATCAGCATCGGGAACCACCATCCTTTCATGATAGCAAACTAGTCCATCCTCAGACTCATGAAACCCATCACGCCTTTCGCTGCCGCACTCTGATCGGATCAACTGTACCGCATCATCTGCTTGTTGTGCATCTTTGATCTGTTGTCTCAGCGTAGGCTTGACTTGCATCTGCACTAAGAGTCCATCTAACAAGGAAACATCCATCTGCACATTCATCTGCCGCAAGGAAACAAACATATCCCGTCTATGACATACCAGAGAACTCAACTGTGCCTTCTTGGAAGAAAGAGAAGAAGACTTTCGGCTAAGTGCATCAGCTACCACCTTCGCCTTACCAGGATGATACTCGATGGTGTAGTCGTAGTCATTGATCAACTCCATCCATCGACGCTGTCGCATGTTCAACTCATGCTGTGAAAAGATGTACTTCAGATTCTTATGATCCGTAAAGATCTGACACACTTCCCCATAAAGATAGTGGCTCCAAATCTTTAACGCATGAACCACTGCTACCAACTCCAAATCATGAGTCGGATAGTTCTCCTCGTGTTTCTTAAGCTGTCGCGAAGCAAAAGAAACCACATGATCTTCCTGCATCAGCACACAACCCAAACCTTTCTTGGAAGCATCACAGAAAACAACATAGCCCTTCCCAGGCTCTGGCAGAATTTACACTGGAGCACTGGTCAGCTTCTCTTTCAGACTCTGGAAAGCTTGTTGACAACGGTCATCCTAGATGAAAGGTACATCTTTTCTTGTCAACTTCGTCATCGGCAACACAATCACACTGAAGTCCTTCATAAACCTCCGGTAGTATCCTGCTAAACCCAAAAAACTACGAGCTTCTGTCGGCGTCTTCGGCTGTTCCCATTCTGCAACAGACTCCACCTTCTTTGGATCTACTTTGACTCCTTCAGCAGATATCACATGACCCAAGAAAGTTATTTCTTCTAACCAGAACTCACACTTACTGAACTTGGCATACAACTGATGTTGGCGAAGAAGAGTCAACGCTCGTCGAAGATGTTGCTCATGCTCTTTCCTGTCCCGACTATAGATCAAGATGTCATCTATAAAGACTACAACAAACTGGTCTAGGAACGGACGGAACACTCTGTTCATCAAGTCCATGAAAGCAGTAGGTGCATTGGTTAGCCCAAACGGCATAACCACAAACTCAAAATGACCATACCTCGTCCTGAAAGCTGACTTTAGTATGTCATCCGCCTTAATCCTCAACTGATGATATCCGGACCATAGATTGATTTTTGAAAACACTGTAGCACCACACAACTGATCAAACAGATCGTCTATCCTCGGTAACGGGTACTTGTTCTTGATCGTGACCTTGTTCAACTACCGGTAATCTATACACAACCGCATCGACCCGTCCTTCTTTTTAACAAATAGCACTAGAGCACCCCAAGGCGACGTACTTGGTCGGATGAAGCCTTTCTCCAAAAACTCTTGCAACTACTTGTTAAGCTCTGTCATCTCTACTGGAGCCATCCTGTACGGTGTCTGTGCAACTGGCTGCATACCTGGGACCAGATTGATCTCAAAATCAATCTCTCGGGGTGGGGGGACACCAGGAAACTCATTAGGAAACACATCGGCAAACTCTCAGACAACTGACACCTCCTCGAGACTAGGACCTTTCGCCTTGGTCTCTACAACGGTATCCACAACGTGAGCTAAGAACGCCTCACATCCTTTTTGTAACAACTTATCTGTCACAATAGCTGATCCTGGAAGAATCTTCCTATCTCCCTGGAAGATCCACTTATCACCATCCTCATCAAACACAGCTTGCTTGGAACCACAATTCAAAACAACCTTATACTTCTCCAAGGTATCCATCCCAAGGATAACATCAAAACCATGCATATCAAGTGGTATAAGATCCACTTGGATGCTATGTCCCGAGAAAGATAAGACACAAGATGGACACTCCTATCGAAGCATCGAGGAACCAGCAAGAGGGGTTTCTAACAACAAACTATCTTTCTTACAGCTAACATGTAAACGACAGTTCTCAAGCATACTATAGGTGATAAAAGAGTGTGTAGCACCCGGGTCAACCAGAACAGATATAAAGCAAGAAGAAGACATATTAAAATGAAATAACTCCATCTGATCTGTCACTGCTCACAGGTTGACTATCGCCTCCGGCTGACTCATAGCATAGAATCGATTCGTTGCTTGCTGTCCTTGTCCTCTGCTTCCTTGAGTAGAAGAACCAGCTTGCGACACTTGACTGCGTCCTCGCCCTCTGCTACCACTGGGCTGCTGTCTATCAAACCCTTGATGATTCTGCCTCGGCTGCTGCGTCACTTCGACATCTCCGTTCGGGCAATTGAACCTGAAATGCCCGATCTGCCCACACTGATGGCATGCTCTATCGTCAACCCGTGGCCTAGATGGCCCTATCACTGCCACCGAAGCTGTACTGTATGCCTTTGATGGTGAAGAAACATAACCTCTTCCCTTACTCGGAGACCACTGAGATGGTACACTGAAACCTCTCATCACTGACGATGCTGCAAACCTTGGCTTCTTGAAGACACCGAACGTCTGTCCCTGAAACGGAGCAGGTCTCTTCTTAGACATAGATTCTCTTTACTCCCTTACTGATCGTTCGATCCTCCAGATGGATTCCACAAACATAGCAAACCGCTCGCGGTTCTCCAACGCAGACACAGGTGTTGTCAGCTCAGAACTCATACCCTTCTCAAAGCGTCTAATCTGCTCCTCATCTGTTGCCGCCATGTGAGGACAAAACCTCAACACATCCATGAACTTGGCCTCGTACTCAGTGATGTTTATCGTTCCTTGTCGCAGGCTCTCAAACTGACTGATCTTCTCATCCAGATATGTCTTTGGGAAGTATCTGCTGATGAACTCGCGCTGGAAAACCTCCCAACATATCACCTCACCAAGCCGCTTCTCCTCCTTGATGGTCCACCAGTGACCGGCACTACCTTTCAGAAGGTAGACAACGTGCTATACTTTGTCTGCTTCGGGGATGTCGAGGATCTGGAAAGCCTTCTCAAGACTTGTCAGCCACAGATCTCCATCCACTGGATTAGCCGTTCCAGCATAGTCCGAAGCTCCGACTCGGCGAATCCGCTCAAAGGTATTCCCAATACCCGATGCTTCACCATGGGGAGCCTGTGCTCTCGGTGGAGGCACTGACAATCTCTCTACCATGAGATTCATCGTAGCCATTATCTGCCCCATAAACTGTTGATAGGCAGGATGTTCAAGAATGGCTGGGTCAGGTTGGGGGACCTCAGGCACCCGATCTTCATGTGTCTGACCTATAGCTCCATCAACAGATGCAGCATCGCTGTGCTCAGCAGCATGTTCTTCATGGTTTCCAGACATCTTGGCTTTTCTTCCGCTGATGGCAGAAGATGATTGTGAGAAAATCTGGAAAACGCACAAGAACAGACACAACCTAGTCCTAAATCCTTGTAGACTCAGTGAACCTAGAGCTCTGATACCAAAACTTGTGGCAACACATCCCACTATCACACTGTCTTTGGCAGCTTTTCAGTTTTCAACATGTATCTAACTTTTTTATTTATGGTATGGTTCATCCTCTCAGCTATACCACTGTGTTGTGGTGTGCCTGACTCTATCCTTTCATGCCGTATTCCATGATGTGCACAATAATCGTGGAACTCCCTGGAGGTGTACTCTCCTCCATTGTCCATGCAGAGACACTTCGGATTTTTCTATCTCCCGCTCCACCATGATATGAAAATTTTGAAAACTCTGAAAGACCTGATCCTTGATCTTCAGCAAGTAGGCACACACATTCCTAGCTGTGTCATCAATGAATGTGACAAAATTCCTATTGCCACACAGTGAAGCTACCTCAAACGGACCGTAGACATCCAAATGAACCATCTGTAGAAGCTGTGATTGCATCTTTGATCTTGTCTTGAAAGAAACATGTCAATACTTTCCTGTCTGACATTCATCACTTGATTTGAGACCAGTGTCCTTGCCATAAGGAATCAGTCTCTACTTCAGTTAAAGATTCAAGCCTTTCTCGCTCATGTATCATAACCGTCTGTGCTATAGATCTATCTAGTGATCCTCAACTACATATACATGGCCACTTTTGAGCACCTTAAGATGGATCTTGTACAATGTGAAATACAATTTTCCCCGTAAAATAACCAAAGCCCCTTTGGTGATCTTGCATTTCCCACCACCAAAATCCAGATGACAATCTTCTCTATCAAGGTATGAATCAGATATCAAACTCAACCATAAATCTAGAGCGTGACGAACATCCTTCAGTGTGACCGTGCAAAGGACACTTGTTTGAACACAAATGTCTCCAATCCCGATAATTCTGGAGAAACTAGAATTTTCCATGTTCACCCTCCCAAACTCTCCCCCACTGTATGAAGTGAAGAATTCCTTACTCGGTGAAGCATGATAAGAAGCTACAATATCCACCACTTACTCAGAATCATCATCCTCAGCATGCAAACACTACTCTTTGACTGTTAAGACCAAATTATCATCATCATCCCTTTCATCTGAGATTGCCGCTGTAATATTTATGTCATCATCTTGCTTATCTTTGGCTTCAGACCTATGTTTTTTTTCCAAACCTTGCAACCCATTTTGAAATGACCTGACTTGTCGCAATGGAAGCACCCTCTACTACTTTTTGACTTGGATCTACCACGAGACTTCTCGCGGTTCTGGGACTCACCGCGGCTCTTGGATCTGCCACACTCTTGCACTCTATCAATGCCTCTGCTATTTGTGAAGTTCACCTCTGATCCGCTGTCGCTTGAGGCTCGTCATAGAGTCTCTTCATTTAGTAGATTGTTCTTCACCTGGTCATGTGTCAACTTACTTTCCTATGTAGAATTGCTGACTGTCACTACGAGCATCTCCCAACAGTCAGGTAATGATCCTAGAAGAAATAGAGCCTGAAGTTCATTATCAAGAATCTTCTTGAACCCTAGTTTATTTACAAAGCTTTCGAAATTCATTCATATGCTCGACGATGTTTGTACCGTCCCAGTACTTGAGGTTCACCAACTTACTAATCAAGAAAGCTTTATTTATGGTAGTCTTCCGCTCATATAACTACTTGAGCTTCTCCCACAGATCTTTGGTATTAGTCTCTTCTCATACACGATGGAACACAGAAATGTCGAGAAACTTTCGAGTTGTTCCAACAGTCTTCCTATTTAATTCTTCCAGTCCGCATCAGACGCACTCTCTAACTTTTGTCCCTCTATCAGACTGTACGGATCTTTGCAATAGAGAATATCCTCCATCTTGAGTTTTCAAATCTATATATCAATTTGTGCTTGTCAATTTTATCATCGTTGCATCTTCATCTTTTCCCATCTGGACTAGTATCTGCAGCTTGCGCTTTAATACCACTTGTTGGAGATGTTGTCCAATACGACCCCAAATGTGACGAAAATTTATTGCGGAAGCATTACCGACAATCGTATAAAACCAAAGAAGAAACACCAGATTTAGTGTGCAAAACTCTTACCAAGACAAGGAGAGAAAAATCACGGGGCAATACCGGCTAACACGTACTATGTAATTATGATTACAACTCACACTTCCTGGATTTAATTACCCATAAATCCAGATAGCCCTCCCCACACGAGAATAAGACGAGGAAGAAGAGAATCCCACCTAGTGTGTACAAAACCTCACTTTTGACTTGATCTCTTCACGAGGCCGCAGTCGTTGCTGGGGACAGTTTGGTGCCACTGTGACCGCTGACTGGGTCGGACCGTTGCCGCTATATCAACACTACATCTGTAACCGCCAACCGCTACTTTGTTTCAAGGCAAAGTCGGTCGTCCTCTCTTATCGACCAAGAGAGTTGCTCTGTCAATGCACCAAATGTGTCACCGACCGTCAGTCGCTACTTCGTTTTAAGACAAAGTCGTTGACCTTCTCTTATTCAAGTAAGAGAGCTCCTTTAGTTGTTCTTGTTCTCCGACTCTTCTACCATAGAAGACATCAATAAACAAATGGAGGGATCACAATTCAACCGGTGGGATGGTCTCAATATAGACCTCCATAACATGTGGTTGCAACTAAGAATCTTTGTCCAACTCTGAGTCCAATTCCAAGTTCAACTTCATGTTGCACATAGGGAGACATCTTCCTTTCCTTTTAGATTTGACTCCTATAAGAATTGGTAACACAAACCAATTCCTACTCAAGTCCAAATCCAATTAGACATTAAACGGATCCTCTTCTATTGCCATGAACTGGGTTGCAAGCGGTATTGCGGACGAGGAGAGCAGGGGCTAATGAGCAGTAGAAGTTGAAAGGAGGAAGAAGAGATGCTAGAAGGCTTGGTCTGAACTTCGGTATCTGCGGGTAGCAGATATATATGCCCTGTATACCCACTCCATGGGCCACACCACATGATTCCCGTGCACACCGGAATATGTCAAAGATTACGAAACCCGCGGCCAATGTTGGCTGATTATAAGAAATACAAAGAAAAAGTAAAAAATGGAAAGCACAGCCGACAAGAAAGCAGTATCATTATGAGACTGTCGAGCACACAAACGTGCGCAAATGCAGAATCTAATTTATTCGACAACTTGTTGGCCAACATGAACAAGTCGCTTCCATGTTAGTAATCAGACCAACAGCGTGCCCACTATTACTACCCTTTTTATGCTAATTGATGCCTTTATCCAAAATGTGATTTATAATGAAGAGGTGTTGCGTCACATCTTTGGTCAAGGAGTGTGATGAATAAACTCTCTATTAGTAAAATACACAATAGTTGTATTATTTATAGAAAGAACGTGCACAAGAAATACGAAGAAGGCCTCAAGTGGAGAAATTGGATTTTCTATTGAAAAGCGCGATCGCAAGGGGCGAGGGTGGAGCCATATCTTAAACTTTCGAATCTTGGACCTTTTGACGGAAATAAATATTTTAGACGCTTTAAAAATTAAAATTTTACAGAAATACTTTCATAGAAGACTAACAACAAATTGAGCTATCAATCCTTTATGGATGACGAATCCTATAGACCTAAAATAAAATTATAAGAAGAAGAAGATGGTAGCATGAGGTTTCTATTGGTGACGCACTACAGAAGAGATGTTGCATCACCAACAAGTACTCCATTGGTATCAAAAGTATAAGATAAAAAATGATGATGATTTGTCATATAAGCTGCATCATACGTTTTTACCTTTTGTGTAGCGGCATTCCCAACTGACTTGTCTGCTTTAAAGTTACTTAAAAGAACACTTGATAGAGGAGAGATTCCCGTGTATGTGTATTTTCCATTTATTCAATCAGAAACAAGATATCGACAGGATGTTGAGAATGAATACTATCAGATTGTGTGTCAAGAAAGGCTACATAGCTTCTTTTAGGACCTTTAACTCATCTCGAGAGGCAAGGTCAAATAGAGTATATGAACTAAGTCATGTCGAAACTTATATCCAGGTCTCGTGCGACAATAAAAAACATGATCATCGAAGGCGTCAAGGTTTGTGGTGTTACAAAGTGGGCAATGTTCATCACTTGGATACGAGAGAATCATACGTCTATAATGAAGGATAAATCGATATTCAATAGGTAATATGGACAACCTAAGTCCATCAATGAGAATGACAAGTAGGAATTCTTGTGCATGGCTGGCTAGGAAAGAAGTTAAGATAGCTAGTTGTCACTGAGAGAGATCACTTGAAGTGAATTGTTGGACAATAGTTTTAGAGTAAGCGTCTGTCAAAATAGACTAGGTCTTTGGAGTGGTAGAATGTGTATGTGATAACGGAGGACCGATAAAAGGATGACAAGGTCTTACAAATAGTGTCAAGTGCGGTAAATAAAGAGGCTCCTGTAGGAACAAATCCAATCTCTCACAGGATGTTATCTTGGAGTTCCTGGGTATGGATCTGAGAGGAAACATAAGAAAACTTGTTAAAATCATGCAACGATTTGATGCCAAAGATTTTGAGATGCATAGGAAGTATGGCCAAGCGCCACTATATATCATTGAAGCATCGACCATCACCAACCACAATTCATGCTAGACATTGACAAAGCCTATGATCAAAATCATGCAATGTAGAACTAATAGATGTTGGGTGTATCGTTTAAAGAGAAAACAACAACTTGGGAATCCCAATGCATGATCGTAGAAGAAGAAGCTCATCTTGTGAGTTAACACGCTAAAATTATGTGTGTAACACACAAATGTACGTGTCATGTAATACATGCCTATGAGGTCCGAGTGTCAAACTCAGGGAAACGTTTAACAAATACTACTACAAACTGAAACCTAATCAAATAGGCCCAGGAAAATGGTTGATTGTTGTTTTATAACTAAAACCAAAAAAATAAATCTAAATTAAACTATCGTGTTCAAGAATAGATGAATTCCTCGAGATTATGGTTTCATCAATACATGCATTGCATTCAAATTCTATTTCATTGATAATTATTAACACTCAATCATGAACTAAAGACATGTACCAAGTCTTATCTACTCCCACAACATAATATACTACCTAAACTAAAACAAACCCATTGTCGTAGCGGTTTAGGAAGTAGCTAGATGCATTAAAAAAAATCTCTAAGTTGTTCTTTCACAGTTGCAAGCCCTCTCCCGAGACGCGATATAAGCTGTGTGAATTTATGATTTGTCCAACCCCTAATCCCTTTCCGAATCAACTAGCAGTTTATTACTTTGATTATGGTGATTAAGCAAAAAAATATCGATAGGAGATCGTAAATTCATGTCCAGAATGAAAAAAATAAATTGTCTATTCATAAAATTCAAATATAATGCAATACCTACCTAGTTCTAGGCCCTAAGTAATATGAAGTTTAGCTTCACATGACTGCTATCATGATACAAAGAGAGGAAGAGGGAGAAAATAGGATGAACATTATAAAACCAATATAAGAACCCCCTAAGAAGTCGTATAAGGATCCCCTCTAGTAAACACCTTGATATGTAACATTCCGGCCGCAAATATGCCCTCCAAAAGTGCCCAGAGCATCTGGTCCATGTCTATCTCCTTCATTTCCTGCTCCCCTGGCTTCGTGCTCTATTGCAACATGATAAAACTTCCTCCTCCTTTTTGACCGCACTCCCTTTAGGTCATAAGTGGAGCTTTGTGGGCCATTAAGTCACAATCATTGAATCTAACTTAATTTCACACCCACATTGATCATGTAGATTCAGTGCCATCAACAGGGTGTCGGTGACACTGAGTTGTCAGTTGACTTGAAACTCTCAAACTATGTCAGTAATACCGACATGTGTGTCAATAACATTGGGTTTCTTTATATGAGTTCTGGTGTTAATTTGTTGCTGAAGTCGGTACCACCGCACTAGCTAGTCACTGGAAATGAGAAAATTACGCTCGACCTATGATGCTCCCTAAATGGTGAGTCATTAGCGCCAACGAGTAGCTTTGGTAGCATCGAGTCCCTACTTGGTAGCACCGAGACTTATTGATTCCCTATTAAAATTTTATGTCATATCGGTACCACTGATGCACTAGCTGGTAGCACTAAGCTATCATGTAAGCGCTCAAGTTAACTGAAACAATAGAAGAATAACATAAGACCAAACTATAAGGGATAATTTAGCATAATTCAGTAGAAATACTTAATAATTAATGTAATTCACTTGCTAATAATGAAAAATTATTCGTAATCATAATTCAAAATGAACAAACATGCAATAAATTCACTAGAAATAGCCCATGAAAAGTGACTGAAAAAAGCATCAAAATCCCCTAAACTTCAATGTTTCTCACCCTCTCGAGACACTACCTTTGGATTTGATTTAAAGAGTCAACAAGAGGACAAATCCTATGAACTATGTTTCTCAATTACCCCACCTGACGAACCTGAACTGACTCTTACCAACCAACGAACAAATAATTACTCAGAAGTGATAAAAATGCTCATTAAAGATGTCCACTTTTAGATCAATGAAACAGTATTAATGAAGAGCAGTTGATATCATAATCAATAGGGCATATGCTTGATCCATCATGTGATTCGCTATCTACATTGCTCTGATCTACTTATACAACTATGTTGGAAGTAGATTCCCGTATAGAAATAAATGAGGGGAATAATCATATATATGGCCTACGATATAGAGAAATGGGTGGAGATGAAATAGGTGGCTATGAATAAGAATAAGAAGTAACATACAAATCATTTATTCATAAATAAAAAATGATGGACCTAAAGAATGAAGAGAATAATAAATGCATGAATCCTAATTCCTATTATTATGGTGGGATGATGAATACACTAAATTTCTCATCCTAACGATTAGTGTGGGTGAAATGATGCATAAAGCCATTTTCACCTATATCATTAAAGAAAATTAATATCGAGTTCAAGGCATCCTTTTCTACTTTTTATATGATTTCTGATTAGTTTTTCTGCCCTATTATTTTAGCATGAATTATGATTAATGCTCCAGTTTTCTTCATCACTCTTTGCTTTTAATGTTTTTTTTATTTCATTGGGAGGGATATATGTAGATATTTTTACTCTTTATTTGTGGAGAAAGCTACATAGATGGATGTTGATCAATACAGAAATTGATGGACAAGAAAAAAGAAATCTACATGAGACTTCTTATGCAACTATAATTTCTCTACTTGATAAAATGATATGCACATCTCTATGCTTCTCTTTTTCTAATGCGCTCACAAAGAAACTAAATATCATGCTACCTGCTATGCCATGCAATGAAGTCAAGAGAAGATAATTTGGATTGCTTGTTCATCTTGTGGCGGTGAATGAAATATCATGAAAGGTGGATGGAATCACATGACTAAGAGATATTACATTTCTTAACTATAGTATATCCATCTCCTATCAACCTATTTGTAGGGTGATCTTAGAATTTCTTTCTAAAAATCCAATCTAAGATCTCATTACTTGTTTGGTTTGTTTGGGATCAAAAATCATCATTATACATAAGTCTTGGATAACTTAATATTTTCATTCTCATAAGGTGTCCTCAAGCTGACTAACCCAAACACTTCCTCCAGTTGGTGTTGTCTTAGACTTCACAAATAACCTTAAAAACGTGATCCTTTTATTTATTTATAACAAGATCACAAAACATGTTCTTTTTAATGATAGATGCAATCATGGTCAACTAAACTCCATGATTACACTAGATAGATTATTGATCCTATTTCTTGAAAATAAGAAAACTAAACAAGATAGAAAATAAAGCAAGATAAAGTTATTCCATCACCCCCTAATCTTGAACTTGACTATTCCCTCATAGTCAAAACTCAAACTACAAGGTGGAATAGGGATACTAAATGCTCAAAATGGTGGTGGTGGGTGGAAATCTCCCATCAACATATGTGGATCAGGTGGGTATAAAGTAGCCTTGATCATTGGTGGATTGGCTGCTATATCTAATGTTGTTGGTAGATAGAGAAGTTTTCTTGACTCTAATTGTAACATCCCTAACCTGGGTTATAACCTAACCCTAGAAGTTTTGCCTAAATAGGTAATTAAACACATGTAATCATCGTTTAGCAGGTAATAAAAGCTCCTAAGGAACATATGTTTCCATTCCTGTCCCCTAGGAACAATGTTGTAGTATTGTTTTGCAATGCAGGGACCTATGTGCAATTATCCAGTTAAGAGGTTTAACTTGCAGAGTTCACAGGTTAAGATGTACCTTTGATGATGAAACATCATAGGAGTGAATCTGATGAGGCATGATGGATTTTCCAAGCTTGGGCGTTCAGATGCAGCTTGTGGAATGATCCTGGTGCTTAAAAACCCTAATTTGGAGTAAAGTGCAATTTACCCAAATTATGGGTGAAAATTGGGAAGTACACCTTCTAGAGCATCTTATATGACTTTTGGCATCATTTATAGTAGAAATGATGAAAGATATGCATCAATAAATAATCAAATAAGAAAAGTAATCTTTGTGCATAAAATTCACCATGTATGGGTATGAAGACCTTCATATGTGTACCCTAGTTGAAAGTTGACCTTTTCTACCCTTAAATCTTGAGCTTTGATGAACTTGGTTTGAGTTTAGATGGCTTGGACGTGCCTAAGAAGAAAGGAGGGACTTAGATGAAAATCCCATGCTTTAGAGGTCCTTATGGTGTAAAATGGCCTAAAGTATATAAGCCCTTTTCCTTGTAAACCAAGTGAACGATCCTTCATTTCTCTTCACTTATCTTCTTTCTCAAAACGTCTAAGGCAAGCTCTGGAGCTCAGGGAGGCGACCAAGTAGTTCTAAGGTGAGAAGAACCATCTTCAAGCTCGAATTCTTGGGTGAATTCATCATGCAAGCTTGGTTTTGTGGATAACTCACTTAGCTTTCTCGTTCTAGCCATCTTTTCCCAACCTTTCCTTGGAGAAACACCCTTGGCCGACCTGTGGATCTCAAGACACCATTAAAGACTTGAAGCTTGGAAGCTTGGAGCTCAAGGAACGACCTTAAGGCGGGTTTTATAATTCTAAACTCCTAGCTTTATTATGCATATCCTTGTTCTTGCTTTTTAGGCTTAGTTCTTCTTCCCCATCATTCTTTGCACTCTTGCAAGCTTTTTCGTGAAGAAAAGACCTTGGTTCAAGGTTGAAGACAGAGGGCGTTAATACCTATGTTGGTCCTTATCCAAATTTATCAAACGATCTTATGATTTCCCTCCCCCTTCTTGACCAACCGTTTGAAGGGCAAACAGGTTCAATAGGTCGGTTTGGCCAAACGGGTTCCAACCAATTTGAGGGCGTTGATCAAGCATTGACCGTTTGGGATTCCTGTTCACAATTATGTATACTAATGACCCACCTAATTTGAGGGGTTAATTCAAAAGGAATCGTAGGTTGAAGGCCAATCAATTAAGCAATCAAATTAAATTAAGTGCTGATTTTCCAAACTAATCAAATTGAACCTTTTGGGAAAACGGGTTCCAACCCGTTTGAATGAGTTGACCAAGCATTGACCGTTTGGGATTCCTGTTCATAATATATTGAATTTCATTTCTACAAAGAATCATAATCTAATTCATAACCAATTAAGAGTTGAAGGCAGTTCAACACCCTAACCCTAAACGGGTTAAAATTGCTGATTTTCAATATAGATCTTGTTGAGTGTTGGGTTGAAGGACCCAAACGGGTTCAACACCATTTGGGGGTTCATCCAAACGATCTCACACTCGTTTAGTGACACCCCAAGACCGTTTGGAGTTCTAGGGTTACAGAAATTTGATGGTTTGAGGGTCCAATCACAAGATGTTGATAAATTGATGAAAAGTGCTGATTTGTAATCTAATTAGGACTCAACCCTTATCAAATCAACTTAATTTTTAGTCAAACTTTGGGAAAATGGTCTCAAGACCGTTTGGAGATCATCCAAACGATCTCAATACCGTTTGGGCCAAGTTTGGGCCCAATTGGAGTTCAATTGATAGGCTCAACCTTGTTTTGATTCACATTGATGAAAATTGATGAGTAGCCGATTGGAAACCTTAATTGAGTTAGACTTAACCCTAATTGGATTTCAATTGAAGGTCAAATTGGTGTCCAATTGATTGAGGCTCATCCTATTTGACTCAATTTGTAAGTGGTTAACATGGCTTGGGCCAATTAAAGGCTTCAACATAGGAAATCCTATTCAATCATAACCTTTGTATCACCTTTCATATCCATGCGGTTTGGACCCAAACGAGTCCACACTCATTTAGACCCAAACGAGTCCACACTCATTTAGACCAAACGAGTCCACACTCGTTTAGATCCAAACGAGTTCAACCCATTTCAATCCAAATGAGTTCAACCCGTTTCATCTCAAACGAGTTCACACCCGTTTCATCTTAAATGGGTTCACACCCGTTTCATCTTAAATGGGTTCACACCCGTTTCAATTCAGTGAGTCCACACTCGTTTGAGGGTTCAAATGGGTTGAAGGTTGAAGGTTAAACCCTAACCTAATTGGAGATTTCATGGTTGTTTATACTTAACCACTTAAAGGTATAATCGGTTCAATGATGATCTAATCTAAACCATAATGGTAACTTAAAATACTAAGGGACTAAGTGACTAATGAATCGACCCATGATGATGATCAATGGGTAATTTTACCAAATGCCCCTGAGAGGTTCAATTCAGTGATACCTTGTTCTAATCAAACCCTAATAACTTGATAGTGGTGATTTGGTTTATGAAGATCAAAGTGGACTTAACCCAACCTAATATAGAGTGGTGTAATCACCATCTACTAGTGAGAGGAGAGAGAAAGTACCATTTATGGTGGAAACTCAAGTAAAATACCTTCAATATACATGAATGTGCATGATTAGGGTATGATCCACTAAGTGAGATCATGGAAACCCTAATTATGATAACTCATGAATCTTAATCTTATCTGAGGGCTTTAATGGTGGTGGTTCTCATACATGGTGATGTTATGAGATCAATTCACCATGAGGTGAATAGTAAACCCTAATTCTAGGGTGATGACATGTATGATGAATAGTAAACCCTAATTCTAGGGTGATGACATGTATTGTGAATAGTAAACACTATTTGATGAAAACCAGGGAAACCTATCTCTTGTAAGAGTAGGGAGATACAACTTCTTTAAATGAGTTATTTATTGTTATCAGTTGAATTGACCATGCAGGTTCCTATATGAGGATGATCATATCCAGGTATGGATGATGATGCTATATTTATTGAAATCATGTTTTTAGCTTTATGAATAATGATATATCCTGGTGCCCTGTTAGTGGCATCTTATGAGATTGATGGTCTGTGAGAGCCATGAGTACCATCAAGGTCATGCTTAACAGATGACTTGTGATGAGAGAATTGAGAAATGGTAATTGATGTAAGTTAGACTTGTTACATTTAGTATCCTTCTTTCTTAGCTGCTATGCTAATGTTTAATGTTCAAGAACATGTATGTTATCTGATAAGTGCTAACTTATGAGTTTGATAGGTTGAATCAGTCATGAGTAATATGCGCTGATGATCAACAAAGGTCATATTATTTAGATGACCAGATAAAATAAGATGTTCTTGGTAATAAATGTTATAATTAGTCCAGGGGTTTGGACTCTCACTTTCTGGATTCTTAGTGATAAGATGTTTAGGTATTGATATCCCTATGTTAAATTATGAAATGTGATCCTAATATAGAGTGTTATTATGTGAAATTCTATTACAAGATAATCCTATGAAAGGCTTAACTGTAGACTTATGGGTGATGAATGTAAATAACCCTTGTGTCATTTGAGTATGGTTAAGTATGATTTCATGTGTACTAATCATACAATTATGTTGTGGATTTGGAATCCTAACACCTTGTAGAAAAGGGTATGGCTACAGGCCATGATATCCCTTATTATAATGCCAGGTGATGGATATATGATCTAAGCCTGAAGAGAGCCAGTGTGGTGATGATGGATTTATAATAAATAGATGTAATACATGTCCTTTTATTTCTAAAAGAAAACTGATATGCGGGTTTATCTTAGAGATGCTTTGCTTCTAGTAGGAGGGATAGATTACAATCTGTGAAACATTGTTCGAACTATTCCTAAAATATATATGCCTTCTTTGTGTACTGTTATTTTCTCATTCTGTAATAATCATGTTTCTGGCGAAGAGTTATAACTCCCGCTGGGACAATTATTTAAAATTGTCTCACCCCATAGATTTCAACTTTTTAGGTGGTCGCCAAGGACGAAGGGACCAATCTCCAGTTGACCAGTATCAGTAGCAGCAACACCCAGAGCAATAGTAAATCTCAGGTGGAGATTCAGACTGCTGAGTTATATAGATAGATAGTCAGTCCTATGCGTCCTCTGTACTCTCAGGTCCTTGGAGTCATGGTCTGAGTTATGATTCGTCTCTTAAGATTTTGTATCATGCTGTGTATAATTACCCAAGAAGTAATTAACCGAGATGTAGACAGTTTATCTTGAATCTATGAAAGGAGTTTTATGGTTTCAATACCTTATTACAAAAAGTTTAAATTTCCCGTGATTTTTTTGTATTCCGCTGCTAATCGAATCGCTTCTGCTGAGTTTACCTTGAAGTTTATGTGTTTATCTCGAGTTTTGGAGATCAGAGCCCACAGTTAGTGGTATCAGAGCTCTAGGTTCGCTGAGTCTACAGAGACATAGGACTTAGGATGTCGATTCTATCCTTAGTGTTCCTTCCTTATCTTATTGAACCTTCTGCTCCTCAGGAGAAGAAGATATATAAGGATGTCTGAGCCACATGAAGAGTACATGGCGGAAAGTAGCGTTGCTACACCACAGGGAGGTGCAAGACACCCAGAAATGGAGCAACCCTTACCTGAGCAACCGAGGGAGCCACCCCAGTTTGACCCAGCTGAGATAGAAAACCCAGCTGTCCATGCCTTATTTGATAAGTTTCTGACAGCCATAACACACATAGCAGATAGGGTGCCACCGTCTGCACCTAGGGTACCAGCCCATCAGGAAGGTTATGGAGCTGGCAAGACTTTCGAGAGGCTTCGCCGGGTGGGAGCCATAGACTATGCTGGTACATCTGACCCAACAGATGTTGATCTATGGTTGACAGAGCTGGAAAAGGCTTTCAGGATCCTTGATATTCCTGAAGCTGAAAAGGTAAAACATGCGGTATACCTCCTAAAAGGGAGTGCTGGTAATTGGTGGATGATAGAGGAGGATAAGAGACCAGGCGAAGAAATAGGATGGGAGGTTTCCCGACAAGAATTCATCAATAGATACTTCCCTAAGACGTATCTAGATGAGAAGATCTTTCAATTTGAGAAGATCACACAAGGACACATGAACGTTAGCGAGTATGAAGCTAAGTTCATGGAGTTACTACGGTTTTGTCCACAAATGGCAGTTATTGATGAAGAAAGAATTCGACGTTTTGAAAAGGGTTTGAACTCTGAACTAGCCACTCCTGTGTCTGCTTTAGAGAATAGAGAAAGGTTTGCCACCTTTGTGGAGTCAGTAAGAAGGATAGAGAGGTCAGAAACCATGAAACAACAGACAAATAGTAAGAAGATGTACACCCAGCCTCAAGAACAAGGGCCTGAAAGTTTTAAGAAATCAAGATTTTCTACACCATCAGCTTTGCCAGGATTTCCTACCCAGACACAATGGGTGTCAAGTGGAAGTAAGGATCATAGTAGTATTCCAAGAGGACCCTCTGACATAGCATCAACATCGGTAACTGGATCGTATAGACACTTTGCACCCAGGATCTGTTACCTATGAAGACAGCCGGGACACCTGGCAAGGGATTGTCCAGACAGGAATACAATAATGACTCAGCCCCAAGGACAGAGTCTGCAAGGCTCACAAGAGAGTCTCTATAATAATAGAGGACGTGGACAAACGTCCCATGCAGGTCAGATGACATAAGTTTTGTTTTAATATTACATATCAGGATTCTATGTGTAAAAGATATGTAAATTTGCTGCTTTTGAATTCCTTGTCTAAGTCCCTGAAGAACACAAGGGAGATAAGAACTTGTATCTTACTCAATATTCTTTAAAACAATTTATAATCTCTCTTAACTGTGTATGAAAAGGATGAAATATAGATGTGATACCTGAAGAATAATCTAGTATGGTAAATTCTGTGTGTATAATGATATGAAGAACGAGAAATATGATGATAAGCAAAATACATACTACCTAATCTCAATGCTCATATACCCTGGCCAGGTATATGGTTATTGTAGATAAGGCAAGTATGAAACTCCTAGATTGTTATCTTTTGATTACTCTGATCAGGTAATTATTCTAAAACA
This sequence comes from Alisma plantago-aquatica, assembly GCA_963693085.1. Lineage (NCBI taxonomy): Eukaryota > Viridiplantae > Streptophyta > Magnoliopsida > Alismatales > Alismataceae > Alisma > Alisma plantago-aquatica. The sequence goes on along the minus strand of OY856410.1, from coordinate 545,683,222 downwards.
ATCTAGAGAGTATAGGGAAAATTAAATGAGAAAAGCTGAGTGAACCTTTTTAGTGAATATACTCAGTGAACATACTCAGTGAATACTTAGTGAATATACTCAGTGAACATACTCAGTGAATACTGAGTGAATATACTCAGTGAACATACTCAGTGAATACTCAGTGAATATACTCAGTGAACATACTCAGTGAATACTTAGTGAATATACTCAGTGAACATACTCAGTGAATACTTAGTGAATATACTCAGTGAACATACTCAGTGAATACTTAGTGAATATACTCAGTGAACATACTCAGTGAATACTTAGTGAATATACTCAGTGAACATACTCAGTGAATACTTAGTGAATATACTCAGTGAACATACTCAGTGAATACTTAGTGAATATACTCAGTGAACATACTCAGTGAATACTTAGTGAATATACTCAGTGAACATACTCAGTGAATACTTAGTGAATATACTCAGTCAACATACTCAGTGAATACTTAGTAAATATACTCAGTGAACATACTCAGTGAATACTTAGTGAATATACTCAGTGAACATACTCAGTGAATGCTTAGTGAATATACTCAGTGAACATACTCAGTGAATGCTTAGTGAATATACTCAGTGAACATACTCAGTGAATACTTAGTGAATATACTCAGTGAACATACTCAGTGAATACTTAGTGAATATACTCAGTGAACATACTCAGTGAATATACTCAGTGAACATACTCAGTGAATACTTAGTGAATATACTCAGTGAACATACTCAGTGAATACTTAGTGAATATACTCAGTGAACATACTCAGTGAATACTTAGTGAATACACTCAGTAAACATACTCAGTGAATACTTAGTGAATATACTCAGTGAACATACTCAGTGAATACTTAGTGAATATATTCAGTGAATACTTAGTGAATATACTCAGTGAACATACTCAGTGAATACTTAGTGAATATATTCAGTGAAAACTTAGTGAATATACTTCGTGAACAAACTTAGTGAATATACTCGGTGAATTTCCTCAGTAACTACTTAGTAAGCATACTCAATGAACTCCTTCAGTGAAACCTTTGAGACAATATACTGAGTAAAATATCTGTGTTAAGGTATGTATGTTCCTCTGATGGTAAGCATTCTTGAGTAATATTGGAAGAATGTTCTTTTATGCTTTTTACTTTCAAAAAGTATGGACACCTTATGTTAGGGGTTTATGCTTTATACAAGCATAAAAAGTGATAAGAAGTCATTAACAAAAGGGACTTTGTACGAATTACAAACCCATAATATCATCATAATGATCAATCTGTTCTTCCTTTCCCTGGGATTTTGAGGACGGAATCCTTGTTAGGGGTTTATAATTTGTAACATCCCTGACCTGGGTTATAACCTAACCCTAGAAGTTTTGCCTAAATAGGTAATTAAACACATGTAATCATATTTTAGCAGGTAATAAAAGCTCCTAAGGAACATATGTTTCTATTCCTGTCCCCTAGGAACAATGTTGTAGTATTGTTTTGCAATGCAGGGACCTATGTGCAATTATCCAGTTAAGAGGTTTAACTTGCAGAGTTCACAGGTTAAGATGTACCTTTGATGATGAAACATCATAAGAGTGAATCTGATGAGGCATGATGGATTTTCCAAGCTTGGGCGTTCAGATGCAGCTTGTGGAATGATCCTGGTGCTTAAAAACCCTAATTTGGAGTAAAGTGCAATTTACCCAAATTATAGGTGAAACTTGGGAAGTACACCTTCTAGAGCATCTTATATGACTCTTGGCATCATTTAGAGTAGAAATGATGAAAGAGATGCATCAATAAATAATCAGATAAGAAAAGTAATCTTTGTGCATAAAATTCACCATGTATGGGTATGAAGACCTTCATATGTGTACCCTAGTTGAAAGTTGACCTTTTCTACCCTTAAATCTTGAGCTTTGATGAACTTGTTTTGAGTTTAGATTGCTTGGACGTTCCTAAAAAGCAAAGAGGGACTTAGATGAAAATCCCATGCTTTAGAGGTCCTTATGGTGTAAAATGGCCTAAAGTATATAAGCCCTTTTCCTTGTAAACCAAGTGAACGATCCTTCATTTCTCTTCACTTCTCTTCTTTCTCAGAACTTCTAAGGCAAGCTCTGGAGCTCAGGGAGGCGACCAAGTAGTTCTAAGGTGAGAAGAACCATCTTCAAGCTCGGATTCTTGGGTGAATTCATCATGCAAGCTTGGTTTTGTGGATAACTCACTTAGCTTTCTCGTTCTAGCCATCTTTTCCCAACTTTTCCTTGGAGAAACACCCTTGGCCGACCTGTGGAGCTCAAGACACCATTAAAGACTTGAAGCTTGGAAGCTTGGAGCTCAAGGAATGACCTTAAGGTGGGTTTTATAATTCTAAACTCCTAGCTTTATTATGCATATCCTTGTTCTTGCTTTTTAAGCTTAGTTCTTCTTCCCCATCATTCTTTGCACTCTTGCAAGCTTTTTCGTGAAGAACAGACCTTGGTTCAAGGTTGAAGATGGAGGGTGTTAATACCTATGTTGGTCCTTATCCAACTTTATCAAACGATCTTATGATTTCCCTCCCCCTTCTTGACCAACCGTTTGAAGGGCAAACGGGCTCAATAGGTCGGTTTGGCCAAACAGGTTCCAACCCGTTTGAGGGCATTGACCAAGCATTGCCCGTTTGGGATTCCTGTTCACAATTATGTATACTAATGACCCACCTAAGTTGAGGGGTTAATTTAAAAGGAATCGTAGGTTGAAGGCCAATCAATTAAGCAATCGAATTAAATTAAGTGCTGATTTTCCAAACTAATCAAATTGAACCTTTTGGGCAAACGGGTTCCAACCCATTTGAATGAGTTGACCAAGCATTGATCGTTTGGGATTCCTTTTCATAATATATTGAATTTCATTTCTACAAATAATCATAATCTAAATCATAACCAATTAAGAGTTGAAGGCAGTTCAACACCCTAACCCTAATCGGGTTAAATTGCTGATTTTCAATATAGATCTTGTTGAGTGTTGGGTTGAAGGACCCAAACGGGTTCAAAACCATTTGGGGTTTCATGCAAACGATCTCACACTCGTTTAGTGACACCCCAAGACCGTTTTGAGGTCTAGGGTTAAAGAAATTTGATGGTTTGAGGGTCCAATCACAAGATGTTGATAAATTGATGAAAAGTGCTGATTTGTAATCTAATTAGGACTCAACCCTTATCAAATCAACTTAATTTTTAGTCAAACTTTGGGAAAATGGTCTCAAGACCGTTTGGAGATCATCCAAACGATCTCAAGACCGTTTGGGCCAAGTTTGGGCCCAATTGGAGTTCAATTGATAGGCTCAACCTTGTTTTGATTCACATTGATGAAAATTGATGAGTAGCCGATTGGAAACCTTAATTGAGTTAGACTTAACCCTAATTGGCTTTCAATTGAAGGTCAAATTGGTGTCCAATTGATTGAGGCTCATCCTATTTGACTCAATTTGTAAGTGGTTAACATGTCTTGGGCCAATTAAAGGCTTCAACATAGGAAATCCTATTCAATCATAACCTTTGTATCACCTTTCATATCCATGCGGTTTGGACCCAAACGAGTCCACACTCGTTTAGACCCAAACGAGTCCACACTCGTTTAGACCCAAACGAGTCCAAACTCATTTAGACCAAATGAGTCCACACTCGTTTAGATCCAAATGAGTTCAACCCGTTTCAATCCAAACGAGTTCAACCCGTTTCATCTCAAACGAGTTCACACCCGTTTCATCTTAAATGGGTTCACACCCGTTTCATCTTAAATGGGTTCAGACCCGTTTCAACTCAATGAGTCCACACTCGTTTGAGGGTTCAAATGGGTTGAAGGTTGAAGGTTAAACCCTAACCTAATTGGAGATTTCATGGTTGTTTATACTTAACCACTTAAAGGTATAATCGATTCAATGATGATCTAATCTAAACCATAATGGTAACTTAAAATACTAAGGGACTAAGTGACTAATGAATCGACCCATGATGATGATCAATGGGTAATTTTACCAAATGCCCCTGAGAGGTTCAATTCAGTGATACCTTGTTCTAATCAAACCCTAATCACTTGATAGTGGTGATTTGGTTTATGAAGATCAAAGGGGACTTAACCCAACCTAATATAGAGTGGTGTAATCACCATCTACTAGTGAGAGGAGAGATAAAGTACCATTTATGATGGAAACTCAAGTAAAATACCTTCAATATACATGAATGTGCATGATTAGGGTATGATCCACTAAGTGAGATCATGGAAACCCTAATTATGATAACTGATGAATCTTAATCTTATCTGAGGGCTTTAATGGTGGTGGTTCTCATACATGGTGATGTTATGAGATCAATTCACCATGAGGTGAATAGTAAACCCTAATTCTAGGGTGATGACATGTATGATGAATAGTAAACCCTAATTCTAGGGTGATGACATGTATGATGAATAGTAAACCCTAATTCTAGGGTGATGACATGTATTGTGAATAGTAAACACTATTTGATGAAAACCATGGAAACCTAGCTCTTGTAAGAGTAGGGAGATACAACTTCTTTAAATGAGTTATTTATTGTTATCACTTGAATTGACCATGCAGGTTCCTATATGAGGATGATCATATCCAGGTATGGATGATGATGCTATATTTATTGAAAGCATGTTTTTAGCTTTATGAATAATGATATATCCTGGTGCCCTGTTAGTGGCATCTTATGAGATTGATGGTCTGTGAGAGCCATGAGTACCATCAAGGTCATGCTTAACAGATGACTTGTGATGAGAGAATTGACAAATGGTAATTGATGTAAGTTAGACTTGTTACATTTAGTATCCTTCTTTCTTAGCTGCTATGCTAATGTTTAATGTTCAAGAACATGTATGTTATCTGATAAGTGCTAACTTATGAGTTTGATAGGTTGAATCAGTCATGAGTAATATGCGCTGATGATCATCAAAGGTCATATTATTTAGATGACCAGATAAAATAAGATGTTCTTGGTAATAAATGTTATAATTAGTCCAGGGGTTTGGACTCTCACTTTCTGGATTCTTAGTGATAAGATGTTTAGGTATTGATATCCCTATGTTAAATTATGAAATGTGATCCTAATATAGAGTGTTATTATGTGAAATTCTATTACAAGATAATACTATGAAAGGCTTAACTACAGACTTATGGGTGATGAATGTAAATAACCCTTGTGTCATTTGAGTATGGTTAAGTATGATTTCATGTGTACTAATCATACAGTTATGTTGTGGATTTGGAATCCTAACACCTTGTAGAAAAGGGTATGGCTACAGGCCATGATATCCCTTATTATAATGCCAGGTGATGGATATATGATCTAAGCCTGAAGAGAGCCAGTGTGGTGATGATGGATTTATAATAAATAGATGTAATACATGTCCTTTTATTTCTAAAAGAAAAGTGATATGTGGGTTTATCTTAGAGATGCTTTTCTTCTAGTAGGAGGGATAGATTACAATCTGTGAAACATTATTCTAACTATTCCTAAAATATATATGACTTCTTTGTGTATTGTTATTCTCTCATTCTGTAATAATCATGTTTCCAGCAAAGAGTTATAACTCCCGCTGGGACAATTATTTAAAATTGTCTCACCCCGTAGATTTCAACTTTTTAGGTGGCCGCCAAGGATGAAGGGACCAATCTCCAGGTGACCAGTATCAGCAGCAGCAGCACCCAGAGCAACAGTAAATCTCAGGTGGAGATTCAGACTGCTGAGTTATATAGATAGATAGTCAGTCCTATGCATCCTCTGTACTCTCAGGTCCTTGGAGTCATGGTCTGAGTTATGATTTGTCTCTTGATATTTTGTATCATGCTGTGTATAATTACCCAAGAAGTAATTAACCGAGATGTAGACAGTTTATCTTGAATCTATGAAAGGAGTTTTATGGTTTCAATACCTTATTACAAAAAGTTTAAATTTCCCGTGATTTTTTTGTATTCCGCTGCTAATCGATTCGCTTCTGCTGAGTTTACCTCGAAGTTTATGTGTTTATCTTGGGTTTTGGAGATCAGAGCCCACACTAATAGTGGTCGTAGAGTGGCTGTTGATGGTACTCGATGCACTGCATGCAAGTGTGAATGACCTCCTAGTTGAACGGGAGAAGAAGCTTGTTATTGTAGATGGCATGTTGCTATTGAAGTAGCTACTCTTGAACACCTTGAATCTGGCTCAAGGTAGTTAATTGTTTTTGTTGTCCCTACTGAATAGACCACAACCTCCTGTACATGCCCTCCATGGAGAACACATCTCCTGGATGTGGAGGTGGTGAAGATGTCGATCTAGATGCTGCATAATGGTGCAGAATTTGGTGCAAACATCATTTCAGTATATAAGGCATGGTAGCCTCTTATTCTTCTTCTTTTTTATCCTTGGACTCAACTTACTCCCCCTCTAGTATAGCCTCCACATCTTATATAGGACGTCAAAGGTAGTGCACTCCCCATAGGTGTAAGATGGGGTCAGGAAGGGTCCTTCCCTTCATCTATTTGCTGATGGTGCAACATGCATACACCCTTCCCTGGTACTTGGTGATGAGGTGGGTGCACTCAAAGTTCTTTGAAATCAAGCATAGAAGATATCTTGAGTGTGATGTCCTTGGAGAGGTCAAGTCAAAGATGTAAGGCAAGTGGTGTAAGCAGTTTCCCAAAGTTATTTGGGGATTTTCTCTAGACTTGCCTCTTCACTGCCATCATGTGTTGAAGGAAGAATGACTCATGGTGATAGTTTCCTCTCCCAAGGTTCAAAATGACCATAGAACATAGAGATTCACATGTTGGACCTTCCCTTCCACTGAGTAGACCTAGAGAAGATGGTGTTTGTCAGGTAACGGTGCAAAATTTGGGTGAACGGGTGCTTGATGTCCATCATGGATGACTAGTTCCAGTTGATGATGAACCCCCTTAGGAAGGGTTTTCATTTGCCTCCAAGATAGGATAAAATAAAAAGAACTCAATGTAAAATGTTCTTCACACATGGTCCAACTATATATGGAATTGAATTGCATGGGGGTGAGGTAATGCTTGGTTTTGTACATCCTGAACTTGATCCATCCTTCCTCCAAACCTTCCCCATGCTCAAGGATGCAACAAACCTCCATTGTTGTGAGGGACTTGTAGATTATCTCCAGGTAGGTGGGCCAATCACCAAAGAACGAGTGATCAGTCACCATGCTTTGTCAGTGCAGACTCAACAAAGGTTGTCAGTGAAGTCGGCTTCAGTGAGAAATGCATGGTCCGCATACCAAGTGGGTATGAGGTCCCTCTTCACCAAAGTGGTGTACAACGTTTTTTGATTTTTGTCCATGAATGCAATCTTGGATGGATTCAACACCATCTAATTAGATGTGGATGTGGACAAGCCTTGATCTGGGATACCATTGTTGTAAAAAGAGGAAGAGAGATGAAGAAGGGAGCTCGATATAGATTCAAAAATGCCTAAATGCTCATGAAGTCTTTGATGGTTGTATGGCTCCTTTTAAATGAGAGGGGATTCTTTGGGTGTGATTTGGGATCACCCATAACCTCCCCTTTCATAGCTAAAGAGTTGTCTACCAGTGTTGTGTTGGCGCCAGTGACATTTTACGTCGGTGATACTGAATGATGTCACTATCCATGGACATTGGTGCCATCCGTTGATATCAATGGCTTTGGGTCATACGATGTACTGACCCGCAACTCCTTCTGTGTCGTTGGTACCGAGCTTTTGGTGGTACCGACTTGATAAAACTCATGTACAAATATATGCTAGTGACTGTTGGATGATCATGGTCATCACTATCAGTGCCACAGATCTAGTCTGTCTATGTCAGTGGCACTGAGCTAATATTAACCCTCCTCTGATGCCAATGTCAGTGTCATTGAGACAAGTCTCTATGATATCGATGCTAATTGTTATGTGGATTTAGCGATCTCTTTGAAAGAATGTCGATGCCATCAACACTATTGTCGGTGGTACTGAGCTTTGTCGATCATTCTTATTGTTGACTTGAGAGTTATACATTGCCCATATTTTTATAATGACTTAACCATTCCATTCCTATGTATCAAATATGGTTGTTCAAGATTGATTTCAGGCTTTAGGTACATGAAAAGGACAAAATTATACAAGCCCTAGCTTGTTCAAGTTCAAGTCAAAGCAATGCAAGTGTGTATTTTGGGAAATCACTTCAGATGACCTTAGATGATTTTTTTTATCACTTGTATTGATGATATGACTTGTAACTAAGATGAGAAAAAATTAGGGACGCTTAATTCCAGGGTTTAATCACTCAAATGTCAATTTAGAAAATTTGTCACAAGTTGTTTATCGGTTGAGTTTTCTGAAGATGACCTATCAGTCGCATTGCACACTCACAGAACTCGACCGACCGACTCATTGAGTAAAATTGATTTTAGCTCATCGGTCAAGTTTCCCAGAACAAACTCGACCTAGTGGATTGGTCAAGTTACCTTTATTAAAACTTGACTGAATGTACTGTACGAAAAATGTAGAAAAAGTGATTATAACCATTAGTGAGTTGTTTTGGGCGAGAATAGATCTTTTGAAACTTGGAAAACAACTATATTTCGACCTTAAGTGATCCCACACTCAAGGGAACACCCCCAGCTATAAATAGGACCCCTTAGAGTTCATTCCAAATTTTCTCATTCATGCTATTCTAAGTCCTTGCTATAGTTGAGTGTGTTGCAACTCCTTGAGACCCTTTTTCTCTCTAGTTTACACTTCATTTCTTGATTATGAGTGAGATAGGCCAGTTGTAAGAGATCTACTTCTTTGTTCTTATAAAGATCTCATTCCATTCCATCATCCCTACCCCTTTCCTCCATGAAGCAAAGGTGAAGCAAGCTACTCTGAGTGAAGGTGGAGTTGTTGTTGTTCTTCTTCAAGGTGGAAGAAGAGGTGAATATCTTCTCCAGGTGAAGGAGAAGGCAAAGGATGAAGATCCAAGAAGAGTGGGTAATCCCTTAAAGGTTGAAGACTTGTATAAGAGTAGGTAAGTCTTTGAAAGAAGGAGGAAGACTCTTGCAAAGTGGGCAAGTCCTTGGTAAGGTGGAAGACTCTTTGTATTTGGATAGGTAAGTCCTTTGGTGGTCTTGTGGTGTAACTCTTATTGGTGAATATATAGATAAAAACACTTGCAAAGTCCTAGAGGTTGACCTCTCTAGGTAGTGGACTGAATCTCTCCTAGTTTGGAGAGTGGAACCACTCTAAACGACCTTGTCCAATGCTTGTTACATTTTCTCTCATCCTTGCTATGCTTGTTAGTTAGGACTTCGAATTGCACTTAAGGTATTGGTTTTGATTGATATAAATTGGAGGTCTAATCTATCTTGTGAGAATTTTTGAAGCTCTATTCACCCCTCTAGAGCCCTAGATCCAACAAGTGGTATCAAAGCCAAGGATCTTTTCCAACAATCTCCCACGAGACAAGAAGATGAGCGAAAACCTACTTGGTTCTCTCAACCTAGAAGGAGGCTTCTCCATGCGTCCTCCGGTCTTTGATGACACCAAATTCCACTATTAGAAGAGGCACATGTAATTATACATTCAAGACATGAACTTTGACATGTGGAAGGTGAGGGTCACACCATACAAGGAGCCAACTAGAGCTGTTGAAACATAGAGTGAAGCTGCACTCAAAGAAGCCCAACTCAATGCCAAAGCCATAAGCATCCTTTATGCAACCCTTACCCCAATGGATTTCAATTAGATCTCATCTTGGGACACCACCTATGAGTTTTGAGACAAATTGTGCATCATTTATGAGGGCACAAAGAAAGTCAAGTAGGCTAAGATCTACATGCTGAACAACCTTCTAGAGAACTTCAAGATGGCGAAGAAAGAAGGGATTATAGAGATGTACTCAAGACTCAATGTCATCATCAATGGGTTGGCTGCTTTGGGCAACACTTTGGATAGAGGTGTTATCAACTCCATGATCTTGAGGACTCTACAAAAGAGATGGGAGTCAAAGGTGACCTCCATTGAATAAGTGAGGAGCCTTGGTGACATCCCAACTAAAGAGCTCATTGGAAACCTCCAAGCCCATGAGCCAAGGTTTGACAAGCAAGAAGAAGAATGTGATGACTTGACAGCCAAATCACCACTAGTAATTATGTAGAATAACCATTAACAAAGGATTAATGAAAATCACTAAAAATTAAAACTATTTTGCAAAGAGATCCATTGCCAGGAAACTCTTAAAGAAATAACCAAGGCAATATATACATCATGGTTCACATTGTACATACATTGTTCCATCTTATCTTGAGGATATCATAAACCAGTTGCTTTTCCCAAACATATACAAAGCATCATAAAACCTCAAGGCATACAAGTCAAAATCTTATATCATTTATAAAACCATTACATACTAACTCCCAAGGACCTGAGAGTACAAAGATGACACATAGGATTTCTATCTACAAGACATGACAACCAACACACTCAACCTGAGTTGTTAGTGTTGTCCCTATTGCTATTCTCCTCCCTCTACAGTATGATCTCTACCTCCTCATCCACGTCCACCTAAAAATGTTGGGACCAACGGGGTGAGACAATTATCCCAATGAGAGATATAACTCTCTGCCAACAATATTATTATCACATGTAAATAGTATAAAACTAAGCAGAGGATCTTTTATGTAAATAAGCATGTTTAATCATTGTTTAATTGTAGTGCAAAGCAATAGCATTGTTAAAATAGTTCAACTACTCATAATAGAGCTATAGATCATCTATTTAATTTATAAGGAATATGAAGAACATGTATAACATCTATCAACTAATATGTATAAAAGTAGTGTAACATCAACCAATGTTTTCACATTCAATCTTTAAGCAGATACGCTACATGGCTGATTACACATTTACAATCACACTTATGCCCAAAGGAGATGAGGTATACCGATAATGCTCCAACCGACCACGACCACATAAAGCATCAATATCATATAAAGTTAATGGAAGAGTCAGAAGGAAAGACCTCACCCGTATCGGTCGGTACGAGGCCACGGTAGTGAAATCATGTTAAACTGCAACTAGCTTTCTGGGGTATAGCAGCATCTTTGCTAAAGAGCTACAACCATATCATGCACTCTCTTCGGGGAGATCACATATCAATCCCCGGTACATTCATCAGGGCGATCACTCGGAAACCCTGGTATTCATCAGGAAATCACATAGAGATCCCTATCTGGACGTAAGGATATGTTCATCCTTCACCCCCCACATATTCAAAATATGCACTCTGAGTTAAACTCGTTACACCATTCAACAAATTCTGACACCGAATGGATCTATGGCCTGGGAAACTACATGATAAGGTTCCACTTCATTAATTAGGTATATTACAATATCTTTTAGCGTCAATCAATTTACAAGCAAGAATTATAATAGATGCTACAAAGAAAGGTGTAATACATTTATCAAGTAATTTCATAATCTTTGGAACACATTGAATGCATACCACTCGGGATCTCAGTCCCTTATCACATTACTGGGAATTATATCCCTTAACCTTATCATCATCATGATTGCTAGATCTGGGTATTCAAACCCTTAGTTCATCACTGAACATTATTACCTCTTATCAGGTAACTATTACCACTAGGTCCTCAGACCCAGGTATACATAATACTTGTTATACAAGTATTTCACATGGCTCACATGGCCCATTCAATCTGTATCAAATGAAACATCATAGTTCATACCTGGCTATGATCATCATCTCATGATACCCACATGGTTAGTATTTCATGATAAAAGCAACCTCAAGTACATATCATCACCTTGCAGTACAAGAGAATACAACCTTCCCATTATTAAGGTTAGGGTTTCCCTTTTCACTGATTAGGTTTAGGGTTTCCCTCTTTAGCTGATTAGGGATTCAAGTTGATATTGTCAAGAATCAAAACCCTAATGCATAGCTCTACACATATAGGGGTATCATTATATTCATATTGAATGATTATCACACAAGGTATGCGTTTCCCTCTCATCCTCACCAGGATAATGATTACATCATACTTTATTAAATTGGCTCAATCTTTTTCTCAAGGTACATTGGCCTACATTATCAAAATGCATTGAACTCTATACATCTTAATGTATAATTTGACATAACACACTTCATGTGTTACTCAATCAAGTATATTGGATTGAGGTGCTTCCAACATATCGGGCATGAGATGTGTGCTCACTTCCATATCGCCCAAGAGGTGTGTGCTTGGTCCCATATCAGATAAGAGGTGTGTGTATGCTTACCATATTGGGTAAAAGGTGTGTGTATGATTACCATATTTCCCAAGAGGTGTATGTATGCTTACCATATCGGGTAAGAGGTGTATGTATGCTTACCATATCACCCAAGAGGTGTATGTTCATCACCATATCGTGCATGAGGTGTATTCTTGATCACCATATCGTGCATGAGGTGTATCCTTGATCACCATATCGTGCATGAGGTGTATGCTTGATCACCATATCATGCATGAGGTGCATCCTTGATCACCATATCGTGAATGAGGCATATCCTTGATCACCATATCGTGCATGAGGTGTATCCTTGATCACCATATCGTGCATGAGGTGTATGTGTGTGTCACTCATATCGGGTTGCTTAAAATTAGGGTTAGCATATCAGGTTAGACCCTTATGCTCATACCTCTTCAAATCTTCATGGTGTCGACCTACCCTTCACCATGTGTTAAGTCAAAGCCTTGACAACTGGTTACTCTCAACCAAAACCAAGTGTACAAACTGATAGGGGTGTGGGGTTCCAAGGTATATTGGGTTTCATATCATCATATTGGTTCATCATCATATCAGTTTGTGTCATGATAATGTCATCATCTTCAAACTCTAGAATTTTATCCTTACTATCCTAGTTCGTGGAAAGCAGGTCAATGCAACTATTAGAACTCATGGATTCATCAATTATACTAGAAAACTCGAAATTGAAAGTAGATCATCAAGTATGGAAAGATTGAGGGTGAATAATAACATGATTGGGTTCAAGTTATATAACCCGCCTCAAGAACAACTTCAAAGCTCCAAGCTCCAAAGATTCACGTTCCCAAGGTTGAAGATGAACTTAGCACAAATCCAAGATCCATTCACAACTCCTCTACATACAAGGAATCACCATAGTTAAGAACTTGGTGAAGAAGAAAAGAAAGAAAGAATCACAACCCGAGATCATGCTTTATCCAAGGTTGAAGGTGACCATGGCTTCAACTTAAGCTTAATGGCTTGAGCTCCTCCTTGATACTTACTACTATGCATGATATCTAAGAGAAATGGAGTGATAAGGTTTGAAATGATTCACTAGTAGGTGAAAGGAGTGGTATATATAATTGAGGCTCATGAGAGAGTGTATAAAAGGTGTCATCACCTTATACTACTAGGTGCCACGTGTCCATGTATGGTTGAAACATGTCCATGCACACATATTTATATTGACATGCAAAACTCTTGAGGATAATCTAGGGATAAGATTTCGGCCATTAGTTATCTTGTTCAGCAAGATATTTCAACTCAACATCACTTTATTCACAAACCGATACACGTTTTCTAAGGAAAGTTGTAAATCGATATCCATCACCTCCTTGAGGTGCTTAACCCATCATGGAAAAGGCTAAGAGTTGACAAAACGATATGGGACTTGATCTATGGCTCCTTGGATGACATGTACTCCCATATAATCTCTACAACTCGATACAACCCAATACAACTCAATTAGGGTTTCAAATACACAACTCTTCTTGGTCTTTTCATCACCAAGAATGCTACCACCCAAATATGATTCAAACATGGTGCCTCATTATTTCTCTCTCCTATAGATGATGCTAAGAGAGTAGGGACATTCTACAGGTGGTAATTTTCATATCAACCCTATATTTGGGTAAAATGTAACTTGCACCAAAACTGGTACACAAGGCATAAGCATTATTCAAACAAGTTCTAACGTGGAACTTAGGCTTTCCACAAGACACTCCTTAGCATAATTCTCTATCTTATGATGTTAAAGCACTTGAATCATGTTTAAAATGTGACATATTGTAATATAACCCCTCGTCTTGGGTAAATTTCAATTTACACCCAAACTATCATGTAATGCACAAATAGTTTGCAAATAAGCTCAAACTTGAAAATTAAACTCAAGGAGAGTATTAATTACTTTTAAAAAGATTAAAAAAAGTTTATGAATAACTTACTTAAGCAAAACTTCTAGGTTTATGGAATAAACCAGGTCATGGATGTTACAAAGAAGCCAAGCAAGAAGAGAAGGAAGCCAAGAAGATCAAAGATAGTGCTTTCAAAGCACAAGTGGAGGCCGTTATCCTTCAAAAACAACTTGCATGATGGACTTCTCCTTCCTCCTATAGTGCAAATGATGTCCCCAGTGAGCATGAAGTCAACTACATCAAGGGAAAAAACTTCAAGGGAAAGCAAGCCTCCTCCTCTACTCCTAGATGCTACAAGTGTCAATAAAAGGGGTACTGCAAGAGTGAATGTCCCAAGTCAAGAAGTCACACAACAAGGGAAACTAAAAGAAGGAATAAGAGTACAGGAAAGAGAAAAAGTACAAGAGAAAGGACAAGAAGGATAAGAGATGAAAGAATGTATCTCATACAGCTTGGAAAGCTTCATCCTCAAGTACCTCAAGCTCCAAAGAATATGGAGAGTGCCACCTTTCTGTCATGGCCTCTACTAGTGAAGAAATTGGTGAGGTAAGTGAGGTAAGTGAGGTAAGCTTGGATGAGTTATCTAAGGAAGCTATTATTAACATGCTTGTTTCTACCCATTCTTCTTTTTCTAAATGTAAATCTAAAAGAAAATGGTTAGGAAAAAATATTGATGATTTGTATGCTAAACTTGAAATTATTGAGCTTAATGAGAAAACTCATCTTGAGAACATTGATAAATTGTAAGGTTAATATCTTGATCTTGAGCTCCAATACAATGGAGTTGAAGTAGAGAATGGTATCTATCTTAAGAACATTGAAACTCTTAAGGAAGATAACCAAAAATGCCTAAAGGAGCTTAAAACTCTTAAAACTAAAAATGTTGAATTTAAGCTTCTTTATGATGTTTGTAGGGATGAGAGAGATGTTTATCTTAAGGAAATTCAAGTGCCTAAATCTGAAAATTCTACATTTCTTGGTCAAGTTAATGATTTATCTTCTAGACCTATCTTGCCTAGTAATGATATTGCTTCTATTTCTCTTGAGAATGATTCTTATTCGACCAAAGCCCTCTGTCTTGAGGCCGACCTTGTTCATGCTAGAGATGATATTGCTAGTTTGTCTTCTACTATCATATCTCTGAATGATGATAATCATAGATTAAGGGCCTCTCTATAGAAATTCCCCAAAGGGAAAAACTCCCTAAATGAAATCCTTGAGCATTCTACCAAACAAAGTGGTACTAGTGCTTTAGTATTTGTAGGGGGAGCACCAAAAGGCAAGAGAAAAACCAAAGGTAAGAAAAGAGCAAGGAGACATCTTTCTTTATAGGAGAGTCTTTCAGAACTAAGAATCCTATGGTTTGTTCTTATTGCAAGTGTGATGATCATTACTCTAATTATTGTCCTTATAAGCCTAAGGGGAACAAACCAAAGATTAAATGGATCCCCAAGCTAACTCTGGATCCCAAAGTTTGAGTTGGGAACTGACACTCTCCTTTCTTGTAGGAAAAAGGAAGATGGATTGTTGATAGTGGCTACACTAAGCATATGACATGTGATATAATCCATTTCAACAACTTCATTAAAAAGAAAGGAGGTTTGGTCACCTTTGGGGAAAACAAAAAAGGTAAAGTCAAAGGTGAGGGTGATGTAGGTGAATCCTTGTGTATCAAGAATGTTCTCTTTCTGGATGGCCTACATCACAACTTAATTTGTGTTAGTTAATTATGTGACATTGGTTACCTTGTGTTATTTACTTCCTTTGAATGCTTGATTCTATATTCCCTCACCTACCAAGTTATATATAGGGAACTAGAAGTTGTAATCTTTATGTTATTATTCTTAAATCTATTAAGCCTATTACTGGTAGATGCCTAGTAGTCAACTTGAATGATATTTCTCTTTGGCATCGTTGACTTGGTCATGTAAATATACATCAGTTGAAGAAGTTGAGAAAGAAGGACTTGGTCAAGGGACTTCCCAAATTGGATTTTGAAAAGGATGAGGAATGCCAACCTTGTACCCAAGGAAAGCAAACCAAGTCCTCCTTTAAATCCAAAGGATTCCTTAGTACCAAGAGAGCTCTTGAACTTCTTCACATTGATCTATTTAGACCAATAAGAACTCAGTCGCTTCGTGGTTACAAGTATTCGCTTGTTATTATCGATGATTTCTCTAGATAAAGTTGGATCTTCTTTCTCATTTCTAAGAGTGATACACTTGATGTTTTCTCAAGCTTTTGTAAATGAGTTGAGAATGAAGCCTCTTGCCGCATAGTTTCCATCTGTAGTGATCATGGGGGAGAATTTGAAAATGGTCTTTTCGAACGTTTTTCAAGAATATAGTCATGCACATAACTTTTCTTCACTTCGAACACCTCAACAAAATGGGGTTGTAGACAAGAAGAATAGGTCTTTATAGGAGATTGTTAGGACCATGATTCTAGAGTTTGACAATCCAAAGAAGTTTTGGGGTGAAGATGTCAGTACCTCATATTTTGTGCAAAATTGGGTTCTTATACATCCTTCTTTGAAGAAAACCCCCTATGAGCTATGGCGTGGTAGGAAGCCTTCTATTGAATATTTTCATAATTTTGAATGTCCTTGTTTTATTTTTAATACAAAAGATTCTCTCAACAACTTTGATCGAAAATATTATAAGGCTTTCTTTCTTGGATATAACACTACTAGCAAGACTTATAGAGTATTTAATGTTGATCTTGCTAAAGTAGAAGAATCCATAAATGTTAATTTTAGTGAGACTAACCCCTCTATTCCCAAAGATATTGTTCCAAATGATGATGTTGCAGGTGAAGTAATTCCTATTCTAAAAGAGCAAAACATCACCCAAAAGGGAAAAGAGGTTGCCACTCAATAATAAGAGAAAATTGTAGATAAGAAGGATCCAACTCCCCGGTTTGCAAAGAACCATCCAAAAGAGTTGATTCTTTTAAAAGAGTGAAGACGCAAGCTGCATTCAACAAAGAACAAGCCAACAACACAACTCAAGCCAAACAACGTCAGGGAAGCTCTTGGGGATGATGAGTGGATCCTAGCTATACAAGAAGAGTTGGAGCAATTTGAAAAGAACAAAGTATGGACCCTAGTGCCTAGACCAAGTGATACAAAGATCATTGTCACCAAATGGGTCTACCGCAACAAGCTTGATGAAAGCGACAAAGTGGTAAGGAATAAAGAAAGGTTAGTGGCTCAAGGCTACAATCAACAAGATAGATTTTGATGAAACATATGTACATGTAGCTAGGCTTGAGTCCATTCATATGTTACTTGCCTTTTCTAGTTATAAAAACTTTCTTCTATATCAAATGGATGTTAAAAGTGTATTTTGAATGGTACAATTAAGGAGGAAGTGTATGTTGCACAACCTCCAGGCTTTAAACATGATTGTTTACCTAAAAATGTTTATTTGTTGCAAAAAGCTCTCTATTAACTCAAACAAGCACCTAGAGCTTGCTACGAGAAATTAAAGAACTTTTTGTTAGATCATGGGTATATCATGGACAAAGTGGATTATACCTTATTTCTAAAGCACACTTCTAACAATTTTCTTATCATTCAAATATATTTTGATGATATCAATTTTGGCAGAACTAACCTTAATCTTTGCAAAGAATTGAGAGATCTTATACAAAGTGAATTTGAGATGAGTATGATGGGTAAGCTCACATTCTTCCTCAAATTTCAAATCAAGCAAACAAAAGATGAGAACTTCATCAACCAAGGAAAGTACATGAGTGAGTTACTTAAGTTCTTAGGGATGGAGAACACCAAGCCGATGGACACACCCATGTCAAACACCACCAAACTTAACAAAGATGAAGAAGGTGAGAAGGTAGATGATAAGCTCTATAGAGGTATGATTGGAAGTTTACTTTAATTAACTACCTCTAGACCTGATATAATGTTTAGTGTTGTCTGCTCAATTTCAATCAAACCCTAAGAAATCACATCTTATAACTATTAAGAGGATTTTAAGGTACTTAGACAAAACTCAAAATTTTTGACTATTGTATCCCAAGTCAAGGGACTTTACTCTGACTGCTTATAATGATGCAGATTATGTAGGGTGCTTGATTGATAGAAAGTGGCACTTGCTTTCTCCTAGGACCATGTTTGGTGTCTTGATTCTCCAAGAAATAGATCACAGTGGCATTATCAACCATCGAGGATGAATACATTACAATCGGGAGTTGTTGTGCCCAGGTTCTATTGATGAAGCAAATGCTCCAAGACTTTATTATTCATTTTGATAATTCTCCTATCTTTTGTGATTCTAATAGTACAATTAACTTATCATATAATCCTATCTTACATAGTAGATATAAGCATATAGAGGTTCGCCATCATTTTCTTCATGATCACATTGCCAAAAAGGATATCTAAATCACACATGTGGAAATGAAAAATTAGTTGGCAGACATTTTCACAAAGCCTCTAGCTAGAGAGCAATTTAACTTTATTAGATCTAAACTACTCATAACTTCTTTGAATGACTAACTTGTTTTCATCTATCCTATGTACTTTGCCTATGCTTTGATCACCATTGCTTGCTAATATGCTAAAATTCAGGCTTTCATGTTCTTTTTGCCTTATTTTTCTCTTTTTTGGGTATTTTTTGCAAACGCTTGTTTTATCGCAAAATAGTACCCAATGATGAGTGATATGTGTCTATGTATGTTTAGAATACATAATGTACTTGAAAAATAAATTTAATTAGTAGTCTAATGGCTATAAATTGGGATTTCTAATTTTAGGCCAGGTTGACCATCGGTCGAGTTGCCAACTCGACCGATCAGAGGCCGAAAGGTTTTTCAAAAGTGCCTATCGATCGAGTTTTTGAGTCATATAACTCAACTGATGGCCGGGCTGGAGCAAACTTAAGATAGGTTCGGCCGACTATTCTCCCTCTCAACTAGAGAAAAGTCGACCGATCCAACCCCCATCTCCCTTAAGCTCTCAACCCTAAGCCCGACCTTCCTCTCCCTACCCCTAGTTTGACCTAGCTCAACCTCCCTTGACACCCCCTGCTAACTATGGTCTGTGGATGAGTTTTGGTGGTGGTTCTTTAGCTTTTTCTCTCTCCTTCCTCAGCTTTTCGTCTCTATGGCATCCAATAGGATGAAGAGGGCCTCCCTTGCTAATGCACCTTCATCTTCATCCAACTATCGCTTGATTCCATTTGATGACACCTTCTTTGTCTCAAATGAGGCTCTAAATAGGTATAAGGAGCTCCTTCCTAGGAACCCTTCCCCTTTTCGTACCCTATTTGAGCCTAGACCATGAAGACAATAGGTCATATATCTAGTAGCAGAGTTTCTTTATGATCACCATCTCTCTGCCTTAGGTGTTGAATGCGCGTGCTATAACAATTCCATCACAAGTACCAAAGCCATTCATGAATTCTACACAATTTTACATTGGAAATATGACACCCTCGTACCCCCACCTAATACTCAAGTAGTCCTTGTAACATCCTAGGATTTGAGGCCTCAAATAACATGATCTTAAAAGGAATTATTGGACTACCCATATCACCAAGGTGCACCTCCTTTTCCGGGAGCCCATCTCTAAAGAACTCCATAGTTAAGCGTGCTCATCTTGGAGTAGTACTAGGATGGGTGACTAGTCGGAAAGTTGATCCTGGCTTGCGCGTCAGTGTTGAATATGATAGCCGGGAAGAAACTTCAAGCCTCCGAGGATAACCCTAAACATCTTCTTTTCATCTTCTTTGTAGAGTACTTTGACTTAGTTGAGTCTGAGGGTTTCTACAAGCTATATGATCTTACTCTCCCTAATATTCATAAGTTCTTGATGAAGCCTCAATTACCATATAGGAAGAAGTGAACCATTCCCTCCTCTGCCTTGGACCTCAAGAGACGCATCCTTGCCCTAGTCGTTAACTAAAATATTCATCCAAAGAAGAATCAGACGGAGATTGTAGAAAACACTATGCTAATCATGTATTGTCTCTTAAAGAACATCAGAGTCAGGTGGGAAAGATATGTTCTCCATCATATGATCTTCTTTGACTTAGGAAAGAACACCCATGTCACCCACCCACGCTACCAAACCTTGATCTGTGGTCTATTCCAGCTTGCCACTAGCAAATATCTTTTCCATGACCTTCACTACAAACCTGCCCAGAAAAGAGTTTGCATTAGTGAGACCACTATTCAGAAGTCTATGCCTATCCTATCCTCTACCACCCCTGGTGCCTCTACCTCTACCTCTACCTATACCCGAGCACATCCACCACCTCAGCCTACCCTACCTACCCATACCTCATTCCATGTATCAAATGAAACCCTTATGGACTACAAGATGCATCAACAGACATACAACCTTCAAGTTTAGGAGCACCTGCATCAGGATTTATGTTCCATCATGTCCAACATGAATATGTCCTATGCACACCCCTACCCTTCCTACCAGACCTACGTAAGCGGTGACTATGCATCCTATACATATGGTCACTTTTACCCTACCCCTCCACCTACACCTTCCACTGCTGCACCCTCTAGTGCTGGTGGATCTACTCCTGGTATGCTGCCTCTGACAGTTGGCCACTTGGCCAATCTACTTTCTAGCCCCGGTAGTTTAGCTCCTTCCTTCCCATAGGCCAATGAGCTCCTTACCCTTGGTATGTCTTGGGATGAGAAGAATGCACGTTGGCCCAGTCATGGTTTCGGTCCCTTTACTGATGAAGAGATGCCAGACTAGGAAGATGAGGAGGTTGCCGATGAGGATGATGGTGATGCTTCTGATGATGGATCTGATGGCTTTTCTGGTGACTCTAGCGATGAAGGTGATGCTGCTACACCTTTAGGTGAAGATGACGACTATGATCTGAAGCCTCTGATGATGTTGTGGATTATGTAGACATAAATGACCTAGATGTTTAGTTCTTATAGGTTTTAGTCAAGATGATGATCATATCTATCTTTGTAGGCTATAATGTATTACAAACATTTGAGCACATTTTCTGACCTGTACTATTTTATCATCTAGCTTTCATCATTTTGTCTTGTAGTTATTTTCTGAGAACATGCTTTATGGGTTTTAAGCTTAATCCTTTGTACACTTACTCTTTGATTTACTATATCTCATGAGTTGGTGCCATGGTTACGATATTTTGATTATGACTTAGCTTGTTTATTTCTCTCATCTCTATTTGGTGTATGATTTGAGATCACATGTTGTAGATGTATGCTTTGACTGTTCTTGGAGAAGACCAATTTTTGTGCTCTTCTACCCTACTTCCTTTTTTATAATGTCAAAAGGGGGAGAGAAGTTCAATGTGTTGAAGCTCAACCATATTGTTTTATTGCCTATGTGATCCTTTTCTTGTTTATTATATGCTTTATCATGTGGCTTGCTAAAGGACCATATAGTATATATGTCATGTTGCTTTGTGTAGATAGACTAACTATGTAGGTTAAAGTAAGCATAGATTGAGAGGAAGCAATTCACATTGTTCAAATCCTGAATCCCCTTGCAATTCACAAGGCAAAGGTATAACTTAAATATCCTTTTCAATATGATTGAGAAATGGTTTCTCATTGTCAAAAAGGGGGAGAATGTTGACTTGATATTTATACATTGCCCATATTTTGATAATTACTTATCCATTCCATTCCTATGTATCTAATATGGTTGTTCAAGATTGATTTCAGGCATTAGATACATGAAAAGGATCAAATTATACAAGCCCTAGCTTGTTCAAGTTCAAGTCAAAAGCAATGCAAATGTGCATTTTGGGAAATCACTTCAAATGACCTTAGATGATTTTTGTAATCACTTGTATTGAAGATATGACTTGTAACTAAGATGAGAATAAACTAGGGACATTTAATTCCAAGGTTTAATCACTAGAATGTCTATTTAGAAAATTTGTCACAGGTTGTTTATCAGTCGAGTTGGAAATTCGACTAATCTAGTGATGGATTTTTTGAAGATGACCCATCGATCAAGTTGCACACTCATAGAACTTGATTGACCAACTCACTGAGAAAAACTAATTTTAGCTCATCAGTCAAGTTTTCCAGAATAAACTTGACCGATAGTTTGAAAATTGGGTTTTTCATTTAGTGTATCAGTTGAGTTACCTTCATTGAAACTCGACCGAATGTGTTGTACGAAAAATGCAGAAAAATATAACCATTGGTGAGTTGTTTTGGGAGAGAATAGATCCGTTGCAACTTAGAAAACGACTATATTTTGACCTTAAGTGATCTCACACTCAAGGGAACACCCCCATCTATAAATAGAACCCCTTGGAGTTCATTCCAAGTTTGCTCATTCATGCTATTCTAAGTCCTTGCTATAGTTGAGTGTGTTTCACCTCCTTGAGCCCCTTTCTCTCTCTAGTTTACAATTCATTTCATGATTATGAGTGAGATATGTGAGTTGAAAGAGAGATACTTCCTTGTGCTTGTAAAACTCTCATTCCATTCCATCTTCCCTATCCCTTTCCTTAATGAAGCAAAGGTGAAGCATGCTACTCTGAGTGAAGGTGGAGCTATTGTTATTCTTCTTCAACGTTGAAGAAGAGGTGAAGATATTCTCCAGGTGAAAGAGAAGGCAAAGGCTAAAGATCCAAGAAGAGTGGGTAATCCTTTGAAGGCTAAAGACTTGTGCAAGAGTAGGTAAGTCCTTGGAAGAAGGAAGAATACTTTTGCAAAGTGGGTAAGTCCTTGGTAAGGTGGAAAAATCTTTGTATTTGGATAGGTAGGTCCTTTGGTGGTCTTGTGGTGTAACTCTTATTGGTGAATATATCAAAAAAAGCATTTGCAAAGTCCTAGAGGTTGACCTCTCTAGGTAGTCGACTAACTCTCTCTTAGTTTGGAGAGTGGAACCACTCTAAACGACTTTCTCAAGTGCTTGTTCCATTTTCTCTCATCTTTTCTATGGTTGTTAGTTAGGACTTCAAATTGCACTTAGCTATTGGTTTTGATTGATATAATTTTAAGGTCTAACCTATCTTGTGATAATATTTGAATCTCTATTCACCCCCCTCTAGAGCCCTAGATATTCTAATCTGAATTGGTAGATACCACAAAGTATCCTATCGGTGCATCGATGAGAACTTTTCTATATCTATGTTGGCTTTTTTCAAACTCTTTCGGTTGTAACAAAAATATTTTCGATACTATCAACTTTCGGCACACTCAATCTATCAAGGATTTCATGCCACATACCCACCTATTGGTGGTACTAAAATTTCTTGAATTCCCTACTGAAAAGTTTTGGTAGGTCAGTGCCATCAATCCTATTGTCAGTGGTACTGAGATGTCTCTGCCTAAACACCACACAAAAGAATCAAAGAACCTTTTATACATCAATTTAAACTATAAAACTACATATCTAAAATGTAACTAATGTAAAGTCCTAAACAAAATATAAATGATATAAATAGAAAAGAATGTCCCCCCAAAGTGCCCTTGTTCAATTTCCTAGGCTCAATAATCATTTTAACTCTAACTGATCAAGTAAGCTCATGTGATTCAACTCCTCCTTCTCATTGACCACATCTCCTCCAGAATAATGATTGAGGCATTTCCTGTTAGTTAAGAAAGTCTTGGTGTCATCACTTATCTCTATGGTTCCATGAGGGAAAATCTTGAGCACCACATAGGGTCCACTTTGTTGGGACCTTAACTTCCCTAGGTGCAATTTTTCTCTAGAGTTAAAAAACAATACCCACTTTCCCAGTAAGAAAACCCTATGAAAAATGTAGTGTTGGATCTTATATTATATCCTTATAAATTCTTGTATTTTCATAGGCATCTAGCCTAATCTCATCCAATTCATTTAATTCTAATCTGCGCTTCCTCCCTACACTAGATAGTTCAAAATTCAGCTTCCTCAAGGCCCATTTGGCTTCGTGTTCTAGTTCTATGAGAAAATGACATCCTCACCTATAAACTAACCTATAAGGGATCGTGCCTATGGGTACCTTAAAAGTTGTTCTATAAGCCCATGGAGCATCATTCAATTGCATGCTCCAATTTGTCATATTGCTTGAAAATATATTTTCTAGGACCATCGTTATTTCCCTATTTGATACCTCAACTTGGAATTGGGTGTGGGGTTGGTATGGGTTCCAAATCTATGATTTACTCCATATTTACTCAATAATGATCCAAATTTTCTATTTTTGAAGTGAGAACCTCCATCACTTATGGTCACTGTGGGTACCTTGAACCTACTAAAATTATAACCCTACACAAAATGTCATACAATTTTGTGCGCCATTAGTGTGGGATGGAATTGCTTCCACCCATTTTGACACATACTCAACTGCAAGAAAAATGTAAAGATTAGAATTAGAATAAACAAAGGGTCCCATAAAATCAATGACCAAAAGATCAAAAAACTCTACTTCCTAAAATGTATTAAGGGGCATTTCATGTCATCTAATGATGTTGCATGACCATTGACATGTTTTACACCTCTGTACAAAATCACAAGCATCCTTTAACAAAGACGACCATGAAAATACACTCTTTAAAACCTTAACCTCCATCCTTGAGCTTGCATGGTGTCCTCCTGTGGGTAAGGAGTTACAATGAGAAACTATGCTCTCAAACTCGCACTCGAGAGCAAACTTTCAAAATATGCTTTCTCCATACTTTTTAAGAAAGATAGATCGTCCCACACATAGAACCTCCATGAATGAAAAAAATCTTCTTCTCCTAATATCTCCGGGCTTCTGGTAATTTTTCACATGCCAAATAGTTCACTATGTTTGAAAAGTAGGGATCTTTATATTTCATAGAAAAAAGTTTCTCATCGAGAAAATCCAAAACAATTGGTATATCTATCCCCGACTCATTCACCCTCTCTAACCAAGACAAATGATCTGCTACTACATTATGCACTCCATCCGTATCTTTAATTTCTATATCAAAGTCATATAGTAACAAAATCCATCTAATTAATCTCAGCTTGCATTCTTCTTCGACAAAAGGTACTTAATAGATGCATGGTCAGTCCCCACAATTCATCTTTCCTCCTATTTAATATTGTCTAAATTTATAGAGGACAAAGACAACTACTTAAAGTTCATTCTTTGTGGTGGAATAATTAACTTGAGCATCATTAAGGGCTCTATACACATAGTATATGAAAGAAAGAGAAGATCTTTGCATTGTCTCCAAACAAATCCTACCTCATAGTCTGATGTGCCATACATCAATTTAAAAGGTTGGTTCCAATCTAGATCCACCACCACAGGTGCAACGATCAATTTCTAGTTCAATACCTCAAATTCCTTCAAGCAAAAATCATCAAAATTAAATTTCACATATTTTTCTAGAAACTCAAAAAGTGGTTTGGCCATTTTTGAAAATTTTTTAATGAATCAACGATAAAAGTCAGCATGCCCTAAGAAACTCCTAACTCCTTTCACTAAAGATGGTGGATGTACATTAGAGGTCACTTCTATTTTTTCCAACTTTACTTCCATCCCTTTGTTGGACACCTTCTATTGCAACACAATCCCTTCACCCACCATCATATGGCATTTCTCCTAGTTCAGAACAAGATTGCTATCCTCACATATTTGTAAGTCTCTATCAATACTAGCAAGGTAATCGTCAAATGA
Source organism: Alisma plantago-aquatica (assembly GCA_963693085.1). NCBI lineage: Eukaryota > Viridiplantae > Streptophyta > Magnoliopsida > Alismatales > Alismataceae > Alisma > Alisma plantago-aquatica. Next base: position 545,657,346 of record OY856410.1, on the reverse strand, counting down.
CTCTCCATATACCAAAAAATCCCCTATAAAATTTCAAAAATCTCTCTACCATATCCAAAAAAGTAGCGAGCATACACCTTTGAGACGTCGCTAGACCACTACAAAGACTGAATGATATATAAAGGTACGCCAAAAGTTCTCTAGGGAAAAGTGAAGGTACACTTATCTTGATCATGTGTGTCAATAGAAATCCAATTATAACTGGATTTTAACCGTATAAAAAGCAAAAGTGTGAGTGGCCAGCAAGTCTCTCAAGGATTTGATCAATAAATGGGAGCAAAAAATGATCTTTCAAAGTGGCGGTATTCAACTGGAAATAATCAATTCAAACTCGCCACCTGGTCACTAATCAAGTAGAAGCTAGCTCACTCGCTGAATTTGTAGTGACCGTGATTCCTCCCTTTTATGAACTACCTAAGTTGGGATAACCCATTTAGAATCTAAAATATCATATATTATACCTGCCGATAGAATATTTACTACCTTTTTCTTCACCACCTTTGTTATGATAGGATTTAGATGTAGATGAGGTTGTACTATATTTTTTACTCCTTCAATACTATTATTTTGTAGAAATAAACTAGGGGAAATCCACTTCATCAGTAACGGACCACCCAAATGCCGCCAGATGATTCTTTAGAATGATGAGTAGTTGTTCCTCCTTTAAAATTAGTGATGCAAAAAATTATCACTGGAAAAATTTTATACACTTCCCAGAATGTGTACTTCAGGTGAGGTGGTAGTGAGTTCAATTCTAGCTCAGGAGGGCATTACAAAGATGGGACTAATGGTGGAGGTGGTGTTCCTAGATCTTCATAGTGCTTTGAATAGAAGCACAAAAATGTCTTTAGAAATAAGGCACACTCCTCATGTGAATGGTAGTGTGCACAGTCATCCACCAAATTCATTAGACAAGCTTATAATGGTAGCTAAGGGTATGCATGTGTGATGGCAGAAGAGACCACATATGTAGTTGTCATGTGGTACACTTCCTCCTCTGGATCATCATGGTACTTTACAACCTTTGTCAAAGATATATGCTTTGTATGTTACATGATATCTAAAGTAAGAGTACCATTGTACAAATTTGTCATGTCACATTCCATGTATAGAAATGGTTTCCCCAAGAGTAGGTACACCTCACTATGAAAATCTAGCATCATGTGATATTGTGCCTTCTCCCTAGTTGGTGGTTGATAGTCTGGTAACTTTATCTCAAACTAGTCATCCTAGACACCCAATGCCAATTTTCCTTACCCCATCTCCAAGATTACATCTATAATGTCTTGAAATGGTATGCCTAGGAGTAGTTCATTACCATGATCATTCTACATTTTCTATGGCCACAAAATTTGTTGTAAATGTAAGGACCCTGACCCACATTTTGGGCTAACCCTCTTTACTTTGCTTATGAAAGGTGCTTAGAACCTTAATCTAATCTCTTAAGATGTTTTGATATCATGTGACAAGCTCATGTTTCCATTTTGGTCCTGTTTGGATGCTGTTTGAGCAATGTTTGCTTGTTTTGGACCAAAGTGCAATTTACCCAAAGTAAGGGGTTATATTGCAATATGTCACATGTAGAGCATGACTTTAGTTCTCTAGCATCATTAGAAAGAGAATGATTCTGTGGGGCACCTTGTGGAGGACCTATGTTCCCAGTTTGAGCTTGGTTGGTTGATGCTTGTGCTTTATGTGCTAGTTTTGGTGTAAATTGCAAATTACCCAAAGTGGAGGGTCAATATGCAATTTATCATCTATGGAGTCTTCTTGCTTCTGTTTGGAATCACCTAGAATGAGTATGGAGGGTGGGGCACCTTGTTTGGATGTTTGATGAGGAGTGACATCTCTATATGATCTTTATAACATATATGTGTCGCATATGCCACCTTGTCCTTTAGTATATCGGCTAGGGCTTGGAGGTATGTCACACAAGAGGGGTGTATAAGCCATGGAAGTTTCCCAGATGCACGATACACATTCTATAGTGTATCACCAGGACATGCATGAGCTGCTAGGGTGACAACAAGTGGTGTTAAGTGCAAGTGCAAGTGGCACCTTAGTTTATGTGGTCATGACACCTCTCCCTTACTACCTCTCTCTTCCTTGGTGTATATAACACCCTTCCTCCTTGACCAAGTGATCCCTTTCGTCCAACTTCCTCCCCCTTCCTGTTGGGACGATCATGGGAGCTTTGGGAGCTAAGGAAGACTCCCATGGAGCTAGGAGGGGCGAGCTCCTTGGCCATGGAAACTCCTTGCTCAAGATCCGACCTTAGTGAGTCATGCTCCTTTGCTAGCTTTTCCTTGTGCTTTCTTCTTCACCTTCCTCTTCCACTCTCATCCATGGATAGTCCCTTGATGTGATAAGGCAAAACCGTGGTTATCTCCCCTCTTTTCTTCTTCTTGAGCTATACATAACCATGCTATCTTCTTCTTCTTCTTCCTTTGTTTCTTGAAGTGATGATGATGGTGCCAAAGGCATGTTTGGAGCTTTGGATGGGTGATGTTCTTAGAGAGGAATGTGGGTTTGCTTCTTGGACCAAGAAGCTTGATGCCTTTCATGGAGATCCTCTTAAGGTGGGTTACATAACTCTTAATCATCTCTATTATGTTCATCCTTCTTATGTGCACATATTGGTTCTTGTAATTAATTTGGTACCTTTCTCCATGATAGTTATATATATGGAATTTGGGATCTGATCTAATGGAAATGATCACGTTTTATTACTTCCTTATTCTTGTTTATCCTGTGCATAATAGTTTTGGGTGACTTGAGGTTGAAGATGAACCACCCGATAGGGTGCCTGCACGATACAATGGTTGGACGATATAGTGACTTGCCCGTTAGGTCTTGTTTTGGTTGTTGGGACATGAACGATATCCCTTGGACTTGAGAGGTGAGACATGCTCTAGTAGCTTGGGAAAAACCCCTCTCTCTCCTTGGTTGATAAAGGGTGAACCTATGGTCTAGGTGTTTAGACGTTAGGTTGAGTTGGTTGTCCGATAGGGTGTTGCTCTACCCTTATTGCTTGTTATGCTAAAGGTTGTGCAAGACCCCTCTCACTTGGTTGTTGAGAGGTGAGACAACTTTTGGTACTGTTGGACGATATGGTGTGGTGACTGATATCCTTTTCCTAGCCTAGGGTTTAGGGTTTGGATGATATGGGTGCTCTAACCCTAGTTTGGGGTGATAAGCTTACTAGGCTGATAGGATGATCCTAACTCTAGTTGCCTGATATGGAGCCTTGGATGATAAGGTTTCTCTAACCCTAGGTGACCGATAAGTGGTGTTCTTGGGTGTTATGGGTGGATGGCACCTTGTAGACCCCTCACCCGATATGGTGTTTGATAGATGAGTTATTTAAGTGTTGCACGGTATGATGAGTTGGTCGTTATGATGTGTTGGGCAATATGGCCTTGTTGGCTTTGCACGATACTTTGGGTGAGAACCCTATTCTTGTTTGAGCTTATGAGTGATGCTAGCATCCCTTCCCGATGTGCCTTGGTGAAGATCATAACCCGAAACCCTAGCTTGCCCGACACACACCCATAGAGATCTTGGGCGATATCACAAACCCTAACCCGAGATAAGCATGTAGTGTATGTGCTAGTTGGGCGACACAATGGATCAAGTTCTTGGCCGATACCCTATTTAGCGATGTGATGTCTTGGTCGATATGATTTGCCCGATACATGCTCCATTTTTGGTTGGTTAACCAGCATGAGCAAGAGGTTGATTGCTTCCATGGTTATAGGGTTGAAGGTTTGGCCGATACATGTGTTGAACTTGGGTAGTATAGAATTTGGACGATATGAGTTGAGCCTTGGATGACACGATACCTTGACCGTTATAGGGTCCCTAACCCTAATGGGCGATTGGGTTTTGGGCAATATGTGATGCCCATGAGCTGCATGACACCCTGGTACTTGGTTACCCAATACACCTTGCACATGGATGCACGATACATCTCATAGCTCTAGTTGCACGATACCCTCCCTTTGTGCATGGATACAGGTCCTGCTTGTAGTCGACAACCTTGGGTGAGGGTTGGTACCCTACCCCATACCCCTTTTAGTGAGGGTTTGCAGTCGCTGCGAAGTATTGGTGAGGGTATGCAATGCTTTAGTGAGGGTTGTGCCCTAACCAGATAACCCTATGTATGTTATCTTGAGCTCACACCTTTGATTATGATGAGCTATGATGAGATAAGTTGTGAACCTTGTATAGTGGTTACCTATGGTTAATGATAGATGAACCTCTGATAAAGTTGGATGGTGGATCATGGTGTATGATCCTTAATGATAAATCCTTTGGGATGATGTGCTTAATAACTTGAGATGCAGGGTATGGTGGGATACCCCTGACATGATAGCAGTGGTGTGTATTGATTAATACACCAATTATGACATTAAGCTACATATGTTCATAATGATGGAAGTATATTCCAATGCTATAAACCTTAATCTTGATGACATGATGATCAAAATATGTTCATGAGATATAGGGCATAGTGAATGCTCGTGGTTTGATTACAATAATGTAATTTGTTTATAAGACACAACTTTGTGCTTCATGTAGTTATAATCATGGATGTTGATCCAATTATGTACCTTTAGTCCTAATAACATGATAATCATAAAGATCTATGTATGGTGATTTAGTTATCTCTCTCAATATGTATACTAACCATGCATATGTATCCAATGAATTCATAGCCAGGTAAGAGCTATGAGGAATATGTGTTCTGTATAACACTTAATGATGATAATCCTTGTTGATGAGATAACATGTATCATCAGTATGATGAGGAATGTCTGTGGACCTGATAAAGGATGAGTGCCAAGTTGATGTGTTATCCTCTGATGTTGAGAGAAGGGATTGCTAACCCATAGTGATGATGTAAGACTTGAGAGATAGTGACATTCTGTTATGATGGGATTGAGTCCCGATGATGTTGATCCTTGAGATGGATCTTGATGATTGGAAAGAGGCCAAGTGGTAACATGTAATGTTGGATTTGAAAAATAAGAGTGACAATGTAACACCCGACAATGAGATCTATGTTGTTTACTTGTGTTTTAGTTTACATGTTACATAACTTGGTTGATTCTTGCGATCCACTTAAAATGTATTAATAAACGGAAAGTGGAACCTTTCATGTAGTTTTCCCTGGCCATAGATCCATCGTTGTCAGTAATTAGGTGATGGTGAAACAGGTTCTCCTACGGGTTAACCCGGAGTGCATATTGTTGAATATGTGAGGTTTCTCCTAGCTGAAAATAGGAGGATCAGAGTGCAACTGGGGTTGTGGACTCAAGATGTGTATAAGAGCATGGTGATCAGGCCCATGGCTCAATGTGAAGGAGCATGAATGCGTTCATAGCTCAGGAGCACGGTGAATAGGCTTGTGGCTCATGATGAAAAGGGCAGCCTATGGGACTGACCTTGTGGCTGAGGCCACCTAATCAAGAGACTGCGGTCCTGCTTGTTGATTGTTGTGCACTGACCACAAAGAGGTGAGGTCATGGAGTCCAGCTCTCCCAATGACCTTGTATGACACCGGTTTTGGGCTTCGCAGCCGAAGGTTGGATTTGAGTGGGACGGCTCACTTCCTCAAGGCATAATAAATTGTAATCCAACCGTATAGAATATATTACTTAAGGCAAAACACAGAACATTGATTGAGGCCTTGCTTGCGTAGATGATCCAATTATATCTTGCAGTCATATGTACGTTCTTTATATCTTGTGATAAGATCTTATAAAGATTATCTTGTCAATCATGTTCCACACTGAATGGCTGGTTATATGCCTCCTGATAGTTTGGTAAGAATGTTAATAAAGTTAGCTTTGCTCAGTATGTTGCTCTTATAATCTGCTTATACCAGTTATCTGTGATCATTATAAAGTTGGTAGAGGGTTATGTTTCTTGCTGGGACTGTGTCTCACCCCACTGGTTAATAACCCTTTTTAGGTGGACGTGCCTGGCGAGATGAAGATCATGTGGCTACGGATGATATGCAGAGGTATCATACTCAGTGGGGTAGATAGTGTCTAGCTGTAGAGTCCTATGTGTCATCCCTATACACTCGGGTCTTCGGGAGAGCTTTTTGATGTTTCTTGTATAATGATCGATGTACGGTTTTCGGTATGTATCTTGATGTAAAGCAGCATGACAAACAATTATTTCATATAAAGAGATGATGGGAAATTATGTTGTAGCACCCTGAAAAGATGTTATGAAATGAAAAGTGTTGGCTCAGATGTAATATGCTTCATCTTGTAGTGCTTGTCATAAATCAGTTTTAATTTCCCGTGATTTTTGATAATCCGCTGGTTAGGATGTAATCGTGTTTTGTTGTGGATGGGGTGTTACAGTAAATATTGATTCATCCACCTTTACTAGAACATCTTCATAGAAACTTATCGACCTCAGCACTAAAACCTATTGTTACTCTTCCTTGATTCTTTAAGTCCTAGTTTCTTGAACGTAGTCAGTGGCATGAGATTAGTGATGCCCCATAATCACATAGTGCATCTCTAAACTTGACCTTGCCAATGTATCATGGTATGTTGAAGCACCATGGATCTTGTCTCTTTTGTGGTAGGTTTCTCTATACCAAGACAGTAACTTCTTCCCGCAATACCGCAAGATCAGAATATGCTATCCTCCTCTTCTTGTTGATGATATTATTCAAGAACTTTCCTAAATAGGAATTCTACTCAATAGAATCTATAAGAGGTAGGTTAATATGAATCTTCCTGAACGTGTCCAGAAATTTCTTGAACTATTGGTCAATCTTTTTGGTTCAAACTATTAGAACATGGTACTAGAGTCACATTTTTGAATTGATGGGGTCAAATGTAGGACTCCTTCTTGGCTTCTAAATACCCAATTAATTCCTCTTCTATGGCTTCCTCCTGAGGTGTGGTGTCTTGTAGCTACTCTACAGGGATTGTGTCTGTTGCTGCCCCTGTGTCAGTTGGTGTGGTACTATACTCTAGAGTTTCTTTCTACACTTTCATCAACACCTTGACACTGTGAAGAAGTACTACCTTCAACTGTTGGTTATTAGGGGGATATGTGTTTTTGAAAATCCTTTCTGGTTGGGCTTCTTGATGCCACCTCTGTTGCAAATTGAGAGATTTGATTTTCAATATCATGGATTTTGAGCTCCTTGATTCTGCTGCTCCCTTTTGGACTGCTCCACGAAAGCCTCATTCTGACTCAATAGTTTTTCCTAACATGCTTTCAATCATGTCTATCTTAATAGGAACCCTGTCATGCTAATACTACTATGAAGTGTTTCCTTGTTGTTTCTAGGGCTACTATTCTTGTGATGGGTCATGGTAATTATTATTAGGATCCTTCCAAGATATTTAGGATTCCTCCTCCACAAGTATTCATTGCTGCCCCTATTATTCTACTATCACAAGTGCATGCACTCTTCCTCTTCGCCTCCATATGAGATGATAAATTTATGCTCAAGCTTTCTTATGAGCCTATCCATTTGAGCATTGAGATTGGTGACCTCTCTTGATTTCATAGCACTCTTGAATATTGCTAGTGGTTCTCTTTACTCCCCTCAAGATTGATTCTTTGACATGTTCTTTTTTTGAAAGAATCATGCCCCAACACTATCAAGAGTAGTCCTCTCCCCTTTGTGTAGGACATAATAGAGTGTCTTTGTCTACCCATTAAGATCAATCCCATGATGAGATACCTTCCTGAGCATGTTTTTAGTATCTCTCCCATGCTTTTCAATATGAATCTTCAACAAGATTCTTGAAGTTGTAGATCTTCCCAACCAATTTATTTGTCTTTTGGAGTGGAAACTATCTCTCTAAGAAGGCATCAATAATTTCATCTTGGGTATCTATAGACTCTGGAGGTAGGCTAAGGAACCACACTTTGACTTTATCTGTCAGTGCATATGAGAACAATTTTAGACATATCACCATGGTTGGAATCCTACCCATCTTCACCATGTCATTTCTTTCAACATAGTTGTTAATGTGCATCATCAGGTCCTCCATGTTGTGGCTATGGAATGACTATGATTTAACTGATGCCACCAATCCAATATCTATCTTGTAGCTACCAACATTAATTGTTTGACATCTTATTAACCCTATAACTAAGATGTAGAAGATGACGTTTTCATCTTCTCCCAGACCATTTGTTCCTTAGGTCTGTCCTCAACATGCTCTTCACTATTTCCATCCATGTTTATTACATGTGCTTTCTTGTCAGGTGGTGGGGTAGCCTGAATGAGCTCCTCGAATGAAGCTCAGAACTCTCGCTCCTTGTGAAAGATCTCTTCTTGACCTGTACTCTATGGGGTGGATTCTCTTTAGTCTGTAGTCCGAGTATGCACCAAATATAAGTACCTAATGGAAATGTTACATACTAAATACTAATGAATCGACACAGATAAATTTTCAATTATTCTCTTGTTCAAAGAAAAGATTGAAAATAAATAACAAAAAGAAAACTGACCTAGAGTGGTTGATCATAGAACTTGTAGATTGGTGTTGTCACTTCCCTAGTAGTGGTGTCAAAAACTTGACATGCTAAAATTGTGTGTGTAGAATGCAAGTGTACGCATTATGTAATAAAGGCCTATGAGGCCCAAGTGTATAACTCACGAAAATGTTCATCAAAGTCTACTACTAACTAAAATTGAATCATCTAGGCCTAGGAAAATGATTGATTGGTTGTTTTATAGCTAAGAGCAAATATTAAATCTAAATTAAATGATTGTAATAAATAATGAATGGATTCCCCAGGACTATGGTTTCACCAAGGAATGGATTGTATTAAAAGTCCATTTCATTGATGATTAATAACCCTCAACCCTAAATTAAAGACCTATATCAAGTATTACCCACTCTCTCATCATAATACACTACCTAAACTAAAACAAACCCCACTCCAGTAGAAACTTTTGGTCTCCAGTAGAGGTTTAGGAATTATCTAGGTGCATTGATGAAATCTCTAGGTTGTTCTTTCATAGCGATAATCCCTCTCCTGGGATGTGATATAGGATGTGTGATTCTATGATTTTTCCAATCCCTAATCCCTCTCCCAAAGTAATTAGCAGTCTATTACTTTGATTGTGGTGATCAAGCAATAAAGAAATTGATAGGAGATACTAACATCACATTAAGAATTAAGAAAATATATTATCTATTCATAAAATTTAAATACAAAGCAAAACCTGGCTAATCCCATGTCCTAAATATTATGGGGTTAAACCCATCATGCTTGCTATCATAATACAAAGAGAGGGAGAAAATAGGCCAAACATTAGAAAACTAGTGTAAGAACCTTACAGAAGTCATCCTGGAGATCCCCTCTGGTGAACACCTTGATTTGCACCATTCCATCCACAAATTTACCCTCTAGAAGTACCAGAGCTTCTGATTTGTGTCTATCTCATTTGTCACCGCCTCTCCTAGCTCTGTGCTCTGTTGAAACATGATAGAGCATCCTCCTCCTTTTTAGCACCCCCTTAGGTCGTAAGAGGGGCTTTGACTATCATTAAGTCACAGCTATTGGATCGAACTTAATCTCAAATCTACACTGATCATGAAGAGTTAGTAATAGAAGCATCACTACTACAGAAATAGCATTCAGTGTCACTTTTCTGGGCGTCGGTTATTAAGGAAAACCGACGCCTTATATGTTAGGCGTCAGTTGTTTAAGCAAACCGACGTCTATATTCGAAGACCAGCCAGACACGGGTACCACTTTGTATTCAACGTTGGTTGTTTATAACAAACCGACGCTGAAAGTCGGCCGCGAAATCCAAATTTTGATCAAAAAAATAGTGTCATTTTCAGCGTCGGTTATGTAGGTATAAACCGACGCCTATGTGCGATGAAAATTTGCGCGAAAAGTGTCACTTTCAGCGTCAGTTATCCTTTTATAACTGACGCTGAAGGTGGTTCCCGCCAAACAATTTCATGAAAATATCGTCCAATTGGACGTCGGTTGTTTAAAACAACCGACGCTAAAGATGTTTAGGCGTCGGTTGTTTTAAACAACCGATGCTATTTGGGAACTTATAACCCGCGATCGCCCGACTCTTCCCCTTTCTTCTGTTTCATTGCGAGCAATTACCTTCTCTGCTGCCGGCGATTTCTCTCTGGCGATTTCTTCTCTAGCACCATTTCTCCGGCTATTTCTTCTCCGGCGCCCCCTTCTCCGCCACCACTCCTCCTTCTCCGCGCCCCCTTCTCCGCCGCCCCTGCTGCCCGCCCCTACTGCTCCAAGCGCCTGAGAACCGGCGCCGCCACCACGCCTGAGATTAGGCGCCGCCTGGTGCTTTTCCACCGTCGTCGCGCCGCCGCAACCACCGCCAGAGCCACTGGAGCTGCTAGCTGCTCCTCCACCGCCGTCGCTGCTAGCTACTTCTCCAGCCAGAGCCACCGGAGCCTCTGCCTTCTTCCCTCTGACAAGGTTGGTCTTCCCGCTGCTAGCTTCTCTGCTTTTTTATGCATCGATCAAATTGTTGTGATAAAAATGCATGTAATGTATTTGATTAGAGTTAATCTAATCTGGATGTTCATAATAATGGTATGTTAAATATGATGATTAGGGATAAATATAATGTCTAGTACACAAATATTAGATGATATTAAAGAAAACCCTAGTTTGATGAGCATGTTGTTAATCATGTTAATTATGATTCTTCTATATATTCTGATGTCATTATATAATTATGTGATCCCAACATATTAAATTGAATTAGAATTATTTCATGAATTATAGGGTTTTAAAGTTGATAAACATGTACATGCGGAAATAGGGTTATTAAACCAATGGTTATAACATAGTATGATCTTAATCTGATCTAGATGTTCATAATAATGTAGTATGTTAAATATGATGATTAGGGATACATATAATGTCTAGTAAAGATTCCTAGACCTTTTGTTTGAAACTATTGATTTCTTGATTTATTATTTAATAATGCTCTGTTGATTAGGATTAACCATGTTGCCTGTACTTTATAGACATTTATTATATATAAGAATGACAACACATGTATTTGTTGGCCTAGAAACCCGTCCAAGATTTACTCATTAGGAGTAAATCTTGGATAGTCCCCGGTTTGGGACTGTTCTTGAACACCTAATCTCACTTAGGATGTAATTGTATAATGTGTATTGGGTTTTCGAGAAAATTTCGGTAGCATTTCCCCGTTTGTTCTCTAAGTACATATGTACTTAGAGAACAACGGGGAAATGCTGCCGAAATTTTCTTGAAAACCAAATACACATTATACACTTACTAGTGAGATTAGGTGTTCAAGGATGGGATAGGTGGTACACATTTATTATATATAAGAATGACATCAAATGTGTTTGTTGGCCTAGAAACCCGTCCAAGATTGACTCATTAGGAGTAAATCTTGGATAGTCCCCGGTTTGGGACTGTTCTTGAGCACCTAATCTCACTTAGGATGTAAGTGTATAATGTGTATTGGGTTTTCGAGAAAATTTTGGTAGCATTTCCCCGTTTTTTCTCTAAGTACATATGTACTTAGAGAACAGCGGGGAAATGCTGCCGAAATTTTCTTGAAAACCCAATACACATTATACACTTACTAGTGAGATTAGGTGTTCAAGGATGGGATAGGTGGTACACATTTATTATATATAAGAATGACATCACATTATATGCTTAGGTTGTAAGTGTATACCCTAATCTTTTCCTAATATATACTTGTTTCCTAATATATACTTGTTTTCTCTGATCATAGAATGGATAGATCATGGATGTCCATTCGTAATCATTGCACCCCAGAGTTTATATCTCTTCTTGATCAGTTTATTAGATTTTCCGAGGAACATAGGAAAAAACCTACAGATAGGTTCTACTGTCCATGTAGGCATTGCGGTAGCAACTTGAAAGTCAACACTGGTGAGGAAATCAAAAGTCATGTCATGTGCAACGGGATTGTACAAGGCTATACAGAATGGCACTGGCATGGAGAGATTTCAAAATCGAAACCAGTAGATGTCGATAGCAGTGCTTGGGTGGAAGAAGAAATTGCCTCTGATGACGTAAATGTTTGCCTTTTTCTAGTTAATACAAATGCTAAATGTTTGCCTTTTTAATGACATTTTCAGATGGCTGACCATGATGAGCTTGATGTCCATGATGAGCATGAAGTCCATGATGAGCATGCTGTCCATGACGAGCATGGCGAGGATACCAATGTAAGTTCTAAAAACATATACTGTATTTCTATAAAATTCATTATCTTCTAGTTATGTCATATATCCTATATTTCTATATTGGGCTAATTTAGTGTGTTTATTTTTGTCAAATTTTAGGTTGATGATGTACCTGTACCCACTGAAGCACTGGAGCAACTTGATGCGCAGCACCAAACATTTAACAAGAAAAGGGGCATCACTCTGTTGAAGAAGTTATTAGCGCTAAGTGGTAGTGGATCCAAATTGGTGGTGGAGTTTGATAATGGAGGAAATGCAATTGGAGTGAACCGCAATAATTTTGTAAACTATCTTGGGTGTACCACTCGGAGCGATTGTGGTGTTAAGTATGATAATTGGCATAAAGTTCCTCAAGGGAAAAAAGACTTGATATGGAAGGATTTATGCGTGAGTTATTATTATTTGCAAATCTATTTTGTAGATTACAAATTCTATTATTTGCAATTCAATTTTGGATACTAGTTAATAACATTTCTATTTTACAGAATCTGTTTGCATTGGATGAGAAGTTGCATCGTAAAAGTGTGATGCAACGCGCTGGAAAGATGCTTAGGAATTATAGGACAAATCTGAACAGAGAATACATAAAAGAGGGTGATAAGAAGAAGAAGTCAGCCCTTGAACAATGGAACTTCTTGGACAAAGAAGATTGGGATAATTTTGTTGCTTCAAGAAAATCTGAAGAATTCAAGGTATTAGGCGTCACTCCCAATTCAATTAATATACATTGTATTCACCTATTCAAGATTATCATTTAGTGCTACTAACCAAATCATTAATGTGCATACTAACTAGGCCCTCAGTGACGCACAAAAAGCAAGGCGTGCACTGAATGTGCATGACCACACTATGGGTCTAAAAGGCTATGCAAGCGTTCGCCAAAGACTACAGGCGGAGTCTGCGGCTACTCAGCAGTCTGCTGCTACTCAGGAGTCTGCTCCTACTCAGGAGTCTGCCACACCCATGCCTCACCATGATATCTGGATAGCTGGCAGGCAAAACAAGAAGGGTGAAATAAAGAAGCCTGTAACTGCTGAGGCGGCTGCAAAAATGGTAAAATACAACTCTTAGAGAAATCATTTGAATATTGATTATTTGTGGTGTTAACTTACCAATTTCTGTTTATGGTGATTAGCGGGAGCTGCACGAGCAGAGGAAACAAGGCACGTTCATCCCTCAGGGCACAAGGGATGAATTGACAGTTGCTCTGGGTAACCCAGAGCATCCTGGACGTGTTAGAGGTGCCGGCGCTGGTGTTGGCATCAAAGCATTCTTTGGGCCATCCCAGCGCAAACCCAGAGCGGGACTTTCTCAAGAAGAGGTAACCTATTCTTTTTTTAGAATGTTACTGCAAAAGGAAATTCATTAATAAGAAGCTAATGTTTCTTTTATCCATGTATAGGATAATAAGAGAGTTGAGGATTTAGTTGCTAAGAAGGTCAACGATGTAGTTGCTGAGAAGGTCAAGGAAGAATTGCTGCGGTGGCAGGCATCTCAGGCTTCCAATCAGCCTATGGCGACCCACTCTTCTCCTGATGCACAGACTGCGAGTAATCCTGGAGACCCATCACCTAGCACGTCTGCTGTAAGTATTGTTTATGACATTGTAGCTAGTCTTTTCAAGATGATATGTTTTCAAGATTATATGTATATATGTATAACATTCTTTACGTAAATTTGTAGGCATTGAAGCCATGCCACTTAAGAATGCAAGACTATGTTGTTGCAGAGGCGCAGGCTTACCAGTCCCTTCCTGGGGCAACGTTTCATGGGACTCCAATGCCGCAGGGCTACATTCGTGTGAGCCCGCTACATGTATTACCCGATTGGAGGGAAGTTGCGTTGCCATATGCCCACCCAGATATTGATACACTTGGTGAGACAGAAGGCGGGGTCATATTGTGGCCCAAAGCAGATGTCGTCTACATGACTGAAATTGTAAGATAAATTTACATTGATTTAGACTGTTAATGTGTATATATGATGTCAACTGATCTGAAATTATATATACAGGTTAAAAAGAAGACACCAGGAGCACCTAGGCCTCCACCTCCACTTCCCGCATTACCAACTTGGGTTCCAACTGACCTAACATACCCGTTAGGTCCTGCTTGTAGGGGAATGGCATGTTGGCTACGGGCACATAATATACATTGCCCTATAATAGTTTCTTTAGATGCAGATTATGCAGGTCAATCATACGATAGCTCTTTATTTATACAAGATATTATTGAGTTGTTTATGTATGATTGGCTGAATACATCAATGATAGAGACATGGATAAGGTGAGATCTTGTTTATACATCCATATACCTTGTGTAAGATCCGGTGATCTGGTTTCTTATATATTAATGCATACGCCTATATGTTTTGCAGCTACTTAGTCGAAGATCATTGCAAACAATTTGCATTTGATCATGTGGGATTTTTGATTCCATCATTGATTAGTTTGGTAGCTAAAGACCCTGATAATGTTCAACAATACTGTATAGATGCTTTTACAATTTTTGGTCAGCAAAAGAAGACGATAATAATAGCTCCATTCAATGTCAAGTAAGTTTACTTTATTTATAATTTGGACTTAAGAAAATTCCATTTTTATTTTGCATTTTGAGTTATTAATTGTTAACTTCTTACCTCTAGCGGTAGACATTGGGAGTTACTAGTTATTGTCCCCGGGACATTCACTGTTTATTATCTAAATCCTGCGGGGAGTACATTGAACACTAAAATTGGACACGTAATGAGAATGCCATTATTCTGGTGAGAAATATTTCATTTTTATATCCGTTAACATCTTTTATTACATTACTATTTACTTATGCAATTTATTATGTTATATTAACATGTAGGGGTTTAGATGCATTCAAAAAGGCTGGAGGAACGGTCCCAAGGAAAAAGAACCAGCCAATAAATTGGCAGAACGTACAAGTAAGTTCCCGACTCAAATATATATATTATTGATGTGAATTGTGCTTAGTTGTATTATTTTGTATGTTTCAATTTATAGTGTGCTACACAAGACAATGGCTGGGCATGCGCATACTATGTGATGCGATTTATACAGATGATTATCAAACATGCCGCATTGGACATCGATAGCATACATGAGGTATTATATATAGTCTCATTAGTTAATATGAAATATATCAATCTTATTTTTATATTATTACTTATATATATACATCATTCTCTTTGCAGGTGTTTAAAACTGACCACACTATAGGTAAACGCTTAAAAAATATACATGCTCCATATACGATGGAAGCATTAAATGAAGTAAGAGAAGAATGGGCAAAAGCCATACAAGCAGTGGCAACTGTAAGATATAATTGGGATGTTGATAGCGATAATGAATGATACTTTGTAAATGAATATTTCTGAATGTTAATACATGTATTTGAATGTTTCTATATGTGTGAATGTGAGAATTGAATTGATGTCTGAATGTATGTACTTGTGTGAAATTTTTCTTGTGACTATTGCAAGTTTGCGGCCTGTTTGTAGGCTGATATCAATGGATGTCGTAAACCTGTAGTTCAGAAAACTGAATTGCAGGTTCTCATCCTGCTGACCAGCCACAGCAGGCCTGCAAACTGATATGAAAAAAAATAGAAATAGGCGTCGGTTATTTATAGAAAACCGTCAGCAAAGACCTACAGCGTCGGTTTTTTTCAAAAAACCGACGCCTGATGTGGCCAAAGCAGTCCTGGAAATGGCGTCGGATATTCGTATCAAACCGACGCCTATTTAATCTATAGGCGTCGGTCTTTTGGTATATAACCGACGCCAAAAGTGTTCGCGCCACAGAAAATGGCGTCATCTAGGGCACTTTATGCGTCGGTTATCTACTAAAAGACCGACGCTATATTCCATATAGGCGTCGGTTCTTTAGTAAATAACCGACGCAGAAAGTGCCCTAGATGACGCCGTTTTCTGTGGCGCGAACCCTTTGGGCGTCGGTTATCTACTAAACGACCGACACCTATAGATTAAATAGGCGTCGGTTAAAAAACCGACGCCGAAGTGTTCGACCTTTAGCGGCGCCCACATAGGCGTCGGTCGGAAACCAACTCCAAATGGGGTTAAACGACCGACGCCAAAGGCCGTTTCTGTAGTAGTGCATCGAGTTGATTTCTACGTGTTCTGATGTAAATTGATGGGTGAAGTCGGTACCACCAAAAAGCCAGTCAGTGGCACTGAAACAATTAAGCTTGACTTTTGATGCTTCCTCGATGGTGAGTCGGTAGCATCTACAAGTAGCTTTGGTAACATTGAGTCCTTTCTCAGTAGCACCGACAATGATGTCAATAGCATCAAGATTTATTAATTTCCCTATTTAAACTTTGTGTCATTTTGGTACCACTAACACACTAGTCGGTAGTACCGAGTTATAATATAAGTGCAAAATTTACCCGAAACAAGGGAAAAATAACATACGAGAAAATTATAATGGATTATTTAGCATGTTTTGGTAGAAATACTTAATAACTGATGCAATAGATATTCACATGTTGATAATGAGAAACAATACATATTCATGTCTAAAAAAGAATAGATATACAATAAATGCATGGGAAATAGCATGTAAAAGTGAATGAAAAAATAATGCATCATGGGTTTGAGGCAAAGCCAAGGTATCCATCATGGCAAGAATTTTAGCCATATTTTGCTTGAGAAGTTCTGAGGTAAAACCTGGACTTCCTGAAAAAAGAAAAAGAAAATCAGTGATTTTATTCATGTTGTTGTCGTGTCATGATTTTGAGACATTTTGGCAACATATCAACAATCTAACCATATGGATATGTCGCATCTTGGACTTCCCCATTGAGTAAATTAGCTTTCTAGCTTCTATAGGGATATGATGCAAGGAAATCATTCACCTTCCCTGCCAAAGCATATATATATATATATATATATATATATATATATATACAAAAATTTTGATATGAACTTACACTCAAAATTTCAATTGAAACTCGATATCCATCGAATTCAGACTGGAATTCCAAAATTTTCAGATTTGTTGTTTCATACTGTTATGTCTAATCTAAAAAACTATAAACTACAAAACTATTTACATGATTGAGGTGGAGTCTTCTCACTCTATGTAAGGAAATCATTCACCTTCCCCGCCTAAGCATATATATATATATATATATATATATATATATATATATATATATATATATATATATATATATATATATATATATATATCGTTTTTAATACACGCACGTGTACTTTCCTATTAGTACCCGTGCTTAAAGACACGGTGGAAAGTATTGTAAATAAAAGAAATATGTAAGCTCGTCTCCCTTACTGAATTCCAAACTCTATCGATATCCGTCCAGAATCGGCGATCTCGTCGTTGTGTATCTAGCAATAGCATCATGTTGCCTCTCACTACTCCCAGGTCTACTGTAGGGTTCGAACCATTCAGGTTCAATTCCTACATCAACAATCAGAACAAAAGTAAGGTGAGCTTCAGAACTAGCAATCGCTCTGACGCCTTTCTACGAAGACGCTGTTGTTGATGCCGATAGGTCCAACATCCTCAGGGTCATCGTTGGCCTCTCAGACGGCAGTAGGTCCAAAATTTACGCTTTCCTGAAAGTGTTTGAGGTCTTTGCCGTGTTAGGACCCTGGAAGCCCTTGGAATCGGGAATCACATAAGAAAAGACCATCCGTCATAGTTCTTATCTTAATGGCAGTGGCTGGAGTGGGGATTATTGCCTCTACGACATTCATGTTACTGAGAAAGACGCAAGATATAAAGGAGAAGATGTGTAAGCCAACGATGACGACAGATCCTGGCTCTCCATCCACCTCGCCTTGGGCGCCATCAATCACAAATGGCACAGACAGGGGAACCAGTAGGTTCACGGACCAAAGCTTTGACACCCAAATCTTCATGGAGAATACTACATCAATTGGGTCGCACTGCCAGTTTCTAGTATGTTCGGAATGGTTTCTTCTCATGTGTTCGTATCCTTGCCGTATAGATGCCAGATGAAGGGGAGCTACACACCTTTGCTTATGATTGAGATATTTGTCGTATTGACGACATATAACATCTTTGTCATACCAGTAGGTGGTGATCTTAAAACAGGTTCTATGGAGGTTGCTTGTGGTAGCCCTCTAGCACTAGCAGGAAGGCGTATCAGGCCAGCATAGCTTCTATCGATGAAGCACTGCTTTGGAGTGCTGACAATCATGATGAATTAAAAGGACATTATAAATTTGGAACATTAGAAGTTCACCCAAAAGTAACTCTGTGATTTAAAAAGTAAGTAATTAGCACAAAAAGTAACCACTAGATATAGAAAGTAACTTTGAGTCATCAAAAGTATTTAGTACAAAAAGTAACAGATCCTCTCTGTGCATCCAATAATATCCATTCTCAACGCGCACCTGCAGATCAATGTCAGGACCGTCATCCACCAAAAGCACCCCTTCTTCCCCGTACTGCTACTTGTTTTGATATGCAGATGACGATACCAGTGTCACCGACAAGGCTTGATGTCCGTCGCAGAGGAGGGTCCGATGGCTGAAGGGATCGGATGACAGCCTAAGAGGCAAGAAGAGAACACGTGTTTAACATTACCGCAAAGCAAAATGAGAGGCAGAGGTCAAGGTTCAAATTTGAGAAAGGGAGCAAACGACTTCACGTTACTTCACAAGATAAACTGCCAAACTGACACT
This sequence comes from Alisma plantago-aquatica, assembly GCA_963693085.1. Lineage (NCBI taxonomy): Eukaryota > Viridiplantae > Streptophyta > Magnoliopsida > Alismatales > Alismataceae > Alisma > Alisma plantago-aquatica. Next base: position 545,638,390 of record OY856410.1, on the reverse strand, counting down.
GATTATTAGGGATTTCCATCCGCATTCACCTCTACCATCAAAATCAAATTCATTTCTCCAGTAGATTTATTGATTTGAATCCTTTGTTGCATCGTAGAATTGGCTAACAATCTAAAATGGAGTTGGATGCAACCCACACCCAGCTCCCCAATTTCTCGGTGGACAGTATTGGAAACAACCTAAAGAACCTTACAATGCACAAAACCCTTCTGATTGCCGATCTCAAGTGACATTGGAAGAAGAGGTGGCCCGAACTGATACATCAATTGGCTAGGTGGTGTTATCTTATGATAAAAAGAAAATCTGTGGTATTTTGTATTGTGTAAGATGCGTCTGTGACAACGATGTGGTAATATGAAACTCAAAATTCTAGTAGTCATGTTCCTAAGGTACCAATTACAATTGTAAAATTTAGGAATAAACATTTTAAACTCTAAAAAAGACCTCCGCATATGTGCCACCTGCGCATGAGTATTAATGGGATCACTGGCTCATCGGAATTGTTATAATATCCCTTGATGCAGATGATATATTGATGGTCAATTCAGTTGAACGATGACCATTCTTAGCTGATTTCACCGTGTAATGGTAGCCTTCCTACAGGATTTTTGAAGAATTAACTCTCATGCTATACGATTTTGTTCTTAGATTCTCACAAGAGGTGAATAGGATCCGTATGGTGGGCATCAAGTCTGTCCTTGATGTGAATCATGATAGGTATTTTACTGACCAACAAGCCAGATCCTCCTGTCTGTTCACTACAAAGGCAGAAATGGATTTATGCCCAAAGGGTTATTCGTAGAGCCAGGTTCAAGTAACATGGTCATTAGAAGATTTCTATATGGGGCATTATTAAGTTCATTCATATTGACCATCTTGTTTAGGGATAATTGCCAACTGCAAACATGGGTCACTATATGAAAAGTAACTATCCAACACTGAAAGTAACACAAGAACACAAAAAGTTACTATTTGGTATAAAAAGTAACTATCCAATACTGAAAATAACACAAGGACACAAAAAGTAACTATCCAATACTGAAAATAACACAAGGACACAGAAAATAACTATATAGTATGAAAAATAACTATTTGACACAAAAAGTAACATCATGAAACAAAAAGTAACTATCTAGCGAGTTTGTACAGGTTAGGGAAATCGTAGAGATTATCCCTTTCTCTGACGTGAGTTTGTGCGTTCGCAGCAGCGAGATTGCTTGGATATGATAACGAAGGAGTGAATTATTGGCTCATCCATTGCCAATAGTCTGGCGAACGGATCATGAGCGTCGTGATCAGGCCTGACACGAACGACCTTCCCGCCGTGACTGCAGAACATGCCCGTGGTTGATTTTTTAGTGTTGTTGTTGCTGCCGACGTAGTTCCCTTGATCTTGTCTTTCTACTGCCACAACGGAACATCCGGCAGTGGCCGGTTTGCTGTTGATTGGTCACCGCTCCAGACGTTGGGGCTCCAAACCCCGCATCATTGACGCAGTGCAAACAACTCAAAAGCACGAGAAAAAATCAGATGACAAGAAAAAATTCTCCTGACACAAGAAAGTTGCCGAAGCCTTTTTTGTGTTGTCCTCCCTGGCGAGCGCGCAAGGCAAGGCAAAGCAAGAACCAAGAGCATGAGGTGTGCTGCCCTGTTCCTTCCACCGCAGAACGGGAATTGAAACTTCCCTTGCACAACAATTCACATGAGCGTGAAGTGCCCGTCCTCCTCATCATGTTCATCCTCTGCTCTGTGCCCCTGTTCATGTCGTTATAAGGGGACTGTCCGTTGGGACGGCGAGGGTCCAAGAATGTCGTATGTATCTGCCTTGGGAAGCTTGTTAAGGAGAGCCATTGCAGACTAGATCGAGACATCACAGAACTAACAATATACCACCATTAAAAACGTACCGTTGATGGATTTGTTCTTTGGATTGCAGGTGTACTTGAACGCCTCACACTGAAGTTGGATACCTCCGACAAATTTGAACTCGAACTCCTCGGCGGCCTTCTCGAGCATGGCCCCAAAGGCCGGCTCAGGCGAGGTGCGAACCACTTGTGCTTCTCAATCGCCTTGGGGGCATCTGGATGTATGAGGACCTCCTAGACAAGGTCGCACGACGGGCAACTGCTTAGGGAACGGGACAAAGGCATCGTCGATGAACTTGGAGCGCCGGTGGAAGAGGAGCTGAGGCGGCGTCTGCAAGTTCGGGTGCCTTCCTGGAGATCGGTCAATACTTCCAACGCTCTAGACAATGGCGCCGGGCTATTCTCGATGACCGCATATTTGACGAAGAAGACAATTATTCTGACTAATTACAAAGGATGCCACCGTGTCTAGGCACGGGTAGTTGAGACAAGATACCCGCGCAGGAACTGAATATATATATATATATATATATATATATATATATATAATGTTTAAGTATGCAATTCTTTTTTATTTGGTAATAAGATTCAACCATTTTATTGATTTCTAAGAGATTTATGATGGTTTATGAAAAAGTCTTTCGAGTCACCACTCTTCCTAGTTTCTCTTTCATAAAAATATGATAATGCGTTAATCATAGTATAACAAACAATTGGTGCATACTACTCTTTTCTCCATGTTGGTGTGTTGTTTGACTTAATGACATGTAGTTACTTAACTCAGTATTTTAATTACCAATGTTCTAGTTTTCTTTTATATGTAACAACATTTATCATTCAATGTAAATTTAGAAAGAGAATTTGAGATTTTGACACAATGATTTAAAAGAAATACCTCATTTCCTTGTGGAATCTTCTCATTCAAAATTCATCAAAACACCTTAATCTTCCATTCCATCTAAATTTAAAAATATCAAGTATGGCTACCTTTATTTATTTTCTATTTGTTGATTGAATTATGATGATGTTTGTTGTGGTCCTAGATTCAATTTTCATTGTTTCATGAGAAGAACATACACTTGTGATGTTTCATTTTGTGTTCATCTCAATAAGAATTATATGCATACGGTGACACCATTTTTTAGATTAATGGTTGCATTTTATTACTAAAATGTACTCATTTGTGTGCCCACAATACAATTCACTAACATAAACATATTATTTATAATAAAAGAAATTGAAGTTAGTTCCAAGGTTCTCACCAAGTTACCTTACTGTTCGAAGTATATGTAATATTATAAGTTTGATATATTTTACAGTGCTATGTGCCTTTCCTATAATAGATGGACTGGATTAACTCATCACATGTGTATTTTATTGGTATGAAATGTATGTTGAAGAATGGGTGGGGAGGTTTGGAGTAGTTACCGCACACCTCAATTCAATCAAATTCAATTACTCTCATGTCATATGTCGTGGTCATGGGGATTATTTTATGCCAAAGTTACGACATCAAGAGACAATATAACACATGAAATGATACGATAAGGAAATATACATTCATTATTGTATTGTACGGATCAAATATATTAACTAATCACAAATGCGTATGAGTTTATTTATAAAATCAAATTTTTCACAAGGTATACCACTTGCATGATGCAAGATAATTTAAACTAACTATTAACAAATTTATAATAACACATGATTATTACTTTACATTTCAGGCATATAAAATTGTAATATTAAACATGGATAATTTGTTTGGTTGTATGTATGATGTGGAGTTTAATAATTGTCATTTAGTGAAGTCTTTACTATTAAAAAATGAAGACATATGGGTCACACATAATTTTTAATGACATATTTAACAAAAAAATATCCATTTGACATCAACATACATCATTATCTGAGATAGGTATCATATATCATAGTTACTTCATGCGACATTGCTAGAGTTATCTTTTCCTGTGAACTTGGAAAAATTGGGAGAAAAAGCTACATTTTCTATGAAATGTGGAACTGGGATAGTTTTTAATGTAAAATTGAAAAATATTTAGACATAGAAAAATCCATATTACTTTACTCAATACTAATGTATATATTAACTCCTAATATTTAAAATTAGATGGTACAAATAATATTGAGGCATTTCCAAAGTAATAATTTAAACAGGTATTAAAGAATAGAAAGAATACAAATCACCTACCGACCAATTGTTTCTTATTATTATTATTATTATTATTATTATTATTATTATTATTATTATTATTATGTATAACTATGGTTCTGGCCTAGTGACATGGTTCCTAGAAATGAAAAAAAATCATTCACAATAAATTCATGTACTACATGTTTGTGTACATGTTATTCATTTATTTCAAATCAATATCAATAAGCATAATTTACTTCATGACTCAAACACTAATAAATCTGTTATCATTCCATATATTTCTTTTGAGGTAAATGTATATACTTTTGATTAATATTTTTGAGATTTTGCAAGAGAAAAATACAATGGAATGCCCTTTAATAGAAAAGCATTTGATGATATAAGTTGAAAGCAAAATTTGAAAGAGTTCTCTATATAGCGTGATAATCTCTTGAGAATCAAATAAAAATGAAAGAAAGTAAAGAATTTATTCAAACCATCGATACTTAAGATATCTATATTATTTTCATTTGAGATACACAATATTATGCAAATCTATGATGTTGACTTTCCATGGTTGAAGGTAAGAAAGGATTGAACGTAATTATTGCTACATTATATTGATTTTCATCATAGTTGCCATCATAGTTTTCTCTGAGACACATGTGTTTTCTCAGGTTATTGAGTAAAAAAAAAGAATATCCTTAATATGGGATGTGGTAGAGTCATGTTAAACCATCATTGTGAAAATAATAGAATCACATTGTTAAAGAATTATTTTGTTGATTGTCAGTCTATATCACTTTTAATAAATATAGCAGATGGAGATTGTTTATTATTTTCCTCATAGAAGAATGAGATCCATAAATTGTTCTTTATGCTCGTTTATGGAATTCTAATTGTCTTGGACATTATATAAGGATTGACTAAACTCCCAGTATTGCATGCTTGATTTGTTGACTTCTCTTATCTCTGCTTAAATGTAATTCCATAATTTTAGTTAACCAAGACTAAATCTCACTATTTCCTTTCTTGACCTTTTTGTTCTAGTGGTTCCTTGACCTAATTATAAGTGCATAATGTCAAAGAATATTTGCGTGTCAAAGACCCAAGGGAATTGGTGTATAACATTGTAATGATGGAAAAAAAATTCATAGAAAGTAATATTAATAGAAATCTTTGATATCAAAACCCAATTAAATAACATTGGTTCCATGTATTTGTATTGAGGAGGAAATCAATAAGTAATTTCTCAACAACAAGGGTTCAAAACAAGACAACATCGTAAGCTACCTTGACTTTGATAACTATACATGGTTCCTTTCGTAGGTTTTATAGTTTTGGTAAAAGAAACAATAGAATGTCATCATCAGAAATAAGTTAATCTGGAATTCTAATCAAATATTCTTAATGATGAAGGTCATGTACCTATAGCACGTTGGAATGTAACATAGAACCATAGTTCTTATCTGAAGATACATGCATTTTGGTACCATACATCACATATGTTAGTTCCTTTGAGTGTTTCTAGGGATTTTCTAGACGACATTATGCGTCGTTGATGCACCAATAGGTGTGTTAGGATGACAAAAAGACCATGTTCTGATTGAGCACCAGTATCTTCTAGTAGTAGCTAGTTTGAATTATATAACTGACAATCTAGGAATCATGACCTAAATGTAGAAGAAAATAATAGGAAGTTTTTGAAGTAATTACAAAAATGTTGTAGAAACATCTACCATGGATGAATCTCACAATGAAAAAAATGTTGAATTATCTCTACCAGAATAAGAGTGAAGATATGGTGCTAGGAGAAGCAATCCAACCATTAATTTTCTAAGTCAAAGAACCATAAATTTGAGAAATAAGTGTGGTAAAGTTGGTAAATCTCTTCATTACTCATTAGTGGGTCAAGATTTTACATTGTAGGACATGCTTCTAGGTAAATGATTTAAATTTTGACTTTAATGAATAAGAAAATACCTTGAAGAGAAGGATAAATTGGCGATCTTTAATGTATCACAATTATCACTATGGTTAGTTCTTGCAGTTTGCTTACTCAGTTTCATGGCAGTATTCCCTTGGATAAATTTTTTTTTTATATGTTTTGACTTGCAATCAATCAAATACACAAAATGTACTCTATTTACTATTAATTAAAATTTATTGAGTCACATATATAAGCCATCTCCACTAGGAATTTACTTGTCTAGTATTTTATATATCATGTATAACATGTGTACTTGTATATTCATGCAATGGCTACAAAACAAGTGGCTAAATAACACATTTAAATGAATGCTGGATAACATATTATTATCAAATCTATAAAGTATATACAAAATAAAGATGTGATGATATATATGAATGTGCTAGAAGAAGGAAACCACAAACACATGTATGCATGTATCCATATATGTATGTACATATATTATGGGATATCATGTGTGATATCATTATAGATAATGTGGGCATATTAAGTGACAATGTTCCTTTTAAAATTATTATACAAAGTCCTATCAAATGAATAGATAATTGTTGCTTCTAGTATAATCTTTACATTAAAATTTTGCTCATCCAAATTTGTGATTTTTATTAAAAAATGGCATAATAAAAAAAAATTTAGATTTAATGATAATATTAAAATGAAAGACATCATGTATATGTTGTCCAAGCTATTCAATTTTAGGAAAAGGGTTGTTTGTAGATATGAGATTATACATCATTATAGTTGAAAAATGTTGCATAGGAGACACCATTCTATTAAGGGTATCTAAATAATTTGATTCATAAGAGTGAAATAAGAATAAAAGTGGATTACTAAAAAAACATGAACATGTATAATTTTTTATGATATATATTTGCAATAAATATTATCATATCCAGATAATTTAATTATCTTTCATCTTTAAAAACAAAACAAACAATTAAAAGGAATTAAATAATAGTATCTTAATTGTTATTCTAATTACTATATAATTCTTAATGAAAACACATACATTTATCTCAAATTTGAACTTACTTACAACTATAAGAACAAATTTCTAAATTGACTAAGATGCAAAAGTGTCACACATGTTTCTATACAAACATTAAGGCACCACACCTGGTTTACATAGTTGGCATCCTAATTTTGAATTTTAGATGTCTATCACCCCATCAATGTCCCCTTTAGACCTTTTGCGAGAAAGGATGCTCGTGGGAATATTCCTATTGGTCCACTATGTGAGCAGTTCTAACCGATGGGTAGGTCGGATGTGAATGGTTCTATTTCTTAACTTTGTGATGAAAAGTAGGATATTTTTATCAGATTATCTAGCATGCAAGCCAAAGTATAAAATATTACAAGGTTCTCTAATTCATTTGAATAAATTATCGATGACTGATCTCCTTATTATTGTCAAAATCATTTGTAGTGTTTATATTCCACACAAATGGTTATTTTTAAACTTTAACCATCATCCAACCTCATTGATAAATACCTTCATAATCCCAATAGCTAACATACAAAATCTCATCCCAACAAAATATATTGTGATATTATGTACCTATCTACCTTTAGAAATTTGCTCAAACACCAATGTAGATATACAACTATTAGATACTGAAACGAGAACAAAACAACAATATTCAAATGGATTCACACTGGTAATTTTTATGGTAATCAAGTTGGAAGAGTTCTCTCACAATCAACTATGGTAGATATTCTTACACTTAAAAAGGGTTTATGGCTTTGGATGATTTAAACCTAAGAAAAGATTCAAGAAATGTTTTGGGATCATCTTCCTTAGGGTACAAACTTTCACGTAAAAGTTGACAAATAGTATTGTAAAAGAAAATAAGACTTAACTCAAGACAACACTTCAGAAAAACTCAACACAAAAACTAACATATATTTACCTACAGCCAGACTATTAGTTCTTTGTCATGTAGAACTCTCCTTTGAAAAGACTGATAATATTAACATCATAGATACCATATGAGCAGTGTAATGAGGGGAAGACATACAAAGTGGCTTCAGCTTGATGCATGGTATGCAGTTTAAAATCAGATTTTGTTGGCACGATATAAACATCCATGAGAAATTTGGTAAAATGTTTAAAACAAAAAGGTTAGCAAACTCAAGACAACTGTAACATCCCTGACCTGGGTTATGAATTAACCCTAGATTGTTTTGCTTAATAAGGTTAAGTAGATTCTTAATCTTATCTTGTGAAAAGTAATTAGGGCTCATGAGAAACTTATGTTTCAATTTTGGTCCTGTTTGAACAATGTTGAAGCAATGTTTGCTTATTTTGGACTAAAGTGCAAATTACCCAAGTTGAGGGGTTAAATTGAAAATGTTGCATGGTAAGATGTTCCTCTGATGTTGAGACATCATAAGAATGAATATGATGTAGTGGTATGGTTTTCACAAGCTTGGGCACCAAGATTAAGCTTGTAAAGCAATCCTTGTGCATTAAAACCCAGTTTTGGTGTAATGTGCAATTTACCCAAAACCTAGGGTTCAATATGAAAATTACCACTTCAATAAGGTCCCTAATGTTTCTTGGAATCATGTAGAGCAAATAAAATGAGATGGGTGCCTCATTTGAATTAAGTTGGAGGAGAGAGAATCTTGATATTAAAATAATCAAGATTAATGCCTAATTGAAACCCTAATTTGATTTAGGGCAAAAATGAATAAAAATAATTGAAGGGATTTCAGCCAAAATGTTTTGGGTTGATTTTGAATAAGGATGGACGTTCCTTTGCCAAGATAAGGAACGAAAATATCCTAAGTAGGTGAAATTCCACTCACCTTATTATAAGAAAAAGAAAACCCACTCACATATGGATATTAATATAATAAGCATTAAGGTGCTTAATTTGATTTTCTTTAAATTGAGGATAATGAAGGAGAATTAAAGGCAAAGGAAGGTGCCTCGTCCTTAAGGGATTTGAGGAGGAAGAGGCGGCCATATTTTTGGAATTTAATGCATTTTTACAAGGCATATTCTCTCTCATCAATTTCTTTATAAAAGTGCCATTTCCAAGCCCAAACCAAGGCCTTTTTCGGATTTTCTTCTTCCCCTTGCTTGAAAAACCGACCAAGGAGATAGGGAGGAGCAGGGAGCACGTCCCCAACCTGTGGGTGAGCCCTTGACCTTCGTTCTCCTTGATTTCATGGTGGGAATCGAAAATAAATTATGGATTCCTTCTTATTTCGATCTCCTCTTCAACCCTAGCCAACTTTTGCAATCAAAAGCTTGAGGACGAGCCTAGGGGGAGTTGCTAGAGCTTCATCCACCATTAATGGCATGAGCTTGGAGCTTTGGAGCTCAATTGGAGGCGGGTTTTATAACTCAAACCCTTAAACATTGCTATTGCATCAATTCTCTATGCTTTGTTGATTGATTTCTTCAATTTGATGCACTCTTGTTTCTTGCTGCAATTTCCATCAAGAACGGTTGCTGTTCTTGGTTGTTCGAAGGAAGGGGATGATGAAATCATCCTAGATGATTATCCAAAGAAAATTACCAAGCAAAACCATTTTGATAGCTACTCCAAATCGTTTTAATTTGATTGGCTATGCGGTTTCAGCAAACCGTTTAAGGGCAAACGGTTTGAGACCGTTTGGGAGAAAACGGTCTCAAGACCGTTTGAGATGGTTGACCAAGCGTTGACCGTTTGGGAATTTTGTTCCTAATTATGTATGCTGATAACCCTCCAAATTTGAGGGATTAACTCCAAAGGAATCGAGAGTTGAAGGCCAATCAATTAGGCAATCGAATTGAATTATGTGCTGATTTTCAACCTGATTAACTTGACCTGCTTGGGCAAACGGTCTCAAGACCGTTTGAGTGCGTTGACCAAGCATTGACCGTATGCGATTTTTGATCCTAATTATGTTGGATAATGACTCACCAAGTTTTATGGGTTAACTCCCAAGGAATCGTGAGTTGAAGCCTAATCAATTAGGGAAACCTAATTGGATTAAGTGCTGATTTTCAACCTGATCAACTTGACCTGCTTGGGCAAACGGTCTCAAGACCGTTTGAGTGCGTTGACCAAGCGTTGACCGTATGAGATTTTTGTTCATAATGATGTTGGTTAATGACCCTCCAAATTTGAGGGGTTAATTCCAAACGAGTCATGAGTTGAAGGCTAATCAATTGGGCTAACCCTAATTGAAATCAGTGCTGAAATCACAATGAGCTAATTTCAGATTTTGGGTTGATTAGCCCAAACGGTCTCAAGACCGTTTGGGGATCACCCCAAGACCGTTTGGAGGTCTGGGGTCAAGTATAGTTGACCAATTGAAGGTCCAAAGGTACCAAATCATACTACAACTAAATGCTGATTTGTTGATCAACTCGATAGACCAATCCATGATGATTTTTCACTAGAGTCCAAAGGTTGGATAGGCAAACGGTCTCAAGACCGTTTGGAGGTCATCCAAACGGTCTCAAGACGGTTTGGTGGTCACCCAAGACTGTTTGGAGGTCTAGGGTTGAGTATAGTTCAGTGGTTGAAGGTCTAAAGATATCAAGTTGATCTGCAATAGATTGCTGATTTGGTGAGCACTTCAATGAACCAAACCCTAATTAGATTGCTTGGATTGGAGTGATATGATGGGCAAACGGTCTCAAGACCGTTTGGAGCTCATCCAAACGGTCTCAAGACCGTTTGGTGGTCACCCAAGACCGTTTGGAGGTCTAGGGTTGAGTATGGTTAGGTGTTTGAAGGTCTAAAGGTACCAAGCTGTTATACAATGCAATGCTGATTTGGTGATCAATCCAATGATCCAAACCTTAATTGGATGGCTTGGATTTGAGTGATATGATGGGAAAACGATCTCAAGACCGTTTGGAGGTCATCCAAACGACCTCAAGACCGTTTGGGGTCAGGTCATACCCAACTTGGATGATGGTTCAATGGTTTCAAAGCAACTAGTCTTACATTGATTAGTGTTGTTGAATCATCGATTCCAAACCCTAATTCAATTGAATCAAACCCTAATTAATGACCAATTGAGGGTTAATTAAGGGTCAAATAAGTTGAAGGTTGACCTATTTAAACTCAATTGAAGTATGGGTATAGGTCCAATTGATGATTGGTTCCATGAATCCAATGATTAAAGGAATCAACATTGGAAACCCTAATTCAATTGGATACCTGATGTCATTAAAGGTCCAATGGATCAAACCTTTTTGAAAACCTAATGTGATTAGGTGGGAGATACCTTTAATGGTACTAGTCATTAATGCATAACAAATGCATGGATCCAATACATGATGTAAACCCTAATTGAGGCCGATTTCATGTATAACCCTATTAAGAGGTTGCCTACATGTGAAATCACTAATTAGGATGAATAGTAAACCCTAATTCCTTTGGATACCTTATGTAATGGAGGTCCAATGTGATGATGAATGTACTATTGATCCAATGATGGTTAGTAATGTTAACCAATGAAGGAACAAAGGTTAAAACCCTAATAGTACCTAAGTGATTAGTGTCAATTAAGGGATGAACCCTAATTGCTGATAAGATCAATGACTTGGTACACTATGTAAATCATAGTTGTATGTACTTGATTGAAGGGTTGATATGACCTAATCAAGTTAAGAAGCTGATAGCATGAATTCATACATGAATATGAATCATGTGGTGTATAAGGGTTATGATCCTTAATCAAAGAGATCATGAAACCCTAAACATGAACATAAACCCTAATTGATAGGGTTATTGAATTCAACCCTAGTTGAGGGTGATTTCATGTGAAACCCTAGTTGAGGGTGATTCCATGTGAAACCCTAGTTGAGGGTGATTCAATGTGAAACCCTAGTTGAGGGTGATTCCATGTGGAACCCTAGTTGAGGGTGATTTCATGAGAAACCCTAATTGGGAATGCATCCCTAATTGCTTATAGGACCAATGACTTGGTACCCTATGTTAATTATAGTTGTATGCATATGATTGAAGGGTTGATGTGACCTAATCAAGTTGAAAGGATCAAATAATAGAATTCATATATAAATATGATTCATGTGATGATCCTATATAGCACGACCGTGCAAGGCAGCACGGCCGTGGCGACTTTACTCAGCACGACCGTGCAAGGTAGCACGGCCGTGGTAGCTTTACTTTGCACGACCGTGCAAGGTAGCACGGCCGTGGTGGTCTATGCTTGACTTAGAGCTGAATTGAAAGTGACCTAACATGGTCGTTTTGTTAATTCTCAACTTAAGGATGAGAGAGATACTCATACCTTGTGATGATAATCATTTAATGATAATTGATGAGAATAAATAAGTATGATTGAATACTTATGGTATAAATGTTGGCTCCTAGATGTGGGGAGCAATGAACTAGGGTTTGATCATTGATAATATGATCTTGAAAACCTAAATGGTTAATAACGGAAAACCCTATTCTTAATGAAGGGTAATGATATGTGAGAGAAAGCCCTAATTGATGGTAAACCCTAACCCTGGTAAGGGAATAGTGGTATTACCCTATATTGCATGATGTGTTGTGAACTTGATAAGTCTATTATCATGTGTGACAATCATGCAGGTCTCATGAGTTGATGATCATAGCCAGGTATGCGCTATGATGTTTATTTGATAAGAATTGATTGGCCATATGTGCCATTATGTTTTTGTTACTGAGAAAGAAGTAACAAGATGAGTTGGGCTTGTAAGCCTTTGTTTTAAGTTGATACCTAGTGAGAGTGAAAAGATGTGAATGGCCTTGTGCGCCATGTGAATAAAGTTGTTGCCTAGTGAGAGGTGACAATATGTGAATGGCCTTGTGCGCCATGTGAATAAAGTTGTTGCCTAGTGAGAGGTGACAAGATGTGAATGGTTTTGTGAGCCATGTGAATAAAGTTGTTGCCTAGTGAGAGGTGACAAGATGTGAATGGCCTTGTGCGCCATGTGAATAAAGTTGTTGCCTAGTGAGAGGTGACAAGATGTGAATGGTTTTGTGAGCCATGTGAATAAAGTTGTTGCCTAGTGAAAGGTGACAAGATGTACAGTGTTCTGATGAGCTATGTGTGATGGAAATCCAAATCCTGGTAAAGGATTAAGGGTAATACCCTTGAATTATTAATACATTGTTTTGCATGGTATTGATAGATAATTGATGTACTGCTATTATATGTGCTAACCATGCAGGTATTATGAGATGATGAGCATAGCCAGGTATGAGCTATGATGTATTATTAGTTTGAATTGTTAATTGGGCCTTGTGTGCCATAATATACCTTGTGCCTGGTAAGAGGTGGCAAGAGAATTAATGTGCATCAAGTGCCATGATGGATGCTTGTGTAGCAAGTATCATATTTACCTTGGTCAAATGACCTAAAGGTGTTAGTTACCTGAGAAAGAGGTAATAGTGCTCAAGTGATGAACAAAGGGTTTGAATACCCAGGATTTCATGGTTATGGTATTGAAATTGAGAATGGATGAGAAGCCCCAGTGTTGAAATGAGGGATTAAGATCCCAACACCTTGTGAAAAGAGTATGGCTACGAGCCATGACTCCACAATGATAATGCCAGGCTTTAGTCATATGATCTAAGCCTGAAGAGAATTAATGCAGTGATAATGATTCTGTAGTTTGAATAGATTTTATACATGTTCTTCATATTCATTAAAGGAATAGTAACATGTTTATTCTATCAAGTTACAGTTGCAATGCTTTTGATATAGAATAATGATTTAATCTGTTAGACATCAAAATATCTGCTGTCAAATAAATATGATTTCCCTATTCACATTTATCTTATTAAGTGGCAATAATAATGTTTCTGGCGGAGAGTTATATCTCTCGCTGGGGCAATTTTTATAATTGTCTCACCCCCGTGGGAACCACATTTTTAGGTGGACGCGGACGAGGAGACAGGAATCCTTCAGGAGGTGAAGGACATCAGCAGTAGCAGGGACAGCAGTAAAAGTCTCAGGTGGAGACATTGACTGTCATGTCATGTTCAGATGTATATAGAAGTCCTATGTGTCGTCTCTGTACTCTCAGGTCCTTGGAGTAGTAGTTAATGATTTCGAGATTTTGGCTTAGTGCCTCGAAGGTTTTATACTACCTGTGTACAGTTAAGACAGAGTAGTTAATGTTTGTATTCCTCGAGAAGCAAAAGTACATGAGATGTATATATATGAACCAGGATGTAAAGTTTTACTTTGGTTCTGAATGAAAGAGTTTTCCTATGAATGGATCCCTTTGCAAAAAGTTTTAATTTTTAGTGATTTTCGCTAATCCGCTGCTTGATGAACGCTTCCGCATTAGTTAATCTTGTTTTCGTGAGACAGTCATCACAACAACACTTGAAAAGGCTTTAGTCAAAAAGTAAAAATGTTTACCTTGAGTTAGAAAGTTCCTTTTGTTTATGTGGACTACCCTTCCATAAAGCTCATAATATAACTTGACAGAAACAAGATCATACGGTGCCATGAGGGGGAAAAGATGTGGAAGTGGCTTCAATTTCATACGTAATATGCAAGACAAACATCAAATTCCAACATAATGATTTTATACGAACAGACAGGGAACGTGAGCACGATGCATGTCCAAAACGAGAGAGATTCTTGTGACTTGCTTTATTAGGTAATCGGTGAGTGGTTTCAAATGGAAGACAGATATCACAAAATTGAATGTCATTAAACATATTCCAAATACTATAGATAACACTTCCTTTTGTTGATATACATTACTACACAAATAACTTTTGGCGTCGGTTATTTAAGGCCTAAGACGTCGGTTTCTAAGCGACACCCAAGTGGACGCCGCTAAAAGTTGACACCTTCAGCGTCGGTCCCCCAACCGATGCCATACCCCTTCCCGCCACCAAAAAGGCACCAGCAAGGGCATCATCAGGTCAACTTTATATAGATAACCGACACCATATCTACAGCCACAACGGCCGTGCTACCCAGCACGGTCGTGGTACCTAGCCAAAATCTACTAATAAATGACACCGTCGGTGTTGTTTTATATACTAATAACCGACGCAATATCCCCTGCCACCATGACCGTGCTACCCAGTACGGCCGTGGTACCTGGCCGCAATAGGTGTCGGGTTTACGGATAACCGACGCCAGAAGGGGATAAAGACGTCAGTTTTACACTAACAACCGACGCCTATGTGCTTTGTTGTCAGTTTTACACAAATAACCGACGCCTATGTGTTTTGTTGTCGGTTTTACACAAATAACCGACGCATATGTTCTGATTTTTTTCTTCTTATCAGTTTGCAGGCATGCTGTATGGCTGGTCAGCAGGATGCAGAACCTACAGTTCAGTTTTAAACTGCAGGTTTACATCATCCATTGATATCATCCAACAACAGGCCACAAACCTATAAAATTAACAAGATAGACAATATTATATATTTATCATGTGATTCACACACATGTATAAGTACATTTAATTCATATTATTTTTTATCACACACATGTAGAAACGAGTAGTTCCATTTCAAATTTCCTCTATTTTCACACACATTTAACAACCTGCAGTTCCATTCATTTCATCTCTTTTCACATTCAAACACATATAGAAACATTCAAGTATTGATCATCTTCACATTCACATGTGAGAGTGGGGCGAGTCAAATGAAAAGGGGCCCTTTGGATCATCTTCAATCCCCCCTGATAGGCAATTCATAAAAAGTCATTCACATTCACATAAAAATAATTATGAGAACAAAGTTTAGAAATATCATTCTTTATTCATCATCGTCATTATCCCAATTATATTTAAAAATTCCCACTACTTGTAGGGCTTCTACCCATGTTCTCTTACATCATTTAACTCATCCATTGTATAGAGAGTATGTACATCTAATAACTTTTTACCTGTAGTGAAGTCAGTTTTAAACACCTACAAAGATAATGATGTATATATATAATTAATAATATATAATAATATTAATATATTTTATATTATCTAATGAGACTACATATAATACCTGATGTATGGTATCGAATTCCATTGCAGCATGTTCGATAATTATACTCATAAATTGCATCACATAGTATCTACATGCCCAACCGTTGTCTTGTGCAGCACACTACAAATTAAAATATACAAAATATTCAAAAATACAAATAACCACAGTTCACATAAATAATATATACATTGGAGTCGGGAAATTACTTTCACATTCTGCCAACTTAGTGGCTGGTTCTTTTTCTTGGGGACCTTTCCTCCAGCTTTGGCGTACTCTTGTAAAACCCTACATGTTATTGTAACACATTACATTACATAATTAAATAGTAATGTAATAACAAATGTTAATGGATATAAAAATATGAAATATTTCTCACGGGAATAATGACCTTTTCATTGTCTGTCCATATATATTCAATTCCTTCCCCACATGATCTAGATAATAGACAATGAACATCTCGGGGATAATAACTAGTAACTCCCAATGCTTACCACTAGAGGTAAGAAAGTTAAAAATTAATAACTCAAAAGTCACAATAAAAATGTAATTTTCTTAAGTCCAAATTATAAGTAAAGTAAACTTACCCGACATTGAATGGAGCTATTATCACCGTCTTCTTGTTTTTACCAAAATATTTAAAAACATCACATCAGTATGAAGTAACTGACCTAGGGTTTTTACCTACAAGACTAATCAAAGATGGAACCAAAAATCCCACATGGAGAAATGAAAAATCTGTACATATCATGTGTAAGTGGCTGTAAAATATGTATTACATATGCATTAATATATAAGATACCAGATCACCATATATTAAACAAGGTATATGGATGTATAAGCAAGATCTCACCATATCCATAGCTCTATCATAGATGTATTCAGCCAAGAATAACGAAACATCTCCAAAATATCTTGTATAAATAGCATGTTATTGTATGATTGACCTGCAGCTTCCTCCGGAATAGTAATATTTATAGGGCAATTTAGATCATGTTTGCCTATCCAATCTGCCATACCCCTACAATTAGGACCTAACGAGGCATGTAGGTCTCTTGGAAGCTAACTTGGTATTTCAAGAGGTGGAGATAGAGGCCGAGATGTAGCAGGTGTCTTCCTTTTGACCTGTACATATAATTTCAGATCAATTGACTCATATATACGTACACACTAACAAATTAACGTAATGTAAATTTACCATATAACATTAGTATAGAAGAAATCGGCTTTGGGCCACAATATCACTCTGCCTTCTGCCTCACGAAACGTTTCAGAATCTGGGTGGGCATATGACAATGTAAGATCCCTCCATTTGGGAACTACACTTATCGTGCTCATATGAACCACACCATATGGTACCGGAGTCCCATGAAACATTTCCCCTAGAAGGGGTGGGTAATATGACGCCTCTGTAACGACATATTCTTGACATTTTAGATGGCATGGCTTCAACCCCTAAAAATTTATGTAAAGAATGTTATATGCATATGTACACAAACATATCATCTTGAAAAGACTATCTACTATGTCATAAAAATACTTACAGAGGATGTGCTAGGTGGTGGGTCTACATGATTACTCCCAACCTCTACAGTAGGAGTAATAGAAGCGCGACACATCACATGTACCGTCTGAGTGGCCGTCTGAGATGACTGCCACTTCACCATTGCTTCTTGGACTTTCCTCTCAATTAATTCATCTACCTATACATGGATAAAAGAAATGCTAGCTATCGATTATTGAATTCCCCTTCATAATAACATTCTAAGAAAGAATAGGTTACCTCAACTTGTGAAAGTCCCACTTTTGGGACAGGTTTGCGCTGGGATGGCCCAAAGAACGCTTTGATGCCCACACCAGCGCATGCACCCCTAACATGTCCAAGATGCTCTGAGTTACCCAGAGCAACTGTCAATTCATCCCTTATGCCATCAGGGATGAACTTGCCTTCCTTCCTCTGTTCGTACAACTCCCGCTAATCGCCATCAATAGAAATTGGTAAGTAAACATAACAATAATCAATATCGATTGATTGCTCTAAGAGTTGAATTTTACCATTTTTGTAGCCACCTCAGCAGTTGCGGGCTTCGTTATATCTCCCTTCTTGTTTTGCCTCCCATCTATCCACATAGCATGGCGAGGAAGAGGTGTGGGACCAATAGTAGAGGACTCCTGAGTAGCAGCAGACTGAGCAGTAGACTGAGCAGTATACTCATCCTGTAGTCTTTGGTGAATGCCTGCATAGCCTCTTAGACCCATTGTGTGGACATGCACATTCAGTGCATGCCTTGCTCTTTGAGCATCGCTGATAGCCTTGTTAGTAAGCACATTGATTTGGTTAGTAACACTAAAGATTAATCTTGAATAGGTGAATACATAAGAATGTATATTAATTAAACTGGGAGTGGCGCTTAATACCTTGAATTCATCTGTTTTTCTTTCGGTAACAAACTCCTCCCAGTATTTGGGGTCCAGGTAGTTCCATTGATCAGGGGCTGCCTTCTTCCTAAATTTATTTTTTAAAGAGAATACAAATGAAAATTATTAGTGTAGAGTTAGTCAAAAAGTGATCAATGTCTAGAATTGGAAATCAATCAAGAACCTCTTCTCAACATCGCATATGTAATCTCAGGTGAGATTTGTCCTATAGTTCCTTAGGACCCTCCCACAACGTTGCATCACACATTTATGATGCAACTTTTCATCCAGATCAAATATACTCTACAAAATAGAATTGTTATTAACTAGTACCCTAAAAATTAGTAATCCACAAAAATAGAATTGCAAATAATGATAACTCACACATAGTTCCTTCCAGATTAAGTCTTTCTTCTCCGTAGGAACTCTATGCCAGGATACAAAAATAGGACTACAATGGCTGCAAGTAAGAACCTCAAGAAATGAAATAAATGAGTTGCGGTTCACTCCAACTGGATTTCCTGCATGATCGAAATCCACAGCCAGTTTGGGTCCATTGCCCCTTTGCTGTAGTAACTTGTTCATCATTTTGATGCCCCTCACTTTCTCGATTTTTTTTGCTGCTCATCAAGTGCCCCAATTTCTTCAGGGGGTACATCACCAACCTAAAATTTGACAAAAAAAACACACTTACATGATATAACTATAAATGTGAGGCGGGATATATTTTTAAAACTTACATTGTGAGGCAGCGCATTGACGTCCTCACCCTCACGGTTATCATCAACACGGTCATCATATGAATGCTCGGCCATCTGAAAGTTCACATTCAGATTGCAAAGTTCACATTCAAATTGTAAAGTTCGCTTTCAGCTTTTCAAGAACAGTCCCAAACCAGAGACTATCTAAGATTTATTCCTAATGAGTAATTCTTGGACGGGTTTCTAGGCCAACAAATACATGTTCTTCCATTCTTATATATAATAAATGTGTACCACCTATCCCATTCTTGAACACTTAATCTCACTAGTAAGTGTATAATGTGTATTGGGTTTTCAAAAAAAATTCGACAACATTTCCCCACTGTTCTCCAAGTACATATGTACTTAGAGAACAAACGGGAAAATGCTACCGAAATTTTCTTAAAAACCCAATACACATTATACACTTACATCCTAAGTGAGATTAGGTGTTCAAGAACAGTCCCAAACCGGGTACTATCCAAGATGAGTAAATCTTGGACGTGTTTCTAGGCTAATGAGTAAAAGAACATAGACATAAGATTTCACCACCACTACATGTATTTGCTCACTTACATTGCATCACTCACAATTATAGCATTATTAAATAATAAATCAAGACTTCAATAGTTTTAAACATGCAATAATTCACAAATAGAGTGACAAGATTTACTTTTTACAAACATACATGGCATAATTCAGGCACAATAGCTGGTGTGGTCATTGACCCAATTCAACATGATAAGAATAATTTTAGAAGAGTAATAATATTTTCCCAATTGAGAGTATATGAATTGTCCAACAATTGGAATAAGAGCAAGTATTGTAAAAATTGCCTCATTATGGGAAAAATTAGTCATAATAATGCCCAATTATAATAATAGAGAGGAGTACATACCTCCAATCTTGTTTAAATCAAACAAAATATCACCTAGGTCTGAGCAAAAATTAATATCTCAAAGATTAATATCACCTACGCATGAGATTATGCTGGAGTTAATATTATGTCTTCTGCAGTCATTTAATCTAAAAAACACTCTCTTTAAAAATCCTACTGTTTCGATGAGCACACTCATATACATATCCGATCTACTGCGGTTTAAGGATTGACTTAATACATGTATTTGCTCACTTACATTGCATCACTCACAATTTAGATATTAGATCAAGGGTCAAACACATTCCAGATCATGTTAGAGTATGTAAATCACAAGGACAAAGTTCCCCATTGATTTTGATTCTCGTCGCTGGTTGTACCTCTCTAGATTGGGATTTTGATTCTCAGCATGCGGTGATATGAAATCAGCATCATGTTGTCCTCATCTCATCTACTTCCCTATCTGCTTCATTCGTCTCACACCCTACCACCGTCAACATCACAATAAGAAGAAACAGTAGCAACAATAGTGACAAAGGCAGCAAAGATGCTCCCCACCACATCCTGTAGTCAACCTCTCCCCTAGGTCCTGACCAGCTACCTCAACCACCAATCGCCCAGACACTCCATCAATGGGAGAGGTCGTCAAGTCAGCTCACCACCACGCTCCCAGGCGTGGGCAACAGCGGAAGAGTCCATAAACTCTTCCAGCCGCCTGACCTTCCTCCCTTCATCTACTCCTCGACGAGGTACTCTGCAAGTGGTTCTGGTTCCTCTAGTGTAGGGAGAAGAGGAGGAAGAGGGTACCTCGAGCGGCGGAGACAACCAGCATGTGTGAGCAGCGAGCAGGCGAGCTCCAAAGAGAATGGCGACGGAGGAGAACGACGGTAGGGCAGGCGCAACGGTGGAGGAGAACGGCGGTGCAGTGGTGGCAGGGCAGGCGCAACGACGGAGGAGAGAACGGCGGCGGAGAGAAATCGCCAGAGACCTAATAGGCGGGGAGTAATCGATCGACAATGAAACAGAGAAAGGGGAAGAGTCTGGCTCGCGCGGGTTAAGTTAACAATAGGCATCAGTTATTGAAGGCGTCGGTTACCACCAAAAAACCGACACCTATGTTCAATGATAGTCATCCGTTCCAACTGGAAAAACCGATGTCTATCTACATATGCCGAAAAAAAAAGTTCTCGATTAATGACCATTATCGTCGGCTTCCGTAGAAGAACCGACGCCAAAGGGGGGGTGAAAATTTTCACGGGGACAGCGCGCGAAAACACATCGACGTCGGTTATTGCAAGTAAACCGACAACAAAAATGTACCCAATTTTTGTCTCGCGAAAAACATTTAATCGTCGGTTTGTTAGTTAATAACCGACGCCGTATGTTAAATTTTAGAGGTAATTTTATTCCAATGGAAAATTTAGATTTGACAGTCGATTTTAGGCGTCAGTTGCTTATTAAGGAACCGATGCTAAATTAAAAGCGATACCCGTGTCTGGTCCCTCTTCACAGATAGATGTTAGTTTTTATATTTAACTGACGTTGTAGGGTTTAGGCGTCAGTTTCTTGTATTCAAGCGATACCCGTAAATGTGGCGTAGTAGTGATAATAGGATGTACTTCTTGATTCCCGATAGAGAAACAATGGCGCCACCTACGATAGTTAGTGTTAAACTCGATTTGCTCAGATTCTACTATTTTACCTCTGATTGGATGCCGGTGATTTGCTATTTCTGGAATTAAGCCACCCTGATGAAGCACAGGGACGTAAACTTTTCCTGGACCCATAGTCGAGGATGTGGTAGAGCAACCACGATGCTGGTGGGAATGGTACAACTGTGTTGGAAGACTCCACTTAGATGATGCAGACGACAACCAGCAGTCTACCTATCAGTAGGAATAGAAGAAGCAGACTAATTAAAGGGTGAGCATTGTTATCGAAACCACAATAGACTTTTCAACAAAATAGTTGGCCACATGCATGCATGATTGCTAGCATTCAAACGCAACTCCAGCTATTTACAGTAGAAATTAGGGCACATTGATAATGCAATATAATTTTGTGTGTGCTTCGGTCAAAGGAAGTCTTCTGATTAGACGAAAATCTCTGCCATTATCATGAAAGATGATGTACTAAACACGCATATTACAACAACCTAAACGATAACGATTATTTGTAAGCGGAATAACACTACACCCTTGTGGGAACCAGTATATGATAGTAAATAAAAATTTTTATAAGAACATATTCAACATACCTTGCCAAGCCATTACAATTAATGCTTCATATGCCGTCTTTTTTCGTAGGCGCTATTTCATCCCTCTATCTCACGACATGATAATAAAAAAAGTACCCTCTACCTGATCCTCGCCACCCGTAATCATGTATATCGAACTGAGCGAGTATTTTCATGCCAAAGAGACATGTATGCATTTGGTGACTATTTTCATGCCAATATCACTTTATAAACAACATTTTCTCTCGCACATCTCCTTTACAAGGTGTCACATAAATGTACTGATATATCTCCATCAAAATACATTTGGGAAGATCCATGAACCATACCATGAAAATATTCACTCACAACAAGTTCCTTGATACAACTTTGAGGACTTGTGACCCATATCTTGACAGTGCTCTCTCACAACAAGTTCCTAAAAATGCATTTGTGAGGAGACTGGGCTCATATCATGAGAATGTCCCCTCATCGAAATCTCCCAAAAGGTACTAGTGAGGAGCCATGGTTCATATCATGACAATGCATGTTGGTAGAAAGTCTATGAAAATACTTCTGGGTGGAGCTTGGGGCCATATCATGATAGTGTCCTCTCATAGCAAGTCCTTGAAAATGCTTAGATTTGATATATATATATATATATATATATTAGTGTGTGTGTGTATTGTCCTCTTAACTATTCATAAAAGAGATGTGTAAGAGTTTGAGGATGATGGGAGCAATGTCGTTCGAGTGCTTTCGACAGCCAACATTCTTTTGCAACAATTGTTGTTGGGAGTGGGTGGTCTACACAAGCCGCTTTCAAGGAGCAATTTGCCTCACAAGACAAATACCCATTAGCCATAGAATGTTCACAAAAGAGACATATATGAGTTTGGGTGAAGATCTTTATGCTAATATCCCTCTATGATTGACCCTCCCGATTACTTAGAAAGACTCTCAGTGACAATTTCTCTCACATATCTTCCTTTATGAATTGTCAATAAATGTGTTGATATGTCCCCATGAAGCTAGTTGATGCTTATTATTGGTCGAGAGATATTAGATGACTGACATGTCTATCACCTAAAGTTTAAGTGACAAGTATACGTGTCACCTAAAAGTGTGGTGACATGCGTGTGTGTCACCTAAATATATACCCCCTTATAGATCACATGTGACTCATATACATGTCACCTATATGGAAAACCCACATTAGAACATAGGTGATTCAAATGTATGTCACCTATTCGGTGTAACCCTTTTGTGTATGATAAAATGTAAGTCATCTATATTATGTAGGATTATACAGATTATAGATGATTTACATGTATGTCACCTAAAGTGTGGTAACCTTTTCAAAATCTTAAAATATATGTCATCTATTTCACACAGATATATACAGATTATAAGTGATGTACAAGCATGTCACCTATACTGTGTTTTTTGGTAGTAAAAAAAGAGAGAATAGTTAGTTGTATTCAAGTTGTTAATAAAACATAGAGTCAACCTTATGTTCGCATGTTCAAAAGTTGTCTTTCTTCAGTCGCCACACGCCGAATGATATATTGGATTTACAGGCGGCTGGGTCCATAGGGTTTAGATGAGGGGAGAATAGGGTAGGAACTTGTCTTTCTTCCATCATCAGATACACACAGAACAACTGATACATTGGAACCACGGACGGATGGGTCGATAGGAGGGAACAAATATGGATGAATAATCAATTTGTTGGTGTTACGATCGAAAAGGCAGGCGTTTGAGTGGCAAATAGGGCTACGGTTGGATGATGGAAATAAGATTAATACGTACAAGGACATCTCATATTTTACGAGGAACATGGATGACGAGGATTAAAGAGTCCAACCTTTATTGGAGAGTTGGAATACAGAAACGAGTATTGATGCTTAGAAGAGTAAATAGTAGATGAGATCCAGACATTCAAGAAATAACCTTCTCAAACCCACTCTTTAGGTGGTGAAGACTCAATCCATTTAGTAACTACTTGGAGAAGACAAATGTCAAAACAAGAATTATTACTAGGGGAAGACTATGTCTTAAAGTGGTGGCCTGGATCATATTCCTAGTACCTTATTGCAATGGACACCATGATAATATTGAACTTGTAAGCATCATGGATTTCTTCACAAAGCATCTCGAGTCCAAGTGGAGAGAAACAATTTAAGGTTAAGGACTTCTATATGCTACGAGTTCAGCACAAGCATAATGACTATCCTAGGTGTGAGATGTGCCCCTTTGATGTCCTTTTAGTTCATCTGATATGCCTTATCAATATCCTATCCTAGGGCATTCTCTTTTATACAATGGACTAAATATGGTGAAAGAATAACAAGTAAATAATTTCAAACCAAAAATTTAAACCAACATATTTAGGGAATCCCCCTTAGAATTTTAATGTATGCATGTGATGAGTCTTAAGCTGGTAGAAAACACCTATCTAGATGTGATTTATCATTCAATATTTGTATGTCAAGCAATATACGCTTAAAGTGATGATGATTACTTGTCCATGCCTTGAGTTAAAAGTGAAAGTTCAAGAAAAAAAACCAGAATAGATAGAAAATTTGGTTATGAAAGGTTTTCTTGATGTTTGATTGACCTCACTACTTGGGTAGCAAGTATATGTTTCCAAAAATTGCTTCTTCAATTAAAGGCTAATAAATATTTTGAGCACACTACCAATGCACCATATAACCTATGGGGTTAGACACAAAAAATTATATAGAAAAGAGTGGATGAGGATCTAGTTGTAAATGGTGCAATTCAACCAGAGACTTGAGAAGTTATTTACATGAACTTCATGCCAGCCTCTAATGCATTTGCAAAATCCTCCAAGATACACTCACATCATAGATTACACTAATATGATCCTCCTAG
This sequence comes from Alisma plantago-aquatica, assembly GCA_963693085.1. Taxonomy (NCBI): domain Eukaryota; kingdom Viridiplantae; phylum Streptophyta; class Magnoliopsida; order Alismatales; family Alismataceae; genus Alisma; species Alisma plantago-aquatica. Next base: position 545,613,276 of record OY856410.1, on the reverse strand, counting down.
AGACATGCACCTCATATATTACACTAATCTAGGAGATGCGTGAGGAAAGAATAATGAAATTTCCTAACCCACCACCAAGCCTAAATCTCGATATGAATATGTTCTTGAACTTATATATGGCTTATATATATGAATATGAGAGTGGTTGTTGGTACTAGTAGTTTCATTGTTTCCCTATTTCCTCTAATCTAATACACCAAAGAGAACACATAAATAGATAAGGGAGAAGGGAGAGACTAGCACCTCAAGAAGCTCAAGATATATACCTGATCTATGTTAGAAGGGGATATAGATGTTCTACCTCCTAATGTGGTAGGTATAATGGTGCATAGTTTTTGTGGATTCACATAGATTGACAAAAAATCATTAGATAACATAAACATCAAGAAAAAAGGGTGTAAGCATTAGATCAATTCTAGCATATTATAGTAATCCATTTGTCACCCCAACACTGTTTCATGGAAATGACTAGTGAGAAATAAGTTTGGGGTCTCACAACCACGCATCATTGAGATGATAATGCCATTTATTAGAATATTAAATTCAATAGTGTATGACCCTAAGCTTCACATAACACCTTATGGATTTTAAAATCTATGAGTGAGGTGTTTCCCTTAAAGCACATAAAGCATGTGTATCATATACAGATTCCATCAACATAAGTTGTTTGTGTGCATTTGCTAAACGTACTTGTGTTCTTAGACACTTTAACAAGAAGATGGTATTGTTCATATCTTATTCAAGAAGGCTACAACATAGTCATGTGGTCCAAACATAATCCCAAATATGGCACATACATTCATGGAGTCTTAAAATAGCATATCACTAGAAAGAATTTAGGATATGGTGTACACATACTAACCTAATTATTGATTACACTAATGATGACGATCAAGGGTTTTAAAAATAAACTTTGTTTGCTTGTATATTCTCACAAAAACCCCAACACAATCAATAAAAAAGTTTTCCCAATAAAATTTTGCATGTGTAGAATGAGGGTATAATGGTCTGATTTAGCAAAACCATACTAAATTTTCCATGTTTAGTCCATATATCATGGAGTTAGTGATGAGGTGGTTGTAGATAAAAATTGTTCCATAATGAATACTAAACAACATTCACAACACAATAACTTATGGATAATGGAACCAGAAGGTAGGACCAAAAAATCTAGCATTAAAATTCACTAAGATAGCTCCAAAGATTCACCCTTGAATGCAATATCTCCCAACCAATCTAAAGAATGATAAAAGATAATATTTTTAGGTTTGAACTATGAGCTCCATCATATATTTCCAAGAAATTCATCCAAGAAGGTAGAAAAAGAGTAACCAACCAAATATGAGATGATAGGAAGAAAGTTAATTAGAATCGTTTGCTACTAGGTTGAGATAGTGATTCTAAGATCTCCCACAAAACTTATAAAATCATCAACATGTTAGGAGTTTTCCACCAAGAACAATCATATCTAGCTTAGTAATGTCATCTCCATGTCTAACACGATCAAACAAAGGTTTTTCTATTGGTGCATATATAGACTGTATTTTGCTTACCACACAACAATTCATCTATTATATAACCTACAACGACCTCCCTCAGCATGCATCGACCAAAATTGGGTCCAGATCGATCAAAACTAGGTTACATAGAACCAAATTAGATTACATCAACCAATTGACCCATGGTTGGGTGCCACATTTACTATGACAAATAACCATACAATACATAGTTAATATATTGACTAAAAGATTTTAAGTTAGAGCCTACTATTTGAATATCACATTCATCATGTGTTCTATTTGTGTTTATACTCAATTGATAACATTTAATATTAGATTTTTATCCAAATTATAACTTTTCCTTCAAAGAAAAGCAAGTTTTAGAAGTTTATTTCTATCTTCCACTTAGACATAACATATAATTTAACAAGTATTAAATCCTCAATTACCAAACCCTATGTTAAATCGTTCAAACAAATAAATTATCTTGTTGGTGGAGGTTATGGAGACATGGTGAGTATGGATACAAGTCAAATGGCTACATCCTAAAATTTGAAGTTTCCACCAACAATGATCTTTGATGACCCTTAGAAGTCAGCTATCATGTTGTTACCAATCACCACTTTTTTTATGCTGAGAACTCATGCAATATAATCTATATTGAGTTTTTCACCTTTTCATATGAGCATAGCTAGAGATAAAAGTACACGACACCTACCAGGACACTGTGGCTTGGTGAATGTCATGTAACATTTAAGATCACAAAATTGACATGATTGATACCCTAATATACCTCACAAATGGTATGCAACAGTCCAGATAAGATGTGTATTTTGTGTAATTTCATGTTCTAAGTGTATATACTTCTAAGTACATTTAATTTAAGTCCACAATAAAAAGTATATCTTTCATAGAAACCCCCTAACCACTTATTAATGCCTGGAAATAGTCTGAAATTAGGGTTGTAAATTGGCAGGGTATTATCACTTTACCCACTACCTTTTGGGATTTTGGATATGTGACAGTCTTATTATGATGATGAAAATATTTCCCATTTGTGTCATTACTATGTGCATTTCGTATTTTAGATGATCAAGGATTTTAGATAAGATCCAACAATAAAGTACGTGCTATAATATATGTGTTTGGATGCTTATAGGTCAAGTTATATCATGTATACGATTTGTGCAAGTGCATTCCATACACCTTACTAGGAATGATATAAGAACAAGTGATTATCATCCCAATCCTATGCAAAAACGTATTCCACAATTATATGAAGTAATTAGGAAAATTAAGTGTCATTGGAAAAATCATTTCATCTGTTCTCCAGAAATATAGAACTGACTATATAGGGAATAATTTGGTCGAACTCTTCTTAAAATAGAATATATTTTGATCAAACTACACTTCGACCAAGAAAGAGTCATTGTAGAAAAATAGCCATTTGAAATGTGCCTGAGAATAACTTTTCAGTCGAAGTATAGTTTGACTGAGATTTCCTCTCATAGAAGTAAAGTTCGACCAAGATTTCCTCCGGTCGAAGTATAATTCGACTGAGAATGTTCCGTAGTCAAAATCTGTATTGGTTTTCTAGCCATTGTAAACTTTACTTTTCACATTCCAACAAATAATTTAGCATTGAACTCATTCTAAACACCCCCAACAACTATATTGGCCACTGCTAAGTGTTCGCTATATATAGGAGTGTCCCATGGACACCTAATACACACACTTGAGGAATCTATTAAATGCTACCCTACTTCAAGCTTAGAATGGTATTTTTCTATCTTTAGATCTAAGACATTGCTCAATATAAGATCCTTCTCCACCAAATAGCCTTGCCCAATCTTTGTGGAGGTCAATCGTCACTTATTCATAGAGAGATGCAAATTGAGTATCTTGTGCAATTTGCAATTTCTTCTTCCTCTCTTATTCTATTTATTTGTTCTTGTAGTTTCCAACTACTTCTTGCAATAACGCTATGGGTAATCATCTTGGAGCTACTTCATATGAGAAGGTTGTGACCAAGACTGGATGATGATTGTGATCTACTTCGTTGTACAAGTTCTCCTTGATCTGGTAAAGGAGGGTTCTCTTGAGACACAAAAACATCAGTTGTTTTATGTATTTTGTATTGTTAGAGAACATGAATAAAATAAAGGTTAGAAATCCTCGTGATGAATGCATATTCATTTTAGTTTTAGTACCAATTTTAGTCTAGTTTTGCACTTCAATCCTTCAATTTTCCTTTAATTTTCTTCAATAGAGTTTTCCTTAGTTTGGTGAAAATATTTAGGGTTTTGGTTGAATCCATGGGTTTTCATGACATGATCAAGCTTCATATGATGTGCACCATCTTATTCTACAATGGTTCCGCTAACTGACTAGAAGTATCAAGAAGTTTTTGTTATTTTGGTACTAATTTTCCATGATTAGACCCTTCTTTGAGCCATGTCCTCATCGACCTAATCCTTCATCGACACTGACCTCCAATGTCTAGGATGTGCATTAATCATAGGAATTTAAACAAAGCTATGACAAGGATATTTTCCCTTACCTTTTCTAGACCAAGTCCTGGAGCGCCTAGCTCATCAAGAATATTTTTGCTATCTCGATGGTTATTTTGGATTCTACCAAACCCCAATCCATCCATATGACCAAGACAAGACCACATTTACTAATACCTTTGGGACCCATGCTTTCAAAAGGATTCCTTTGGCTCTGCAATGCGTCATCTATGTTCCAATGTGGCATGGTAGCGATTTTTGTTGGGTTAACTAAAAAATCATGGAGATTTTCATGAATGATTTCTCTAACCATGGATATCCATTCATATCATTCCTCAAACATATCTACTTAGTCCTAGAATGTTGTGAAGAAGAACATATGGTTCTCAATAGGAAGAAATTCCATTTTATGGTAAAAGAAAGCATTATGCTACGTCACAAAGTTAGCAACTGAGGACATCGAAGTAGACAAGGCAAAAATAGAAGTGATTGCTAAAATTAGCCCTCCAACCATAGTAACATAATTGAGAGCCTTCTTAGGTCATGCATGCTTATATAGAAGATTCAACAAGGATTTTTCTAAGGTAGCCAAGCCAATGATAAACCTATTATTAAAAGATGTTGAGTTCACTTCGACGTAGAATATATGAACAGTTTCAACAATTTGAAGCAAATCCTTATTTCAAACCCCATTATTCAAGCACTAGAATGGTATCAATACTTTGAGATTGTGTGTGATGCTAGTGATTATGTTATGGGAGCCATTTTGGCCCAACACATAGACTAGAAACACCAAATTATCTATTACGTGTCCAAAACTCTTGATGAAACCTAGAGAAATTATGCAACTACTGAGAAGGATTTCTTACAAGTTGTGTATGCCTATGGAAAATTCACATCATACCTTGTGGACTTCAAAGTTATAGTTTACATAGAAGGATGAAAAACCCCAATTGATCTAATGCATTCTCATTTTACAAGAGTTTGAATTATAGATACAAGATAAGAAGGGTACCAAAAATGTAGTTTCCAATCATCTAAGTCACATTCACATTCATGACACAGATATCACCCCATCAACAACTTTCTACGAGATGATTAGCTCATCAAATTTTCATCAACCCCTCTATGATATGCCAATTTTGCTACCTATCTCGTTATAAGTATCATTCATCTAGAATGCACATGCACTGCAAGGAAGAAATTCATGCACGATGTCAAATAATATTGTTAGGATGAATCATACCTCTTCAAGCTACATGTAGATGGTCTTTACAAATGATGTATCCTTGAGGAGGAAGCCCCTATAATTCTAGAATAGTGCCCCTCATATCTAGCCAAAGACCACACATTTTCCCAAAAGTATGCACTAAAGGTCCTATAATGCAAATATTTTAGCCAATGATATCCATGGGTGTAAATAATTTTGATTTTTTTCTTATGATAAATGTTAAAGGTTTAGAAATATCATCAAGGGAGACGAGATGCCCCTAAGATCTGGAAATAAGTTGAAATCATTGATGTATGTGGTGTGGATTACATGGTTTCATCTCTTCATTTGACTTCTATTACATCCTAGTAACATTTGACTACATATCTAAATGGGTAGACGATAAACCCACTGTGACAAGTGACTCAAAGCCTATTATAAAGCTATTCTGGGACATTATCTTCCTTCTATTAAAATCCCCTATGCTATCACATTGATGAAGCCCTATTTAAGGGCTTCATCTTGTGTAATTCTTGCACTTCAATCACATTTAGACATGTTAGATTGCAAGTTATTTCATAAATGGTTTAATGTCAAATTTTCTTATGGTTTCTCTTTGTGTGTATTTCAGGTGTTTGAACCACGCAATGGATGGAGTGGAGAAATAAAAGAGGATCCTTGGGTTTTGATACCCTGGTATGAGACCAAGACCATCCCTCAACCTTCCGTGGGTGGTTAAAAATTGATCCAAGACAAAGAATAACTGAGAGAAGTACTTTGGAGCCAAAAAGAACAACTAGGCACTCAATGCGGGATGTGGTATAATGCCATGGACATGGTGGGATGCCATATATCACAGGAAAATCCAAGAACTTGAAATGCTATAGCAACTCCACTTCCATAGCTGCGGTTAAGAAAATGGTCATGGCACTCCAGAGCTAGCTCGTCTGTGGCAGCTGACACACCCATGGTTACAAACTTCCCCAATGACCAACATGAAGAAAATGACAATGGCCACTCCCACAAAAATGACCATAGCAACCACCTCGACTGTGCCACCATTTAACAACCAAGGTCGTGTGACCACCATGGTCGTGATACTAGCCTTCCAAAAATTACAATTTTATCAGACATTGTATTCATATCCAACTCGCCCATGCCACTCCACCACGGCCATGTTCACGTCATTCACCACGGGTCGCGGTGGCCAACAAATCTAGCCTAATTTATGCACTGATTTTCCCAAGCTACCCTAACTTAACCTGGTGCTTCACTCCCACCAATATATACCTAGGTGGCAGTCGTGGAATGATGTTACACTCCCCTAGCATTCATTTCCACCTACCTTGAGAATTCAAGGAGATCCCACCTAATCTCGCCTACATCCACTTTATTTCCAACTTCCTCTACCTCAAAACCCTAGTTATCTAGAGTTTTAACTATCATCCACCACCATTCCATTCCATCCATCTAATTTGGGAGAAGAAGTGCATGCTCCAAAAACTAGGAGGTAAAGAAGGAGGAGTCTTCACCGAGTTTCATGGCCTCCTACTCCTCTTCTCCTTCTTCTTTGTTCTTTTCTTCTTTTATGTCTATATAAGCCCTTTGTGGTGGGATGTTTGGGGTAAAATATTTACTATAATATCATGTTGGGGGGAAATAATTTGTAAATTCTATATAATAGTTTTATGATGATTTCCTTCTACTTTTATTTTATTTCTCACGATCATTGTTGTGTTATGTGCTTGAAAACATAAATTGCTTTTTGTTTTATGCTTGAAATCACTTAGACTTTAGGAGAGAATGGCTAGTATGGGGATATCTTAGGGATTTCTCCTAGGTCCAACTAGTGGATCTATAGCTAAGACCATATCTTCCCACATGCATATCCCCTCTCTTACTCCTATGTGGAAGATCTAAGCAGCTAGTGTAGTAGTGCTTTGTGCAATTGCCTATGAGTTTCTTAAAAATCTAGATGGTGAGTGATGTGAGGTGAAACACCCTCACCTCCACTCTCCATTCCTACCTTTGTATCCCAATTTTCTTAAGGATACTTATTCTAGAAACCTAGTCTTGCTAAATCCTAATGGAATTTCACCTAAGCCCTAGTTGAGTTAAGCCTTGTAAGGTTGGACATAGTGTGCAAGGGTGTAGTTCCCCTTCACACACTTTATACCACCCATTGTCAACTAGAAGCTTAGGGTAATTAAATAACATTTGACTCAATGTTTTATTTGAGTATGTAGAATGAATGATTAGAAATTTCATGTTATAACCCCCTAACTTGAATTCTAGTTACATTCCCCCAATTTACCCACACCTTCATAACTTGCTTGAAACCCTAATTTTTTCTTACTAGTTCATGCTTGCTTAATTATTTATTGTGACACCCTGAATCATACAGACAACGAGATGACACGCAAAAACATGCAGAACCACATATTACCGAAAACACGGGTTAATTAAAACTGGTTGCAGAAAGCATGCATAAGAGAACTTTTGCATCCAGATCCTGCAGAGAAAATGTTACAAAAATATTACAAGCTTTGATATATGTCCACAGCTTATCGGAACAAGCTGTATTGTCAACACCAGAGTTCATCACCTGTTTATACATACATAACAGGCCATGTAAGGCCAGCAGCAGGATATACAAGATTACAATAGCTAGTCATCGTGAAACGTCATCAAACACCTCTGAGGACCTGAGAGTACATGGATGACTCTAGGACTCTACTACAAAACCACCAAAACATCAGCATGTCCATCTCTTGCCTTTTACTTCTCTTCCTCTTGCTGCTCGGCCACACCCTCGTGATCACCACCACGTCTAGCATGACCACCTAAAAGGGTTGTAAACAAGCGGGGTGAGACACACAGTCCCAGTGAGAAATTTAGCTCCCCGCCAAAACTATAAACCTCAGACGATTAAAGCAATAAAAATAGGTAACTGATAAAATGTAAAACAAGAGCAGTATACTGAGCCAGACCATTATTCCCATCATTCTTACCAAGATATCCAGGAGGCGTATAACCAAGTATTTCTTTATGGAACATGATTGACAAGATAAGATTTACAAGTATTTATCACAAAATATCAAGATCATATAAGCCACTGCAAGTAGGTAACACGATTATCTATAAACAAGGCCTCAAATAGTGTTTCATATTTATTCTGTGTAGCATATACTATCCAACTGTATTACATTTTATTATGCCCTGAGGAAGTGATCCTTCCCTGCTCAAATCCAACCATTGGCTGTGAAGCCCAATCCGGTGCCATACAAGGTCTAAGGAGATCTGGACTCCATGACCTCACCTTCTTGTAGTCAGTACACGAATCATCAAGCAAGACTACAGTCTTATGCTTATAGGGCCTCAAACTCTGGGTTAGCTCCGCAAGCTACCCATATCTCTAGCTCACCTCATCATAGGTGCTAGTGCATACATCCGAGCCATGAATGCATCATGCTCATCATCACATATCCTGATCCATGGGTCTGTTCACCATGCTCCATATAATTCATAGTAGTACTCATATTCCACCTATTTTAGGCTTAGGGGAAAACCTCACATATTCAACAATATGCGCTCCAGGCAGATCCCATAGGATAAACCTATTTCACCATCATCATGATACTGACAATGATGGATCTATGGCCAGGGCAAACTACATGATATGTTCCTCTATAATTAATTAGTATATTTTAAGCCAATTGTTGAGGCAACCAAAGTATAAACATAGCCCTATAGAATTACATCATTATTGTCATCATCATACTGTCCTAGGATTCATAGTTACAGGATTCAAGGTGATTACACCATATCACTTGTATTATCATTATCAATAGAGAACTATCAGCTATATACATTTCAGGTTATTAGAACCCTAACCAAAGCTCCTGCAACCCTCACTATAGGTATGGCAGGCATCGCGAACCCTCACCAAAAGATGAATCGAGCATGGTCATACCCTCACCAAAGGATGAATCGGCTACATTTTCCTAATCCTAAGCAAGCTCACCACCATATCGGCCAACCCCATCACTTCACCTATCGTGCAACAAGAACCCACCAGCTCACATGGTGTCGGGCAAGGTGTATCGTGCATCATCATAGGGATGTCGGCCAAAGGCCTATCGTGCACACAAGCTAGGGTTAGGGTTAGGATTTCCTCTATCAGCCAACCCTCAAATGGACCATAACGACCAAAGGGGGGTATCATCCAAGCGCCCCTATCATGCAACCAACTTCCTATCATCCAAGGATCATCCCTATTGGCCAGGGCATTCACGAATCCCAAGATCTTATCCAAAAAAAGGTGGTATCGGCCAAAGCCATATTGGGCACCAAACAAATCATCTCAACCAGGTGTATCGGACAAGGGTAAAACCCTAGACAAGAGGCTATCAGGCAGCACTACTCCAAGGTCATATTGTGCAAAGCACAACTCTACAAAGTCATCTTCAATCTCAAGCACAAGGGCACCAAACCCTAAATGATCAAGACGATCGGCTCACCTATCAACACTCAAGAGAGAGGGGTTTTACACAACCTCTATCACAAATCGGGCAACCACAAGGATCAAAATCAACTTAGGTCATCACATCTCCAACAGCTCACCTCTTAAATACATGGTGAGAGGAAGGTGGTTCCCAAGAAACTAGAATGTAGACTCACCTCTCAACTTAAACGAGAGAGGGATATTTCCCACATCACTAGAGCTCAAACTCACTTCCCAAAAACCAAGGAGAGAAAGGGGTATTTCTCAACAAGAAAACCCCAAACTATGGTTCAGCCAACTAGATCCAAAGGCATATAAACCATCAACAACATCAACAACATCATGCTCACTATATCCACAAGATCAACAACATGTACTAGAGCAAGAAACATAACATGAAGTGGCCGATCATCAACATATATGAATCATGCAACATAAATAAGGTAGTATAGATAGGGTTAGGAGTTATGTAACCTGCCTTAAGCAAACTCCTCAAGATCCAAAGCTCCAAGCTCCAAGCTTCTAGCTCCAAGCACACCACTTATGGTTCGGCAACCAAACAAGAGGAAGAAGAAGAAGAAGAAGACTTCATGAAGAGGATTGGCCACCAACTTGCTCCACCAAGCTGTATCGGCTACCAAACACCCAAAGGGAAGGTGTATTATGCACCAAGGAAGAGAGGAGCAACAAAGAGCTAAAAGGGATCCTAAGGAAGTGGAAGGATATGTATATATAGAAGAGGATGGAGGAGAAAACAAGGCAATGTGTCTCCCACCTAGGGACACTTGTCCAAGGGCAATGCCACCTCCTTATCTCACCTTATACACATGTCCAAGGCTATTGCCACATGCAAGCACTATGCACCAAGTGTCCACTAGTGGTGACACAAATGAGGTCAAGAGGTCAAAGATGGTCCATATCCGATACTCTCCACCTCCATGCCCGATACACGCATGGGTGACACCCCCATGGATGACACAAAACCCTCCTGCCCGATACAAGGATCAACTAGGCAAGGAAAGGCCCAAACAAGGGAAAACAAGGCCCAACAAAGCTCAACCAAGCCCAAGACAGCTCAAGGCACGAGCCCAAACCTTCTTCTCAACGTAGAGGAAGCAAAGAGAGAGAAGAATATCTCTCAAGGTGGCAAACTTGCTCTTCAACCCTAAACTTGGGCTATTTGCAAGTAGCACCTCCAACTCTTCAACAAAGCACAACCAAACGCTAATCACCACTAAAGGTGATTAGTAAGAAACTAGGCACAGGGTTTAGGCAAAGCAAATAGGGTAAGTCCAAAATAGAGGTCATGGTCCTTACAAGTCATAAACCTCTACAAAGGGATTTCGTCCCCGAAATTCAAAGAGAAAAGCGAGGGATACTTCCGCCTCATCTCTTCCTCAAGCTCCCACATGGCTTCCTCAATGCCACGGTGATGCCAAAAAACTTTCACAAGAACCATGTCTTTCCTTTTCAACCTCTTTACCCTCCTGTCAAGGATCTTCACTGTGGGACTCGTCTCGGAGAAAATGTTATTAACAATGCGGAAGCGATTAATTAGCAGCGGAATTACTAAAAATCACTAAAAATTAAAAATTTTCATAAAGAGATCTACAAACTGTGAAAATATTTTATTAAGAAACAAGGTAAGTTATTTACAAGCTGATTCATCAGTACATCTCTATATTATCACATCTCGAGAGTCATAACACTGACTGCCCTGTTGAACTGAACATGAGCAGTATACAAAAATATCGAGGCATTACTCCAAAAATCTCAGATCTATATTAAACCATCTACCGACTCCTAGGACCTGAGAGTACAGAGATGACACATAGGACTTTCTATCTACAAGACTCGACAGACAGTGTCTCCACCTGAGGATCACTGCTGTCCTTGATGTTGCTATTGCTGCTCACCCACTAAAGGGTTCCTTCGTCCTCAGTGTCTACCTAAAAAGTTGAATCCCACGAGGGTGAGACAATTGAATAATTGTTCCAGCGAGAGTTATAACTCTTTGCCAGAAACATTGTTATTGCAAATAATTGAATAACATTGAACAGTAGAATTATAATTATTTAACAGCAGACAATTCATTGAATAAACTAAGTAGAGCATTATTCTCTAAGCAATCATTTCAATTATAACTTGATTGAATAACAAGACTTATAATTAATAAGGAATATGAAGAACATGTATACTAGTTATTCAACTACAACACTATAAAAAATGTATCATCAATCATTATTTCTCATAATTCAACCTAAGAAAATATGCTACACGGCTGATTACATTTTACAAACATATTTATGCCCTGAGGAGATGAGATATACCTCTCATACTCCAACTGACCATTACAAAATCACAATCGGTACCATACATAGGTCATCAAAAGAGCCGAATTTCTATGACCTCATCTTCCTCAGTCAGTGTGAGGTACAACATGTAGGACATCTTGTGTCTCTGCTTAAATAGCTTTCCAGGGTATTCTGGAAACTTCACTATTAGAGTTACAGTGGCATGATGTACTCTCTTCGCCATCGAGGGATTTCTTGTTTATCTCTCATCGATGTGGCATTAACAACATCATCGGGAGATTAGTGATACATCATCCCGGCATAAATATATAATGAAGGATGGAGAGATTAAATATACATCTCACATAAATTCCTCCATTAGGACGTAAGGATATTCGCGTCCATAACCCCCACATACTCAAAAGTATGCTCTCCAGGAGTTCCCTTAGGAAAACCTGTTTCATCATCATTTAACTTCTGACAATGATGGATCTATGGTCAGGGCTCTACATGATATCATTATTCTTGATTATTTAAGTACATTATAGCATTCTTTTAGCATCAGGCATGTTTTCAAACATAAACCAATAAGACAATTGCTATAAAGAAAGAGTACTAATTGTATCAAGTTCATTTCACATCTAGTTAACATTGGGATCTCAATTCCTAACCATCTCATCTTTATGATTCAAGAACATGGGTATTCAAACCCTTAAGTTATCAAAACACTTGTTACCAAGTATCATACTGCCCTCAAGTCATTTGACAATATAAACAGAATAATAGTAATGCTGATATTTCGTATGGCTCATATAGCCTGTCAATCTCTTATATTACCTTTCACTAGGCAACATAACATATCATTACTTTCAAAGCTTATAAAGTGCTTTCAATGAATATGACATCATATCTCTTACCTGGCTATGTTCACCATTTCATAAAGATCTGCATAATTAATACATTTGACAGTAGGCACATTATCTCTATATCAACACTTTGCAAAACAAAGATAACCTTACAATTCAAGGGTTGTACCACTATGCCCTTACTAGGGTTAGGGTTTCCCTTTTTAATTCAATTAGGGTTAACCAACCCCTTTAGCTTAATTAGGAATAGGGTTTCCTTATTTCATAATTCAAACATTGAGTTTCATGTTTAAAAGCATAATCCAAAATTAGGGTTTGTTGTTCACATCATCACATTACTCTAGATTAGGGTTTACTATTCACATTTCATCACATTACCCTAAATTAGGGTTTACTATTCACATTTCATCACAATACCCTAAATTAGTGTTTACGATTCATATTATAATGAATTGAGATCATACCATCATTATGTATTAGGATTACTTCCATTAATACCCTCAATTAGGGTTATGATTCACTAACCATCATAATTAGGGTTTCATGATCTCACTAACATAGATCATACCGTAATTATTTATTCATTTATATTGGGAATTCATTACTTGATTAGCATTCATATAAGAAGTCTTCTTTCTCATATTTCTATAATTAATGTTTGCATCACCCTTAATTAGGCTAAGTCAATTCAACATTGACAACATAGTCATGTTATTATTACTATTGTGATCATTAAGGCTTACTCATTCAAAGAATACTAACCACTCTATCCCATCAAGGGTTCCTTTATTATAATCACCATTGATCACATCATGTCTTACTCAACTACATAATTGGTATTTTAATCACATTAAGTATTCATGAGGTTTAAGTTAATCAACCACTAAACCATCTTGACCACTAAGGCATCAAACGATCTTAACCTTTTTAGACATCAGATGGTCTTGTACACTAAACCTCCAAACGGTGTTGGACTGTCCTTGAAACTATTTGGTGGTGAAGACCATTTGGTCATGTTGACTTTTGAAACCGTTTGCTAAAGTGCACATTCAAGACCGTTTGCCTAATATGGGGTGAAGACCATTTGGTCAAGTTTGACTTTGAAACTGCATGGACATAACCGACCTTGAAACCACATGAGACTAAATGGTTTGGGATCATTTGGTCCCAAACGGTCTTGAGACCGTTTGGACTCAAACTGTCTTGAGACCGTTTGGACCCAAACTGTCTTGAGACCATTTGGACCCAAACGGTCTTGAGACCATTTGATCCAAACCACCTCAAAACTGCAATGACCAAAAAGTGTCTCAACCACTTCAATCGAGTTAGGGTTTCCAATGTTGAACCCCTCAATTAATCATGCACTTGTTAGCCACTCATTAATTGAGTCAATTAGGTCAACCCTCAACTGATTTGACACTCAATTGAACCTCAATTGATCATCAATTAGGGCTTGGATCAATTGGATTAGGGTTTGAAATCGATGACCCTTGAACATACTTCAATGTGAGTCTAATTGATTTGAAACCATTGAACCATCATTCAATTTGATCATGACCTGACCCCAAACGGTCTTGGGATCGTTTGGATGACCGTCAAATGGTCTTGAGACCATTTTCTCAAGTAAACATCAAAAACTAACTCAACCAATTAAGGTTTGACTCATTGAATTGATCGCTAGGTCAACAATCAATTACACTTCAACTTGTTACCTTTAGATCTTCAACCACTTGACCATAGTGAACCCTAGACCTCCAAACGGTCTTGGGATCGTTTGGATACCCTCCAAACAGTCTTGAGACCATTTGCCCATTATTTTATCAAAAACCAAGTCATTTATTTAGGGTTTGGATATTGGAATTGGTCACCAAAATCAGCAATCGATTACTCATCAACTTGATATCATTGGATCATCAATTGGTCAACTATGCTTAACCCTAGACCTCCAAACAGTCTTGGGTGAACATCAAACGGTCTTAAGACCGTTTGGGTGATCCCCAAATGGTTTTGAAACCGTTTAGGTCACTCAACCCAAACTTCAACATGATTAAATTATTGAAATCAACAATTGACCCGATTAGGGTTTAGATGGTTGATGAGCCTTTGATTGGTGAACTTCTTGGAATTAATGGATGATTTTTGGTAGGTAATTAGTCTACATTATTCTCAATAGTCCTCCAAATGGTCAACGCCTGGTCAATGCCTCCGAATGGTCTTGGACCGTTTGCTTCCATGCGTTCTTGTGAAACCGTTTGCATTCAAATGGTTTGAAACTGTTTGCTCCAAACGGTTTGGCAAACCATTTGAGAAAGGTTTGGAGACCGTTTGCTAAAGTAATTTTCTTGGAGAAACATAGAAATTAACGTCATCATCTTTTACCTCAAGAATAGGGGCTGTTCTTCACGGAAATGATAGCAAGAAAACACAAAGGTGTTTAAAGAAGAAGTATAAGCAACGATTCTAGGAAAAGAGGATGCATTAACAAAGCTTAAGGGTTAGAGTTATAAAACCCGCCTCTTAGGACTGATCCAGAGCTCCAAGATTCGTATCTTTAATGGTGGATGAAGCTCCAGTAGTTGTCCAAGCTTTGTTCTTCATGTTTTGGATGGAGAACATGGCTAGAAAGGAAAATCGTGTGAAGAAAACCATAAACCAAACCTTGCTTTAGGGTTTTCCCCCAAGAATCTGAGGTAGAAGATGACCAAAACTTACCTACAGGTTGATCATCCTCCCTCTGCTCTAGAGCTCTTCCTTGGTTGGTCTAAGCAAGAGGATAAGGAAAATAACTAAGGGAAACGATCCCTTGTGTTGTTGGAAAAGATTCCTTTATATATTTATGGGTTTTTCCAAGGCAAAGAAAAAGATTGTTATCTTTTTTAATTACATCTTGTTTCCACCAAAACTTCCTCCACACTTTGGATACGTGGACACCTTCTAATCTCATGCAAAACTCCTCCTTTATCCAAGGTATAAAGGAAAAGAACTAACACCTTAAAAAGATGTATGTTAATATCCACCCTTATTGGATATTGCTTAATATATTATTATTTGTGAGTAATTTTCCACTCCTACCATGATCATTCAAAAAGAGGCACCCTTCTCATTTTCTTTTCTCTACTTGATGCCAAGAAAAATGAGAGATCCTCTAGAGGGTATATTTTACATGTTGAACCCTAGGTTTTGGGTAATTTGCACATTACACCAAAACTAGGTTTTAATGCACAAGGATTGCTCTACAAGCCATATCTTGGTGCTCAAGCTTGTGGAATCCATACTACCACATCATATTAATTCTTATGATGTCTTAATATAAGAGGAACATTTTAACATGTGCAATTTGCAAGTTAACCCCTGAACTTGGGTAATTTTCACTTTAGTCCATTATTAACAAAACAATGTTTCAACATTATGCAAAAAGGTCTGAAATTGAAATATAAGTTCCTCAAAAGATTTAATTACATTTCAAAGGATAAACACAAACATATAATCAATTATTTAAGAAAAACACCTAGGGTTAGTACATAACCCAGGTCAGGGATGTTACAGTCACTAGACCTTCCTCATAGGTCACATCTTCATCAAGCTCAACCTCAACTGGTTGTATCATTGTCCCTGTGTCTGGATGAATTTTCTTCAACATGGTGACATGGAACACCAGATGTAACTTGTGCAATTCTGGTGACAACTCTAACTTGTAAGCTATCTTGCCAACACGTTCTATTACCGGGTATGGCCCCATATACCTGGGTGCCCATTTGCCTTTCAGGCCAAACCTCAGCACGCCTTTCCAAGGTGAGACCTTGAGATACACTTTGTCTCCCACCTGGAACTCTAAAGGTCATCGGCGATTGTCTGCATAAGACTTCTGTCTGTCTTGTGCCGTTTTCAACTGTTGTTGTATCACTTTGATCTTTTTTTTTGTCTGCTGCACTAACTCAGGACCCAAAAGCTGATATTCACCAGACTCATACCAGCATAAGGAGATCTGCACTTCCTTCCATATAGAGCCTCATAAGGAGCCATGTCAATGCTCTGCTGGTAACTATTTTATAGGCGAACTCTATCAAATTGAGATGTACATCCCAACTACCTAAGAACTGCAGAACACAAGCTCAGAGAAGATCCTCTAAAGTCTAAATAGTCCTTTTAGACTGTCCATCTGTCTGCGGGTGGAAGGTAGTACTGAACCTCAACTGTGTTCCCAATGCCTTGTGCAACTATTCCCAGAAATGACTCGCGAACTGAGGACCTCTGTCGAAGACTATTGTTGCTGGTCCACCGTGCAAACGCACTATCTCGTCTACATACTCCTGAGCAAGCTTCTCCGTTGTATATGTCGTCTTTACTGGTATGAAATGAGCAGATTTTGTCAGCCTATCCACTATTACCCAAATGGAATCATGATTCCTAGTTGTCTTAGGTAGACCAACTATGAAATCCATGGTTATATGCTCCCATTTCCATTGTGGTATCGACATGGGTTGCAACGTACCTCCCAGCTTCTGATGCTCAGCTTTAACTTGCTGACATACTGCACACTTAGCCACAAACTCAGATACATCCTTCTTCAAGCCAGACCACCAATACAAGTCCTTCATATTATGATACATCTTGGTGACTCCTGGATGCATAGCATACATCAATGTGTGTGCTTCCTCGAGCACTAGCTTTCTTAGATTATCAACATCAGGGACCACCATCCTACCATGATAGCAAACTAGTCCATCCTCAGAC
Source organism: Alisma plantago-aquatica (assembly GCA_963693085.1). NCBI lineage: Eukaryota > Viridiplantae > Streptophyta > Magnoliopsida > Alismatales > Alismataceae > Alisma > Alisma plantago-aquatica. The sequence goes on along the minus strand of OY856410.1, from coordinate 545,595,659 downwards.
TCATGGAACCCATCACACTTTTCGCTACCGAGCTCTGACCTGATCAACTACACTGTATCATCTACTTGCTGTGCATCTTTGATCTGTTGTCTCAGTGTAGGCTTGACTTGCATTTGTGCCAACAGTCCTACTAAAAAGGAAACTTCCAACTGCACATTCATCTGCCGCAAGGAGACAAACATTTCCCGCCTATGGCATACCAAGGAACTCAACTGTGCCTTCTTTGTGGGGAGAGAATAAGACTTTCTGCTAATCGCGTCAGCTACCACATTTTCCTTACTAGGATGATACTCAATGGTGCAATCATAATCATTGATTATCTCCATCCAACGATGATGTTGCATGTTCATCTCACTCTGTGAAAAGATGTGCTTCAAGTTATTATGATTTGTAAAGATCTGACACACTTCCCCATAAAGATAGTGCCTCCAAATCTTTAACGCATGGACCACCGCTGCCAACTCCAAATCATGTGTCGGATAGTTCTCCTCATGTTTCTTAAGCTGTCACGAAGCAAAAGAAACCACATGGTCTTCCTGCATCAACACACAACCTAAGCCTTTCTTGGAAGCATCACAAAAAACAACATAGCCCTTCCCAGGCTCTGGCAGCACCAACACTGGAGCACTAGTCAGCTTCTCCTTCAAGCTTTGGAAAGCTTGCTGACAACGATCATTCTAGACAAAAGGTACATCCTTCCTGGTCAGCTTTGTCATCGGCAATGCGATCAAACTGAAATCCTTTATAAACCTCCGGTAGTATCCTGCCAAACCCTGAAAACTACGAACTTCTGTCGGCGTCTTTGGTTGCTCCCAATCTGCCACTGACTCCACCTTCTTAGGGTCCACTTTCACTCCTTCTGCAGAGATCACATGACCCAAGAAAGTTACTTCTTTCAACCAGAACTCACATTTACTGAACTTGGCATATAAATGATGTTGGCAAAGAAGAGTCAAAGCTTGTCAAAGATGTTGTTCATGCTCTTGACTGTCCCGATTGTAGATCAAGATGTCATCTATGAAAACTACAACAAACCGATCTAGAAACAGACAGAACACCCTATTCATTAGATCCATGAAAGCAGAAGGTGCATTGGTTAGCCCAAACGGCATAATCACAAACTCAAAGTGACCAAACCTCATCCTAAACACTGACTTTGGTAGTCGTCCACCTTAATCCTCAACTGATGATATCCAGACCATAGATCAATCTTTGAGAATACTGCAACGCCACACAACTGATCAAATAGACCGTCTATCCTTGGCAACGGGTACTTATTCTTGATCGTGACCTTATTCAATTGCCGGTAATCTATACATAGTCATATCGATCTGTCCTTCTTCTTAACAAATAGCACTGGAGCACCCCAAGGTGATGTACTCAGTTGGATGAAACCTTTCTCCAACAACTCCTATAACTACTTCTTCAACTCTGCCATCTCTACTGGAGCCATTTGGTATGTTGTATGAGCAACTGGCTGTGTTTCTGGCACCAGATTGATCTCAAAATCAATCTCTCAAGGTGGGGGAACACCTGGGAACTCATCAGGAAACACATCCGCAAACTATCAGACAACTGTCACCTCCTCAAGGCTAGGACCTTTCGCCTTATTATCCACAACGTGAGCTAAGAATGCCTTACAACCTTGTCGTAGCAACTTCTCTGCCACCATTGCTGACACTAAACACGTCAGAAGGATCTTCCTGTCTCCTTGGAACATCCACTTCTCTCAGCTGTCATCAAACACTGCCTGCTTGGAACCACAGTCCAACACAACCTTATACTTTTCTAAGGTATCCATCCCAATGATCACATCAAATCCATGCATATCAAGTGGTATAAGATCCACTTGTATACTATGTCCCAAGAAAGATAGGACACAATACAGACACTCCTCTCAAAGCATTGAGGAACCATCGAGAGGGGTTTCTAACAGCAGGATATCTCTCTTACAACTAACAGGTAAAGGACAACTATCAAGCAGACTATGTGTGATAAAAGAGTGTGTAGCACCCAGGTCAACCAGAACAAATATAAAGTAAGAAGAAGACAAATTAGAATGAATTAACTCCATCAGACCTGTCACCACTCGCGGGTTGACCATCGCCTCTGGATGACTCATAGCATAGAATTGAGCCATTTCTTGTTGTCCATGTCCTCTGCTTCTTTGAACTGACGATCCCACTTGCAATGCTTGATCGCGTCCTCGCCCTCTGCTACCACTGGGCTGCTGTCTGTCCGACCCTTGTTGATTCTGCCTCAGCTGTTGTGTTACTTCAACATCTTTCCTTGGGCAATTTGACCTCAAGTGTCTAGTCTGCCCACAGTGATAACATGACCTGCCTTCTATATGTGGCCTAGATAGCCCTGTCACTTCCACTGAGGCTGTACTAAGCGCCTTCGATGGCAAAGAAACATAACCTCTTCCCTTACTTGGAGACCACTGAGATGGTACACGAGAACTCTACATCACGGAAGGTGTCAAAAAACCTTGGCTTCTTGAAGCCACCAGATCTTGGTCCCTGGAACTGAGCAGGCCTTTTCCTGGTCATGGACTCCCTTTTCTCCCGGACAGACCATTCAATCCTGCAGACGGACTCCAGGAATGTCGCAAACCGCTCCTGATTGTCCAAAGCAGCAGTAGGTGTGGACAACTCAACACTCAAACCTTTCTCAAACTGCCTGATCCACTCATCATCTATCACCTCCATGTGAGGACAAAACCTCAACAAGTCCATGAACTTGGCTTCATACTCGGTGATGCTCATCGACACTTTGTGGAGACGCTCAAACTGGTTGATCTTCTCGTCCAAGTACGTCTTTGGAAAGTATCTGCAGACAAACACTCGCTGGAAAACCTCCCAACCGATCTCCTCACCGGGTCGCTTCTCCTCTCGATGGCCCACCAGTGGCCAACACTACTCTTCAGAAGGTAGACAGTGTGCTTGACTTTGTTTGCTTTGGGGATGTCGAGGATCCGGAAGGCCTTCTCGAGACCTGTCAGCCACATATCTGCATCCACTAGATCAGTCGTTCTAGCATAATCTAAAGCTCTGACTCGGCGAAGCCGCTCAAAGGTCTTCCCAATACCCGATGTTTCACCATGGGGAGCATGTGCTCTTGGCTGAGGCACTGGCAACCTTTCTACCATGTGATTCATCGTAGCCATCAACTGCCCCATAAGCTGTTGGTAGGCAGGATTTTCGAGAATGGCTGGGTCAAGTTGGAGGACCTCAGACACCCGATCTTCATGTGCCTGGACTCTTGCTCCATCAACTGATGCAACATCGTTTCTCTCGGCAGCATGTTCTTCATGGTTTCCAGACATCTTTAAGCTTTATCTTCTGTTGAGGGCAAAAGGTGATTGTAAGAAAATCAGGAAAACTCACAAGAACAGACGCAAACCTAGTCCTAGATCCCTGTAGACTCAGCGAACATAGTGCTATGATACCAAACTTACTGTGACACCCCGCCATCACACAGACAACGAGATGACATGAGAAAACATGCAGAACCACATATTACCGAAAACATGGGTTAATTAAAACTGGTTGTTGAAAGCATACATAAGATAACTTTTGCATCCAGATCCTGCAGAGAAACATGTTACAAAAATATTACAAGCTTTGATATATGTTCACACCTTATTGGAACCAACTGTACTGTCAGCACCAGAGTTCATCACCTCTTTATACATACATAACAAGCCATGTAAGGCCAACAACATGATATACAAGATTACAATAGCTAGTCATCGTGAAATGTCATCAAACACCTCTGAGGACCTGAGAGTACATGGATGACTCTAGGACTCTATTACAAAACCACCAAAATAGCAGCATGTCCATCTCTTTCCTTTTACTGCTCTTCCTCTTACTGCTCGACCACACCCTCGCGATCACCACCACGTCTAGCACGACCACCTAAAAAGGTTGTAAACCAGTGGGGTGAGACACACAGTCCCAGTGAGAAACTTAGCTCCCCGCTGAAACTATAAAACCTCAGAAGATTAAAGCAATAAAAATAGGTAACTGATAAAACGTAAAACAAGAGCAGTATACTGAGCCAGACCATTATTCCCATCATTCTTACCAAGATATCCATGAGGCGTATAACCAAGTATTTCTTTATGAAACATGATTGACAAGATAAGCTTTATAAGAACTTATCACAAAATATCAATATCATATAAGCCACTGTAAGTAGGTAACTGGATTATCTATAAACAAGGCCTCAAATAGTGTTTTGTATTTATTCTGTGTAGCATATACTATCCGGCTGTATTACATTTTATTATGCCCTGAGGAAGTGAGGCTTCCCTGCTCAAATCCAACCATTGGCTGCGAAGCCCAATCCGGTGCCATACAAGCTCTAAGGAGATCCAGACTCCATAACCTCACCTTCTTGTGGTCAGTACATGAATCATCAAGCAAGACCACAGTCTTATACTTATAGGGCCTCAGCCTCTGGGCCAGCTCTGCATGCTACCCATATCTCTAGCTCACCTCATCATAGGTGCTAGTGCATTCATCCGAGCCATGAGCACATCATGCTCATCATCACATATCCTAAGCTATGAGTCTGTTCACCATGCTCCATATAATTCACAGTGGTGGTCAGATTCCTCCTATTTTAGGCTTAGGGGAAAACCTTGCATATTCAACAATATGCGCTCCAGGCAGAACCTGCAGGATAAACCTGTTTTACCATCATCATGATATTGATGATGATGGATCTATGGCCAGGGAAAACTACATGATATGTTCATCTATAATTAAATAGTATATTTTAAGCCAATTGTTGAGGCAACCAAAGTATAAACATAGCCCTATAGAATTACATAATTATTATCATCATCATACTATCCTGTGACCTCAATCCCTTATTATATCAACCATTGCTTCTCAAGGCATCATAATCATGCATCAACATTCTAGGAATGCATCCCTTAACTCATCATCAGAGGATAACACTGCAACTAGGCACTCAACCTTATATCAGGTCCTTAGACCTATCAATGTGTTATCTCATTACCACATGGTGCTACTCAAGCACATACATCTCACAGCTCTTACCAGGCTATGAATCCACAAAAAAATACATGCATGGTTAGTATACTCATCCATAGAGGTAACTAAAGCCATCATGGATTAACAAGATTATCATTCTGTCAAGTATAAAGCAACATCCATGAGTATATTACACATAAGTTGTAGAAATCATAGTTTTATTATCAAGCATAAGCATATATTATGCCCCATACCTATGATCGTATACATGTGTCACATTATCATGTGTAGCAACATCATATCCTTCCAAACTTCCTGGTTCACAACCTATCATCTTATCTCAATATCATAGTTGTAGGATTCAAGGTGATTACACCATATCACCTGTATTATTATTATCAACAGAGAACTATCAACTATATACATTTCAGGTTATCAGAACCCTCACCAAAGCTCCTGCAACCCTCACTATTGGTATGGTAGGTAGCGTCAACCCTCACCAAAATATGAATCGAGTATGGTCATACCCTCACCAAAGGATGAATCGACTATAGTTTCCCAATCCTAAGAAAGCTCACCACCATATCAGCCAACCCCATCACTTCACCTATCATGCAACAAGAACCCACCAGCTCACATGGTGTCGGGCAAGGTGTATCGTGCATCATCATAGGGCTGTTGGCCAAAGGCCTATCATGCACACAAGCTAGGGTTAGGGTTAGGATTTCCTCTATCGACCAACCCTCACATGGACCATAACGGCCAAAGGGGGGTATCACCCAAGCGCCCCTATCATGCAACCAACTTCCTATCATCCAGGGATCATCCCTATCGTCCAGGGCATTCATGATGCCCAAGAGTTCATCCAAAAAAATGTGGTATCAGCCAAATCCCTATCGGGCACCAAAAAAACCATCTCAACCAGGTGTATCGGCCAAGGGTAAAACCCTAGACAAGAGGCTATCGAGCAGCACTACTCCAAGGTCATATCGTGCAAAGCACAACTCTACAAGGTCGTCTTCAACCTCAAGAACAAGGGCACCAAACCCTAAATGATCAAGAAGATGGGCTCACCTCTCAACACTCAAGAGAGAGGGGTTTTGCACAACCTCTATCACAAATTGGGCAATGACAAGGATCAACCTCAACTTAGGTCATCACATCTCCAAGAGCTCACCTCTCAAATCCATGGTGAGAGGAGGGTGTTGCCCAAGCAACTAGAATGTAGACTCACCTCTCAACTTAAACGAGAGAGGGGTATTGCCCACATCACTAGAGCTCAAACTCACTTCCCATAAACCAAGGAGAGAAAGGGTTATTGCCCAACAAGAAAACCCCAAACTATGGTTTGGCCAACTAGATCCAAAGGCATATAAATCATCAACAACATCAACGTCGTCATGCTCACTCTATCCATAAGATCAACAACATGTACTAGAGCAAGAAATATAACATGCAATGGCCGATCATCAACATATATGAATCATGCAACATAAAGAAGGTAGTATAGCTAGGGTTAGGAGTTATGTAACCCACCTTAAGTAAACTCCTCAAGCTCCAAAGATCCAAGCTCCAAGCTACAAGCACACCACTTATGGTTCGGCCACCAAACAAGAGGAAGAAGAAGAAGACTTCAAGAAGAGGATCGGCCACAAACTTGCTCCACCAAGCTGTATCGGCTACCAAACACCCAAAGGGAAGGTGTATCGTGCACCAAGGAAGAGAGGAGCAAAAAGAGGTAAAAGGGATCCAAAAGAAGTGGAAGGAGATGTATATATAGAAGAGGATGGAGGAGAAAACAAGTCAATGCGTCTCCCACCTAGGGACGCTTGTCCAAGGGCAATGCTACCTCCTTATCTCACCTTATACACATGCCCAAGGCTATTTCCACATGCAAGAACTATGCACCAAGTGTCCACTAGTGGTGACACAAATGAGGTCAAGAGGTCAAAGATGGTCCATATTCGATACTCTCCACCTCCATGCCCGATACACCCTATGGGTGACACCCCCATGGGCGACACAATACCCTCCTACCCGATATAAGGTTCAACTAGGAAAGGAAAGGCCCAAACAAGGGAAAAAAAGGACCAACATAGCTCAACCAAGCCCAAGACAACTCAAGACACGAGCCCAAACCTTCCTCTCAACTTAGAGGAAGCAAAGAGAGAGAAGAATATCTCTCAAGTTGGCAAACTTGCTCTTCAACCCTAAACTTGGGCTATTTGCAAGTAGCACCTCCAACTCTTCAACAAAGCACAACCAAACCCTAATAACAACTAAAGGTGATTAGCAAGCAACTAGGCACAGGGTTTAGGCAAAGAAAACATGGTAAGCCCAAAACAGAGCTTAGGGTCCTTACATTTATCTTAATTTCTTATTAGCTAATTGCCTTGTTATTGGTAGCTATATGTTGCTAGTGCAACTAGGGTCCCTCTATGATTTCTTTGTTTAGCTACTCTTAATTAGATATTTGCTTGCCCTAGTTGTCTAATTTTAGGCTAATGTAGTTTATTATTTAGCTTAATTATATTTCACTTCTAGGTTGCTAGTACGATCTTGCTTAAGTTTTTTTTAGTGTAAGTTCTCCCTTTCTTGCTTAGTTGTCTTTCTTTCTAACTAGAACTTAACTTGTCTAGAGTTAGATTAGGTTTAATTTATTTGCTTGTTTCCTTTAATTTCTTTCTTCAACCATCTAGTTTAATAAAAAAAACAACCATCAAACCCTAAAAACCCTAAACTCTACATTAGGAACATAGCCAGCCTAACTAAGCTCTAGCACCCCCTCTATGGATCGACCCTTATCTTAACTCTTGCCTATACTATAACATGACCCCCACTTGCAGGTAAGTGTGTTAGTTTAAGTGAGTGTGTTTGTATAGGCCCTTATAAATATTTAAAGATCCATGTTTGTTTGAGCTTTGGTAGCATCTTATCGAGAGTCTATTGATTTAGGTGTAAACCCAACATTAGGAAAAATGTACCAAGCTTTCTAGTGCCACTACCAGGGAGAAATGCACCCGTCCTAGCTAGTTCATTTAGCTTTTCTTTTCCTAGTGCCCTCATCATTGCAATTCTTTATTTTTTGTTTGCTTTTACATACTTATATTTCAACTTGGCTTTTGTTGTTTGTTCTTTCCATGAATAGATGACAATTGTGCATGCTTGGGCGTCATTCACTCCCTACTAACTTGGTTCCTGAGGACCCTGATGTAACATACCTGAATCTAGGGTCATAGATCAACTTTCATTTCATTAGGCTCCTTTCTATTTATAATTAGTAATTGGATCATTTTCCCCTATTTAGATAACTTAGTAGTTTTGTAGTAAAAGAATCATGATAAGATGATAACTGTCCCTTTCCATGAGATTTAGGACCAAATAAGTGTTTAAATCTTTAATTAAGGTTAAATATACAAATTAACCATTTAATAATTTTTTGAATATAACTTGTAACACCATTATCCTCTTAGGCATAGTGAGTGTAAGAAAATGAAGCAGATATGACATATTGTCTATAAATGAATGAGAAAGATAATAATGCATTAGTGGAGTACTTAAAAATTTAGTAGTATAATAATACTCCCATTGATGTCAAAAAGTAAAAATAAGATTAAATTTGGATTACTCATATTAGGATAAGATATCCTAGCAAATTTCATAGTAACATGATGTTAAGTACACCCATTAATTGATTAAATACATAAAAGAGCATATGTGCCTAGGTTTAATTAGACATTTAAGAATCATATTAATTCCCATCCCAATCCACTTAACTGTTTTGACCCGGTCCAATAATATCCCTACCTTCTCCTCGCTCCCAACATGTCTCATGCTTTTTGTTGATCTATGAATGATAGATTCCCTCACATCCAGAAGCCTGCAACTCCTCCTCTTCCAGCCTCTTCTTCTTCTCTCCCTTTTCCTCTCCATCTTCCTCATCTTCCCTTCCTTTCTTGCCCTAGAAACCACCATTTCCTCTCCTTTCTTTGGTCGGCAAACAAGCACCAACAACACCACCTGTTGAGGAACCTGCCATGAATGTCATCCTCCACCCTAAATACGGTACTACAGACAATGTGGTCTACCACCCAGCTATTGTTGTGGTGTCATCCAGTGCCCCCATTGGCAGACAAAAACCATCCATAGGACAAGTAAGTCTCTGTCTTTTCCTTTTGTGACCTATAAATCTACTTCAGCGATGACTTGCAACACAAGTCCTCTAACATGGAGCCCTCGCTGGTGCGTGATGGACCACAACCAACCTCAGAACCCTCATGTTGCTCTTTCTTTAAATCCACCTTGTTTGTGTTCAGTATCCTTAAAAATCCCCTAACAACCCTGCTATTCCTCAAGCTCAACGTCAGCATCTGTAGGTCACCATCCATGGTGATAGATGCAAGAATTTTCGTGCCCTGAGCTCGCAACACCATCGTGGCCACCGCCCAATAGGAGACAAAATCACCTCTTCCTTCACTACATATATTGCCATGTCTTCAACCTCAGCCCATTTGTTGTGGACTCATCGACATCAACCACCACTGGTAGCACAATTTCCACCTAACCCCCTCTTCACCCTATTCCTTTTCACCTATCATCATCTTCTTCTTTACCTTCCTCCACCTAGATTGCATGGGATATGCATGAAATCCTTGAGACACAATAATCACCCACCACCTACCCACCATCATGACAACTTGCCATGATCTGCACCCATCTATGACATACAGGCTACTACACTGTGGTATACACTGATAACCCTACAAATAGTGTTGCATGAATCCTTCCCAAGTCCCTAGTTCCCCCCTCCTTCTGCCTCGCTGCCATTGTTTCCTTGAACCTTGGCTTTCCCTACCTGAAGTCTGTTTTAGATCATCTTAAGTAGGGTGACAGACCCTTCATGTTTTCCCACATCCACGATGTCACCTAGACAACATCTATATTCTATCCATCTCAGCACTGACGCCCCATGTCATCTTACCACCTCCAATAACCCCAACATGTTGTGGAGGCATGAAAGTGGTTACACAATGATCTATCCCGGGATGACTTTAATCAAAGAAGATGATGGTATCGAGACCCACAATGAAGTCCAAAATAACCAAGGTGACCTACAAGTTAGTATTTATCCTTTGATATTTCTTTGTTGGGAAACTAGTTATTGGTAGGATAATAACTTACGTCTCTGAGATAATCCACTTACCAAAACTATGAACTCAGTTATACAAAAATCTAGACTTGCTTAATTGCCCTAATAATCATTTTACCAGTGCAGGTAATATGATATAAGTACTAATATTTGTAATATGATGACTATGTAAGTCCTACTTCATTTCAGATTTTAGGAATCTAGTTGTTACATATGTGTTAGGTTTAATATTAGATAATACCTACATATTGTATATATGAACATGGTCATAATGATAATATAACCTAGTTGATATGTTACCTTAACATTTTCATATATGAATTTGGAACCCTAGATACTTTAATAAGTATTAGATAACGATTAGATATACATATGGGTCTATGAAACATGACTATCTAGGTAGATCAATTTTTATATACATGGACACACTTAAAATATATAACAAGCATGTATCTTTGTAAATGTAAGTTTAAGTGACATGTTGGTTAAGTATGTATTCAAATCTACATCCAATTCTCTATACATTAAATACTAGTATCAATGACATATTCAAAAACTATGTAATGCAATGTTATACCCACGAATATGCATGTTAAACATGATGTTCAGAAGAATATAGAAACACATAGTATTAGAAACATATTGACATTACAAAATCTAATTGGAATAATGCATATATGTAACCTTGACTTCTATGACTAAAGATTGATACTAGAACTAAAATAGTTATGCAACAAATCATATGGTCACTTAACAAGATTAAAAATGCTAACACGCCATGAGGTGAAAATAATTTGGATAAGGGCTATGTATAGATACTATAGGAGTGCATACACAAGTGTGCTTTGATTTGAGTAACATACATAATGTGTTCATAGGATAAAAACTCGACTCTGTGGACCAAATATATAGATCCAGTTAAGCCTTAGCTGTGAGGATCAGGTATGTACATCCTCTATTTTATTTTGGGGATGTTTTGACTTAAACCTAATTATTTTAATGAGGCATCTCTTGAATATCAATTCTACTTGAAACTCAATTATTTTTTTTTAAAAAAAATTGGCCATTCATTCATCCCATGGCCGGGGGGTTTTGAACTTGAGATATCTTGGTCTTACATCAGTACTTTTACCATCTGGGTGCCATCTCTTTGGCGAAACTCAATTATTGGACATTCATATTTCCTTTATTTGAGTATATTTAAATTCATGTGATTATTGAATTACTCTGTACAATGGTTCTTTGGACCCATCCTGCTATGATTGCCTTTTCATTTGTAATTGATTGAGATGATAGTCTTGCCTCTCTATTTTATGCGTGCTACATGTTTGACTAGGATATCTAGAATAGTGGCACTTATGTACAACCATACTTAAAAGGGCATGTATATTTTGCCCCGGGAGTGCGTTTCCACCCTTATTTCTTTTAGGCCATGATCCTATGGTGTTATGGCCCTATTTTCAATACATTTAGTCTACATTGTTATGCATGCAAAAGTTAATATTTTATATTGAGATGTTAATAACTGTTATAGAAAGGCACTTTTATTCTCATACTTGTAATTTGAATTTTTAATTTTCCTCATTTTTCTTGTAATACTTCTTTTGAATTGGCCTAATTACAAGTTCCCCCCTTCTTGTGGGAACATCTCGTTTAAGAACTTTAATCCAATATAATGCCCAAAGTGTTTATTATATGTACACATTCAACCTTTGTTGACATATATTTTGTCTCCTATGTTCTGGGTGATGTTTTCTTCTACCCAGGTGTAGGTACAATAGAGGGTAAGAATGCATAAATTGTATACAGGATATTGGACCTAAGGATATCTTGGAATAGGCGGGTTGCCCTCTGCAATAGGTCTTGCATGTGATTAGATTTGTTAGATATGTACCTTTTTACTTTGTTATACCACTTTTTTGGTGAGGAATAAATGTATATGAATCATCATCTAACTTTATAATAGTTTTGTTTCTGCTTCTTACTATTTCATGTCTCTTGTATTGTACCATTTAAGTGGATCCCCTTTTGGGTCCCACTCTTTACACCTAAGCATCAAGAAGTGGAGATGGGAGACAGAGTCGCTCACCACAACACAAAGAAGGAACATGTCCCTCCAGGTCCTCCTCTGCCCAAGCCTCTTCATGGATAGAAATTACACTTCTCCAATCTCCTCCAGTGTGGATCAGATGGTAGGACAACAGTTCTCAATCCCACCAGCTTTACATGGGCTCCTTTCCACCTTATATGATCTTGAGAATGATAATCCCTATCACCACATCAATGCCTTCTTAGGGAAACACTCCACCTTCTGCACCCCATATACAATTGATGATTCAGTAAGGAGGAATTTTATCCTTTCTCACTTAAGGAAAAGGTGAAAGAGTGGTAAATATCTAAGCCAAAGTTGGTGGCTTGGGAGGCTGTAAAAAATGAATTCTTGAAGAAGTTGTACCCCATAGACAAGCTGACCCAAATGAGAAGGCACACCACCTCTTCTAGCCAGAGGGAGAATGAATAATTTCAAGATGCCTAGGAGTAATTCCAAAAGTTGTTGTAGGACTGCCCTCATCACGAAGTACCCATATGACAATTAACTCCTCTTATGGTGGAGAATTCATGGCCAAGCCCCTGGAGGAGTATTGGCCCCTCTTTGATCACTTGGCTGAGAACTCCCATCATCGATCTTCTAGTGTGGACATTTCATTGTGATAGAAACTCAAGAGTTGCTCCTTTTCAACCCAATGATGACTCCAATATGCAAATGATGCATATATTAGAGGACATAATAAATCTCATGAAAAATCAAGTGGGGGTTCTTCTAGCCATTTCACCAACATTGTGGATGTGTCACACCCCAATTTTCAAATCTAGTTTAAGCATTAGAATGGGGTTTTCCTAAATAACAATAGTTGAGGGGTTTCATGCAAAAGACCATGAAATGAAATTTTTTTATAATGAACTAAGAAAAATGAAATAAAATAAAATGATACACAAGATACTTTTCTCTTTTGCATTAGCAATATGTGCTCCATTAATTCAAATTGATGGATATTGGTTTCCCTTTTTCTCTTTTCTCTCTCCTATCCTTGAAAATGTTTGAAAGAAGTGAAAGAGAGAGATAAAAGACATGGAATTCAAAAATATGAGATAAGTTAATCACTTGGATCATCAATAAATGATTTCCTCTTTTCTTATGGATACTTATGAAGAAAATAGCATAAACTTCTCTTTTTCTCTTTTTCTCAAGAAAGTTTTCCAAAAGGGACATAAACAATGTGTGATAGGATCACAACGGAAAAGTGTTTTCCATTTATCTCATTCATTAATGCATTAAAATTCAAGTTAAATGACCTATATGGAAACTATAAAAAAAACTAATGAAAAACTAAAATCTAATTGGATAGGAAGGATCTAGACTACTTTTTTAGCCTATGATCCAAATTTGGGTTTGTTTTGACCATGTTCAACCCTTCAAACCAATTAGGAAGTGTTTCCATATAATTTTAAACTAGGATTTAATAGATATTCATTTAATGTATCAATTTAACCTATAATCTGAGTGTATATCCATGTCACGCGCTTCATCTCACTTTCCTATTTTGTGTGTGCCATCCTAACCATGTGATCACAATCTAATGACCCTACTATTGTCACCTAACTCGATTTATTTTGCAAGTCTGAATGTAGCTTCACAGGCTTTCCTCCCTTGATCTCTCTCTATTTCATCTCTCCACTGTTCCACAAATTGTCTTCAGCATCTCTCAACCATTTATAATGAGATATTACTCACCTTCCCTTGTGAGTTGTGGATGAAACACCCAATGGGGCTCTCACCCCCTTTTCCAGCATGAGTCACAAATATCCTCTTAGCCATCCCCTTTCCTATAAAATTATTCTAGAAGTACCATTGGCCTTCATTTTTCTCTTCTACACCTTCAAATGATACTCAGGGGCCCCCGAACTGCCCTCCCTACTCCTCCTTCTCTAGCGATGATGGATTGTGCTCAAAAGCTTTGATGACCTTGGTCCAACTGTTATAGCAGTGAGCATCCTTGACACCATTTCTTTGTTTTCATGTAACTGGTTTGCCCTCGATTTTCCCCAGTCATTGTATCCTATAGGACCGACATTGGTCCTCGCTAACACTAGTCATCATGGCTCCACATGGCACCTCCATCCATGGAAATGAAGCCCTGACCTTCATCGAGTCTCCATGATTATTTTCATTCCTTATTCCTTGAGTTTTAGACTATCTTCAATGGGTTTGTGCCTCAAACACGTTTTTTGTTTTTGAGTTTTCTCTGGTGAACCAGTGCATAGATCGTCTTTTTCTTCACACGGCGATTTCCTTAACTTCGGCTTTGTGTCACGAATCTCCTCATCTAGTTTCTATGCTTCCCACACAATGTTTTCTCATCTCTTATCTTCTCATATTTCTCTCCACCATGATTAGAGCATACCCTTCAAGCTCCTGCAACCCCATGAAACGGAGCCTTGGCTGGATGGGTGTCAGTTCCTCCTGAGGAACCTAATGGGAGGGTTGGTTCTTCTTGGGGGGTAGCATCCCTAACTCTAGTTCATAGCCTAAGAGATCATTTCAAGCTACTCGAGCCATGAATCAAAGGGGAATATACTAGGTCATGTAATGACCAGTGTAGCCCTACGATATTGATCAATTGCTTTTGATTGCAAGGGTATTTTAGGGCTTGAACGCATATTTTATTTGCCTACTGTTATCATCATTTTTCCACACAGATGGATTTGATTGAGCCACCCCATCATTGGGTCTGAACCCAGCTGTGTGTTGGGTTGAATAATATTTTCCACGTGGCTTTTTGGAAATATTTGATTGGTCAGTTCTTCCAAAAATCATAAAAAATGATGTTCTATCAGAAAAATACCCAAAACTATGTGTTGGAAATGATTTTTTATTTTCTATTGATTGGTGTTGTTTTCAAACTCAATTTTACACATTCAATCTCTTCAATATTTCAAAGAAAAAGATTAGAGTTTAATCATTATAAACTCATGTACACATTATGAAACTAATCAAACTACAAGTGATTGAAGGCTCAATCAAGTTAGAAGACTTGACCTAAGGTGGTTTTCTCTAGGTAAGTGGGCCATGCATATTTGGCACAAGTAAAGTTTGGATTATTAATTCTTAATTTATGATTATGCATATTAGTATGCTTCATGAAAATATTAATGCTTTCTAAGATAACATCATGTGTATAAATCATTATATGACAGATTGTTGATGTTCTATTGTTCAAACCCTATATAAACTATGATTAAAGAATAATGAATCATTTTCAAAGAAGGGAGAAATCCCATTTAGATATTAAGAGGGACAAATACCATTATTATTCAAGGGGAAAAATCCCATCATCACACTAAGAGGGAGAAATCCCGTTATGGTCAAGATTCAGATTAAAGACATTAATGATTAAGTCAAGATCATAAAAAAACTTAAGGAATTGGTTAAGTTTTTATATGCTCCTTGATCATGGACTTTTACTTTGTTATGGAATTTCCTAGCATTATGGGCTTCCTAGAAATTATGGGCTCCTATGGGGCATTTAGAGAGGAAACATATATCTACTTATCCAATTCATCATGTTAAGATATTCAAAGAATGATTAAGATAATCCATGTTAAAGTTTATTTCAAGTTCATGTCAATTTTATTTCATGTCAAGTTTACTTCATGCCATGTTATATTTACCTTGTTTCATATAAAGTATCGAATACCACTTACTATTGAGATGTTTGTTTTGCATGGTTGGGGATGTGATCTGTAAGACTTGGAGCAAGTGAAAGATAGAGAGGACAATCAAGGACTAGGAAGATATGAAGATTTTCTTAGTGGGCTGCCTTTTACCAAGTCGATCCAACGTCATTAGGTATTATTTACATCATATCCAAGTTATCTCATCCGATTCAAGTTTAGTAGATTTAGATTTCATGATGTATAAGTTTTAGATTTCATGACTATGAACTATGTATGAATTTATTTCAAATTAATGCAAGGTGTTTCATTTAGTTTAATTACAAAGATTAGCAAATTGTGACATCCCCTCTAGTAAAATGCTTCCGCTCAGTGATATTGATATTTTGTGAATAGTGGGGTGTTATGGGAGGCTTTGTGTGAAGAACTAAAAGCCTTGAAATATTTTGAGATCATGAACAATCAGGTCCCATGTCCAACACCTACACTCCAAAATAGAGAAATCACCCAAACTTCTCTTGGAAATAAGGGGAAGAAGGACAATGGCAACAAAGGCAACATCAAGGGCCAAATTACAACCCCAAATTTAAAGAAGAAGTTGTTGGGAGGTTGAGGAGCCTATAATGATGTTAAAAAAGATGTGTATGCTCAAGGAAAAAATATTAGCCAGATAGAGAACATTACTGATGATATTTTGCCATCTCCTGCTAGATGTGAAGAGGGGAGGCTTCCTTCCCCAAACCCCAATAGTGTTGGTAGATCCATAGGTTCCCCTCAAGACACTTATGGACCAAACCAAGGACAAGTACCCAAATTACAACAATACTAAGTGCCTCAAATTCCATATGCTCCCCCACCCCACAACCTACCTACAAATACCAGTACACCACCTCCACGACATTCATACCAACAACCTCCACCCCAATATCATCCACTTCCACAAAATCTCTTACAACAACCTTCATCACAACCACAATTCATTCTCTAAACCCCAAATCCCCCATACTAAAGGGCACCACCTCAAGTATCACAACAACCACCAAAAGCTCCCTCCTCATCTGCTCATGAGCAACTAAAGGTGGTGGCCATTTTGAGAAGTGGGAAGACTTTGGAGCATCCAGAGGGTAAAGCAGTTGATGGTTTGGTCAGTGAAGATATATTTGATACTGTGATTCAAGGTAGTGATACTATGATTTATGGTGATGATAATGTGATAGGTTGTCGAGGTGATAAAATGATAGTGGATGATGATATTGTGATTCTGAAGATACTACATGATGATTTTTTTATATGACCCAATTGGGCACAGAACTCCCTACTTTTCCCAATGCACTTGAAGACCATCCATCGTCAAATGGAATAAGAAACACACTAAGGACATCATGCAAATATTCAAGTATGTGAGGTTCAACATATCTTGATAGATTCCATAAAGAAAAATTCCTCTTATGAAAAGTTTTGGAAGGATATGTGCACTTTTAAGAGGAAGACAACCAAAAGAATGCTAATGAAATTCAAGCTAACTGAACAAGTGAGCTCCATCTTGCAACACACAACTCCAAAGAATTGGAAAGATCTTGATGCCCCTATCATTCCTTGATACATTAGAACACACCATATAGACCAAGCTCTTCTTGAGTTGGGTTCTGTTGGGATAATGCCTTATTCTATGCATGTTGAATTGGATGATTTCAGTTGGCTAGATACACCATGCAATTGGTCGACCATTTTATGAAGATGCCTTAAGGACAAAATTTGTAGGTGATACTTAATGATGACACCTCAACATTCCTAGCTTATTATCTTGGGGAGACCCTTCCTAGCTACAGATGATGCAGTGATACATGTGAGGACCAACACCATGTATGTGACATTCATGCACATGAAGATCCAGTTGGACATTTTCAATTATTTCTCCTAATCTAAGGTGATAGGCGCCACAAAAGAAGATTGTTATCTCATTGATTGTATTGAGGAGATTGTTGAGGAATGACTACCTACATGTATTGAGACTATCACATAGGGTAGAGGTCTAGAGCCTATTTTTGATCTACTCAGTGATGATACCATTGAGGAGAATGAGATTGCATTGGGTTCTATAAACAAAGACCTTCCTTTTATTTATGAGAAAGCTTTTAAAAATTCTATTGAAGAACCTCCTATCCTAGAGGATAAATCCAATCTTGAAGGTTTGAAGTATGCATTTCTTGGTTCAAATGGCACCCTCCCAGTGATCATCTCTTATATTTTCTATACAAACCAAGATGATGCTCTCATTTCTGTATTAAAGAGGAACATTCAAGCCATTGGGTGGTCTATTGCTGATTTGAAGGGTGTTGACACCTCCATTTGTGTTCATAGGATCTATCTTCAGGATGATATAGGGCCAACCCACCAAATGCAAAGGAGTTTGAATCCAAAGTTGAAAGGTTGTACTCAGGAGGTTGTGAAGTTACTTGATGTTGGGATCATCTATGCCTTTTTTAACAGTCCTTGGGTGACTCCCATCCAAGTTGTACCCAACAAAGGTGGGATCATCATGGCCCAAAATGAATATGGATAAACGATGCTAGTAAGAGAACAATCCAAGTGGGGAATGTGTGTGGACTATAAAAAGTTGAATGGAGGACAAATAAAGACCATTTTCCTCTCTCGTTCATTGATCAAATCTTGAAGAGATTTGCAAGTTAATGTTTCCATTACTTCACTGATGGCTACTCATGATACTTTCAAGTAGCAATGCACCCTGCAGATCAAGAGAAGATTATGTTTGTATTCCAAGTGGTACCTTTGCTTATAGAAGGATTCCTTTTGGGATGTGCAATGCCTCATCTACTTTCCAAAGATGTGTTACATACAATTTTTCCGACATGCTTGATTCTTCTCTTGAGGTCTTCATGGATGTTTGTTTAGTCCTTGACAAGTCTTTTGATGAACTATTGTCTTACATCATAGTTGTTCTTGAGAGACGTGTTAAGGTCCATTTGGTTCCATCTTGGGAGACAAGTCACCTCATGGTGCCCGAGGGTATTTCTCTTGGTCATAGAGTATCCAAAGTGGAAATTAAATTTCAAACGGACAAAGTGGGCCTCATTTCTACTCTAACCATTCCTTCAACCATAAGACATGTCCATTATTTCTTGGGGGATTTTGGTTTTTATCGTTAGTTCATCAAAATATTTTAGCACAATTTCTAGACAATTGTGCCATTTCTAGAGAAGGATTTTGAATTCAAATTTGATGACAAATGCATCGAGGCCTTCAATCACATAGAGAACATGATGATTTCTGCTCATGTTATGCATCCCCAACGGTTGATATAATGACAATTGCATCTAATGCGGTAGTGGGGTCTTTTATTGGCCAAAGGATCATCCAAATACCAAATTCCATCTATTATGAAAGTAAAACACTTGAATAGGCTCAAAGGAATTACACTACCACGGAGGACGAATTGCTTTCTTTGATATTTGCTCTTGAGAAGTTCCACCCTTATGTTCTACAATATAAAGTGATATTTGTACTAACCATGAAACTCTCAAGTATCTCATGTCAAAGAAAGATCCCAAGACTAGATTGTTCCTTTGGATTTTATTGCTTCAAGAATTTTATTTGGACATTGTTAATAAGAAAGGAGTGGAAACTTCTACAGATGATCACGTCTCACACATTGAAGCACCCTCTGATGGTGTGAAAAAAATCAAGAAGAATATGACCCATGAGAAACTCCTCTTGCTTGAATCTACTCAAAGGCCATGGTACAAGCATATATCCAACTTCTTGGCTAGTGGAAGAGTACCAAGCACATAGGCTAGGGATGAATGTAGAAGGTTGCTTCTTATGGTGAAGAACAATGTGTGGGATGACCCAAATCTATTTAACTATTGATCCGATCAAATGATAAGGAGGTGCACTCCAGAAAGCGAGTAGCATGGTATTCTCTCTTTGTGCCACTCGAGCATATGTGGAGGACTCGTTGGTGGAAAACAGATAGTTGTAACAATTCTTCAATGTGTTGCTTGAAGTGCCAAAAAGTGGACACACTCTCAAAGAAGAACATGATGCCTCTATCCTCTATTCTTGTGGTGGAGTTATTTTATGTTTGAGGTATTGACTTTGTAGGTTCATTTACCCATTCTTTTGGGTATGTGTACATCTTGGTGGATGTAGACTACGTCTTCAAGTGGATTGAAGCAATTGCTACAAGAAAAAATGTCCACAAGATGGTATGTAGGTTTGTCAAGCCAAAAATCTTTAGCCAGTTTGGTTTACCATGAGCTATGATTATTGACAGTGAAAGACATTTCATCCATACAACTTTTGAAGGTTTGGTGAAGAGGCATGGTGTGAACCATCATGTGGATACTCCTTACCATCCTCAAACTAGTGGTCATAATTAGCCAAATGGGAGATAAATCTCATCCTTGAGAAGATGATGAGACCGGACCATGAGGATTGGTCTCTACATCTAAATGAAGCTTTTTTGGGAAAATTGGGCAACATTCAATGCCTCTATTGGAACCACACCAATCAAGCTTGTATATGAGAAAAGTTGCCATCTATCTTTTGAATTGCAAAACAAGGCGTTATGGGTCGTGAAGTCTATGGGTATGGATATGGACACCATCATGATTAGGAGAAAGACATCGCTCCATGAATGGGAGGAAATGAAGCATGAGGCCTATGAGTTGTTCAAGAGCTATATGGAGAGAATTAAGTTTTTGCATGACAAGTTGATCAAAAGGAAATCTTTTGAGCTCAGACAATGGGTGTGGTTGTATAACTCAAGGATGAAACTCTTCCTCAGAAAGCTTAGATCAAGGAGGGAAGGACCATACCAAGTAAAACACATGTATCCATCTGATGTTGTAGTGATCAATGAAAAAGCAGGTGCAAAGGATATTGTGGTCAATAGACAGAGGTTAAAGGATATTGCTGAAATTGGGCTGAACAAGGCCAATCAAAGTTTTCATACTATCATGTTGTCTAAAGATATTCTGGATTGATGAAGATATGTTCTAGAATGTACATGATAAGTGTTGGTATATATGCCCACAGAGCAAGTCATGTGATGATTGTAATGGGATACTTTGTAAATGATTTGAATAATAATAAAGGCAATTTCCAATCTATATGTTTTAACTATTTCTGAGATGATAGTGTAACATGATAGATGTCTAAAGAATTGTTTTACTCGATGACGTATGCTTTTGGGTTGAGGACCTAAATGATGAGATCATACGAATGTTAAGAGTATACTTTCTTGTTTAGTCCCTAGTCAGTTGTTATTGTGGAAATAACCATAGACATCAATAACACTAAATACTAGATTGTGTGTTGGTTGATGACAAAATCTCATTAGTCATGATATAGTGATATCAAACCAAGCACATAGGTACTTGTTAGAGAACAAGTGTACCAGACAGACCCACCGTGAGAGTGACACATGGAACCCTGATTTGGTGGTCACAGTTACCTCTCACAGTGATGGTGGTGAGTGTGATTCTTCGACCTGAAATTACTACACTCAACACATGTTGTTGGGTACACCTTGACATCATCAAACGCAGTCCTCAAACATGGATTGTTATAAAGGTGATGATTGGGTGACTTTGACACATGGGGATTTTGAGGGGTGAGTGATAGATATGGGATTTGTCCCTCCTAAGAGAGTTTGATGTCCATGGCCACTTGATGAGTAGGATTTAGAAACACATGCAAATGCATGTGTGAATCAATATATGATATTGATGTCACACACATCTCACCCAGTCTACTCTGATATCAAGGAAATGAATGAATGTTGAAAGGATGATTGCACCATGCCTTGAGTTCATTCAGGACATTAGTGAAAAAGGAATTATACATTCGTTGTAACACCATTCATGGGTTGTAGGATTGAAAGTTGTTCTCCAACTTTCTATTTCACTTGGGTAGCACTGATGTGTGACTAGCCACCGCTCTTTGCTTGTGAAGTCATAAGTGTTATGGACTTTCACTGCCAACGTGAAATGGACCTATAGGGTCACACACACAAAGGATTTAACCTGGAAGAGGAGTTTGTCCACAAATGATGTTTAGATTGATTACTAAAGGAGTTTAGTAGTTCAATTAAACACCCAATCGATTGATAGCTCAAAATCATAGTATTCAAGGTAATGGATCAGATGATTAGAGTATCAGATTGATTGAAACTGCAATTGACTGATCTACTGCCCCAATTGATCGGCTCAGAGATGAACCGATCGGCTCAGGCTGGTGAGCGGACCGGCTCAGGTCAATGAACCGATCGGTTCACAGTGTTGAACTGGTTGGATGACCAACCGAGTTTGTTTCACTTGTCAAATTTGATTTGGATAAGGACTAATATATGGTTGGCTGGAAATGAACATAGAAAGTCAATTTGAGTTGGACCAGAACCACGAACCGACCGGCTCATGCTTCAACTGATCGGCTGAAGGGCCCAGAAGATCGATTTAGGGCTGAACCGATCGGTTCAATTGCCGCAGTTTGTCAGATTTTGTGGAAAATCTCCAACCCTTCTACTCCTGCTTTAATCCTGCATTGCTCGGGGTAGAGAAACCCGTCCCATGACGCTCCTATATATATAGGGGTATTGGGGGCTTCTCAAAGTACAACTCAGAACACTAGTTGCTTTGTAAAGTTGTCATTCCCTCTGGTTGTGGTAACCAGGAGAGCCCGAGCAAGTGCTACCCGATAAGGGAGGCACAACAAGGGAAATACAACTGTAGAAAAGTGACTGGTTGTAGGAGAGTGTGTCGGTGGCTAGTGCACTGACAGGAGGGTGTGACTCCTTCTGATTCCTTATGGGACAAGGAGATCAGGGTTCTAGGTGGTCCGTGTGGACTACTACAGAGGTGGGAAACTTCTGCCGCTCGAATGACAGCTGTCAATCCCGACAGTCCCAGTGAGACCAGGAGCTGCACAGACACTGTCCAAGACTGAAGGTGAAGACCGCGCAAGCGGTGAGGTAACGTCACCGAGAAAGCCTCGGGACAAGGTACGCCTCTACAAACCATCCTTCCTATTGTATAGATGTTGATGCGATTCCTTTATTCTGGGTTTGGGAGAAGAAAAATTTTGTTTCCGCTGCCTTCTCTGTCTTCCCTAAAACCCAACAGTGGTATCAGAGCCACGTCAACTGCTCTATACTTAAGGATTATCGATATGATTGATTTTGGTTTGTCGCCTTTATTTATTGCATATGATGCGAATAGAATTGGCTTTATGCATGTCCAATCCTAAATCCACATATCCCAAAATACATATATGATATGTAATATGAATACACTCGATACGTGTCGCCCTTAAATGAGTTTTGTGGTGGATGTATAGTGTGTTTAAGGCCAATAAACTCTATGTATGTGTGCTTGGTTGAATTTGGTTTCTTGTGTTGGGTTTTAGAGGAGGCAGAGAAGCAGCGGAAACAAAAATTTTCTCCCCAAAACCTAGAACAAAAGGAATCGCGTCAACGTCTATAGAATAGGAAAGATGGTTTGTGGATGCATACCTTATCCCGAGGCTTTCTCGGTGAAAGTACCTCACACCTTGCGCGGTCTTCACCTCCGGTCTTGGACGGTGTCAGTGCAGCTCTTGGTCACACCGGGACTGAAGACTCCTCCTCTCACCGGGACTGTCGGGATTGACAGTTGTCCTCTGAGCGACAGAGGTCTCCCGCCTCTACAGTCGTCTACACGGACCACCTGGAACTCCGATCTCCTTGTCGCACAAGTAACCGGAAGGAGTCGCACCCTCCTGTTGGCGTACTAGTCACCAACACACTCTCCTACTATCAATTGCAACTGCAGTTGTCCTTCCCTTGCTGTGCCTCCCTTTTCGGGTAGCACTTGCTCAGGCTCTCTCGGTTACCAAAACCAGAGAGAACAAAAACTTTGTAGAGCAACCGACTTGCATTGAGTTGTACTCTGAGAAGCCCCCAATACCCATATATATATAGGAGGGTCATGGGACAGGGTTCTCCATCCCGGGCTATGCGGGACTAAAAGCAGTAGTAGAAGGGTTCGAGAATTTCCACAAAAACAATCAACTCGCAACTTGAACCGATTGTTTCACAACTGAAATGGTCGGTTGGGGACATGAACCGGTCGGTTGACACCTCAACCAATCGGTTGGGACCCTTGAACCGGTCGGTTCACTCCTGAACCGGTCGGTTGGGGTTCCTGATCAGTTCTCGGTTGACTTTCCTTCTTTTGTTTCTAATTGGTATCAAAAACCAATCCTTGTTCCAATCAAATTGGGCAAGTGAAATGCAAGGAAAATTCTCACCAATCTTACTTTCCCAACTTGCTCAGTTGCATCAGTTGAAACGATCGTTTTAACACTTGAAGCAATCGTTTCACCCTGACCTTGAGCCGATCGGCTCAACACTTGAGCCGACCGGTTCACCAAGCTCAGCCGACCGGTTCATCACATGAGTCGATCAGTTGGGAGTACAGATTGTGTAGAATCAGTCAATTGCGATTTCAATCAATCTGATACTCTAATCAATCAGTCCAACACCTTGAACACTATGATATTGAGTTATCAATTAATTGAGTGTTTAATTGAACTACTAAACTCCTTTAGTAATCAATCTAAACATGTTTGTAGATAAACTCCTCTTCCAGGTTAAATCCTATGTGTGTGACCCTGCAGGTCCATTTCATGTTGGCAGTGAAAATCCATAACACTTATGACTTCACAAGCAAAGAGCGGTGCCTAGTCACACATCAGTGCTACCCAATTGAAATAGAAAGTTGGAGAACAACTTTCAATCCTACAATCCATGAATGGTGTTACATTGAGTGTATAATTCCTTTGTCACTGATATCCTGAATGAACTCGAGGCATGGAATAGTCATCTTGTCAACATTCATTCATTTCCCTGATCTCAGAGCAGACCGAGTGAGATGTGTGTGACATCAATATCACATATTAATTCACACATGCATGCACATGCCTTTCTCAATCCTACTCATTAAGTGGCCAAGGACATCAAACAACCTCAGGAGGGACAAATCCCATATCTATCACTCACCCCTCAAAAGCCCCATGTGTCAAAGCCACCCAATCATCACCTTTATAACAACCCATGTTTCAGGACTGCGTTTGATGATGTCAAAGTGTACCCAACGACATGTGTTGAGTGTAGTGATTTCAAGTCTAAGAATCACATTCACCACCATCACTGTGAGAGCTGACTGTGACTACCAAGTCATGGTTCCATGTGTCACTCTCACGGTGGGTTTGTCTGATACCTTGTTCTCTAACAAGTACCTATGTGCTTGGTTTGATATCACTATATCATGACTAATGAGATTTTGTCATCAACCAACACACAATCTAGTCTTTAGTGTTATTGACGTCTATGGTTATTTCCACAATAACAACCGACTAGGGACTAAACAAGAATGTATACGCTTAACATCCGTATGATCTCATCGTTTAGGTCATGAACCCAAAAGCATACGTTATTGAGTAAAATCATTCTTTAGACATCTATCATGTTACACCATCATCTCAGAAATAGTTTAAACATATAGATCGGAAATTTCCTTTATTATTATTCAAATCATTTACAAAGTATCCCATTACAATCATCATATGACTTGCTCTATGGGCATACATACCAACAGACTCCCACTTGCACTTAGAGCCAGTCACCAAGGAATCGCAGTCCTTGTGACCTAGCATGACTGTCATGCTTCTGCTGTGAAAGGGCCTTTGTCAGTGGATCAGCTATGCTGTATTTAGTTGGTACTTTGCAAATCTTCACATCTCCTCGCTGTACGATCTCTCGTATGAGATGGAAGCGTTGCAGTATGTGATTGGACCGCAGATGTGATCTGGGCTCCTTAGCTTGTGCAATAGCTCCATTATTGTGACAATAAAGCTCAATTGCATCACAGCTACTGGGAACTACACCAAGTTCAAAAATGAACTTCCTGATCCACACAGCCTCCTTTGCTGCATGTGATGCAACAATATACTCGGCCTCTGTAGTAGAATCGACAACTGTTTCTTGCTTGGAACTCTTCCAGCTCACAGCTCCATTATTAAGGCACAACACAAATCCTGACTGCGATCTGTAATCATCTTTATCGGTTTGGAAGCTTGCATCGGTGTAACCCTTTACAACTAGCTCTTCCTCACCGCCGTAAACAAGAAATTGATCCTTAGTCCTTCGCAAGTACTTGAGGATGTTCTTCACGGCTGTCTAGTGAGCATCCCCGGGATCTGACTAGTACATGCTCGTCATGCTGAGAACATACGAGACATCTGGGCGTGTGCACAACATAGAGAACATGATGGATCTGATGGCTGATGCATATGGGATCCCATTCATACGCTCCCTCTCTTCACAAGATTGAGGACATTGAGCTCTAGAGACGGTGACTCCATGTAGCATGGGGATGTTGCCTCTCTTTGAGTTCTCCATGCTGAATCGCTTCAGCACTTTGTCAATGTACGTGCTCTGACTTAGTCCGAGAAGCCTTCTAGATCTATCTCTATAGATCTTAATTCCTAGAATGTAGGATGCTTCTCCTAAGTCCTTCATTTAGAAAGTTTTCCCAAGCCAAGTATTTACCTTCTCTAAGGCTAAGACATCATTCCCCATCAAAAGTATGTCATCCACATACAATATGAGGAATATGGTCGAGCTCCCACTAACCTTCTTGTACACACAAGGTTCATCTTCATTTTGAATAAAGCCAAACACTTTGACTTCCTCATCAAATCGAAGATTCCAACTCCGAGATGCTTGCTTCAATCCATAGATTGACCTTTGCAGCTTACAGACTTTATTGGCATTCTTTGGATCTACAAAACCTTCAGGTTGTGTCATGTACACATCCTCATTTATATTCCCGTTAAGGAATGCGATTTTAACATCCATCTGCCAAATCTCATAGTCATAATAAGCTACAATAGCAGGCATGATCCTGATGGACTTAATCATGGCAACTGGAGAAGAGGTTTCGTCATAGTCAACACCTTGAACTTGTCGAAATCCTTTTGCAACCAATCTGCCTTTATAAGTTTGCACATTGCCATCCATGTCGGTCTTTTTCTTAAAGACCCACTTGCACCCTATGGGTTTTACCCCTTCGGGTGGTTCCACTAAAGTCCATACTTTGTTGGAGTACATGGATTCCATCTCGGATCTCATGGCTTCAAGCCATTTCTCAGAATTTGGTCCCTCCATAGCCTCTACGTAGGTAGTTGGATCATCATCTATGATCAACTCACCACCTTCCTGAGTCACAAGGTATCCAAACCTCTCAGGTTCAAGGCGGGTCCTACTAGATCTATGAGGTCCTTGTGTTACATGAGGAGACTGAGATTCCACAACACCTTGTGAATCTGCATTTTCCTCTGGTACATCTACTGGTTCAATGTTTTCTTGTTGGGCTTGAACCTCTTCAAGCTCTATATTCCTCCCACTGCTTCCTTTGGAAATAAATTCCTTTTCTAGGAACATAGCTGTCCTGGCAACAAACACTTTGTTGTCAGTAGGGTGGTATAAATAGTATCCCCTCGTTTCCTTGGGGTATCGAACAAAATAACATTTATCGGATTTGGGTCTAAGCTTATCAGGAAACATTTTCTTGACATAAGCCTCACAACCCCAAATCTTCAAAAAAGACAAATCAGGACGCTTCTCGCACCATATCTCATATGGTATCTTTTGAACCGATTTAGATGGTACACGGTTAAGTGTAAATGCGGCAGTTTCAAGAGCATGACCCCAGAAAGAAATTGGAAGATCAACAAAACTCATCATTGATCACACCATATCCAACAATGTGTGATTCCTTCTTTCAGACACACCATTATGCTGTGGTGTTCCAAGCAGAGTCCATTGTGATACAATACCACGGGCTCGCAGAAGGTCCTCAAACTTCTGGCTTAAGTATTCTCCACCTCGATCGGATTGAAGTGCCTTAATACTTTTACCAAGTTGGTTCTGTACTTCATTCATGAAATCCTTGAACCTTTCAAGGGCTTCTGACTTATGCTTCATCAAGTACACATAGCCATACCTACTGAAATCATCAGTGAAGGTAATGAAGTACTGACACCCATTTCTGGCATTAGATCTAAAAGGCCCACATACATCAGTATGTATGAGTCCTAATAGATCACTAGCTCTCTCACCTTTACCTGAAAAGGGAGTCTTGGTCATCTTTCCCAACAAACAAAATTCACATGTCTCTACTGATTCATAATCAAAAGAGTCTAGATAACCATCTTTATGGAGTCTAGAAATGCACTTCTCATTTATGTGCCCTAGACGACAATGCCAGAGATATGTTTTGTTTGAGTCGTTGAGTTTTTGCCTTTTGGTGTTTACGTTGTATACACTTGTCTCCATGTCTATCAAGTATAGACCATAGGACATAGGGGCACTGCCATAAATGATCCCATCTTTAGAAATGGAACATTTTCCATTCTTAATAAGAAATTCAAATCCATCTTTGTCCAAACAAGAGACGAAAATGATATTCCTATTTATGGCAGGTACATAATAGCAGTTCTTCAACTCTATTGTTAGCCCACTTGGTAGAGTTAACTCATAGGTTCCTACGGCACTGGCGGCAACTCTTGCCCCATTGGCAACACGTAGTTCAACCTCGCCTTTCCCCAAAGGCCTACTTCTCTTAAGATCCTTCACATTTGAACAAATGTGAGATCCACATCCGGTATCAAGTACCCATGACGAAGAAGTAGTAAAGTTAATTTCTATCACGTATACACCAGAAGTAGAGATCTCTATCTCTGACTTCTTATTCCATTGTTCCTTCCATCCTCTCCATGTAGAAGAAATTGGTTTGGCGAGAGAACACTTCTCTCCCTTACCTTCTTTCTTCTTCACCAACGCATTAAGCGTACATAGAGTAGATTCTAAGGCTCCTGGTATATCTGGATTGTGCAGAACATTTCTCACAGTCCTCAACCAGTTATGTAATTTTTTCTCAATTAATTTGTCCATTTTAAAAGATGATTCTTTTGCCATTCTACAAGAGAAAATTTGCATTTGTCAAAACTCCTTTTGATTTGATTTGAATAAATTTGACGATAGTTAATTAGGCCTTTAATTAATTACCGCTCCCACTATTTTGACTCAAATCGATAGCCCTCACCATTAATTCGGAAGATTGCAGCGTATAATCTTCTATTGGGTCAAGATCCTGAGATCCTCTGAGCCATGGACCAGCTAGGGATGTCACCCACAAATCAGATCTCTCAGGTAGGCAACACTTGCCAATTGCATCATATGAAACTCTTGAAAGATGCCATATGCAACTCCTTTCCATGATCATCTCCATGCCTCAAGGTGCTAGATCCTATCTAGGTCACCTTGTTAAGTCCGACCCAAAGCCAACACGATGAACATGCACCCTGCTAGGATAGACCCACACATTCATCCTTCACGCTTCCATGAGATAGACGGTGCACCACGCTAGGGCGTGCCCACACTTGGTTGATCAAGCTTTTCACGTGTGTCGCATTTGGAAGGCATCTAAAACTTAATATTTAATGAGGGATTTGGTTTTTATATACATATACATATCCAATCACCACAATATATAATACATATCATATACATACTATATCCCACTGGAAAACATGCAAAACGACAAAAGCAATGATTATGGCCATCCTATTGTGATTCCTCGAGCCAAGAGGAATCACGGTCATCTAGGTCTACATCACATGCAACCTGTTCAAGATGAAATATGTGCCTGTCTTTCTGGGTTTGATCAGCTCATCTCCATGATTGATCAGCTCGCCATCAAGTTGGTTGCTTGGGTGCCACCAGTCGATCGACTGGCGCCTCCAGCCGATTGGTTAACCGGTCGTCGTGCATCTCCTCAGGTCGCCACCCGCTCATCTCGCTCCTCAAGCTGGTCGTCTGGATCACCAACCGATTGGTTCACACCTTGAACCGATCGTCTTAGGTTGTCTGCCGTTCTTTGACATAACAGGAAATATAATCTATCCTATTTACAATTGAATTGTGAAACCCCGAGTTACATTCGGGGGGAGAAAAGGTAGGAAAATAATTCTTGAAATATTTCCATTTACATCAGGAATAGGAGAAGGGGAATCGGTGCGCAGACTGAGATGCAAGCAACCACATACAACCACACACAGATATAGGGTTTATAGGCCATAACCATGCTACACATCCACCACAAAACTCATTTAAGGGCGACGCGTATCGAGTGCATTAATATTACATATCATATATGTATATTTGGGATTTGTGGATTGGACATGCATAAAACCAAATTTATTCGCATCGTATGCAATAAATAAAGGCGACAAACCAAAATCGATCACATAGATAATCCTAAAATATAGAATAGTTGATGTGGCTCTGATACCACTGTTGGGTTTTAGAGGAGGCAGAGAAGCAGCGGAAACAAAACTTTTCTCCCCAAAACCCAGAACAAAAGGAATCGCGTCAACGTCTATAGAATAGGAAAGATGGTTTGTGGATGCATACCTTGTCCCGAGGCTTGCTCGGCGATAGTACCTCGCACCTTGTGCGGTCTTCACCTCTGGTCTTGGACGGTGTCTGTGCAGCTCCTGGTCGCACTGGGACTGAAGACTCCTCCTCTCACCGGGACTGTCGGGATTGATAGTTGTCCTCCGAGCGATAGAGGTCTCCCGCCTCTACAGTCGTCCACACGGGCCGCCTGGAACTCCGATCTCCTTATCGCACAAGGAACCAGAAGGAGTCACACCCTCCTGTTGGCATACTACTCGCCAACACACTCTCCTGCTACCAATTGCAACTACAGTTGTCCTTCCCTTGTTGTGCCTCCCTTTTTGGGTAGCACTTGCTCGGGCTCTCTCGGTTACCAAAACCAGAGAGAATGACAACTTTGCAGAGCAACCGACTTGCACTGAGTTGTACTCTGAGAAGCCCCCAATACCCCTATATATATAGGAGGGTCATGGGACAAGGTTCTCCATCCCGGGCTATGCGGGACTAAAAGCAGGAGTTGAAGGGTTCGAGATTTTCCACAAAAACAATCAACTCGCAACCTGAACCGATCGTTTCACAACTGAAACGGTCGGTTGGGGACCTGAACTGGTCGGTTGACACCTCAACCGGTCGGTTGGGACCCTTGAACTGGTCGGTTCACTCCTGAACCGGTCGGTTGGGGTTCCTGATCAGTTCCCGATTGACTTTCCTTCTTTTGTTTCTAATTGGTATCGATTACCAATCATTGTTCCAATCAAATTGGGCAAGTGAAACGCAAGGAAAATTCTCACCAATCTTACTTTCCCAACTTGCTCGGTTGCATCAGTTGAACTGATCGTTTCAACACTTGAAGCAATCGTTTCACCCTGACCTTGAGCCGATCGGCTCAACACTTGAGCCGACCGGTTCACCAAGCTCAGCCGACCGGTTCATCACATGAGCCGATCGGTTGGGAGTACAGATTGTGCAGAATCAGTCAAGTGCGATTTCAATCAATCTGATACTCTAATCAATCAGTCCAACACCTTGAACACTATTGTGGCAACACATCCCACTATCACACATACAACGAGGTGTTACGCGAAAATGTACGGAAATCACCATAACCACAGATTATCAAAAACACGGGTTAATTAAAACTGATTGTGGAAAACTGGTAAACTGAGAAACAATTACATTCGAGTCCATGCCCTGCAAGAAATCAGTTTATATACATATCCATACAAGCCTGGATACATGTCCACAACTTAGAGCAACAACTGTCCTATCATAACATGAGTTCATCACCTGTTTATACATACATAAGGCCCACATCCGGCCAGCAGCAGGACATACAAAACATCTACAGATGTACATCATGAAACAATGTCAAAACACCGCCAAGGACCTGAGAGTACAGGGATGACTCTAGACTCTATCAAAAAACATCCAAAACAGCAGCATATCCAACACTTGCCTTCTACTGATCTTCTTACTGCTCGGTCGCAACTCCGCGAACACCACCACGTCTAGCTCAACCACCTAAAAAGGGTGTAAACCAGCGGGGTGAGACAATTGAACATTGTCCCAGTGGGAGGCATAACTCCCCGCCAAAACTACAAAACCTCAGGTATGTATATATAAAGCAGCTAAGTGATAAAAGTATAGCAAGAGCAGTCTATGAAATAAAGCTATCTAAGCTTACCAGATGTATCCAAGTATTACATGTGTAACATGATTAACAAGGAAAGATATCTGAGTTCTACTTCATATGAAGGACATAATAGTAACTGCAAGATATAAAGAGAGTATCTACACAAACAAGGCCTCAACCAATGTTTCATGTTTGTCTTAAGCAGTATATACTAAACGGCTGGATTACGTTTTATTATGCCCTGGGGAAGTGAACCGTACCGTTCAAATCCAACCTTCGGCTGTGAAGCCCATAGCCGGTGCCATACAAGGTCAATGGAAGAGCTGAAATCCACGTCCTCACCCCTCGTGGTCAGTACATGAGAAACAAAGAAGGACCGCAGTCTCATGCTCAAGTGGCCTTTAGCCACAGGGTCAGCTCCTCATG
Organism: Alisma plantago-aquatica; assembly: GCA_963693085.1. NCBI lineage: Eukaryota > Viridiplantae > Streptophyta > Magnoliopsida > Alismatales > Alismataceae > Alisma > Alisma plantago-aquatica. Next base: position 545,563,188 of record OY856410.1, on the reverse strand, counting down.
CTACCCTCTGCCTAGCCTGCCTTGGTACAGGTCACGGTGCTAGTAAAACTGAGCCACGGGCCTGATCACCGTGCTCTGAGCCATGAACGCATTCATGCTCATCATATCACATATTCAGAGCCATGGGCATGTTCACCATGCTCATCACATATCCGAGTCTGCAACTGCAGATGCACTCGTTTACCTCTCTATTTGAAGCTAGGAGAAACCTCACATATTCAAAAATATGCGCTCTGGGTTGACCCGCAGGAGAACCCGTTTCACCATCACCAAGTCCTGACGATGATGGATCTATGGCCAGGGCAAACTACATGATAGATTTCACTGTGATTAATTAGTATCTTTTAGATGGATTGCAAGATTCAACCAAGTTGTATAACATGCAAGGAAATAAACAATCATAAATTCAACATTTTTCTTTCACTACAATTCGCATCATACTGATCCATCACAAGGACCCCACATCACATGTTATCACTTGGCCTCTTGCCAATCACTCAAATCCATCTCAAGGATCATCACATACCATGGGATCTCAATCCTTCATCACATAGTGCCACTGCCTCTCAAGGCTTATATCATCATCACGGAACATCATTCATAATATACCTGTCATCTCATTGTTCACATATAATCATTCCTCATAGCCTTTCATTTGGCTATGCATTACCTGCATGGTTAGCATTATTCAATAATCAACATGAAGTAACATTAGTGGTTGTATCCTTTTCATAATCATACCTCATCTCATGATCTCATGTCATAGCATTTAGCAAACCCTAATGTATGCTTATTATTACTCTTGACATTATAAGATAAACAAGGTACTCACACTCGTGTGTATAACCATATTAAGATTTGAAGAAGAAGCTTTATCATAAGGGACATTATCATGCAACGAGTCATCATAGATTAACAAAAGTATAGCCGACGCATTAGCTTCCTATGACAAACGGGACCCTCACAAGAAGTACTCAAAACCCTCACTAAAAAACCATACTGGGAAGGGCTCACTCTCACCCAAAACTGTATCGGGCAAACCAACTCACACTGCCCGCGTGCAGCATGCAACGCTGGGTCAAGGGCGAGCGTGCAGGGTATATCGGCTAGTGCAACATGCGCAAGGGCGTGCACGGTACCGGGTAGCTGGGTGTTAGCCGTGTGACTCGCACTGGAGCGTGCAACTCGTGTCGGGCAAGCTACCTATATCGGGCGAGCAACTTGTGCCGGACGAGAAAGGGTAGGCATCAGGCGTGTCAGGTACCTGTGTCGTGTAGGGGAGTATCGGGCGGCACGGTTTGGACGATACAAGGCATGTCGTGCACTCGGGTCATGTGCGTGTCGTGCAAGGGTGTGACGTGCACTGTTGGGCGAGCAACTCTGCCGGGCGAGCAGCTCTACCGGACGAGCAGCTCTACCGGGCAAGATCACTTCCAAGGCGTGTACCTCATCCAGGCGTGCAGGGCTGGTGACGGGCACCCAAAGATCGGCTCGCGCTCCCAACACAAACAGAACTAACAACAACTACCAAGGTGGGTGTACCGGGCAAGATGTCCCATAAGCGTGTCGTGCAGGGGGTCTAAGCCAAGAGGGATGTGAGGCAGCACCTTCCCCTGCCCATATCGTCCAAGGTACATCTCAACAAGGGCTATCTACTACCTCACACATGGACATCCGAAACCCTAGAGAAGGGTCACCACCAAACCAAGCTCAGCCTTCTAGCTCATGGTGAGAAGAGGGTCTTGCTCAAGCAACTAGGACACAAGCTCACCTCAATCGACTAAGAAGGAGGGGTGTTGCTCATGGCACTAGAAGCCCAAACTCACTCTTCTAGACCAAGGGGAGAAAGGAGTGTTGCTCACCTACAAACCCTAGATCACAAGGATCGGCCAACAAGAAAGCTAAACAAGAACCAAGCTACAACATGCATATAAACAAGACATAGCAGGAGATAAAGTAATTAGGGTTAGAAGTTATGCAACCCTCCTTAAGCTCCAAGCTCCAAGGAAGAAGAAGAACTCCAAGCCTCAAGGGATGTCGACCACCACATGCTCCTTCAAGGTGTGTCAGCCACCAAGCTTTCTCCTTCAAGGGTGTATCAGCCACCACTCTCTTCCTCAAGGGGATACCAACCACCACTAGCAAGGAAGGGGGGGTTTTGTCGTGCACAAGATGGAGAGGAACCAAAGGGACCTTAAGCTAAGGAAGGAACCACCTATATAGAAGGAAACGGAGGAGAAAACAAGGTTGGTACAAGCAAGGTGTCACTCTCCTAGGGACACTTGTCCTAGTGCATGAGCCACCATTCTAGCAAGCTCCATACACATGTCCAAGATATGCACCAAGTGTCCACTAAACAAGGTCAAAGCTAGGTCAAGCATCATGGGCGACACAACATGTTGCTCCTTGGGTGACACACTCCATTGCCATGGGCGGCACACACTCAACTTGGCCGACACAAAAACTCCTAGGCCGATACAAGGCTCAACCAAGCCCAAACAAGGCACTTCAAGGCCCAAACAAGCTCAACAAGGCCCAAAAGAACTCAAGCAACGAGCCCAAGCCTTCCTCTCAACCTTAGAGGAAGCAAAGAGAGAGAGGAACACCTTACAAGGTGGCAAACTTGCCTACAAAACCCTATACTTGGGTTATTTGCAAGTAGCACCTTCAACTCTCAACAAAGCATGACCAAACCCTAGTCACCACTAAAGGTGATTAGCAGGCATCAAAGCACCAGGGTTGAGCAAAGCAAATAGGGTAAGCCCTAAATGAAGGTCAGGGTCCTTACAACTATGATATTGAGCTATCAATTAATTGAGTGTTTAATTGAACTACTAAACTCCTTTAGTAATCAATCTAAACATGTTTTTGGACAAACTCCTCTTCCAGGTTAAATCCTATGTGTGTGACCCTGCAGGTCCATTTCACGTTGGAAGTGAAAGTCCATAACACTTATGACTTCACAAGCAAAGAGCGGTGCCTAGTCACAATTCAGTGCTACCCAAGTGAAATAGAAAGTTGGAGAACAACTTTCAATCCTACAATTCGTGAATGGTGTTACAGTGAATGTATAATTCCTTTGTCATTGATATCCTGAATGAACTCGAGGCATGGAACAGTCATCCTGTCAACATTCATTCATTTCCTTGATCTCAGAGCAGACCGAGTGAGATGTGTGTGACATCAATATCACATATTAATTCACAGGTGCATGTGCATGCCTTTCTCAATCCTACTCATCAAGTGGCCAAGGACATCAAACTCCCTCAGGACGGACAAATCCCATATTTATCACTCACCCCTCAAAAGCCCCATGTGTCAAAGCCACCCAATCATCACCTTTATAACAACCAATGTTTCAGGACTGCGTTTGATGATGTCAAAGTGTACCCAACGACATGTGTTGAGTGTAGTCATTTCAGGTCTAAGAATCACATTCACCACCATCACTGTGAGAGCTGACTGTGACTACCAAGTCATGGTTCCATGTGTCACTCTCACGGTGGGTATGTCTGGTACCTTGTTCTCTAACAAGTACCTATGTGCTTGGTTTGATATCACTATATCATGACTAATGAGATTCTGTCATCAACTAACACACAATCTAGTCTTTAGTGTTATTGATGTCTATGGTTATTTCCATAATAACAACCGACTAGGGACTAAACAAGAATGTATAATCTTAACATCTGTATGATCTCGTCGTTTAGGTCATGAACCCAAAAGCATACGTTATTGAGTAAAATCATTCTTTAGACATATATCATGTTACACCATCATCTCAGAAATAGTTTAAACATATAGATCGGAAATTGCCTTTATTATTATTCAAATCATTTACAAAGTATCCCATTACAATCATCATATGACTTTCTCTATGGGCATACATACCAACAACTTACATCTCAGTTTGCACACTGATTCCCTATCTCCTATTCCTGATGTAACTCGAGATAACTCGAGATTTCTTTCCTACCTTTGCTCCCCCCGAATATAACTCGGGGTTTCCTTTTTCAAATGTAAAATAGGATAGATTTTTATTTCCTGTTATGTCAAAGAACGGAGGACAATATGAAGACATCTGAGACGATCGGTTTAAGGAGTGAATCGATCGGTCGGCGATCCAGAGGGCCATTTTGAGGAGCGAGATGAGCGGGTGGCGACCTGAGGAGATGCATGATGACTAGTGAACTGATCGGCTGGAGGTGCCAGTCGATCGGATGGTGGCACCCAACTGACCGTCCTGATGGTGAGCCGATCAATCATGGAGATGAGTTGATCAAACCCAGAAAGGAAAAACACAAAGTTCATCTTATACAGGTTGCATGTGATGTGGACATAGATAACCGTGATTCCTCTTGGCTCGAGGAATCACACTAGGATGGCCATAATCATTGCTTATATCATTTCGTAAGTTTTCTGTGGGATATAGCATGTATATGATACTTACTATATATTGTGGTGATTGGATATATATATATGTACCTATGAAAACCAAATCCCTCATCTAAATATTAAGTCTTTCATGCCTTCCACTAGCAACACACATGAAAAACCTGATCGACCAAGCATAGGTTACGCCAAAGCGTGGTGCGCCGTCTATCTCACAGAAGTGTGAAGGGTGAACATGTAGGTTCTGCCATAGTAGGGTGCATGTTTACCGTGTCGGCTTTTGGGATAGACTTAACTGTTGATTCTTAGAGTGTCTAAGCCCAGAGGCACGGAATGTTCATGGCAAGGTGTTACGCATGTTCATTTATCAAGAGTTGCATATGATGTAATTGGCATGATGGCCTACCTAAATAGTCAAGTTGTGGGCGCTCAGCCAAAGCTGACTCATGACTTGATGAAATACAGATCTTGCCCACTAGAAGATTATGTGCTGCAATCTTCTGAATTGATGGTGAGGGCTATCAATTTGAATCAAAATAGTGGGAGCGGTAATTAATTAAAGGCCTAATTAACTATCATCAAATTTTATTCAAATCGAATCAAATCAAAAGGAGTTTTGACAAATGCAATTTTCTCTTATAGAATGGCAAAAGAATCATCTTTTAAAATGGGCAAATTAATTGAGAATAAGTTCCATAACTGGTTGGGGATTGTGAGAAGTATTCTGCACAATCTAGATATAACACTAGCCTTTGAATCCACTCCATGTATGCTTAATGCGCTGCTTGAGAAGAAGGATAGTTCATTGATGAAAATCAATGGAACAAACTCTAAGGACAAAGGTGAAGGAGAGAAGGGTTCTCTCACCAAACCAATGTCAGAGTCTTCTGCATGGAAAGGATGGAAGGAACAATGGAAGAAGAAGCGAGAAATAGAGATCTCTACTTATGGTGTATATGTAATAGAGATTAATTTTACTACTTCTTTGTCATGGGTACTTGATACCGGATGTGGATCTCACATTTGTCCAAATGTGAAGGATCTTAAGAGAAGTAGACCTTTACAGAAAGGCGAGGTTGAACTACGTGTTGCCAATGGGGCAAGAGTTTCCGCCACTGCCGTAGGAACCTATGAGTTAACTCTACCTAGTGGGCTAATAATAGAGTTGAAGAACTGCTATTATGTACCTTTCATAAATAGGAATATCATTTCCGTCTCTTATTTGGACAAGGATGGTTTTGAATTTCTTATTAATAATGGAAAGTTTTCCATTTTAAAAGATGGGATATTTTATGCCCCAATGTCTTATGGTCTATTCTTAATAGATCTAGAGACAAGCGTATACAATGTAAGCACCAAAAGGCAAAAACACAACAACTCAAACAAAATGTATCTTTGGCATTGTCGTCTAGGGCACATAAATGAGAAATGCATTTCTAAACTCCATAAAGATGGTTATCTAGACTCTTTTGATTATGAATCAATAGAGACATGTGAATCTTGTTTTTTGGGCAAGATGACCAAGACTCCCTTTTTAGGTAAAGGTGAGAGAGCTAGTGATCTATTAGGACTCATACATACTTATGTATGTGGGCCTTTTAGAACTAATGCCAGAGGTGGGTATCAATACTTCATTACCTTCACTGATGACTTCAATAGGTATGGCTATGTGTACCTGATGAAACATAAGTCAGAAACCCTTGAAAGGTTTAAGGATTTCATGAATGAAGTACAAAACCAACTTGGTAAAAGTATTAAAGCACTTTGATATGATCGAGGTGGAGAATACTTAAGCCAAGAGTTTGAGGATCTTCTGCGAGCCCGTGGTATCATATCACAATGGACTCCGCCTGGAACACCACAACATAATGGTGTGTCTGAAAGAAGGAATCACACATTACTTGATATGGTGTGATCAATGATGAGTTTTGCTGATCTTCCGATTTCCTTTTTGGGTTATGCTCTTGAAACCGTCGTGTTTACACTTAACCGAGTACCATCTAAATCAGTTCAAAAGACACCATATGAGATATGGACTAGGAAGCGTCCCAATATGTCTTTTATGAGGATTTGGTGGTGTAACGCATATGTCAAGAAAATGTTTCCTAACAAGCTAGGCCCTAGATCTGATAAATGTTATTTTGTTGGATATCCTAAGGAAACCAAGGGACATTACTTATACCACCCAACTGACAACAAAGTGTTTGTTGACAGGGATGTTGTGTTCCTAAAAAAGGAATTTATTTCTAAAGGAAGTAGTGGGAGGAAAATAGAGCTTGAAGAGGTTCAAGCCCAACAAGAAAATATTGAACCAGTAGATGTATAAGAGGAACATAGAGATTCACAAGGTGTTGTGGAATCTCAGTCTCCTCAAGTAACACAAGGACCTCATAGATCTAGTAGGACACACCTTGAACCTGAGAGGTTTGGATACCTTGTGACTCAGGAAGGCGGTGAGTTGATCATAGATGATGATCTAACTACCTATATAGAGGCTATGGAGGGACTAGATTCTGAGAAATGGCTTGAAGCCATGAAATTCGAGATGGAATCCATGTATTCCAACAAAGTATGGACTTTGGTGGAGCAACCCGAAGGGGTAAAACCCATAGGGTGCAAGTGGGTCTTCAAGAAGAAGATCGACATGGATTGCAATGTGCAAACTTATAAAGGCAGATTGGTTGCAAATGGTTTCCAACAAGTTCAAGGTGTTGACTATGAAGAAACTTTTTCTCTAGTTGCCATGATTAAGTCCATCGGGATCATGCTTGCTATTGCGGCTTACTATGACTATGAAATTTGGCAAATGGATGTTAAAACCACATTCCTTAATGGAAATATAAATGAGGATGTGTACATGACACAACTTGAAGGTTTTGTAGATCTAAAGAATGCCAATAAAGTCTGTAAGCTATAAAAGTCAATCTATGGATTGAAACAAGCATCTCGGAATTGGAATCTTCAATTTGATGAGGAAGTTAAAGTGTCTGGCTTTATTCAAAATGAAGATGGGCCTTATCTATACCAGAAGGTTAGTGGGAGCATGACCACATTCCTCATATTGTATGTGGATGACATATTATTGATGGGGAATGATGTCTCAGCATTAGAGAAGGTACAAACTTGGCTTGGGAATACTTTCTCAATGAAGGACTTAGGAGAAGCATCCTACATACTAGGCATTAAGATCTATAGAGATAGATCTAAAAGGCTTCTCGGATTAAGTCAAAGCACGTACATTGACAAAGTTCTGAAGCGGTTCAACATGGAGAACTCAAAGAGAGGCAACATCTCCATGATACATGGGGTCACCATCTCTAGAGCTCAATGTCCCCAATCTTATGAAGACAGGGAGCATATGAATGGGATTCCATATGCATCAGCCATCAGATCCATCATGTATGCTATGTTGTGCACACGCCCAGATGTCTCGTATGCCCTCAGCATGATGAGAAGGTACCACTCAGATCCCGGGGATGCTCACTGGAAAGCGTAAAGAACATCCTCAAGTACTTGTGAAGGACTAAGGATCAGTTCCTCATACACGGTGGTGAGGAAGAACTGGTTGTAAGAGGTTACACCGATGCATGCTTCCAAACCGAAAAAGATGATTACAAATCACAATTAGGATTTGTATTTTGCCTAAACAAAGTAGCTGTGAGCTGGAAGAGTTCCAAGCAGGAAACAGTTGCTGATTCTACTACAGAGGTCGAGTATATTGTTGCTTCACATGTAGCAAAGGAAGATGTGTGGATCAGGAAGTTCATCTCTAAACTTGGTGTAGTTCCCAGTAGCTGTGATGAAATTGAGCTTTATTGTGACAATGATGGAGCTATTGATCAAGCTAAGGAGCCCAGATCACATCACCGGTCCAAGCACATACTACAACGCTTCCATCTCATACGAGAGATCGTACAACAAGGAGATGTGAAGATTTGCAAAGTACCAACTAAAGACAACATTAGTTGATCCACTGACGAAGGCCCTTTCTCAGCAGAAGCATGATGGTCATGCTAGGTCACAAGGATTGAGGTTCCTAGGTGACTGACTCCAAGTGCAAGTGGGAGTCTGTTGGTATATATGCCCATAGAGCAAGTCATGTGATGATTGTAATTGGATACTTTGTAAATGATTTGAATAATAATAAAGGCAATTTCCAATCTATATGTTTTAACTATTTCTGAGATGATAGTGTAACATGATAGATGTCGAAAGAATTGTTTTACTCGATGACGTATGCTTTTGGGTTGAGGACCTAAACGATGAGATCATATCGATGTTAAGAGTATACTTTCTTGTTTAGTCCCTAGTCAGTTGTTATTGTGGAAATAACCCTAGACATCAATAACACTAAAGACTAGATTGTATGTTGGTTGATGAAAGAACCTCATTAGTCATGATATAGCGATATCAAACCAAGCACATAGGTACTTGTTAGAGAACAAGTGTACCGGACAGACCCACCATGAGAGTGACACATGGAACCATGATTTGGTAGTCACAGTCAGCTCTCACAGTGATGGTGGTGAGTGTGATTCTTCAACTTGAAATCACTACACTCAACACATGTTGTTGGGTACACCTTGACATCATCAAACACAGTCCTGAAACATGGGTTGTTATAAAGGTGATGATTGGGTGACTTTGACACATGGGGATTTTGAGGGGTGAGTGATAGATATGGGATTTGTCCCTCCTAAGAGAGTTTGATGTCCATGGTCACTTGATGAGTGGGATTGAGAAAGGCATGTGCATGCATGTGTAAATCAATATATGATATTGATGTCACACACATCTCACATAGTCTGCTCTAAGATCAAGGAAATGAATAAATGTTGAAAGGATGACTGAACCATGCCTTCAGTTCATTTAGGACATTAGTGATAAAGGAATTATACATTCGCTGTAACACCGTTCAAGGATTGTAGGATTGAAAGTTGTTCTCCAACTTTCTATTTCACTTGGGTAGCACTGATGTGCGACTAGGCACCACTCTTTGCTTGTGAAGTCATAAGTGTTATGGACTTTCACTGCCAATGTGAAATGGACCTACATGGTCACACACACAAAGTATTTAACCTAAAAGAGGAGTTTGTCCACAAATGATGTTTAGATTGATCACTAAATAAGTTCAGTAGTTCAATTAAATGCCCAATCGATTGATAGCTCAAAATCATAGTATTCAAGGTGTTGGATCAGATGATTGGAGTATCAGATTGATTGAAACTGCAATTGACTGATATGCTGCCCCAACCAATTGGCTCATAGAGATGAACCAATCGGCTCAGGCTAGTGAGTCGACCGGATCAGGTCAATGAACCAATCGGTTCACAGTGTTGAATTGGTCGGATGACCAACTGAGTTTGTTTCACTTGTCAAATTTGATTTGGATAAGGACTAATATATGATTAGTTGGAAACAAACATAGAAAGTCAATTTGAGTTGGAATAGGACCATGAACCGATCGGCTCATGCTTGAACCGATCAGCTCATGCTTGAACCGATCGGCTCAAGGGCCCAGACGATCAGTTCAGGGCTGAACCAATTGGTTCAACTGACGCAGTCTGTCAGATTTTGTGGAAAATCTTGAACCCTTCAACTCTTGCTTTAATCCCGCATTGCCCGGGGTAGAGAACCATGTCCCATGACCATCCTATATATAGGGGTATTGGGGGCTTCTCAAAGTACAACTCAGAACACCAGTTTCTCTATAAAGTTGTCGTTCTCTCTGGTTGTGGTAACCAGGGGACCTTGAGCAAGTGCTACCCAATAAGGGAGGCACATCAAGGGAAAGACAACTGTAGAAAAGAGATTGGTTGTAGGAGAGTGTGTCAGTGGCTAGTGCATTGACAGGATGGTGTGACTCCTTCCGATTCCTTATGGGACAAGGAGATCGGAGTTCCAGGTGGTCCGTGTGGACTACTGTAGAGGCGGGAGACTTCTTCCGCTCGGAGGACAGTTGTAAATCCCGACAGTCCCGGTGAGACCATGAGCTGCACAGACACTGTCGCTTTCTCATCATATTGGTAAGAAGGCACTCATGTTGTAGTAGCTACATGTGGACTTTAACATGTCATGGTATTGCTTGCTGCCATATGTAGTTCCAATCTCCAATGGATTTGATGACCCTATGTTGTACCATCAATTTGTACATCTCTTTGATAGAGAACTTGCCCATTGGATGCTGCATAATATGAATAGTTGTTGGGTTCATCCTGTGACTGACAAGATCATGTTAGCTCAATTATTAACCTTGGTCCAAAATCTATTAATTAGTTCCAGATAGAGTGCCTTAGAGTTCCTTTTATGAACTATAGGGATTCCTAGGTGTTTTCCTAGGTCCTGTATTTGTGGAATGCAAAGTTTCCTGCTAACCTCTCTGCAAACTGTTACCAGTGTATTGGAAGCAAAGAAAATGGTGGACTTCTCCTGTGATATTTGTAGCCTTGAATCTTGCTAGAGTTGTCGTAGACATCTCATTACACATTTATCTTGTGTTAATGCAGCTTCTCCAAATAGCTCCAGATCATCCGTGAAGCAGAGATGAGAGAAGGCTACCTTTTTATTTGTAAACATAGTCGGCTTCCATTTTCCAGCCCTTACCTCCCTTTCAATATATTGACTGAATCTATCCATGCATAAGATAAATATATATGGAAACATATGTAATGTATTTTTAGTCCAACATCTTTAACTATTTTTCTAATTCGCAAAGATGAAGACTTTGTATATGGGTAGCATGAGGTACGACAACTATGTTCCAATAGATCTTTTCCAGGTTAAAGGTATCAGTTTTCCTCACAAGTTGGTCTTCCTGAAACATAGGCATAATGTATGAGGGAAAGGGTTCCAAACATGAATCTCCAAAATAGTTATATAGCCGAGCACAATTACACTCTGATACCATCTTGTAAAGAGTGGGACCTGGTAGGGGTCCACTTCTTACTTAATTCAAGAAAATAATTTCCACAAAACCCCATGAATACAAATATAAACACAAAAGGGGGTGCATCATATTTACTCCGACCGATGAGTATAGAAACATATCTTGTGGCAACGGAAAATAAAAATATAACTGTTACAATCAATGTTTCAACTTAACATTTGGCATTATAGGCAAAGTCTAAATAAAGAATCTAATTATCAGGATCATATTGTGGTGAACAACCTTCCCATCTCAAAACTCATCCTACCACTTTGTCATAAGCTAATTCTTCTTCTTCCTGAATCTTGAGTTGTCCTAACTTTCGGTGGGTGGTAAAACAACACCAAAGAAAACAAAAGAAAAGGACGTCAATGAAAGTTGAGTATGTGTAGAAAATACCAACTAGGCACTACTTTAAAGAGTTCAAAAGAAGAGCATCAAAATAAGGGATGCTCAAGAGAAATAAGTTTCAACAAAATATTAGGTCAAGAGATGAGTCATGTCTAAACTAAAGAATATCAAATAGAGAATATTTACTTTAAAATTTATCCATTAATAATAACAAAAATAAATTATGCTTGTAACAGACAAAGACAAAAATTATTTCAAGCAGGGTTGAGACATTGTTGGATCACAACCTAAAAATAATGGGTGGAGATAGCACACCCTAGACATAAAAATATGCCTCTGTAACTAATGGGTGGAAAACCACACCCTAGATGGAAAAGCACACCCCTGTAAAAACGGTTGTACAGATGTACCACTATGAGAAATAACGTTGGTCTAAGCATGCACATAAATAGAAAAAGACAAGTATAAGTTTAGTCCATATGAAATAAAAGGATGAGAACATCCAAAATATATCATGTGGAGTCAGAGGACCCATAAGCATTATTCAAGAAGAGAATTTTATAATGATGAAAAAGAGAATATCTACTCATGCCTCATGTGCGAAGAAATGTTTGATCATAATAGCAATGCCTAGATAATAGAAAAGATGCACGTACCTCAAGTAGAGTTTAAATAAGTCTAAAGTCATTCCTAGGTTCAAGAGTGAGTCTCCAAAGAACGTATTAAACATATATGTAGAATTAGAGTTAGGTTTAAATTATATATATATATAACTAAATTGACCTTTTATTATTAGTGAATTAGTTCTTAAAATTCATATTATGTTGTGGATCATATTTCAAAAGTATTTAACATATTTTACTTTATTTTTCTAGACTTATAGATTATTAGTTATTAATTTTGAAGAATTCCAACAAATTAGAAAAATATGTAAAAACTGCATATATATTAGATTGGAGTTAAGTGATTAAATCTATACCATTAGATATATTAAATCTTATAATTCCAAAACATATTTTATTTTTATTTATAGATTAATGTATATTGATTTTAAAATCCAAACCGACTAGAAAGCCCCTTTAAAATTATAATTTTGTATTAAAATTAAGTGTGAAACTGATACCATTGGTGGAGGAAAATTCTATGATGCTTAGAATATGTTATCTTTATTTTATGTATAATGAATTATGTAATATAATAAATTTTACTGCTTAAATATCAAATTCATTTTGAGAAATTTTTCATATTCCTTCGCATATGATTTATAATCATGTAGGATGACATGGCCAAATCACTACGTCGTTAGCATCAAATTCACATGTTTAAATCATAACGACGAGGAATAAGACCGAGAATCCCACACACAGTGTGACACAATAAAAATCAAAATAGGGAAAAAAGAGAGAAACTGGTCAAAACATATTTATTCCATAAGATCATTTATGTGTAAAAGAAGATGCATGAACTAGGCTTGATGGAGGAAATTAGACTCGTCAATCTCACATATAAAGCTCTGGAACATATGAACAATGTACTCCATAGGTCCTTTTGGTCCTGGAGAACCAGGATGGGTACAGAGACAACAAGAATCTCATGAAGCCATCCACCAATACAACTAGGAAGGAAAAATAGGAATCACATCATGGAGTTTACTAAAGTGAAAAACAAAATTGAAACACAATCAGTTGAGTGTATAACAATCATTTATTATACTAGAAGATCTTCTATAAGTCTAGCAAAAAAGCAACTAGATAAATCTCAGGGGAGAAGATTAGAACAAGGAAAGTTTGGAAGAAGTATGTCGGTAAATAGAAAGAGTCTAATACCAAATGGGAAAGGTAGATAACCTGTGATGTGACCTAGAAAAATGGTATAGGAAAAGCATTGAAGGCCTCTGTTGGAGTTGGCCGTGATGACTTTGGTGGGGTGAGATGGTTCGAGACCCACAGTTGTGAAGAGTTGATGGTTGATGATAACTAAGTAGAGATGGGCATAACAGAGACAAAGCAGATGATCAAACAAGTTCTTAGACAGGTATTATATAGGTTACCATACATGAGTTTTTTTGGGGAGAGTCATGGCGGTGGTGTGAAGTCACCGTCTATGATTCATATAGTGCATATATTGGGGTATACATATCACCTATCATCAACTAGTAAAATAGGATATTGTAAATGCAAAAAGGATAAGGAAGAAAAATATAAATGTGAATATCAATGGAGGGATGTGGGAGAAAGTAAGGAAAGGTTAATAAAGGAAAAGGAGGAAAGGAGAGTGAGAGTAGGAATCAGAAGAAAGAGAGTACCACACATAAAAGGAAAATGAAACATGATAAGAAGAAAATTAGAAACCATAGCAAACATAGTGTATTAAATTAAACAAATAAAAATTAATTTTTTCAACTGTATATTCTATTTCCAAAATTATTTGAGGGTCCAAACAAAGTGTATTTTGACACATAGGTTTATTAAGACATGTAGATTTTGAAATTTACATTAGTTTTCATTCTAGAATCATCAATATGTTATTTACTCTAGTTGAATACTTCTAGAAATATCTTTCTAATTTATTTTATAATTTGTTAACGGATAGTGGTATTATCCAACTAAAATGGAATTTTGTAATTGGACCCATTAAAACATGAGAAATAAATTTGATATTACTTCCTAGTTTAAAATTTGTATATTGGAATATTTAAAATGTATGAATGGTTTACTTAGTATATTGGGTATTTACGATCCTTTCAAAATTGTCCACTCATGAGATAAGTAAAGAACATCTTATATTCACTTATATTTCTCAACCACTCTTTATTTATCCTCAACCATGTTTATTTATAATTTCTTTTTGATAATAATTACTTAATTTCCCAATACATTAATTGTTTCCATAATATTAATAACATCCTCTAAAGATAAGTAATGGGGGGAATTTGTATTCTGTAACTACTTTGTACTACTGACATTTTACATCTAATTATGTATTACATACTACTGTGATGTTATTCTTCAAATATGTATTAATTAGTGTGTTTCTAAAATAAATTTCAGATTTTGTTTCTTTTATGATAATATTTGCATGCGTATACAACATTGTTTCCCATTATGTTACACCACAATTTTATTTATTAGAATCCATACAAGTTGGTTTATATTATTCATTTAATATATTAGATATTTTATTTTTAATAATAAATTCAATATTTTTGGCCTTATCTTTTATTTTCTTTTATTAAGGAATTTGAAGCATCCAGAAACTCCTAAAGGATGTGAAACTTAGTCTACAAGAAAACATTAATATGAGGAAAATGTTTCACAATTAATTCTTCCTATTGTGGCTGTTTAGCATTTTATTTAATATTTTGGGCCTTAATATACATTCTCGCTCCTAAACTACACTAGGATGGATAAGTTTGTCCACATAAAATGATTTTGTATGGAAATTTTGAAATTGAGATTTATTTCTAAAATTGAAGTTATTTAGTAATTTATTTAACACTTTTAGCTCATGTTCTTGTTTTCTTCTCTAATAAAAAATTAAATAGTTATCGTTATACAAACAATGTGAAACTTGGCACCCAAGGCAATTGGGACCCAAGGAACTCACTTTTACCATGATATTTCTCTTTTGAGAATTTCTTTTAATAGTTATTACACCTTTAGAATGTTTGTCTAATTACCATTATGTTTATCAAAACAATATACCTTTATTATAAGCATCCACTCAATCGAGTCTTATTATCTTTAATACATTTTTAAAATAACGATATATTATTATTTTGCAATAAATTCTACGTTTTACTTATTTACATATTTGATCCATTAATTTCATATTAATTTAAATAATAGAACATTATTAACATTTATGGACATGGAATTATCAATTGTTACCCAAATAATATTATTAATTTTTATTTAGCCATTATGTTAGTAAAGAAAATACATGTAACAGATTTCATGATTTTATTACATGCTGACACATAATTAAGTCATTATATAAATGCAATTTTAAATTTTTTATCCTTGTTTGGGTCAAATCTAAGAAACTATATCTTACTAGATTTCTAATCATGGAATGGAGTAAGATTCTAATTTTGGTTTGTTACATGTTGTCAGAACATCACCATCATCGCCATTCATCCATTAATTTCTCCTTCTCCAACGAACTAGAGTCTAAGAAGAGAAGGAAAAAGCAAAGAAGGATATCATCAACGTTGTCCTTGGTGTTCTTCCCTTCCTCCTCTGGATTAGCCTCTTCATCGGGCAAGAAGACAGATGCTCTACCAAACCACAATCCTCTTCTCCACCATGACCATTGTTGATCTTTTCTGCACCCTTCTTTCTATTTCTATCATGAAGAGTGAGTAGTCCTTCTCAGTGGGGTATGGGGACTAGTCCTGCTACTCATTCTTGTATGTACATCTCTTAATGTTCCATGGCTTTTATATAACTATTTCAATTTAATATTAATCATTTATGCATGTTTTGTGGATTGATCACTTACTTTACATGATCTATTATATTCCTATGTTGTGAGAACTTCAATACTTAGTGTTTAAATATTAGTTAACGTGGTTGATGCCCGGATAAGGACTTATAAAGGGATATCTCTAGAGTGGAAGGTACATGACTGGTGAGTAACGAGACATCAAGCTCATGCAAATATCTACACGATTTCCCACACCTAACGGGTGGATCTTTCTATTGCTTCATTTGAATAGTTTTATCAAGTGTGGATATGTTATGGATGTGTATGAGTGTGTAGCGGAGGAAAACCCCAATTCTACCGCAGTGAATTTCATCATTAATCTAGACATTGTTTTAATCCCATAGTTCTACTTTTCTTGCAATTAGCTTAACCCGACCCAAATTAATTCTTGGTTCTAAATATTAGTCTTAGTTCAAATAGATACAAACTAGTAAGATTAATGTTGATCTTGGGATTTGATCCTTAAATATAATGTGATAAGACCCAACTTCTTGCAGGTGGCATCATTGCATGTTGTTTTAGTAAAAACTTGGGGATTCCCTAGGTAGATTTGTTAGTGTGATAACATTCCACGTCAAATTTTGGCATTGTTGTTGGGGTCAATAGAATGGATTAGTTAATCCAATTCTGTTAAGTTCAATCTACAATTTTACTTTTACCATTGGCACTATTTCATATTCACTTGAACTTAATATTTCTACATCCATGTGACTTGTAAAAGATCTTTCCATCTTAGATACCACAAACTAATGCATGCGAAGCTCCAAAAGCATAGACCTTGCATAGAGCTTTGATCCTAAGATAGACCGAACCTTTCATCATCAAAATAGAGAGAATCAAACTAGAATGAATGTGGAGGAAGTCACATGAAGAGTGAACATGGACGTTGGATCATAGTGAGAGAGGCTTATACAAGAAGCACATGTTGTTGTTCAAGAGGAAATCCATACATCCCAAGATACTTCACAAGAGGTCGAGCGACAAAAGGATCTGAGGGAGTTCTCAAACCCTAAGGCTACCTGATTTCAAAATCTAGTTCTATCTCCTCCTATTGATGCCCCTAAGTTTGAGATTAGGTCGTATGCTACAAAGAAACACCCTCTTAGGAAAACATGGAAAAAAATGCCAAGAGCACATCTTGAAGTTTGTCAATCTATTGCAGTGATCAATCAAATTGGATTTTTTGATGATGCTTTTAGGCTTTGTATTTTCAAATATTCACTTGCATCAGGGCAAGGAGATGGTGACATTCGTTGTCAGGTGACCAATCACCACATGGGAACAAATCCAGAACAAATTCCTCAAGAAATTCTATCCTCATTCCCTCACATACACCATTAGGGGCCATATTATGTAGTTCATACAAGTCCCCGATGAAACTCTAGCAGAAGCATGAGAGAGATACAATGAACTTCTCAGCAACCAACACCATGGTATTTCCAAAAATTAGCTCATCGAGTTCTTCTATAGAGGTGTGGATGATGGCATTAAAAAGTTTCTAGATTAATCCTCATCTAGAGGAAACTTCATGTGCCAATGTTATGATAGCACCTGGAAGGTAGTCACCCTTTGAGCTAAAAATCAAGCCAACTGGGGTAGATCTATAGCCAAGGGAGTTCTACAGATAGCTATGGTAGAAATTAGTTCAGAGTTGTTGTCTATCACAAAATATCTAAAGCTATTAACAATCCAACAAGATAATCTCGAGTCATCTTTTCATACTTACGAAAGAAGAAATTCACCACAAATACAACAACAAGACAAGGCAGTATCACTATTTTGTGAAGCATGCAAGGGTGTCGAGCACTCCCCCTTAGGTTGGAATATTCTCTTTGATGTGACAATGAACAACACTGCATCCCAAAGCGACAAAAATCATTTAGAGAATCTTAATTTTATCCATAGTATTCCAGATCAAGGCTACTATACTCCAAATCAAAATAGAAACTATTATGAGTTTCAGTACAACAATCATGTTGGGGTAGAAAACTTCAGCAGTTCACGCATGATATAAATCAACAACGAGGTCATCTGGGATTCCAGAAAACCCATAAAAATTTTCAAGAATCAAGGAAACTTTAGAAGAAACTTCCAAAAAAAAACTAAAACAAGTACCAGAATCCCAACCATGTCACACACTACGACAACAATAGGGAAAACATACCAATGCTCTGTCACCTGGTGATAAATATCAGTAATTGAGAAAGAAGTTGCAATCACAATAGATGATGACTGTAAATCAACCATCTAATTAGAAAGCCATCAAACCTCAGTTGGCTTGACTTTTTAAAAAATCTTCATCCTTCTACAGGAGCAATTGCAGGATAGTCAAAAGACAACCCCAAACATCAAGAATAGTTGAAGGCTATTGTAACACGATCAAGGAAAGTTTTTACAGAGAAATCTACCAAACCCCCTATGATTGACATAAATGAGGAAAAAATTGTAATCATTCAAGACTCGAAAGTACCTAACTTAGTATCATAAGAAGTAGAAACACAAAATGTAGAAGTGCAAGACACTATAATCATCAACAACACAGACAAAGCCATCTTAGATAACAAGTTTTCATAGAGAAGAGTACAACTAAACTAATTATACCAGTCTATAGACCTCATCCTCTGTTCTAATCCATCTTGAGGTAGATAGGACATGACTCTCGCTTTATGAAAATGAAAGAGGCCATGAAAAGCTTCATGTGAATATTCCCTTCCTAGATTCCCTAGTAGAGATACTTGCATGGTCAAAGTACTTGAAGATGACCCTTACAAGAAAATACACAACAAAGGAATATGAGATAGTCAAGCTTGCTTGAACAACATTCAATTTAACCACAAAAAGTTTCAAAAAGGCAGAAGATCAAAGCTCTTTTGGAATTGCATGACACATTAGTGACTCTACATGTAATAAAGGATTAGCTGACCTTGGGGCCAACATTTCCGCTATTCCCTATAGCCTATGTTAGAGGTTATGATTCTTAGAATTGCTTCCAACTAGAAAGACGATACTGCTTGTTGACACTTCAATTATTATTCCAGTGGGAATTATTTAGAATGTCTCGGTCAAAGTGGACAAAGATTCTTATGTTCCATGTAACTTTTTTGTCATGGACATAAAGGAAGATCTCATGTATCCTCTTATTTTGGCCAACCCTTCCTTGCCACTATAAGAGAATTAATTGATGTCGAGGCAAGAATGTTGCTATTAAGGTTAGGGAAGGAAATCCTTAAATTCAAGGTTTTTGACAGCATGAAGAAGCCATGTATGCAAGAAGAAGTTTTATAATTAGATTGTATAGAAAACATGTATCTCATCAAAAATGAAGAGGCCATGTATGCAAGAAGAAGTTTTGGGTTATAGGGGAGGTAGAGAAGGCAGTGGAAATAAAAAAAATATTCTCCCAAACCCAGAATAAAGGAATCATGTCAACGTCTATACAATAGGAAGGATGGTTTGTAGAGGCATACCTTGTCCCGAGGCTTACTCGGCAACGTTACCTCATGGCTTGCGCGGTCTTCACCTCCTGTCTTGGACGGTGTCTGTGCAACTCCTGGTCTCACCGGGAATATTGGGATTGACAGCTGTCCTCTGAGCGGTAGAAATCTCCCGCCTCTAAAGTAGTCCACACAGACCACCTGGAACTTTGATCTCCTTGTCCCACAAGGAATCGGAAGGAGTCCAACCCTCTTATAGGTGTACTAGTCACCGGCACACTCTCCTACAACCAGTTGCTTTTTGCAGTTGTCTTTCCCTTGTTGTGCCTCCCTTATCGGGTAGCACTTGCTCGAGCTCTCTCAGTTACCACAACCAGAGAGAACGACAACTTTGCAGAGCAACTTGTGTTCAGAGTTGTTTTTTTTTAGAAGCCCCCACTACCCCTATATATATAGGAGGGTCATGGGACAGGGTTCTCTACCCCGGGCAATGTGGGATTAAAGCAGGAGTAGAAGGGTTCGAGATTTTCCACAAAACAACCAACTGCACCACCTGAACTGATCTTTTCAAGCATGAAACGGTCAGTTGGGGAGATGAGTTGATCAGTTCACCACCTGAACCGATCGTTTGGGGCCCTGATCTGATCAGTTCATGGTCTTGATCCAACTCAAATTGACTTTCAAATTTGTTTCCAATTAATCAAATATGAATCCTTGTCCAAATTAAATTTGTACAAGTGAAACAAATTGTATTTGCAAAATAGTATTCTGACTTTCCAAATGATCTTAGTTGTTCCACGAATCGACCGGTTCAACAATTCAGCCAATCGTTTCATGACACATGAGCCGATCAACTCACAACTTAAGCTGACCGGTTCAACAACCAGAGTCGATCGGTTCATCTCATGAGCCGATCGGTTGGGGCAGTAGGCTGTGCAAATCCGTCAATTGCAGTTTCAATCAATCTGATACTCTAATCAATCGGTCCAACACCTTGAACACTATGATATTAGTCTATCAATTGATTGAGTGTTTAATTGAACTACTAAACTCCTTTAGTAATCAATCTAAACATCGTTTGTGGATAAACTCCTCTTCCAGGTTAAATCCTATGTGTGTGACCCTGCAGGTCCATTTCACGTTTGCAGTGAAAGTCCATAACACTTATGACTTCACAAGCAAAGAGCGGCGCCTAGTCGCACATCAGTGCTACCCAAGTGAAATAGAAAGTAGGAAAACAACTTTCAATCCTACAATCTGTGAATGGTGTTACAGCGAATGTATAGTTCCTTTGTCACTGATATCCCGAATGAACTCAAGGCATCGAGCAGTCATCCTTTCAACATTCATTCACTTTCTTGATCTCAGAGTAGATTGGAGGAGATATGTATGACATCAATATCACATACTAATTCATACATGTGTGCACGCTTATCTCAATCCTACTCATCAAGTGGCCATGGATGTCAAACTCCCTCAGGAGGGACAAACCCCATATCTATCACTCACCCCTCAAAAGCCCCATGTGTCAAAGCCACCCAATCATCACCTTTATAACAACCCATGTTTCAGGACTGCATTTGATGATGTCAAAGTGTACCCAACGACATGTGTTGAGTGTTGTGATTTAGGTCAAAGAATCACACTCACCACCATCATTGTGAGAACTGACTGTGACAACCATGTCATGGTTCCATGTGTCAAACTCACGGTGGGTCTGTCTGGTTAACCTGTTCTCTAACAAGTACATATGTGTTTGGTTTGATATCTCCATATCATGACTAATGAGATATTGTCATCAACGAACACCACAATCTAGTCTTGTGTGTCATTGTTGTCTATCTACCTTCCACAATGATATCTGACTAGGGACATAATAAGAATGTACAAACTCTTAGCATCTGTATGATCTCATCGTTCAGGTCCTGAACCTAAAAGCATACGTCATTGAGTACTATCATTCTCTAGACATTCAATCTATTCTATCATTATCTCATATGACTGAACCAGAAAGAATTGGAAGCTTTCCTTTGATGTTTATCAAATCAATCTCAATGTATTCCATCAATCATCCCATGATTGGCTCTCAGGGCATACATAACAATAGACTCCCACTTGCACTGTGAGCCAATCACCCTTGAATCATATTCATAGTGATCTTCAAAACATGTCCCACATGTTACTGTGCTCTAGTGCTAACATAGTGAGTTATGGCAACACCTTGCCAAAGTCGGTATTAACTACATGTCTCTCATCTCTTCGTTGTACGTCACACGTATAAGATGGAGTTTCTGTCATATGCAATCTAGTATTCCTTTGCTAACCTTTAGCCACATTGAATTACGAAGCACTCCTAACTTGTCATAAATGACCAGAATAACTATAAGTTAATCTCTATGAACTCCTAGATCCATATAGTATCCACTGTTGTTCTATAACACACAGATACTCGGCATTTCCTTTTAAAACAACTTTATTGGAACGTTTCCATTTATCAACAAACCTTCACTTTTATATATCCCATATATATTTTGCGATTAATGTTCTGTCCTTTTCAGAAGTTCGCATCAGTGTGACTCTTTACAGTGAACCCTTCCTTATTTCCATAGAACTAGTACTTCTCAAGTACTTATCAAGTTCTTATGGTATTCTAGTAACCCTTACTGGAACCAGACATACATCCACTCGTCATGTCCCACATACGAGTTATCATGATGAGCACATCATATTATCATGTCCTACATACAAGATGATAAATGCATTTTTGTTCTTTCCATGTCCATACATGCAAGATGATGGGATGATTTCATACATGATAGATCCATATCTATTCTTAGTGTTCCTTTTCTTCATAAGAATTGGACACTTGGCCTTGGGATACTAACTCCATGTAACATGGATAAGTTTTCTCCCACTGAATCTGTGCATACTAAACCTTTCAGTATAGATTGCCAATGTATGCTCTCTCTTTTTCGGTCAAGAGGTTTTCAAGAACTATCTCTATAGATCTCTATTCCTATCACATAGGAAACGTCTCTATCTTCCTTAAAGATAATTTCCACTTTGGATTTCCATTCTAGAACATTTACATTTCACATTAAGATGTGGAATGTGAATACGCTCCCACTAAATCACAAATATCTTGTTATCTTTGACATATCAGTCAAACCCTTTGACTATATCATCAAAGTGAACATCCAGCTCTGAGTTGCTTGTACTCAATCAATCACATTGATTAGTCCATTGTAACTTATAGACTTCATTTGCATTAATGGATTCATAAACCTTATAGGTTGTGTCACGTACACATCCTTGTCTTATTCTTCATAGGAATGTGGTTTTAGTATCCTTATGCCAAATCTCTTAGTCATTAAGTTGCAATCAACAAGCATCACCTTCTCAAAATGTTATCCATGTGTCTTAATGCTTAAGACTCATTCACACTTATGGATTTCATCCCAATGGGTGATACCATCAAGGTCATACCTTATGGTTTACATGGAGGTCATTTAGGATGCAATGCTCATAATCCATAACTCAAAATCCGGTTCCTCATATTCATCTAGATAGTTGACTCATGACATGATCAACTCATCACATAGATAATCGAGGTGTATCTGTCAAGGATATAAGAACTCATAAGTCCTTGTGATTCTTAATGTCCTTTATTAGTGTGGGTTGTTCTTTATTTAAGAAGAAATTAGTTATTTAATAATCATCCTCTAACTCCTTAGAGTATGACTCCTTTTGATTTAGACATCACCATGCCTTAATCACGAGCTAATTATGATACACTATCATAATCACTCATGAGGATCTCAAACATTTGGTTCAAGTATTTCATTCATTGATCTCATCAAGAATTAACACTTTACCAAATTCGTACTTCATCTATGATATTCTTGAACACTTCAAGATATTCATATTGGTATTTCTCTAAACATTGTTTGAAGTACCAACATTAACTTCCATAGGTATGTAAATACATCACATGTATTATACCTAATAGGATAATCATTCTCTCACTACTACTAGTGAAGATTGATTAATCATGTCTAAGAGATTCATGTCTCTTACTGGTTCTCTAACCAAAAGAGTCTAGATTTATCCATCATATGGAAACTAGAAATGAATTTCTCATGATTTATGCTAATTTGATTGTTTGAGTTATCAATAACTTTTAGGTATTATTTTATCTTATGCATACCAAGTACCACAAGACAAACAAGGCATTTACATAAAGATCATATCCTTTGAAATTGAAACATCAACTTTATTAATTGCTAACATTGTCATACAATATGCAAAAATTAAAGTGTTTCTATCCATTGGAAAATATGAAATAGCAGTTCATAACTCTACTACATGCCTTCCAGGCTGAAAATAAACTAAAGTACTCCTATCTATGGTGACAATACTTGCCCATTTATTGAGTGATTTATATTTTATATCTTGGTATCATATACCTCAAAAATGTTACAAGTTTATTTCATGACACTTTCAGGTAGAGACGTCTATCACCTCCTTCTTCTTTAGTTCTTCCAGATAGAGTGGAAAATTCCTTTTCCAATGTCCTAACTTTTGACAATGGTGGCAATTGCCTCTCTTGGTCATGCCTCCCTTGGCCTTGAGAGTTGAAGACGTCTTGGGTTGTTGGCTAACACCAGAACCTTTCTTAGCCTTGCCCTTGCCCTTGCACTTGGACTTACCTTTGTTGTTGATCATCATCATAGACTTAGGCTTGTCCTTCTTCATCTGTGTCTCAGATGTCCTCAACATGCCCAACAACTCTGTCAACGGCTTGTCAAAGTTGTTCATGTTGTAGTTCATCACAAACTGACTGTAAGATTCTGGCAACGATTGTAGTATCACGTCAGTAGCCAAATCTTGGCTCAGGAGAAATCCCAGTCTTGTCAGGTTCTCCACATACCCAATCATTTTGAGCGTGTGAGGACCAACTGGATCTCCTTCTGTCATGACACACTTGAAAAGCACCCTGGAGACATCATATCTCTCTTTCCGTGCTTGATCTTCATACATGTTCTTGAGATGTTGAATCATCTCAATGACACCCATGTTCTCATGTTGTCTCTGTAACTCGTGGTTCATGGAGCACAACATCAAGCACTTTGCATCAATGGCATCATTAAAATGCTTCTTATAAGTATCCCTTTCTTCCTTTGGTGCGGTAGGAGCAGGTTCCTCTGGAACTGGAGTATCCAGGACATAGAGCTTTCGCTCTTGAGTGAGAACAATTCTCAATGTCCTAAACTAGTCGTGGAAGTTAGTCCCATTCAGCTTGTCCTTCTCAAGGACCGACCACAATGAAAAGTGATTGTTGTTTGTTCTCATTTGTACTACAAAAGGAAATATATGCAATTTAGTACAAAATTCAATTTTTGACTTATTTTATTGATTTGAAAGGTTGATGATATAATTAGGACTTTAATTAATTATTGCTCCCACTATTTTGTTCAAATTGATAGCCATCACCATCAATTCTGAAGATTGCAGCGTACAATCTTCTAGTGGGTCAAGATCCTGAAATCCTCTGAGTCATGGACCAGCTAGGGCTATCACCCACAACTTAGATCTTCCAGGTAGGCAACTCTTGTCAATTGCATCATATGCAACTCTTGAAAGATGTCATATGCAACTCCTTTCCATGATCACCTCCATGCCTCAAGGTGCTAGATCCTATCTAGGTCACCTTGTTAAGTCCAACCCAAAGCCAACACGATGAATATGCACCCTACTAGGGCAAATCCACATACTCATCCTTCATGCTTCCACGAGATAGACGGTGCACCACGCTAGGGCGTACCCACACTTGGCCGATCAAGCTGTTCATGTGTGTCGCATTTAGAAGGCATCTAAAACTTTAATATTTAATGAGGGATTTGGTTTTATAAGTACATATACATATCCAATCACCACAATACATAGTACATATCATATACATGATATATCCCACAGAAAACATGTGAAATGATAAAAGCGATGATTATGGACATCCTAATGTGATTCCTCGAGCCAAGAGGAATCACGGTCATCTTGGTCTACATCACATACAACCTATCCAAGTTGAAGTTCTATAGCGGTCCAAGTTGATCAACTCATCACATGAGTGACCTGCTCGCCCTGGCCGGTCGTCTGGGTGCCACCAGCCAATCGGTTGGCTCCTCCAACCGATCAGTTCGCTTGGTCGTCGTGTATCTCCTCATGGCCTCCACCCGATCGTCTCACTCCTCAAACCGGCCATCTAGATCGCCAACCGATCAGTTCACTCCTTAAATCGATCGTCTCAGTCATCGTCAGGTTGTCCGCCGTTCTTTGACATAATAGAAAATAAAAGATCTATCCTATTTTACATTTGTATTGGGAAACCCCGAGTTACATTCGGGGGGAGAAAAGGTAGGAAAGAAATCTCGAGTTATCTCGAGTTACATCAGGAATAGAAGATAGGGAATCGGTGCACAGACCGAGATGCAAGCAACCACATACAACCAAGCACACATACATAGGGTTTATTGGTCATAACCACGCTATACATCCACCACAAAACTAGTTTAAGGGTGACACATATCGAGTGCATTTATATTACATACCATATATGTATATTCGGATTTGTGGATTTAGGATTGGACATGCACAAATCCAATTTTATTCGCATCAAATGCAATAAATAAAGGCGACAAATCAAAATTGATCACATCGATAATCCTAAAGTATAGAGCAGTTAATGTGGCTCTGATACCACTTTTGGGTTATAGGGGAGGTAGAGAAGGCAGCGGAAACAAAAAAAAATCTTCTCCCAAACCCAGAATAAAGGAATCGCATCAACGTATATACAATAGGAAGGATGGTTTGTAGAGGCATACCTTATACCGAGTCTTTCTCAGTGACGTTACCTCGCGGCTTGTGCGGTCTTCACCTCCTATCTTGGACGGTGTCTGTGCAGCTCCTGGTCTCACTGGGACTATTGGGATTGACAGCTGTCCTTCGAGCGGCAGAAATCTCCCACCTCTGAAGTAGTCCACACAGACCACCTGGAACTCCGATCTCCTTATCTCACAAGGAATCGGAAGGAGTCACACCCTCCTGTCGGTGTACTAATCACCGACACACTCTCCTGCAACTAGTTGCTTTTCTGTAGTTGTCTTTCCCTTTTGTGCCTCCCTTATCGGGTAGCACTTGCTTGGGCTCTCTCAGTTACCACAACCAGAGAGAACGACAACTTTGCAGAGCAAATGGTGTTCTGAGTTTTTTTTTTTAAGAATCCCCCACTACCCCTATATATATAGGAGGGTCATGGGATATGGTTCTCTACCCCGGGAAATGCGGGATTAAAGCAGGAGTAGAAGGGTTCGAGATTTTCCACAAAACAACCAATTGCGCCACCTGAACCGATCGTTTCAAGCATGAAATAGTCGATTGGGGAGCTGAGCCGATCGGTTCAGCACCTGAACCGATCGTTTGAGGCCATGAGCCGATCGGTTCATTTCTGAGATGATCGGTTCGTGGTCCTGATCCAACTCAAATTGACTTTCAAATTTGTTTCCAATTAATCAAATATTAATCCTTGTCTAAATCAAATTTGTACAAGTGAAACAATTGCATTTGCAAAATAGTCTTCTGACTTTCCAAACAATCTCGATTGTTCCACGAATCGACCGATTCAACAATTGAGCCAATTGTTTCATGACACATGAGTCGATCGACTCATAAATTGAGCTGACCGGTTCAACACCCTGAGCCGATCGGTTCATCTCATGAGCCAATCGGTTGGGGCAGTAGACTGTGCAAATTAGTCAATTGCAGTTTAAATCAACTTGATACTCTAATCAATCAGTCCAACACCTTGAACACTATGATATTGAGCTATCAATTGATTGAGTGTTTAACTGAACTACTAAACTCCTTTAGTAATCAATCTAAACATCTTTTGTGGATAAACTCCTCTTCCAGGTTAAATCCTATGTGTGTGACCTTGTAGGTCCATTTCACGTTGGCAGTGAAAGTCCATAACACTTATGACTTCACAAGAAAAGAGTGGCGCCTAGTCGCACATCATTGCTACCCAAGTGAAATAGAAAGTTGGAGAACAACTTTCAATCCTACAATCCGTGAATGGTGTTATAGCGAATGTATAGTTCCTTTGTCACTGATATCCCGAATGAACCCAAGGCATGGAGCAGTCATCCTTTCAACATTCATTCACTTTCTTGATCTCAGAGTAGATTGGAGGAGATATGTATGACATCAATATCACATACTAATTCACACATGCGTGCACGCCTATCTCAATCCTACTCATCAAGTAGGCATGGATATCAAACTCCCTCAAGAGGGATAAATCCCATATCTATCACTCACCCCTCAAAAGCCCCATGTGTCAAAGCCATCCAATCATCACCTTTATAACAACCAATGTTTTAGGACTGCGTTTGATGATGTCAAAGTGTACCCAATGACATGTGTTGAGTGTAGGGATTTTAGGTCAAAGAATCACACTCACCACCATCACTGTGAGAACTGACTGTGACTACCATGTCATGGTTCCATGTGTCAAACTCACGGTGGGTTTGTTTGGTAAACTTGTTCTCTAACAAGTACCTATGTGTTTGGTTTGATATCTCCATATCATGACTAATGAGATATTGTCATCAACCAACACCACAATCTAGTCTTGTGTGACATTGTTGTCTATCTATCTTCCACAATGACATCTGACTAGGGACATAATAAGAATGTACAAACTCTTAGCATCTGTATGATCTCATCGTTCAGGTCCTGAACCTGAAAGCATATGTCATTGAATATTGTCATTCTCTAGACATTCAATTTGTTCTATCATTATCTCATATGACTAAACCAAAAAGAATTGGAAGCTTGCCTTTGATGTTTATCAAATCAATCTCAATGTATCCCATCAATCATCCCATGATTGGCTCTTAGGGCATACATACCAATAGAAGAGGCCATGTATGCAAGATGAAGTTTTATAATTAGATTGTATAGTAAACATGTCTCTCCTTAAACACGAGAATCTAGAATCTAAAGACCCTATAGAGACTGCTCTCACTGATCCTAATGCTAGTGGGTCTATTAACAAACTAGTTAAGCAATGTGTGTTTTACCTTGACTTAGTAGAAGAAGACTGAGAAGTTGAATCTAAAGAACTTATGGTAGTCTACCTTACCAAGGAGCCATAAGAAACACCAAAGGCCCCTAAGATGAAAATATTACTAGAATGGTTGAATTATGTATTCTTAGATAATCTAAGGGTATGCTAGTGATAACCAATTCTAATCTGACTATTGGCAGGAAGATAAATTGTTGTCTGATCTAAGAGAAAGGTGAAAATCATAGGTTACAAGATGATTAACCTCACCGGGGTGAGTCAAATGTTATTCATGCACAAGATCTATATGGTGGAGTACCAAAAACAATCTATAGATTACCAACTTAAATTGAATCCAAACATGAAGAAAGCAGTTCATCTTGAAGTCAGGAATTTTCTCACTTCTAGCATCATCTACCCTATCTCTTGATCACCTTGGGTGCACCCAGTGCAACTCAATCCAAAGAAAGGAGGTACCACACTGGTACACAATGAAAAGAACAAACTCATACCCACTCACACAATCACTAAGTGGAGTATGTGCATTGATTATAGGAAGTTAAACAAAGATATACTCAAGTATATTTTCCCTTACCTTCTCCAGACCAGGTACTAGAGTGCCTAGCTCATCAAGAACATTTTTTTCTATCTTGATGGTAATTTTGGATTCTACCAAATTTGAGTCAATCGACATGACCATGATAAGACCACATTTACATTTCCCTTTGAGACCTATGCTTTCAAAAGGATGCCCTTTGGGATCTACAATTTATCGGATGATTTCATGGCAACCATCTTTTTTGGGTTAACTGAAACCATCATGGTATATTTCATGGATGATTTCTCTGTCTATGGAGATTCATTAGAGACATGCCTAGTGCATCTCTCCATGGTCCTTAAACATTTATGAAGAAGCACATCAAGTTCTCAACTGGGACAAATGTCACTTTATAGTAAAAAAGGCATTATGCTAGGTCATAGAGTCAGTAACTAGCGAATCGAAGTAGACAAGGAAAAATTGGAAGTGATTGCTAAACTTAGCCCATCAACCATAGTAAGATACTTTTGAGCCTTCTTACTCCAAGCGGGTTTCTTAAAAGATTAATCAAGTATTTTTCCAAGATATCTAAGCCAATGAAAAACCTATAGCTAAAAGATGTTGAATTCCACTTTGATGAAGAATGTATGAAGAGTTTCAACAATCTAAAGCAAGACGTTCCTTCAACCCCCACTATTCGAGTGACATACTGGTTTCAACCCTCTAAGATTATGTGTGACACTAGTTAATATGTGGTGGTATCCATTTTGGGCCAACACACAAATAAGATACACCATGTTATCTATTACATGCCCAAAACTCTTTGTTGAAGCCCAGAGAAATAATGAAACTACTGAGAAGGAGTTATTACTAGTTGTGTATGCCTTTGATAAATTCAGATCATACCTTGTGGGCTCAAAATTTATAGTTTCTACTGACTATGTCATGATCCAAAATATGTTGATAAAGAAGGACGTAAAACCTGGACTGATCTGATGGATTCTGTAAGGCCCCTGAACTTGCTTAATGTGTTGAATGAGCTTAATTACCATATTTGAATGCTTATAATCCTAATATAACCGTTTTATATGTTTTGAAATCATAATACAAGCTTAAGTTTCAAATTTGGTCCAATTTGGACATTGTTTGAGCAAGTTATGAAATTTTCTGTACATTTTGGACTTTTCTATAATTTACCCAATTGAGGGGTTTCTTTGCACTTTTTCACAAACATTATGTTCCTTATATGTTATATTATCATTCTTGAGATGTTTTAGACATTTGGATCCTAGTTGAGCCATGGTTTGAAGGTGTTTTCATCAAGGGTATTTTAGGGTTTACCCCTTCATGGATGAGCTACTTTTAGTAGCTATCAACTAATGAATTATGTGATTGGCTGGGAATTTCGAAAAACCAAAGCTACGCATGTATATATGGATGGTGGGGGAGCTTCTTGTGTGTTTTCTTGTATATTCTTAATAATTTAAGGCCATAGACACATGAGAAAGCTACTTTTACACCTCATGCTTGCTTCTATCCTTATGCATGGGCTATATTTACCGCTTCTTTGCCCAAGTATGAAACTATGCTTGTTTTCTCTTTCATCTAACCTATATAAACGAATCCACTCTGTTTTTCAGTGGAACCAACTGCTCTAAGGTAGAAGACAACCCCTTTTTGGAGAAGAAGGTCTCCTAGAGCTCCATCTAGCCCTACCTAGGGTTTCTAAGGTCATCTTCTAGAGAATTCGACCAAGGCAAGTTGTTTTCTTCCTTCCTTATCCGTTTTTCTTGCTCTTCTCCTTCCTTAGACCTTCCTACAGGTTGGAACCCTGTTTTTCCATGGTGAAAAGGGCTCTAGAACTCAAAAATTTATCCTTCTTGTTTCTTTTTCTAGGGTTTTTCTTCCTCGTGGAGAGAAGTGCTTAATTGGCCAAGTTCAGATCTGAATCCAAGGTTTTCTTTCCCTATTTGCTTGAGATTCTTGCTGTTTGGGATCTGACATACTCTATAGATGCGAGCTATATAACATTCTTCACTTATATTGCTTACTAGAAGCTTGTTAGTTCATGTTTATGCCTTAATGTGTTTATTTAAGCATAGACAAACCATGCCTGTTTAGAATTACGAATTTTGTGGTGTTCCCTATTTTGTTCCAGTTCTATATGAACTTGTAAACATGTCTACAACCTTGATAAGATGTAACATTATCTGGGACAAGTTGATAGAAACAACCTATGATGTTAAGCACAAAATAGTTGATGATTCAAATTAGGGTTTTCAAGCTATTTCATTCCCTATCACACCACCGATGGTCATACCATTCAATAGCCAATGGTGTTGCTATTTTGGCAACTGATGTTCATGATCACGGGTGTCAAATTTATGGTGACAACCTATGGTCACCCCCTTAGTTCAGGTTTTGACTCAATTAGATATTTAATCATCCACTAAGTATTCTAATGATGTTATCAATCGATGATGATATTGGCTTAATATTTGATGGTGTTAACTAAATGTATTACTGATCTAGCAACCAATGGTGACCTAATGATCACAATTAATGGTAGATCAGGTCATTATCATATATGATGAATTAGGAATGTAATTGTAGATTTGACTAAACCTTAAACCTATGGTTCCTTGGTTCAATTGATCTAATGGTTAGACCTATACTTCAATTGATAACCTTGAACAATGAACCTGATCCAATGAATAATATTGGATGCTATAACATCCAATGGATTAGAATAAATCACATGGTATTATATGTGAGTCCTAGTGATGGTAATTCGATGGTTCAATACCATTAATTTGTAGTCTTACCTTTGCCATCATATAATTATATTTGATAAATCGCTATAATAAGGGGATGTGTAACTCCCATGTGATCTAGATTGTTATACCTAATCTGAGTGTAATTATATGATGTTGATTGGTTATAATCAGACCTTTTGAATGACTAATGTGATAATGAATTACACTCTTCTTGTGTTGAAACCACATTGTAGTACTATTTGAATATCATAGTACCTTGCCATGTTAGTATCTATGGACACATATGTGCTAATGATCTTTTGAGCCTTGTTTAAGGCATGCAATGATGATGATAACCTTACTATGAATAATGTGATGGTCTTAACAACCTTTGGGCATGTTTGAAGCCATTATTGAGGTAAAATCCTCTCCATGTTCCAATAAGGGTTAAAACCCTGGAACTTGTGATAAGATATTGGTATCTTGTAAAAGTATGATGATAAGTGTGGTCCATTAATTTGTAATGAATGATAGCATGTGGTAATGTGATTAAGATTTATATCTCAAACGTTTTATATTTTTTGAAGTTGTTATACACATACTCTTGTTAGAAAAGAATCAGGGTTTGAATGTCCATTTGTATGATTTAGCCTTCATTCACCTAATTGGCATAACTAATTAAGTGAAACTCTAATCATGTAGTGCCATGTGCCATAGATCTATCTGAGTGTCAGAAATTTCCAGATAGTGAAATGAGTATTCCTAAGGGATATTCGGAGCACATACTGATGAGTATGTAGGGTGCTTGTCATCCTGAATTCAAGTGTTAGGGAGGATGACAATGGTCATACCTAGCCCTCAGTTTGAGATTGGTTGTGGTCGTGTCTCGGTGATTATATATATATATATATATATATATGATGAGATTGGAGGACAATTGTGGTTGTACCTTGGATGGTATGGTATGCGTGCCCACCTCCTTTCACTAGTGTCGTGACCTGTACCAAGGATGGACTAGGCTGTAAGCAGCTTGACCTTATGTGATGTTGTGGCGGACCCATACTAACTGGGGGCGGAGAAGATCTTAGGAGTCTGACTCTTCCTAGATCTTGTATGGAACTGATTTCTACTTAGTAGTGGTCAGTTGGGACTTGAGTGGTATTTCACAAATCCCTCAGGGAAATGTAATAAAAGAAGTGATATAAGCTGTGTAGTATACTG
Source organism: Alisma plantago-aquatica (assembly GCA_963693085.1). Classification (NCBI taxonomy): domain Eukaryota; kingdom Viridiplantae; phylum Streptophyta; class Magnoliopsida; order Alismatales; family Alismataceae; genus Alisma; species Alisma plantago-aquatica. The sequence continues at coordinate 545,529,959 of OY856410.1, read as the reverse complement.
ACTATGGTTAAATACGTCTCACATTGTTTGATTAGTCTTTAACTTGTCTTTATACTATTCAGTGCTTACAAGATGATATCATATGACCTTTGAGTAATTATACTTCTTGTCAAGTTAATTTGCTTAATGGCTTAGTATGCTTAACCTATTCAATCTTCTTACATTTCTTATTCATTGCTATATCTTCTCAGTTCATTTACTCTCAATCAATATGTCATAATCAATATATGTTGGAGAGAGTTATATCTCTCGCTGGGACTGGGTCTCACCCGTGCATTTGAACGTCTTAGACGTGTTGGAGCAATTGAATATGCAAGTACTTCTAATCCAACAGGCGCTGGCATGTGGTTGACTGAGCTAGAAAAGGCATTCAAAATCCTAAACATCACTGAAGAAGACAAAGTTAAGCATGAAGTATACTTGTTGAAGGGTAGTGTTGGCAATTGGTGGGCCATAGAAGAGGAGAAAAGGCCAGGAGGTATGATAGGATGGGAGGTGTTTCGGAGAGAATTTGTTAGCCGATATTTTCCAGAGACCTACGTAGATGAGAAAATTTCTCAGTTCGAGAAGATTTGTCAGGGAGCTATGACTATCAATGAGTATGAATCAAAGTTTATGGAACTTCTGAGGTTCTACCCACACATGGAAGAAACGGACAAGGAAAGGATCGGGAGATTTGAGAAGGGCATGAGTACGGAGTTGACTACTACAACATCAGCCTTGGAGAACAGGGAAAGATTTTCCACCTTTGTGGAATCTGTAAGGAGGATTGAGAGGTTTTCCATAGAGAAGTGTGAAGCTAATGCTAAGAAGCGACCTATACAGTTTCAAGGGCAATCATCTAGAGGCTTTAAGAAGCCAAGGTTTTCTCGTCGTCGTCGCAACGAAGGTCAACTTTCACTGAACGAAGATCACATGCACCGTCACAGTGGACCCTGAGTAGGGGTAGAGGTCACAGTTTTCCACTAAGAGGAGCTCACGGTTCATCATCAGTCTCAGTTATAGGACCGTTTAGACCACATTGTGATAACTGAGTGTGTCATCAAGTGGACAGACAGGGCATAATAGATGGAATTTCCCTATGAAGGTGGAGGAGGTGACTTGGTAGCCAAGGCAGAATCAACAAGGATCACAACAATGACAGTTTGATACTGGTAGTGGAAGAGGACATAGTTAGGCATCCCATGTAGGATCCTCAGGAAAAGCGAGCAGAGGACGTGGATGGCAGTAGGCGACAACTAGGTTCTATGCCATGACCCAGCCGGAAGTGGTGGTCAATCCACGAGTCGTCACAGGTCAGATGGAATTATTTCATTCTGATTTGTCTGCTTCTTGTTTCGTATCTGTGTTAGTAGATCCGGGTGCGACACACTCTTTTATCACCAGAGAGGTGATAGATAGTTTTTATCTACCTATTAGTCTTAGATCCGATAGCCTGTGGCTAGAGACTCCTTTGGTTGATTCCACTAAGTTGTGGGAAGTGTGCCCTTCTTGTGTTCTTTCTTTCTCTGGACACAACATTCAAGTGGATCGTTTGCCACTTGACATGCATGGTTTTGATGTAATCCTAGGAATGGATACCTTGAAAAAATATAAGGTAGTCTTGGACTGTAGTACTAAGGTGGTGATGTTCCATGATGGAGATATATAGTGGATTTTTCAGGGTGATAGGAAGATTCTTCCTACATGTTTGATGCTAGCTATGACAACTGAGCGGTTGATGAGACAAGGATGTGAGGCTTACTTAGCTCATTTTTTGGATACCAAGGCAGGAGGTCCTAGTATCTAGGAGGTACTAGTGGTGCAAGAATTTTAGGATGTCTTTCCTGAGGAATTTCCTAGCATCCCCCCTCCTAAAGAGATTGAGTTTGAGATCAATCTTGTTCCTGGAACACAACCCATAGCACAGTCAACATACAGAATGGCACCAGCAAAGATGCAGGAGTTAAAGAAACAGTTACAAGAATTGTTAGAGAAGGGTGTTATTAGGCCAAGCACTTCCCCTTGGGGTGCTCCCGTGTTGTTTGTTAAAAAGAAGGATGGTTCAATGAGGTTATGTATAGACTACAGACAATTGAACATGGTGACAATAAAGAATAAGTATCATTTGCCGAGGATTGATGATCTTTTTGATCAGTTAAAGGGTGCCACTATTTTTCAAAGAGAGACCTGAGGTCGAGTTACCATCAGTTGGGAATTAAGGCTGATGACATACCCAAGTCATCTTTTAGGACTAGGTATAGTCATTATGAGTTTGTGGTTATGTTATTTGGGCTAACCAATGCACATGTAGCTTTTATGGATCTAATGAATAGGGGGTTTAGACCTTATCTTGATCAATGTGTGGTCGTGTTCATAGATGATATCCTAATATACTCCAAGGATAGTCAACATCATGAGCAACACCATCTCCAGGCATTGACTTTGTTGAGGCAGCATCAACTATATGCTAAGTTCAGCAAGTGTGAATTCGGGTTATCTGAAGTGTCTTTCCTAGGCCATGTTATATCTTCAAAAGATGTTTGTGTTGATCCCAAGAAAGTGGAATCTGTACTAGAATGGGAACAAACAAAGACATCGATAGAGATCCATAGTTTCCTAGGTGTGGCAGGTTACTACAGGAGGTTCATTAAAGACTTCAGTTCTATAGTGTTACCCTTAACTAGGTTAACCAGGAAGGATGTTCCTTTTTCTTGGAATGAGAAGTGTCAACGTTCTTTCCAGATTTTGAAAGAAAAGTTGACTAGTGCACCAGTGTTAGTACTGCCAGAGCAAGGAAAAGGCTATATTGTCTTTTGTGATGCTTCAAAGAATGGGTTGGGATGCGTGTTGATGCAGGATAAAAATGTGATTTCTTTTGCTTCGCGACAGCTTAAGAAACATGAGGAGAATTACCCAACACATGATCTGGAGCTTGAAGCGGTGGTCCATGCCTTAAATATCTGGAGACATTATCTTTATGGAGAAAAGTGTCAGATCTTCACTGACCACAAGAATCTACAATATATCTTCTCAAAATAGGAGCTGAATATGAGGTAGAGGAGATGGATGGAGCTGATTAAGGATTATGATTGCACAATAGACTACCATCCAGGGAAAGCAAATGTGGTAGTTGATGCATTGAGTAGAAATTCATCTTCATTATTAACGGTAGATAATGCACAATTAAATTCCTTAATGTGCCATACGAGAGATATGCTAGTGTCTCTTTGCTAGATGAATGCACAGCTAGAAGTTTCTTTGCTGGTAGGATTGTTGGCACAGTTACAAGTGAAACCTACCTTGAGACAGCAAATTCATGATGCACAACAGAATGATACTGTGATACAGAATATCTGATCAAGGATTGGTAGTGAAAAGTATGATGGCTTTCATGAGGCAGATGATGGTACAGTTTGTTACCACAATAGGACAGTAGTTCCCGATGTTGATGGGTTAAGGAAGATGGTACTTGAGGAGGCTCACTTCTCCATGTATGCAATGCATCTTGGAAGTACCAAGATGTACCAAAACTTGAAAGGCATGTATTGGTGGCCAGGTCTAAAGCGTGATGTGGCAGAGTTCATTGCCAAATGTCTAGTTTGTCACCAAGTGAAGGTTGAGCACCAGAATCCTACAGGGACATTACAACCCCTGCCAATACCATAGTGGAAATGGGATCATATTACTATGTACTTTGTGGTTGGTCTTCCTAGGATAGCCAAGGGTCATGATTCCATATGGGTGATAGTAGACAGATTGACTAAGTCAGCTCATTTTCTGCCAGTTAAGACGACGTTTACAGCAGAGATTGGCACAAATATATGTTGATGAGATAGTCTATCTGCATGGCATTCCAGTGACTATGGTTTCTGACAGAGGTCCACAGTTTACAAGTTGTTTTTGGGAGCATCTACATTCAACAATGGGAACACAGTTGAGATTCAACACAACTTTTCATCCGCAGACCGATGGCCAGTCTAAAAGGATTATTCAGACTTTTGAGGATCTCTTGAGGGCATGTGTGATGCAATTTCTTGGTAGATGGGATGTACATCTGACTCTAATAGAGTTTGTGTACAACAATAGATATCAAAGAAGCATAGATATGGATCCTTATGAGGCTTTGTATGGGAGATGATGTCGGTCTCCTCTTTGCTGGTATGAAACAGGGAATATCAACTTTTGGATCCTGAGCTAGTATAGTAGACTGCAGAAAACATTAAAGTGATACAACAATAGTTGAAAGCAGCCTAGGACAGGAAAAAATCTTATGCAAATAACCGACACATACCACTTGAGTTCCAAGTGGGAGATAGAGTATATCTTAAGGTTTCTCCTTCGAAAGGTGTGCTGAGGTTTGGAAAGAAGGGTAAGTTGGCTCCCAGATTTATGGGACCATACCCTATCCTAGCTCATGTTGGAAAGGTAGCATATAAGTTGGAGCTACCACCAGAGCTACATAGATTGCATAATGTCTTTCACATCTCTATGTTGAGGAAATTCCATCCAGATACTGACCAGACAATCCAACCATTAGAGGTTGAGTTAGATGAGAATATCTCCTATGTTGAGGGTCATGTGTTGATCATGGATAGAAGGGTGAAAAAGATGAAGAGAAAAGATATAATACTAGTGAAAGTTTTGTGGAATCACCATGTCATAGAGGAAGCCACATGGGAACTAGATAATGAGATGCGTAGAAAATACCCATCTCTTTTTGCGTAGGATTTCAAGGCAAAATCCTTGTTAGGGGTTTATAGTTGTAAGGCCCCTGAACTTGCTTAATGAGTTGCATGAGCTTAATTACCATACTTGAATGATTATAACCTTAATATAACCTTTTTATATGTTTTTAAATAATAATACAAGCTTAAGTTCCAAATTTGGTCCAATTTGGACACTGTTTGAGCAAGTTATGCAATTTTCTGTACATTTTGGACTTTTCTACAATTTACCCAATTGAGGGGTTTGCTTTGCAATTTGTCACATACATTATGTTCCTTAGATGTTATATTATCATTCTTGAGATTTTTGTGCCATGGTGCTCCTAGTTGAATCATGGTTTGAAGGTGTGTTCATCAAGGGTATTTTAGGGTTTATCCCTTCATGGATGAGCTACTTTTAGTAGCTATCAACTAATGAATTATGTGATTGGCTGGGAATTTCGAAAAAGTAAAGCTAAGAAGGTCTATAAGGACGGTGGGGGAGCTTCTTATGTGTGTCCTTGTATATTCTTAATAATTTAAGGCCATAGACACATGGGGAAGCTACTTTTACACCTCATGCTTGCTTCTATCCTTATCCATGGGCTATATTACCCCTTCCTTGCCCAAGTACGAAACTATTTTTGCTTTCTCTTTCCTCTAACCTAGAGCAACGAATCCACTCTGTTTTTCTATGGAACCAACTGCTCTAAGGTAGAAGACAACCCCTTTTTGGAGAAGAAGGTCTCCTAGAGCTCCATCTAGCCCTACCTAGGGTTTCCAAGGTCATCTTCTAGGGAATTCGACCAAGGCAAGTTGTTTTCTTCCTTCCTTCTCCATTTTTCTTGCTCTTCTCCTTCCTTAGACCTTCCTCCAGGTCATAACCCTTCTGTTCCATGGTGAAAAGGGCTCTAGAACTCAAAAATCTATCTGTCTTGTTTCTTTTTCTAGGGTTTTGCTTCCTTGTGGAGAGAAGTGCTTAATTGACCAAGTTCAGATCTGAATCCAAGGTTTTCTTGCCCTATTTGATTGAGATTCTTGCTTTTTGGGATCTGACCTACTCTATAGAGGCGAGTTATATAATATGCTTCACTTATATTGCTTACTAGAAGCTTTTTAGTTCATGTTTATGCCTTAATGTGTTGATTTAAGCATAGAGAAACCATGTTTGTTTAGAATTGCGAATTTTTGTGGTGTTCCCTATTTTGTTCCAGTTCTATATGAACTTGTAAACATGTCTATAACCTTTCTAAAGGTGCAACATGATCTGGGACAGGTTGATAGCAACAACCTATGGTGCTAAGCACAAAATAGTTGATGATTCAAATTAGGGTTTTCAAGCTATTTCATTCCCTATCACACCACTGATGGTCATACCATTCAATAGCCAATGGTGTTGCTATTTTGGCAACTGATTTTCATGATCAAGGGTGTCAAATTTATTCTGACAACCTATGGTCACCCCCTTAGGTCAGGTTTTGACTCAATTAGACATTTAATTATCATCCACTAAGTATTCTAATGATGTTATCAATCGATGATGATATTGGCTTAATATTTGATGGTGTTAACTGAATCTATTACTGATCTAGCAACCAATGGTGACCTAATGATCACAATTAATGGTGGATCAAGACATCCCCATATATGATGAATTAGGAATGTAATTGTAGATTTGACTCAACCTTAAACCAATGGTTCCTTGGTTCAATTGATCTAATGGTTAGACCTATACTTCAATTGATAACCTTGAACAATAAACATGATCCAATGAATAATATTGGATGTTTAGCATCCAATGGATTAAAATAAATCACATGGTATTATATCTAGGTCCTAGTGATGATAATTCGATGGTTCAATACCATTAATTTGTAGTCTTACCTTTGCCATCATATAGTTATATTTGATAAATCGCTATAATAAGTGGATGTGTAACTCCCATGTGATCTAGCTTGTTATACCTAACCTTAGTGTAATTATATGATGTTGATTGGTTATAATCAGACCTTTTGAATGATTAATGTGATAATGAATTACACTCTTCTTGTGTTGAAACCACATTGTAGTTCTATTTGAATATCATAGTACCTTGCCATGTTAGTATCTATGGACACATATGTGCTAATGATCTTTTAAGCCTTGTTTAAGGCATGGAATGATGATGATAACCTTACTATGAATAATTTGATGGTTTTAATGACCTTTGGGCATGTTTGAAGCTATGATTGAGGTGAAATCCTCTTCATGTTTCAATAAGGGTTAAAACCCTAGAACTTGTGATAAGATATTGGTATCTTGTAAAAGTATGATGATAAGTGTGGTCCATTAATTTGCATTGAATGATAGCATGTGGTAATGTGATTAAGATTTATATCTCAAACATTTTATATCTTTTGAAGTTGTTATGCATACACTCTTGTTAGAAAAGAATTAGGGTTTGAATGTCCATTTGTATGATTTAGCCTTAATTCTCCCAATTGGCATAACTAATTAAGTGACACTCTAATCATGTAGTGCCATGTGCCATAGATCTATCTGAGTGTCAGAAATTTCCAGATAGTGAAACGAGTATTCCTAAGGGATACTCGGAGCGCATATTGATGAGTATGTGGGGTGCTTGTCATCCTGAATTCAAGTGTTAGGGAGGATGACAATGGTCATACCTAGCCCTCAGTTTGAGAACAGTTGTGGTCGTGTCTCAGTGATTATATATATATATATATATATATATATATATATATATATATATATATATATATATATATATATATATATATATATATATATATATATATATATATATATATATATACGATGAGATTGGAGGACAACTGTCATTGTACCTTGGATGGTAGGGTATGTGTACCCACCTCTTTTCACTAGTGTTGTTGCATGTACCAAGGACGGACTAGACTGTTAGCAGCTTGACCTTATGTGTCGTTGTGGAGGACCCTTACTGACTGGGGGAGGAGAAGATCTTAGGAGTCTGGCTCTTCCTAGATCTTGTATGGGACTGATTTTTACTTAGTAGTGGTCAGTTGGGACTTGAGTGGTATTTCTCAAATCCCTCAGGGAAATGTAATAAAAGAAGTGGTATAAGTTGTGTAGTATACTGACTATGGTTAAATGCGTCTCACATTGTTTGATTAGTCTTTAACTTATCTTTATACTATTCAGTGCTTACAAGATGATATAATATGACCTTTGAATAATTATACTTCTTGTCAAGTTAATTTTCTTAATGGCTTAGTATGCTTAACCTATTCAATCTGCTTAAATTTCTTATTCATTACTATATCTACTTAGTTCATTTATTGTCAATCAATATGTTATAATCAATATATTTTGGAGAGAGTTATATCTCTCATTGGTACTGGGTCTCACCTGTGGGTCACCACATTTTTTTAGGTGGTCGCGGGCAACAAGGTCGAGGTTGCACTGTGGAAGAGAACCAACCTGGTGATCAATAGATTCATAAGGTTTGTTAGTTTTAGATGTTAGTAGTAGAGTCCTAGTCTCATCCATGTACTCTCAGGTTCGGGTATGGGATGTGTTTTCTAGATGATATACTCATATTGACACGAGATTTTGGTAGTATGCTAATATTTGTAAATATATGGCATGTAGATGTGAAATATCTTCTGTATGTAGGATGTGACTGAGGTCTTTGGACCCATATGTAAATACTTATTATAGTATATGAGAATGGAATTATGGACCTTTTATAAATGTTCTAGAGTTTATTTACATTGTTGGAATTGATTTTAATTATTCTGCATTTTTGACTATGTGATACATTAGTAGTTGATCGTGTTTTGTGTTTTGAGTAATCTTGTTAGTGTGATGAGGTGTCATCGATTCTCCTTTTACAAGAGTTTGGTTTAGAAATACAAGATAAGAAGGGTATAGAAAATGTAGTTATCGATCATATGAGATACATTCACATTCATGGCATCAAGGCCCTCTGCCAAATGATCAACTTATGAAAGTTTCAACAACTTTTTAATGGAATGCCAATTTTGTTGTACTTTCTCATTGTAGGTAGCATTAACCTAGAATGCACAGACACTTCAAGGAAGAGAATCATGCAAGATTTCAAACAATACTATTGGGATGAACCATACATCTTCAAGATATGTGATGATGGTCTTTACAGACATTATATCCCTAAGGAGGAAGCCCCTTTAATTCTAGAATAGTGCCACTCAAACCTAGTCTGATGCCACATGAGTTCCAAGAAGACTGCACTAAAGGTCCTATAATGTAGATTCTTATGGACTATATATCCAAGGATGCTTATAATTATGTTTGGTCTTGTGATAAATTTCAAAGGTTTGAAAATATCACCAAGAGAGAGGAGATGCCCTTAAAGCTTTGGAAAGAAGTCAAAATCTTTTATGTATGGGTGTGGACTACATGGGCCCATTCCTATTTTCATAGGACTGTAAATGGGTAGGGTATTACTTGTTTGCCCACTACCCATACCTAGTAGGGTACGGTAAGGGTAAATATATTTTTACCCACCACATGTTACCCTTTATCTGCTTTACCCTTTAATTCTAGAATAGTGCCACTCAAACCTAGTCTGATGCCACATGAGTTCCAAGAAGACTGCACTAAAGGTCCTATAATGTAGATTCTTATGGACTATATATCCAAGGATGCTTATAATTATGTTTGGTCTTGTGATAAATTTCAAAGGTTTGAAAATATCACCAAGAGAGAGGAGATGCCCTTAAAGCTCTGGAAAGAAGTCAAAATCTTTTATGTATGGGTGTGGACTACATGGGCCCATTCCTCTTTTCATAGGACTGTAAATGGGTAGGGTATTACTTGTTTGCCCACTACCCATACCTAGTAGGGTACGGTAAGGGTAAATATATTTTTACCCACCACATGTTACCCTTTATCTGCTTTACCCACATCTAAAGAGAGTAGGATAAGGGAGAAGATTTACCCTACCCACTTTACCCATTTACCCATTATTATAAGTCTGAAATCATAATTTTATATTCTAATAAATGTATTATTGTCAACTAAAACCCCCCATCAAGTATCATCCTTACTTTCTCAATTTGTGCTATTATGTTTCCCAAAACTTTAATAGGCAACGAGTTGTATGGTAGTACCTTTTTAGTCATATATTTAAGAGAAAAATAGATTTATCGATAAGAAGTTATATATGAAAAAAGTTAGGCCTTGTCATAGAAAAAACATCAAGTTAAATATTACTACATTTGTTTTATCTTATAAAGAAAATAATTATTACTATTAACATTAGGAGTGTCTTGTGTTTGATGTAGGGAATATCATATGAAACTATTGTTAAAAATATCTTATACTAACTTTATGTATTTTTACCCATTTCACCTTTACCCTACCCATTTACCCTATAGGGAAAAGGGTGTGTGCAAGGGTGATGGAGTTTTGCAACGCCACTAAAAATCCTAGAGATGATGAATCCCTAAGTTTAGCCTTGCTAGTACTATGGTAAGATCTCCACCCACGTATGCTAGGACACGCGGAAGTCTTATCGTAGTATAGTTAAGGGTCGAATCCTCGGGACAACGGTCTTGATGTAATCAAGATGGAAAATGTTTTATTCGTACTTAACTACTTAACAGTTGATATTTAGATCGAAAGTTTGATTTGGTTTTAAGCTAAGTGCAAGGAAAGTAAAGCAAGAAAGTAGAAATTAAGGTTGTAAACAATGATTAAAAACCACTAGGATGTTATCGGATTTCACACCACTACACATGGATCAAGACATGCAACATAATAAAACAACCTACAAAGAGAGTCAAAATAGTTAGTATCTTGTAGTCCTAGCTTCCTTTCGGATAACTAGCTACGAGAAGTGTGGAGTATTGCAACGCCCGCCATTCCATAATGAATAGTCACTTGCTTTGCATTACTCCTTCATGAAATGTGTTCCTCGACCTTACCAAGGTTGCACTTCCATACGTCAACTGATTCCATTTCATAGTATGGAAGTGCAACGATGGGGGTGAGTTTACTCCACTCATGAAAGCCCTCCTAGATACCGAAACAGACATATGGTGACTACATACATCTAAAACCAACATTCAATCGATATTCAGATCTAAGGGTACAAACATAGACAATTCATACCGAAAGATAATAAGTAACACAAGTTGATGATCAAGCAACTAGCATTCATTAAACGATTGATGTTGAACTGAAAAGGAGAGTATCTCATTTGCAAACAATTGAATTACATTGCATGAAATGAAAACATGGGTAGCGGGGCAACTCCCTGCCCCTAGTGAATGAGACTACTCGCTCATGTCAAGGACAAAGAAGGAGGCTAGAAGAGAAAGGAAGAACGTCATCTCCACGGAGGAGGGAAGGTTGAACCCTTGGTGAAAAGAGCAACGATCTTCGCACTTCGTGGTTGCCTTGATGAAGGATCTTCTCTTCCCACCTTCTTTGTTGTTGAGAGAGAGAGAAGGTAGCTTGATGATGGAACGTGGATCTCAAACTGACAGCCTTGGGGCAATGGATGAAGGATGGAATTTCTCTGGAACTGTAGGGGCAGCCTTTGGGCGTCTGAGAGATCTCTCCTTTGAAGTGACCCTTGGGGTCTTATTTATAGGCTCAAGTTGAGCCCAAACGGTCTAGAGACCGTATGTCCTTCACACGGTCTTGGGACCGTGTGGCCTTCATACGGTCTTGGGACCGTGTGGTCTTCATACGGTCTTGGGACCGAGTGACCTTCACACGGTCTTGGGACCGTGTGGCCTTCATACGGTCTTGGGACCGTGTGGTCTTCATACGGTCTTGGGACCGAGTGACCTTCACACGGTCTTGGGATCGTGTGGTCTTCATACAGTCTTGGGACCGAGTGACCTTCACACGGTCTTGGGACCGTGTGGTCTTCATACGGTCTTGAGACCAAGTGACCTTCACACGGTCTTGGGACCGTGTGGTCTTCATATGGTCTTGGGACCGAGTGACCTTCACACGGTCTTGGGACCGTGTGGTCTTCATACGGTCTTGAGACCGTGTGGAGTCTTTGTAATTTTTTTGTGTTTTCTGTAATTATAAAGAAGAAAAGTTAGTTTATTGGTAAATCCGCAATAAAGTAAAAAGTTAATGATTCTATCTAATTTATCTAAGAAAGAGTATGGAAAATTAAGGATAACTAATAAGATAACGTCACAAAATGGGAGGTTATCACCCCCCCTAACTTAGAGTCTAGTTTGTCCTCAAGTTAGATAGAGCTAAGGCATGCAGTGGCGAGGCAATTTTAATTAATTAGGGTTTCCATACTCTTGCTTCAATCCTAGATCAGAGATCTACCGAGGTCTTATTAGGGCTTCTGCTTACACTAACTCTTTCGAGTATCAAGAGTTGCATGGATTTCAGGTTCCTTTCATATCGTGAATCTCGTATTGGGACCACCTTTCTTATTACGTGCATGTCATCGACCCTAATCAGTTTTATACTTCTTTTGAGAAACCTACCGGCAACTAGAGTGGGTATGAGGGCTGGCTTAAAAGGCTTATTGTGTAATTCCCCCTTCATGTGGGGAAGGGTTTGTCTATGCTTTGTAGAGACTCACTACCGGGCACGACACATCTGCCTTCATGAGGGCAGCTGAATGTACCGTCCGGGTGAGCTCTTTTATCAGCCTTTTCATATATTAAGAAACCTTATGATCTCATTACCGGGCACGACACATCTGCCTTCATGAGGGCAGCTGTATGTACCGGCCGGGTGAGATCTTTGTTAGCTCTTCATATAGGTCCTTATGCGTGGCACAACTCTAATGTTTTTATTCAACACTCTGGCTTTTATTTGAAACTCATAGGCTTAGGAAGTGGGTTTTTGTTAGGGTTTTTTGATTGGGCGGCCAAGCCTCTTTTATTGGAAGAAGAAAACTGTTCTTAGGGTTCCTCACATGCACTTATTTTTATTTGGTGGTCCGCTCGCGAGATTTCTTGATTTTGGATTTCCCCCTGATTTCCCTCTTGACTTTGAGAGTTTTCGGTTTGCTTTGGCCCTGAAGTTGACCTGTGAAGAGTCTGAGATAGAATTGAAGTAAAAGCATAAAAACCAATTGTGAATGCCATTCATGCCTGTATGCTAATCTTGTTATTTATTTTTGAGGACTACTTTATCTCTAACTTAGCTAGGGGTGATTCTTTCCAGGATGAAGGTTATACTTAAGAGTTATTTTATTGAAGAAATTACTGGAAAAAGTCTAAATATGAATAGAAAGATTGAAAATGATGTGCGAAAAAGTATGAGTTAAAGGAAGGGTTGAAGAAGAATGATACCTCACCCTTGTCCAGTGCACTCCCCCCCCCCCTAACTTATCACTCACTCTGTCCACAGAGTGTCAAAGTGATAGGTTGAGAGATGCATGGACAAGGGCATTAGGCTTCAGTTAATCCTTTATTTGCCCCATGAGTTCTGAGTAAGGTGGCTGCGAGCTTTCCATGTAGTGCGTGGTAGTCCACTTCTGTCATGTCCTCTATAGGCTTGTGAATGGCCAGAATTGTATACATCCAGAAGAGGACGTGGAAGCCACAGTAGTTGGATTCTCTAATTTGCTGGGGGCACCTGTGGCAGAAGGCTGGTGGTTTGAAGTGATCTTTGTCATATGCCCGCGTGTGCTGACCCAAAAGATCGTGTAATTTGTCAGCACACTCCTTCGCCACCTCCTCTGTTGGTTTCTTTGGAGTTTTAGTGTATGCTTTCCGGTCTGGATCATACTGGTTGTCGGAATTGTTGTAGATTATTGTTGTTCCTTCATGAAGATTGGTTGCCAATAACATCCAGTGCTCTTGATGAAGGAAAGGTAGCATGATGAACTTCGGAGTTGTATGTTGGAGATAAGAGATGAGTGTCTCCTTTGTTCTGAAGTTCTTCAGCCCTAAAAGATCATCCTTCATGTAAGCGGACACCATATAGACCGTGTGGTGATTCCGTGCGAGTAAGTATTGATAAGCAGTCATTACACTTACAGACATGGAACCTTTGAACTGTATGGTTTCATGGAGGACATCTGCCATAACCAATATATCCCCGTCAATATATACCAACTCGTCTTTGTCGGCATACAGTCGTGACATTATTAGTCGGAGCTCATTGTCTGAGAGACTTTTGCAAGCTTCCTGATCGAAATTGGGAAATGAAGGTTCAATGGCAGATTGGGGTTCCATACGTGGTGAAGATCTTATGATGGTATCCCCGGATATCGGATCAACGTCACCTTTATCAGGAGCCAGGTCGAAGATGTAAGGGTGCCATTGACTTTGCTTGGTGACTTTGGTTGGCTGTTTTTCTTTTGTCAACTCTGTTAGGGTTTGTCTGAATGGTCTCCTCTGCGGACGTTGAATGGATGAAAAAAGATAACGAGGGACGTCGTCTGGCGCCATAGTAGGGTCGTTGAAGAACCTTCTGTCGCAGATAAGCTCCATGGCGTAACGTCCTCACAAAGAGTGGAAATCTTCGTTAATGAGCTCGGTGAATGGGACTTGCTGGTTTAGCGCTAAAATGTGCCTTATAATGTAGAAAGCGTTGTCCCTGGAACCTTCGGTGGCTTGGACTGGTGGGTTGATTATTCTGAACCAGGGAGAACTCCAATCTTGGCGGAGAGAAGGGCACGCGGCCCATATGAGTTTTAGAAGCCGGAAAAGGATGCATCTTGCCTCCCCTACTTCAATTCCAACGAAGTTGATGATCCCGACTTTTAAATCACTGGCACAGAAATTGTACACTTTGGCGTCGCGTGCGACAGTGTCCACAATCATGAGCAACCAGTGGTTACAAACTTGGAAAGGAACGGTTATGTATCTAGCTTTTCTTGCGATATCCCTGTGCAACCTCATAATGGATTTGTGTTGTAGTTCTTTGTACAGTAAGAACAACCCCAGTGTGGGTGAGGCGTTGAGAACTGGTTGCTGTCGCCTATAGCTTTTGTAGATCTCAATAGAGTTGGCAAGGAGAGTACGGAACATTGCCATCTCTACCGAAGACTGGGATCGAAGGATAGAGCGGAAATCTTCACGTGTTAGGTTGCGTTTAGTCTTCGTGTTCTGGTATATAACATCCCCCCCCCTTCTTTGGCATCATCTACTATAGTGTTTAGGATGAAGATATCCTGTGCGTCTAGGGTAGAGATGGCCGCCATGTCTAAATCGTGCATTTTGCTAGGTAGAGGTGGCGGCGGAGGTAGTTCTTGCGGTGTGGGGGAAGAATTCTGTTCTAAGTCATCCATGTGATGCTGCAGATCGTCATCTCTGTCAGAATAAGAAGGAGTATCTAGTTCTTCATCAGTGTCTAGGCATACTCTTTCTGATTCTTCCTGTTCAGGCACTAAAGGTTCATGTGCAGAGAGTTGTTGAGCTGCTGTGGCTGGTATACTGCTGCTGGTTCCTAGGATACATTTTTCGAATTCAGCAAAAGCCACTTCTTTCGCAACCTCCCCCAAAGATCCCGAGGAAAAGTTGAGAAATTGATCCCCGAAATGTATGCTGACGTTCTCCGTGTGAGCAGGGGTTTTGGGATCTTTATCACCAGCTTGGTGGTCTTTCTGGTGTTTTGGTTCTGTTCCTTGGATGGGGCCTGCCCCAGCATCATCTGGCTTATCGGAGTCATCAGCGGAGGAGGTACTATTGATGGAGTCAGCGGAGGAATCAGAATCTTCCTCGTCATCATCATCATCGTCATCGTCATCTGCTGCTGATTTATCAGTTGTTTTCTTATGTGCTTTCTTCTTGCACATACGATGGATGGATTGGAGCTCGTCGTATGCCACTTGCACGTTCTCGTGTGTTTCGAGAAGTGCTTCGTGGGTTTCTTTTAAATCAGAGTAGCGCTCTTCGGCTGAGAGGAGTCGTGCTGTGAGGTCAGTTACTTGAGCTCTTAGTTGAATAAGCTCATTGTTTGACGACTCCTCCTGACGATTATGTAGTTGCGTGAGGGTGGTGTTGATGTCGTCCAGGCGCGTGCTGAAAGCTTGTTGTTGCTGCTTGAGCTCGCGGAGGGTCTCTGGCAGAGGTTGAGTCTGCGTAGAGATCCTATCGACATGCTTTGCCAACTCTTCATGCTGGCGTTGTACTCCATGGATCCACTCGGGCAAGTTTTTACAGCGGTCGGCGATGTGGTCAACTTGCTTGGCCACTGAATCTTGTCGTTGTTGGATTCCTTGGAGGATGCTTGGCATGGCGCGGTTCTGCTCGTCAATCTGGGCGACTTGTTGTGTTAGACCCTGCACACAAGAAAAAATAGAATTCAAAATGTTAGAGGGGTCAGTGAGGAGGTTTCAGATGGTGTCGAATTGACGTTCGAATTCCGCACCGACGTTAGAAAAGGGGACCCCAGTAAATGAAGAGTGAGGTGGATGGGGTCGGGGTGGAATGGTAGTGTCGTGCGGAAAAGACACTGTTGATGGGCCCGCGAATTGCGTGGTGACTATGGATGGGGTCACCAGCGATATCGGGGTGGTGGTGGGTGGAAAAGGTGGTGTCATACCCAGAGAGAGAAATGGATCTGGGAATGTTGATGGAAAGTCGATGGATGTGAAGGAGGTGAATTCGGGCGTTGTAGTGGAGAATGGGGTGCCCGAAGTGAAGAAGGGTGGGGGTGGTGGTATGGTTGTGGAGAAGGGTGGTGTGGAGGATGATTGAAGGGTGGTTGATGGTGGTGGGGTAGTAGATATTGGGGTGGTGGAAGGTGGAGAGGTGGTAGTGAGCTCAACATTTAGACTCATTATAAAAGAGTCTAGTGATGAGGTTGTAATATGCTCGTCTGGAAGGGGGGGCTCATGTTCGGGGTGAGGTTTTGATGTTGGTGTCCCCGACAGCTCATGTGCCTTTACAAGCCTTCTGGAAGGTTGTTTGACTAGAAGTTTTGTTGTTTTAGCTGCCGGGGCATTTATGCTGAGTTCTGCTTGCCCTGTCGTTGCTTTCTTCTCTTTTTCTTTGACTGAGGCTATGATTTTGGCGATCTTGTTGTCTGTGAATAGGAGCTTGTCCTTGTCATAGTCAGCAAGTTCTGGAAGTGGAAGCAGGGTTCTGGAGGATTTTGTTGTGGGGCAGAACACATAGTGCATCTTTGCATCCTTTTCTTTTAAGATATAGGAGTTCTTTAATGTCTGTTCATTGGTAAGGATTTCTCCCTTTATTGGGTTGCATTTGGGTAGAAGTCTATCCATCTTAAGATATTTGATGATAGATGTGATATGACCACCCGTGCAAATTTCTTTTCCGAAGGCGAAGGCTGATAGCTTGAGGATCATAAGTTGTCCAATGTTAACTGGCATTCCATTTAGGACGGACCAGAGAACATAGAGATCAGATATGAGTAAAGCTCCTCCTTCTGATCTGGGAAATAGTGCGCCAATGATGATTTTGTGAAGAGTGCACACTAGGCCAGAATGAATGTTAGAGGCCTTGCTTGTCTTTGCATCAAAAGTTGGTAACCCCGTTAGCGATTTCCAGAAGGTATGTTTATTGAACTTGGGGTGTTCTGTACCAGCGGCCTTAGCTTTCTTCAGCTGGTCTTGATTATCGATGAAAATTTCATTCAGAAGATTTTTAGTGATGACCACTTCGTTGTTAAAGATTCTGGTGGTTATTTTACGATCACCACCGTCCCTTGCTTTATCCATGATGTCCACTGATGCTTTGTGGAAATAGGTGAAGAATTCTGTTGTTGGCTCAATGTAGGGAATTTTGGATACAAAGCATAGCCGGGAGAGGTTGGAATTGTCAAGAAGAGTGAGGATTCTATTATAGATCCCCATCTTCATAAGTATGCTTGGGCAGACATACTTTGTTGGTTTAAGAATTTGGCCGATGGAAGGGATGTTATGGAGATGAAGATTTTCAGGTGGTGGTGCGGTGGTGGTGATGTGGGGGAAAATAGGAACAGTTATTGTGGCAGGGGTGGTAGTGGTGGTGGTGGATGGTGGGATGTACCCTGCCAGGGTTTGTTCCCTTGCAGAGGCAGGGTGTACTTGCTTCCGGGCCCTTTTCTTGGGTGCTGGTTCAGCTGTGGTTACTTGGGCCATTCTCTTCCCCTTAGACTTTGCAGTGGGTGATTCTTCCTTGGGGGAAGGCTGATATTCCGAGGCCTCGTCAGATGAAATTTCCTCAACCTCTTCTTCAGAGGGCTCTTCAGCTAAGCATCTGTTGATGCGTCTGATCTCATGCATGACTTTTAGCAGGTTCACCTTTGCCAGGACCTGTCCAGTTGTTTCATAGCTATCTATGACTTGTTGTAGTTTGGCCTGCTTAGCTTCTAATTGTTCCTTTGTCCAGAAAGGGGCATCAATTGTTCCTTGAGGTTGCTTGGAAGGTGATGTCATTCTAAAATAATTGACAGGAAAACAAAAGTTAGAATTCTTAAATTTGAAATTATAACAAAGTAATATTATAGGAGTTTGAGTTTTAGCAGATTGGTTGAGTTCAAACGGTCCTGAGACCGTTAGGTCTCAAACGGTCCTGAGACTGTTTGGTCCCAAACGGTCTTGAGACCGTATGGTCCCAAACGGTTTGGGTATTCTCTCTCTTCTTTTTTTTTATAGCTCAAACGGTCTGGAGACCGTTTGGTCACAAACGGTCTGGAGACCGAATGGTCCCAAACGGTCTAGGGACCGAAAGGAAGGCGAACCGCACGGAAGACGAACCGCGCGGCCGTTCGTCGGCCGGGAACTGCGATGGCGATGACGGTGATATGGGTAAAGACAGAGTTCGAAAACCTGCGACTGTCTGGCGGTGGTGTAAATCGGTGAACTGCTGGGTGGTCTACCTGTCGGTGGGGACGGCGAGAAGTCTGGGTGCGGCGAGCGGCAGAGCAGGAACGCGGGAATGCGCGGGGGTGACGACGGAGCCGGAGATGACAACGGAGAAGCTGAGAAGTGATGAAACGGTGGTAGAGACGATGGCGGCGTCAGAGAGGGAGACGAGCGTAAAGACGAAGTTCTGGAATGAAATAGGGAAGTTCGAGAATTCGGGCTTCTAGAAGAGAGAACATAGGCGAGGAGGATATATTTATAGGTTGTAGGGGGGGCGCCCCTTACCAAACGGTCTTGAGACCGTTTGGTCGCAAACGGTCTTGAGACCGTTTGGTCGCAAATGGTCTGGAGACCGTTTGGTCGCAAACAGTCTTGAGACCGTTTGGTCGCAAACGGTCTTGAGTCCGTTTGGTCGCAAACGGTCTTGAGACCGTTTGGCCCCAAAATTATGTGGATTTTTATGTATTTTTAGATTAATGATGAAAGAACATAAAGAAAACAAAAAAAGGTTAAAACAAAATAAAAGGCTAGGACTTAGAAAAGGTGGTACTCAGGTCTTGGGTTGCCTCCCAAGAAGCGCTTTGGTTTAACGTCGCTGGCTCGACAAAATTTTTCTCCAGCTATGCTGTTGGCCGATGGAAGGGATGTTATGGAGATGAAGATTTTCAGGTGGTGGTGCGGTGGTGGTGATGTGGGGGAAAATAGGAACGGTTATTGTGGCAGGGGTGGTAGTGGTGGTGGTGGATGGTGGGATGTACCCTGCCAGGGTTTGTTCCCTTGCAGAGGCAGGGTGTACTTGCTTCCTGGCCCTTTTCTTGGGTGTTGGTTCAACTGTGGTTACTTGGGCCATTCTCTTCCCCTTAGACTTTGCAGTGGGTGATTCTTCCTCGGGGGAAGGCTGATATTCCGAGGCCTCGTCAGATGAAATTTCCTCAACCTCTTCTTCAGAGGGCTCTTCAGCTAAGCATCGGTTGATGCGTCTGATCTCATGCATGACTTTTAGCAGGTTCACCTTTGTCGGGACGTGTCCAGTTGTTTCATAGCTATCTATGACTTGTTGTAGTTTGGCCCGCTCAGCTTCTAATTGTTCCTTTGTCCAGAAAGGGGCATCAGCTGTTCCTTGAGGTTGCTTGGAAGGTGATGTCATTCTAAAATAATTGACAGGAAAACAAAAGTTAGAATTCTTAAATTTGAAATTATAACAAAGTAATATTATAGGAGTTTGAGTTTTAGCAGATTGGTTGAGTTCAAACGGTCCTGAGACCGTTTGGTCTCAAACGGTCTTGAGACCGTTTGGTCCCAAACGGTCTTGAGACCGTATGGTCCCAAACGGTTTGGGTATTCTCTCTCTGTTTTTTTTTATTTATAGCTCAAATGGTCTGGAGACCGTTTGGTCTCAAACGGTCTGGAGACCGTTTGGTCACAAACGGTCTGGAGACCGAATGGTCCCAAATGGTCTAGGGACCGAAAGGAAGGCGAACCGCGGGGGAGACGAACCGCGCGGCCATTCGTCGGCTGGGAACTGCGATGGCGACGACGGCGATATGGGTAAAGACAGAGTTTGAAAACATGCGACTGTCTGGCGGTGGTGTAAATCGGTGAACTGCTGGGTGGTCTACCTGTCGGTGGGGACGGCGAGAAGTCTGGGTGCGGCGAGCGGCAGAGCAGGAGCGCTGGAATGCGCGGGGGTGACGACGGAGCCGGAGACGACAGCGGAGAAGCTGAGAAATGATGAAACGACGGTAGAGACGATGGCGGCGTCAGAGAGGGAGACGAGCGTAAAGATGAAGTTCTGGAATGAAACAGGGAAGTTCGATAATTCGGGCTTCTAGAAGAGAGAACGTAGGCGATGGGGGATATATTTATAGGTTGTAGGGGGGGCGCCCCTTACCAAACGGTCTTGAGACCGTTTGGTCGCAAACGGTCTTGAGACCGTTTGGTCGCAAACGGTCTGGAGACCGTTTGGTCGCAAACGGTCTTGAGACCGTTTGGTCGCAAACGGTCTTGAGACCGTTTGGTCGCAAACGGTCTTGAGACCGTTTGGCCCCAACATTATGTGGATTTTTATGTATTTTTAGATTAATGATGAAAGAACTTAAAGAAAACAAAAAAAGGTTAAAATAAAATAAAAGGCTAGGACTTAGAAAAGGTGGTACTCAGGTCTTGGGTTGCCTCCCAAGAAGCGCTTTGGTTTAACGTCGCTGGCTCGACAAAATTTTTCTCCAGCTATGCTGTTGTTATAGGATCATGGATCCCTATAGTTTGTCTTGATAATTTGTCTGCCGGAGTGTGGTATTTCTTTAATCTGTGACCATTAACGGTCCTTTCTCCTCCATTATCATCCAGAATAATGACAGCTCCTGTCGGGTATATATGTTTGATTGTGAAAGGCCCCGACCATTTCGTACGCAGTTTTCCAGGAAACATTTTTAGTCTGAAATTGAATAGGAGGACTTTGTCTCCGATGATTATATCCTTTCTTTTTATGTGGCCATCGTGCAACATCTTGGTTTGTTCTTTGTAGATTCTTGCATTGTGGTAGGCTGTCATTCATAGTTCTTCTAGTTCTTGGAGTTCAAGTTGTCTGAATTCACCAGCGCCTTTGAGATCGAAGTTTAGTTGCTTAATGGCCCACCAGGCCTTATGCTCTAATTCAACTGGCAAATGGCAAGACTTCCCATACACTAATCGAAACGGTGTTGTTCCGATTGGTGTTTTGAAAGCTGTGCGGTAGGCCCATTGAGCGTCAGATAGTTTGGTGGACCAATCGGTGCGGTGCCGATTGACAGTTTTTTCCAGGATAGCTTTAATTTACCTATTGGAGACTTCAACCTTTCCACATGTTTGTGGATGATACAGTGTAGAAACTTTATGGTTAACTCCATATTTTCTTAATAAGGCTTCAAAGCTCCGTTCTAAGAAATGTGATCCACCGTCGGATATTATCGTTCTTGGAACGCCGAATCTGGGGAATATTATCTCTTTAAACATCTTGATTACCGGTTTTGAATCACAATAATTGGTTGGTAGAGCTTCTACCCATTTCGAAACGTAATCCAAAGCAACCAAGATGTACATGAATCCGTAAGATGGGGGGAAAGGACCCATGTAATCTATTCCCCATACATCGAAGAGTTCGATTTCTTGCCATATATTCAATGGCATTTCATTTCTTTTGGTTATTCCACCGGATAGTTGGCACTTGTCGCATGATCGCACATATTCATGTGCATCTTTTGCGATGGTTGGCCAGTAAAAACCAGATTGCAGGACTTTGAGGGCTGTCTTCTTAGAACTCATGTGGCCCCCAGTGGGGCCTGAGTGACAGTGCTCAAGAACCGAGGTGATTTCCGTCTCTGGAATGCATCGACGAAAAAGTTCATCTGCGCATAAGAGGAATAGATAGGGCTCGTCCCAGAAATACTGCTTAGCGTCATGAATGAACTTCTTTTTGTCGTGATGAGATGCAGACGGATGAATGATTCCTGTTGCCAAATAATTAACAATGTCGGCATACCAGGGGAATCCATTAGCGACTTTCATTAGTTGGTCGTCCGGGAGGGAATCTCGGATAGGTACTTTGTCTTCATCCTCGACTTCAATACGGCTGAGATGATCAGCGACGACGTTTTCCACTCCGTTTTTGTCTTTGATTTCTAAATCGAATTCTTGAAGCATCAATACCCAGCGGATAAGTCTAGGTTTTGCATCTTGCTTTTGAATTAGATACCGTATAGCGGAGTGGTCAGTGTAGACAATGACCTTAGCTCCAATCCGGTATGAGCGGAATTTCTCGAACGCGTAGATGACAGCTAAGAATTCTTTTTCTGTAGTGGTGTAATTTTTCTGTGCTTCATCAAGCGTTTTGGATGCGTAGTATATAACATGGGGTTTCTTGTCGATTCTTTGCCCTAATACGGCCCCTATGGCCTAATCGCTTGCGTCACACATGATTTCAAAAGGTTGTGACCAATCTGGAGCTCTTAGTATGGGTGCCGAAATCAAGGCATTTTTCAGAGTTGTGAAACTTTGCAAACATTCTTGGTTAAAGTTAAACTCCGTGCCCTTGGTCAGCAGTTGTGTCATGGGTTTTGCTATTTTAGAGAAGTCTTTAATAAATCTTCTGTAAAACCCAGCATGACCTAAGAAAGCACGTACCCCTTTTACGTCTTTTGGTGGCAACAATTTCGAGATAACGTCAACTTTTGCTTGATCCACCTCGATCCCTCTGTCGCTCACTCTGTGTCCGAGAACGATACCTTCAGTTACCATAAAATGGCATTTTTCCCAATTTAAGATGAGGTTTGTTTCCTCGCATCTTTGTAAAACTTGAACCAGGTTGAGCAGACAGTTGTCGAAAGAGTTTCCATAAACTGAGAAATCGTCCATGAATACCTCCATTATAGATTATGTTAGTCTTGCAAAGATATCATACATGCATCTTTGGAAAGTGGTTGGTGCGTTACAAAGCCCGAATGGCATTCTTTTGAAAGCATATGTCCCAAAAGGACAGGTAAAAGTAGTTTTCTCTTGATCTTCCGGGTGTATAGGGATTTGGTAAAACCCGGAATAACCATCTAGGTAACAGAAGAACTTCTTATGAGCTAAGCGCTCGAGGACCTCATCTAGGAAGGGCAGGGGGTAGTGATCTTTTCGCGTTGATTTATTAAGTTTTCTATAATCAATGCACATTCGCCACCCAGTCACGGTTCTAGTGGGCACCAGTTCATTTTTATCATTAAGAACAACATTGGTCCCCCCTTTTTTAGGGACCACCTGCACGGGGCTTACCCATTGAGAATCTGAGATTGGGTAGATGATACCTACCTTCAGGAGTTTGAGAACCTCGATGCGAACTACCTCCTTGAGATTAGGGTTCAACTTCCTTTGATGTTACCTCGATGGTTTGAATTCTTCCACCATAGGCAATCTGTGCATGCATAAAGCTGGGTTTACACCAGTTAAGTCAGTCATTTTATATCCGATAGATTTCTTGTGTCTCTTTAGCTCATCAAGAAGTTTGTTTTCTTGGTCTTCTTCCAGAGTAGAGCTGATAATCACTGGACAAAGTTTCTCGCTATCAAGGAAGACATGTTTGAGTCCCTTGGGTAAGGCCTTCAATTCAAGGGCCTTAGGTGGCTCGGTCGCTTCTATAATGGTGACAGCCTTGAGTTCTTCAAAGGTGGTTGTTGGGGCTTCTTCAGCTTTTTCTAAATATTGAAGGCATTGTTGCACTAGTTCATTTGCCGAAAACTCTACTTCCGGGTTTGTCAAGACACTTTCCAACTCATCGGAGGGTTCGGACATTTCTAACTGGGACATTTGATATATAGCATCTAGGAGAAAAACTTCCTCTTGAATGCTTGGTCCTTTCATGCTGTTAAGGACTCTGAATTGGAAAGCTTCCTTCCCAAGTCTTAGTATAATCGTTCCTGCTTCTACATCGATGAGTGCTCGGGAAGTAGCCAGGAAGGGTCTTCTGAAGATTATCGGGTATCGTAGATCTTCTTGTATGTCCATAATAACGAAATCGCACGGGACGTAAGAATTTGTTCCTATTCTGACAGGAATATCCTCGATAATTCCAAGAGGGGCAGTTATGGTAGAGTCGGCTAACTGAATTGTCATTTTCGTAGGTAACAAATCAGTGAAGCCTAATCTTTTACACATAGAATAGGGCATAATAGATATACTTGCTCCTAAGTCTGCCAATCCTTTCTTGCTGGAGCCATTTCCAATAGAACACTGAATACCGAAGGAACCTGGGTCCTTCTTTTTCTTTGGCATTTTGTTAAGCAGAATGTCTGAAGTGGTCTGAGCTAGTTTCACTATTTCATGCTCTTCTGTCATATATTTTCTCGACAGCAGGGTTTTCAGGTATTTGGCCCAAGCGGGCACTTCAGAAAGGGCATCTAGAAATGGGATATCGATATACAGTTTCTTCATAGCTTCTTTGAATTTCTGGAACCTAGTGTCCATTTTGGTCCCTTTCAGCCTGTCCGGATAAGGAATTCTGGGTGGGACTTCTGGCATTGGTTCCTTTTCTTTTTCTTTCTCAGTAGACTTTTCTGTATCTTTGCTTGAGTTTCCTGTTGGGGAAAGAATGGCTACATCATCATCATCATGGATGATTCTGGTGATATCAGGCAGGACACGACCAGACTATGTGGTGATGGCATTCAGTTGTTCTGGTCTGTTTTGGTTGTGTCGTGGGTTTGCCTCTGGTTGTCCAGCAAAGGTGTCGGCTTGTGGTTTCAATTGGGCGGCAATCTGTGCTAGTTGGGCCTCCACGGCCTTTTGTTGAGCTTGCTGGTTTGCGAGCATAGTCTGTTGAGATTGAAGCATCTGTCTAATCAAAGATATTTCATCAGATGATTGGGGAGGAGCACCCCTATGTTGATATTGAGTGACTTGTTGTCCTTGTGGTTGTTGTAGAGGTGCAGTTAACTGTGGTTGTTGTGGCTGCTGCAACTGAGGTTGTTGTGGCTGCTGCAACTGAGGTTGTTGCAGCTGCGGGTGCAGCCCTGGACGGGTATATTGGTAGGAAGGGTTCCTAGGATAGTTAGATCTTTGGAAACCATGTCTATAATTCCCCTGATTGAAGTTATTCTGAAATCCTGGTGGTTGTCTATTGAAAGATCCACCTTGTGTCTGTTGTTGTGGGTTGGAGGTCCCTGCAGGATTCCCGTATTGAAAACCAGGATGATTTCTTGGTTTATCTGGATTGTAATACACCTGGCCAGGTATTGAATGGATGGAGTTGACTTGCTTTGGCATTTGGTCCTCGGGATGCTCAATAATGGGCTCATATTGCGGCACGGGTGGTTGTAAATCCATCATGACATTATACAACAGACCACATGATAATGTGGGATGATCAAAGGCATGACAGGCTTCACAAGTTCTAGTAGTTGCCTTTACTTGTTGAACTTGAGAGCTTTTCTTCTTGTCATATTCCCCGAAAGAAGTTTTGAGGGATTGTTGCTTGCTAGCAATAGTCTTCAGGGCCTCTATAATGGCCTTGAGTTCCATAGATTCTTCAGCTTTGTAGACTTTAAGAACTCCCTTGGGTTGGTTAGACGACCTTCCCCAATTGGATTGATTCTCGGCCCCTAGCGTAACTATATTCCAAGCATCTTCATAGTTCTTTCTCATAAAATTTCCTCCAGATGAGGAATCTAGAAATTGCTTGATATCATCACTTACTCCTCTGTAGAATGTTTCTATTAGTTGATTTTGAGATATGCCATGGTGAGGACACTTTCTCAGGAGTTCCTTGAATCTTTCCCAAGCTTCCGCAAGTGTTTCTCCAGGTAGTTGGGTGAAGTGATTAATCTGTCCCCTAATCTCATAGGTTAGTGAAGGTGGAAAGAATTTCTCAAGAAACTTTTCTTCTAAAGGAGTCCAAGTAGTGATGATGGGGTGTCTATCTAAAGCATTGTACCAGCTTAGCACTCTTCCAGATAAAGTGAAGTGGAAAAGGTGTAACATTATTGCTTCCAGGGAGATTCATGCTTGAGGTACAAGTCGGCAGAGTGACTTGAATCTCTTAAGGTGATCCATGCAATCGTCTCCGGGTGCTCCAGAGAAAGAGATGCCTTGCATGATCTGGATCCATTGCGTCCGGATTTCAAAGTTTGGTATGTTAATAATCGGTGGTCGGACTGGGTGATCATCTTCATAATTCTTCGGGACTGCGTAGTCCTGAAGTTGCTTGTTTCTTAGCGCAAGTTGAGAAGTAGCATTCTCGGCTTGGATGCGGGCTTGTTCCTCAGCTCGAATCTCAGCTTGCACTTGAGCACGAGTGTCTGTAATAAGTTGTGCTTGTTGTGCTGCTATGGCGGTGTTAACTCTTTCTGCAACAAGGCGTTGCTCTTCAGCCATCTGTCTGGCTCTTTGGCGGTTAAGTCTAATCCTTCGGTGGAAACTTCGTTCTACCTCAGAGTCATACTCTGGTTCAGGGGAGATTCTGATGCTATGCGGGGTTTGCATACACGTTTTCTACCTGAGTAGAAAGAAAATCACACGTTAAGATAATGGAAGGGAACGAAGAAATCAAGAAGATTTGGAGTAGTTATCAAGAAAAAGTGTAAAATCCTAATCAACCAAGAAGTTGTTAAGTAAAAGCTAAAACGTTCCGTTGTCCCCGGCAACGGCGCCAATTTTTGATGGAGTTTTGCAACGCCACTAAAAATCCTAGAGATGATGAATCCCTAAGTTTAGCCTTGCTAGTACTATGGTAAGATCTCCACCCACGTATGCTAGGACACGCGGAAGTCTTATCGTAGTATAGTTAAGGGTCGAATCCTCGGGACAACGGTCTTGATGTAATCAAGATGGAAAACTTTTTAGTCGTACTTTACTACTTAACAGTTGATATTTAGATCGAAAGTTTGATTTGGTTTTAAGCTAAGTGCAAGGAAAGTAAAGCAAGAAAGTAGAAATTAAGGTTGTAAACAATGATTAAAAACCACTAGGATGTTATCGGATTTCACACCACTACACATGGATCAAGACATGCAACATAATAAAACAACTTGCAAAGAGAGTCAAAACAGTTAGTATCTTGTAGTCCTAGCTTCCTTTCGGATAACTAGCTACGAGAAGTGTGGAGTATTGCAACGCCAGCCATTCCATAATGAATAGTCACTTGCTTTGCATTACTCCTTCATGAAATGTGTTCCTCAACCTTACCAAGGTTGCACTTCCATACGTCAACTGATTCCATTTCATAGTATGGAAGTGCAACGATGGGGGGTGAGTTTACTCCACTCATGAAAGCACTCCTAGATACCGAAACAGACATATGGTGACTACATACATCTAAAACCAACATTCAATCGATATTCAGATCTAAGGGTACAAACATAGACAATTCATACCGAAAGATAATAAGTAACACAAGTTGATGATCAAGCAACTAGCATTCATTAAACGATTGATGTTGAACTGAAAAGGAGAGTATCTCATTTGCAAACAACTGAATTACATTGCATGAAATGAAAACATGGGTAGCGGGGCTACTCCCCGCACCCTAGTGAATGAGACTACTCGCTCATGTCAAGGACAAAGAAGGAGGCGAGAAGAGAAAGGAAGAACATCATCTCCACGGAGGAGGGAAGGTTGAACCCTTGGTGAAGAGAGAAACGATCTTCGCACTTCGTGGTTGCCTTGATGAAGGATCTTCTCTTCCCACCTTCTTTGCTGTTGAGAGAGAGAGAAGGTAGCTTGATGATGGAACGTGGATCTCAAACTGACAGCCTTGGGGAAATGGATGAAGGATGGAATTGCTCTGGAACTGGAGGGGCAGCCTTTGGGCGTCTGAGAGATCTCTCCTTTGAAGTGACCCTTGGGGTCTTATTTATAGGCTCAAGTTGAGCCCAAACGGTCTTGAGACCGTATGTCCTTCACACGGTCTTGGGACCATGTGGCCTTCATACGGTCTTGGGACCGTGTGGTCTTCATACGGTCTTGGGACCGAGTGACCTTCACACGGTCTTGGGACCGTGTGGCCTTCATACGGTCTTGGGACCGTGTGGTCTTCATACGGTCTTGGGACCGAGTGACCTTCACACGGTCTTGGGATCGTGTGGTCTTCATACGGTCTTGGGACCGAGTGACCTTCACACGGTCTTGGGACCGTGTGGTCTTCATACAGTCTTGAGACCGAGTGACCTTCACACGGTCTTGGGACCGTGTGGTCTTCATACGGTCTTGGGACTGAGTGACCTTCACACGGTCTTGGGACCGTGTGGTCTTCATACGGTCTTGAGACCGAGTGACCTTCACACGGTCTTGGGACTGTGTGGTCTTCATACGGTCTTGAGACCGTGTGGAGTCTTTGTAATTTTTTTGTGTTTTCTGTAATTATAAAGAAGAAAAGTTAGTTTATTGGTAAATCCGCAATAAAGTAAAAAGTTAATGATTCTATCTAATTTATCTAAGAAAGAGTATGGAAAATTAAGGATAACTAATTAGATAACGTCACAAAATGGGAGGTTATCAAAGGGTAGGGTAAAGGTTTTTAGGTAAAGGGTAATTACCCTACCTGATACCCACATCTTTGTCGTGGTTAAGGGTAAGGGTAAGCCTTTACCATACTCAACCCTACCCATTTACAACCCTACCTCTTCATATGGCTTTGGTTACATCCTAGTAGCATTTGACTATGTATCTAAGCGGGTAGAGGCTATAACCACTGTGACAAGTGACTCAAAGCCTGTTATTAAGCTATTCTAGATTATCTTCCCTCATTTTAGAGTCCTTCACACTATCATATCCAATGGAGGTTCCCACTTTCTGGAAAGAAGTTTTGAAGTGTTATTAAGAAAATATGGCATGTACCAAAAAGTAGCTTCTCCCTATCATCTGAAAACTAGTTTAAGTGAGGGTATCTAATCG
The DNA here is from genome assembly GCA_963693085.1 of Alisma plantago-aquatica. NCBI lineage: Eukaryota > Viridiplantae > Streptophyta > Magnoliopsida > Alismatales > Alismataceae > Alisma > Alisma plantago-aquatica. The sequence goes on along the minus strand of OY856410.1, from coordinate 545,501,099 downwards.
CCAAATTAAGGCCATCCCAATGAAAATAGTTTGCCGAAACCTAAGGGATTGGTTAAGAAAAAGCAATGATGCTCTATGGGCTAATATAATAACATTCAAGACACCTCTAGGCACCAAACCCTTTATATTGATCTATGGAAAGTCATGTCACCTCTTTATTAAAATAGAACATAAAGCCTAGTGGGAAATTAAGTAAGTGAATTTTGACATGAAGAAAGCTGGCTAGAACAGACTACTGCAAATACAAGAGCTTGTGGAACTCAGAATGAGCACATATGAGAATGCATGGATCTATAAAGAGAAAATGAAATTATGGCATGATGGTCATCTGAAGCGGAAAGACATACAAGTTGAAGATCAAGTTTGGCTTTTGAACTCATGATTGATACTCTTTCGACGTATTAGTTCCCACTAGTCAAGACCATAATCATTAGGTACATGTACCTACATGTTGCATTCATCTTATGGAGTGATAAGTCTAGCAATTTTGTGGAAAATGGAAAACATTTGAGGAGATATTTTACAATGGTAGACATGAGTGTTAAACTACCGCTCAACCTTTGAAAACCTACTCCTATCATTAATATAGACATTTTCTTAATCCCATACATTTACTTTCCTTGCAACTAGTTTAACTCAACCCAAATCAACTCCTTGTTCTAAATATTAAACTTAGTTCAACTGGATACAAAATAGTAAGATTCTTAAAAATATTGTCTCTTGGGATTTGATCCTTAACTATATTGTGATAAGATCTGTATGCTTAAGGGTGGTATTATTATACGTTGTTTTGGTAAAAATTTAGAGATTCCATTCCTAGGTGGATTTGTTAGTGTGATGATATTCCATGTCACCTAGTTGGAAACAACCTGGTAGTTGACTGGCATTTTTAACAAAACCACACTACATCTAGTGTTTTGTTTGATTGCTTTCATTATCTAATTACTTGCTTTATATTTTTGATGTATTATCTTTTAAGCAAGTTGCAATTAACCTTCTTTTGTATTTGAAAGTGCATAAGTTTGGTATTAGCTCTATTCATGCCCCCTCTCAAGAACTACACTACCCATACCATGTAGGGTAGGGTAAACATATTTTTCCCACCATCCATTTACCCTTCATCAGCTTTACCTACATCTAAATAGGGTAGGGTAAATGTAGAATATTTACCCTACCCACTTCACCCATTTACTCAATAGTATAAAGTTAAAATTAAGATCATAGACTCTATTAAATTTATTGATGCCTACTAAAACCTCAACAAGAATCAAATCTACTTTCTTAATTTATACTAATTTTTTATTTGTGAAACATTGAAAAAAAATGGTTGCATGATTCACTTTCTATTATCATATACTAAAGAGAACCTGAATTCCTCAATAAATATAATACACTATAAAGGTTAGACCTTCTTTGTAACAATAAATATTACATAAAATTCTAGTATTTTGGGTGTAAGTACCAAAAGCAAGATTAGTATTATTATCTAAATTTATCACACTTAACCCCTCTATAGGTTTTCTTATATAATATACGTGAGACTTCTTATATAGTATATAATTTTATCTAGACTACTATAAAAAGAGTGAATAAGTCCAAATAATTACCATGATGCCATCAAAACACCTTGAGAAATTCCTAACCAATCAGAGCACATCGTTTCCAAAATGTTGCATTCTCCTCACTTTTCTCTCTTTTCAGGTTTTTCATGGAATTTTTCTTCTTTTAATTATATTTCTCTCACTCACTCCCACCTATACACGTCTTCAATGAACAAAAAGAACCACTAAAACCCATATTACAATCAGTTACGATCTGTCTTTCAACAACTTGTGTCTTATGCAAATTTACACTCAATATACCTCGCCACTCCTTCCACTACCTACCACCACCACTACCCTAAACAACATATAACATATCATTCATCCAGTTAACCATAACATGCAATCAAAGAGCAACACATCCACTTTTCTTTAATGGAGACCAGCTGAAAAAAGTGTCAGAATCATGTTAGGAAGTTCAAATGTTAATCACCACCTTCACTTTTTACCTTTTCATGGTTGAGCAACAGTTGCAACAAACAAATCGTAAGCTATTCATCATTGGGGACATGACCAAGGATTAGGAGTAGATGGGATGTATTAAAATCAATCATCATTTGTAGTGTGTCACCTGACTAAAAAAAACAAACTAGATGAGGTTGTTCTCTCCATATTATAATCTTGGACTTTTCTTTGTTGTAGACATCTTTTGCTCAATTAATTTTGTAGCTTGCATAGACAGATACAATGAGGCTAGAAGTTGACCTTTCTCATTAACCCAGGAGAAAACATTGAAGTAGAGTTAGAGATAGAGCTGAGGAGTGAGCAGTTTGATGTCCTCAGAGAAGCTCTGGAGCACCAGCTCAGAACGCATTGGGATTCACTATTACTCAATATTGTTCTAGATCTTGTTGCAATTGATTTTAACCACACATCTATTTCAAAAGCTCACCCCTAAAAAACCTAATGGGGTGTGTTTATGATAGGGATTAGTTGAATTTGAACCCACTCGGAACAAGTGCACTGAAGGGTCTAGTGCCTATGGATCCTCAGAGCACAGTTCTTGAACTGTCATGGATGGTACTGTAGGCAAGAAGAATGACCGCCCATGCAATTACCTTCGAGATAGGGTCAGGCACAGTGGGTATGCCTCCAAGAGTTTGACGGAATACACTATAGTCGAGAGGGCTCGATGGATTTTCTTCCATGAGGTGATCGAAGGACCAACAAGAGGAAGGGACGACTAGGTCCATGCTTGCTAAATAGGTTTTCAAAGACTATATGGAGGTCAATTAATCCACTTCCCACTCTATCCATGATCCAAAATTGAGTTTCTAGGTAACAATTAAAGAACTCAACATTTATGCATTTGTGGTAAGCTAACATCTCGAGGGAATGTTATTTTTCCTGAACTACAAATTAATATTAGACAATACATACCTGAAGTTGACAGAGTCTCCATGATGGAAGATTTTAATCTTTTCAATAATCACAAGAAATGTTCATGGAAATCGGGATGTTGTTGAACAATCTCCTACCATGAGAAATTGGAAGCAAGAATGAGTGGAAGACAGTAAGAAACAATATGTATCCTTTCTGGAAAAAGTTTCTCTCTCCTTATGGATTCTCTGTAAGATAGGATTCTAGTTTCCATATGACCTATAGAGAGAGAACCAGTCCTTTATTTATAAGATTATATTAATGTCTCACTAACCATCATTAAGAAGCATGGCAGTTAGGAGAATCCTTTCATACGCCAATGGATGTATCTCTTTAGAAAATATATTAGTAATGTATACATAATATATATATTTTTTATTTTGGGTCATACCGTAAAGGGATATTTAACATTTTCCCACTTGGTTCAAAATGCCATGACAATATCACTCAACAATTTTCCATCAATGCTCAACATAAATACTTTCATATATGAGTCATAACGGTTGATGCCAAATAAATTCGTACTTCCATGTACTATAATATTAAACATCTTATATGTAGTGGTATAAACTTTATGAATAGATTGAGCTCAAACATATTCTTTGGTCCAACTTTATGTCAAACTGACTTTCTGTTGTAACTAGTATTGAAACATAATTAGAGAATCGAATATCTGATCGCAAAATAAATATTACATTGTCAAATCACATCAATCATTACATTTAACTTATCTTACCAAACCCATACTCTTTGCATGAGAAGTATACAATCCTAGACCTATCCCTTTTGTAAGAGAATCTAATATCATATATTATGTATTAATGTGATCAATCGTTATTGTCTTGTTGTCAAATCACTCATTAACAACATAGTGCTTTATTTCTAGGTGTATGTAGTGGTGATCTTATCATTATTAGAAAAAGTGACTGCAACTTCATTATCATAGTATATCTATATTGTTTTATGCATTCAATCCACAACTTTTAGATCTTGTATCATATTCTTAAACCATATTGCATGTTATAATGTTTCATGGAAAGCTATAAGTTCAGCTTTCATGGTAGATGAAGTTGTACTCTTTTTCTTGATACTCCTCCATGATACTGCACCACCAGATAGTAGGAAGAGATAGCTTCTTGCAGACTTCCTACTATCTAGACAACTAGAAAATTTGCATCTGAATATCCTGTAGCCTCATGGTGGTTTGTCCTTCTAATTATAAGCATGTAGTCCTTTGTCCCTTGAATGTAGCACATCACCTTCTTCACACCTCTCCAATGGTCAATGCCCGGGTTACTTTGGTAACATCCAAGCATTCTAGTAGAAAAAGTAATGTCAGATCATGTGCATATTTGTAGATATTGTAAGCTCCCAAATGTAAATGCATACGGTATTTTCCTCATCTCATTTCTTTCAATATCATTGTTGGAACAATGCTTGGAGTTAAATTTATCTCCTTTAACTATAGGCGCAGGACCAGATGAAATTTTTTCATTCCATACTTCTCTAAAACTTGAGATATATAATCCTTTTGGGATATTCCAAGTATGCTCTTAGCTTGATCTCGATGAATATCCATATCGATTACATACATGGCTTCACACATTTCTTTCATCTCAAAGTTAAAGGAAAAAAACTATTTAGTTTCATATAATATGCTCAAGTTATAACTTGCTAGTACAATGTCATATACATATAGAATCAGTATCATGAACTTACTCCCACTAACTTTGAGGTGTGTACACTGATCAATAATATTAGGTTCAAACACAAAAGTTGATATAATGGTGTTAAGCTTTATATACCATTGTTGGGATGCTTATTTAAGTCCATAAATTGTTTTCTTTAGTTTGCAAACCATATGACTTTTACTATCATTAATGAAACCTTTTAGTTGTTCCGTATAGAATTTTGCAGATAAATCCCCATTTAAAATGTTGTTTTCACATCCATTTGGTGTATCTCAAGATCAGAATGAGCCACTAAGGCCATGATTACTCTAAAAGAGTCCTTTGATGAGACTGGAGAAAATTTCTCTTTATAATCAACGCCTTCCTTTTGTGTGAAACCCTTCGCAACTAATATATCCTTGTGCCTCTCAATTTCACCATTTGAGTTCCTTTTGGTCATAAAAACCCATTTGCAACCAATAGGTCAATATTCTTTAATAATGGTACAAGATCCCATACTTGATTCTTATCCATGGACGTTAGTTCCTCGTTCATGGCATCAAGACACTTAGAGGAACTTTCACAATACATTTCTTGTGAAAAACATAAGGGATTGATATCTTCAAAGTCTATATTTAGCTCTTGAAGGTGTACAACATAGTCAGATGGGATAGCAGGCCTCCTTGATCTTGTGGATCTTCTTAATTCAAAATTGGTTTTTACAATTTTGTAGGCTCTTCAGGTTGTTCTTCATCATGAGTATGATCAACTGGTTCATTTACAACCTTACTAGGCACATGATATGCTTCTATTGGCTCATCCACTTGACAATTGTTCATCGGAACAATAACTATGTATTGTCTATATGTCTTTGACTAGGTGTAGGTGTAAGAGAATTATCATGCATTTCATCAAATGATATATTCTAAAGTAGGTCATTCCCACTGAGATGACGATCCTCCAAAAATCTAGTGTTACATGTCTCAACCATTTTTTGTGGGTGAGATGGACAGTAAAATCTACATCCCTTTGACCTTTCTAGATAACCAATAAAGAAACCACTAGTGGTTCTTGGGTCAAATGCCTTCTCATGTGGATTGTAGATTCTAACTTCTGCACGACATCCCCAGATGTGCATATAGTTCAAGTATGGTATCCTTCCTGTCTATAATTCATAGGGGGTTTTCTAGACAGACTAGCGAGGAACATTATTTAATACATACATTGTCATTTTTAAAGCATCATTCCTCATTGTATAAGTAAGGGATAATTATAAAGAATTATCTGAACTATTTCCTTTCGTGTTCGATTCCTTTTTCAGCTACACCATTTTGACTTGGTGTGCATGGCATTATATATTGAGGTACAATACCCTCTTCTTGAAGGAAATGTACAAATGGTGTCTTTTTTTGTCCCATCTCAGTGAACCTTCCATAATATTCACCTCCCCTATCTGATTTGTCTATCTTAATCAATTTACCTAATTGTTTATCCACTTCAATCTTAAAGTCCTTAAAGGCTTGAAAAATCTCTTTTTTGTCATTTAATAAGTAGAGGAACATATATCAGGAATAGTCATCGATAAAGGTTGCAACATACTTTTCCCCTGTAGAACAAGGTAGAAAAGGTCCACTAAAATCTATGTGAATTATTTCTAATGTTCCATTACTCCTCTTGGTACCTTTTTTAGAAGTGTTGGTTTTCTTAGCCTTTATGCAGTGTTCCAAAATCAGTAAAGTCTAAGGGCCCTAAAATTTCCTCCTTTACTAAACTTTAGGTTCTTTGTTTATAAATTTGTTCCAACCTTTGGTGTCAAATAAGTGATGATTTCTCATCTAACAATGTGTTTTTATTACCAATAACATTATGTTGGACTATAAAAGCTTTCTCAAAATGAGAGCTTCATTTAACTTGATAAAGATCATTTATTAAGACACAAGAACCAATTTAATTTAAAAAAAATTACGACAATAATTGTCCACTTTGAATAATGAAAACCTAGTTTAAATTGTCTAATATAGAAATAGAGACTAAATTTCTACTGTAGTTTGGTACATAAAAAGTATTTTCTAAGCCCAGCAAAGTTCCATTGTCAAGGATTAATCTACATGTGCCAATGACCTTTACGTGAGAGCCCAATTTATTTCCTAAATAAAAGACTTTTTCGCACTCAGTTGGTTTCTTTTGATTCAGAAATCCCTACAATCCATTGAAAATATACACGGTGGAACCAGAGTCAAGCACCAACTATATAATGGAGCATTAGAAAGATGGCATTCATATGAAACAAGATACATAGTATCTTTCTTTTCCAACCATTTCTTATACTTGAAGCACTACTTTTTAGCATGTCCTTTCTTATAGAAGAAGAAACATTTCATATTAGCCTTGCTTCCCTCCACCTTTCCATCACCCGGCTTGGACACTCTACTTGAAATAGGAGTTGTTCCTTTCATTTTTCCTTTACCCTTTCATCCACACTTATTGTGGGTGCTTAGATGTGTAGTAGGAACCCCTTCATTCTTAAGTTTCTCTTCTTCTTGAACATACATTGCCAACAAATAATTTATTGACCATTTTTCCTTTTGTGTATTTTAACAGACTTCGAGTGATGCATATGACTAGGCACGGAGGTCAAAATAAAATGAACAAGAAATGCATCAGAAATGGATAACTCCATCTCATTAAGTTAGGCAGCAATATCTCTCATCTCCATGATGTGTTCACAGATCCCACAAGAACCATTGCACTTCATAGAGCACATCTTAGTCATTGAGGTGCTAGCCCTAGACTTACTGGAAGAAACATATTGTTCCTCCACTGATTTTATAAAATCTTTTGTCGATTCAGATGTAGGAAATTAATGTCTAATATTCTTTCCCACATGTGCTTACAATAACAACAAACTAATCCTACTAGAACATTCTCAGTTATCATATTGTCCTTTTCAGTAATGGTACTTTCCTCTGTGGTTGTGACTTTTCCACTCGGAAAGCTAAGTCTAAATCCATACACCCTAACGTAAACATGACATTTTCTTTCCTTTCATTAAAATTTGAATCATTGAGATTTGGAATGTTGTTGTCACCAGACAATGATGAGGAGATCATTGTATTAATTAAAATTTTCATATTAAGACCACGACTGATTATAAAAGTAAATTTTGAGGTCTACTTTATTTACTTTAACGATACTAATCACAACTAGTCATCGCATATTATCTTTGAATCAATTTATAACACTTAGTAGGATTAGCACTTTGATGTGAGTCATGCGCAATTAATGAGACTCATTTTATACATGTCTTAAATTGATAACATAGTTTGACCTTTGCTTTGCACATGAAATAAATTAACTTAAAGACATGTAGCTATCTCATATTGTTTAATAATAATAAAAGTGACCCACCTTTGGGCAGTGTCATTATTACATATATTAAGCACACTCTAATGTTACTTGATAAGTTTATACATCTCAAGTACCGCGTAGGCTTGCTTTGCTGAGATATTGACTGAAATTCTTGTTTAAGAAGTTTACAAACATGCACACGAAAATTTGAAAATGTGCATGGTTGTCTTAGTCAAAAGGAATGAACAAAACATGTATTGATCACCCGACCATATTTTGCTTAATGATTAAACACACACTTTATTAATAAGTGTATAGAAGCATATCTGTCATAATTTCAAGAGACATACAGATTTTAAAAAAATGGTCGATGCCCCGTGGAGTAAAAATGAGAAGAAACAAAAGTGATTACTTCATTATAGGTAACACCATTAAAAAAATAAGTGGAAGCCAATCATGCGTGAATCCATCCATGAGAAAACTCTCACCAAGTAACATGTCCAGTTTGTCCTCCCTCATACATTAACCAGTAGATTGCACACGATGATTCCCATTCATCTGATATACCAGATATGTCAGGGAAAAAGAACTGAGCGATAAGTTAATTAATTAACTGCACATTGATGGTTTTAGTACCGCCGTGAGCATCTGGGCATAGGAATCGATTCGCATGCTTGTAATTCATAAATGATGTTGCGTTAAATTTGTATTCCAACCTGCTATTATGGTTTCTCTTGGTTTTCTACTGCCAATACTTTCCAATCAAACTAAAACATGCTTTCGATGAGTTAGGCTACACACAGTCCCCCTTATACCCAGTCACCCACCCGTTTTTTGGGAAAACACATCTGCAGCATTTGTAGTTGTCTTTGTATTAATACTCATGCAAAGTTCATGCAACAATATCTCTCTCCACTCTTCTCTCATGCAAAGTCCATGCAAATTCCATGCAAATTCGTTTTTTCTCTTGTAATTATTCTCTCTCATTCTAATGCATCCACCTGCATTCCCATATTTGTACAGTACCTACGGAATCCAATAACAACATTGATCTGGAAGCATAAGTACACTACTTACGAAATCCAGTAGTAACATTTGTCATCTGGACATAAGTACAGTACCTACGCAATCCATGCAAAATAAGTACAATACTCACTTGTTAATTCCAACTCAGTTTTTTCAAACATAAGTACAATACTTACCAAATTATAAAACCAAACATAAGTACAGTACTTAACAAATTACAAAATCAAGCATAATTATATAACTGATCTGGAAGCATAACTACAGTACCTATGGAATCCATGCAAAAATAAGTACAGTACTCACTTGTTAATTCCAACTCAGTTTTTTCAAACATAAGTACAGTACTTACCAAATTATAAAACCAAGCATAAGTACAGTACTTAACAAATTACAAAATCAATCATAATTGTATAACTGATCTGGAAGCATAAGTACAGTACCTACGAAATCCAATAACAATATTTTTCGCATGGATATAATTTTTTTTCAAAAATGTAGTGCACATCTGGTCCATAATCAACTATAAAATGCATCTATAAGTATTGTACTCAATTAATAATTTTCAACCCAGTTTGTCAAATATAAGTACAGTACCTCTCAAATTCATTTGTGAATGTATATGTATTTATTTTAGGTACAGTACTTACGTAATCTGCAGTGGGGATAAATATGCAATAGATTTTTTTGTAAGCTATAGTGGATTGATATGTGCCATTTGCATGACAGTTGCATGGAGTAGGTGGCGAGATATGGTAGATTTTTATTTGGTTATGAGATCATGCATCCTTTTTGCATGTAAAAACATGCAAAATCGCTGCTGGAGATAATGTGCATGCAGCAGGAGGAGTTAATGGTCTGGCGCAGCAGTAGAGGAAAACGGCTGTTGAGGTTTCCCGAGAACTGGGTATGTGGCCGGGTATAGAGTGTGCTATGTGTAGAATTTTTCTAAAGTTAGTGTATGCGAATATCTGCACGTGTATGGGTGTGCACAGTTCCGATTGAAGAAAAATCGTAAGGAGTTTTTTCCGAAACCCCCCCCTCTGTTTTCTGATAATCCCGGAAAACCCCCTGTAGTTTGGTTAATCTTAAAACACCCCCCAACAACTATCCTGCTGTCAACGACCGTCAATCCTAACGGCTGGGCAACTGCTTTTTCTTGTTGTATACATTTAAACCCCCTAGCGACCTGCTGCAACTTTTTAATTTTTATAATTATTAATTTTTTCCATTCTCTAGTCACAGACCAGCAATTTTATATCTACGATACTTTGGATCCGTGCTAGTAACCCGGTTACAAACCAGACAGATTTGGACTCATATTTTTCTTACAAAATGTTGAATCTGTATCTAAAGTCGTTTGCATAGGTGTAAACTAATATTTTCAGAATCGAACCAGTGGTCGGATCAGCATTGACTCGGACTGAATTGAGTCGGGTTCAACCAGAGTGGTTGAACCAGTTTACCGAAAATGACGTCGCATGACATAAAAAAAATGAATTGGAAAAATCGAACCGGTCACCACATTATAAGGCAATTAGCGGTCGGACCGGCCGAACCAGTTAATCCGGGCACACTATATATACATATACATGTGTGTATACGTATATATTATTATATTTAATATACATGTGTATATATAAAACAAATATATATGCATATAGATGTATGTATATACATATAGGAGATTTGTTCAATGCCCGCGCGGGTAACAATCCTTGGCTACCCGTTCACACAGACGCGGTGGCATTTAATCGTAAATAATCTCCGTGACCGAAATCTTCAGGCGTTAACTTTTGACTCCGTTCACCAGCAGAGAAGTCTGGGGCGTTCCTCCCTGCCATCACATACATCAAGGAACTACGCACAACCAGCAGGGCTGGCCTGTGGATGGCCGTCGCGTCCTCTGGGGAGCAAGGGTGGACGGGAGAGGCCCAGGAGTTGAAGACCGGGATCTATGCGTTTCGCACAAAGGATGGGTCGAAGCGGCACTGAGCGGCTGACTCCTTCGGGATTCCACGCCTTCACCCCCACGGCCGGGAGAGGGTTCGTCGCCCTAGCCACTACGTGGCCCGGGTCAGAATTCCGCCACATCGAGCTGCTCGACCTCTCGATAAGGAATTTTGTCGAACTGACCAAACAAGTCTCCCCAAACTCCAATCACTATAACCCCTTCGTCTCCCCTGATTCGGCCCGTGTAGGGTGCCACCGATGTAGGGTTCCTCTTCCGCGTCGACGGCTCGTAACCATCCTTCTCGCCGGACGACAAGCGCGTGGCCTACGTCGGCCTCCCGGGGCTCTACGTCGTCGACGCCGACGGGCGCAACAAGCGGGAGTGACATTTTCTTATAGTTTGCTGCCATGCTCCGGAAGCTCGTCGGCACAGTGGCCGGTTCAACTAATTTTCTTAAAGTCTCGAGCACACCATTGCAGTCTGTTGTATGCTGCTCCCTTTTTCGGCTCCAGTTTTCCCTGACGGGAGGAGTACATGTCGAGTTACTTGTGGAGGCCGACGGACATGACACGAGGTATGCGGGGGAAGACCACCTTCGTAGTCCCAATTTTGATTTGGATGATGGGGCTAGCTTCTCTATGTACAGCAAGCGCGGAAGGGCAAGGGCAAGGATCGAGGACATGTATTTTACACCTGACCAAGAGGGGACACTGCTCTTTGGAGTCTTTGATGGACACAACGGTTCTGTTGCGGTGAAGTTCATATCCAATAACATCAAAACCCATCTCTTCTCCCAATTCCCGACGACAGAGACCACGACGACCACCGCCGAGATCACAGAGGCAGTCAAGGTTGGGTACCTCAAGACGGACTCTGCCGTTCTATACTCCGTCCCAACCGACGGCTCATGTGCCGTCACGGCACTCATCACGCCCGACAACCACCTCGTCGTCTCCCATGCCGGGGATTGCCGCGCTGTCCTATCCCGCAGAGGCGAAGCCCAAGAACTCACGGCAGACCACAGGCCAAGCAGACCCGACGAGAAGGAGAGGATCAAGAAACTCGAGGTGTGTGGCGCATACACGAAGCCCTCATCGTGTCAAGAGGGTTTGGGGACAGGCACCTTAAGGAATGGGTTATGGCTGAGCTAGAGACCAAAGTGATCAACATCGACTGCGATTGCAAATTTTGATTTGGAGTAACTGTTGAAACCATTCTAATAATAAATCTTTGTGTCATATGTAACATGAACAAGCCCGTGTTGCTTTCCTTTGCTGCATTGTGAACATGTTTATATGGATGCCATTATTTCTGTGACCACTAAGAAATTAGATTTATTTGTTTCAAAGAGTTGACTTCATCGACAAGGGAGATGCAATGCTTTCGATGTCTAGAGTTATTGGATAGTTACTTTTTGTACCATATAGTTACATTTTTTATCCGGATGTTACTTTCACAGTCCGATAGTTACTTTTTGTGTCTCGACATTACTTTTAGTTTCAACAGTTATTGCAGAGTTGTCACAGTTACCCGTAGTGCTTTTTCAGTTACTCGTATTGTTTTCACAGTTACTCTAACTGCTATTTGATTTACTTGTAGTGCTCGTTCAGTTACTCGAATTGTTGTCATAGTTACTCGTAGTGTTTCACAGTTACTCACAGGCTTTTTTCAGTTACTTGTAGGGTTTTTTAGTTACTCGCAAGGTTTTTTCAGTTACTCACATGTTTTTTCAGTTACTCGCAGTGTTTGTTCAGTTACTCGCAGGGTTGTGACAGCTACTCACAGTGTTTGTTCAGTTACTCGCAGGTTTGTGACAGTTACTCGTAGTGTTTGTTCAGTTACTCAACCATTACTTGCAGTGTTCAGTTACTCGCATGCTTGTTTCAGTTACTTGTAGGCTTTTTTCAGTGACTCACATTGTTTGTTCAGTTACTCGCAGGGTTGTGACAGTTACTCGCAGTGTTTTCGCAGTTACTCTAACTGCTGTTACAGTTACTCGCATTATTGTCACAGTTACTCGCAATATTATCACAGTTACTCGCAATATTTTTTTACTTACTCGTAGTCCTTTTTCAGTTACTCGCAGTGTTTTTTCAGTTACTCCAGGGTTGTGACAGTTACTCGTAGTGTTTGTTCAGTTACTCAACCATTACTCTCAGTTACTCAAGCATTACTCTCAATTACTCAAGAATTAATTTCAGTTACTCAAGCATTACTTTTCAGTTAACTCAAGCATTCTGTTACTTTCAGTTTAGTTACTCGCATGGTTGTATCAGTTACTCGTAGTGGTTTTAGAGTTACTCTTACAATATTCAAAGCATTACTTTCAGCTGAATACACTTACTTTCGTGTTCGTACAGTTACTCACAAGATGTCCCTCTTAATCTGTGTTCCATACACATTATTTTTGTGATTCGTATTTTACCTTCCTATGTTAGAGTTACTTTTACATAGTATAAGAGTTACTTTTTTGAATCAAAGGGTTACTTTTCTCCATTGTCACAGTTACTCTTAGTGTTCTTACCATTACTCTTAGTGTATTTACAGTTACTCTTAGTGTTCTTACAGTTACCCTTAGTATGTATCCATCCATCTTCGTACTAGTGCATTCAATAACTTGCAGGCTTGTTTCAGTTACTCGTAGGCTTTTTTTAGATACTCACATTGTTTGTTTAGTTACTCGCAGGGTTATGACAGTTACTCGCAGTGTTTTTTCAGTTACTCGCAGTATTTTCACAGTTACTCTAACTTCTATTACAGTTACTCACAAGATTTTTTCAGTTACTCGCATTATTGTCACAGTTACTCGCAGTATTGTCACAGTTACTCATAATGCTTTTTTAGTTACTCGTAGACCTTTTTCAGTTACTCGCACTGTTTTTTTAGTTACTCCAGGGTTGTGACAGTTACTCGCAGAGTTTTTTCAATTACTCAACCATTACTCTCAGTTACTCAACCATTACTCTTAGTTACTCAACCACTACTCTCAGTTACTCAAGCATTACTTTTCAGTTACTCAAGCATTCTGTTACTTTTAGTTCAGTTACTCGCATGGTTGTCACAGTTACTCGTAGTGCTTTTTAGTTACTCGTATTGTCTTCACAATTACTCTAACTACTATTTGAGTTACTCGTAGTGCTCGTTCAGTTACTCGCATTGTTGTCATAGTTACTCGTAGTGTTTCACAGTTACTCGCAAGTTTTTTAGTTACTCACAGGGTTTTTTTAGTTACTCGCAGGATTTTTTCAGTTACTCGCATGGTTTTTTCAGTTACTCGCAGTGTTTGTTCAGTTACTCGCAGGGTTGTGACAGTTACCCGCAGCGTTTGTTCATTTACTCGCATGTTTGTGACAGTTACTCACAGTGTTTGTTCAGCTACTCAACCATTACTTGCGGTGTTCAATTACTCATAGGCTTGTTTCATTTACTCGCAGGTTTTTTTTCAGTTACTCGCATTGTTTGTTCAGTTACTCGCAGGGTTGTGATAGTTACTCGCAGTGTTTTCACAGTTACTGTAACTTCTATTACAGTTACTCGCAGGGTTTTTCAGTTACTCACATTATTGTCATAGTTACTCACAATATTGTCACAGTTACTCGCAGTGTTTTTTTAGTTACTCATAGTCCTTTTTCAGTTACTCGTAGTATTTTTTAGTTACTCCAGGGTTGTGACAGTTACACATTGATACAGATAGTGTTCACTACTAGTATTTTGACTTGTGTTTGGAATCTATTGTTGTTTTACCTTGAGCTCCAGAAGTTGTATGTATACACTGATTATGTTACAAAAGAATCTTTTCTGATCAAATGTTACTCTTTGAAGAATATTTGTCACTTTTTGTGTCCAATGAATACTCTTTCTTTTGAAATACTTATATTTTTTGAGTTACTCGCAGACTTTTTTCAGTTACTCGCATGTTTTTTTACTTACTTGCAGGGTTTTTTCAGTTACTCGCTGGGTTTTTTCAATTACTCGTAGGGTTTTTTTTCAGTTACTCGTAAGCTTTTTTCAGTTACTCACAGTTACTCGTAGGCTTTTTTCAGTTACTCGTAGGGTTTTTAGTTACTCGTAGGGTTTTTTCAGTTACTCGCATGGTTTTTTCAGTTAATTACTCGCAGTGTTTGTTTAGTTACTCGCAGGGTTATGACAGTTACTCACAGGTTTGTGACAGTTACTCGCAGTGTTTTTTCAGTTACTCAACCATTACTTGCAGTGTTCAGTTACTCACATGCTTGTTTCAGTTACTCGCAGGCTTTTTTTAGTTACTCACATTGTTTGTTCAGTTACTCGTAGGGTTGTCACAGTTACTGGTAGTGCTTTTTCAGTTACTCGTATTGTTTTCACAGTTACTCTAACTGCTATTTGAGTTACTCGTAGTGCTCATTCAGTTACTCGCATTGTTGTCATAGTTACTCGTATTATTATCACAATTACTCGCAGTATTGTCATAGTTACTCGCAATGTTTTTTCAGTTACACATTGTTTTTGTGATACATGTTTTACCTTCATCTGTTAGAGTTACTTTTACAAAGTATATGAGTTACTTTTTTGAATCACATGGTTACTTTTCTCTGCTATCACAGTTACTCTTAGTGTTCTTATAGTTACTCTTAGTGTACTTACAGTTACTCTTAGTATTCTTATAGTTACCCTTAGTGTTCCTATAATTACTTCATGGGTTACGAGATCATCACTCTGCAGTGTCATTTGCTTGATTATCTATCAAACAAGATTTTTTTATCTGTATTTATAATTATATTTATTTTCGTTTCCTATAATTTTTATTTTTATATGTAGTTATTTTTTTGTGCAACATAGTTTTTGTGTGATATAGTTACTTTCTAGTCCACTTAAACAGTTACAAATGAAGGTGTCTTCTGCACTCATTTTGTGGTCATCATAACAGAAGTTACATTCGCTTTTTTATATGTTTGGCTTCCGACCATCTTGAGATTAGATAATTAAGGATCCCTCGTGATTCTGATTAGAGAACCTGCTTAGCATGAAGATTAATTTTATCTGAAAACACCCATATGCAGCAGTCTGTTTTGGACCGACGATCTTATATGCTAGTTGACAATAAATTTATTATATAACATATTTACTTCTACTGTAAAATAATCACATTTTATACAACTGTCATGTAAAGAGTTACAACCGTTGGCCATATGTTTTCATATGCATTTTGTATACAGTGTTTTCAACTGTAGTTGCTTATATCAAATTAAGAAATGAGTAGCCATGAACTTCCTCACGAATCCTCAAATTAATAGCAATGGATGTTTCAAGAATATCCACTGGAGTTATTAAATCTGGTATCATACATTCTTTGTTTACATTTTGAGGAAAAGTAACATCCATCTATGTAAGTCGAGAACATGGAAAACCAGAAAGCAGTGACGGCTTGGAGGGCGACAATATTTTCCTGGTGATGTCGATGGGTTTCAAGTCGTCGACCCTTGTGAACACAATCCTGATCGTGTTCATCAAGCAGGGACAGAAACCAGGATGAAGGATCAAGTTTCACCTCATCTTGCCGCTACTGAAATTGCCTCTAGGAAGGGGGTGAATACATCTGTGAATGTAGATAGATGGAGGCCTGAAAACCACAAAGAGCCAAGGGAGACGGCTGTGACTATGCAACCCTTGCCGGCCGGAGGAAACAAGTACGATATGACCCAGAAAGCAGGCTCGACATGTCTTCAGTCGACCCGGCAGTAGATGCCGCGTGTTGGGCCACAACGGCCGCGGATAACGGGAGGGTCAACGACAATGAGGTCATAGATGATGGGGCTAGCTTCTCTGTGTACAACAAGCGCGACATAGCAAGGGCAAGGGCAAGGATCAAGGACATGTATTTTACACCTGACCAAGAGGGAACACTTCTCTTTGGAGTCTTCGACGGACACAGCGGTTCTTCTGCGGTGGAGTTCGTATCCAATAACATCAAAACCCATCTCTTCTCCCAATTCCCGACGACAGAGACCACCACGACCACCGCCGAGATCACAGAGGCAGTCAAGGATGGGTACCTCAAGACGGACTCTGCCATTCTATACTCCGTCCCAACCGGCGGCTCCTGTGCCGTCACGACACTCATCACGCCCGACAACCGCCTTGTCGTCTCCCATGCCGGCGACTGCCGCGCTGTCCTATCCCGCAGAGGCAAAGCCCAAGAACTCACGACAGACCATGCCAATCAGACCCGACGAGAAGGAGATGATCAAGAAACATGAGGTGTGTGGCGCATACACGAATCCCTCGCCGTGTCAAGAGGGTTTGGGGACAGGCACCTTAAGGAATGGGTCACGGCGGAGCCAGAGACCAAAGTGATCAACATCGACTCTGATTGCCAGTTCCTCATCATGGCATCCGACGGGATGTGGGATGAGGTCACCATTCAGCAAGCCGTCACGATTGCAGGTGGAGAAGGGATCTCACCCGCAGAGACTAAAGTGATCAACACTGGTGACGCTGTAAGAATTGGGAAATTGAGGCAGGGCCGCCCATGATACAGCGGATGAGATCCGAAAGATGCTGTCAATATTTACAATTAGACCACCGCTAAACTGAGGACGGGTAACAACTTAAAATGCCCGCGCGGGTATTAAAAACATACTCATACATATATACGTATATATAAATATATTTGTAAATATATATATATATATATATATATATATATATCTATGTATATGTGTGTATATATATATGTGTGTATATATATGTATATATATGTGTATATATGTATGTGTATATATGTATATGTATATATATACATATATATACATATATGTATGTGTAGACATATATATACATATATACATATATGTATATACATATATACACATATATAAATATATATATGTATTCTACCTTCTATTTTTTCTTCTATTTGAATAACTGGTTCGGCCCGGTTCGGTTCGGTCCACTGGTCAGACCGTGTTTCCAACCTGTTAGATCAAAAAAAACATAACCATTTTTTAGACTTTCGGATCGGTTCGCCACCAGTTTACCAATTGGACCGACATGTCCGGATTGATTTTAAAAACATTGGTGTAAACATAATCAAATTTGAGTTTTAAAATATACGTTACTATGTCGTTTGTATAGTATAATTATTTTGAAATTCAATTATAATATTATGGTACTAAAACTACTATACCATAAAATGTAAATATATAGATCTGACACGTGTACAAAAATATGATCTAAATCCTACAATGACCCAACGAAAATCCAGACTACGAGTCAAGCTAACCATCGATAACAATATGATTACATTTATTTCTATAATAATATTGAAAAAATTAGTATTTATAGTGACAAGACCAGGCTCGACCTGAAGTAGACCTATCATGAGTTGAAATAAATGACCGGACCGTGTATTGACCCGACCCGAATCCATAAGGAGTCCGTCCGAGTGTGTAGCCCAATATCATTACATGTATTTTTATTATAAGTTAGCAAAATAATATTTTACTATATAAGCCAACTCTAAGATTGACCCAGATTTGACAAGACCCAACTCGACCTCAAATAGACTCAACCTAACCTAATACAACTAAAAGAATTCAAATTTGTCCTGACTCGACCCCACCTGAAGTTGGAACACAATCCTAACAAATTTTATATTTTGGGTTGGATAGGTCACATTAGGTCAAGATATATTTCTAATCTAACTTTTGCATCGCTCAAAAATATAGTAATAATAATTTGATGTATATAGTTTGGTAGAATGAATTTATTCCATCACAAAATGTGATATATTAAGTTTGTCTTAAATTTTGGGAACTCGAGTTCGACCTTTGACTGTGTCTCACAGAATGAATTTGTCTCGTCAAACAAGTCAGTAGAAAGTGTGATTTAAACATTCTCTCCAATGTGCGGCGGACAGTCTACTCCGTGGGACAGGTCCAATAGTGACACTCCCTTGGAAATGTTATCTCGTACTTTGAAAAAAATACTAAAACTCAAACCCAATTATAGTACACACTACAGAAACGCTTCGGAGTACATATTCAATATTTTCGTGAGTCCAAGTCTTTCTGGTTTGCAACTGGGATACTAACACGGACCCTAAGCAACCTTGATATAACATTGTGGATCCATAATCATATATCAAGATAATAGAAAGATTAATGAATTATACAATTGAAAAACTGTAGCAGGTCGTGAGGTTGTTTAAAATGTAAACAAAAAGAACTCAAATTACCAACAGTTAGGATTTACGGTCGTTCACAGCGTAGTAGTGGCAGGGGGTCCTTAAGGATTAGCCAAACTATGGGGGGTTTTCCAGAATTATCAGAAAACGGAGGGGGTTTTTCGGAAAAGACTCAATCGTAAGTGCCAAACAATTGAATACTGACTACTGCCAATAGGTTAGTTATGTTTTAGGTTGTCACATTCAAAGAGCAAGGAAAACCAATTGCTGTAACAACCAAACGCATAAGTTGGTATGTCATGTGAGTTCGGTAAGTCCCAGACACTTCTCATTTGAGAATAAAGAGATAGGCTTGTGCATAATGTGGTGGGTGGTATTTTTTGCGACGATGGGGACATTTGGTGTGGGTTTTTGCTACACATTGCAAGGCGGATAAGGTGCGAGTAGGTGCTTTGAAGGCTTGAACGTGTGCTTTTGGTACTACCTTGGTGATGGAAGCTTCAACTGCAGGAGCTCAGAATGTCTATCGTAAACGGAAACAGATTCTCATGTATATATCCATAGAGACAACAATATAGTGGCTGCTAATTGACGGAGTATAGAGGTTGGTTGCAATGCTGTCACTTCTTTGATAGCCTGGTTAGTATGCTTCCTTCTATCAAGGGAAATTGTAGATTAGACGTTCTTATGGTCAAATACTTGATAGCCATATATAGTTTTTACATTGGGGGTCTTTTGATGATAATACACATTACTTTTTTTGCATTTCATGTGATGAGGGGTCTAATGAAATATGCACCTTGGTTTGTTTGCAGGGCCATGATGAATATTTTTACCCCTTCGATACAAAATAAAGTCCCGACAATGGACTCTTAGACTAGACATGAACTAAAGATGTATCATCTAAAACCAATATATTCATGTTGAGGCCAATACATCAGTTAACTAGTTATGATTACAAGGGTAGCAAACAAATCTTGCACCTTGTGCGAGTACACCATCTTTACATTAAAAGATATCTAAACCGAAGAGTATATCCTATGTTGAGATGGCAATTGAAATGCATGATAGATTGAGGCTAGGTATGTAGGATGCTAGTTCTCATTTATCATATCTAGTCTTATTGGCTATTCTATGCTCAAGAAATCCCTCCTAATGTCCTTCCTAAAAATTTCAACTTCTTTGTTGGGATTGTGTTATAGAAGAGAGCTCGATGGAGAATTTGCCCATGACATTGACTACCTCTGAAGATTCGTGTGTGTAACGTTCTTGTGGTAAAGACCAAGAACAATCATAAAATTGTTTTGCTACTACCGACACTAGAAAAAGGAAGGTGATTGTGATTACTTTTAGGTTGGCCCCCTTTTAGAGAGAATGTCAATTGCTTCCACTATTGATTGATGATAGCGTGATAATATGGTATGGTAGCAAAAGAGAGCATGGAAACAATTAGATGACCTAATTGCTAAGGATAAAGTGTGGAATGAAGACAATGTATACAAAGATTGTGAAAGAGAACATTTTTTTAGGGATTTGGCTTGTACTATGGTCATGTCATTTCTGTCTATAAGTTTATCAATGAGGTTTATTGTACATCTTTATGATATGTCATTTTGCATTTAAATGTGTTTTGTTTCACTTCTAATTGACATGAACCATGAATCAATAAGTTTTAATATGGTTATGTATGCATGTGTCTTATGTCATTATGTGGTTGCAAGACCTATTTTATGAATCTATGTATATATGTACGCGTCTTATATTGTTTTCTAAACTTGTACTAAACAATTTTAATGTAGTTAGATTGTATACAAGTAAATTTAATCTGTTGAAATCTAAATGACATAGAGGAATTGGATATAATCTCATTTGTTGAACCTGCACTAGATGATTTAAAAGCAATCAAATTGAATGTAGTCATCTCATGTATTTGAATTTACATGACATTGGATACATGGGTTTGTCCACACACATAAATTGAATGTGACATATGAATTGGTTGCAACAGATGAAATGTATGCAACACATGAAGAAAATGGATCAAGTGACCTAAAATTTTCACCATGTAGAAAGTGCATGAACTAAAAAAATATTTACATGAAACAAATTAATTACACTCACACTAACATGCATTGCCCAGGAATAAAGTCACACCAATATGCAAACCAACAGTTTTGCACACAACTTGTACATGCAAACACACAAGTCATTTGTATTTACTTAGAAGTCAACCCAATTGATTTAACACAAGAATACCAACGTTTACAAATTCAAAGAAACCACTTTAGTTACATCGTAACTACACATTGAGTTAATAATAAGTGTGATTAAATGTATCATTGTCCTTCAAAAGCCAACAACTTGAAGAATCACCCCCACATGCTAATTATCTATTACAATCCAAAGGAATAAAAAAATGACATATACATTATATTTAGAAAAAAAACTTTAGCCTTATTCTTATGGTAAATGGGATTATCAATTTGATATCAACCCAAGTCCAAACCCTTTTACAACATGGAAATGTCAAATTTTCATGTGAATATTATGGCTCACTCTTTTAGCTTTTGCTTTGTTTCCCTGGATGCCTACTTTTAACATGGTTTTGTCTCTTTAGTTTTGACTAGTCCCAAAGTCTTCTAGATATGTATCTAATCGATCTATAAATCAAAATACCACAATTCTTAACTTGTTTTGTTGGAATCTATAGTATATTGAGTCAAACTTGAGATTATAGTGTTCAATTGATTTAAGTAAGGATGTGGAATAACACTTGTTCATCTAGTTGAATCTATAATGGTTAATTAAATAGTTCAAGGTCAAAGTGACATCCATTCAATCCATAACAATAGGGATATGATACTCTGTTATCTAGTTCAATCTCAGACTGGATGAAAGCAATCAATTTTATTGAATATATACTTAATTATTTGACAACATTCTCAAATCAAAATAATATTATTCCCTTTGTCAATAAGAGATTTGTTGATGATAATGCTTCTAGTATAAAATGAAGACCAACATTCATAACTATTACTTAATAATTTCTTTTTTTTAATTAAAAGAAGCTCTTACTTATAGATATTTAAGGAGACTGACATGTCAGATCAATAAGTGTGGATTTGGATACCCTATAGGTGTAAAAGAAGTTTTTTTAATGTTATATATATGATAATTAGTTGAGATTTATTATTACCATGTGATTTTATGACACTTGGAGTCATTATTTCCACTTTGGAGATTTTGTAGTGGCTACTTGATTTTAGGATCTTTCAAAGTGTACAAGGCTCTCCTTCCCTAACAAACAACCTAGTGTGATTAGTCACTCTACCTAACTACTATTCTTTATAATATTTTGAGGTGAACCAACTAGTTTGTTTATAGATTTAGAACCTTCTTTCATAAAGCTAGATTGTTTATGGAATAAACTTGAGTACAATGAGTGGAACAAGCATCCTGATCAAGAGATGGGTTAGATCCTGTCCCATAACTTTGTGATCTTCGACAAGCACTTATGTATAGAAACTACTAGTCATACACTAGTTTATGCAGTAGAGATGGTATCTAAGGTTTATCAACATGAAATGATTCTCTCTCTAATCAAGGGAACTTACACGGGCACATCAATGGGTCCATGGTTCGAGAAGATCTACCCAGGCTTGAGTATTGGCCCTACTTTATTTTAAGAGTCATGAAGCATGATGTTTTCTTGGGACTTCTTAATAGAAAGAAATAATGAGATAATATCATGTTTACACTCTAGAAGAGAAGTGACCTAGCATACTAGCTTCCCTGATTGAAATCTTCAAACATTAAAAGTGTTGTTAAGCTCTCTCTTGAACACTACTTCATATCCTTGATGAATGCATATTCATCTTAGTTTCATTCGCCTCACTGAGATCCCTTGATTTCCTTTGAATTTGCTCATATATAGTTTCCTTAGTTTTATGTGAATATTTAGGATTTTGAACAAATCCATTGGTTTCCATGGCATAATTAAGCATCACATTATGTGCACCAGCTTTAGAGACAGTGGTCCTACTAACCGACTTGCGGGCCCAAGAACTTTTTAATATTTTGGGCCTGATTTTCCATGAGAAGTCCCTTCATCGACTCAAGTTTTCATCAACCTAAGTCTTCTTTGAACTGATCCTCGGTGGTCTATCAATAGCCCCCCGGTGGTGGTGGGTTGGCTCCTGGGTAGTGAGACGGTCGACTGCCAAAGTACAGACCCAAGAAGACAGTCATGTCATTGATCGATGATTGGAAGCCCGATGAAACTTTATCACATGATGAGGACCGGAGCTTGACAAAATTCTATCACCCGATATCGACCCAAGCCTGATGCAACTCAATATCCTTGTTGATTGTCGAAGACTAAAAACCCGAGGTCAACATGATTGTTGCAACGACGACTGACGGGAACACTATTCCCATCGACTGACTGGAGCACAACGCTCGTTTCCTAACAAGGTGACGCCCGATGAAGTCCCTACTCCATCACCTGACAACGTGCCAACAAGAATAGTCAATGGAATTGACAAAGTCGAGCTCAACAACACACTACTTACAACTTTGTCAACAGACAAGCATGTAGACTCCATCACCCAATGAGTCCTCTGTTGCTTTGTACTCTGCACACTATGGATACCCATGCCCCACCCTCATTGGGGGGATTAGTTATGCTCCATCCACACTGCCATATTGTTGCTCTACACCCAACCAAGGAAGATGATCTCCATTTGCCACTGCTACCACCCTTCTGGTGCTTCAACTACGCCCACACTCCGCCATCACTATGCTTCCATCCCCTTCATCTTGTATCCCCGAAGGTGGATATATCTCCATCTTCACCATCCATCAATCCACTTGCTTATCCTCTTCGGTGACTCAGACCCAAGGATGAAGGACAAAGAAGAACTGCACAAATGAAAGTCCAGGCTATTCTTCCTTCATTTGTCTGATTTTAGTTGCTTCACTGGGAGCAAGGACTCAATTGCTCACACCAAGATGCACTCCTCCACCAACATGATGATGGCTGGATTATTCTTCTCTTCCCCTTGTTATGATTCTATCATGATGAGTGAGTAGTCCCTCTTATTGGGGTGTGGAGACTAGTCCTGCTACCCATTCTTGCATTTCCATTTCTCAATGCTCGATGACTTATATATAATTCTTCCAATTCAATGTTAACTATTTTATGCATGTTTTGTGGATTGGTCACCTACTCTATATGATCTATCATATTTGTAAGAACTTCAATGCTTAGGATTCAAATATCAATTAACTTGGTTGATGTCTGAATGAGAACTTCTAAAGGGATGTCTTTGAAGCAGTAGTTACATGACCTCTGAGCAAATCAATCTCATGGGGAAGTCTACATGATTTCTCATACCTAACGGGTGAATCTTGCTTTTGCTCCATTTAAATGATTTTATCAAGACTGGACATGTTATGGATATGTTTGAGTGTGTAGTGGTGGTGAAACCCAATTCCACCTCAGTGACTTCTATCATTAATCTAGACTTTATTTTATTTATACTCTTTTACTTTCCTTGCAAGTAGTTTAAATAAACCCAAATCAACTCTTCATTCTAAATTTTAGTCTTAGTTTGACTAGATACAAACTAGAAGATTCTTTAAAATGTTGTCTCTTGAGATTTGATCCTTAACTATACTATGATAAGGGCCATCCTCTTGTTGGGGATATTATTGCACGTTATTTTGATAAAACCTTAGGGATTTATACCCTTGGGTGAATTTGTTAGTGCAACAAAACCCACATCAGTGCTCTCCATGATGTGATTCATATGCACACTTCATTTTATTTCTTAATTGCAATGTCAATTATACTACTCAATTAGTGTATTGAACCAATTCAAGAGAAAGTAGTGCACATATCATCGCACAAACTTCTGTCAAGGAATATTCCAAGCCAGCTACTTGAAATGTAGTTGTCTCATATGACAATAATATTAGAAGAGTTTCTTACATATCAAGAGGTGCACTATTGTTACGACCCCACCTTCCGATAACCCCCAATTAAGGGAGACCGAGAGGTTGAAGCCGCACCCATAAATTCCGGATCAAAGGTTCAACATATAACCAATAACAATTATTAAATTCTAACAGACTATACTGAAAATGGTAATAAATTTTTTCTTTATCATACATTTGAAAAGATTGGAAGTACTAGACTTCTAACCACAGATGAACTACTCTAACTGGTTCCTCCTTGTTCTTTAATTCTTGATTTCACAATGTGTCACTTTACTGTTTGTGCTTTGGTATTTGTACCTAAAACACCGACAAACAAAACAACGGTCAGTCAAAACTGGTATGTGGGTGAAGCAATAATCAAGCAATTATGCTAACAATGTAATCAAGCAATTAGTCTTTTTAACAATCAAGATTACATTTTAATATAACATCCGCGATCCACAAGTTCCATAACCTCTGAGCTATCCCTACAGTGGACCTGTATACCACACTAAACCCCTCATGATCCACCGAAACGGTAAACCAGTTTCTAGGGTTGAGTCACATGGTAAACCAAAGAGTCTCATGAACCACACAAGGCAATCCAGTTTCTAACTCTCGGTATGCTGAAGAGTCTCATGAACCACACAAGGCAATCCAGTTTCTAACTCTCGGCAATCCTAGACCTTACTCTAGGAATTACCCCTTTTTCAGCCCTTTTAAAGCAACAGAGGTGAACAAGGATCTAGCCAGTTCTATGCATACTTATGGTGATAATCATAGTCACATTATAGTTGCATGGAATAAATAGACATTCAACAGTTATTTCAAGCAACCGATAAATCATTCGGAAATCGCCGGGAAACTAAAGCGATTATTCATAAGCGTAACCACATACCTATCTTGGAGATCTCAAGCAACAATTTTTCCAAATCCAACTAGACGTCCAATTAAGCAAGCCAATCAATCAATCTAGCAAACATTGATCATGAAAACATGTATAATGTCTAATTGTCACAAGCATATCCCAAACAACTCCTTATTTACTTGGGACACCTTTCTAAAATTTCTAAGTCTCATTAGGATGCATTAGGGTTTCTTAGATTAATTTCTCAAACTTTATCCATTTTAGGTCAACAAACCCTAAAACAACTTTTCCACTCATAAAAACCCTAATTACACAAATTATCTACATTAAGGATCTTTTATGCTCAAATTGGCTTAGGATCATCACATCCCTATATTATTCGTGGATTTACACAATTAAACCAATTAAAAGACATATTCATCAAAATTAGGGTTTTTAAGCTCATTAGTGCATAATCATGCACAAAGCCCTAAATTAAGCCAATTATAAAAAGATCATCTTTTTAGATCCTATTTTCACTTTTATTAACAACAAGTTAATATCATCTTGAATTATCCATCTATCATCAAATCTAAGGGTTTTTCCTTAGTTAAATCATTAAATATGATAACTTTATGTACTTTTCCAATTTCAAGAATATAAACTCTAAATTAGACTAATCATGTGCAAAGTTCTTCCTTTTTGAACTCAATGTACCTTTTTACATTTAACAGGTTAATATCAACTCTAATGATCCATTAAACCCTATTAAACACATTAATCATATCAACATAGGATTTCTTAATCATTAAAGCATTAAAGATGATTACTTCCATTAATTTTCGGATTGCAATTAGAATCAGACTTCAAACATAATTTCTTTGGATTCCTCTCATTCGGAGGATCAATTTTCATATATTATTTATGTCAATCCGAGTTACAGTTTGCTAGATACGAATTTTGTGAAAATACTTACTTTTCGACCAATCGGGGAGCGCCACATCATCTTCCACATGCAACGTAGGCGTGGCTCTCTCTTTGGGAAACATTTCGAAAAGAGCGATATACCCTCGAATTAAAACTAGTTCTTTTGGCCCGCGGAGTGGCAAATCCGTCAAACGCTCCGTTCATCTCCTACCTTGCGACTGCCCCTCCGCTGTCGCTAGGTCAGTGATCAAACGCGGCCCGGCCGCTGCTCCTCAGACTCCGGCGACCAGTAGAGATGATCCCCCTACCTCCACCATGCATCCCCGCACTGGACAGATCTCTTGGCTCGCAGCTTAGGAGGCCGAGTCGGGCTGCCTGGGTCTGCGACCGTGGCTGGTCTGCAGCCCTCCTGCCGGCCCTGCGCAATTCCTAGGGCCAAAGGACGGCTGTTATGCTCCTGTCCAACGACCTGGGAGCAACGTGCCCACATCCAGCTCTCGTCCAAGGCCCCGGGTCGTAATCCTCCACGGCTAGGGTTTCAAACACCAAGGAACAAGAAGAGAACGAGAGAGAGAAAGAGAACCATGGGATCTTTCTCTGTCCGACCCAAGGGCATACCCCTTTATAGGGGAGAGAATCGAAGCCCTGGGTAGGCTTTTACCAGATTCAACGGGTCCCTTTCCAAGTAGGAATTCAATTCCTTCAAAGAGAAGGATATTTTCTCTCTTTCCTCTTCATAATCCTTTTTCTTTTGGTATTCCTTATCTCATGAACACTTAGGAAAGCAATAATTATTTCTTTCTCTCTCCTTCACTTGCCTTTATAGTCAAAGGTCACGAACTCATGTTTCCTTTTAATTAGAAAATACCACCTTTTGAAAAACAACACCAAAATTCATTAATAAAGCATTACCTTATCTTTTTATTTTGCAATTTTGGCATTCTTTCTTTCTTTCCTCTTTATTGGGACTCCTTGGATCCCAAGGAACCTAAGAGGCACGAAATCCTCTTTGGATTTGCCTTCTAGAGGTTTCCAAATATTTCCTTTCTCGAATTCTCAATTATTACTTAATCAATTGAAATTCCTTTTTATTGGGCCCAATAGCCAATAAAGCCCACAAAGCAACCAATCAAGGCTATTGTGAATGGAATCCATTTATTTAAAGCAAATGATATCATTATTTGTTCAAATATATTTAATATGAGAAATTACATTTCTCACTAATTAATCCCAAAAAAAAAATTGGGGTTATAACATCCTTCCCCCCTTATAGGAATTTTGTCCTCAAAATTTTATGAATCAATCAAACAAACAAACAAACAATTCAGGATAAGACTTCCCATGTCCATCATTGGCCCCTATGTGGCTTTTCCGTACTCATGGTGCTTCCACAGGACCTTTATCATCACTTATTCTTTTCCCTGAGTTCTTTCACTCTAGCGTCTATAAACTGCACAGGTGACTCAGGTCATTTCAGCCTCCCTTGGGGCTCACTAGGTTCATTGCTCAGCACATGGTCGGGTACCTCACATAGTGCTCTGAATTGGACATAGGGAAAACATCTCCCGTTACTCTATCATGAGGGGTAGGGTCAAACCTAACCTTCTCCACCCATCCATCTCTAATGGACCCATGTATCGGGGACTCATCTCTCTTAGTTATAACTTAGAGGGGTCGGATTTTCATGTCACATTTTCTCCCATAGTAACTTGTAGGTCAGTCTACTTTGCATCTTCTCATGACTCTCATCGTCTTTAGGCTCCTTTCAGCCCTTCCGCAATCAAAGTGACTACATCTACACGTACTGGGGTCCCTTTTTCTAACCATCATGTGGTCCTTTTCTAACCATCATGTGGTCCTTTCACCAACATCACCTTACTAAAGTGGTGACTGACACAACCTCCCTTACAAAGCTTCATATAAAACCCGATACTGGCTATGGTGGTCATTGTCACATCTTTCATAGGACAAGAACTGTCTCTAGATATCACCCTGAATGAGCATACATGCCCTCATCAGACCCTTTAGTCCGGATCATACTAACCATAGTTAGGGGTGATAAACTATACTAATATTGAGTTCTTCATGTACCTACTTCCACTTTATGGAAGTGAACCTTTAGGTCAAACTCAAGAACCTTTGAACTCGCTTCATGGTATAGTCGAACCATCTCTCTCATGGGTAGTTCAACTAGATCTGTCCCTTGACAGAATTCTTTCTTTCTTATGTCATCTAGGTAAGGCGATCTACCATAACCCATATTGTATCCCAACCTTCTTTGACCCAGGGAAGACCTATCAAAACATACATAGTGTTGCGCTCTCATTCCCTCTCAGGGATTCTTTTGTCCTCTATGTCGATATACTGGGTTACTGGGGTTCGTCCTTTACCTCCTGGATTGCATGGTCATAAACCACATGCAACTTCATCATAAGCATCTAAAGTGCTATTGCCATTTTCCATGGTGTATCATGATTTCCTGTATGTCATGATTCTTTCAAGATCGATTCCTTCGAAACCCTAAACCACTCTTGTCAGGGTTTCATCACTTTCTTTTCCAAAGAAGTGCACTCGAGGTTCTACCACCATCATTTCATTGTATCAAGAAATAGGCTGGCTAACCAACCATCCCTTAACTTTTCAACGCATCTTGTTACATCTGAGTGTTATCCAAACACCTCTCCTTTTCAAACTTAGGGTTAGCCAAACAACCTCTTCTAATTTCTAGTCAAACAAGTCTTAACCAGAGCATTCATTACCACCTCTCATCCTTAGGTATTAGGTAACATTGAAGACATACACTTCCATGTATTTCACTTATTATATTACCTCAAACTCCATGTCTATCTCTATTAAGAACACTCTCGGATTTCATCATCATGGTAACCAAACTCAACCTGGTATAACTTGTAAGTTCTACATAGATCATTATAGAAACTTCCTCATAAGGGGACTACCTCATTCTTCTTAGCGTTTGCAAACCATCCATGTATCATGCACTTTACCAGGGTAGATTATCTTGTCTATCCCTATTTCTCGTGGCAACGTTTCAACCTACATCATCTCTTATCCTTGGTGTATGACATGCGTAATGTCCTATCTCTCACCCCATAACAAGAGGAAATAAGCATTTGGTTGCAGTCCAAATACAGAGTTCTTCTTGTTCCAAGAGTAGAGATGGTACATCCCACCTTTCCAGTACACCTTTAAATCTAAGTTGCAACGTGCCACATATGTCTCTTCATCACCAACATCATGATATCAGACTAGTCTTGAACCTGCTGAGGTTTATATCCTTAGTCATTTCCTCTAGGTCTATAGGGTACCGACTCTTGTGGGGTCATCCATCTTCCCTCATGCATCCAGAGAGTGCCCTACGCATCTGCCCTTTGGGTCCCATGAGTTCATGAAGGTGATCAATCTCCTAACCCATGGCCCTCAGACAATGATAGTTGTTACCTCCCGACCCTATGGTCATGCGCAACTGGGGAATTAGGCAACTCCTACCTTCATCGGTCTTATCCCTACCTGACCCTAGGATAGACTTTAGGATTCTCCCTTACAGTACATGTTCACTTAGAACCTTACCCAAGTCTTCATCATCTCTCTTTTTCTGCATTCATGGGCTGACTTCCATCCTCTCATAGGGATCATAGCAACCTGCCCACCTTGGTCAAGCCCCATACTGCTTACCCCCATGGTAATACATTCATATGCAATAGAGATGGATATCTATGGGTCTACAGGTTCATTCACATACCATGTACCTTTCTCATAGCTTCTCAAGATCCTATGAGACCTCCTTAGGTTACCTTGAACCAACAACACTGATATACACCCTACAAAAGGGGTCCCTCTCCCAGGATGGGAGGAAAACTAACTCTTGACAACAAGGTCACAAAACTCTTAGGTATAGGGTTTACATCCACACGAACCTACTTAACCCTAGCCAGCTATTAAGGCACAAGCAGATCACCTACTGTACTATGCAAGGTCATACTTGTTCCTTTATCATCAACCTAGCTGTGAGGGGTTCATCAAGCATACCTTAACTTAAGGGACTCCCTTTTTCCCCTATACTTGAGGAGTACCATGTTCGAACTATATCAACTTAATTCTCGTCATGAGCATTAGGTATACCACTTCCCCTCTTAGGCCTAGGAGCCCTAGGTTCACTTTTAGGTGTCCTACTGCATGATCTATCTCTTAACCATGTACCAAGCATGCGAAAGTCATGACATGCACTTCTTGTCATCCTTCAACTCGAGCAACACTTAGGATTGGGTCCTCCTTAAGGACAAGAATCATACTATCATGAACTAGTTTCTTTCATCATTTAGAATTAGAGAGGCAAGAAAATGGAACCCCGCACGTTGAAGATGTAATGAGAAACTCAAAGGTGTATATACTATCATGAAACTGGAATTTCAATCAACCATGCCAGATTCTCTAAGGTTCTCTTAAGGTCTAGATAAACATTTCATTACATCTAAGATATTTTGGAAGCTACCATGGACTCATAGGTTTGGTCATGCTATCAACATTGAATTATGCATATAACTAACTTGAAGGTGAACCTTCACACATACCATATTTTGATAAAATTGTTACAACCCATGTTGATTTGATACAACCAATTTGTAACCTACTCATCAGTTTTTGATTTAGTCTTTATCTCCACAAGTTATTAGTTTTATTGAAAAGTTTGAGGAAAAAAAATACTAATTTTAATGTTATTTTTGAAAATGGTTTAGGTGTGTAAGATCATGTAAGACTCACAATATTGCTATAATCCTTCTGTCACAAGTGGCTACTCCATCAATCATGAAATACATTATGTACAATATGAGTTTTAAAGTGCAAATTTGCTTGCAAATCACTTGTTCGCTGGGATACATATCATGGTCCTTCTATAGATGAAAATAATTATGGTCCTTAAACCCTTGTCCTGTATGAAGTTATAGTTAAAACCCTCCTCATTCACATGGGGTTTTCTTAAATGAATTCTAAAGAATAACATTATTAATTCAAAACCATTTGAAAGATAAGATAACAATAATGATTCTTTCATCATAAACTCAGGATGCTAACTTGAAACCACCCGTATATAGAGCCGTGATGCTAACTTGAAACTCCCACCTTCTCTCATTCTTTAATGGGAAAATCCTACTCAGATAAGGGTTCCTTTTTTATGTCAATTTTAAGTATGAAACATTATTTTCAACTATTTAGACCTTAGCAGTCACTATCCTTCTATTTTGTCCCCTTTTTTTGGTTTTTATATCATCTTCTTCTAGGAATTCTACAATACACTTACCATGTTGGCATGGGATTCGTTTGGTGTATGTTACATAAGGACATTATATATAAAACATTTAGGTTGAAAGAAGTTATGTTGGATCCGTGCATGTTTAATCCATTGTTCCCTCTATTGATACGATTTTCTCCTTTGGGATTCCATTGTTGGAGCCTCATTGGAGATAAGTTTATTCCATGAATTTTCATATGTTCTATGGTTGGATTCCAAGAAGGACTATTCAAACATCATCATATGCAATATTTCTTAGCCAAATTAGAATTTGTATGGGATAGGTAAATCCACCCATATCTTGTAAGAGAAGGAAGCCCCAACCATAGGAGTTTTGTATATGTATACACCTTACCACATTTGATTGAACTTTCCTCTTGAGTTTATGTTCTGTACGACACTAAGATGACTTACCTTTTCTAGAGCTAAATCATTACCATTTTGTGCAACAAACCTCTTTCGACCTAATAATATGGGGTCCCATGGATCTTTTGAAGAATTATATGCAGATGTAAGCACAAATTTAACTATGACAAAGTCTTATACCATAAAAAACAAGTAGAAATTAAAACTCATCGTTCATATATACAAGATCACAACAAATAAGGAATAAGATAAAACATAGAGATACATTGTCAAATTTATTGCTAAAGATATTAGAGACTATGAGAGATACACTCTTCTTCTAGTATTCCCTTAAAAGAGATAGAAAAATAAGAACCAATTCAGATTCTAGGGGGCACTGCTCATTATATAAAGATATGCTCATCATTAGTTCCATATGATATCACATGGCAGCACAATGGCATATATTATTATGACCAACAGAAGGTGCCAGTGTGGAGAATGACTAGAAGAGATCCAAGTTATCCCTAGGAGGATCTATAGGTTCTAGATCAAGATGGTGATAATCTGCTCATATGTACTTCTTGATTTAGGAATTATTCATGAAAGATTGAAATGGTGCTACCACCTCTGCCCAGGAGCAAGAAGAGACCACCCCATAGTAACAATATACTGCTGACATTTCTTGGCTAACCCTATACAAAGGTGGAGGCCCATATCTAAATAGACAACAAATTAGCATAACCTTGCCGTAGTAGGATGATTAGAGATACATGTTTTCAAATTTTACCATAAATGAAAGAGAAAAAGTATATGCATGGTACTAATAGTAGTCATCATAATCATTTGTGCAGTAATGGGGACCCTACAAAACCTAAGAGGAAGACCACTGGTGCTTTTTTTTTCTTGAATTTATGTAGAACTTCACTTAAACTAAATGGCGCTTGAATATGAGATCAAAAATGAAGTCACCACCATGTTTATGCAAGAATACTAAAAAAACCATTATGAAACTATGAAAATGGTTAGACAACAAAGATCTACAAATTTGTATCTAAATAAGGCATGTGTTATGTCTAGAAAAGGTATTATATACCCTCACAACTACATCACATTAGTTTCATCTACCCAATGAGAAATGAGTGAACAATCAATCTTAAAAGCATGCACACACAAGAAAGATGGGGGGGACTTTTACCAAGATGATAAGATGAGAAAATATTGAGTGAGAAAAAGAAGAAAGTTATGAGGATCATTGATCTCGGGTACTCACATCATCACATCACTTGAGATCTATAAAGGAGGAATTGATTAAAGATCTAGATTTTGGTACCTTGTTTGGACCATAAGGAGTCTAAGAAGAACTTCCATCTTAGTTTTCAAGAGAAAATAGATTAGATAACCCTAGACTTGTACTTATAAGTGAGTGGTGCATGTCTCTATCCTTAGGGGATATGGATAGAGTTTTGAGGAAATCATGGCTTCTTAGAGGTGGTGAGGATTGTGCTTGGGTTTCTAGGGATCTTTCCTCTCTAAATTTTACAGACCCTGTATAGTAGATACCACACTTAATTATAGAATCAAGGGGGAACATCATGGTTTTGTTGGGTTTAGGTAAAATGTAATCCATAAGTTTGAGATCTTACCAGAAATCTAATTGGACGTGCATTTGTTAGATGATATTTGTGAACTTCATGATTCAAAGATATAAGATAATGTAGTGACACAAATTCACGTACTCATATTTGTGTGAGAATACATATGTTGGACACTCTCTCAAGTATTTTTTTGGTGACCAAAATGACTCCTTTTAGTTAATCCAACAAGTGGATTGAATCTTTTTTTTTTTAATTATGGCGGACCGAAACAAAATTTTTGCTATTCCTTCTTCTTTAAACAAGATAAGTGGACATATTTGAATAAGCTGGGCGAGAGTCCCCCTTTGACATCTCCCAACCTAAAGGCTCTATTAGGAGGTGGGTCTTTCAACCTCCTACTCTTTCAGTGAAGGGTGCACTATACTATAAGTCAATTAGTACTATAACGGGCAGGATGATTCCTGGAAGAGTGAGTTTGGCTATTAGCAAAACTCTTTCTTACTCTACCTTTGGATTGGTATTTTTTTTACACAATCAAAGGAGGTTCCCCGACATATGTTGCAACACCCTCTATAGAATGCTCTTACTTTGTCTTTCCCTTTATCTAATATCAAATTTTGGCTTAACGATCCCCAATTTCTATGAGGAACAAAGGATGAAGTGCAACTCCATAAAGTTTTAGGGAAAAAAGATATTGGCATCCTTTTGTTAGGATCCCACATTAAAAGTCAAGTTTTTGGCTTCATAAAGAGTGTATTTGGCATGACATTTGGTGTACATAAAAGGTCTAATGGGTAGGTTCAAATGGTAAGGAATGCCCTTATATGCATGTTGTAATTTGGGTGTTCTGACTAGGTTATTGGGGTTGGTTTTGGTGGAGTTATGCTTGTTCCCTAGTTAGGGTATTGCATGACCTATTAGATGGTTTTTATTCAACCAAGGTGCCTCCAAATGGAGTGTATTTTCAAAAGACATCCGTTTTGTACTAGCACTTTTCCAATCTAGAATTGCTATTGAGTTTATGAGTACTATCATGTTCACCATAAAATGCGCTAGTTATCAAATAAATCACAAATATAAATTGACCAACATTATATAGAATTATTTTTTTTGGTCGGAAAAAAACTCGTGTTACTATTGTGAAATTCCAAAACTTTAGGTACAAAACATAGCACCCCCTAATCCTATAAGAGGATTACCAAAAAAGACACAGAGGACAACTAACGGTCTTGCGCAGAAGACCCAAACAGAAATACATGGACTCAAACCTAGACCAACACACCAGCAAGCAATCATACAAGCCACACGAAAAAAAACTCACACCCTAATCTGATGAAGAGATGCACATACAATAAATCCCACCCACAAAGAGAACATATACATCAAAGAGGATGAAGAGAATCTACCGGGCCTGTACTCAAACTTATTGAAGGGGTACCAAGAAGAGAACCATCTTTCATCATCTGCATACGCAACAAAATGTAGACAACATCAACCTGTAAACCCGTCAGACACACACACATTGTATAGAATTGTTTAGTTGTTCAATCTTATGTTAATCAAAATTCTCTTGGTGTTTCAAGTTTCTTGAGTATTTTATGTAAATATCTTATTATGCCTTATCAATGATCCAAATGCATGTCTTTGACTCAAGAGGTTATTGGTGATTTTCCTCAATCTAATGTAATCCTTACAATTACACCCAAGTTCATGAATGAATATGTGTTTATCTAAACATGTTTAATGTTTGATTTGATACACTATGATATGGTTGATGATTATTGAGTTTATGGAAACTAATCAATGTGATTAAATTATTATATGATTGTGAATAAATCCTTAGATTATGGTATACTAAAATGGAGTGTGAACAGTTGTCCCTCTTAAGATGAGGTTCGAGATGTGGCTAGTCAATGTACCCATGGAGAGGGGTATGTTGTTGAGACTTATTAATAAACTTTTGGGTTAGATGATGTTATCATTATTGATATTTGATGCTGGCTTGATGGAAACTGAATGAGCTCATGAATTGGGTCAAATTGTTCTATATAGAATTTATTCAATTACCTCAATATTGAGATCATGCTTACCTTCATAAAATTTAAATGGTGCTTACCTTAGTAAGGCTTGGACTGACGCTTACCTTGAAAAGGATTAGAGCGTTTCTTATGTCGGTAAAGCTAGAAGTTTTGCTAACCCAGAAAGGCTTAGATCGATGCTTATGTTCATAACGATTGAATCCATTATTAAAACATTAAGTTTTGAAGTGAATCTCGCCTAAATAAGTCTTGAATAAATGCTTACATTGGAAAGGCTTGGATCCATGCTTACCCAGTAATGCTTGGAGCGGTGCTTCCCATCATAAGACTTGAAGCATACCTTAGTGTGACTTGTAGTGATGCTTATATTAGTAAATTTTGGAGCAATTCTTACATTGCCAAGGCTCAAGGCAACACTTATCTCAGTGTAACTGGAAATGATGGTTACCTCATAAGGCTTGCAGTTGTACTTACTGTGGTAAGACTTGAATTTGAGCCTAACTTAGTAGGGATTAAAATTATGTTGATCTTGAAATATCTTTAGACATTCATGCGGAAGATGCCTACCTTTACATGTCTTTTTTTATTTGAGGAAATAATCCATCATTGACCTCTATTGAGGGCTTTATAAAATGTCTTCCTCTTCATAGTCCCTTTTATATGTACATGTACCTTTCACTAGTACACATGTGGCATGTAATGTTAATTAAGGCTTGTAATGTTAATTTTGGGATTGCAAGTATGCTAGAGAGGTATGGAACAAAATCCTTGCCGAATGACTTGGATTTGAGTTTACAAATATGCTTGACATGAAGCAATGGATCCAAGAACAATTGGGAAAAGATGATGAACATACTATATGCTTTCTAATCACTTGTTGGCACATCTGGATCACCCGGAATAAATAGGTGTTCGAAAACCAGAGATCACATACTCCACAACATGTCTGATTCATTAGAAAGCAGATCAAATATCATTTGATGATGGTTAGAAAAGAAATGGAGAGGGTTCATAATACTGCCACAACTGTGTCCTACGCTTGGATGAAGCCGAATTCGGGTGAGGTCAAATTCAACTCTGATGTAGTTGTTCAACAACACATGGCCTATTGCTCTAATGTGGCTAGGGACAATTTGGTAAATGGATGGGTGGAGCGTCAAAGACTTTATAGACTTTTGACATAGTTGAAGCTAAACTCGAGGGTATCTACCTAGCATTGAAGGTAGCTAATGAGTATGGGTTGCACCCTCGATCATAGTTGAGTCTAACTCACAGATAGCTGTGAAAATGTACATGAAAATGATAACCCCAAGTATGCGAAGCAATTACTGAGAATCCAAGCTCTGATGCGCTCAGGATGACAAGTGAAGTACATCAATCGTGATGGAAATAAGGTAGTAGATATGTTGGCCAAGTACATCCTAAAAAACAACCTAACATACGGTGAGTATGCCCAATCTACTAGAGAGGCATTAGACTATTAAAGTTTTGACCAATGTAATGGTATTAGTACTTCCAGGTTGAATTTCTCCAATTTAATTAGTGATTGTATCTTGTTTTTGAGATTTTCTCCCATGGGGAGGGTGGGATGATAAGACAACCTCCCAACTTGCTTAAAAGAAAATTCTTGACGACACCTAGGAGGGTGACACAATAGATTGACAGTTACAATGCCAAAGATGAGGAAGAAGGAAAAATGTAGAGCCTCTACGACGATTCACAAAATTGACGTTTAAGTTAAAAAAACCAACGAAAATAATTGCCTATCAACAATTTTTTACTGAATAGATGCTCTGTAACATTGATTGCATTGGAAAAAATGATGTGGTAGAAACATTACAACTTCAGTTTTAGGACAAAACCCACATAGTAAAAAGTTTAAATTTAGATTGTTGAAATCGTTCAACATTTTTGGTTTGTGTTAGACAAATGACATTATAATGTTTTAGTGTTGCTTTTTGGAAAAAAACCAACATAGTAGGCTGGCTTGTCAGTTAATATTTTTTTTGGATACTTTGTTCAGTTTCATAAATTTTGTTTTTCCAAACTGTTGTTACAATATTCTAACATCGATTTTTGGCTAATACCAACATTGCAATTTATATTTTATTTAAATTACAGATCTGTAGACATGTTGTCTGGGAATTCAGTAGGACGCAAAACCTAATGTTCATTAGAGAAATAGGTTCCATCCTGTGTTTAGCTTAACATGACGTCAACAATAACAAACACATACACACATCGACATATTTAATTGCCCCACTACATTCATATATATATATATATATATATATATATATATATATATATATATATATATATATATATATATATATATATATATATATATATATATCTGTGTGTGTGTGTGTGTGTGTGTGTGAGTGAGTGAGTGAGTGAGAGAGAGAATCTTTAGAATGCCCTTCTGTTCACACACACATTCACAATTCACCTATATTCATTCATATTCATATCTTTAGTTGTCCCATTGATGTGAATCAATTCAGAGTACATTTTCATTCATGTTACTTTAAATAAAAAATGCAAAGTTTACATACTTATGGTCACATAGTGACACATACAATCAAATTTAGTATCTTAAACACACAATTATTCCTCCCAATACAAATTCAACTTCTTTAATGAGGTTCTCTGTCACTCTTCTTGTAATCCATCTAGAGTGTTGTCTGAATAAGAAAACTGGGTGTTAAAGACCTACAAAAACTATGATATAGTCATACAATAATATGATACGAAGTATGATTATAATTTAAATTATATACTTGTGATCTAGGTCTATATACCTCTTTATATTTCGGATGTTAGGTGACATTGTTCAGGCAATGACATCCATATATGCATGCTTAATTATTATCTTGTATAGTGCATTATAAATGCACAATTATGCAAGATGTTAATTATTAAAATAGTTAATGTTGGCATTAGATTGCAAGTCATAAAAATACCTTAACATTCTTCTAGGATAATGTTCTCTTTTGTTTATCTACAACTCTCTTCCATCATGTCATACTTTTATACCCCTACAAATTGAAGTAATAAATGTAGAAGTAATAAGTGTACTTGTATAATCAAGTAGTTACATAATGATTCATACATTAATAAATATAATGATAGGTAACAATTTATACTTTTTCTACCATTATGAAATTTAGTTGGTGTCCCCTACTAGACGGTTTTCTATCTAATGGATCAAAAAAACACACACTCGATTAACTTGGGGAAATCGTCAACAGTTCCCAATGCTTATTGCTGAATAAGAACAAGGCAAATAAAAATAATCAAATTACATAATAAAGCTCATAAGTTAACATTATAAACAAATTAAAGGAAACTTAACATTGAAAGGAGACAAAATCAAGTCTTTTCCCACCTTAAAAATACTTGAATGAAATATAAATATAAGCAATTATAGGTTGTTGTTCTTTATGTAAACTGCTAAATGACAAAACTAGGCATGCCACATTGATTATTTGAAAAATTGTAGTCTCCACATATAAGTAGATGTGAGAACATATGTAATTGTTTAATATCTAGAAAAAATATATTCACATAGAATTTGATATTTATTGATAAGATCTCACTATATCCAAACTTCTATTATGAATGTATTTAACCAATCATAATAAAATAGTTGTGTAATATCTTGAACAATACACTAGTTTCATGTTCTTATCATGTGGTATCTTGTAGAAATGGATCAATACATTTGGCCCTGGTAAAATATTCTCTAACCATCGACATAATCCCTTGCGTTGAAGACTTAATGAGTCAAATAGGTCATGCAGAATCAAAGTAGGTGCAAACAACTTTGAAAGGAGGAACCGTAGGGGGCTTCTTAGGTATTTTGGTATGTTAATATTGTTGAATCAATTGACAACATATATAGATGTATAAAAATACTCACAAATACAAACAAAAATATAATTCACATACGTCATAACTTCTCATAGACAATTCAGTTTTGGGCTAGCCAACCATGCCTCCTTTTACCTCTACATGGGTGAGGTATCAACAATGGCGTGTTTTTCATTAGTAGATAGAAAAGTTGGACAAGCACATATCATATAACCGACAATTGGATTAAAATGCATAGTCACATTACCATGTGGGAAAACCTTACCCTCTTCTACAACATCAAATTTTGGTTCATAAACCGCAAAATGACATTTTCTAGCTACCTACAATTTTATATAATATTATTACCAATAACACAATATATATATTGAATTAAAAATTATAATATCACACATAAATTTACATTGGACAGGCCTAGAAGGTTCATGGGTGTACTCCCAATACCTTGGTATACCTTATGAAAAGAGTGACATACGACAATATTAGTAGGTGGTGATTGAGAAGGCTAAACGTATCCATTTCTTTTTGTATTCTTTGTTGTATCATCTCATATATCTCCTCCTCTGACATAGCCACTTATGACTGATCCACATGATCTTTCTAATAAGAAAAAATATTCTTTTAGCCCAACACCAACTCTTACACCCCTAGCATAGCTGAGATGCTCTTGAGTACCAAGAGCAATTGTAAATTCATCAATTCGACCATCAATGATGAACTTGCCTTCTTTTTTTTGCCCATGGAGATCCCACTAATCATCATCAATGGAACTAGTTAGTAAAAGGTAAATATCCAAAATGAATATGAACATGCAATGTGAGAGTTCAAATTTATCATTTTTGAGCCTCCTCAGTGGTTGTGGGGTTGGGAATTACTCTTGACCTATTTTTTTTAAGCATTTATTCACTCTTCATGTTGGGGTAGTGCACATGGACTTAGAATTGTGCTTGATTCTTATCCACATGATTGCAATTTTCCATATTTTGGTAGTGAATGGCATAACTACAGGAACCCAACCAATGGTTGTGTAAATTCTTTGCATGTCTTTCTTTCTGAGCCCCATGTGTGGACTGGTTAATCCAAAAGATATGTTAATTACTTAAGATCTTGAACTCATCTAATTAATCATAAGTATATATAAAATTGCATAATACCTTGAGCTCATCAGATTGCCACAAAGCACAAGATTGTTTCCACACACATAATCAAAGATACTTGTATTTCTCAGTGTCAAACTTCTTCCTGTTGTTGTTATTTCTATATTCTCATCTCAAACTAGTTGTAAAATTCCTCCACATCTTCCCACAACATCATAGAACATTTTTAAAATTATATTTTTCATCAAAGTGAAAATGCCATGCATAAGTAGTTATGCTATACTTATAAATGAGAAATGAAAGAATAAGAAGAAATTTAAAAAAACTTACTATAAATACATATAACTCATATCTATGTCTATTCATTTGAGGTCTTTCAGGCCAGCATCAACTTTTTGCCAAGATTCTATAACTATTGGCACTCCGAATCTTATTATAATCCCTAGATAGTGCATGAAAGAACTATATTGTCCCCTACATGATTTCCTACATCATCAAAAGCAATGGACAATTTGTCACCTTTGGCCCTAAGCACTTTCAACATGTGCATGAGTGTGTTGCCTCTATTGTGTGAGGCTATACCACTAGAACCCTTACCAACAAACTTAACACAACCTTCTCAACATCCTCCTTCTTAGTCTCCTCACGGTGCTCAACATCCTCCTGGTGCTAAATATCCTCCTAGTCAGATGCCATGCTATAGCAATCTATAAAATATCATATCAAAATTTAAATGTTAGAAATATGCAGATCTAGCATATACACTCTATATATGTGATAGAAAAACATGCATAGTATTTAGCATCTAACAAAATCCATTGTTTGTATTATAAAAGACACGCCTCTAGTATGTATTAGATCGCTAGTAAGTTCATATTTCTTTTGTGTGATCTTGATGCACATAGCATTCATCAATGTTACTTTCAACATGTACACTTGACAGTCCAATTGAGAATGAACTGAAGCCTTCATACTTGTCGTAGTACTCTTCTTTATCTCTAGGATCTGTAAATGGCTGCCTTTTCCCAAGTATAACAACATACTAGTTTTCACTTACAGGGTATTTGACATAAATTACGTACTTCACTTGTGATTCCATGATAAATCTTACGTACTTCTTGCCAATCTTTTCAAAATTTACTAATTTAAAACCCAATTCATCCACTTGAACTCATGTATCAATGCAATCACACCTATAGATGGGAACTCTAAAATTTGTGTAGTCAAATTCTATATGTCTTTAATGACACCATAATAAAACATCATACCTTCTCATGGACTCTTATCATTCACTCTAGAAAAGTAAAATGAAGATCCTTGAACCGTCCTTAGGATCTAGATAATAATCAGTTAGCGTCGCGGGGACAACAACCAATAAGTCCCAATAGTTATTCCTGAGTGATAAGAAGGCAAAAAAAATTTAACTCAAAATCCATAATGAAATATAATTTCTTAAGTCAAAATTATAAGCAAAGTAAGTAAACTTACCCAACATTGTATGTAACTAATATCACACTCTTTTTCTTTTTATCAAAATATTTAAATGTGATAGAGTAGTATAGGGTAACAGATGTAGGGTCTTTAATTACATAGCTAATCAATGATGGAACTAGAAATCCAACATGGGTCATTAAAAACTCTGTACATACCCTATGTAAGTGGTTGTAAAACATATATCAAGTATGTATTGTTATGTTAGAAAATAGATCACTATATAAAATGTGGTATATAGATATATAAGATCTCACCATATACAAAGTTCTATCACAAATGTATTCAATGAAGCATAACAAAACAACTCCAAAACATCTTGTAGAAATATACTAGTATCATATTATTGACCTACAACGTCCTCCTTAATAGAAACCATCATAGGTGGATATTCTTCATGTTCACCTATAAATAGTGCCATACCCCTACATTGAGGACCTATCGACTCGAATAGGTCCTGTGCAAGCCAACCAGTTAATTGAGGAGGAGGTGGAGGTAGATAAGGACGAGCTCTAAGGGGGGTTTTAGGCCATATGTCCTGCATATATTTAATTTCGTAACAATTGTCATGTATATATAGATACAAATATAATGTAAATTTACCATACATCATGATCAATATAGATAACTCCCACTTTGGACCACAAAACCACATCGCCTTTTGCTTCACCTATCATCTCAGCATTGGGGTGGTCATATGACAGTGGATACTTCTTCCAAGTTTTGTAGACAAGTCTAAGGTACACATAAACTGTTGGGTTTTGTGGACAAAACATGTGCGGCGGAAGCAAAAAAAATTTCACGCAACCCAAAATAGGATCTCGTCGACAATAGCGTATTCGAAAGGAGTGTTTGCGGGATATACCTTATTGCGGAGCAAGTCCGGCAATGTTCCGCTGCACGATGGTGTGCAACACTGCTGGCCTACACAGACGGAACTTCTCGCCCGTTCATTAAGTGCGTCACAGGAAGATCCGGTGGAACTCCTTTCGTGCGGTGATGTACACCGCTCGTAGTACGTACAAATGGTTGTAGATGTCCTCTGAACGTAGGCATCTCAACGTCTGCGTCTCTACTTCATCCACGCGGATGGACTGGAACACCATGTCGTGCTTCCTAAGCCGGCGAAAAGGAGTTGTCTCTGTGCAGCGGCGTGCTAGCATCGTGATTCTCTCCTTTCTCTCCTGATGACGATGACACTAGGGTTTACGTACGTGAGCGTAAATTGAAAAGCCTCTCTCAATATCTTATTTAGATATCGGTCGTCAAGCTCCTTTAAATAGGAGACGAAGGGAGGTAGGGTTTCTTAAACCAATCAGTAAATAGAAACACTGCGTTAATTAAAACGCTCGTGGATTAATTAGAATATTTTGGAATTCATTAATTAACTAAATAATCGTATTAATTGATTAATTAATATTCATCTCCATGCAATCACTTGGGACAGCTCTATGGGCATATATACCAACACAAACCACATCGACAGGTAATGGAGCACCATGAAGCATGGCACCTGCAAGGGGTGGGTAAGCCTCACCCACAACAATGACATCTTCTTGTAATTTTAGACAACATGGCCTCAATCCCTACAAATTTGCATAGAGTGTTATATATACCTGAACATATCATTTTGAAAAGACTATTATGTCATAAAAGTATTTACATTGGATGTGCTAGGTGTTGGGTCTACATGATTACTCCCAACCACCTCTGTCGCAGGGGGGTCCATCTCATGTGAAGAGCGGGGTAGCACAACTAGTACTATCTGAGTAGCTGACTGATAAGCCTCCTACTGGCATCCTAAATTCCCTTTGTAATTAACTCTTTTACCTTCTCTTTTGAGAATCTCCCTTTCTAGATAGATTTGCGCTCTGATGGCCCAAAGAACGCTCTTATA
Source organism: Alisma plantago-aquatica (assembly GCA_963693085.1). NCBI lineage: Eukaryota > Viridiplantae > Streptophyta > Magnoliopsida > Alismatales > Alismataceae > Alisma > Alisma plantago-aquatica. The sequence continues at coordinate 545,456,555 of OY856410.1, read as the reverse complement.
CCCACACCAACACCCACAACCCTAACACGTCCAGGATGCTCTGGGTTACCAAGAGCAACTGTCAGTTCATCCCTTATGCCCTCAAGGTTGAACTTGCCTTGTATCCTTTGCTCGTGGAGCTCCCGGTAATCATGATCAATAGTAATTGGTAAGTAAAACATAATAATCACCAATACTAATTGCTCTGAGAGTTGAATTTTACCATTTTTGTAATTTCCTTAGCAGTTGTGGGGTTGGTTATTTCTCCAGATTTGGATTGCCTCCCAACTATCCATATATCATGGTGAAGTAGAGGTTTAGTAGTAGTAGTAGAGGACTCAATGGTCCCAAGAGTAGGCTATTGAGAAGAAGACACATGTAGTAGCTTTTGGCAAAGATTTTTATAGACACCTCGACCCATCATGTGGTTGTGCACAATCTTTGCACGTCTTTCTCTTTGAGCATCACTTGCAACTTGTTTAGTAACAACCATCAATAGTAATTGGTAAGTAAAACATAACATACTATGTCAAGGTAAACAAATGAATCATAAGAATGTATTCAAAATGGGGAGTGAGACTTAATACCTTGAATTCATCAGTGTTTTTCATAGAAACAAATAGCTCCCACGTTGTCGACTCAAGATAGCTCCATTACTCAGTGGATGACTTCTTCCTCTTCTCATCCTCCCATATGTATAATCTTTTCGGATTTGTTCTATAACTCCTCACAACCACCCCATAGCGTTGCATCACCTTTTTGCGATGTAGATTTTGATCCAGGTCAAATATGCTCTGTAAAATTTCATAAACTTAATGTGGTATTCTTAAAAATAGAATTATAAAAAGTTTAAAAAAATTACAAATGATAGTATCTCACACATAGTTTTTTTCATATGAAGTATTTCTTGCTTTTATCAATTTTATGCCAAGATTCTACTACTATACTTGTAACACCCCTCCCTAGGGTTTCATACATAACCAGCGGAAGCACAGCCTAATCCCCAAAATTATCCATAATGCGGGGTACTTGGCATTTTAGGGAGGGTTGTCACAAAAAGTAATCATTGCAAGTAAACAAATAATTCACCATTGAGATTCATACATTAATATATGAATAGGAAACTACAACAACAAGTCTAGAATTCTATTCATTCCTCAACATGGGAAACTAAACATAATAATAAGCAACTCTATATGATTGGATCGCCTAGAATGGATGGCACCCCACCAGATAATTCTTGGATGTCTTCTAGTCTTGGCTTGCCTTCTTGAGTCCTTACTTGCTCCAAATCCTAGGGACATCACATCCCCAGCCATGCAAAGGGAAAAACAACACATCAGTAAACAGTACTGGCAGTTTATAAGATAAACAAAGTAAATATACTTGACATGTAAGGAAATGGACATGAATTAACTTTAAGCATTCTTGAATCATCATTATTAACATAAAGAATTGAAAAGAAATTCTATGCATCCCTCTGTGACGCCCCCTTAGGAGAACATGATTGCTAGGAAAGCCCTTGATGCTAGAAAAGCCCTTAATGACCCTTTTGAGGTCCATGATCGGGAGCATAATAAGACTATTTCAATTCCAATTACTTGACCATTAGAATGAAGTTGACATTAACATAAATCATGATTCTCTAATCATAACATGAAGGGATTTCTCCCCACTAACATGATATTTTAATCATGATGGGATTTCTCCCACTTGATTATTAACATGATTTTCCATGATTCTTTTATGATAACAATAATCATGGTGAGCATTATAAAATAAGACATAGCATGTGGCAATCAACAAGCAATGATATATTGAACATGATTATAACATTAAACTTGAAACCATAATGTATATTTTATATCTAACATGCAATCAATCATAAATATTTGTGCTCAGCAGCATGGCCCGTTTACCTTGGAGCAAGGATGATCCTTGAATTAGATCTAGGTCAAACCTTCCCTTGACTTAGCTCTACAACCTGTTCATAATCATTAGACATAATTAATCAATACATAGTATTGATCTTAGGTGATTTAGGGCTAGAGTGCATGTGGGTTAGTCTTATGGATCAATCATCATTATATTAAGAAAATCTAGGTTGACCCAGGTCACATTAATCATGTTGATGCATGATTAGGGTTTCATGAGTCCAAAATATCGTTTCTAACAAAACATCAGAACAAGAGATCAAAACATGGTCTGGAAACCTTAAAATCATATTCTTCTCGAAAAACCAAATCCAACAACTATTTATTTATAATTTTCCGACAAACGGTTGAATTACTATGAATTTTCGAAATTCTAGCCAATGGGAAATCAGGAAAAATCCATGTGGGCGCACTAGCCTGCAATTAAATCAAAAGCAAAACCCGACAATACCCCTGAGCAGTAAGATGGAATCATTCGGGTGTAGGGGTGTTATGGTCATTCAATGACCTACGATCTTCTGTGTTGCTCCATGGCGAGGAGTCGACTGACAGGAGCTTTGCAAATCCGATCTTGGACCAGATTCACTGCTCAACTGGAAGAGTCACCCTGCCCATTGTGTTCCTGGAGGGAAACTGCACCCAACGAGCCTAGGATCAGGAGCCGAGGAGCAGTAGAGCTCGGGGACCTGCTCTAACCATGGCGGGCATAGACCAGGATCAAGCAGCAGGGGAGGAAGCACATTGCGACAGCAGCGAGGAGGCGAAGCAAAACAGTCCGTCAGCCACAAACGAAGCCAGACATCTTCTCGCGAAACCAAATGCACCAGTGCTGCACTGGGTTGCGAGAAAAACAACGGAAATAGGGGAAACACGATCTGAAGACGAAACCATCGTGAAAGGCCAAAACAAGGCAATTTGAAGGTCGGGAAACATTCTGTAATCCCAGGCGACTCCGTCCGATGCCTCAACATTGCAGGGCGGCCACTTGACTACTGTGGTAAGGGATGCCGGCAAAAGCTCAGACGGTGGCCTATAGGACCCAACAACTGGGAAGTGCCCAGGGTAAACCAACAGGTCGGAATCAAAGCAGGTGAGACGAGGATACTCACCGCAGCCGCAATCGAAATGGGGAGGCCGGAGTGGTGAGGACACATTCGTCGTCACTGGAATCGTAGGTCGAGTAGGTTGGGCTTGTCTGGGGCACTAGAGGTGAAATTGCCTGGGGGAGAGAGGAGTGAGAGAGGCGGCGGATCTTTTGGGGTAGTTATATAGGCATGGGGGTGCCCAAGGTTGTCTCTGTAAAACTGGGACGGCGAGGGTGGTGCCTGCACTATTGGGCATTTCATTAAACGGGGGAGACAGAAAGTGAGTAATGGCTCATTAGAAACGGGAGAGAGAGACGAGCAAGATGGAGGAAAATCTGTGTGATTTGGTGCAGTGACAAGGGAGATCGGGACTGAGAAAGGAATCTCAGTTAACCATTCGCAAACCAGCGTGATAGCCGGAGGAAGGGGACGATCGAGGGCTCGTTAGATTAAGATCTGACGGTGAGAAAGGCGTACGCAAAAATTAAATGGAAGAGTAACACGTTACAGGCATTAAATCATAGACTTTATGTCTAATTGCTTGTATTGAAAGAAATCATATTCAAACCTGTATATAAGTCTTTTAAATTCGATTTGGATGGTCAAACAAGGGTCAAATGAGTTCAAATTTGAACTATAGGCCAATTAGAAGCTCTAGAATATTCTTGTGAAGCTAGATTTCACTTTTGTACATATTATAGTTCATAACTCCCATATCTCAATTAAAATTCATTTAAAGGTAATATAATTTGAAAAGCATCCTATTATTGAATTCTTGAGTCCTAAATCCATGATTACTATTAACTAGTCACATTTGTCACCTTATAACCTTTCTCTATGATTTATGGTCATTTGTAGGGAAGAGAAAATGAAGGAATTATTATGAGTTAATTGATATGCATAATTCAAAAATGAAATATGACTTTGGATCTTTCTTAAGTTTCCTCATCCTATATTTGTAGAAAGACAACCATTCCAGATATTTTGCATTAGAACCCCTCAATTATTCTTATTTAGGAAAAAGCTCATACTCAGTTTAAGTTAACCATGAAAATTGGGATGTGACAATTCTACCCACCTTGAAACAAATTTCGTCCTCGAAATTTCCTAGGGTACTACCCACCTTAGGATTTTTGTTACTTCTTCATATAATTAACATATCAATAAAATTTGCATGGAAAGTGAATTTATTTCATAAAAAGGTTCAAATGAACGTAAGCTAATTATTACATCACTTTTCATCTTCCTTCTCTACTTCCATAGTGAAGATCCTACCTTGTCTTTTAGTAGGTGGAGGGTGGCCCTTGTTCTGGTCCTAGTCCTTCTTTGTGAGCTTAGGGCAGTTTGACTTGAGGTGTCCGATTTCTCCACAATAGTAACATGCACCTGTACCATACCTGCATGGGCCTGCATGGTTTTTCTTACACATCAGACATTGGGGCTTCTCAGCTTCAACTGTAGGTTCAGGTACCTTTCTCTTAGGGTTGTTGGGAGGTTGGTATTGGTTGTTCTTTTGGGGGACTTCTTTCTTGTAGGACCGTCCAGGGTGATCTTCAAGCTCTAGGGCTGCATCTAGGGCTGCTTGGAGGGTTCTATGGCCTCTTCCTGACAAGGCAAAACTCAAGTCGGGCTTGAGTCCTCAGATGAATTTCTTTGTTCTACGTGTTTCATCATGATCATGGCCATATTTTTGGAGGACCCTGAACTTCATGGCATATTGGGTAACAATCATGTCACCCACTTGAGCCAGATTGGCAAAATCTAGCTCCTTCTTCTCAATCATTGCTTCAGATACATAATGCCCCTGGAAGGCTTCAACGAACCCTTCCCATGTGAATGGAGGTGCATCACCTGCCCTTGAGTTGAGGAGGTTTTCCCACCATGTGTGGGCTTCCCCCTTGAGCATGTGGGTTGCAAAACAAACCCTAGAGTGTTGAGGGCAGTCCATGTCCCGGAAACAGTGCTCCATGCCTCTAATCCATTCTTCAGCCTTGGTGACTACATCGATTTCTCCTTCACCCGAGAAAGAGTCGGGCCTTATCTTTAAGAAGTCTACTAGAGTGGGCTCGTGATGCCTAGGCTGATGTTGGCCTTGTGCTAGGACATTGGTGAGTGCTTGGACAAGATCTTCTATGGTTGGCTTATTGTTCTCTCTTGGTCCACTTTCCCCACTAGCAGAGCTAGCACCATCATCATTACCCTTTCCCTTGTCTGTTCTCTTAGGGGCCATCTGGAAAAAGGGTCACATAAACCTAGGGTTAGAACATATGAATCAAATTGTAGCTTTGGTGGCCATCCATTTATTTGCTCTGATACCATTAATGTAACACCCCTCCCTAGGGTTTCGTACATAACCAGCGGAAGCACAACCTAATCCCCAACATTATCCATAATGCGGGGTACTTGGCATTTTAGGGAGGGTTGTCACAAAAAGTAATCATTGCAAGTAAACAAATAATTCACCATTGAGATTCATACATTAATATATGAATAGGAAACTACAACAACAAGTCTAGAATTCTATTCATTCCTCAACATGGGAAACTAAACATAATAATAAGAAACTCTATATGATTGGATCACCTAGAATGGATGGCACCCCACCAGATAATTCTTGGATGTATTCTAGTCTTGGCTTGCCTTCTTGAGTCCTTACTCGCTCCAAATCCTGGGGACATCACGTCCCCAGCCATGCAAAGGAAAAAACAACACATCAGTAAACGGTACTGGCACTTTATAAGATAAACAAAGTAAATATACTTGACATGTAAGGAAATGGACATGAATTAACTTTAAGCATTCTTGAATCATCATTATTAACATAAAGAATTGAAAAGAAATTTTATGCATCCCTCTGTGACGCCCCCTTAGGAGCACATGATTGCTAGGAAATCCCTTGATGCTAGGAAATCCCTTAATGACCCTTTTGAGGTCCATGATCGGGAGCATAATAAGACTATTTCAATTCCAAATACTTGACCATTAGCATGAAGTTGACATTAACATAAATCATGATTCTCTAATCATAACATGAAGGGATTTCTCCCCACTAACATGATATTTTAATCATGATGGGATTTCTCCCACTTGATTATTAACATGATTTTCCATGATTCTTTTATGATAACAATAATCATGGTGAGCATTATAAAATAAGACATAGCATGTGGCAATCAACACGCAATGATATATTGAACATGATTATAACATTAAACTTGAAACAATAATGTCTATTATATATCTAACATGCAATCAATCATAAATATTTGTGCTCAGCAGCATGGCCTGTTTACCTTGGAGCAAGGATGATCCTTGAATTAGATCTAGGTCAAACCTTCCCTTGACTTAGCTCTACAACCTGTTCATAATCATTAGACATAATTAATCAATACATAGTATTGATCTTAGGTGATTTAGGGCTAGAGTGCATGTGGGTCAGTCTTATGGATCAATCATCATTATATTAAGAAAATCTAGGTTGACCCAGGTCACATTAATCATGTTGATGCATGATTAGGGTTTCATGAGTCCAAAATATCGTTTCTAACAAAACATCAGAACAAGAGATCAAAACATGGTCTGGAAACCTTAAAATCATATTCTTCTCGAAAAACCAAATCCAACAACTATTTATTTATAATTTTCCGACAAACGGTTGAATTACTATGAATTTTCGAAATTCTAGCCAATGGGAAATCAGGAAAAAGCCATGAGGGCGCACTAGCCTGCAATTAAATCAAAAGCAAAACCCGACAATACCCCTGAGCAGTAAGATGGAATCATTCGGGTGTAGGGGTGTTATGGTCATTCAATGACCTGCGATCTTCTGTGTTGCTCCATAGCGAGGAGTCGACGGACAGGATCTTTGCAAATCCGATCTTGGACCAGATTCACTGCTCAACTGGAAGAGTCACCCTGCCCATTGCGTTCCTGGAGGGAAACCGCACCCAACGAGCCTAGGATCAGGTGCTGAGGAGCAGTAGAGCTCGGGGACCTGCTCTAACCATGGAGGGCATAGACCAGGATCAAGCAGCAGGGGAGGAAGCACATTGCGACGGCAGCGAGGAGGCGAAGCAAAACAGTCCGTCAGCCACAAACGAAGCCAGCCATCTTCTCGCGAAACCAAGTGCACCAGTGCTGCACTGGGTTGCGAGAAAAAAAACGGAAATAGGGGAAACATGATCTGAAGACGAAACCATCGTGAAAGGCCAAAACAAGGCAATTTGAAGGTTGGGAAACATTCTGTAATCCCAGGCGACTCCGTCCGATGCCTCAACATTGCAGGGCGGCCACTTGACTGCTGTGGTAAGGGACGCCGGCAAAAGCTCAGACGGTGGCCTATAGGACCCAACAACTGGGAAGTGCCCAGGGTAAACCAACAGGTTGGAATCAAAGCAGGTGAGACGAGGATACTCACCGCGGCCGCAATCGAAATGGGGAGGCCGGAGTGGTGAGGACATAGTCTCCGTCACTGGAATCTTAGGTCGAGTAGGTTGGGCTTGTCTGGGGCACTAGAGGTGAAATTGCCTGGGGGAGAGAGGAGTGAGAGGGGCAGCGGATCTTTTGGGGAAGTTATATAGGCATGGGGGTGCCCAAGGCTGTCTTTGTAAAACTGGGACGGCGAGGGAGGTGCCTGTAGTATTGGACATTTCATTAAACGGGGGAGACAGAAAGTGAGTAATGGCTCATTAGAAACGGGAGAGAGAGACGAGCAAGATGGAGGAAAATCCGTGTGATTTGGTGCAGTGACAAGGGAGATCGGGACTGAGAAAGGAATCTCAGTTAACCATTCGCAAACCAGCGTGATAGCCGGAGGAAGGGGACGATCAAGGGCTTGTTAGATTAAGATCTGACGGTGAGAAAGGCGTGCACAAAAATTAAATGGAAGAGTAACGTGTTACAGGCATTAAATCACAGAATTTATGTCTAATTGCTTGTATTAAAAGAAATCATATTCAAACCTATATATAAGTCTTTTAAATTCGATTTGGATGGTCAAACAAGGGTCAAATGAGTTCAAATTTGAACTATAGGCCAATTAAAAGCTCTAGAATATTCCTGTGAAGCTAGATTTTTCTTTTGTACATATCATAGTTCATAACTCCCATATCTCAATTAAAATTCATTTAAAGGTAATATAATTTGAAAAGCATCCTATTATTGAATTCTTTGGGTCTTTTCTTAAGTTTCCTCATCCTATATTTGTAGAAAGACAACCATTCCAGATATTTTGCATTAGAACCCCTCAATTATTCTTATTTAGGAAAAAGCTCATACTCAGTTTAAGTTAACCATGAAAATTGGGATGTGACAATACTACAATGGCTACGAGAAAAGAACCCCTAGATATGAAACAATAGAGCTCTAGTTCTTTCCAATAGGATTTCCTGCATGATCAAACTCAACGACCAACTTTGGTCTGTTACCCTTTTGTGGTATCAACTTGTTCATCATGGTGATGTCCCTTATTTTTTATTTTTTTATGTTGCTCATCAAGCTGAACAAGATCCACTGTACATACATCCTCAACTTAAAATTGACAAAAAAACACATATAGGTCATAAATAGATATAACTTATTAAATGTGATACAATAAGATAGACATATTGTAAAATGCATAGAATGTTGATAAAACAATGCACAACTTACACCAATGTCAGCAGGATGCTGCTCATCGTCACATAAATCATCATCACGACCATCATCATAATGGTTAGATGCCATATGAAAAATGGCATATAAAAATAGTCAAACAATGAAATATAATATTATAAAATGCACATCTAACATTTAATAAAATAAAATCATGCCTCTAATATTGAAATATTTTATCAATTAACATTCCCTCAGTCTGATCTCCATGCACATATAAGTCAGTGTCAGTTTCAATATTTGGTGTTGGCAAGCCAACTGAGAAAGGACTGGAGTCATCATATTTGTCATAGTACTCTTCTTTATCTACATGATCTTCAATGAAATGTCTTTTATCATGGTGAACAACCGACCATTTTTCATTTACATGATCATCGATATAAAATACTGTCTTTGCCTGTGATGCCATTATGAATGGTTCACCCTTCTCGCCAATCTTTTCAAATTCACTAACGTGAAGCTCAATTCATCCACTACAATTCCTGTTGTGTTATCGAACATATTACACTAAAAGATCAGAATTTTGAAATCTACATAGTCAAACTCACATATATATTCGATGACACCGTAATATGACATTTTAGCTTCAGGTAGACTCTTATCCTTTGCACTAGAGAAAAACAATGAGGACGCTTGAAGGATGACCCCACTATTTTAGACGACTCTCTTATCATCTTGATGCTTTATGTAATATGAGAACCCAATAATGTCAAACCCTTCATAAAATATAACACTCATTTTTGGTTTAAAGGCGAGATATTTGATATTTTTAGCAATATTATTTGGTGCTTGAGATAGTTGACATAAGACTTTATCTTCAAACCACCTAATAAATGTCTTATTATGCTCTCTAACAAGCCACATTAAATTGACTCGAGGATATTGTTTTTTGATGAAATTGGTATGTTTGGTGATATAAACACTCACTTTGTCAATGTTGTGTAAAATATACAAGTGAGCTTGTTCCTACAACTCATGACTGATTACTTGCATCATGCCCCTAAAGTTCCTTTTTCGAAATAGTCCTCAATATTCTTATCATTTATAGGAGCTTCATTACAATCCAAAAAGTCACTGCAAAAGTCCATAACCTCCCTCACCACATAACCCTCAATAGTACTCCATTCAAGTCAAAAACGGTTTCGAACATCACCTATAAAAACACTCATGTTCCGTTTAAAAAGATACATCAAATGCAAGAAAACTGGTCCCAAAATTTTCACTTCCCTAGTCAAATGGACTATAAGATTTACCATGATATCAAAGATTGTAGGAGCAAAATACATCTCAAGCTGGCATAGGGTAGCAACTACTTCCCTTTTTAACTTATCAAGATTCTTAGATCAATAACTTTTCTGCATAGAGTGTTGAAGAAGAAAAAAGTCTAGTGATTGTGAACCTTACATGCTTCGGCAGTATAGATCGAATTACCAAGGGAATGTTTTTGCATTAGAGTGTGACAATCATGTGATTTAAGATATATCAGCTTCAGATTTTTCATTGATAGCAGTCTATGAATATTGGAAGAGTATCCCTGTGGTATCTTAACATTAAGCAAGCACTCACAAAAGTTTTATTGTCCTTTCTAGACTATGTGTAACAAGAAGGAGGTAAAAATATTTTTTGATCACTCCTAACTACTTATGTTAACTTTTCCTTATTCCCATTTCATATAGGTCCATTCTGGATTTGATGCCATCTTTAGTCTTACCTGGTATATTCAACAAAGTACCATGACACTATCACAAATATTTTTTTCAACACACATGACATTGATATAATTCCTAACTGCCAAAGAACTCCAATAAGGAAGATCCCAGAATATTGATCTCTTCTTGAATAAAGATTTGTCAGCTTGTGTGTGAATGATACATTTTGATCTCTTATCGAATTCATTGACAAAGTCTTTTACTCTTTTATAAATAACCTCCCCTGGTAAAGGTTTAGGAGAAATTTGTTCCTCATTTGATCCATTGAATGCTTTGTGCAAACTTTGGTAAGGATGGGATGTTGGAAGAAACCTTTGATGACCAAGATATAAGTCTTACCACCATGTTTTAGTCATATTGAATCAATATTCTCTTCACACATAGGGCATGCTTTGGATCCTTTTACACTGCATCCAGAAAAGTTCCCATATGCTAGAAAGTCATTAATAGTGCAAAATAACATAGCATGCAAATGAAATGTCTCTCTACACGAAGCATCACAGGTCATCACACCTTCACCCAAAGTTTCTTTAAGTCATCATTCGGAGGTTCAAGATAAAATAGTGATATCATTTCCAGATTGTTTAGAGCCTGGTATCAATAATGACAACATAACATACTTATTTTCCATACACAACCAGGGAGGAAGATTGTATATAGCAAGCATTAAAGGACAAATGATATGTTAGCTGCTAGATGTGTCGTAGGTTTCATCCCATCTGTACAAAGCTCAAGTCTTAGATTCTTGACTTCTTCACCAAATTTAGGATAGAATAAATCAATCTTCTTCCATTGTGGGGAATCAAATGTATGTTGTAGGATCCCATTATTATTTTTCTTAACCTCTTCATGCCACTTTAAATTCTCCACATCCATCTGATTGGTAAATAAGCATCAAAACTATAGTATTATAGGTAGATACCACATCACCTTGGTAGGTGAGCCATTTTAAGACTTCCCTGAAGTCGTCATTTTATACCTTGACGCCCCACATTTAAGACAATCTTTAAAATTGGCATAGTCCTTTTCAAATAACACACAATCATTCGGGCATACATGTATCATCTTAGCCTTCATTCCCATTGGGCATAACATTTTCTTTAATTTGTATGTTGAGATTGAAAGTTCATTTCCTCCAAGAAGAATTTCTTTCAACAAAGACAACAATGATGTGAAGCTTTTATTGCTCCATCTATTGTTAGCCTTCAATGTATACAATCTCAACACATCACTTAGCTTTGTAAACTTAGTACAACCTATGTATAATGGGCTCTCAACATCATGCACAATGTTCCTAAATAATAAAGGTGGATCAGTGTGCTCTACCACACAATTATCTAGCATCACATCGACCATGTCTATCAGAACCGGTTCATTCACATATACATCATCGACGACAATTTCTTCTTCAACACAAGTACTACTATCGACATCTATTGATCTCAAGTTTGGAATCTCTCCATGCCAATACCATTCTGTATAGTCCTGTACAATCTTGTTGCACATGACATGACTTTTGACTTTGTCATCAATGTTAACTTTCAAGTTGTTACTGCAATGCCTTTATGAACAATAGAACCTATCTCCATGTTGTTTTCTACGATCCTCCGCAAATCTTATAAACTGATCAAGACCAACAATAAACTCTGGGGTGCATTGGTTTGGAATCGACATCCATGGTCTATCCATTCTATGATCAAAGAGAAAACAAGTATTATGGTTTAGGGTTTACAGATTATGTTAAGGATTACAGATAGATTAAGATTTATTATTTTAGATTTAGGGATAAGGGTTTATAGATTAGGGTTTAGGGTTTAAAGATTAGGGTTTAGGGTTTAAAGATTAGGATTTATGACTCACATATTAGGGTTTAGGATTTTAATATTAGGGTTTAGGGTTTAAAGATTAGGGTTTGATGTTTAAAGATTAGGGTTTAGGGTTTAGTAATGAATGTGTGTACCACATATCCCATTCTTGAACACCTAATCTCACTAGTAAGTGTATAATGTGTATTTGATTTTCAAGAAAGTTTCAACATCATTTCCCCGTAGTTCTCCAAGTACACCAATGTAGTTGGGCAAATGTCCACCAATATATGTACTTAGAGAACAAATAGAAAAGTGCTGACGAAACATCTTGATAACTAATATGCATTATAGATTCACATCGTAAGTGAGATTAAGTGTAAAAAAGTATAGCCCTGAATAGGAAACTATCTAAGATTTAATCCTAATGAGTAAATATTGAATGAGTTTCTAGGCCAATGTCATAAATATATATGTTGTCATTCCTATACCTATGATCATAGTTTCATCATTCATATCCTAGGTTTTATGTAATATTATTTAATTCAATTCGTTCTTCCATTTGGGTTAGTTCATTCATGCATCATTAATATATACATGCTTACATTTAAGTGCATAATTGAGTGCATACATGTACTTTAGAAATCACAAATTTAAAGCCACAACCACACAAATAAAAGTGGAAGATGTAACCAATGTTCTATAAGATAAAATCAAAGTTTGTCATAGGCTTTACAAAAAAAGCATCTCAAATGTGTTTTACTTACCGCTACTAGTGCTCGAGCTTCTCCTCTGACTGTCAGCTGCTACTGTCGACAGAGGATGGAGGTGGAAGTCGTTGTGGCTACAACAAGATGGAGCTTGATCAAGCAACTAGAGTAGTGGAGGTGAAGCTGGCATGGCGACAGCTGGAGATAGCAGACTAGAGCGGTGGAGCAGTAGTGGCAGGAGAAGGGTGGAGTAATGCAGCTGCTGCCATCGATGAGGTGGTGCAACAATGCAACAACAACATTAGGGCTGCAATGGCGGGGCCGTTTCTGGCGATGGGGGCAGCTAGCACTGGTGGAAAGCAGAGAAAGAGTAGCAACAGGGAGGTTGGAATCACTAGAGATAGGGAATAATTGAGCGTAATGAAACAAAGATTGGGGAAAATAATTTTTATGGGTGGTATTAAGTGTGGCACTATCATTGGTTGTTTAGGAAAACTAACAAGTAAGTAATTAGTCATCAGTTAAACAAATAAAACCAACAACTAACTTCTAATCAAAATAAAAAAATAGACACTGGTTTAGGGCCATAGTCGTCGGTTACGTCTGTGAAAACTGATGACTAACTACATATCTAGATAAAAAAAATTGCCCCTCGGGTTAGGGGTATAGTCATTAGTTGTGAAAAAAATCGATGACTAATTCCTAAACCAAATAGAAAAATAGACACATATTTAGAGCCATGGTCATCGGTTATGTTTGAAAAACCAACGACTAATTACATATCCAAACGAAAGAAAATTCCCCCCGGGTTAGGGGTATAGTCATCCATTGTGAAAAAATTCTGATGACTAACTCCTAAACTAAATAAAAAATAGACACCAATTTAGGGCCATAGTCATCAGTTACATTTGAGAAACCGATGACTAACTACATATCTGAACAAAAAAATTGTCCTCAGGTTAGGGGTATAGTCGTCAACTGTGAAAAAAAACTGACGACTAACTCCTAAACCAAATAAAAAAATAGACATCGGTCTAGGGTCATAGTCGTCGGTCACATTTGAGAAACTGACGACCAACTACATATCCCAATTAAAATAAATTTCTCTCAGGTTAGGGGTATAGTTGTCGGCTGTGAAAAAATCTATCGACTAACTCCTAAATCAAACAAAAAATAGACACTAATTTAGGGCCATAGTCGTTGGTTATGTTTGAGAAACAGACGACTAACTATATAGTTAAATAAAAAAGGTTGCCCCTGGGTTAGGGGTATAGTCGTCGGTTAAGCATGATAAACTGACGATGAAGAAGTAATTTAGGAGGACAATATTTTTGTGGAGACATGGTGTGAAAACAAATAGTCGCCAATTTCTTTAAAAAAACCACGATATAGACCCATCCCCAAATAAACATTTTGTGTCTAAGGGGACTTAGTCGTCGGTTATTTAATAGAAAAGATGACTAACAGGGGGATACTTTTTTTGTGGGGACATTGCGCGAAAACTTTATCATCGATTAAATACAAAATCGAGGCTGGAGTGAAAATTTTGGAGGCAAAATTTTTTCCTAAAAAATTATATTTCGCAGGCAATTTTACATACCAATTTTATTTAAAAAAATTAAAGTAAAAGAGGCACCCATTTCTTTTTAAAATTGGCATGACTTCACATATGGTGACAGTTGGCGTGAAGAACCAACGTTGTAGATTGGTGTCGATTTTTCTAAGGAACCGGCGTCAATGAAAGTGACATTAAATGTCGGGATCTGTACTAGTGTGGGTTTTGAGGCCAACAAGATATTGCTTGGCATTCATATAGGTGAATGTGTATCATCTATCCCATTATTGAATACTGAATATCACTGGGAGGAGTAAAAAGTATGTTTGTTGTTCAATAATATTTCAATATTTCCCCACAGTTCTCCAAGTACACCGGTGCAGATGATAAAAAATACTCACCTACATGTATACCTAGATAATAAATATGAAAATGATGTCAAAATAAATTGACAACCAAACACACATCACATACTCACATCCTAAGTGAGATTAAGTGTAAAAGAATAGTCCAAAACCAGAGAGTATTAAATATTTACTTTTAATGAGTAAATCTTAGATGACTTTCTAAGACAATAAAATACATGTCTATTTATCGATTAGAATATATGAGTAGAGATTAGAGTATAAGTTTTAGAGTTTATGGTTGAAAATTTAGGTACATGCACATCGATTCTGTCTAAATCAAGTTAATTTTTGTGAATCAGTATCGACTTAGTCTGTTGATTCTTAGGTGTGATTATATATCTATACAACAATCAAATTGAATAATGCACCCAACATAGAGAATAAAGGAACATTGATCATAACATCTTATTTTCTAGCCTAGTTGGTAGATTGATGCAGTCTCATATGTTTTTTGCAATTTCTTTGATAAAAAACACATTTATACAATTATACATTCTAGACAAATCAGACAAAAAATTATACATGCATTTTCAATCAAAAGAATGAGATAGGCAAGACATTCTAATTATATTCACTCAATAAGAAACTAAATTCACTCAACAAGAGATTATACATGGATTTTAATTATACAAGTAACTAAGCAAGAAACATACATGCAAGCATAAATAAGGGCAAAAATGTAAGCATAAAGCAGAAGAAGAGACCTCAAGAACATAGGAGAAGAGGCATTGGGAGAGCAAACAACAACATGCGAGATGGAAATTGGGAGAGGGGTAGAAATGGTGCCGGGAACGGTTGGTGGAAAAGACAGTAGTGGAAGTGAGAGTGACTAGCATCATTAGTAGTAGTAGATGGGGTGACAACAACTTGAGGAGGTGACGGTAGCAGGCAGGACAATACCAACAATAGTCACTGGTAGTAGAAGGTGGCATGTCCAACAACGATAGTAGAGTAGTGGCAATAGCATGCAACGGAAGTAACAATATTTAGCGGAGGAGAGACAACAATAGCAGCAACAACATGTCAAGCAGAGGGAGTAGCAGGGTTGAGGGTTTTACAGTAGACAAAAGAGAGAAATGGGAAAAGAAAGCATTTCACAAGTGATATAGTAGGGGCTACAATGCCACATTTGATTTTAATCCAATAGTGTAGTCTAAACAATAGCCGACTTTCCACATTTTATGCCATTTTCAACTTCAAATCGATGTAGAAGATAATAACAATGGCATCGTCATTTTAGGAACCAAAATTGATATCATATGCCAGTAAACCTTCAGTCATTCAAGGTCGGTGTATGTGGAAACCAACATAATAAGTTAATTTAGAGGGAACATTTGTTTCACGGGACAAGATCATTTTAACATTGGGTTTGGTTCAACAAAAAGATGTTGAAATTGATGAGAAGCTAAAGTTGTGTTTGCATTCTGACGTTTGTTTCCATTATGAAAACTGACACAATAGACTTTTTGAAGGAAATATTTATTTATGTATAACATAGCTAGCAAGGTTATTGTGTTAGTTCCTATGAAACCACCTCTAATTTTTCTGTCCCAAAATTTGTTGGGAAATTAAACATGTTTTTGGGATATGAAACTACGACAGTAACTAAAGTGACACCCGAACCGTCAATGGCCACTGCCAAACTATTGCCACACTTGATTTTGCATAATATATTTTGAAGTAATGTTCTGATAATTTCTTTATGATGACCAATGTTATAATAAACAACACTAGACACCCAAAATATACTAGTGTTTATTAAGGGTGTAGAGGTTGAGTGAGGGATTAGTAAATATATTTGTGATTTTTTAAAGGACTTTTAAGGGGTGTGTGATAAGCCTAGTACCCGTCATGTGTTGGAGTTGAGTACCATCTTTGGAAATGACATGAAAGTCATGCGATACTCAATTATCTGGAGAAATTACTACACTTTCCTGAGTAAATGCCTGTATTTTCGAAATGAATTATTATGAATACATTTTATTTTCTACCTATTGGCAGAGAGTACACAATATTGAGTATCACTTTGATCTAGAGGCTTTCTAGTGTTGCACGTGACTGTTGTGAGAGATACTCCACCTATTGCTTAAGGTAATTCTCTTGATGCTTTAGCAATATATTTGTGGTAGTACCATCGCCCACTATAGACAATTGGAGTGAAGGTATTTCAATATCTTTTAAAGGTAAAATATGGTATAATTTTCATTCTATATTAGGAACCATATTTTTAGTAAGTACAAACCTCATTTATACCTCAACCCTTTTTAACATGGTGACTTAGATTGCTTATATTGGCACTAATTTTTGTTATACCAATTATGTGGCAACATGTAGTGTCATGTTTGGGTGAAAGGGTAATGTAACATCCCCAATTCCCACTATAAATCCCTCTTTTCCCTTTTATATCCCTTAATATATTAGGTACCTCTAAGTATCTTTTACATGTTTCAGAATGGATTAGATAATATTCAGATCTTTTAACCGTAATTGTATTAGGACCCATGGATATGAACTCTTAGGATATTATGGCCATTTTACTTAATTGTGGAATTATTTAACTAACAACACAAATCTAAATGACATTACCACAATAACATACCCATGATAGTCCTATGGTCTTATATGGGCACAATTTGAGATCAATTATAGGTTTCACCCTATGGGACTGTTAAGTTTATTACCCTAGTTAGGTGGTTAATGTATAATGGAAAAATTCTAATTAAAATAAGCTCAAACCTAACATCTGAGCCCGAATTTAGGTTCCACATACCCAAATTATTCACCCACCAAATTTGGGCTTAATCAGAGGCCAAATGCACCACTAATGTCAAATTAAGAGACTTAAACTAGTTCATTTTAATCCTTGATTTTCGATTTTGTACCGAAGTCCAGTCTAACCCCTATCACGCGCACAGCCGTGACTTGCTGGGTCACGCGGGTCTTCACAGGTCGGATAAGCGGGAGGCAGACCCTGTCTTCCACTTCCCCACTCTTCTTCATTCTCGCAATTGAATGGGCTCATGCCACAACTGTAACATCCCTGACCTGGGTTATGAGTTAACCCTAGGTGTTTTGCCTAAATATGTAATTAAATATTTGTGATTAACTCTAACCATGTAATTAAGTTTCTCAGAAATGTATATTTCAGTATTTGCTCCTTTTTATTTAAAGTTGTAGCATTGTTTTGATATGCAGGGACCTATGTGCAATTACCCAGCTAAAAGGGGTTAGCTTGCAATTTGCACATGTTGAGATGTTCCTCTGATGTTAAGACATCATGAGAATCTTTTTGGTAAGTTTGAGGGATTTCCCAAGCTAGGGCACCAAGGTGCAGCTGTGGAAGCAATCCCGGTGCTTGAAACCCTAATTTGGGGTAAAATGTAATTCACCCAAATTAAGGGATACAAATTGTGAAATATGTCATCTAATGTATCTTTTTAGACTTTTGCCATCATTTAGAGAATAAATGATGAGGAAGTCACCTCAATTGAATTATCAAGTTATGAGATATGCCTTGTGATTGAATAATCAGGGTATATGTGCAATATTTCTTTATGTATGTACCTCATTATTATCTTGCTCTCCTTTACCTTCTTTTCCTAAGACCTTAAGAGAAGGTTTGTCCTTAGAATAAAGAGGAAGGGACGATCAAGTAAAGAAGGAGGGACCTAGTTGGAATTATGGACAACTTATGAACTAATGTTGAAAATCCTACCCCATGTATATAAGCTCTCCTTCCCTTAGTTGCAAGGGAACATACTCTTCGTTCCCTTACTGTTTCATTTCACCAAAGACGACCAAGGACTGCCTTGGAGCTAAGGAGGACGACCAAGGGGTGCAAGGTAGGTTTAAACCCCTCTTCTTGCCTAATTCCATGGTTAGAACTCGAATTCAAGGTCATCTTCATGGCTAATTCTTGAAACCCTATCTTTCTAGCCGTCTCTTTTCATCCTTCCTTGGAGCTTTCACCTTGGCCAACCTATAAGAACTCAAGGACGCCATTAGAGCTTGGAGCTTGAAAGCTTGGAGCTCAAGAAGCAAGCTTTAGGCGGGTTTTATAACTCTGAACCCATGTTTTACTATATGCATCCTTTATATGCGGTTAGATGATAGTCCTTCATGTTCCAGACTGTTCTTTGCTATTTTACAAGCAAACCTATGGGATATTCATACTGTTCTTGAGCTAGGAAATGAAGGCGTGATTTCCAAGAAAAATCCACCTCTTTTCTTTTCCTTAAACGGTCCTAATAGTTTGCCCTCTCGGACTCAAGACCGCGACGTGAGCAAACGGTCTCGAGACCGCGACAGGGCAAACGGTCTCAAGACCGTTTGGCCCCATTGACCGAGCGTTGACCGTATAAGAAATCTCTTCCTAATTATATAGGTTAATTACCCCTCAAAATTTGGGAGGCTAACTCCAAGGGAATCGGGAGATATGACCTTTTTAAGTCACAACTTTAAATGAATTAATTACTGATTCTCAAACGGTCTGAAATTGCCTTTTTGGGAAAACGGTCTCAAGACCGTTTGGGGGTCACCAAACGGTTTCAAGACCGCGAGGGCAATCAACCAAGACCGTTTGGAGGTCTGGGGTCAATATTTGTTGACCAATTGAAGGTACTTTTACACCAATTTACATTGCAATTAAATATTGATATAATCATCAACTCAATTTGTTCAACCTTGATGAATTTCCACTAGAATCCAAAAAAATTGGATGGGCAAACGGTCTCAAGACCGTTTTGGAACTCATCCAAACGGTCTCAAGACTGAGAGGACAATCACCCAAGACCGTTTGAAGGTCTAGGGTTGAGTAATTTGACCAATTGAGGACCCCATTGCAAATAAGTTATCAATTTAATCAAAATTCTGTTTTGTGGTTCAATCATGGTTCAACCCCTATCAAATCACCTTAGACTTTGATGAAATCTTGGGCAAACGGTCTTAAGACCATGTGGGGTCCACCCACATGACCTCAAGACCGTTTGGGCCAAGTTTGGGCCCAATTGGAGCTCAATTGAAGGGTTCAACCTTGTGTTGATGCACATTGTTGAGTGTTGATGGGTGAACATTGATAGACCCTAATTGAATCGATTTCAATCCTACTTGGTCAACAATTGAGGGTCAATTGAATGACCAATTGGTCAAACATAATCTTGATTGACCCAATCCATAGGTGGTCAACATAACTTTGACTTTTGAGGGCTTCAACATCGGTTAACATCATCGATTGTATCTTTGATTTTGTTGATGGACCAAACGGCTGAGACCATGTGAGCCTCGCGGTCTCAAGACCGTGAGAGGGCTCGCGGTCTCAAGACTGTGAGAGGTCTCATGGTCTCAAGACCGAGAGGAGGCTCGCGGTCTCAAGACCGCGAAGGGCCTCGCGGTCCTGAGGTCAAACTAGCTAAACGGTCTTCATGACCCTCGCGGTCTTAACATCAATTGGAGTCTTCGCGGTCTGGGATGCATGATGGCTCGCGGTCTTGGATGCATGATGGCTCGTGGTCTTGAATGCATGAGGGCTCGCGGTCTTGAGGTTAGAAGGAGGCTCGCGGTCTTGGAAAGTCAAAGTGGGCAAACGGTCAACACTTTCAACCGATCTCAACTCAATTGATGATTAATGATTGAAATCAATCAATGTGATTCAAGGTTGACCTCATTCTATCATTTGATGATGTAAATGGTTCAATGTTGCCCAAATCAAACCCTAATAATAATCTAGGATAGTAAGGGGTTAATTGACTAAGGTTTGGACCATGATGATGATCAATGGGGTGAATTACCAAAATACCCCTGAAGGGTCAATTAAGTTATACCTTGCTCAGTTCAAACCCTAATTACATGAGAATGATGTTTTTAGTCATAATGACTCTATCCAACTTGATCTAGTCTAATGTTATCATCAACCATTAGTACTCTAGAGAGAGAAAGTACCCTAGAGAGAGAAAGTAACTCTAATCACATAATGGTGATGTTTTTGGCTATGTTAGCCTATGATGACTCAATCCAACATGTTTTAGAGTGATATTGACATCACCTAACAGTATGACAAGAGAGAAAGTACTTCTAGAGAGAGAAAGTACTTCTAGAGAGAGAAAGTACCCTTTTTAAGTGGAAACTCAAGTAAAGCATCTCCAATGCACATAAGTGAGCATAATTAGGGTATGGTCCACCCGTGTGAGGTCATAGAAACCCTAATTATAATAAATGATGAACTCTTAACTAATCTAAGAGCATCAATGAAGATGTTACTCATACATGATGATGTTATGAGTTTAATTCACCTTGATGTGAATAGTAAACCCTAATTCAAGGGTGATGACATGTAATGTGAATAGTAAACCCTAATTCAAGGGTGATGACATGTAATGTGAATAGTAAACCCTAATTCAAGGGTGATGACATGTAATGTGAATAGTAAACCCTAATTCAAGGGAAATGGCATGCTTTTGAGCATTAAACTCTATTTGATTTGAATTAAAGATTTAACTCTTATGACAAGAGTAGGAAGTACATTCCTTATTGTTGTATTACCTTTATCAGATGTATTAACCATGCAGGTTCTGATATGAAGGTAATCATATCCAGGTATGGATGTTGATGTTATATTCATTAAAGGCATGATGTTAGCCTTATGAATAAGTAAAGTAATCTGATGCCTTGCCAGTGGCATCCTATGCTGATAATGGGCTATGAGAGCCATGAATACCATCAAGGTCATGCCTTAGAGATGACTTGTGATGAGGATAATGAGAAATGATGATTGATATGAGTTAGGCCTGTTACATTTAGTATTCTTCTTTTATAGCTGCTATGCTACTGTTATTGTTTGAAGA
Organism: Alisma plantago-aquatica; assembly: GCA_963693085.1. Lineage (NCBI taxonomy): Eukaryota > Viridiplantae > Streptophyta > Magnoliopsida > Alismatales > Alismataceae > Alisma > Alisma plantago-aquatica. The sequence goes on along the minus strand of OY856410.1, from coordinate 545,434,880 downwards.
ACAATGTATGTTGTTAAAGAATACTGAATGTACCTAACTAATCAAGTATAATGTAGAGCCCTGATCATAGATCCATCATTGTCAGAAATTAAGTGATGGTGAAACAGGTTTTCCTCAGGGAACTCCTGGAGCACATACTTTTGAGTATGTGGGGTAAATGGATGTGTAGAACCTTACATCCTAGTGTACGAAAGTGATGTAGATGTGGAATCCATCCATCCTTCACTATAGTTATATACCGTATCAGTGGTAGGTAAACATGAAACCTCCTGATGACGAAGAAAGCACAGATATCCGTATCAGTGGTAGGTAAATATGAAACCTCCTGATGACGAAGAGAGTACAGAACGCCACTGTGACTCTAGAATAGCGAAGGACCAATTTACCCTGGTGAGCTATAGTAGTAGAGACACGAGATGTCCTACAAGTGATCCTCTTACTGACTGAGGAAGGTGAAGGTCATGAGAATCCGGCTCTCTTAATGACCTATGTATGATACTGATGCGGCTTCTCAGCGATCAGTTGGAGTATGAGTGGTAAGCCTCATCTCCACAGGGCATAATGTTGTTTGTAAAACATAATCAACAATGTAGTATAACTTGTTAGAGATGACTCCAAGTTATTTGGTTGATGTTACATTGCAATAATGTTAATATTCTCCATATCTCCTAAATTGTAGAGATCTTGTTATACCTGTAACTGTTATAGAATGCTTTGAAGGCTTTACTGTTTAAGATATTCTTTGATGTTATAATAAAGCTTCTGGCGAAGAGTTATAACTCTCTCTGGGACAATTATGTATAATTGTCTCACCCCGTAGGCTTCAACTTTTTAGGTGGACGTCGGAGACGAAAGAACCAGCCTACAGGTGATCAGTCTCAGCAACAGCAGCACCAGGGGCAGCAGTAATCTCAGGTGGAGATTGTCCTGCCATATGGTGTAGTTAGAGTCAGTCCTATGTGTCCTCTGTACTCTCAGGTCTTGGAGTCTTTTGTATAGTGATCTTGAGATTTTGTATCTTGATGTATATAATTACTCAAGAAGTAATTATCCTGAGATGTAAACAGTTTACCTCACTTTATGAAAGAAGCTTTTATGGATTCAAGCTCTTGTCACGAAAAGTTTTAATTTCCCGTGATTTTTGTCTTCCGCTGATTACCGATTCGCTTCCGCTAAGTTTTAATCGTGTTTATGTCATGGTTTGGAGATCAGAGCCCACAATTAGTGGTATCAGAGATCCAGGTTCAGTTGAGTCTACAGATGCATAAGACTTAGGATGTCGAGTCTACCTTTAGTACTCCTTCCTTATCTAATACAATCTTCTGCTCCTCAGGAGAAGAAGATACATAAGAATGTCAGAACATCGTGATGAGCACGTGGCAGAGAGTAGTGCTAGTGCACCTCGAGGCGGTGCAAGAGTTCCGAGAATAGAACAACCTGCACTTGAGTCGCCAAGAGAGCCACCCCAGTTCGACCCAGCTGACATGAGTGATCCAGCTGTACAAACGATGTTCGGGCAGTTCATGACTGCCATGACACTTATAACTGATAGGATGACCATTCCTGCACCTAGGGCACCTGCCCAGCCTGAAGTACAAGGTATCGGTAAGACATTCAAACGACTTCGTCGTGTCGGAGCTACCGAGTACTTCGGAACTGCCGACCCTGCAGATGCTGACTTATGGTTGACAGAGTTGGAGAAGGCTTTCAGGATTCTTATGATTCCGGAAGCTGAGAAGGTTAGACATGTTGTCTATCTTCTCAAAGGTAGTGCTGGTCACTGGTGGAACATGGAAGAGCATAAGAGACCTGGAGTAGAGTTCTCATGGGAAGAGTTTCGTTGGGAATTTATCAATAGATATTTTCCAAAGACCTTCCTAGATGAGAAGATCTCTCAGTTTGAGAAACTAAGGCAGGGTATGATGAACATTAGTGAGTATGAAGCTAAGTTTATGGAGTTGTTGCGGTTCTGTCCGCACATGGCTGCTACGGATGAGGAAAGGATCAGAAGATTCGAGAAGGGTTTGAATTCTGATATGTCAACCCATGTGTCTGCCTTAGAAAACAGAGAGAGATTCTCTACCTTCGTTGAGTCAGTCCAAAGGATAGAGAGATCTGTGGTTGAGAAAAGACAAACCCATAAAAGATATCCACAGTTCTAGGGTTCTTCATCTAGGGATTCCAAGAAACCTATATTCTCTGCACCTAACCCTCCACCACCCAGATCGAGTTTTCAAACTCAATGGACACCAAGCAGAGGTAGAGGACGGATTCAACCGCTTCAAGGGACGCACAGTTCTGCATCAGTGTCAGTTACTGGACCACCCAGACCACAGCAACAGGAGAAGAGTTGCTACAACTATTGTAAGGTGGGACACTTGATGAAGGATTGCCGTTCTAGGCCTGTCGGTGTGACACAACAACCCCCAAGACAGGATCAACAGCGATCTCAGAATAGACAACATCAAGGAGCAGCTCGAGGACGTGGACAAGCATCTCAAGCTGGATCATCAGCACCACCTCAACACCAGGCGACTGCGAGGTTCTATGCTATGAACCCACCTGAGGCAGTGGTCAATCCACGGGTAGTGGCAGGTCAGATGAAACTTTTATATTCTGATATGTCTATATCATGTGTTGTATCCGTTCTGATTGATCCAGGTGCTACGCACTCTTTCATCACTCGTGAAGTGATTCGTAACTACAATGTGACTGTTAGCCATAGAGCAGATAGTTTGTTGTTAGAGACTCCGTTGAGTGGGTCTGCCGTTTTACAGGAGGTATGTTCTCCCTGCATCCTTTTCTTTTCTGACCATCGCATTCAAGTGGATCTTATACCACTTGATATGCAGGGATTTGATATAATCCTCGGGATGGATACCTTCGAAAGGTATAGAGTTGTCTTGGATTGTGAGTCCAAGTTGGCTGTGTTTGCTGATGAAAGCAACACATGGATCTTTCAAGGTGAAAGAAAGATTCTGCCTACCTGTCTTGTGTCAGCTATGGTTGCTGATAAGCTGTTGAGGCAAGGATGTTATGCATTCTTAGCCCATGTGGTAGATGTTACCAAGGAAAGGACCAATCCTGCTGAAATTCCCATAGTCAGGGAATTCGAGGATGTGTTTCCTGAAGAACTTCCTGGTATACCACCACCTCGGGAGATTGATTTTGAAATTAATCTGATCCCAGATACGAAACCCATAGCTCAAACTCCGTATAGAATGGCTCCTGCCGAGATGGCAGAACTCAAGAAACAGCTTCAAGAGCTACTTGAGAGAGGTTTTATCCGACCGAGTACTTCACCTTGGGGTGCTCCGGTCTTGTTTGTTAAAAAGAAAGATGGGTCAATGCGGTTGTGCATCGACTATAGACAACTCAATAAAGTAACAATAAAGAATAAGTATCCTCTGCCGAGGATTGATGATCTCTTTGACCAGTTGTGTGGTGCAACAATCTTTTCAAAAATAGACTTGAGGTCTGGATATCATCAACTCCGTATTAAGGATAGTGACATATCCAAGTCTGCCTTTAGGACAAGATATGGTCACTATGAGTTCACAGTTATGTCGTTTGGACTAACCAATGCACCAGCTGCATTTATGGAACTCATGAATAGAGTTTTTCGACCTTTCCTTGATCAGTGTGTTGTCGTCTTCATAGATGACATTCTGATTTATAGTAAGGGTACTCAGCAGCATGAGCAGCATCTTCGCCAAGCTTTGACCTTGCTAAGAGAACATAAGCTGTACGCTAAGTTTAGCAAGTGTGAGTTCTGGCTACCGGAGGTATCTTTTCTTGGACATGTAATATCCGCCTCGGGAATTCGTGTTGACCCTACAAAGGTAGAATCTGTTCTACAATGGGAACAGCCGAAGACACCGACGGAGATTCGAAGTTTCTTGGGGTTAGCTGGCTATTATCGAAGGTTCATAAAGAACTTTAGTTCTATAGCTTTACCTTTGACCAAGTTAACCCGGAAAGATGTTCCTTTTTCATGGAGTGATAAGTGTCAACGATCTTTCCAGTTGCTGAAGGAGAGGTTGACAAGTGCACCTGTGTTAGTGCTACCTGAACAAGGAAAAGGATATGTAGTTTTCTGTGATGCTTCCAAGAATGGACTAGGATGTGTGTTGATGCAGGATAAACAAGTGATTTCTTTTGCTTCCCGACAGCTTAAGAAACACGAGGAGAATTATCCAACACACGATCTAGAGTTAGCTGCTGTGGTTCATGCTTTGAAGATCTGGAGACATTATCTCTACGGAGAAACATTCCAGATTTTCACAGACCACAAAAACCTTAAGTATATCTTCTCTCAGCATGAGCTCAACATGAGGCAACATCGCTGGATGGAATTAATCAAGGACTATGACTGTACAATTGATTACCATCCAGGCAAGGCCAATGTTGTTGCAGATGCCTTGAGTAGGAAATCAGCAACATCAACCATGAATAGAGCACAACTAAACTCTTTAGTATGCTCTAGAAGAGATATGTTTATCTCTTTAAGGCAAGACAATGTACAGTTGAAGGTGTCATTGTTAACCGGTTTGTTAGCTGAGATGCATATTAAACCTACTCTAAGGGAGCAGATTAAAGAGGCACATCTAGGTGATGCTGCAGTTCAACATATAAGATCTGAGTATGGAAATGAGAAGCAAGATGGTTTTCATGACTCAAAAGATCAAGTAGCTTGTTATAATGGAAGAATGATAGTGCCAGATGTGGACAACTTGAGAAAGTTAGTCCTGGAAGAAGCCCATTCTTCCATGTATGCTATGCATCCAGGGAGCACCAAGATGTATCGGAATTTGAAAGATATGTATTGGTGGCCTGGGATGAAGAAGGATGTTGCAGAGTTAGTTCTGAGGTGCCCTGTGTGTCAGCAAGTTAAAGCTGAACACCAGAAGCCTGCAGGAACAATGCAACCTTTACCAATATCACAGTGGAAGTGGGACCATGTGACCATGGACTTTGTTGTTGGCCTACCCAGGACTAGCAAAGGACATGATTCCATTTGGGTAATTGTTGATAGGTTGACTAAGACAGCACATTTCTTACCTGTCAAAACAACCTATTCTGCTGAAAGGTTATCAGAGTTGTATGTTTAGGAGATAGTACGTTTGCACGGAGTTCCTGTCACAATAATTTCTGACAGAGGTCCTCAGTTTACAAGTCGTTTTTGGGAACAGTTGCACAGAGCCTTAGGCACTAAGCTAAGGTTTAGTACGGCCTTTCATCCACAGACTGATGGACAGTCGGAAAGGACCGTACAAACCTTAGAAGACCTGTTGCGAGCATGTGTTCTCCAGTTCACCGGAAGTTGGGATCTACACCTAAGCTTGATAGAGTTTGCCTATAACAATAGCTATCAGCATAGTATTGATATGGCACCTTATGAAGCCTTATATGGTAGAGGTTGTAGATCACCCTTGTGTTGGTTTGAGACTGGTGAGCATCAGTTGTTAGGTCCTGACCTGGTGCAGCAAACCACGGAAAAGATTAAAGCTATACAACATAAGATTAAGACTGCTCAGGATAGGCAGAAATCTTATGCTGACAAACGTCGTAGACCCTTAGAGTTCCAGGTTGGAGACAGAGTGTATCTTAAGGTCTCGCCTTGGAAAGGGGTCCTTCATTTTGGAAGAAAAGGGAAGTTAGCTCCTAGATATATGGGGCCTTATCCAATCATTGAACGGATTGGAAAGGTAGCATATAAACTAGAACTTCCCCCAGAATTACAGAGGTTACATCCTGTGTTTCACATTTCTATGTTGAAGAAATGTCACCCAGACACCGAGTCAGTTCTACAACCCATGGAAGTAGAATTGAATGATGACATATCCTATGAGGAGGGACCAGTGTCAATCCTTGATAAACGAATTAAAAAGTTAAAGAAGAAAGATATAAGTCTTGTGAAAGTCCTCTGGAACCATCGTGGTATTGAAGAAGCCACTTGGGAGTTAGAGGATGAGATGAGAAGGAAGTATCCTGCCCTTTTCTCTTAGTATGTTTTATCGATTTCGGGGACGAAATCCTTGTAAGGGGTGGATAATTTGTAACATCCCTGACCTGGGTTATGAGTTAACCCTAGGTGTTTTTCCTAAATATATAATTAAATCTTTGTGATTAACTCTGAGCATGTAATTAAGTTTCTCAGAAATGTATATTTCAGTATTTGCTCCTTTTTATTTAAAGTTGTAGCATTGTTTTGATATGCAGGGACCTATGTGCAATTACCCAGCTAAAAGGGGTTAGCTTGCAATTTGCACATGTTGAGATGTTCCTCTGATGTTAAGACATCATCAGAATCTTTTTGGTAAGTTTGAGGGATTTCCCAAGCTAGGGCACCAAGGTGCAGCTGTGGAAGCAATCCCGATGCTTGAAACCCTAATTTGGGGGTAAAATGTATTTTACCCAAATTAAGGGATACAAATTGTGAAATATGTCATCTAATGTATCTTTTTAGACTTTTGCCATCATTTAGAGAAGAAATGATGAGGAAGTCACCTCAATTGAATTATCAAGTTATGAGATATGCCTTGTGATTGAATAATCAGGGTATATGTGCAATATTTCTTTATGTATGTACGTCATTATTATCTTGCTCTCCTTTACCTTCTTTTCCTAAGACCTTAAGAGAAGGTTTGTCCTTAGAATAAAGAGGAAGGGATGATCAAGTAAAGAAGGAGGGACCTAGTTGGAATTATGGACAAATTATGAACTAATGTTGAAAATCCTACCCCATGTATATAAGCTCTCCTTCCCTTAGTTGCAAGGGAACTTACTCTTCGTTCCCTTACTGTTTCATTTCACCAAAGACGACCAAGGACTGCCTTGGAGCTAAGGAGGATGACCAAGGGGTGCAAGGTAGGTTTAAACCCCTCTTCTTGCCTAATTCCATGGTTAGAACTCGAATTCAAGGTCATCTTCATGGCTAATTCTTGAAACCCTATCTTTCTAGCCGTCTCTTTTCATCCTTCCTTGGAGCTTTCACCTTGGCCAACCTGTAAGAACTCAAGGACGCCATTAGAGCTTGGAGCTTGAAAGCTTGGAGCTCAAGAAGCAAGCTTTAGGCGGGTTTTATAACTCTGAACCCATCCTTTACTATATGCATCCTTTATATGCGGTTAGATGATAGTCCTTCATGTTCCTTACTGTTCTTTGCTATTTTACAAGAAAACCTATGGGATATTCGTACTGTTCTTGATATAGGAAATGAAGGCGTGATTTCCAAGAAAAACCCACCGCTTTTCTTTTCCTTAAACGGTCCTAATAGTTTGCCCTCTCGGACTCAAGACCGCGAGGTGAGCAAACGGTCTCGAGACCGCGACAGGGAAAACGGTCTCAAGACCGTTTGGCCCCATTGACCGAGCGTGGACCGTATAAGAAATCTGTTCCTAATTATATAGGTTAATTACCCTCAATATTTGGGAGGCTAACTCCAAGGGAATCGGGAGATATGACCTTTTTAAGTCACAACTTTAAATGAATTAATTACTAATTTTCAAACGGTCTAAAATTGCCTTTTTGGGCAAACGGTCTCAAGACCGTTTGGGGGTCACCAAACGGTCTCAAGACCGCGAGGGCAATCAACCAAGACCGTTTGGAGGTCTAGGGTCAAGATTTGTTGACCAATTGAAGGTACTTTTACACCAATTTACATTGCAATTAAATATTGATATAATCATCAACTCAATTTGTTCAACCTTGATGAATTTCCACTAGAATCCAAAAAAATTGGATGGGCAAACGGTCTCAAGACCGAGAGGACAATCACCCAAGACCGTTTGAAGGTCTACGGTTGAGTAATTTGACCAATTGAGGACCCCATTGCAAATAAGTTATCAATTTAATCAAAATTCTGTTTTGTGGTTCAATCATGGTTCAACCCCTATCAAATCACCTTATACTTTGATGAAATCTTGGGCAAACGGTATTAACACCATGTGGGGTCCACCCACATGACCTCAAGACCGTTTGGGCCAAGTTTGGGCCCAATTGGAGCTCAATTGAAGGGTTCAACCTTGTGTTGATGCACATTGTTGAGTGTTGATGGGTGAACATTGATAGACCCTAATTGAATCGATTTCAATCCTACTTGGTCAACAATTGAGGGTCAATTGAATGACCAATTGGTCAAGAATAATCTTGATTGACCCAATCCATAGGTGGTCAACATAACTTTGACTTTTGAGGGCTTCAACATCGGTTAACATCATCGATTGTATCTTTGATTTTGTTGATGGACCAAACGGCTGAGACCATGTGAGCCTCGCGGTCTCAAGACCGTGAGAGGGCTCGCGGTCTCAAGACCGTGAGAGGGCTCGCGGTCTCAAGACCGAGAGGCGGCTCGCGGTCTCAAGACCGCGAAGGGCCTCGCGGTCCTGAGGTCAAACTAGCTAAACGGTCTTCATGACCCTCGCGGTCTTAACCTCAATTGGAGTCTTCGCGGTCTGGGATGCATGATGGCTCGCGGTCTTGGATGCATGATGGCTCGCGGTCTTGAATGCATGAGGGCTCACGGTCTTGAGGTTAGAAGGAGGCTCGCGGTCTTGGAAAGTCAAAGTGGGCAAACGGTCAACACTTTCAACCGATCTCAACTCAATTGATGATTAATGATTGAAATCAATCAATGTGATTCAAGGTTGACCTCATTCTATCATTTGATGATGTAAATGGTTCAATGTTGCCCAAATCAAACCCTAATAATAATCTAGGATAGTAAGGGGTTAATTGACTAAGGTTTGGACCATGATGATGATCAATGGGGTGAATTACCAAAATACCCCTGAAGGGTCAATTAAGTTATACCTTGCTCAGTTCAAACCCTAATTACATGAGAATGATGTTTTTAGTCATAATGACTCTATCCAACTTGATCTAGTCTAATGTTATCATCAACCATTAGTACTCTAGAGAGAGAAAGTACCCTAGAGAGAGAAAGTAACTCTAATCACATAATGGTGATGTTTTTGGCTATGTTAGCCTATGATGACTCAATCCAACCTGTTTTAGAGTGATATTGACATCACCTAACAGTATGACGAGAGAGAAAGTACTTATAGAGAGAGAAAGTACTTCTAGAGAGAGAAAGTACCCTTTTTAAGTGGAAACTCAAGTAAAGCATCTCCAATGCACATAAGTGAGCATAATTAGGGTATGGTCCACCCGTGTGAGGTCATAGAAACCCTAATTATAATAAATGATGAACTCTTAACTAATCTAAGAGTATCAATGAAGATGTTACTCATACATGATGATGTTATGAGTTTAATTCACCTTGATGTGAATAGTAAACCCTAATTCAAGGGTGATGACATGTAATGTGAATAGTAAACCCTAATTCAAGGGTGATGACATGTAATGTGAATAGTAAACCCTAATTCAAGGGAAATGGCATGCTTTTGAGCATTAAACTCTATTTGATTTGAATTAAAGATTTAACTCTTATGACAAGAGTAGGAAGTACATTCCTTATTGTTGTATTACCTTTATCAGATGTATTAACCATGCAGGTTCTGATATGAAGGTAATCATATCCAGGTATGGATGTTGATGTTATATTCATTAAAGGCATGATGTTAGCCTTATGAATAAGTAAAGTAATCTGATGCCTTGCCAGTGGCATCCTATGCTGATAATGGGCTATGAGAGCCATGAATACCATCAAGGTCATGCCTTAGAGATGACTTGTGATGAGGATAATGAGAAATGATGATTGATATGAGTTAGGCCTGTTACATTTAGTATTCTTCTTTTATAGCTGCTATGCTACTGTTATTGTTTGAAGAACAATGTATGCTGTTAAAGAATACTGAATGTACCTAACTAATCAAGTATAATGTAGAGCCCTGATCATAGATCCATCATTGTCAGAAATTAAGTGATGGTGAAACAAGTTTTCCTCAGGGAACTCCTGGAGCACATACTTTTGAGTATGTGGGGTACATGGATGTGTAGAACCTTACATCCTAGTGTACGAAAGTGATGTAGATGTGGAATCCATCCATCCTTCACTATAGTTCTATACCGTATCAGTGGTAGGTAAACATGAAACCTCCTGATGACGAAGAAAGCACAGATATCTGTATCAGTGGTAGGTAAATATGAAACCTCCTGATGACGAAGAGAGTACAGAACGCCACTGTGACTCTAGAATAGCGAAGGACCAGTTTACCCTGGTGAGCTATAGTAGTAGAGACACGAGATGTCCTACAAGTGATCCTCTTACTGACTGAGGAAGGTGAAGGTCATGAGAATTCGGCTCTCTTAATGACCTATGTATGATACTGATGCGGCTTCTCAGCGATCAGTTGGAGTATGAGTGGTAAGCCTCATCTCCACAGGGCATAATGTTGTTTGTAAAACATAATCAACAATGTAGTATAACTTGTTAGAGATGACTCCAAGTTAGTTGGTTGATGTTACATTGCAATAATGTTAATATTCTCCATATCTCCTAAATTGTAGAGATCTTGTTATACCTGTAACTATTATAGAATGCTTTGAAGGCTTTACTGTTTAAGATATTCTTTGATGTTAAAATAAAGCTTCTGGCAAAGAGTTATAACTCTCGCTGGGACAATTATGTATAATTGTCTCACCCCGTAGGCTTCAACTTTTTAGGTGGACGTCGGAGACGAAAGAACCAGCCTACAGGTGATCAGTCTCAGCAGCAGCAACACTAGGGGCAGCAGTAATCTCAGGTGGAGATTGTCCTGCCATATGGTGTAGTTAGAGTCAGTCCTATGTGTCCTCTGTACTCTCAGGTCTTGGAGTCTTTTGTATAGTGATCTTGAGATTTTGTATCTTGATGTATATAATTACTCAAGAAGTAATTATCCTGAGATGTAAACAGTTTACCTCACTTTATGAAAGAAGCTTTTATGGATTCAAGCTCTTGTCATGAAAAGTTTTAATTTCCCGTGATTTTTGTCTTCCGCTGATTACCGATTCGCTTCCGCTAAGTTTTAATCGTGTTTATGTCATGGTTTGGAGATCAGAGCCCACAACAACAAACGACCACCCATCTGATCGCCTCACTCAATAAATCATCACGATCCTTTGCCAACTAACTCCTTTCTCTCATCCAAGTTCAACGATCCCGCACTCACCGTGAATGGTTGTCTAAATAGGAAACACCCATTTAGCCTTAAGGCTGCATTCACTACCACTTTCTCGGCTCTGCAAAATTACTTTGTCTCTATGCTGGATCACCATACCTTTTGATATAAGAGCATCTGCCGCACTTCCCCAAAATCCACTCCCTGGTCAGTTTCCCTAGTGCCGACTCGAGTGGTGGATTCGACATTAATCTTCTTCTCCGACAAGCATCTAGGACTGGCGTTGTTGTAGCTCGTCTTCGGGCAATTAGCTACAAAGTAACAATCCTTTATCCTTCCTCTGTAACCCCTTTCGGCATATAATGTCAAGTTTAATCATAGCTCACTGACACTGAGTGCCGCCGTTCCATCCTCTTTGTTTTAACCACTCACCTAAAGGAGGCCCCTAAGGTCCCTAACTTCCTGAAACTCGACCAAACCCAACATGGGCAACTAGTGGCGCTTCGCAGATTGAGTGATCAAGTGTGATCAAACCACTAGATCTCAAACTAGCTCACCACACCGTCTTTTTTTACTAGGACAAGCGCGAACAACTCTACAAGCCTTCTAGCGCGACCTAACTTGTTCTGCATTGTTGTCTAAGAGATTTGCGCAGAAGACGTAAGTCTAAGAAAATACTACACGAGATACAGTCTTAGCTTGCACGATAAAAATGACAACGGCCTCCCAGTCGACAGGTGAAACCGAAAAACAAAAACCAATGAACGAACTAAATTGACAATAAAGACCACAAAATTCTATTAAGTAACTCCACAAAGATTATAAAGATTGTCACTCTTCCACAATTCCGTGCCCACAATAGAATTCCATACCCCACTCTCGTTCTCTTCTTTCTTGATTGTCCGTATGCCTTCCCCTGTATTGGCACACTCAATGTTTGACGCTATTCGGCACACCGATAACCCATGACGTCTACCTCTATTTATAGGTACATGACATCTCCTGTAAGGAAGTAAGATAGTTGTGTCTATTTTATAAGGACTAGGAGAACGGAAATAGAATAGGAGAAGAAAATAATACTTGGACTCTACGTTGAATGTTACTTTTCCTTTTCTAATATTATTGGACTTAATTCTAATCCAATTAGGATAAGAATCAAATTCGAACAATCTTCACCTTGGATTTTACCCGTTGAAGTATCTGATCCTTCAAGAATTTTACTCTCGTTCTTCTTCTATATGCTTCCACCCTAAAAAATACTCTACTATTGCACGCCTATGCGGAGTGCGTGTCCAGACATGTCTGCATGCACCCTTCCTCAAGTTGTACAGTTTGAAAAACTGCACCACCTCCACTGTAGCTGGAATAATTACAACCTTCATTCCTTTGACCCTCCATGCCATATGTTTGTACCTTTTTCGAGCTCCACGTGCTCGAAGGTACTGCGTAGGTCGGTCTTGCCACATCTTCCTTCTTCCAACAGTTGACAGTTTCACCTCTGCATCTGTTGAATTTCGTAATTCGTCTTACAACCTCGCACATGAGTGCCCCTGAGAGTTGAAGACATGTAGTGCGTTTTGAGCTCACCTCACGTGTCAATATTTCATCTACGCCTCCAGTGGTAGAACTCTCGTCAGCTACTCCTCTTTTAGTTAGAACCTCCCCAACCAATCGATATGCTCCTTTAGACCAGGTACCCTTCATGATCACTTGCCCATTGTATGTGAATTACACGACTCCACCTTGCTTTGAAATCTTGCAACCAATGGATTCAAGTGCCCTCTCAGATATTAGTTTTCTCTTGAGACCGAGGACATATCAAACCTGCGATAATGTGTGATGTGCTCCATCACGGTAGAGTTGGTCATCTTCCAGTTGAACAGTCCCACATACCTGATGGAGTGATCCTTCATCAAATACATCTCTCTCTGGACATATGATGTGGAGAGAGCCTGAATCAAATATTCCACCCATGATTGGTACCTGATTTCATGACAGCCAGTGCTTCTAAATATCCTTTTGCTAACGAGCAAACTCCACTCTTCAACTGCTTCAGTGTTGGACAATCTTTTAATATGTGACCCTCCTCGTCACATATATAGCATACGTGTCTGCTTTTGCCATTTTGATTCTTCTTTATGTGACCCTTGCTTTTTAGATGCTGTTTGTGACAGCCAAAATATTACCACCCGAGGAGGAAGATTCATATGGATTCTTCAAAGACTCCGCCTCCTATAAATATGCAATCGCCTCGTTGAAGTCGAACGTAGTTTTCTCGACAAGGATGTTAATTACCTGTCATTCCCATGACTGTGGTAGAGATGATGCTAAGAGAACGACCTTATCGCTCTCGCTGATCTTCTCCTCCATGCTTACCAGATGTGTGACAAGCTTGTTAAAGACATTGAGATGTTCGACGAACCTTGTACCTTCTTCCATGTATAATTTGTACAATTATCATTTCAGCACCCACCTGTTCGTCATCGACTTCACCATATACAAAATTTTCTCAGACATTCCATAATTTTTTCGGTGAATCTTCATTAATCATTGAATATTTTACCTCTGCAGAAAGACTCAGACGGATTGTACTGACCGCCTTGCTCTCCATCATCCTCCAATCGCCTTCAGACATCTTGTCTGACTTTTTCCTTCAAGAGCTTCGATTAGCCCTTGTTGGACTAAGACGTCCTTCACCGTGCTTTGCCACACACTGAAGTTACTTCTTCCCGTCAAATGTGTCAATATGATGACTCTCCACGTTGCTAGTCAACGCCGCCATGCTTCACGTGCCTGTGGTGCTTACTGATCATCTCATAACAACCTTCACTGATATCACTTGTTGGGATTCACGTGAAAGCTCTCCAAGTCCAAGAAAACACCACACGAGATACAGTCCTAGCTTGCACGATAAAAGCGACAATGACCTCCCAGTCGACAGGCCAAACCAACAAATAAACAACCAATGAGAGAATTCATTTGGCGAAGACCACACAATTCTATTAAGCAACTCCACAATAATTACAAGGATTGTCGCTATCCCACAATCCCGTGCCCACAATAGAATTCCGTACCCAACTCTCGTTCTCTTCCTTCTTGGCTGTCCGTATACGTTCCCCTGTATTGACACACACAATGTTTGACACTATTCGACACACCGATAACCCATGTTGTCTACCTGTACTTATAGATACAAGACATCCCATGTAACGAAGTAAGAGAATTACATCTATTCTATAAGGACTAAGAGAACGACAACAGAATAAAAGAAGGAAATAATGTTTGGACTCCACGTCATTACTTTTCCTTTCTTTATATTGCTGGAATTAATTCTAATCCAATTAGGATAATAATCAAATCCTAACCGTTCTCCCTTTCCTGGGTAGCTACCTGGTGCCGTAAAATCAACTACATTGCTGCCTATTCAATCCTCTACCCACCTAGCTTTCTGGAACTGCCTGATTACGGTGGAATGTACCATGCTCAGATCAGAGCCATGAAAATGCCCCGATCAAGAATCATTGGATACGAGACACCCCGACCAACTCGCTCGGGTTGTTCCCTATGGCAGAGGAATTTGTGATTTCATCATTTGTTGAATGGACTCTAGGTCCCAGAGATTCAAAATCCCTATTTATCTGTAAGCTGAGAAGAACAAATCAGAAGCGTCTTGCCCCAATGTGCCCGTGATTAAATCGTAATGCTATCATGTTCGGATGGACATCGTGCCACTTCGACTCACTGACCGTGGCAGTGTCATAGAAGCTGTATTCTATTATGCTATGCGTGAAACTCTTAATAATAGACTATTACATAGGAGCACATGGGCCACCTCAAATTCATTTTCCTTTTTTCTTTAAAATGATTTTTTCTTAAAAAAACTCACAAGAAATTAATACTTTATCCAAATAATGCATACAAGTAATTTTTTGAAATAGGAAAAAACAATGAATTTAATGGGATAGGTTCCAAGTATGAATTTCCATCTTATAGTAGGGCCATTTTCTATGTAAGGGATTCAATATAATTTATATTAACTGAATGCACAAAAAAGGTGATTAAATTGTGAAAGCCCTGACTCTAAGCTTAGAGGTATTTTATCCGACAAGGGTTGATGAATCACTAAAATGATCCTTTTAAGCCTAAATAAATCGACATCTCTATCCATATGTTTATGAAAAAGGGAATCTAAATATGAATATGTCCTTTGGACTTTGATGAGCCTCGTTTGCCCTCTGTTCTCAAGTTCCTTCTGCAACTCGAGCATGTCATCGAAATAGGGGTTGAGCGAGGACTTTTTCCAGTGAGCATCACAGGAGGTAGGTAGAGAATACATAGGGGTGTGAAACAACTCTCTCTGAGGAACTCAGAAAAATGGACTTGTAACTTCTCCCCTGAATACTCATGTCTAATCACAAGGTATGTACATCCTCTATTTTATTTTGTCCATTATTTGATATAAATTTATATTTGTTTAATGAGACATCTTGAGCTATCAACTTTATTTACAATCCCGTTGTCAAACATTCATATTTCCTAATTAGGTTCATATAAATTCTTGTGATTGTTGAATTAATCTTTTATAATGGGTCTTTGAAACCCTCCCGCTATGATTATCATATATTGAGAAATTGATTAAAATGCTAGCCTTATTTATGCATACTATATGTTTGACTTGAATATCTAGATTAGTGGCACTTATGTACAACTATACTTAAAAAGATCACACATATTTATATTTATCCAAGGGTGTACTTTTTCACCCTTAGTTCTTTTAGGCCATGACCCTATGGTGTTACGGCCATGTTTTATGTATATTTTTTCTACACTCTTATTCATGCAAACATTTATTATTTTAAATTTAATTTATGGTCAACTTTAATGATAAGGTAATTTTATTATCATGCTTGCATTTTGAACTTTAATATGCCTATATATCTTGTTATATTTCTCTTGAACTCACCTAATTGCAATTAGTCCTATTCTTATGGGAACATCTCTTTTTGCACTTTAACACAATATAATGCCCAAAGTGTTATTATATGTACATACTCAACCTTTGGTGATCATGACCTTGTTTCTTATGCTATGGGTGATGTTCCCTTCCACTGAGGCGCGAAGCAGTCTGTTGATACTTTAAAAGAAGGAGCACGCACAGGAGGAACCAATGTTCAAGGAACATATTAAACAATAATTTGTGAAGGTTTCTGAGATGTCTAGGTTGCAAATTGCAACCGATCCATTTAATTATACTTTATTTCTAGTTTCCTTTATGTCCATGTTGACAAGTACTTAGAAACGATTGGATCATGTAATAATTCAGTTTTACTTTCCCGATGCTATGACTATGTTGATCTAATTTTCCATATTATTCGAGAGTATTTTAGCTCCCCTTCTATCTAATTGTTGTGAATAAATGATTTAGGTATTGCTAGAGTATTCTTAAAGTAAAGCTAGGGAGTGGTCCCCCCTAGTAGGTCTTATTAAAGTGGTATCAAAACATTTAGTAATTCATACTAGTATCTAAGAACTTAGGATCTTACCTTTATCTACCCTTTTGAAGAGAAAAGAGTGGTGAGTCATTCCAACCCCGTGATAGGTTGGATGGACATTCTACAATGATGAGCCCATAGTTCAAAATGCCACATGCTATGCCAATACTGATGACTCCAGATGTACATGCCACCTCTAGGGGAAACCATGTCGTCACTGTGCCTTCTCCTTTTATGTATACCCCTCCTCCACCTTAGTTTACACCTGAGTAGAAGTTATCTTTCCTACGGTAGCTTCTGACCAATTCTATAATGTGGTGTGTCGCACCACTCCTCCTCCCGAGAAACCCAAAGAGTACTCCCTCAAAGAGTTCATCAAGATGTGACCACCCTACTTCAAGAGCGAAGGAGAGTCAAGATGGTGGACAAGGTCGACGACTAGGTGTTGGTCACTTCAGCGTACCTTTGAGGGCATGGAGTTCCCTCCCCATCAAAAGGTCTGCTTGGCCACCTATGTGCTAGATGGACCAACATGCATTTGGTGGGTTGGTGTCTTCTACACTCGCAACACATCCAACATATCTTAGGAGTTAGTTCCATAAACTATTATCTGAGAAGTACGTCTGAAATGCCACCTTGAGGAAGGAGGTGGAATTATATAGCTTGAAGTTAGGATCCCTGAGCGTCTCTGTGTATGCTCATAGATTCCTACTTTTGGAGCAATATGCTATAGCTCTTGGTGAGGATTACTGAGCTACCATCTTTCTAGAGGGACTGAGCTACCATGTTGGACGAGCTCCAACCCCACATACCCCCTCACCTTTAAGCATGTGGTGGATAAGTCCCTCACTGTGGAGCCCTATCTTGATTCTCAACCCTCAATGTTGATTCCCAATAAGCAGAAGAACATTAGTGAGGACCTACGTGACAAGTGCAATCATTTCTTGTGTCACCACCCTCCTGAAAGGTGCCCTATTGTGCAACCTACAACTCAACTATATTTTAGAAACTTGACTTGCCATGAATGTGTCTAGGTTGAGCAATAAGGCCTGAGTGTCCCAAGATTCTCAAGGATGTAGCCCTAACTCAACCACGAGCACCCCAGCAGACATAACCACAACAATCTTGTAGGAACAACAACAATCTTCCCCGACACAACCCACTTGTTATGAGACGTCCATGATGCATATTTCTCATGGATTTCGTGGAGGCCACTGGTGATAATAAGGTTATTGAAGGTATTGTGCACTCACTTAGGAAGCCTATTAAAGCCTGATTTGATTTAGGATCTTCCAACACCTTCATAGATTCTAAACTTGTAACCGTCTAAGGATTAGAGACTATGTATATGAACCATATTTTAGAGGTCCAAACTCCTAGTGATAATGTGTTTTATACCTATATGAAAATCCCTCTTGTAGATTTGTGTATTTTAGGAAAGATGTTCCAGCCGAACTTCATCGTCCTCAACATGACAACCTTTGACGTTATTTTGGGGAGAACAGGCTGAAGAAGTTCAATGTGGCTCCTTTCTATGGAGAGAAGAAGGTCAATTTGTTGTACCCTAACAGTGAGCATCTCTATATTAAAGGAAGGAAATGGGACAATCGATAGTTCATTATCTATGCACTCAAGGAAGAGAATCTCATCGCACATGGTGTAGAACCTAACATGCATCAATTTTTCTTAACCCTATGCCACCTAAGTTTGATGAAATTGATGTGGTTTAGGATTTTTCTAATGTCTTATCGACGAGCTGCTCATACTTCCTTCTACATGAGAAATCAAGTTTTCTATCGACCTTGTACTAGGCACTACTCCTATCTTGAATCCGCCTTATTGCATGACACCTGCTAAGGTTGTTGAGATCAAGAAGTAGCTACAAGATCTCTTAGACATGGGGTTTGTTCACCCTAGTGTTTCTCCCTAGGGAGCCCCACTTCTATTTGTAAAGAATAAAGATGATTCCTTGTAGAGTGCATGTATTATTGTATGATGAAACAAGTGACGATCAAGAATCATTATCCTCTAGCGTACATCAATGACTTGTTCAACCATCTGAAGCCTGCTATTGTTTTTTCAAAGATGATCATGTGTAGTGGTTACTAGCAGATGCACATAAAGGATGATGATATACTGAAGATGACCTTTCACATTCGTTATTGAAATTGTGAGTTCCTAGTTATGCCTTTTGGCTTGACCAATGCTCCATCTTCCTTCATGGACTTTATGAACTAAATCTTCCGCCCCTACTTTGACAACTTTGTGGTGGTGTTTAACGACGACATGCTTATCTATGCTGAGTCTATGAACCAACACCAAAAGCATCTGTGGATTGCATTGGGAAATGTAGCTACATAGTAGGAAGCTGTTACGACCCCATTTGAGCTTAATTGGTAAACTAGGGTTTGCCTAGACAATTGCAAAGATTAATTGGAATAATCATTCTTGAAATCTAATTAATGACGATAACACAATTAGGATGTTTTAACTATGATAAGAAGTCTAAATGTTCTTTTGTCTTGAGAATTAGGGTTTGAGAAGCATGGACCCTAATCGGCCCAAAATAGGGTTTTAATGATACATGGATACAAAATTTGATAAGTATACTGTCTCGATAAATGATTTTTAGTATATTATGTGTAACTCTGATTTAGCTCAAATTTGGATATGATTTGGATACCTCAAATAGTAACACTACTGAAAAATATCAGAATTTATGAAGAATGTTCAGACCTGTTTGTCGGTCGAGTTTGCAACTCAACCGAATCTGCTGCAGACTACAATATAGAAGTGCACTGTTTGATTTTTCATTATTTATTGGTAAATGGAAATGATCTAAAATTTTTACTGGAGTTCTGAAACTTCATTAGGTATAACATATAAAATTTACAGAATTTTTGGAGCTTCTGTTAGCTATTCAGTAGGCGAATTACAGAAACTATTGTGAAACTGAATATTCAGCCAATATAATTAAAGTTGAGTGTTGGGTCAATATGCAATTGACCCAAGCAGCTCAAATTGACTTATATGATCGACCACACACACACACAGCTCTCATTCTTCGTCATCCACCCCAGAGAAACGAAAATCTAGAGAGAGAGGGAGAGTTAGGGCTTGAGTGGAGAAAGAGGAGGAATTGCTGACCTAGGGTTTTGCGGTCCGAGGAATGGTGAAATCAAGTAAGTTTGGATTCTTTGCATAGACTTTTATGCTGAATCTTCTCTCTCATGTCAAGATTCCGTCCATGCTCTTATTTGATCCAAGATGGTGTCGAAATTCCCTCTTTTCTCACCCTTTCTTCATAATCCCTCATTTTTAAGGTTTCCGAGTTGAATGGAAGAAGAATTGGGAGATTTGCTAGGGATTTGATATGAGTTCGAGATCCCCTGAGTTGAGCTGCAGTTTTGAGGTGTTTTCACACCTTAGGGTGAGTGGGTTCTTCCTTCAAACAGTGTAATGCACAAAATTTGATTATAGCATCCAAATCCCTAATTGCTTAGTATGTGATTTTAAACCCTGAATGTCCATTTGTTCTGTGTAGTTGCAATTTGATATGAAATGGGCTCCTTCTCTATTTGAATGACTCTCTGATGATAGAATCATATTAGAAATGTATACAACACATTCTAGAAAGAATGCTTTTTGGATTCATATTGTATGATGTAATTAAGGTTTAACCTAACTGAGATCTCACTAGGGTTTTAATCCAATTGAAGAGATATCTAGACTTAAACCAAACCTAGGTCTAAATGCTCTCAATCAAGCTTAAGGCTATCATATTTCAATATCTAAAACCTTTGGGATTCGTCACTAAGTCTATGACTTTGATTTCACTAGTTTAAGCTTGAATGATCTGTGCCACGGCCGTGGGGTGACACCACGATCGTGTTGGAGCAAACCCTAATTGAACACTTAAAGATCAAAGTTAAGTAAAGAGGACTAGTAATCATATAAGTGGTTAGGATGTACCTCATGGGTTATCTTAATTGAATTTTATTCTTGATACATGATATCTCAGTGAATGGTATGGAAAACTTAAATTTAGTTAAATTTCCTTGGTTTCATATCTATATTGATTGTATATGATTTGATGAAAACAATCTTTATTTAGTGAATGCTTATATCCTATGAAATCCTTATGAGAGCCATATGACAAGTGAATGAGGCAAATGAAAAGGTGAATGAGGCGAATGAAACCCCAAGAGTAGGGTGTTGGCATGTGATGAATGAATAAGGCAAATGAAACCCTAAGGATAGGGTGTTCAATGAATCATGTTATGGTGATATGAAAGGTCTCGATATGAGATGTGGTGATGCTTAACTGTTGAATTGTATGTTTCTAGTGCATTTAACTTTATATGCTTGTTCTCTCTGAGTTGATATCTACATACTGCAGGGCTTCTTATTTTCAATACATATCTCGTAAATTGCAGGTGATGAGATATGACATGCCCTAGAAAGGGATGTTACTGAGACATGATATATGTTGAATACATGAGTTATGATGTTTCTTATGATATGATATGGCAGGCCGTGTGATCCTTGTGAGAAATGTTAAATGAGTTATGATTTCTGTTTAAAATGTACCTATAATGTTAATGTTAGACTTAGGTGCCCTGAACACCGTAGAACCCCTCGAGAGGTCTGCACCTTGGGGTGAAACGACCTACCTGGCGTGTCTAGATGGTCGGTGACTCGTGTTCAACAATAATCCGTGTGTGTGTCATGGTGGCACGAGGAGTAAATAGGGGTTATTCAACAATAATCCGTGCGTGTGTCACGGTGGTAACCCAGACTCTCCGCCTGTGTACTCAGGTAGGAGGAGTCCAGTTTACACTCTTTTGAGAGTGCAGTGAGGCCCTTGTGAGCTTGAGGCCCTTGTGAGCCTGAGAGTCCTGTGCAGACCAGGATGAGAAGTCAGACTTAACATTTCCCGGGTGTGTCGCTAAGTCTTGTACGGTGTGGCTGTAGTGCACTGTGAGTCTCATATGCAGAGTACACTGCATAAGATCAGGGCATAAGCTAAAATATGATCATATAGGTTCACAGAGTTCCTTATAAATGAAAGAGTTAAGGAAGACTAGAGCATAGTCTTCTAGTAGTTATTCTTTGGATGCAATATTTACATTCTTTGTTATTTCAATTATATTGTTTTAGAACTACTCAGTGTAGTATTTATTGTTGTTAAATTTCATATCGTTTACTCAAAGTTATATCTGTAATCACATTAGTGCCTTAGACTTTTTCTTTGAAGTACTCATTCACAGAGCGAGTAGGCTCACCCCTCTACTCAAACATTTTAGGGTTGACCGCGTGGACTTGAAGATGGTCAGAGCATCAGTGTAGATCTTCCACAGGAGTCAAGTACGAGATTAGTTGGGTCAGTCGGTCCTTGTCACTCTAGGTCCTCAGTAAGAGATAAGAGAGAGATTTGTAATTACGATGTGTAATATTATTCCTCTTTTGAAATTGTATGCTAATTAGTAGGTCTTATGTGCATAAGATGTAAGAGACATCATGAATGTTTATACATGTATCTTTGCTATTAAAGTCTGATTAGTAAAAGAAATGTTCAGATTCCCTTGTTAAGATGATTTATGTGGTTCAATGCGAGGAAACAAGAGTTTTGATAGAAAAGAAAAAAAAGTTAAGGGTGTTCTTTGTATTACATATAAATCGTATCTTATGCCCTAATCTCATGATTTGAGGAAATTGTGAGATCGGGGTGTAACAGCTTGGTATCAGAGCTTAGGGTGAGTTGTCAAGGACCATTAAGTTAGTAAGTTAGCGTCATAAGTGTGGCAGATAGGAGATGTTTTGATGTTAGCTTTGGGGATTTGAGTATTTGGATATCCTGGCCCGATATCTGAGTACTTGGATCAACCAGTACAAGCTACTCTGTCTATTCTCTCACGTATACCCTGGCCAGGTATACAGTGGAAGAATGGGCTAGAGAGGAACCCTAGAAATGTTAGGGTTAGAAAACGAGAAAAGAAACAAGAATTAAGAGCATAAATGTAAAAGGAGATAGAACTTACATTTCATAATGTTGTTTTTGTTGGAAATTTATAGAAATGCTCTTATATGTTTGAATTGAAATATTCAATACTTTGAAATATGGGTCTTTAATATCTGTTGTACACTATGCAGTTGTAGCATTTATTGATTTTATTCTTTGTAACAAGTAGACTAGAATTGATCTTTGAATGAGCTTTTGTTAGTGGATAAGTTTTCTTCCACACTTCTGAGATGAATAGGAGTTGAGTAATCCTTTGTAGTTCTTGGCTTCAGGACTTCAGGTTTGGCCTGGTCCGGTTGGCATGATGCGTTACCAGGATCTAATGAATCCTATCAATAGTATAATAAGAATAGAATTTGAATAATTAGACCCACATCAGAGTAAGAATGTACATACAGTAAGATGTTGAAACATATGGGAAAGATCAGAACAACTAAGAATTAGTTGAAACTGGTATCTGAGGTTCAACTTTGGGGTCTCAAATGTGAAACCCTTAATTGGGAATAATATAACATGATATGAAGTTCATGATCAGTTTATTGATTAATATTATATGAACTATACATATGAAATATAGAAAAGATATGTGAAATGTATGTATGGTTCTAGACAGCAAGAATCGATCATGAAGAATGGATCATATAATTGAGTATAATGCTTTTTTGAACTCTAAAGCAAAGGCTAAGTAGAAGAATAGAGTTGAGTATTCAATAGGTCCATAGAAGTGAAGCGTCTTCAAAAGAGTAAAAGTGAAGAGAATCATATGATCATATAATTCATAAGACTAGAACAACAAACTAGTTCCTAAGTGAAGAACATAGGTGTAGTTTAATGAATGAATAAGTCATACAAGGGTAGACTATATTCAGGAGGGAAAACTTGATTGAAAGAGAAACTGTGTTTGATCCATGCATGATCCCTTTGATTTAATAATGAAGAATATTTAAGGTATTAAGGGAATGTTTGAATACAAGAATTCTATGTCTCAAAATCATCTTCTCTCTCATATATTCCTTAACAATAGCAAGGTGGGAATGAAATGATAAGAAAATGAATCATATATGATCCATAACTACCTTGGTAGGGTCATCTAGTGAATGTAATAGTGACATACATTACGATGTAGTGTGATAAGAAATAAATTCTTGTGTGATAGCAAGAATGATGAATAATCTATTCTTACCTTGAATGTTTTAATGTTAGGGATGTTTATTGTATATGATCAAAATTAGAAGGAGAGGTAGCAAAACATAAGTAGTAAAGAATGAGGAGAGAGATAAAGGAAAACACTAGTTTTGTGTAATATGTGAACTCGTTTTTAGAAGTATGCTTTGTTGAAGGCATACTAAGGTATGTAAGTTGGTTCTATGTATGATTTCAGTGTATTTGTGCAAGCTATATGTTAATTAAAGGTGTATGATAGTTGTAGTAATTCATACCAGATATGCATCCTAGTATTGTGTATTTGTGATATGGTGATACAGTTTGGATGATGACGGAAGACATGGAGGGATATCCTGAATAAGGTAGTTATACCTACTCACTCATATTAATAGAAGGGATGTTAATCAAATTGTGTTGATAAGTAACCCTAATGAGGTATATCTTGTTATACCTAGCTTTAATCTAACTAAGTGATGGTAACTGGGTATGAACAAAGCTTGAATGACTAATACAATCGTGGATTAGTTTGTTACTATTGTTGAAACCCTAGTATGATATAACCCGATGGTTACACCTTGACTTATGTGTGGGTTCATACTGAGGATAGTATGAAATGCGATAGTAATGCTTCCATGAACCAATGGGGATGCCAAGAGTAATACTTTAAAATTGTTATTGAACCTAGTTTTTCAACTCAAGACTGTTTTGCTATCTGAGTAGCACGTTATTAAAGTTTAAAACAACATGGTGAACTCGCTTTTGTCACTTAAAGGTGATACAGAACAATAGAACTTTCTGAGCCACATAAGTTGAGATAGTTGTATCAGAGTTGTGCAGCGAAAGCGTGGTGGTTTATCTTTGCATTCTATGTTTGACTGTGGCATAAAGAATTTGCTTGATATCATTGAGAACTATTTGAAATATGTTGTGATTTAGTAAAGAATTAAAAGATCTAATGTTGAAAACTACATTCAAGTATGAAATACAAGAATATAATGATATGGAAGGCTTTAGAAGCTTAGAATAACCTTGAATGTATCTTTCTTGTAGGTTTATGTTTCGAGGACGAAACATTCTAAGGGGGGGAGAGTTGTTACGACCCCATCTGAGCTTAATTGGTAAACTAGGGTTTACCTAGACAATTACAAAGATTAGAATAATCATTCTTGAAATCTAATTAATGACGATAACACAATTAGGATGTTTTAACTATGATAAGAATTCTAAATGTTCTTTTGTCTTGAGAATTAGGGTTTGAGAAGCATAGACCCTAATCGGCCCAAAATAGGGTTTTAATGATACATGGATACAAAATTTGATAAGTATAGTGTCTCGGTAAATGATTTTTAGTATATTATGTGTAACTCTGATTTAGCTCAAATTTGGATATGATTTGTATACCTCAAATAAGAACACTAATGAAAAATATCAGAATTTATGAAGAATGTTCAGACCTGTTTGTCGGTCGAGTTTGCAACTCGAACGAATCTGCTGCAGACTGCAATATAGCAGTGCACTGTTTGATTTTTAATTATTTGTTGGTAACTAGTAATGATCTAAAAATTTTACTGGAGGTCTGAAACTTCATTAGGTATAACATATAAAATTTCCAGAATTTTTGGAGCTTCTGTTATCTATTCAGTAGGCGAATTACAGAAACTATTGTGAAACTGAATATTCAGCCAATATAATTAAAGTTGAGTGTTGGGTCAATATGCAATTGACCAAAGCAGCTCAAATTGACTTATATGATCGACCACACACACACACAGCTCTCATTCTTCGTCATCCACCCCAGAGAAATGAAAATCTAGAGAGAGAGGGAGAGTTAGGGCTTGAGTGGAGAAAGAGGAGGAATTGCTGACCTAGGGTTTTGCGGTCCGAGGAATGGTGAAATCAAGTAAGTTTGGATTCTTTGCATAGACTTTTATGGTGAATCTTCTATCTCATGTCAAGATTCCGTCCATGCTATGATTTGATCCAAGATGATGTCGAAATTCCCTCTTTTCTCACCCTTTCTTCATAATCCCTCATTTTCAAGGTTTCCGAGATGAATGGAAGAAGAATTGGGAGATTTGCTAGGGATTTGATATGAGTTCGAGATCCCCTGAGTTGAGCTGCAGTTTTGAGGTGTTTTCACACCTTAGGGTGAGTGGGTTCTTCCTTCAAACAGTGTAATGCACGAAATTTGATTATAGCATCCAAATCCCTAATTGCTTAGTATGTGATTTTAAACCCTGAATGTCCATTTGTTCTGTGTAGTTGCAATTTGATATGAAATGGGCTCCTTCTCTGTTTGAACGACTCTCTGATGATAGAATCATATTAGAAATGTATACAACACATTCTAGAAAGAATGCTTTTCGGATTCATATTGTATGATGTAATTAGGGTTTAACCTAACTGAGATCTCACTAGGGTTTTAATCCAATTGAAGAGATATCTAGACTTAAACCAAACCTAGGTCTAAATGCTCTCAATCAAGCTTAAGGCTATCATATTTCAATATCTAAAACCTTTGGGATTCGTCACTAAGTCTATGACTTTTATTTCACTAGTTTAAGCTCGAATGATCTGTGCCACGGCCGTGGGGTGACACCACGATTGTGTTGGAGCAAACCCTAATTGAACACTTAAAGATCAAAGTTAAGTAAAGAGGACTAGTAATCCTATAAGTGGTTAGGATGTACCTCATGGGTTATCTTAATTGAATTTTATTCTTGATACATGATATCTCAGTGAATGGTATGGAAAACTTAAATTTAGTTAAATTTCCTTGGTTTCATATCTATATTGATTGTATATGATTTGATGAAAACAATATTTATTTAGTGAATGCTTATATCCTATGAAATCCTTATGAGAGCCATGTGACAAGTGAATGAGGCAAATGAAAAGGTGAATGAGGCGAATGAAACCCCAAGAGTAGGGTGTTGGCATGTGATGAATGAATAAGGCAAATGAAACCCTAAGGATAGGGTGTTCAATGAATCATGTTATGGTGATATGAAAGGTCTCGATATGAGATGTGGTGATGCTTAACTATTGAATTGTATGTTTCTAGTGCATTTAACTTTATATGCTTGTTCTCT
This sequence comes from Alisma plantago-aquatica, assembly GCA_963693085.1. Lineage (NCBI taxonomy): Eukaryota > Viridiplantae > Streptophyta > Magnoliopsida > Alismatales > Alismataceae > Alisma > Alisma plantago-aquatica. Next base: position 545,408,044 of record OY856410.1, on the reverse strand, counting down.
CTGAGTTGATATCTACATACTGCATGGCTTCTTATTTTCAATACATATCTCGTAAATTGCAGGTGATGAGATATGACATGCCCTAGAAAGGGATGTTATTGAGATATGATATATGTTGAATACATGAGTTATGATGTTTCTTATGATATGATATGGTTGGCCGTGTGAGCCTTGTGAGAAATGTTAAATGAGTTATGATTTCTATTTAAAATGTACCTATAATGTTAATGTTAGACTTAGGTGCCCTGAACACCGTAGAACCCCTCGAGAGGTCTGCACCTTGGGGTGAAACGACCTACCTAGCGTGTGTCTAGATGGTTGGTGACTCGTGTTCAACAATAATCCGTGCGTGTGTAACAGTGGCACGAGGAGTAAATAGGGGTTATTCAACAATAATCTGTGTGTGTGTCACAATGGTGACCCATACTCTCCGCCTGTGTACTCGGGTAGGAGGAGTCCAGTTTACAATCTTTTGAGAGTGCAGTGAGGTCCTTGTGAGCCTGAGGCCCTTGTGAGCCTGAGAGTCATGTGCAGACCAGGACGATAAGTCAGACTTAGCATTTCTCGGGTGTGTCGCTAAGTCTTGTACGGTGTGGCCGTAGTGCACTGCGAGTCTCATATGCAGAGTACACTGCATAAGATCAGGGCATAAGCTAAAATATGATCATATAGGTTCACAGAGTTCCTTATAAATGAAAGAGTTAAGGAAGACTAGAGCATAGTCTTCTAGTAGTTATTCTTTGGATGTAATATTTACATTCTTTGTTATTTCAATTATATTGTTTTAGAACTACTCAGTGTAGTATTTATTGTTGTTAAATTTCATATCGTTTACTCAAAGTTATATCTGTAATCACATTAGTGCCTTAGACTGTTTCTTTGAAGTACTCATTCACTGAGCGAGTAGGCTCACCCCTATACTCAAACATTTTAGGGTTGACCGCATGGACTTGAAGATGGTCAGAGCATCAGTGTAGATCTTCCACAGGAGTCAAGTACGAGATTAGTTGGGTCAGTCGGTCCTTGTCACTCTAGGTCCTCAGTAAGAGATAAGAGAGAGAGTTGTAATTATGATGTGTAATATTATTCCTATTTTGAAATTGTATGCTAATTAGTAGGTCTTATGTGCATAAGGTGTAAGAGACATCATGAATGTTTATACATGTATCTTTGCTATTAAAGTATGATTAGTAAAAGAAATGTTCAGATTCCCTTGTTAAGATGATTTATGTGGTTCAATGCGAGGAAACAAGAGTTTTAACAGAAAAGAAAAAAAAAGTTATGGGTGTTCTTTGTATTACATATAAATCCTATCTTATGCCCTAATCTCATGATTTGAGGAAATTGTGAGATCGGGGTGCAACAGAAGCGGAAACAAATTTTTTATCTCCATATTCTCCATAATCCAACAGATTGTGTCAATAACTATAATATGGAAAGGATGGTTTCAAGGATGTACCTAGTCCTAGAGCAAGTCTAACAACAATCCTCATCATTGTAGTTGTATAACTCTGACTCCTAGTTGCATTGGGACCTGTCTGACTACTCATCCTGGGATAGCAAACCCGAATGTCATCTTTCATAGCAGCTACTTTTGTCCTGGACTGCTGGTTGATGATGTTCACCTAAAGGCAGACAACGACCTCCCGCCTCTAGATAAGTCCACACGGACCTCCTAGAACTCATGTCGTCCCACTAGAACAGACAGGAAGGAGTCATCCCTTCCGTTGGCGTACTAGTCACCAACTTGTTCTCCCACAACAATGATCTTAGTTGTTCTCTCCCTTGCTATCCCTCCCTAGTCGGGTAGACCTTGTTTGGGCTCTCTTGGTTACCACAACTAGAGAGGGAAACTTTTGTTAGAGCAACTGATTCTCAATTCGAAGCCCCCAGTACCCCTCTATTTTTCGGTGGGATTCGGGTCAGGGTTCCCAACCTATGAGGGAGTGGAAGGGACCAGAAGATTTCAAATTTTCAAAACAACTCTAAAACTTTCACAACCTGAAACAGCTGAACCAGTTGTCTAGAATGCTAGACGATCGATTTGCATGCCAGACGGTCATTTGGCTTAGTCCAAATAGTCGTCTAGTGCTTTCCCAATCGCATACGAAATTGAAAATGTGTTTCCAATTAATATTACATATTAATTCATTGCACAATAAGTAATGTGCATTGAAAATAAACTTGGTAATATATAGAACCTTCCCACGACTAAACTGGGCCATCTCGCCCATGTGAGATGACCGCCTCGCTCACCCATATGGTCATCTGGTGAGCCAAGCCGAGCCAGTCGGTTCAATCCAAATACAATTTCAATTCGAATTAGTCTGACACCCCAAGCGTCCATCTCAACCCTTGAGATGGCTGTTTGGCACTCCAAAAGGCCATCTCATGCCATGAGACAAGTGTTTGGCAGTGTAGTCAGGATGCTTGTTACGTGAATCAATTACCTAAATGTTTTAGCAACAAATTCTCTATTATTCAAGATCAAACTCCTCTTCTAGGTTGAGACCTATGTGTGTGACCCTATAGGTCCCATATTATGTTGGCAGTGCATTTACATAACAACTCATGACATCACAAGGAATGAGTGGTGCCTAGTCACACATCAATGCTACCCAAGTAAATAGAAAGTTGGAGAGCAACTTCAACCTACAATCTGTGTATGATGTTGCAGTATTTGTATAGTTCCTTTGTCACTGATGTTTAGATTGAACTCTAGGTATGGAGAAGTCATCCTCTTCATCATTCAATCTTGGTTCTTGAACCAAGAGTATACTTTATGAGATATATGTAAGCTCGATATCACATATTGACTTACATATGCATGGCCCTGCATTTCTCAGTCTCGTTAATCAAGAGGCCTAGAACATCAAACTCCTATAGGAGGGACAAATCCCATTTCTCTCACTCATAGTCTATCCCCATGTGTTTCAAAGTCACCCAACCATCACCTTTATAATAACCCATGTTTTAGGATTTGGTTTGACGATGTCAAAGCGTATCCAATGACATGTGATGAGTGCAGTGATCTCAGGTCTACAAACAACAACCACCACCATCATTGTGAAAGCTGACTATGACTTCCATGATGATGGCTTCCATGTGTTAGTCTCATGGTGGGTCTGTCCGATACACTATTCTCTAGCATGTATATGTGCGATTGGTTTGATATTGTCATATCATGTCTAATGAGATTCTGTCAAACCAAACTCACACTATATGTGTTATTTTTGTCTATCAACCGTCCACAATAACAACTGATCAGGGGCATGATAAGATTATATATGTACTCTTAATATCTGTATGATCTCATTTCTTCCTAGTCACATACTTGAAGACATACATCATCGAGTAATATTATTCTCTAGACATTTATAATTACATCATTATCTCATAACTGAATAGATTAAATTGGAAGCTTGCCTTTTATTAATAATAAAAAATATTTTTACAAGGTATGCCATTACAATCATCACATGATTGGATTTCTGGTCATACATACCAACAAACTCCCACTTACACTTAGAGCCAATCACCCACGAATCACATTCCAAGTGATCTAACATGGACATCATACTTCTGCTGTGAAAGTGCCTTTGTGAAGGGTCAACAACATTGTTCTCAGTTGGTACTCTGCAAATCTTTACATCCCTTTACTGTACGATCTCTTGTATGAGATGGGAACCACCTTTGTATATACTTTGAGTGCTGATGTGATCTGGGTTCCTTAGCTTGTATAAGAGATCCGTTGTTGTTACAATATAGCTTGATTGCATTATTGATGCTTGGAGTGACCCCAATTTCTGTAACAAACTTCTTGATCCATACAACCTCCTTTATTGCATTCGATGCAACAATATACTTGGCCTCTATTTTAGAATCACAAATTGTCTCTTTCTTGGAACTCTTCCAACTTACAAATCCGTTGTTTAGGTAAAACATAAATCCTGATTGCAATTTGTAATCATCTTGATCAGTCTAGAAGCTTGCATCAGTGTAACCTTTTGCGACCAACTCTTTTTCTTTACTATGAACCAAGAACTGATCCTTAGTCCTTCTCAAGTACTTGAGGATGTTCTTCACGACTGTCCAATGAGTATCACCTGGATCTGACTGATATTTTCTCATCATGCTCAAGGCATATGAGATGTTTGGACAGGTACACAACATTGCATACATGATTGATCCAATTGTTGAGGCATATGGAATCAAACTCATGCATTTCCTTTCATCACAAGAATTGAGACATTGACTCTTAGAGATGGTCACTCCATGTAGCGCTGGAAAGTTTCCTCTCTTTGAGTTTTCCATGTTGATATGCTTCAACACTTTGTCAATGTATGTGCTCTGACTTAGTCCAAGAATCCTTTTGGATCTATCTCTATAGATCTTTATCCCCAAGATTTAGGATGCTTCTCCCAAGTCTTTCATAGAGAATGTATTTCTAAGCTATGTCTTTACCTTTTATAAAGTAGGGATGTCATTCCCCATCAATAGTATGCCATCTATATACAATATGAGAGATATCACTATGCTCCCACTAACCTTCTTGTACACACAAGGTTCATCTTTATTTTGAATAAAGCCAAACCCTTTGACTGTTTCATCAAAATGAAGATTCCAGCTTTGAGATGCTAGCTTCTATCCATAGATTGACCTTTGTAAATTACATACTTTATTTGCCAACTTTGGATTTATAAAACCCTCAGATGTGTCATATATACATCCTTAACAAGATTCTCATTGAGGAATGCCGTTTTAACATCCATCTGCCAAAAATATGATAGTCGTGATAAGCTGGAATAGCAAGCATGATCTCGATGGACTTAACCATGGCCATTTGAGAAAAAGTTCCATCATAGTCAACACCTTGAAATTGTCAGAAACCCTTTGCAACCAATCTGCCCTTATAGGTTTGAACTTTTCAATCCATGTTGGTCTTCTTCTTAAAGACCCACTTGTACGCTATGGGGTTTACCCCTTCAGGTGGATCCACCAAGGTCCACACCTTGTTGGTACACATGGATTCCATCTCAGATCTCATGGCCTCATGCCATTTCTCAAACTCTAGTCCCTCAATAGAATCTTGATAGGATATTGGCTCATCATTTATGACCAATTCACTGCCTTCTGAGTTATAAGATTTATCCAAATATTTCAAGCTCAAGGCTTTTCCTATTAGATCTATGAGGTTCATGTGTTACTTGAAGAATTTGAGATTCCACAATACTTTATGATTCTCTTGGTTCCCTTATATATCTAACGACTCAATGTTTTCTTGTTCATCTCAAACCTCTTTGAGTTCCACTTGCCTCCCATTGATTCCTTTAGAAATAAATTCCTTTTCTAGGAATGCAATATCCCTGGAAGCAAACACTTTGTTGTCACATGGATTATACAAGTAGTATCCTATAGTTTCTTTGGGATATCCAATGAAGTAATATTTATTAGATCTTGATCTAAGATTTTCAGGAAACATTTTCTTGACATAAGCTTCACACCCCCAAATCCTCATAAAAGACATTTTTGGATGCTTCCCAGTCCATATCTCATATGGTGTCTTTTGAACGGACTTAGATGGTACTCAATATAGTGTAAATGTGGCGATTTCTAAAGCATACCCCACAAGGTAGTCTGAAGGTTGGCTAAACTCATCATTGATAACACCATATCCAGTAATGTGTGATTCCTTCTTTCTGATACACCATTATGCTGTGGTGTTCTTAGGTGGATTCTATTGGGATATAATCCAATGGACTCTAAGAAGGTTCTCAAACTCTTAGTTTAAGTATTATCCACCTCGACTAGAACAAAGTGCCTTAATACTTTTACCAAGTTGGTTCTATACTTCATTCATAAACTCCTTGAACTTTTCAAGAGCTTCTGACTTATGTTTCATTAAATAAACATAGCCATACCTACTAAACTCATTAATGAAGGTAATGAAGTACTGATACCCACCTCTAACGGTTGTTGTAAAAGGTCCACACATATCAGTATGTATGAGTCCTAATAGATCACTAACCCTCTCATTGTTACCGGTGAAAGGGGTCTTAGCCATCTTGCCCAATAAATAAAATTCACATGTTTCTATTGATTCCAAATCAAAAGGGTCCAGATAACCATCTTTATGGAGTCTATATATGCGATTCTCATTTGTGTGCCCTATACAACAATGCCAAAGGTACGTTTTGTTTGAGTTGTTGAGTTTTAGTCTTTTGGTATTTACATTATAAAAAATTATCTTTGGATCTAACAAATAAAGACCATAAGACATTGGGGCACTTCCATAAAAGATCCCATCTTTTGAAATAGAACATAAACCATTTTTGAAATTCAAATGCATCCTTGTCTATACAAGATACATAAGTGATGTTTCAATTTGTAGCAGGTACATAGTAATAGTTCTTTAACTCTATTACAAGCCATGTGAGTAGAGATATACTATAGGTTCCAACTACACTAGGCACAACTCTAGCACTATTAGAAACTCACAGTTCCATCTCGCCTTTTCCAAAAGGTCTACTTTCTTTTAGATCCTACATACATATGTAAGACCCACATATGATATCTAGTACCCATGATGATGATGTAGATAGATTTATCCCAATAACGTATATACCTGAAGTGGAGATCACCATCCCAATCTTCTTCTTTCTGAATGCCTTCAAGTACAAAGGATGAGTTCCTCTTGTACTCTTCTTCTTTCTTATCTTGAGTGTTGAAGATTTGGATTTAGGCTTGACCTCAAAATTCTTCTCAATCTTGCTTTGATCCTTGGACTCAACTTCATTGATCACCATCACGGGCATGTCCTTCTTCAAATTTTCCTAAGCATGAACTAACATGGCAAGCAAGTCTGACATCTGTCTAGCCATATTATTTACATGATAATATGCAATAAAGCGACTATATAATTCTAACATTGTCTATAAAATCATAACAATGGACAACTCTTGGCTGAAGGTGAATCCCAGTTCTTTAAGATGATACACATGTCCAATCATATTGAGCACATGTTCTTCTACTGAGGTTCCCTCTGTCAGTTTTGACTCAAACAACACATTCATGATATCATCCCTGTCTTGCTTTGTAAGACCAAGTGTCACTTTCTTAATATGTGTTACCATCTCAAGAACACTCATCTCTTCACATTGCTCATCAAACTCATAGTTCATACTACTCTATGACATCATTGACATGCTTCCAATAAGCATCCACTTGTACCCTAGGTGCATCAGGGGTAGGTATTTCTAGAACTATTTTGTCAAGTATGTAGAGCTTGCACTCTTCATTGAGAACCCTTCTCAAAGTCCAAAGCGAGTCATGGAAATTTGTCCTATCAAGTTTGTCCTTCTTCAGGACCAACCGCAATTTGGATTTTTTTGTCATTTGATTCTATAAGAGAAAATTTGCATTTGACAAAAAAACCTTTTTGATTTGATTTAAAATTTTTGACAATATTAATTAGGTCTTTAATTATTATCACTCCCACTATTTTATTCAAATTTATAGCTCTCAATATCAATTCAGAACATTGCAACATCCAATATTCTAGTGAGCCAAGATGCAACGTCTAATATTTTAGTGGGCCAAGATCCATATTTCATCAAGTCATGAGTTGAATTTTGCCAATCGCCCACAACCTGACTATTTAGGTAGGTCACCATGCCAATTTCATCATATAAAATTCTTGATAGATGATATGCATAACTCTTTGTCATAATCATCTGCATGCCTCTAGGCTTGGGCTCTCCAAGTCACCAATTAAGCCTGACCCAAAAGTCAACACGATATATATGCACCATGATTTGTGCAAATCTACATATCTACCATCACACTTCCATGAGATAGATGACACACCATGATTTGTGCAAATCTACACTTGGTCATCAAGCTTTTCATGTGTGTTACTAATGGAAGGCATCTAAGACTTAATATTTTATTTGTAGGAGTTCATATAAATGCATGTACTTTATCCAATCACTACATGTATAGTATGTATCATATACATTCTATATTCCAAAACAAAAATATGCAATAAATGAAAGCAATGGTTATGGCCAGTATAATGTAATTCCTTGAAGCCACAAAGAATTACGTGATCTAGGTCTACATTACATGTAGAAACCTGTTGTTGATGAAGATCTGTGAGTGCCAATCCAAGTTGATTGGTTCAACCCTTGAATCGATCGACTCGCTTCCTGGCTGGTTGTTAGGTCGTCTCACTGATCGTCTGGTTCTGTTAGTCCATCATCTATTGGATCCTCTAGATGATTGGTCGGGTCCACCAGGTAGTCTGTTCAACTCATCCTTCTGGTCCTCATTGGTCCTCCATCTTGTCGGCTCGTCTTTGAGACGTCATCTTCTTCGTCATAACAAAAGGTAAACTATCCTACTTTTAAATGATTATAGAGATACCTCGAGTTACATTCGAGCGGATCAAGGGTAGGAAATATTCTGACTTTTACATTGGGAAGATAAGATAGAGGCTCGACACGCAGACTGAGCTAAAAAGGATAAATCAACCACACACTCATGCACAAATAATAGGGGTTATTGACCATTACCATGCTACACATCCACCATCAAAACCATTTTGAGGATGACACATGTAAATTGCATATATATATATATATCACATACATATATGTACATATTAGTTTGGGATTATCTTGGTATTTGATTGGGAATTATTATTCGTATCACATGCAATGATGAAATGAAAAAACCAAAATCCGATCATATTGATTATCCCATACTATAATAAATTGATGTTGGTTCTGATACCATTGTTGGAAAATATGGCTAGATAGTAGGAAGCGAAAACAAATTTTTTATCTACTATATTTCCCATAAGCCAGTAGATCGCACCAATAACTATAATATTGAAAGGATGGTTTTGAGGATATACCTAGTCCTAGAGCAAGTCCAATGACAATCCTCATCATTTTAGTTGCATAACTCTAACTCCTAGTTGCATTGGGACTTGTTTGACTGCTCCTCCTGGGACAGTAGACCCATCATTGTCTTCTGTAGTAGCTTCTCTCGTCACAGACTGCTGGTTGACGATTCCCTTATAAAGACAGACAATGGACTCCCACCTCTAGAAAAGTCCACATGGACCGCCTAGAACTCATGTTGTCCTACTCAAACGAACAAGAAAGTGTCATCCCTTCTGTTGGCATACTAGTCACCAACTTACTCTCCCACAACAATGATCTCAGTTGTTCTCTCCCTTTCTATCCCTTCCTAGTTGGTTAGGACTTTCTTGGACTCTCTTGGTTACCACAAATAGAGAGGACAACATTTGCCAGAGCAACTAATTCTCAATTTTTTGTGTTGTACTCTAGGAGGCCCCCAATACCCCTCTATTTATTGGCGGGGTTTAAGGTTAGAGTTCCCAGTCCGTGTGAGAGTGGAAGGGATAGGAAGATCTCAAATTTAGTAATAATTTTGGAACGTTTGCAACTTACTACAGCCGAACTGGTTGGCTTGCATGCCAGACGGTCGTCTGGTGCTTTCCCAATCACATACAGAATTGGCAATTTGTTTCCAATTAATATTACATATTAATGCCTTGCCAAACAAGTAATGTGCAACTAAAACAAACTTGGTAATATCTTAAATGACCGAATTGGGCCATCTCACCCATGTGAGATGGCAGTCATGCTCACCCAGAGGGTCATCTCGTAAGCTGAGCCGAGCCGGTCGATTCTATAACAGACTGAATTCTAGGGTCTTTCCTGCAATTTACCCACTTTCAAGTTTTTATTTTCTTTCTAGTCCTTTTGGACCTTTTTCATAAATTTACTATCCTTTTGAGTCTTCTTTGGCCTCAATATTGAAATTGAGCCTTTATTGAGGATGAAATCTATATTTACCCACACTCATGTCAATGAATGGGTTTTTGCACAAATAATCCAATTAATGTGATACTTGACGACTAATTATGCAATTTGACCATTAATGAGAGGATAATATGGTGGGATATGACTCTTAATATTAATATGTGTTGTCTATCTCGAGCATTAAAAGATTCTCTTTATATTAACTCACTCTTTTTATGCATTAATATATGCATTAATAGACAATATAATTATTAAGGGCCAAAGTTTGTGTAAAATGAGAAACTAAAGACATATCATTGTTCTAGGAGTTGCATTTAACCTATGGTTAAATTTTGGTGACTTTTGGATTTTATTTGACCCCTCAAATTGATTTGTAAGTTTTAATATAGTGCAACTATAGTAGATGAATCGATTTTTCATTTATGTCATTTATTTCATGTGTCACGCTATGGTCTGATCATTTATTGTGTCGCACGATGGCCCCACCGTCTGATCTCGATCCGACAGCCTCAGCATCGTCTTCCTCCTTCATCCGCACAAGCCAATATAACCCCTCGACTCCTCCACCTCGTTCTCCCTCTCCCCTGCACCATTTCACGAGAAATTTAGCCCATCGACTTCGTCTCCTCACGACGCATCTAATGAGCCTAGGCTCATCTTCTCTTCTCCTCTAAGCAGGAAATGCCCCTCTCGACCTCTTCTTCCCCTCCACAATGAAATAGTAGTGAGGGTTGGAGACCTCCCCATGCCTATTTAAGGGCATCTAAAGCCTCCTCGACCTTCATCCCTCCTTCCTCCTTGCCCAATTGCATCTCTACCCCTCTCGCACTCCCCAACCTACTCCATTTCCACTTCTGATGACCTCGACTGAGAGATGGAGCCCTGACCACCTCGCTCTAAACCCTCACGCGGTAAGCATCTAAGGTATTGTCTCTTTCTCCCCCAATTCTCTACTTGCCCCGAGATGACCCCAAATGCTGGGTCCTATAGACTCTGATTCTGACCGCCGCCGGTGCTCAACATTTTCGTGGTCCAGTGTGCCTCTGACCACATTCATTCTTGTGTTCGATTTAGTTTGAACCCGTGATCGTCTTAGTGACCTTGGTTGAGGCTGATGTTGTGTTTCGCGATGGCATTCGATCGGGTCCGAGTTTCCCCTGTTCCTTGGCCGCCTCCTCCGCGCTGTGAGGCTATGGTAGTCCTCGCCCTAAGGTGAATGACTCTCCAATTTTGTGATGTCTCAGTGAGTCTTTTGGCATCATTTTGTGGTGAGTATGTGGCTTGCTGACGCGAGGTCGGGCTGGAGTCGAGCTCCTGGAGCTCACTGCTCTGCCATGGCTCTAGGGGAACAAGCTAGGTCAGGTAATGACATTGGCACACCTGTGATTTCAATTGAACGATTAAATTGGCATGGACATTGTTGTCCTTTTGCCCTTGTTCTTTCTCTCTACCGTGAACAATTGATGTGTTCAAATGACTGAGCTACCCTCGCAGCTTAATCGATTCAATTTAACCCCCATGGACAGTTTGGTAATTCGCCCCCTTCGCTCAGTCGCATTTGACGAAACCTAGTGAGCGCGGACCAGTTGACTGGGCCAAACTTGATTGGCCCATGTCAGCATGGGTCCGACCACTGTCGCATTTGCCTTTGCGCAATAATTTTTCCTATGTGGCATTTTGCTAATTTCTGATTGGCCGATTTTACTTAATTCATAATAAATCGACCCTTGGTCAGATAAATGTGAATAAATAGTCGATGGAAAGAATTTTTCTTGTAGAATCCGAGTTTATGATATTTGAGTCATGATTCTATTTCCTTTTTCAATGTTTTCTTTATATTCTAGTTTGATCATATAAATATTCTAAAAATGATAACTAATGCATCCTAACTCAGATTTTGATAAATAAATATGTTTTCCTAATTAGTGAAACCTAAGTGAGCTTTTCGTCCTAGTTTTGAGTCCTAACTCGAAGGTTTTCCTAAAAGTCCTTAAATGAGTATCTAATATACATCTTATTCCTTAATACATACTAATACATGTGAAATGTTTATAACTAGGATAAAGTGGAACTGGTTGCAATCAATTTGGTGAAAGTGATGTTATGAATCTTCAATAAGGAATGTGAAACCTATTTATGTATATGACCCCTATTTATGTATGTGAAGTCTATTTATGAATGAATGATGATTGTGAATGTGAAATTAACCTATCCTTCAGTTGGGCTTTTACCCAAACCCTAATTTCCTAATGAGGCAATTGCTAGCCTTGGGATCTCTCTATTGCCTTTATTTGGCTCTTTATTTTTTGAATCTTCTACTGCATATGATGGCTCATTTACTTGAAATACTTGAATATTTCTATTGCCAATGTTGGCTCTTTTATGTGGTTTACTTCATGGATTTTATTCCCCATTTGCTATGATGCAATGTTATTTATATTTTCACTACTGCCAAGTGGACTATTAAGCATGATGCACTTTTAGCCAAATGACAATGTAGTGTACATGAATACAAACCACCCATAGGGCACTGAGGTTTTAGTCCTTCTACCAGGCACTGGGGTTTTAGTCCCCCTGCCACATTATATATGCATCAGGGTTTTAGTCCCCCTGCCACATTATATATATTTGATGTTTGTGATGTGCATGTTCCCCTCTCCTCTTGGTGTAGGTCCGGTAGGTGCCTCACCCTGCATTGGTATGATTTTTTGTCATAATATTCTTCATGCTATGTGATTATTGTTGTGGATTGAACTATGGAAGTTTTCTATTTCTTATTTGTTTATTTGCCTCATACTCTTGAAATCTCTTAGTATTCTGAATCATTTTATTTTGGAATGTTGTGCTTTATCATTTGTCCTTATTCCTTTTGATTGACACATACTTTTATCTCTATCTTGCTAGGTGATCCCAACCACCCAGTTATAGGATCAGAGTGCACATTAGAAGCATGGTGAACCTGCCTAAGGCTAAGGATAAGGATTAAAGAGTTCAACCATCTAGCATGGATTTAGGTAGCTACATATTAAGTTGTCTTTGTTTGGAGACAAGTGGATTTGGTTTTAGTCTTCCTCTACCTAGATCCTTTTGTATGTATAAAGTTGTAAACCCTTTTGGGAAATTTTGTAATGTACACTTTATATAATTGACTATAGTCAAAGTTTAAAATTCCGCTGCTTCACGTTGGTGTTTTTGTTTACCATGATTATTTAGTAAAGATGATGTTTTTACAACATGGTATCAGAGCATCAAGGTAGTCAGAGTATTGACTAATTCAATTTGTCTCCTAGTTAGAAACCCTTACCTTATATAGTTTCCCTTTAGTAAGAGTTTCACCTTAGATTTGACCTATGTTGAGAAGTTGATTTAGGATCATAATAATTTTATATTTGAAATATAATTTGATCATCTTTTTGGTGATTATTCTATTAGGTTACTATTAGGGCATAAGTTGAAAGCAAAGGTATCTAGAAAGGGTCAGGGTCTGGGGGCTGACAATATTTTCCTCTGCACCACAAGCTTGGCTTAGGAGGACTCCTATATTTGTATGACACTGGCCTGGCCTGAGCTGATACTGACTGTCCCAAAATAACATACCTTTGGACAAATTATCTTATTATTGAGTAACCTTTTGAACCTAGTATATGATTATTTGGTTAGTCATGTAGAATCACCTTATGATTCCATAAGTTCCTTATAGGAGCCTTAGAGTTCCAAGTTTGGGAGTAGTCTACCCTATGTTAGGTCTTGAAGTTGATAATGGTGCTTAGTAAGACAGCTAAGTGTTGGATCTCATACATAGTTTCCCCTCAACCCTTTTGAGAAGTAGACTATAGTAGTAAAGCTTTTTATACCATGATAGATTTTGGAGTTTTTGATTTCAAGGAAGAAATCCTCTTTAAGGGGGTGGAGTCCCCTAATACATTCAAAATCAAGTTACTATATTTTGAAAACCCTCACTCCTTAGATAAGAGGTTAGCATGTTCATATTGTTAGTGTTGGACAAACAAATTATAATTACAATTCATCTTGTTTGTTTATATACAAATAAATATATAATAAGTCATCTAAAGAGAATAGTTCATATGCTTGAACCTTAACTTATTCTTGATGCTCATTATATTGAGTTAATCATCACAAATTCTGTATGCACATAATTTTGTCCATGTCACCCAAATAATATAGTTAGTAGAACTAATGCATGCTTAGGAGATGTAACATGTAATGTTCATGTTGACCCAAACCCTAATGTGTAATCATATAGCCTTGCCAATAAATACATACATATCTTTGATTCCTTCATGATAAATTAGTGACTTAGGTGTTTCAATGCCCTGGCCCACTGCCCAAGGCTCTAGTAGAGTTTCAGGAATGACGCCTGTCCCCACAGACCACCACTAGCCTTAACTACGCACTTTGTCCTCACTTACGTGCATGCCAGGATCAACTTCCCGACAGGTCACCCATCCCAGTACTACTCCAAGCTGAGCACACTTAACTATGGAGTTCTTTAAAGATGGGCTCCCTCAAAAGGAGGTGCACCTTGGTGATATGGGTAGTCCAATCATTCCTTTTAAGATCATGTTATCTGAGGCCTCAAATCTCGGGATGTTACAATCTCCCCCACTTAGACTCTTGATGCCTCGTCAAGGCTCAACTATATGACCTCATAATATCACCCCATTTTAGTGCAGACCCAGAATGGCCCATGGATACCCAACTCCCTGATAACACCAAATTTTGTGATGTTTTTTCCCTTTATTCTGTTATCAAAACTACCCTTTTCTGCTATTTTCCTCTATTTTATTAGCATTTTCACAATAATTGGCCAAGCAACGCTCTTATTCCAATTTTTCCTATCTTCTACACAGTTTTCCTCGTTTTTGTGCAATAAGGCCGATTCCGACCCACAATAAGTCTAAGCCCGTCTCGACATCCCTAACGCCCGATACAACCCAGCCCGACAGGGGCTGGGCGACACGAGAATGATCGGCGGAGAAGAGAGCTGCGCAAGAAGGACGTGTTGGCCGACATACCGTCTACCCGACAGGGAGCCAAAGCCGCATCGACGACCTAACTCGTCGGGCGACACAGCCACCCACCGGCAGGCGTGCCGCCAGCCACGTGACCGATAGCCAGCGCCTCGCGCCGAGACATACCTGTATCGGCCGTCCGCATCCATCGACCGGCGTATAAGGGAGCTACGTGGCGTTTCCAGCACCATAACTCCTTCAACCGCCGACTATAAATAGCAGCTACAGGAAGACGAAAAGACAGGTTGGTCACGGGTCGGACGAGTCGGAGAGTCGGAAGAGAATTCAGACAAAACAGTTCGAGAGCCACCTTCGAAGGAAGCTGTGAGAGCAAGAGTATCGCGCCCCAGTGCTTGCGCCGGGCGACACTAGGTGAGATTTCCCTTATCCCGAGAGGGAAGGGATGGTTCACTTAGTGTTGTCCCGGGGCGACACTGCGGGCCGGTATCGGCCAGCGAAGATGAGCGACACGAGTGCCCGACAGTAGACTCGTAGCTCTTTTCCCGACACGATATCGAACCCGATACGCTCCGCCCGTCATGCGTGCCGCCCGAGAGGGTGCGCCGCCCGACATGAGCGTATCGGCCAGGGCCCTTGAGCGATACAGTCAGTCGTCAGTCGGCGCTGCCCGAGAGGGGGTGCCGCCCGACACTGCTATATCGGGCTCGGCTCCTGACCGGTATCGGGAAGGAGAGCTACAGTAGTCTGTCGTTCTTCTACATCAAGAAGGCGACATCTATCTTTAATTCTATTATTTAAATTCTTAGCTTATGCATTGTATTAAGACCCTTATTGCTTATGGAAATAGAAATGCTTAATTGCTATTTGTTTAATGCTTAGTGCCTTATGATTGGGTAACTACTGTGTTGGATATCTGAACTCTAGCTTGCATGTTTTGAATCGCGTTTCTCTTAGCTACCGAATCGTCTTTCCCGTTGCAACTACTTCGAGAGTTGGGTTGTGGCTCTAGTGTTCGGTCCGGTTCTGGAGTACGAGAGTGCCCGGAACGGAGTTGTTTAAGTATCATTCCACTCTAACTTGAGCCCAACAACCTTGAGAGGGGTGTTGAAGCTTGGTTAGAGGCACCCGCTCTGAGAGGAGGGGTGCAGGGTGTTACTGCTACCGCTTGTCTTACTGAAGTCTTATCCCTTGCATTACGCCTTAAACTGCAGTTTATCTTTCTATTTTCTGTTGCATGAAAATTCCTAAAAACTGCTAAATGACAAAATCTTAATCTTTCTTGTAACTCCAGTTGGAGATAGTTTTCTTTGATTTAATCGTGACATCTTGTTGTTCCCCTTCAGGGAACTTTAATATCTCTTTATACCCACCGGAGTGTAGAGTGTCGATTCAGAGTCGTCAACACAACCCACCTTGTCCCTGTGTTCGACCCCGTATGACTACTTCGACCCCGTAAACAAAGTTGCGGGGGCCTAGAAGGATTCGGGTTATAAATGCGAAGGCTCGACTACCTCAAATACGCCTCCAATTTTAGGACGCGCGATTTAGGCCGGTCAACTTTCTGGCGCCGTTGCCGGGGACAAGGCAAATGGCACTGTTGACGAATCCGAAGCCACTAACTACACTCTCGTGCCTCAAGCTTAGAAATAGGCTTGAAAACACTTCTTTTTCTTTTTCTTTTTCTTTTTCTTTAAGCATTATTCTTTACCCCAATTATAATTTTCTAAACATGATTTTTATGCGGTTTTCAGGTACTCTGATCTACTGAACACCGAGACTGTCAACCATGCCTCCTCGCGTAGAGCCACCTTCTGGAATCGAAAGCCCAGGAGGGAGGCCAGTTTCGCCTCCACCGGAAGACAACGACCGGTATAGTGATAATGAGCGGCAAGAAGATCTAGAATCACCAGGGCATGAGGAAGAGCATCATCAGCATAGACGTCGTCAGAGACACAGAAGGAATCATGATAACCGGGAGCGACGCCGAGACGCCAGCAACAGTGACGACTCGGAGGAAGAAGAGAAAACTCTGAGAGAATTTGGCTTCTACAAAGGCCAATAGATCGAGGTGCCCCGTTATCATCCCAAGGTTCAATGCGACAAACTTTGAGCTCAAGCCGTCTATGATCTCCATGATTCAAAATAAAAGCTTCAGGGGGATTTCTAAGAGTGACAACCCTTACCATCACCTTGATGCTTTCAAAAATATCTGTGACACCATAAAGATGCGAGGGGTTCCCCAAGAGGTCATTTACTGCAAGGGTTTCATCTTCTCTTTGGAGGATAAGGCTCTATCATGGTACCTTGGGATACCCCACCAAGCGCTGAATGGATGGGGAGAACTGGCTGACGCATTTGTAAACAAGTTTTACCCCACTGAGAAGACGATGAGGAACAAGTTAAAAATCACGTCTTTCACGCAAAAGCCAAATGAAAACCTCCACGACGCCTGGGAACGATATCTGGAATATCAGAGGGACTGCCCTCACCAAAATTTCAAGAAGGGTTTCCTGGTCTCCACCTTCTACAATGGGCTAACTCCCGATGAAAGGGTATCGCTGAATGCGGCAGCAGGAAGTGACTTCTTAGGGAAAAAGCCAAGCAAGTCCGAAAAGATCATTAGGAACATGGCTGAGTTGAAGGCCGATGTTGACTATGATAGATCCGATAGAGGGCAGGCGAAGAAGGCAGGGGAAGGAACCTCTCTTGAGTCCAAGGCTCTGGAAAACATTACTTCTCAGATTCAAAGGATAGCAACAGATGTGAAACAACTGAAGGATCATGCCGGAAAGGGGAAGAAGCAAGTTGAGAAAGTCATGAAATGTGTTACCTGCGGTGAAGGAGGACATGGGGTAGACAACTGCGTCTACACCAAACCTGGCACCGATAGCGACTCTGACTCGGAAGAAGAAAGGACCGAGAATGTATCCTACATGAGCTTCAAGAGACCAGACCACCCTGGATTTAATTATGGCAACAAAGACGCGGCCGAGAACTCGCATCATCTAAACACCTCGGCCAGGCCCGTGCAACCTTTTGAAAAGAGGGGGGGATTAGGCCAATACACCAAGAACAGCCAGTTCCAGCCAGCAAAAGGTAATTTCCAAGCACTAGGAAAGTACCAAGGCCCGCCCCGTGAACAGGAGAAAGGGGTGAACCAATCCGAAGTGATCGGCCAGTTGTTCGATTTTGTCAAGAAACAAGACACCGTTAATCACCAGTTAGCGCAAAGTGCACTGTCCAATTCGGGGGTTTTGAACTCATTGCAGGTCCAGTTGGTAGATATGCAGACACATCAGCGCCAAATCGACCAGCAGCTAGCGCAGCTCGCCGAGATTATGAAGAATCCTGTAGGGAAGATCCCGTCTAACACCGAACCAGCTAAAAGATAGATCAAGATGAAGAAGCTAAAAGACGTCTAGCTGTATACAGGAAATGCAGCGCTCCTCGGGAGGCAGCCCGCGCTTTTATTTTCCTAGAATAGGATGTTATTTACTTTCTGGCAAGACAGACATTACAAACATTATGGACTGTAATAAGGCCCGAGTCAGTGCATGTGCACGTATGTTGGCTCTTTTTTAGGGCCACTGCTTTAGTTTTATTTGCCAGGATGGGTAATACCATCTGAGGCCGGGTTTACCCTTAGGCCAATGATGTTTTACCCGCCTGTCGCCTCTTTCTTTAAGTGGGTTTTACCTCGGAGTTTTGTCCCGAAAAATCTTTTTTCCAGACCGGATCGGGCGGCACACCAACCGACATATAGATTGCGCCTGTCCCGGGAGGGAATGGTTTTACCGCGACTTCCGGCCGCTATATATAAGGCAAAAACTTTACCGTGTCGCGCTCCCGGACTTTACCTTTTTCAGCTACCGTATCGCGCAGTACTTTTCTTGCTCTCCGCTCCCGTGTCGCGCAGAGACCTCTCCCAATCCCGTGACGCGCAACACCTTAAGGAAAACAAAGGTATCGCGTGACTGCCCTATCGCCCTAGCATACCCGATACGGACCTTTATCGCGTACGATGTATCGGGCGAGGATTTTACGTTTATTTTCTTGTCACCCGATATTGTTATCGCGCGACACGCTTCTCTCGTGCCTGCCCGATACAGCTGTGTCGGGCAGCGACCGTATCACCTGTTTATTCTTGTATCGGGCGGCGCTCTTTCAAAACCCTGTCGGGCGCCCAGTTTCTCTTGACCGTATCATCCGAAACAGTTGTATCGGGCAAGCTTTACCTGATCTTGTCTCAAGGACCGATACAGTCGTGTCGGGGTGTCTTTCCCCTTATTAATTTTCCTGTTGATAACAAAATAGCATTTGTTTGATTGATGATAGGGATGGCACGCACAAAGATAACTGTTAGGCTCGTTAACGAGCAAGGCAGGAGGGTTGTCACCGAGCCAGAGGCAGAGGTGGCAACGGTCGGGCAGAAGCGCTCGAACCCTGAAGCAGCTGGACCCTCAACATCTGGAAAGAGGGTGAGGACAGAAGAAGCGGCCACTCCAGCTGCAGCACCTGCTCCAACAGCAGAACCCCTGGATCACACGCCGGGAAGGTTCGTGCCAAGAGACGAGGAGCACGGACGCAGATATGCTGAACTAGGAGCCAAGCTCTACAGGCCGAGCAGGTTCGGCCACCAGTCGTCCTTCATGCAGTTGGGCATTTTCGGGAGACTGGAGGACGTACTTGCTGTAGCAGGTCTGAGGCAAATCTGCTTCAGCCTATCCGCCTCCTACACCAAGCTCACGAAGGAGTTCATGGCGTCCCTTCACCGAGTAAAGAATACACCTGCTGAAGCCAGAAAGTATGGCGGAGCAGACAGACTCCAGGGGCGACTTTACAATGCAGAGCACGTTATTTCGGAGAAGCTGCTCAACCAAATTTTCTCCTCTAGCGAAGAGGAGAGAGGGAGACTAGATAACGGTGCAAGGATCACCGAAGGAGACGGGTTCGACCCCGTAGATATCTGGGAAAAGCTAACCGGGGAGTCATCTTTCAAACCCGGGAGCAAGGTGGCGGCAGTGCACTCATGCTTCTGGAGGATAATGCACAAGCTGGTGGAGTGCCTCCTCTTCAGCAAGAACGAGTCCAACAACATTTACTCCGAGGAACTCCACATCATGTGGCACATGATGGAGGGTCGGACTATCAACCTGGGGCGCTTCTTGCTGAACAGGTTGCACCCAATAAAGGATGCCACCAAGGAATATTGCATGGGTGGCATCGTGAACCTAATCGCGGTGGGGTTGGGATACCCGCGTGAGCCGCGCAGCCTCTCAAGGACAAGAGGGGATGAGTTGATCGACCTCAAGTACCTCATGAGGTCGGGTATAATAAAGAAGGAGGGGCGGAGTTACTTCTACAAGTTCGCAAGGACAAAGATCCTTCTCCCGCTTCCTCGTTGCGCCGCCTGCGACACAGAAAAGCTAGTCTTCACCACAGCCGAGATCGAGGCTGTGGCAGCAGGCACAAGCTGCGCCCCACCCCCAAGAAGCCAAGAGCGGGGAATCACCAGGGGACCCATCCCGCTGGGTACTCGGCAGGATGTATCTTCAACAGCTCCTGCCGAGCGGCCCACTGCCTCGGAGCCACGAATGACAGCCACAACAACAAGGCCAGTAGTGGCAAGAGAAGAACCGGCGATCGTGGGGGTCGCCGAGACAAGAACTGGAACTGTAGCGAGAGAGACGGCTGCAGTCCCCGTAGTTTCTGCTGCGCCCTTAGGGACAATTGATGAAGTACAACCGGATGTCAGCGATGAGCTATTTGCCGACACCCTACAAATGGAGCTCGAACGAGCACAGGTGACGCCAACACCACCAACAAGTCACCTGTTGCAGTTGTTGAGGAGATCGTCGACAACGTCGATATGGGGCAGCATCCGTCCCCCACAACACGGTCTCCCCCGATACAACAAGAGGGCGGGGCAGCACCGACACCCCGCTCAGAAGCATCAGCCGCGTGGACGATAGAAGTAGGTTCTGCCTCGTCAGGCAGACCATCGCGCGGGAGGAGCATTTCGAGGTCGAGGGGGAGACAAGCAGAAAACCCCCCTTCGCTCGGAATGATGCTGGGACAAGAACTTTCTTGCGGGAGGTAACAGAAAACCATTCTACTACATTTCTTTCCCTAACCCGCAAGTTGTCATTTTTCAAACAAAGGCTGGATAGCCAGGAATGAGAGCTGTTGGCTTTGGCCAGCCTACTTGGACGGCTAGAGGCAGTGAATGCCACGCTACAACAAGTTCTGCAGCGCCTTAGCGAGATCGAGGGGAGGCTGAACAGGGAGGACGACCATCCACGCCCAAGGCAGCCGAGAAGATCACCGTCGCCTCCTGGTCCAGGCTCTCAATCCTCGTCGTCAAGAGCGTCGTCAGGATCATCATCATCTACCTTCTCCTCCAGCAGATCTTCATCGGCAACCGGAGGAAATTCATCACAAGGGCAAGGCTATGAAACTCCAGCCAGACGAGGAAGCCCTTTTGACCTGAATGAGGCCGCTCCCTCAGCCCCCTTTGATGAAGCTGAGGATAACGATGAAGATATCAGCGTCGGGGAGGGCTCTTCTGATGAATCCGAGGGAGAAGGGGGGGCATCTGCACTGCAAACGAAAGACACCTCCCCAGAGGAAGGAGTTCGAGGGCTGATCTCACCGATTTCTCCGCACCGACAGAGATACCTTCCTTCGAAATGACTGACTTTGACAGGAGGGTCATAGGATATCTAACGATCAGAGACCAGAAACTACTCAACATGGTCCTGAGATCGCAAGCCGACGAGGAAGAGGTACTCTGGAGCGACAGTTATTTTTCGGTGACGCGGGGAACTCTGAGAAACATCTTCCGCACCAAGGCCGTCGTAGGGAAGAGTTTTTTCAGAGTACTACAAGGGGCCATTATAGAAAACGCCGACAAGAAGAAAGGCCAACATATAGTTTACGCTGCCACCCCGGCCCTAGCAAGAAGACTAATGATGGGGTTGTACAATTCTACGCAGGTAGAAAGTATGTTGGATTACATTGAAGTGCACAATCCGAAACTGGTGTTGGCCCCTTACAAACACAGAAACAACTGGTTCCTGTACATTGCCGACCTCCGAAATCATGATGTCCAACTGCATTGTTGCTGCAGCAAAGAGGTCACGCACACAGGAAGTACGTTCCTACACCCAAAGGACGTAAGGCTAAGACTGCTGCCGCTACGTCTCCACCGGGTCATCAAGTACGGAGTCCAGCGCCACAACGGCGTCTGGAATTTCTACTCACTAAGGGACTTCCCAGTCCAAGAAGAGGAGGGAAGTGGAAATAGTGCATTCATAGTCCTCAGAGCCATGGAGATGATACATATCTTCGAATACTTCAAGCAACTCCAGAATAATAACTTCTATAGTCTCAGAAGCAAATATGCATTACTGCTGATAAAGGACAAGCGCTACTTCCGAGACACGGGGATACCAGAAGAGCTGCTGGATAGTGAACAAGAAGAAGAGTCATCTCAACACAGCAGCCCTCCTGAAAAAGAAGCAGAAGCAGAGACGAACGTCTGTGGGGCAGGAAAACAGATAAACATCTTGCGACAAGTTTTCAGACACGAAGAACATGCCTCGCCCCAGAACCTGGAGGAGTCGATCCACAACTTCGACCGTTTCTCATGCGCTACCCTCACGCAGGAACAGGTCAATGAAATCCACATGAAGTTGGCTGACTCCAACCCTACAGACGTAGCCTACTCGGCAGGCGATGTCATAGTCCCGATTGACGACTTAAGGGACATGGTAAAAGAGGGAGGATGTCTGGCGTTATCTGTGGCGGTCGCCTACATCCAGGTACTACGAAACAAGTCTGAACACACATGCATAGCAGATCCAATGCTGTTCAACGACATTTGCCTAGCCGATGAGCAAGGGGCGAAGGAAGCTTTCCTAGCAGAGTTGGAATGCAGAGTCCCGGATACCATTCTCCTTCCCATCCTGCACAACAACCACTGGACTCTCTTAACGGTGTACACCCAACAACGAGCAGGGATTTTCTACAACAGCTCGGACAGCAATAAAGACCATCCAGTGCCTTGTACATCGACAGTGCTGACATCTCTCGAACGATTAGTACGAAAGTACTATATCGATATAGCAGCGCTGATACAACCATTCCTGGGAATGCAAGAAAGAAGCTGGCATGAACTCCAGTTCTGCCACCGCAGCCCGCAGCAAATTCAACTATCCAACGACTGCGGCATCTTCGTCCTGGAATGGATGGCAAATGAGGCAACGCCTGATCAGCTCCTCCACATCGACTATCACAGCAAAAGAGGAGAATATGTGTGGGAGCTCTTATCTAGCCCAGGCGCGCTGATCATCTAACCCTCACTGATTAACATTTCCTTACCTCATCTACTTCACAACTCTGGGACAGAGTATGGAGTAAGTTTGGGGGGGTACCATGTACCAGTGAGGGAGGTACAAAACTTTTCTCCTTTGATCCCCCTCATCGTATCCAATTCAATTAGTGTACATATAATTTTTTTAGTGTACATATAGCATATAACCTTTTTTAGTGTACATATAACTTCTTACACAACCTTTTTCCTTCTTGCTAAAAGTCTTGAAAACTTTGAAAATTTTTGCTTATGATTCCCTATACTTATATATGTGTAAAGTTGCTATAATAATAATAAAAACATGTTGTAACTTCTTACAAAGTTTACTTTCTGTATATTTAACGAGTTACAAGTTCTGTCATATCTTTCTGATAATGCGGTCTCAGACAAACAAAAGATTGTGCCTTGCCATCCAAAAATTTTCGAAAAATAATAATCTCGCAAACATCTAAGAGACGAGTATGGAGAAGGAAAAAGCTGCCCAAACAGCAGATATCTCTTTTGTTTTCCCTTACCCTGCAAAAATCCCAAAAAGAGAAAGAAGCCTTATGAGCGTGAATAAAAGCATGAGAGTTGTGCCCAATAAAAGAAAAGAAAAAAATATATATATACACACTTGTTTTCCAAAAGTACCCATCTTTAGGCATGGTAGAACCGGGGCAGTGGTACGTAGGATGTGAAATCACTACTCTAAAGCCAACTGGCTTGGACTGCAGGGACCACTTGCCCGTTAACGGACCCTTACCTGGATGGACTGATGGGAAACAAGAAGAAAAACCCAAAAAGCCTTAGCCTACCCTATACACAACTTTCTGCCCCTAAAATAAAGCTGTTTGGTGTGGAAGCTAACTTCGGAATCATACACCAAAGTCTCGTTGAAGCTGTGGAGAAGAAAAATTTTACTTAAATAATAAGGCAAGTAGGGCAAGGTCTTTTGTTCGCATTAAGACACCATTACCTCCAAGACATCGCAAATCTTGTGCTACCCTTTAGCCTTAAAGTTTTGCTGTGCAAGAAGAAGCAACACAAAGTCTAGTTTAAATATTGATTGAGGACAATTAAAAAGCTATGTTTGGGGAAGTTGATAACACCAAATTTTGTGACATTTTTGCCCTTTATTCTGTTATCAAAACTACCCTTTTCTGCTATTTTCCTCTATTTTATTAGCATTTTCACAATAATTGGCCAAGCAACGCTCTTATTCCAATTTTTCCTATCTTCTACACAGTTTTCCTCGTTTTTGTGCAATAAGGCCGATTCCGGCCCACAATAAGTCTAAGCCCGTCTCGACATCCCTGATGCCCGATACAACCCAGCCCAACAGGGGCTGGGCGACACGAGAATGATCGGTAGAGAAGAGCGCTGTGCAAGAAGGACGTGTCGGCCGACATACCGTCTACCCGACAGGGAGCCAAAGCCGCATCGATGACCTAACTCGTCGGGTGACACAACCACCCACCGGCAGGCGTGCTGCCAGCCACGTGACTGATAGCCAGCGCCTCACGCCGAGACATACCTGTATCGGCCGTCCGCATCCATCGACCGACGTATAAGGGAGCTACGTGGCGTTTCCAGCACCATAACTCCTTCAACCGCCGACTATAAATAGCAGCTACAGGAAGCCGAAAAGACAGGTTGGTCACGGGTCGGACGAGTCGGAGAGTCGGAAGAGAATTCGGACAAGACAATTCGAGAGCCACCTTCGAAGGAAGCTGTGAGAGCAAGAGTATCGCGCCCCAGTGCTTGCGCCGGGCGACACTAGGTGAGCTTTCCCTCATCCCGAGAGGGAAGGGATGGTTCACTTAGTGTTGTCCCAGGCGACATTGCGGGCCGGTATCGGCCAGAGAAGATGAGCGACACGAGTGCCCGACAGTAGACTCGTAGCTCTTTTCCCGACACGATATCGAACCTGATACGCTCCGCCCGTCATGCGTGCCGCCCGAGAGGGTGCGCCGCCCGACATAAGCGTATCGGCCAGGGCCCTTGAGCGATACAGTCAGTAGTCAGTCGGCGCTGCCCGAGAGGGGGTGCCGCCCGACACTGTTGTATCGGGCTCGGCTCCTGACCGGTATCGGGCAGGAGAGCTACAGTAGTCTGTCGTTCTTCTACATCAAGAAGGCGACATCTATCTTTAATTCTGTTATTTAAATTCTTAGCTTATGCATTGTATTAAGACCCTTATTGCTTATGGAAATAGAAATGCTTAATTGCTATTTGTTTAATGCTTAGTGCCTTATGATTGGGCAACTGCTGTGTTGGATATCTGAACTCTAGCTTGCATGTTTTGGATCACGTTTCGCTTAGCTACCGAATCGTCTTTCCCGTTGCAACTACTTCGAGAGTTGGGTTGTGGCTCTAGTGTTCGGTCCAGTTCTGGAGTATGAGAGTGCCCGGAACGGAGTTGTTTTAGTATCATTCCACTCTAACTTAAGCCCACCAACCTTGAGAGGGGTGTTGAAGCTTGGTTAGAGGCACCCGCTCTGAGAGGAGGGGTGCAGGGTGTTACTGCTACCGCTTGTCTTACTGAAGTCTTATCCCTTGCATTACGCCTTAAACTGCAGTTTATCTTTCTATTTTCTGTTGCATGAAAATTCCTAAAAACTGCTAAATGACAAAATCTTAATCTTTCTTGTAACTCCAGTTGGAGATAGTTTTCTTTGATTTAATCGTGACATCTTGTTGTTCCCCTTCAGGGAACTTTAATATCTCTTTATACCCACCGAAGTGTAGAGTGTCGATTCAGAGTCGTCAACACAACCCACATTGTCCCTGTGTTCGACCCCGTATGACTACTTCGACCCCGTAAACAAAGTTGCGGGGGCCTAGAAGGATTCGGGTTATAAATGTGAAGGCTCGACTACCTCAAATATGCCTCCAATTTTAGGACGCACGATTTAGGCCGGTCACTCCCGATCATGGAATACCAGCGCAAGGGTGGCTACATCAACCATGGACAACCCTTTCCTACATGCCTGGAGCGTACGACTCAAGACTGGCATGCCACATGCCCATGTGGGCCCCACCTACTGGAGGGGAATTGGCTCTGATACCATTTGTAATGCTCAAGCCCCTGCCCAATGCTCTAGTAGAGTTTTAGGAATGACGTCCATCCCCACAGACCACCACTAGCCTTAACTGCGCACTTTGTCCTCACTCACACGCATGCCAGGATCAACTTCCCGACAGGTCACTCATCCCAGTACTACTCCAAGCTGAGCACGCTTAACTATGGAGTTCTTTAGAGATGGGCTCCCTGAAAAGGAGGTGCACCTTGGTGATATGGGTAGTCCAATCATTCCTTTTAAGATCATGTTATCTGAGGCCAAAAATCCTGGGATGTTACAATCTCCCTCACTTAGATTCGTAACCTCTTTGATCAACATTGTATTGCTAAAGTTTTCTCAAAGATTGATCTTCGTTCGGGCTATCATCATCTTAAAGTCAAGGATTCTGATATTTCTAAAACTGCTTTTCAAACTCGTTATGGGCATTATGAATTTCTAGTGATGGCATTCGGGTTGACCAACACACCGGGCATATTTATGAACCTAATGAACAAAGTTTTTCAACCTTACCTTGATGAGTTCGTGGTCGTCTTCGTTGATGATATCTTGATCTATTCTGGTTCTATGGAAAAACACCGAGAACACTTGTGAGCAGTTGTTGACATTCTTCAACCCAGAAATTTTATGGCAAGTTTTCAAAATGTGAATTCTGGATTGATAAAGTCATGTTTCTTGGACATGTCATTTCTAGGAGTAACATATCTGTTGATCCCGCTAAAGTCTCTGTTGTACTTGATTGGCAACCTCCTCACAATCCTTCTGAAATCTGGAGTTTCTTAGGTATGGCTGGATATTATCGTCGTTTTATTCCAAATTTCTCCAAAGTGGCACTTCCTCTCACTAAGCTTACTCGGAAGGATGAGCACTTCATCTGGTCAGCTGCTTGTGAGTCCAGTTTCCAACAGTTAAAGCATAAGTTGACGTCGGCTCCTGTTCTTGTTCTACCCTCTGGCAACGAAGGGTTTGTGATATTCACTGATGCTTCGAGGAATGGGTTAGGATGCGTCCTGCAGCAGAATGAAAAGGTAGTGGCCTTTGCATCTAGGCATCTAAAACCCAGTGAACTTAATTATCCCACACATGATTTGGAATTAGCTGCAATCATTCATACTCGTAAAATCTAGAGGCATTACTTGTACAGAGCAACATTTGACATATTCACTGACCACAAAAGCCTGAAGTACATCTTGACCCAGAAGGACTTGAATCTACGCCAACGCCGATGGATTGAATATCTAAAGGACTATGATTTCACTATTGCATATCATCTGGGTAAGGCAAATGTAGTCACTGACGCCCTTAGTAGGAAAAGGGCAGTATGTGCATCTCTATCTGTTCCGGAATGGAGGAATATGGAGGATCTAGTAGGCTGGAAGCCGCAGTTTCTGTCTGATCGTGTGCATGTTAATAACATCTCCTTCATGTCCAACTTGCATTTCTAACTTCTTGAGGCACAGAAGGCTAGTCCTGATCTTGCTAAGCTCTCCTCTATCCTATTGAAGCCTCAAACACATCTGTCTATGAGTATCGATGGTGGTATTCGATATAAGAACTGTATGTGGGTTCTTAAGCAGTCAGCAGTAAAGACAATGATTCTCAATGAGGCACATGGGTCAAAGTACACAGTTCATCCTGGCACGACGAAGATGTACAAAGACCTACAATGTCAGTTCTGGTGGAGGGGCATGAAGCATGATATTGCCGACTTCGTGTCCAGGTGTCTGACATGCCAAAGAATCAAGTCCGAGCATCAAAGACCAGACGGTCTACTACAACCCCTCGAGATCCCAGAATAGAAATGGGAACACATCACCATGGACTTTGTAATAGGATTACCCAGGACCAGGAAAGGATACGATGTTGCATGGGTCATAGTGGATCGTCTCACCAAGTCAGCTCATTTCCTCCCTGTGAAAACCACTACGAAAGTTTCTGAGCTGGCCAACCTCTACATACGAGAGATTGTAAATCTGCATGGAGTTCCAACATCCATTGTCTCAGACCGGGACCCAAAGTTCACTTCAAAGATGTGGAAATAGGTTCAAGAAGAATTGGGTACCAAGTTGAACTTCAGTACAACTTATCATCCGCAGACAGATGGACAGTCAAAACGAACAGTGCAAATTCTGGAGGATCTTCTAAGAGCTTGAGTACTTGACTGGGAAGGCCCATGGGACCATCACCTACCTTTGTCTAAGTTCTCCTATAATAATAGCTATCAAGTGAGTATTGGGATGCCACCATATGAAGCTCTCTATGGCCGATCATGCAGATCTCCATTACATTGGGACAATGTTGGAGAACACACCTTGATGAAATCTGAGGAGATGCAGCTATATGCAGATAAGGTTGCACTGATCAGGTAGAGGATTAAGTGGGCATAGGATAGGCAAAAGTCATATACAGATGCTCACCGACAGGAACGTCAGTTCAAGGAAGGTGACCATGTTTTTCTGAAGATCCAACCTATTCGAGCTTTGGCAAAGAACAAAGGAAAGCTCAGTCCTCGTTATGTTGGACCCTTTGAGATTTCGGAAAGGGTTGGTGAATGTGCCTATCGTCTCTCTTTGCCACCTCAGTATAGTGCCATGCATAATGTCTTTCATGTATCTAATATGAAGCTTTATGTCAAAGACCCTAGTCACATTCGGAATCATGAGCCTCTCGAGTTAAAGGATGATCTATCATATGCTGAGTCCCCAGTCTGAATTCTCGACTTCAAGTCAAAGGATCTTCACAGTAATTGACATATAGATGTGGTGAAAGTTCTCTGGAGCCACCATGATGAAACTGATGCCACCTGGGAACTAAAGACCGAGGTCGAGAAGAAGTATCCACATCTTTTCTAGGATGCTTGAATTTTGGGGACAAAATTCTTAAAAGGAGGGGAGAATGTGATAGAGTGAGTTTTTCCTATATATTATTATTTTCTCTCTCCTACAATTTTGATTATATGCCCTCAATCATTTCTCTCACTAAATTGATTATCAATTTCATTTAAGACCATTCATAATACCACATAAAGTCAATAATACAAGCATTATGACTTTAGTCAATTAACATAGTCTACAATCAAATTTCGACTCCAATTTTGTACCCTTGTTACATAATAACATCATTAAGCTACTCCAAAAATTTGATTACTTTTGGATGCACCAATTAGGAGTTATTCACTTTTAAAATTTAGGTGTATAATGTCACCTAGTAAGGTCTAAGACCTAAGTTCTCACATTAGTTGATCAAAATAATGTGTCACAAAACCTTTTTTTGGCTATTTGGGCGCGGATCAATCAAAGGGGGCAATCCCCGCCGTTCGATCTGTCCACTGCGGATCGCGCGAGATCTGAAGACTCTCAAGTCATCTCTAACCTCCCGCAAGACCCGGTCTCCGCCTCCAACTGTACAACGGTCCATCCAACGCCCCTCGCGCCCGAATCTCGCCTCCTCTTTTTGAGATATTTGGAGGGCGGCTTACTCTCACCCGAACGAGCTCAACGGTGGTCACCACATCAAATAACTCCCTCGGATCAGGGAGAACGATCCCCCGCATCCCTACACATCTCACTGGCGGCAGCGCATGATTTAGGGCTTAGCCTTCAACACCACCTCATACCTATATAATGGTCTCACGAGCTCCGCCGACCTCCCTTTTATCATCCCCAACCCTTAATTCGGACGAAGCACGCCCCTTCCTCCCCGACCTTAAGCTCTCATCACCCTCACCCGACCCAATCTTCTCCTCACTCCAGTGACTCTCTCCGCTCAATCGAACGTAGCATCAACATCGAGGGACTTCAACGAGTCGACCACCACCCTTGGTTGGAGCCGCAAAGGTCCTGAACCTTTGGTCGACAAGCCATCGCAACCGAGCTCGAAAGCTTCACCGCCGGTGAGATTGGAGCCATCTCAGAGTTGTGGGATGATAGAAAATGCACCAACAGACCACCGCAGACCTTCAAACACCCTCAATCCATCCCGAGGGAAGGTAAGGCTCCAGATCTCATTTTTCGTTCATTACACCTGTTAGCGATCGATTTCGACCTGTAATCCACCTCCGACCGAGCCGTTGAGCTCACTGAACTTGGGGGAACCTTGCGAAGAGGATCCACACATTCTCATACTCCTAGGCACCCCCTAGATAGTCCGATCTACCTTCACTTTTCCTACATCATTCGTTCTCTGCTGCCATGGCGTGAGAGAACAATTGAAGGGGTAAATTTCCCTCTCTGACCATGTGTTGTCACACAACACAATTACCCGCAATGAGTATTTCTATCCTGCTCCTCCTAACTTTGACCGGTTTGACAAGGATGGCTCGTGGGTTAAGGAGAGGATCCACAGAGCTGGATCCCTCCCCTGATCCGCGAAGCTGACCACCCTTTTTTTATTTTTCGTTTATTTCTTCAGAAATTATCTGATTGGCCAAATCTTTGAAAAATCCTAGAAAATGGTAGGAATATCAAAATATATCGAACCTATATATCATTTTGATCAGAAAAATATTATCTATCCAAATAAAATATGACCAGGACCTAGATCCGTTTCCCATTTTATAAATGGTTGCCTAGATCCTAAATGACCTTTTTTATAATAATTAATTATTAATAATGGTTTTCCTCAATGATATCTGACCTTCTAAAATATATTTAACCCTAGATGAAACCTTGTTTCCTATATAACTTGAAACACTAGTCTAAGTAGATAAATGATGAAATAATTAGGAGAAACCCTAAATCTAGTCTTCTCTCTCTACATGTAATTTAATGTGCATCTTTATATCAAATCTAATATTATTAGATGATGATTAGTGATCATGAATGGTCCTGAACTCTGATTTGAACCCTGATATTATGAAATCATTAATATCCTAAGGGTTTCTTTCCTTTTTATTGGACCATCCTAGAAACCCTAGATTATGAAAATCTTTTATTTGATTAATCAAATACTATATTTTAATCAAATTATTTTTTCTGATGGATTAGATCTGATAATATCTCAAAACCCAATTAAAATATGTAAAATCCCTGATCTAAATAAGATAGCATGAAAAGAATAATAACTAAGAACATATCTTAGTCTTGGTCACATGGACCAATAATAATGTTGTATCCTTGCTTTCCTTGCAGGGTGACTTAATTCTTGTTGATTCTAAATTCTTAGATATCTGATCTAAACAAGTAGGTATGTGGTCTTATAGGTATAAGACTAGATTTCTTGGTTGCCTATGATATGTAGTATCTTGAATGCTCATATTTGGATATGATTGCTTGGTTGAACTAGTATGAGCTATACTTCGCCAAAATCTAATATAACATAAATGATTATGATGGGTTGTAGCTACTAGAGCACATAGCCATTGCTCACACTAGATGTAAATCATTGACGTGTATTTTACTATGCGCTAAAAACACAAGTATATGCGTCGAGTAGTACAGGCCTTTGTGAGGCCCGAGTCGAACACAGGGATACTCAGAATTGTCGGAGACTCCTAACTATTTGCGATCAGCTAAGCCGAAAAACAAATTGGGGTTTGTTGTCAAAATTAAAAGAAAATAAAAATAAAACAAAGCAAACAATCGATTAAAGGTTAATTTAATCAATTCAAAAAGGTATCTTTAGGATTGAGGTTTCACCACGGGTTTTCATTGTATTAGATTTTATATAATGCCTCAATCTTCTCTCTCTATCCGGGTAGTGGCCTGAAAACAGAATTGCCCACTGTCGTGGTGTAATTTACTACTTAGGTTTAGGTCTGTTCCACCGTCGTAGTAACCTATCCCCTAAACTAAGTGCATTACGAACGATCTCTCAGTATCCACCATTAATTTTACACCACCTTGTTCAAGGGATTTATCGATTAATGTAGGGTTCGTCTCTTTTCAGTCGTTAATCCTTCTTTCAAAGTGATTAAGGGCATTAGGTTATTATTATGGTGATCAAGCATAACAATATATGGAGAAAACAAAACTATGCCACATATTTAAGAGAGAAAATATGAATTAATATTATAAAACTGTCATACAATGAATTCCCGGGCTACTCCCGGTCCTAAAGATGGAGGGGATTAGCCCCGCATGTTCATCTCACACAAGTACATGGTAGATATAAGGGAAATCATATGAAAAACGTGAATTAAAAGGGAAAACCCCTGAACAGAGAAGAATCGATTGATCCTTTACGTAGAACACGTGCTTTCCCGCCTCTCGGTGGTGAAATCCGTCTTCGGTAGCGTCCGGATCGACTGGTATGAACTTCTGGCCTCCGTTCTCCTTTCTCCTGCTCCTCGGCACTTGTGCAATGGCTAATGCGATGCTCCTCTCCTCTGGGCGGCCGTCATTAGGTATAAGTCCCTAATTAGGTCGTTAATTAACTCCAGCCGTCCGATTGAGATCAATCTAAATCCAACGCATATCTGACGGTGTCGATACCATCGACGCGGGTCGATGGTATCGACCCAGTGTAGTAGCGGCATCCCTTCTTGTCTTTTCGTCCGAGTGCCTGAAGCAATCTCGATACCATCGACTTGGGTCGATGGTATCGACTACTCTCTAGTGACAGTTTTGTCGTTTTGTGTCGCTATAGCCTCCATGCGTCGATGGTATCGACTTGGGGTCGATACTATCGACAGCTTCTTCGCCAGCAACCTGATGGTGTCTCCATACCAGCGACATCAGCGTCGATGGTATCGACTCTTTGCTGCTCCTTTCGGCTGGCAACCTGTGGCCTTGTCGATGGTATCGACGGAAGCAAATACTCGTTTTTCCTGAAATTCAAAGACAAGATCACATAAATTCACACAAATAATAATAATGTGACAATTAATGCTCAAAACAATGAAATAAAGGGGATTTGGCATCAAATAATGGAAAAGACCAACATGGATGAATTATGCAATATTAACCATAAAAAATGACTAATAAAAGCATAAAACACATATCAAACAGGTCTATAAATGCGACTCAAAATCATCGCATCAAACTCCCCTAAGCTTTAACATTGCTCGCCCTCGAGCAACTAATCCTTAGAATATAATTGCAAATGTCAACTGAAAAACAACACACCAACCCAACATCCCATATGACTCCCACTGAACATTCACAAACCGGCCTTCTCTAACCACAGAACGGAAATTACCCTAAAGGCGACAGTAATCATCAATAAAAGAAATTGACCTCCAAACCGATGAACACTATCACATAAGGCAATTAACATAATAAAATTTTCCAGTTCAGACTTGGTGCATCCTATGATCGCCTATACTACGTTGCTCGCCCTAACTACCATCTACATGGAAGCAGTTCTCTTGATATTCATTAGTGAGGAGAAATTCACGGTGGCCTACCAATTCGAGCAACAGGTGGATGAAAATGGGTAGCTCATGGAAGAAAGTGGAAGTATTGTACAGGTTCAACATGCATAATACAAAAATGTCCTATATGATGCAAATGCACATTAGAAATGCCCTAATGCCTAAAATTGGGTGGAATGATGCATGCACTAACCATCCGCCTCAAAATGAGATGGATATCTAGTCAAGCTACATCATGTACTCAATTATCCTGAAATGCAAGTGATATTATGTTCCTTTCTCCTTCTTATTTCACTTTCTTCTAAATTCTTTTTTTTTATATTGCAGATTTTCAGATTTTTTCCAGCCCACATATCCATAATTGCTTAAAGATAATTTTATTGGGCTATTTTCTTCATACTCAGAAATTTTTGTACTATTTAGAAGGTATGGAACAATTTAATTCACCATTGGGGAAAATTTGAGATACATGATATACTTTATGCATCAAAATCATGAATGCAACTACATGGCATGCACCTAAAGGTAATGTGCATGAATCACTATATTTTTTTTTCTTTTTTATGCAAACATATGGAAAATACCAATGCAAGTATTATCTAAATGCTATGCACACAAAAGGAATTAAAACTGCACTTTACTTCCAATTCTTAGGTGGATTATGAAAAAAAAATGAAGTGGAACGATCACAAGACTAGATGATTGAACCTTAGAAAGATATTATGCGTCCCTCCTTACTGACCTGTGTAGTAGTTTAGAGGGTTCTCTCTCTTACATCCAATTAAGGTCTCATTACCATTTGGTTAGGTTAGGCTCAAACAACCATTTCCGTCCACTTTCATGAATCATTAGGAGTACAGGTATGAAATGTTGTTTTAAAGTTGACATAACCAATCATTTTCGTAAGATGTGTGCCCAAGGTCAAACAAAACAAGCTATCCAAACACACAAAAATTTCAAATTTCCCTTGAATTTCCCATGCACTAACAACAAGATGACACACTTTTATGACATCCACAATTACACTAGATAGCACGTGGATCCTACAAAAACTAAAATTGCAAGAAACAAATAACAAGAGAACAAAAGCAATAATGCTAAAAACCAAAAACAATAAAAGATAGAGATGTTCCAACTACCCCCTTAAGCTTGAATTCGACTATGGCCTCATAGTCAAAAACAAACTTAAAGATTGGAACAGGGATACCAGATCACTCTTGTGGAGGTGGAGGTGGGTACTGCGGAGCCGTAGGATCCCAAGAAGGATACTCCCCCTGGAAGCTTGGATCAAAATGGGTCCTCGACGGAGGTTGTGGATAGCCTCCAAAGTAACTCTGACTCCAGTAGTGGTCATAGAAGGGCTCCTGCTGCATCTCCATCCATTGCAACCGATTGTGTATCTATTGTTGGTTGTCGAGGAGAAGA
Source organism: Alisma plantago-aquatica (assembly GCA_963693085.1). NCBI lineage: Eukaryota > Viridiplantae > Streptophyta > Magnoliopsida > Alismatales > Alismataceae > Alisma > Alisma plantago-aquatica. The sequence goes on along the minus strand of OY856410.1, from coordinate 545,373,023 downwards.
CGTTCATTCTCAAACATCGCCCTTTGGTTGTCAAGTATCCGGTTCATCGTGTCTTGAATACCGGTATACATCGCCATATGCTGCTGCTGTGTCTCATGGATGTCTTGCAGCATCGTGTACATGCCTTGCATGGAATAGGCATCCCCGCTTGGCTGCGACGGCTGTAGTGGAGGCGGCGTAGGCTGTGATGATGATGATGCACCTGGATGCATCCGAGGACGCTTCCGGGGTGCTACTCGTGCTCGAAGAGGTGTAAAAGCCTCTTCTTCCTCAGCCTCGTCGCCCTGTCCGTCGTCGCCGCCGTCATTGCCGCCTTCTTCATAATCGGAGTGCGCCCCAGTTGAAATGATGTGTGCCCTCGATGTTGAAGACAGGATCCGGCAGCGCGCACTCCTAGTACGCTTGATTTACGTGGCAATGCGCAAATTCCACGCCATCCCGGAGAAGAATGAGATTGGCCCGGTGAAGATGTTGCAAGTTGACCTTGCTTCTCGTAGAAAGAGGAGTCAGCTGATCGAGATTCAAGCCCAAGTAGAGGGCTATCCTGGTGACAAGCCCGCCAAAATGAATCGGGGCTATCCTCGTGCTCCTCTTCACCGCCAACACTCGATGTAGAAAGAATGCACCCCAGTTGCATTCTTGTCTCGTCATGAGCTTGTAGAGAAAGAAAAGATCGGGCTCCTGGAATTTTCTTAAAGCAAGATCGCTTCGAGCAAAGATGGTTGAACTCAACATCCGGTGCAAGACCCGAACAAACGGGTGCTCGAAGTCAGCTACCACGGCGTTGTGGTAGCTCACAGACCTCCCATGCGGAACCGTCACCAACTCGGAGAAGATGGCGGCGTAGTCGGTGCGGTTGTCCGGCCGCCGGTAGTCATACCGGGAGTGGTTCCAGTTGAAGATGGCGTTGAACTGCTCAAGGGTGATGGTGTAGTGGTGGTTGTAGAGCCAGAAAGACACCCAGCCCTTCTCCCACTCACGGTCGCTTGCGGACATCTTGTTGGGCACGACATTGACGTCAAGGGACGCCATGAATTCTGCCACCAGTTCTTTGTACGTCGGCCACTCGCCGAAGAAAGGCTGACCATCCTCGTGGCACTCAAGCTCGTCGTGGCCACGGCCCATTTGGTGTGCTTGTCCTTTCAGCACGTAGTCCAGATTCACCTTGAATCCAAGATCACGGAGCATCTCCGGGTCCACATACTGGGTTGGCTCGATCTTGCGCTTCATGATTTTGTCGAAGATCTTCTTCACCTCCGCAGAAGGGTGGACAAGTCGAGGACGTGCCACAGATGATGGCGGTGGTGGCACGAACTCGGGAATGTCGTCCTGACGAGCACGCGAGGAAGAAGCTCCAGCGGTATGCACCATGATGGTGAAGAGAAAGGGATTAGAAGGAGAGCTCGGAGGAGAATGGAGATATGAATCTCCGCTCAGTGAAGATCGTCGCTCGGTGATGCTGCTCTTCGCTCTTGGATGGCTCGGGGGAGTGCTCGGCGCAAAGGGAGGAGATCACTTTGAAGGTGTGACGTCAAATGACGTATTGGTTCCCCTTAAATAGACTTGGCCGGCGCTACTGTTGGCCCGTCGATACCATTGACGCGAGTCGATGGTATCGACTTTGGTCGATGCTATCCGCCCCTCACTGGTATCGACGGTCGTCGATTGCTGGATCTTGTAACCCAGATCGCTGTCGTGTCGATACCATCGACATAGGTCGATGGTATCGACGCTGCACCCGGATTGATGACGTGGAAGCCGCGATCGCCGTCGATTTCTTTGCGTGGATCGGTGACATGGATGGTCGATACCATCGACAGGTGTCGATAGTATCGACTTGGTTTCATTGCGACACCGCCACTTTGCATTTCAACCTGTAACCATGTCGATACCATCGACGAGGCCATCGATGGTATCGAGTTGACTGAGACAAATCGGTCTGAACTTCTCTAGAGATATCGATGGTATCGACACCCTTGTCGATACTATCGACTGTTGCTTGGTGACCTGCCTGTAGGTGTGTCGATACCATCGACAAGGCCATCGATGGTATCGACTCAGAATGAAATATGCAGTCATCAACCTGTACCCTTGTCGATACCATCGACATGGGTGTCGATGGTATCGACTCTGCCTCAGCCTACACAATGAACAAACGGATCAAGTGATCTTCTTTACACTAAAAATTGAACGAAAATAAAGCAACCTATGATTGTTAATAAACTATCCTAGTGTACCGATGGTTGGGTTGCCTCCCAACAAGCGCCCTTATTTAACGTCTTAGGCTAGACGGTTTCCGAGCATCTCATTCATCCGAAAGTGCAATGAGTTTAACCTCATTCACCTTCCTCTTGTAATTCTCACCAAAATAGAGCTTCAGCCTCTATCCATTTACCAAGAACGTGGTATCACCATCACGCACTAAAATCGTGCCGTGTGGTTTGACCTCTTCCACCACGAACGGTCCACTCCACCGGGATTTTAGCTTCCCGGGATGCAACTTGAGTCGGGAGTTGAACAACAAAACACTATCTCCTTTCTTGAACGTGCGCAACTCGATGTGGCGATCATGGATCAGTTTTTTGTGCTCCTTGTATATCCGGGAATTCTCATATGTCGTCATCCGTAACTCATCTAGCTCATTCAATTCAAACATTCTCTTTCTCCCAGCTTCATCATAACTTAGATTTAGCCTTCTAAGCGCCCAATGGGCCTTGTGCTCCAATTCCACTGGTAGGTGACAAGCCCGACCATACGTCAACCTAAAAGGCGTGGTGCCTATAGGTGTTTTGTAAGCCGTTCTGTACGCCCACAGTGCATCAGGTAGTAGGGAACTCCAGTTCTTCCTCGTGGATGCCACCGTTCGCTCTAGAATCTTCTTAATTTCACGGTTGGAGACCTCCACTTGGCCTTGAGTCCGCGGATGATATGGGGTGCCAATGTTGTGCTTGACCCCATATTTCTTCAATAATGTCGAGAACTTCTGATTCCTAAAATGTGTACCCCCATCACTGATTATCATTCGACGTATCCCAAACCTGTAGAAAATATTCTCCTTCACGAACCTGCACACTACAGTGGAATCATTAGTCCTTGTGGGGATTGCTTCCACCCACTTCGACACATAATCAACTGCTAACAAAATATATAAATTGGAGTTCGAGGACACAAAGGGTCCCATGAAATCTATGCCCCACAAATCAAATACCTCAATTTCCTGAAATACATTCAGGGGCATCTCTTGTCGCTTTGAGATATTACCTGCTCGCTGACAAGGATCACATTGCCTCACAAAATCGTAGGCATCCCAAAATAAAGTTGGCCAATAAAGGCTGCTTTCCAAAACCTTAGCTTCCGTTCGCGAGCTGGCGTGGTGTCCTCCCGTAGGTGATGCATGGCAATGATGGATAACACTCTCGTACTCCACTTCAGGCACACACCTGCGTAAAATATCGTCCCTGCATTGCTAAAGAAGAATTGGATCATCCCAAAAATAGTATCTTAAAGAATGAAAAAATCTCTTCTTCTCCTGATATGACCAATCTTCCGGGATGATCCCGCAGGCCAAATAATTTACAATTTTAGCGAACCAAGGCTCTTTAGAGTTAATTTTCAACAGATGTTCATCCAGAAACGTCTCGGTTATGGGTATATGCAAATCTTTCTCATCCACCCTATCTAACCTAGACAAATGATCAACCACTACATTTTCAATCCCAGATTTATCCTTAATTTCAATGTCAAATTCCTGTAAGAGCAAAATCCACCTAATGAGTCTAGGCTTTGCGTCTTTTTTCTCCATCAAGTATTTTATTGCAGCATGGTCAGTTCATACAACTACTTTAGATCCAACTAAATACTGCCGGAATTTTTCGAAAGCAAACACAACGGAAAGTAATTCTTTTTAGTAGTTGTATAATTCAATTGGGCATCATTCAGAGTTTTTGAAGCGTAGAAAATCACGGCGGGCTTATTGTCTACCCTATGCCCCAATACGGCTCCTACCGCAAAATCCGAAGCGTCACACATTAATTCAAAAGGTTTTGTCCAATCCGGCGTTTGAACAACCGGGGCAGAAATCAGTTTTTCTTTCAAAACATCGAATGCATGTAGACACTTATCATTGAAATTGAAAACCACTTCTTTCTCCAAAAGCTCGGATAGAGGTTTTGCAATTTTAGAAAAATCCTTTATGAATCGCCGATAGAACCCGGCGTGTCCCAGAAAACTTCTCACCCCTTTTACAGAATTTGGTGGGGGCAACTTGGAAATGACCTCAATTTTCACCGGATCCACCTCTAGACCTTTGCTAGACACCTTGTGTCCTAGCACTATCCCCTCAGTCACCATCATGTGACATTTCTCCCAGTTAAGGACCAAGTGTGTGTCCTCACAACGTTGTAACACTTTGTCTAGGTTATAGAGACATTCATCAAATGATGCACCATACACTGAAAAGTCATCCATAAAAGCCTCGAGACAGCGCTCTATCATGTCAGAAAATATGGCGAGCATACAACGTTGAAATGTCGTCGCTGCATTGCATAAACCAAACGGCATTCGATGGTAAGCAAAAGTCCCATAGGGACAAGTGAACGTAGATTTCTCTTGATCCAAAGGATCAATCGAGATCTGGTTGTACCCCGAGTACCTGTGTAGAAAACAAAAGTGAAATCGCCCGACAAGACGCTCTAGAATTTGATCAATGAACGGTAAAGGAAAGTGATCCTTAAGTGTGGCAGCATTCAAACGACGGTAGTCAATACAAACTTGCCACCCGGTTACCAATCGGGTGGTGATAGGTTGATTCAACAAGTTTTGAGTGACAGTAATTCCCCCCTTCTTAGGGACTACCTGTGTGGGACTCACCCATGTCGAGTCTGATATGGCATAGATAATCCCTGCAGCAAGAAGTTTAATGACCTCCTTCTTCACAACCTCCATCATGCTCGGATTTAGACGTCTTTGAGGCTGAATCACAGGCTTGGCTCCCTCCTCGAGCCGAATCTTGTGCTGACATAGAGTAGGGGAAATCCCCTTGATGTCTGCAACGGACCACCCAAAAGCTCCTCGGTGGTTCTTCAGCACTATCAACAATTGCTCCTCCTCTTCCGCACTCAAATAAGCAGAAATGATCACCGGTAACTTGTCTTTCTCAACTAGAAAGACATACTTGAGATGCGGGGGCAGCGACTTTAATTCCAACTCTGGCGGGCTGATAAGAGATGATTGCAGCGGCGGGGGAAGTGCACCTAAATCTTCATAGTGCCTCGCATAGAAGCATGGAAGCATCTGAAGCATTTTAGCGCACTCCTTGAGTGATTTACTCCGCATCCAATCATATGTACTATTCAACAAACAAGCCTCCAACGGTAATTTCGGATATGCATCAGAAACAGAAATAGGAATCACATCATCCTCCAGAGAAGGCGGAATGTCCTCATTCTCATCATTCGGAAATCCCACAGCTTTACACAACGAAACTACCTTAGTCTGCTCCATGATATCCACAGCTAAGGTTCCATTGTCCACCTTGCTCATCACATGAGCCATGTCCAGAAATGGTTTTCCAAGGCAGAGTGAAATATTGCAATCCAGATGTTTCACCATATTGCATTGTTCTTTTGCTTTAGATGACGCAGTGCTAGAAGGCATGACCATCTCAAAGCGGTCATCTGCTATGCCCAAGGTCAAGCGACCTCTCCCCATCTCTAAGATCATGTCGGCTGTAGCTTGGAAGGGACGTCCAAGTAACAGCTCATTGCCATGCTCATCCTGCATCTCCATAACCACAAAATCAGCCGGAAAGACAAATCTATCCACCTTTACTAAGACATCTTCACAGATTCCATATGGCTTCACCACAGAGTTATCTGCCAATTGAATCGTCATATTGCTCGGCCGTGACTCCTTCAATCCCAGCTTTTTAAATGTCGAAAGGGGCATCAAGTTGATGCTTGCCCCTGAATCACACAATGCTTCGCCAAATTTAACCTTCCCGATATAGAAAGAAATGTTGAAACACCCTGGATCCTGTCTCTTTGGCGGCAAAGTGCCCGTGATGAAGGCACTCACTTGCTCCTTTAGCACGATGACCTCTATATCCGAAATTTTTCTTTTCTTGGTAATGACATCTTTTAGAAACTTCCCATATGAAGGAATTTGCTCAATGGCTTCCAGTAAAGGAATATTGACTGAAAGCTTCCTAAAACTGTCCAAGAACATCTTGAACTATGCATCTACCTTCCTTGCCTTCACGCTATTTGGATACGGGACCGGAACAGCTTGTGCCTTTTGATGAGGTGGCACATAAGGCGTCTTTTTCTGAGGTTCCTCCTCTGTAACCTGTTCTTCAGTACCATCCATGACTATGTCTTCAACTTGCCCTATGACTGGTGTGGTCTGCTCTGTATTGGTTTCACTTTCAACTTCATCTCGCGGTGTGCTTGTTTCATCAGTTCTTGGATTCAATACTTTCTTGCTGCTTCTAAGAAGGATAGCCTTAGCTTGATGGTTTCCCCCGGGAACATTGGTATTCCCCGAAAAACCTGGATGTGCCGGTTTCTTCAAACTAGCTATTTCGGCTGCCATATGTGCCATCGATGTCTCAATGGTCCTCATTTGAGCCCCATGGCTCTGCAATGTCTGCCCGAATTGATTCATGTATTCTCCTTGCTGCTTGATTTGCTGCCCGAATGTATTCATTAGCTCTTGATTTTGCTTGATGACCTGATTGAGCAATTCCGTGCTCTTGTCTTCTGCAACTGGAGAGGGCTTGGCCTCCGGATCCTGTAGAAAATTGTTCGGATCCTTCTACGAGAACTTTTTGTCTTTTCTCCATGAGTAGTCATTGTTCCTATACCCTTGTTGTTGTCTCATGTATTTGACTTGAGCCTCATCCTCGGACTCATTATCCTCCTTTTACAGTAGCTTCTTTGCGAGAAGATCCATCTTCTCATTCAAATCTCTCATTGCCTTGGATTCACTGACGACTCGTGCTTGCTCTACCGGGCCTCTTTCTCTTTCACCCCAGGACTGCTTTCTAGCCATGTTCTTAAGTATTTCCCAGCATCTGGTGTCTGTATTGTTCAGAAAAAATCCCGACCCGGATGAATCCAGATTACTCCTATCATGCTCGGAGAGAGAAAAATAGAAGATTTTTACCTGCGTCTCTTTATCCAGCCCGTGATGCGGACACCTCCTCAGCATAACCTGAAATCACTCCCAGGTCTCAGAATATGTTTCACCAGCCTGTTGGGTGAAATTATGAATCTTCCAGATCATGTCGTTAGTCTTCTCAGGAGGGAAGAACCTCTCAAAGAAGACCTCCACCATATGGTCCCAGGACTCCACGAACTCATCGTCTAGATTATGTAACCACTCACGTGCTGCTCCCGCCAATGAACTTGGGAAAAGCTTGAGATACAATGCATCTTGTGGAAACCTGTCAACTTTTACCATGTCGCAGTTCTCAACAAACTGGCTGATGTGTGCAACAGGATCCTCATTCTTCAGCTCATGAAACGCATTTGATTTCACCAAATTTATCAACGCTGGATCGTTCTTATATGTCGGTATGTTGATCGCCTGCTTCTTTATAGGCCCCTTTGAAGCTGATGAGGAAGAAGCTTTGATCTTCTCCCATATGGTCTGTGGCTCGGCCATGTCTTCTTGTTCAGATATAGAATCTATCTCTTCTTGGTGCTCTTGCTCGTAATACTCCTCGTCCTCAGGTCCCGGAAGCGGAACCTCGGGTGTGCGATTGTCGTAGTCCGTACTATGTGTCTGCACCATACAACGTACCTGAAATGAGAAAATTTGAGTTCAGTACTATGCTTAGACGAGTATAAACAATTATAGAAGAATTTAGAAATATTTGAAGTTGTTTCAAAATCAAAATAAAAACACATTTATGGCCTAGAGTGGCCGCTCGTAGCACTCGAAGTGCCAACAATTCGCCGTATCCCCGGCAACGGCGCCAAAAACTTGACGTGTATTTTACTACGCGCTAAAAACACAAGTATACACGTCGAGTAGTACAGGCCTTTGTGAGGCCCAAGTCAAACACAGGGATACTCAGAATTGTCGGAGACTCCTACTAACTATTTGCGATCAGCTAAGCCGAAAAACAAATTGGGGTTTGTTGTCAAAATTAAAAGAAAATAAAAATAAAACAAAGCAAACAATCGATTAAAGGTTAATTTAATCAATTCAAAAAGGTATCTTTAGGGTTGCGGTTTCACCGCGGGTTTTCATCGTATTAGATTTTATATAATGCCTCAATCTTCTCTCTCTATCTGGGTAGTGGCCTGAAAACAGAATTGCCCACTGTCGTGGTGCAATTCACTACTTAGGTTTAGGTCGGTTCCACCATCGTAGTAACCTATCCCCTAAACTAAGTGCATTACAAACGATCTCTCAGTATCCACCATTAATTTTACACCACCTTGTTCAAGGGATTTATCGATTAATGTAGGGTTCGTCTCTTTTCAGCCGTTAATCCTTCTTTCAAAGTGATTAAGGGCATTAGGTTATTATTATGGTGATCAAGAATAACAATATATGGAGAAAATGAAACTATGCCACAGATTTAAGAGAGAAAATATGAATTGATATTATAAAACTGTCATACAATGAATTCCCGGGCTACTCCCGGTCCTAAAGATGGAGGGGATTAGCCCCGCATGTTCATCTGACACAAGTACATGGTAGAAATAGGGGAAATCATATGAAAAACGTGAATTAAAAGGGAAAACCCCTGAACGGAGAAGAACCGATTGATCCTTTGCGTAGAACACGTGCTTTCCCGCCTCTCGGTGGTGAAATCTGTCTTCGGCAGTGTCCAGATCGACTGGTATGAACTTCTGGCCTCCGTTCTCCTTTCTCCTGCTCCTCGGCACTTGTGCAATGGCTAATGCGATGCTCCTCTCCTCTGGGCGGCCGTCATTAGGTATAAGTCCCTAATTAGGTCGTTAATTAACTCCAGCCGTCCGATTGAGATCAATCTAAATCCAACGCATATCTGACGGTGTCGATACCATCGACGCGGGTCGATGGTATCGACCCAGTGTAGTAGCGGTAGCCCTTCTTGTCTTTTCGTCCGAGTGCCTGAAGCAATCTCGATACCATCGACTTGGGTCGATGGTATCGACTACTCTCTAGCGACGGTTTTGTCGTTTTGTGTCTCTATAGCCTCCATGCGTCGATGGTATCGACTTGGGGTCGATACTATCGACAACTTCTTCGCCAGCAACCTGAAGGTGTCTCGATACCATCGACATCATCGTCGATGGTATCGACTCTTTGCTGCTCCTTTTGGCTGGCAACCTGTGGCCTTGTCGATGGTATCGACGGAAGAAAATACTCGTTTTTCCTGAATTTCAAAGACAAGATCACATAAATTCACACAAATAATAATAATGTGACAATTAATGCTCAAAACAATGAAATAAAGGGGATTTGGCATCAAATAATGGAAAAGACCAACATGGATGAATTATGCAATATTAACCATAAAAATGACTAATAAAAGCATAAAACACATATCAAACAGGTCTATAAATGCGACTCAAAATCATCGCATCAGTCATGTAAATATGTGTAGTACAACCACATCAAAATGAATGTAATAAAAAGTACGTTTACCTGATTTTCACCTTAAGAAATGGTTTATCTCTCTTTTCTTCTTTTTCAAATATTTTCCTTTATGAAACCTTATTAGTGTAATTTTTACCACGTACCAACTTTGTTTATGTTTTTGTTTCTCGTATTTTCTGGGTGCAAGGAACAATTGACAAACAAAGTGAAATGCATGCTCAAAGTACCTAAAGGCATAAGTTAATAAGCATGGAGGATATATTAGATAGATCCATTCCACTTATCTCATTCTTGCTAGATGTTAGTTTATTTTCCTAGTTGATGTTGAGGATGACTGAGATCCTATGTAATAATGTTATCTTTCTCTAGAACAATATTTTCTCTCCTTATGTAATGACTTAATTTTATCCATATGAATGAATGTTTGTGTGGCTTTATGAGATGATGTGGACTTTGATCTTGGCTCAATCTCTTATTTTAGTTGATTACCTTAATCTCTTATATTTTCCCTTTTGATATCTATAGATATGAGTGCACGCATATCTGTAAATGTCACTATGGAAAGTATATAGAGATTGGGGTCGTCACAGGTGTCATCCTCACATAATATACCTTGGTATATATAGATGGTTTGTAATCACCTAATTATATTTGAGACCATGTTATCAACATATTGAGGCATAACACCATGTCCTCTAATATACATCTCATTAGTCACCTTAGCATAACTTGGTATATGAATCAATTCATATATATAATGTGTTCCATCTTATTCACTAAAACATATGTAATGGAACAAATATGATTATGAGTAATTGGATTCACATGGTCATACATTAAGTCTTAATGTGATGTTATGTAGTGTCATAGGAGAAAATGATTAATGATGTCATTAATATGAGTATGGAAGTTAATGTGACACTATTTGGGATTATTATAGGCTTCCCAAATAATCTATGATAATTCTATATGATGGTGATATAAGGATAATGGAGTGTAAATTCATTTTATTAAGGTTTGTGACCTAATACATTAATGAATATTGAGATGACTTAGTGAACCCTAATTGTGTTTAAAACCCTTATAAGGGAAATACATATGTTTTGGTACTTAATGTTGAGATGTAATCCTTGTTGCAACAAATGTGATTAAAATGTGACACAAGTGATATAATAATAAAGATGATGCTTTTTCATGGTGGAGATTATGCTTATAAGTTAAAGTGTTAACTATGTTATGTTTGATAAAAGGTAATATGTATGGTGGAAACCTTAGTCAGACTTGTCTTATAGGTAGAGCTTGTGAAGTACCCACCTAGTTGCCAAATGTTGGGATGTTACACACTCACCCTCTCTTCCCTCATGTTGTGATTTCTGGGATGAAATCCTCTTTAAGGGTTGGAGTGATGTAACCGACTGAATTCTAGGGTCTTTCCTGCAAATTACCCACTTTCAAGCTTTTATTTGGTTTCTAGTCCTTTTGGACCTTTTTCATAAATTTCCCATCCTTTTGAGTCTTCTTTGGCCTCAATATTGAACTTCATCCTTTATTGAGGATGAAATCTATATCTACCCACAATCATGTCAATGAATGGGTTTTTTCACAAATAATCCAATTAATGTGATACTTGAGGACTAATTATGCAAATTGACCATTAATGAGAGGATAATATGGTGGGATATGACTGTTAATATTAATATGTGATGTCTATCTCAAATTTCACCCTAATATTTCAACACGATGATGGCGCCTAGGGTTGCACCGAGGGCGACGGAGGGTGAAGGCCGAGGCGATCAGGGAACTCCAGGCGAAGAAGGTGATGGGGATCCTACGCAGCGCCGGAACTCCATCCCGACATCACATAGTAGATGAATCAATTTTGCATTTATGTCATTTATTTCATGTGTCACGCTATGGTATGCTCATTTATTGTCTCATATACTGGCCCCACCATCTAATCTCAATCCGACAACCTCAATATCGTCTTCCTCCTCTAGCCGCACGAGCCAACAGAACCCCTCGTCTCCTCCATCTCGTTCTCCCTCTCCCCTGCACCATTTCATGAGAAATTTGGCCCATTGGCTTCGTCTCCTCACGATGCATATAATGAGACTAGGCTCATCTTCTCTTCTCCTCTAAGCAAGAAACACCCCTCTCGACCTCTTCCTCCTCTCTTCCATGAAATAGCAGTGAGGGTTGGAGACCTCCCCACGCCTAATTAAGGGCATCTAAAGCCTCCTCAACCTTCATCCCTCCTTCCTCCTCGCCCAATTGCACCTCTACTCCTCTCACACTCCCCGACCTACTCCATTACCACTTTCAGTGACCTCGAATGAGATACAATGCCCCGACCACCTCACTCCAATTCCTCACGCGGTAAGCATCTAAGGTCTTGTCTCTTTCTCCCCCGATTCTCTGCTTGCCCCTAGATGACCCCAAGTGCCGAGTCCTATAGACCCCGATTCTGACCACCGCTGGTGCTCGGTGTTTTCATGGTCCAGTATGCCTCCGACCACATTTGTTCTTGTGTTTGATTTGGTTTGAATCCACGATCTTGTTAGTACCTTAGTTGAGGCTGGTGTTGTGTTTCGCGATGGCATTCAATCATGTATGAGTTTCTCCTATTCCTTGGCTTCCTCCACCGCCCTGTGAGGCTACGGTAGTCCTCACCCTGAGGCAAATGACTCTCCAGTTTCGTGATGTCTTAATGAGTCTTTCGGCATCATTCCACAATGAGTATGTGTCCTGCTAACGTGAGGTCAGGCTGGAGTCGAGCTCCTGAAGCTCGTTGCTCCGCCATGGCCCTAGGTGAACAAGCCAGGTCAGGTAATGACATTGGCACCCCCGTGATTTCAATTAAATGATTAACTTGGCATGGGCATTGCAGTCCTTTTCCCTTGTTCTTTCTCTCTACCACAAACAATCGATGTGTTCAAATGACTGAGCTACCCTCACAACTTAATTAATTCAATTTAACCCGCATGGATAGTTTGGTAATTCACCTCCTTAGCTCAGTCACGTTTGACAAATCCCAGTGAGTGTAGACCAGCTGACTAGGCCAAACTTGATTGGCCCATGTCAGCGTGGGTCTGGCCACTGTCGCATTTACCTTTGCGCAATTATTTTGCCTATGTCGCAATTTTCTAATTTCTAATTGGCCGATTTTACTTAATTCATAATAAAATTAGCCCTTGGTCAGAAAAATTAATAAATATTCTATGGAAAGGATTTTTCATGTAGAATCCGAATTTATGGTTTTTGAGTCATGATTCTATTTCCTTTTTCAATGTTTTCTTTGGATGTTAGTTTGATCATATAAATATTCTAAAAATGATAACTAATGCATCCTAACTCCGATTTTGTTAAATAAATATGTTTTCCTCATCAGTGAAACCTAAGTGAGTTTTTGGTCCTAGTTTTGAGTCCTAAATTGAAGTTTGTTCCTAAAAGGCCTTAAATGAGTATCTTTTATACACCTTATGCTTTAATACATACTAATACATGTGAAATGTTTATAACTAGGATAAAGTGGAATTGGTCGCAATCAATTTGGTGAAAGTAATGTTATGAATCTTCAATAAGGTATGTGAAAATTATTTATGTATGTGAACCCTATTTATGTATGCGAACTCTATTTATGTATGAATGATGATTGTGAATGTGCAATTAACCTATCCTTCAGTTGGGGTTTTACCCAAATGCTAATTTCCTAATGAGGCAATTGCTAGCCGTGGGATCTCTCTATTGCCTTTATTTATTTGAATCTTCTACTGCCTATGATGGCTCATTTACTTGAAATACTTGAATCTTGCTATTGCCAATGTTGGCTCTTTTATGTGGTTTATTTCATGGGTTTTATTACCCATTTGCTATGATGCAATGTTATTTATATTTTTACTACTGCCAAGTGGACTATTAAGCATGATGTATTTTTGACCAAATGACAATGTAGTGTACATGAGTACAAACCACCCATAGGGCACTGAGGTTTTAGTCTTCCTGCCAGGCACTGAGGTTTTAGTCCCCCTGCCACATTATATATATTTGAGGTTTGGGATGTACATGTTCCCCTCTCCTCTTGGTGTAGGTCCGGTAGGTGCCTCACCCTACATTGGTATGATTTTTTGTCATAATATTATTCATGCTATGTGATTATTGTTGTGGATTGAACTATGGTAGTTTTATATTTCTTATTTGTTTATTTGCCTCATACACTTGAAATCTATTAGTATAGTGAATCATTTTATTTTGCAATGTTGTTCCTTATCATTTGTCTTTATTCCTTCTAATTAACACATACTTTTATCTCTCTCTTGCTGGGTGATCCTAACCACCAAGTTATAGGATTAGAGTGCGCATTAGAAGCATGGTGAACCTGCCTAAGGCTAAGGATAGGGATTAAAGAGTTCAACTATCTAGCATGGATTTGGCTAGCTACATATTAAGTTGTCTTTGTTTGGAGACAACTTGATTTGGTTTTAGTCTTCCTCTACCTATATCCTTTTGTATGTATAAAGTTGTACACCCTTTTGGGAAATTTCGTAACGTACACTTTATAGAATTGAATATAGTCAAATTTTAAAATTCCGCTGCTTCACATTGGTGTTTTTGTTTACCATGATTATTTAGTAAAGATGATGTCTTTACAGGTTCAATCTAAAGAAAATTTAAACTCAAATCAGAATGACATCCCAAATGTCCATCTCAACTCTTGAGATGACCGTTTGGCACTCTAGATGGTTGTCTTATGCCATGAGATGAGCGTTTGACAGTGCAGTCAGGATGCTTGTTGTGTGAATGAATTACCTAAATATTTTAACAACTAATTCTCTATTATTCAAGATCAAACTCCTCTTCTAGGTTGAGATCTATTTGTGTGACCCTATAGGTCCCATATTACGTTGGAAGTGAATTCCCATAACAACTTATGGAATCATAAGCAATGAGTGGTTCCTAGTCGCAGACCAACTCTACCCAAGTAAATGAAAAGTTGGAGAACAACTTCAACCTACAATCTGTATATGGTATTGCAATGTTTGTTTAGTTCCTTTGTCACTAATGTTCAGAATGAAATTGAGACATGGAGCAATCATCCTCTTCATCATTCAATCTTGTTTCTTGAACCAAGATTAGAATGTCTGAGATATATTTAAGCTCAATATCACATATTAACTTACATGTGCATCACCATGCATTTCTCAGTCTCACTAATCAATAGGCCTAGAACATCAAACTCCTATAGGAGGGACAAATCCCATTTCTAACACTCATAGTCTATCCCCATGTATCAATGTCACTGAAACATCACCTTTATAACAACCCATGTTTTAGGACTGTGCTTGATGGTGTCAAAGTGTACCCAACGACATGTGATGAGTGCAGTGATCTCAGGTCTAAGAACCACAAACACCACCATCAATGTGAAAGCTGACTATGACTTCCATGATGATGGCTTCCATGTGTCAGTCTCATGGTGGGTATGTCCGATACACCATTCTCTAACATGTATCTATGTGATTGGTTTGATATTTCCATATCATGACGAATGAGATTCTATCATCAACCAACTCACACTCTGATCTTATGTGTTATTGTTGTCTATCAACCTTTATATATATATATATATATATATATATATATATATATATATATATATATATATATATATATATATATATACTCTTAATATCCATATGATCTCATTTCTTCCAAGTCATGTACTTGAAGACATATGTCATCGAGTAATATTATTATCTAGACATTTATAATGTTACATCTTTATCTCATATGTGAATAGAATAAATTGGAAGCTTTCTTTTATTAATAATCAAATTGTTTTTAATAGTTATGCCATTACAATCATCACATGATTGCCTCTCTGGGTATACATAGCAACAACTTGTTCTTTAGGCCTTACAAGAACACTAGCTCTATGCAAAGTTCTTGAAGTGTGAATTTTGACTCAACAAGGTGATGTTTGTTGGCCATGTTATATCTCTAAGGCATATTTATGTTGATCCTATCAAGATTTATGTAGTGAAAAAGTGGCATCACTAAAGAACCTCCTTAGATATATGTAATTTTTTGGTCCTTGTGGGCTACTATTAGATGTTCGTGCATAATTTCTCTGATTTACCTCTTCTAATGACAAATACGTCACGAGATGCAAAGTTTATCTGGACTCCTAAGTGTGAGATGAACTTCCTAGAGTTGAAGAAGTGTTTGATTTCTGCTGCTATTCTTTCTGTTCCCGTTGAGGGTAAAACCTATGTTATCTTCACTGAAGCTTCTAAGCTAGGGTTGGGATGTCTCCTTATGAAAAAAGGATGAGTGATATTCCATGCCGCACACCAATTGAATCCAAATGAAGGAAATTGGCCTAGACATGATCTGGTGCTAGCTTCTTTAGTTCATGCTTTGAAATATGGAGACATTACTTGTATAGGGTATAGTTTGAAGTCTTATATGACCAAAAAAAGCCAACATTTCATGATAATATAGAAGGAATCAAACTTAACCAGAGAAAATGGATGGATTACCTCAAAGATTATGACTTTACCATCATGTATCACCCCTGTAAATCCAATGTTTATGCTGATTCCCTATGTAGAAAGAAAGATACAACTTGTGCTTTTATCTATTTTCTCTTATCGAGGATCTTAGAGCAAGTCTTGAGCTGAATAATTGAGCTTCCATAAGGTGATGATGATTTTCATGTAGAGAAGTTGCGAGTGCAGATGGCTAGTTTGTCTATGATTTCCACTTGGATTTTTGTGGTTGTTGTTTCACATCTAGATAGTTTTGGCTTGAGGAGATGAAGACACTAACAGAGAAACCATAGTCCAAGTTGTCTATTGGAGTGGATGGTACCATCCACTTTTTTCATAGATTACCATCCACTTTTACCATATATTATGGATACATGATGTTGTTGATATTAGATAAAGAGTTTTGGGTGGAGCCCATGGGTCCATGTATAAGATTTATCCTGGTAGCACAATGGTATACAAGGATCTATAGCTGGGTTTTTAGTGGAAGAGAATTAAGAATGATATTTCTAGATATATTGCAAAGTTCTTAACGTACCAATAGGTGAAGATAGAACATCAATGATTTGGTGGTCTTCTCCTTCCACTTGATATACTAGAGTGGAAGTGGGAGAAAATCACTATGAACTTTGCTATAGGTTTTCCAAATTCAAAACATGGGTATGATGTAGTCTGGCTTATTGTTGATCGCCTAACCAAATTGGTTCACTTTCTTCCCTCAAGAGTACATACTAGATTCCTGATATGGCACCGTTTAAGTAGACTGAGTCATTCTCATGCATGGAGTTCCTAAGGTGATAATTTCTCATTGTGAACAGAAGTCCACTTCACATTTGTGGAAGCAGATATGAGGAGATCAGTTTTGATTTATGTTTCAACACAACTTACCACCCACAGACTGATGGTCAGTCTAAGCAGACAATACAAATTCTGAAGAATTTGTTATGTACTCATGTGATGGACTGGGGAGGTATTTGGGACAAATACCTTCTTTTGGACAAGTTTTTTTTATAACAACAACTAACAATCCAACAATTGTATTACTCCCTTTCAAACACTTTATGGCTGACCTTGTTGTTCACCACTATATCTGGATTATGTTGGATAATGATCTATGATGAAGATTGATGACATGTAGATGATGGCTAAAAATATTTGTTTAATAAAGAAGATGATGAGGGTTGCCCATGATCGACAGGAGGTGTATGAAGATAAGAACATATCATATGTGACTTTCTAGTTGGTGACCATGTGTTTCTAAAGATAAAGATGATTCAATCCATAGAGAAGTCTAAAGTAAATGCAAGTTGATCCCTCAATATGTTGTACCATTTGAGATCTTAGATAGAGTTGGAGAGTGTTCCTACCATCTAGCTCTTCCTCCTTCCAATGACAAGATTCATGATGGTGTTCCATGTGTCATTTCTGAAGAAGTATGTAAAAACCCTCTCATGTGCTAACTACTGAGCCTATCAAGTTGAGAGAGGATCTATCTTATGAAGAGTTTCTAGTGAAGATCTTAGACTCCATAATGAAATAGCTGAAGAACAAGTAGATTGAGCTTATGTAAATGCTCTATAAGTACCATGTCATTGAGAAAACTACCTAGGAGATGAAGGAAGAGATGTTGCGGACTCACCCCTCCCTCTTTGCTTGAGATTTTAGGGACAAAGTCCTTTTAAGGGGTGGTGTGTTGTCACATCCCCAATTCTAGGTAAAAATCCTTCTTTTCCCTTTTATGTCTTTTAATCTATTAGGTACATCATAGTATCCTTTCACTCAATTCGGAGTTGATTAAATACTATTCAAATATTTAAACCCTAATTGACTCATTATGAATCCATGGATATGAGAACTTAGGATGTTATAACCATAATAATTAAATTGTTGAATTAGTAAGTAACAATACTAATCTGATTGTCTTTACCAAAGTAACCTACACTAGGATAGTCATGTCGCTTTGATGGACAAAATTTGAGATAATATTAGAGGTTTGATCCTATTTGACTATTAGGATAAGTTTGTTACCATGATTAGGTGGTTAATTCATAATGAAAAAATTTTAACTCAATCTCAAATATAACAATCGAGCTCAAATTCATGTTCTCCATACCTAAATTATTCAACCCACCAAATTTGGGCTAAATTAGAGGTCAAATGTACCACTAAAGTCAAACTAGGAGACTTAAACCTAAGTTAGAAATCATTGTGATCCTTGATTTTTTATTTCAAACCAAACTCCCAGTCTAACCCCTATCACACACCTAGTCGTGACCTACTGGGTCGTGTGGGTCTTTAGGGTTCAGGTACATGGTAGGCAGACCCCATCAACCCCTTCCTCCGTCTTCTTCATTCTCACAATTGAACATGTCCATGCCGCAATGAAAGACCAACCCTTTGCTTGCCTCACTCAACAAATCATCATGATTACTTTGCCAATCGAATCATTTCTCTCATCCAAGTTCAATGATCCCCCACTCATTGTAAATTGTCATCTAAATAGGAATCATCCATTTAGGCCCAAGGTTGCTATCACTGCAACTTTTTCAGATCCTCAAAATCACTTCACCTTTCTACTTAATCACCATACCTTTTGATCCAATAGCATCAGCTGCACTTCCTTCAAGTCCGCTCCATGGCCAATTTCCCTAGTGGAATACATTAGAGACACTCACTGATGCAACATGTATATTAATAGTAAGAAAATCTGCCAGACAGATGTTGGAGTTACCCTCATAAAATTATAGTGTTGTTGATTCTTTGTCAGGCTTGATGTTGTGTAGATGTTTAATGTGAGTCCTATCTCCTTTCATTGTGATGGCAGAAGCTAGAAGAGTAGGGTGTTGCTGAGGGGCTCTATCATTTTTATTGATTATGTGCTTCCATATTGGAGTCTTATGTTTTCTCTACCTCCCATCTCTCCATCTACTAGTGGTATCATGTCCCCCTGTAGATGTGTACTTTGCATCAATGCACGTTCCATCGGTTGTTCTCTCCTGTAGAGGAGGCACCACATATACAAGTTGCTGTCATTCCATTATTAATTCTTGCAAATTGTTGTTCTCCTTTTAATCTTTTTTTTGTAGGACTAGAGAATTTTAATTCATCCCGCTCTCTAGTGCAGGCCAAATAAGGTCAAGGTTTACATTGATGTCCATATTAAGCCAGATGGGTTTATTTGAAGCAAAAGTACAGGGAATAAAGTTATGAATAGTGTGTTTTGCTATACCATCAGCCACAAGGTTCAGATTCCTAGGTACATAGAGTACAAGGAGCTGATTTATTGTGGATCTGAGGTGTTGAAATTTTCTCCAATGGGGAAGGACTGGTGCCAGAGCAGAAGATTCATTGTTCAGAAGTTCAACCGCCTGCTAGGAGTCAGATAGGAGAAGCACATTATTGAGGTTCATGTCCTTGGACAATTTGCATGCGGAAAGCAGTGCTTGTGTCTCTGCCTCAAGCACTGAAACAGCGTGAAGTGGGATTCCTTCTCCATGGAGGCACTGTCCTGAGATGTCTACTACATGGAGACCAACGGCTGCTCTACGGGAAATGACGTTGAATGAAGCATCTACGAAGATAGTCGCTTCGTAGTTATTGGACATGGAGTAGTCCGGTTGGATCTTTAGCTTGCTACGAGTTTCTGTAGCTATGAGCTTCTTGATTGACTTTGTTCTTTCTTTGATGAATGCAATGCCCGATTTTACATTGGGCCAGAAGTTATTATGCACCTTATCATTGCGTAAATGCCATATGTGCCAGCATGCGATCGCCAGATGAATATCGTTCATGGGGCTGCTGCAAGCCCAGATGATAGTCAGAATCCACTCATCCTCTTCAAGATCATTGAAACGAGCAGGGACAGTGAGCCCATCCCATATTCCATGGACGTGAGGGCAGTCTCAGAGATAGTGCAATAGGGTTTCCGGTCCATTGTTACATAGAGGGCATTCAATGTCTACATTCAGATGACAGTGCAGCTTTTCAGCATTGATGAGAAGAGCGTGGTGCTGAAGTAATCAGAGAAAAATGCGGATGCATTCTGGGAGTCACAATCTCCAGATGTTAGAACACTCTCCTGGAACAAGTATGGATTTTCCAACACGAGCAAGAGCATAGGCTGATTTAACTGAGAAGATTCTGTCACCTTCGTGTGGCCAGGCCCACGTATCCGGTGTAGTAGAGGTGTCAGGGGAAGGTATGAACTGGATTAGATGCCAAACCATAGGGGGTAAGTAGGAATGTATGAAGCTCATATCCCATTCACCATCATCAAGTCTCATAGAGCTAACTTTGAGGTCAATGAGCTCAGTTGGTATTCTCCAGGAAGGGTCATAGTCAAGAATCGATTTACCAAGAATCCATTTGTCTGTCCACACATTAGTGTTAGAGCCAGACTGAATAATCCTGCTACATGACTCCTTGAGACTTTGAATGTTTCTTTTGATGAAGGCCCATGCAGATGAACAAGGCTTTTTGCTTATTCTGTCCCCGGACATATACTTGCCCTCATCAGCTAGGTCCAAAGGGCGGAGTCCCGATTGATAAAGGACCAAACATTCTTCAACATTAGGGTGGTATTTTGGTCTTGAGCATCCTTGAATATTCCCAACCCTCTGTTCTCCTTAGGTGTTATGATCTTCTTCCAGGACACTAGGGAGAGTTTATGTTGTTCTTTTCTGCCTGACCAGGCAAAGTTCTTTACATGTTTGTTGATATCATCACATAGCGAGGGTGATAAATGGGTTGTCTGCATGGCATATGAGGGAATCACTTGTAGTGTAGACTTGGCAAGCATTATCCTTCCTGCAAGTGAGAGATGTCGGGTGGACCAACATGTCATACGATCTTTGATGGTCATAGTGATTTGCTGATGGGTAGCTTTGTTGATACGATGATGGAGGATTGGCACTCCAAGGTAGCGGCCCAAGTCATTAGTATGATCAATACCTAGGCATCTACAGAAAGATTGCTTTTCAGCTCACGTGGTGTTGGCTGAGAAGAAGCATCTGGACTTGGGTTTTGAAATAACTTTCCTGGAGACCGCAACAAAGTTATTGAGTACTTTCAAGATAACATCAGCTTGAGTAACATACGCTTCTGCCATGAGAAGGATGTCATCCATGAACATAACATGAGAGGCGACAATCCTTTGCGGGTGAGTAATATGGGTTTCCCTGTTGCTCCTTGCACTGCTTGATTGATGTCATGTGAGAGTCGTTCCATGCAGAGGACGAATAGATAGGGGCTTAGTGGATCTCCTTGTCGTACACCTTGGTTGGGCTTGAAGGCATTGAGAGGGGTTCCTTCCCAGAGGATGGAGGTGCTTCCACTCGATATGATTTTCATAATCAGCTTGATAGTTAGCTCTGGAAGTCCCAATTTGAATAGGGTGTCCTAGATAAAAGACCATCGCATCCTATCAAAAGCTTTAGCTAAGTCCAATTTGATTCAAACCCATTTTTTCTGCCCCGATTTGTGCTTCATAGAATGAATGACCTCTTGGACAAGAAGAATGTTGTCATTGATCCTCCTACCTAGTATAAAGCTGGTCTGCGTCACTGATACCCATTTGTTAAGGTATGGCGTGAGGTGCTCAATGATAATTTTTGACATTATCTTAAAGCAGTTGTTACTGAGGGAAATTGGTCACAGGTCAGAGCAGCACTGAGTCTGCCTTGTCTTTGGGATGAGAACCATGTAGGAGTCTGCAAGCTTGCTATCAATGTGGCCAGTGTTAAAGAAATGTTGCACAGTCTTAATAACAGATTTACCTACTTTGCTCCAGTGAGATTGTAGAAAATTGTTATAGACTCCATCAGGTCCCGACACTTTGGACGGTGGCATTAGATGCACCGTATCGAATATTTCTTTTGGGCTTGGCATCCGGGCAATGAAATTCATACCTTGAGGTTGGATACGGTAAAATTGACCAATATAGTCCTTGATTGCGTCTGATGCACTAGACGGTGCATCGTTAGTGGTCATGAGGTTGATGAAGAAGTCACGAACAAGATGTTTGAGTGTGACTGGATCATCCACCCACTCATTGTTGTTGTCTCACAATCTGCTGATCTTCGTGAAGTGTCGTCGAGCCTTGATATAAGATTGGAAAATTTTGGTATTTGCATCGTCAGATTGTAGCCACTGGATATGAGATTTCTGGTGCCAGTCATGCTCTTCGCAGAGGAGTTGCTGGCCATATTGTTCTTATAGGGATATGGAAAGTAGGTCGTTAGCAATACATGGATTGAAAGTGTTGTTTACCTGGCATTGGTTGAGCCGGGCAAGAAGTTGTGATTTCTCTTTATGCGTTGTTTTAGTTTTGATTTCTCCCACTTGATGGCAGCATTTTGGAATAGGGGTAGAGCCTCAGTGAAAGGTAAGGTGTCATTCCAGCGTGGAAGAATCTTCATACATAAATCTTTATTGGAAGCCCAACTGGCTTTAGTTTTGAAAACCATCGTCTTTCTTTTTTGAAGATTTGAGCTCGACAATAGGATTGGATTATGATCCGAGTATAGACGAGGCAACACAATGGACTTGTACCCTCCATCAGTTGATAGCCAATCATCATTAGCGATGACTCTATACAGTTTCTCCAGGAGGTTGAGCCGCTTGAAAGTATAAAAATGTCCATCCATGCGGACTTTAGATAGCCCATATTTAATTAGGAAATCTTTAAATAAAGCGCTATTGCGGTGGTCAAAATGTTTGCCACCTTTCTTCTCGGAAGTATCAAGCATTGTATTAAAATCTCCTACTAATGCCCATACATTTAGAACTGTGGGGGCAATCTCCAACAATCTCTGCCATAGAAAATGACGCTTAGTAGGGTTGGGGCTGCCATAGATGAAATTTATATGCCAAGCTTCATTGATTTTGCATTGAATGAACTGCCGGTGATTAAGGATGATATCAACAGAGCATTTATTGTCATTCCATAGAATCCAGAAGCCCCCCGAGAAACTAAGGGCCTCGACCCTATGGGAATCAGAGTAACCGAGCTTTTTTATTATGTTTTCGGCAGAAGTTCCACTACATTTGGTTTCAGTCAATACCAAGATGTGGAGTTTGTGGAGTCGCTTATATTCAGAAAGAAGATGAATTTTGTCCTTGGAGCGAGCTCCTTGGACATTCCAACATAAGATGTTCACTATATTATATAGATAAATAGAACTAGGGGTGTAGGTTTCTTTAATGGATAGTCGCACAGAGTCTCAATGCCTGGCCGCTACCATATGGTTCAGCAGTGGTTGCGGTGTGGGTGTCAGCTATGTCTTCCATTACTTCATTTTCATCTTCAAAGGTCAGCTGCTTCTTGGATTGAGAGGTGTCTAGATTCTCAACCATTTGAGCCAGTTTTCTTTTTCTCCTTTCCCTACCCAGGTTGACCATGACATTTTGGTAGATTCTATTACATAGGATTACACCATGTCCTGCCTCATTGCTTCCCCACTAGAAACTGTCGGGAGGATGATTAGGGTTTGCACGCGTTGGGGCACCCTGGAAATGGAAGATGTCTCCATTATTAGGGACAACCTGTCTACCTTCTGAAATTTGGTTATCATAGAGAGTCACAGCGGACGCTTGCACATTGCTATTGTTATTTGATGTATTCTTTTTGGCGGCTTGGATCTTTTTCTTGTTCTTGCGGCTCACGACTGTCTCCCAGTCCGAGTCGTCTCCTCCAGCGTCGGCGGTAGAGGTAGCCTTTTCAGTTTTGTTATCTCCCTCTCCCGCCTGTTTGCCCTACTTGGTAGCTGTGGAGTTCTTAGCATGTGGGGGTATGTCTTTCTTAGCCTGTGTGTGCCGTATGGGTTTTGGCATGTGTATTGCTTCAGTATAGGTGACAGGTGTATTGGGTACAGTTGTGGATGTTGAAGGTTCCTGGGGAACAAACGGCTTGACGAACGTACAGTCCGCCTCCTCGTGACCAAATCTGTCGCATCGCATACAAATGGACGGTAGGTTTTCATATTCAAGACATTAATATTCTCCATTCAGGAAGATCACTGGTAGCAATGGCATAGTGGTATCAACCTCCACAGCTAATCGGCCAAATTTCCCGTGGTCGCCTATTTTAGTAGTTGTATCGATCTTTATGGTTTTGCTAACGAGATCGCCTATACTTGTAAGAAGTTGGTTTTGATAAAGGAAAACTGGGAGATCTGTTACCCGCAACCAGACGACGATCTTGGGTGGGATCGGGGTGGAGGGGCGGAAATCCGGTGACCAAGACTGTACTGAGAGATAGTTCCCAAAGATGACACAGGGTCCTCCCATCATAGCCTTGGTGAAATCTTCTTGGTTGCTGAGTTGTATGATATGGTAACCTTTCTCGAGATCTATGGCCCGGAAGGTATCTGTTGGCGACCAGAGCACAGATAGCCGGTTGACTAGGGAATGGAAGCCGATATTTCCGCCTAGAGGTTTGACGATGACAACGTGTTTCCACGGCTCAAGCAGCGGTGGAAGAGAGGCAAGGTTGATTGTGATGGCGGGTAAAGCACCACTCTTGTCTATAGAAATATCAGCGGTCGTTAGTGTGTTCGGAGAGACTTGAGGGATGGCGTCAGAAACTTTCTTCCCGATCATAGCATCCTTGAAGCTGCGGGTGATTGGCCTTGGGGAGACTTCCTCGGTGGTGGTTGTGTTTTTCTCAACAGCAGCGAGGGGCTGGTCATGTTGGTTGTCCTCGTCCTCTGGTGTACCATGCCCACGGCTGCCTCTGCTGCTTCCTCATCCTCCACGGCCACGGGATGCACCTCTGCCATGGGGAAACCCTAGCGGAGTGTGCATCGTCAATAACTTAGGATGAAAAATATAAATTAGATTATCCTCCTTTTAATCTTTTGTATCTCAAGTTCCTACAATGTTCTTCATCACTATTTATCTCCAACATAGAAAAGCTATTTTCTGGCATATATATTTTTAATGTATTCTCTTGTACAATATATGACTTTTTGTTGAATGTGATTGGCAAATCATAGAATTTTTTAGAGGTTTGTCATTTTATCTATTTTGTGTATTTTTTTAGGTCCTCCTTCTCATATGCCTTGTTTACATTTTGAGTTTTCTTCTTAGGACCATGTATCAAATAAAAAAACTGGGCATGTCTGGATTATAGAGTCTAAAAGGGATACAAACTTTAGGTCTTAAGCATGCCTCACTTTTGAGACCTTTTTGTTTGTATCTGTTGCAAAATGCTTTAGGTTTAACCCATTGCTTCTTAGTTACCAAAGTTCTTTTGCAAATGATGTTTACTTTTATTAGAGAAGATGGGGGTATATTAATTTGAAATGATCATTATCATTTGAATAAATATTTGAAGATAATTTTGTACCGTAGTTGTCAGAGTCCTCTTTCTCTTCCACCATTTCCCATTTCCTTTGTCCTCTTAATGGTCATCACCAATCAGTAATGCTTGCATGGCTTCACCTTCAATGGTGATGTTTGTGTTGCTTATCCCATATCCACTGTGACCATTGTTGATCATGAGCGTCAATCTTTTGTTTGCCATGATGCACTAGTTAGAAAGAGCCAATGCATGATGCCCGATAGTGGCTAGGGATGGACCCAACTGTACATGATCCATATGGTATCATTTTTTATAAATATGGTTAGATGAAATATGATCATGATAGCTACATTCTTGCATTGTGTCTTATATTACAAAGATTCTAATGGACTTACTGTGGTTAAAATTATCCCAACCATAGTTTCTAAAAATGGGAAGTGGAGATACATTAACATCATTACAAAGATTATTTGTTAGTGGGGGAAGGGTAGGAATGATTATTAGCATCAAAGAACATCACATACAACTTTTTAGTTCTTGGTGGGTAGAAGAAGAAGGAGCAAAACTCTTTAACCCCAATATTATGCATGGGCTCAGTCCAATGCCACACTCATGTTACGTATCATGCCATATGAAGATAATCTTTTAATGAAATCAACCTACTTGAACATCCATCCAACCCAGGCCTATGTTTGGACTTGGTTGTCTCCAAATATTAGGGATGATATCTCTATGCAACTAGGAGCCTCAAACAAACACTTAGACCTTCAAGAACCCGTAAACATGTATTCCTTATCAACCTCATTTATTAGCACCTCGATTTCTTTGTTGTTAGTGGGTTAGGTATTTTTCACCTCTACCGCCTTTGGTTTTATTTAGGTGAGGAGAAACATTGTTTTCCTCATTTGTTGTGTTTATGTAGGTGATGGGAAGATAAGATCGGGATCCTTCCCTAGAGACATCTCATTGGAGATCATTTGTATGCCGATGAGGTGACCAAATCGGAGAAGTTCATGGAAACCTTGGTGTCTCAACTAGGTAAAGGACATGTAGTCTAACACTTTAATGCTAAAAAGATGAGATAGAGTAGTGAAGAGAGTAATGGAGAAGAGTAAAGACTTACCTCTGTGTTGCTTACCTATTCTAGTTCTTAGAATACATGTAAGAAGGTAAAGGAGAGACATCTAAGTAAGATAAATGTCATATAAGAGAATCACCTTGGACAAAAAGACTAAAGAGAAGGCAGAGTGGAAGGAGAAGCGGGAAAGAACCGTTTCAAAGAGTAAAAAACAAATGATACTTAGCTCATTTTTTATTTTGTTTGTCTTGATATATACATATATATACATATAGTATAGGTATATATATACTATCTTACAACATTACCATCGATAAAAAAATTAGCACCATCAAAGTTTTGGATCCAAGTCAATTATGGAATAGAGAAAGATGACTTGATATTTTAACATTAAGACTTAAAATCAACTAAAACCAAATTTCAATTACTGTGCACAAACCCGATATCAATTTGAATTGTTAAATTTATGCCGTAGAAGTGATTTATAGTCGGAATTTGGTTAACCAATTTGACTCAGAGTCAACTCGGATTTTTCAAAATTAGAATATAGTAGGTAGGTGCATCAATATTCTAGTTATGCTTACCTACATTTTTGGTGAATCTAAGATGGAACCGAACCAAACACTAACTTGTCCAAACCCTAAACCAATGTAAATTGTTAATCTTACAGCCCAAAACTGAATTCAACCTAAATGTTTTTTAGTTTTTTTAAACGCAAATCAATCACTGATTGTCAACATTAGTACCTAAAAGAAGTTTTTTCGGTTCATACAGAATCAAGTTCATGGGTTTGAATGTATCATGACAACCAAAATGCTAGATGCTAATGGTTTGCATCATACAATAACTAGGATTTCATATAGTTGTCAACCCATGAATGACTTGGGATAATTTTTTTGTAGGAAACTGCGTAACCTAGTTGTATCATGTATGACTCTAGACTATACGTAATGAAATTTGATCAAGTTATTCGTTTAATATTTTACAACAATCTATATTTAGACCTATTTAGGTAGGTTTTTATATGAATAAACAAAATGTTGAATATAAACTCCTTGCTTTGAACGCACATGTTAATACTTTTTCTAAAATTACAAATGTGGATGAGATGCTAAAACATAACCGCCTGTCTTTAAATGTGGATATTATTAACTTTTTAAAATTTTAGATCATATTTGAGTAGATGCTCACATTTTATACATTCATATACTCACTTATCCAATCTGGTTTGGGCCCAAATTGTTTGGATTACATTAAATAGGTAATCAATCAAGTATTGCTTAGAGTTATACATTATAAAATTGGGTAGCTCAATATCATAAGAATATTAGGTCCAAGTCGGTCTAGATTGCACTGCTTTAAATTGTTGGTATGTATGCCCATAGAGCAAATCATATGATGATTGTAATGGGAAACTTTGTAAATGATTTGAATAATAATAAAGGCAATTTCCAATCTATATGTTTAAACTATTTCTGAGATGATGGTGTAACATGATAGATGTCTAAAGATTGTCTTACTCAATGACATATGCTTTTAGGTTCATGACCTAAACGATGAGATCATATGGATGTTAAGAGTATACATTCTTGTTTAGTCCCTAGTCGGTTGTTATTGTGGAAATAGCCATAGACATCAATAACACTGAAGACTAGATTGTGTGTTGGTTGATGACAGAATCTCATTAGTCATGATATAGTGATATCAAACCAAGAACATAGGTACTTGTTAGAGAACAAGGTACCGGACAGACCCACCATGAGAGTGACACATGGAACCATGACTTGGTAGTCACAATCAGCTCTCACAGTGATGGTGGTGAGTGTGATTCTTAGACCTGAAATCACTACACTCAACACATGTCATTGGGTACACTTTGACATCATCAAACGCAGTCCTGAAACATGGGTTGTTATAAAGGTGATGATTGGGTGGCTTTGACACATGGGGCTTTTGATGAGTGAGTGATAGATATGGGATTTGTCCCTCCTAAGGGAGTTTGATATCCTTGGCCACTTGATGAGTAGGATTGAGAAAGGCATGCGCATGCACGTGTGAATCAATATGTGATATTGATATCATACACATCTCACTCGGTCTACTCTGAGATCAAGGAAATGGATGAACATTGACAGGATGACTGTTCCATGCCTCGAGTTCATTCTGGATATCAGTGACAAAGGAATTATACATTCACTATAACACCATTCACGGATTGTAGGATGAAAGTTGTTCTCCAACTTTCTACTTTTGCTTGGGTAGCAATGATGTGTGACTAGGCACCGCTCTTTGCTTGTGAAGTCATAAGTGTTATGGACTTTCACTGCCAACGTGAAATGGACCTGTAGGGTCACACACATAGGATTTAACATGGAAGAGGAGTTTTGTCCACAAGCAATGTTTAGATTAATTACTAAAGGAGTTTAGTAGTTCAATTAAACACTCAATTAATCGATAGCTCAATATCATAATGTTCAAAGTGTTGGACGCATTGATTGGAGTATCGGATTGATTGAAATCGCATTTGACTGATTCTTCACAATCTGCATTCCCAACCGATCAGTTCATGTGATGAACTGGTCGGCTGAGGTTGCTGAACCGGTCGGCTCAATTGTTGAACCGATCGGCTCATGCACAGAGTGAAACGACCGGTTCAAGTGTTGAACCGATCGATTCAACTGGTACAATCGAGCAACTTGGGAAAGTAGGATTGGTGAGAATTTTCCTTTCGTTTCAAATTGCCCAATTCGATTGGGAATAATATTGGTATTCAATACCAATTGGGAAAGAAACAAGGAAAGTCAATCGGGAACCAACCTGGAACCCCAACCGACCGGTTCATGAGTGAACCGATCGGTTCAAGGGTCCCAAACGATCGGTTCATTGGTGAACCGATCGGTTCAGGTCCCCAACCGACCGGTTCACTTGTGAACCGATCGGTTCAGGTTGCAAGATGGTTGCTTTTTGTGGAAAATCTCGAACCCTTCTACTCCTGCTTTAGTCCCGTATTGCCTGGCATAGAGAACCCTGTCCCATGACCCGCCTATATATATAGGGGTATTGGGGGCTTCTCAGAGTATAACTTAGTGCAAGTTGATTGCTCTGCAAAGTTTTCGTTCTCTCTGGTTTTGGTAACCGAGAGAGAGCCCGAGCAAGTTCTTCCCGCAAAGGGAGGTGCAGCAAGGGAAGGACAACTGCAGTTGCAATTGACAGCAGGAGAGTGTGTTGGCGACTAGTACGTCAACAGGAGGGTGCGACTCCTTACACTTCCTTGTGGGACAAGGAGAGTGGAGTTCCGGGTGGTCCGTGTGGACTACTTTAGAGGCAGGAGGTCACTGCCACTCAGGAGGACAACTGTCATCCGACAGTCTGGTAGGAGGAGGAGTCTTCAGTCCCAGTGTGACCAGGAGCTGCACAGACATCGTCCAAGACCGGAGGTGAAGACTACGCAAGGCGCGTGGCACTGTCGCCAAGCAAGCCTCGGGACAAGGTATGATTCACAAACCATCTTTCCTATTATATGGATGTTGATGCGATTCCTTTTGTTCTGGGTTTGGGGAGAAATTTTTTTGTTTCCGCTGCTTCTCTGCCTCCTCCATAATCCAACAGTGGTATCAGAGCCACGTCAACCTCTCTATATTTTAGGATTATCAATATGATCGGTTTTGGTTTGTCGCCTTTATTTATTGCATGCGATGCAAATAATATCGACTTTATACATGTCCAATCCACAAATCCCTAATATACATATATGATATGTAATATTAATGCACTCGATACGCGTCGCCCTTAAACGAGTTTTGTGGTGGATGTGTAGCATGATTATGGCCTATAAACCCCTATATCTGTGTGTGGTTGTTTGTGTGGTTGCTTGCATCTCGGTCTGCGCACCGATTCCCTTTCTCATATTCCTGATGTAACTCGAAATAATTAGAGAATTCTTTTCCTACCTTTGCTCCCCCCGAATGTAACTCGGGGTTTCACAATTCAATTGTAAATAGGATAGATTTTATTTCCTATTATGTCAAAGAACGGCGGACAACCTGAAGGCAATCGGTTCAAGGAGTGAACCGATCGGTTGGTGATCCAGACGGCCGGTTCGAGGAATGAGATGATCGGGTGGCGACCTGAGGAGATGCACGATGACTGGTGAACCGATCGGCTGGAGGTGCCAGTCGATCGGCTGGTGGCACCCGAACAACCAACCTGATGGCGAGCCGATCAGTCATGGAGATGAGCTGATCAAACCCAAAAAGGCAGGCACAGATTTCATCTTGTAAAGGTTGCATGTGATGTAGACCTAGATGACCGTGATTCCTCTTGGCTCGAGGAATCACAAATAGGATGGCCATAATCATTGCTTTTTATCGTTTATGCATGTTTTGTGTGGGATATAGCATGTATATGATACGTACTATATATTGTGGTGATTGGATATGTATATGTATATAAAAACCAAATCCCTCATTAAATATTAAGTTTTAGATGCCTTCCAAATGTGACACACGTGAAAAGCTTGATTGACCAAGTGTGGGCACGCCCTAGCGTGGTGCACCGTCTATCTCGTGGAAGCGTGAAGGATGAATGTGTGGGTTTGCCCTAGCAGGGTGCATGTTCATCGTGTTGGCTTTGGTTCGGACTTAACAAGGTGACCTAGATAGGATCTAGCGCCTTGAGGCATGGAGATGATCATTGCAAGGAGTTGCATATGACATCTTTCAAGAGTTGCATATGATGCAATTGGCAAGAGTTGCCTACCTGAGAGATCTGAGTTGTGGGTGACAGCCCTAGCTGGTCCATGGCTCAGAGGATTTCAGGATCTTGACCCACTAGAAGATTGTACGCTGCAATCTTCCGAATTGATGGTGAGGGCTATCAATTTGAGTCAAAATAGTGGGAGTGGTAATTAATTAAAGGCCTAATTAACTATCATCAAATTTTATTCAAATCAAATCAAAAAGGTTTTGACAAATGCAAATTTTCTCTTGTAGAATGGCAAAAGAATCATCTTTTAAAATGGGAAAATTTATTGAGAATAAATTCCATAACTGGTTGAGGACTGTGAGAAGTGTTCTGCACAATCCAGATATACCAGGATCCTTAGAATCCACTCTATGTACGCTTAATGCGTTTGTGAAGAAGAAAGTAGGTAAGGGAGAGAAGTGTTCTCTCGCCAAACCAATTTCTTCTACATGGAGAGGATGGAAGGAACAATGGAAGAAGAAGTCGGAGATAGAGATCTCTACTTCTGGTGTATACGTAATAGAGATTAACTTTACTACTTCTTCGTCATGGGTACTTGATACCGGATGCGGATCTCACATTTGTTCAAATGTGAAGGATCTTAAGAGAAGTAGGCCTTTGGGGAAAGGCGAGGTTGAACTACGTGTTGCTAATGGGGCAAGAGTTGCCGCCAGTGTCGTAGGAACCTATGAGTTAACTCTACCTAGTGGGCTAATAATAGAGTTGAAGAACTGCTATTATGTACCTACCATAAATAGGAATATCATTTCCGTCTCTTGTTTGGACAAAGATGGATTTGAATTTCTTATTAAGAATGGAAAGTGTTCCATTTCTAAAGATGTGATCTTTTATGGAAGTGCCCCTATGTCTTATGGTCTATACTTGATAGACTTGGAGACAAGTGTATACAACGTAAACACCAAAAAGCAAAAACTCAACGACTCAAACAAAACATATCTCTGGCATTGTCGTCTAGGGCACATAAATGAGCAGCGCATTTCTAGACTCCGTAAAGATGGTTATCTAGACTCTTTTGATTATGAATCAATAGAGACATGTGAATCTTGTTTGTTGGGCAAGATGACCAAGACTCCCTTTTCAGGTAAAGGTGAGAGAGCTAGTGATCTATTGGGACTCATACATACTGATGTATGTGGGCCTTTTAGAACTAATGCCAGAAATGGGTGTCAGTACTTCATTACCTTCACTGATGATTTCAGTAGGTATGGCTATGTGTACCTGATGAAACATAAGTCAGAAACCCTTGAAAGGTTCAAGGATTTCATGAATGAAGTACAGAACCAGCTTGGCAAGAGTATTAAGGCACTTCGTTCCGATCGAGGTGGAGAATACTTAAGCCAGGAGTTTGAGTACCTTCTGCAAGCCCGTGGTATTGTATCACAATGGACTCCGCCTGGAACACCACAGCTTAATGGTGTGTCTGAAAGAAGGAATCGCACATTGTTAGATATGGTGTGATCAATTATGAGTTTTGCTGATCTTCCAATTTCTTTCTGGGGTCATGCTCTTGAAACCGCCGTGTTTATGCTTAACCGTGTACCATCTAAATCGGTTCAAAAGACACCATATGAGATATGGTACGGGAAGCGTCCCGATTTGTCTTTTCTGAAGATTTGGGGTTGTGAAGCTTACGTCAAGAAAATGTTTCCTGATAAGCTTGGACCCAAATCCGATAAATGTTATTTTGTTGGATACCCCAATGAAACGAGGGGATATTACTTATACCACCCTACTGACAACAAAGTGTTTGTTGCAATGACAGCTGTGTTCCTAGAGAAGGAATTTATTTCCAAAGGAAGCAGTGGGAGGAATATAGAGCTTGAGAAAACATTGAACCGATAGATGTACAAGAGGAAAATGTAGATTCACAAGGTGTTGTGAAATCTCAATCTCCTCAAGTAACACAAGGACCTCGTAGATCTAGTAGGACTCGCCTTGAACCTGAGAGGTTTGGATACCTTGTACTCAGGAAGGTGGAGAGTTGATCATAGATGATGATCCAACTACCTACGTAGAGGCTATGGAGGGACCAGATTCTGAGAAATGGCTTGAAGCCATGAGATCCGAGATGGAATCCATGTACTCCAAAAAAGTATGGACTTTGGTGGAACCACCCGAAGGGGTAAAACCCATAGGGTGCAAGTGGGTCTTTAAGAAAAAGATCGGCATGGATGGCAATGTGCAAACTTATAAAGGCAGACTGGTTGCGAAGGGTTTTCGACAAATTCAAGGTGTTGACTATGACGAAACCTTTTCTCCAGTTGCCATGATTAAGTCCATCAGGATCATGCTTGCTATTGCAGCTTATTATGACTATGAGATTTGGCAGATGGATGTTAAAACCGCATTCCTTAATGGGAATATACATGAGGATGTGTACATGACACAACCTGAAGGTTTTATAGATCCAAAGAATGCCAATAAAGTCTGTAAGTTGCAAAGGTCAATCTATGGATTGAAGCAAGCATCTCGGAGTTGGAATCTTCGATTTGATGAAGAAGTCAAAGTGTTTGGCTTTATTCAAAATGAAGATGAACCTTGTGTGTACAAGAAGGTTAATGGGAGCTCGACCACATTCCTCATATTGTATGTGGATGACATACTTTTGATGGGGAATGATGTCTTAGCCTTAGAGAAGGTAAAGACTTGGCTTGGGAAAACATTCTCAATGAAGGACTTAGGAGAAGCATCCTACATTCTAGGAATTAAGATCTATAGAGATAGATCTAGAAGGCTTCTCGGACTAAGTCAGAGCACGTACATTGACAAGGTGCTGAAGCGGTTCAGCATGGAGAACTCAAAGAGAGGCAATGTCCCTGTGCTACATGGAGTTACCGTCTCTAGAGCTCAATGTCCCCAATCTTGTGAAGAGAGGGAGCATATGAATGGGATCCCATATGCATCAGTCATCGGATCCATCATGTACGCTATGTTGTGCACACACCCAGATGTCTCGTATGCTCTCAGCATGACGAGCAGGTACCAGTCAGATCCCGGGGATGTTCACTGGACAGCCGTGAAGAACATCCTCAAGTACTTGCGAAGGACTAAGGATCAGTTTCTTGTGTACGGCGGCGAGGAAGAGATGGTTGTAAAGGGTTACACCGATGCAAGCTTCCAAACCGATAAAAATGAATACAAATCACAGTCAGGATTTGTGTTTTGCCTTAATGATGGAGTTGTGAGCTGGAAGAGTTCCAAGCAAGAAACTGTTGCCGATTCTACTACAGAGGTCGAGTATATTGTTTCTTCGCATGCAGCAAAGGAGGTTGTGTGGATTAGGAAGTTCATCTCTGAACTTGGTGTAGTTCCTAGTAGTTGTGATGCAATTGAGCTTTATTGTGACAATAATGGAGCTATTGCACAAGCTAAGGAGCCCAGATCACATCAGCGGTCCAAGCACATACTGCGGCGCTTCCATCTCATACGAGAGATCGTACAGCGAGGAGATGTGAAGATTTTCAAAGTACCAACTGAAGACAACATAGCTGATCCACTGACTAAGGCCCTTTCTCAGCAGAAGCATGATGGTCATGCTAGGTCACAAGGACTATGTTTCCTTGGTGACTGGCTCTAAGTGCAAGTGGGAGTCTGTTGGTATGTATGCCCATAGAGCAAGTCATATGATGATTGTAATGGGATACTTTGTAATTGATTTGAATAATATTAAAGGCAATTTCCAATCTATATGTTTAAACTATTTCTGAGATGATGGTGTAACATGATAGATGTCTAAAGATTGTCTTACTCAATGACATATGCTATTAGGTTCATGACCTAAACGATGAGATCATATGGATGTTAAGAGTATACATTTTTGTTTAGTCCCTAGTCGGTTGTTATTGTGGAAATAGCCATAGACATCAATAACACTGAAGACTAGATTGTGTGTTGGTTGATGACAGAATCTCATTAGTCATGATATAGTGATATCAAACCAAGCACATAGGTACTTGTTAGAGAACAAGGTACCGGACAGACCCACCGTGAGAGTGACACATGGAACCATGACTTGGTAGTCACAGTCAGCTCTCACAGTGATGGTGGTGAGTGTGATTCTTAGACCTGAAATCACTACACTCAACACATGTCGTTGGGTACACTTTGACATCATCAAACGCAGTCCTGAAACATGGGTTGTTATAAAGGTGATGATTGGGTGGCTTTGACACATGGGGCTTTTGAGGAGTGAGTGATAGATATGGGATTTGTCCCTCCTAAGGGAGTTTGATATCCTTGGCCACTTGATGAGTAGGATTGAGAAAGGCATGCACATGCACGTGTGAATCAATATGTGATATTGATATCATACACATCTCACTCGGTCTACTCTGAGATCAAGGAAATGGATGAACATTGACAGGATGACTGTTCCATGCCTCGAGTTCATTCTGGATATCAGTGACAAAGGAATTATACATTCAATGTAACACCATTCACGGATTGTAGGATGAAAGTTGTTCTCCAACTTTCTACTTTCGCTTGGGTAGCAATGATGTGTGACTAGGCACCGCTCTTTGCTTGTGAAGTCATAAGTGTTATGGACTTTCACTGCCAACGTGAAATGGACCTGTAGGGTCACACACATAGGATTTAACCTGGAAGAGGAGTTTTGTCCACAAGCAATGTTTAGATTAATTACTAAAGGAGTTTAGTAGTTCAATTAAACACTCAATTAATCGATAGCTCAATATCATAATGTTCAAAGTGTTGGACGCATTGATTGGAGTATCGAATTGATTGAAATCGCATTTGACTGATTCTGCACAATCTGCATTCCCAACCGATCGGTTCATGTGATGAACCAGTCGGGTGAGGTTGCTGAACCGGTCGGCTCAATTGTTGAACCGATCGGCTCATGCACAGAGTGAAACGACCTGTTCAAGTGTTGAACCGATCGATTCAACTGGTGCAATTGAGCAACTTGGGAAAGTAGGATTGGTGAGAATTTTCCTTTCGTTTCAAATTGCCCAATTCGATTGGGAATAATATTGGTATTCAATACCAATTGGGAAAGAAACAAGGAAAGTCAATCGGGAACCAACCTGGAACCCCAACCGACCGGTTCATGAGTGAACTGATCGGTTCAAGGGTCCCAAACGATCGGTTCATTGGTGAACCGATCGGTTCAGGTCCCCAACCGACCGGTTCACTTGTGAACCGATCGGTTCAGGTTGTGAGATGGTTGCTTTTTGTTGAAAATCCTGAACCCTTCTACTCCTGCTTTAGTCCCGTATTGCCGAGCACAGAGAACCCTGTCCCATGACCCGCCTATATATATAGGGGTATTGGGGGCTTCTCAGAGTACAACTTAGTGCAAGTTGATTGCTCTGCAAAGTTGTCGTTCTCTCTGGTTTTGGTAACCGAGAGAGAGCCCGAGCAAGTGCTTCCCGCAAAGGGAGGTGCAGCAAGGGAAGGACAACTGCAGTTGCAATTGACAGCAGGAGAGTGTGTTGGCGACTAGTACGTCAACGGGAGGGTGCGACTCCTTCCACTTCCTTGTGGGACAAGGAGAGTGGAGTTTCGGGTGGTCCGTGTGGACTACTTCAGAGGCGGGAGGTCACTGCCTCTCAGGAGGACAAATGTCATCTGACAGTCCGGTAGGAGGAGGAGTCTTCAGTCCCAGTGCGACCAGGAGCTGCACAGACACCGTCCAAGACCGGAGGTGAAGACCGCGCAAGGCGCGTGGCACTGTCGCCGAGCAAGCCTCGGGACAAGGTATGATTCACAAACCATCTTTCCTATTATATAGATGTTGACGCGATTCCTTTTGTTCTGGGGTTGGGGAGAAAATTTTTTGTTTCTGCTGCTTCTCTGCCTCCTCCAAAATCCAACATAAATAAACTTGGATACTTCTCTGATGTGAATCAATTAACATCTAGTTTTGTGTAAGTCAAGGATATCTATGAACCCAATCAAGTCTGGCCCAGAAAAAAAAATTTTGGTTTTAGTTTTGACAATCTAGGATGGATCCATATTCATACAAACTGACTAAAATTCATGCCCAAGTCAGTTGAATAATTTTAACATTAACAATATGTGTTAATTCAAGATTCAAATAAGTATGTGCTCATGCAATTTTCATGTCAGACTAGTAGAATATTTATATTATGAAAACTAGAATATTGATATGCCTAGTTGCCACATTCTAATTTTAACCTGATTCAAGTTGAATTTGGATTGAATGGGTTGATCAAGATATAGGTATAATTGGTTGTAAGTTATAAATTGAACAATCCAATTCATACTTAATTTTAACTATGATTGAAATCTAAGCCATGTCAATTAAGTCTATCATAAAATCCAATTAGCTTTCTGATGCAAAATGGACATGGATCCAAAATTTCTTTGATGCTATTTTTTAAAATTGGTGGTAATGTCCTAGGGTAATATGTAAATAGTATAAAATAAGAAAAAGAACTAAGTAGGAAGTAAAAACAATCTGATGAGATTCTATATCCCTATAGTAAAATGGAATCAACTGGAGATCATGTCTGCTCATCGGCATGTCAGTGTCCTTGCTTAGCCATTTTTGATCTTCTTTCACATGAGTGCTTACTATTGCTTTCGATTTTTCTTTTGTTTTTTTTATATTTTAGTCAATAGATGAGCCTTGTAGAAGAGAGAAACTATATAATTATCAAAAGCAATGGGTACATACTTGTTTATGTCCATCACATATTTTCTTGTTTCCAACTTTTTTTTTAATTTTAAATTTACTCAATCACAGTCATGCTTATCCAAGCTAGTGGAAAATTCAATCCATGTACTTGTTTCAATATATATGTCTGTTTCATGAGACTATCTTTGAGTTTTGTTTATACTAGCTATGCTAAGTACGTGATTAGTAGTTCAATTAACATAATAAAATTTTAAATTTATACTATCACACATGATAAAAATACTTAGTGATTAATCAAAATTTGTTTTTGTTCTTAAGATCATAAATACTTCAGTTAACATCCAATTGACTCCATGTGGCATGCACAACAACATTTTAAAAACCAAATGCAGAAGAAACTATGAATCACAAAAGAAATTGGCTAACTCATTAAAAGATGGTAGCTTTATTAATAGTTGGCTCCTTCTAGTCTATAAGTACAAAAACATTCTACAAAAACATCCTGGATTCATAAGAACATAGAGAGATTAGATTGATTCACATGCATACATGTTGATAGAATAGAAATAATAAATGGATCATGAGCACATAATCAAGCTACTGACTCACATGTATATACGTTCGTCAGTTGAACAATTGACTTTCTCCAACTTGTAGTGCATCATTACTGAAATCTAAACTCAAATCTATTTTTTCTGTTGGGCTCATGATGAATATTGCATTACCATGTGCTAATATGTATACAACATACTAAGAGAAATCATCTTAGTGAAAAGCCAAATGACTCCCTCTAAATAGATTATTCGACATAAAGACTAGTTGTACAATGAGAATACAACAAAATGTAAGAACATATACAGACTGGAGCGATAAAAATACATACCTAAAACGTGCCAATTGTATAACATTTATGTCAATTTTATATAATTTGACAAAATGTATTAAAAATTTGAGAAAACAAATAAAAAACCAAAGCAGTTCTTAACACCAAACATACACCTGACTCCTGTAATTGATATATTGTTAATGGTATCTATTATTGCATGTTATCAACAACTCATGTGACACTTTTCATTAATATGTACAAAATGAAAAAAGAAAATCGAAAAAAAGAAAAGTAGTGTGGTGTGCCACTTGAGCAAGCGGTTCTGTAATGACCACATTTGTGCTTAATTGGTAAAATAGGGTTTACCTGAATGATTACATGCTTGATTAGATTGAACATCGTTTAGACTTTATTAATGATAGTAGATTAATTGTGATGTTTCAAACCTAAGAAGAAACTCTAACTGTGATTTTAGTTTGAAGAATTAGGGTTTGAGAAATGTAAACCCTAATCGGCAAAAATTAGGGTTTTGATAGAACATGAATATGGAATTTGATCAGGATAACAGTGTGGTAAATAATTTTTCATATTTTCTACAATTTTTTTTATTTAATTGAATTTTGGATATGATATGGATAACTCAATCGTGCATATTGGAGAAAAATTTCAGAATATTTGAGTGTTCTTTGAATGTGGTTCTCGGTCGAACTATACTTCGACCAAAATGCTGACAGAGTGCTTTTCAGCAACATAGTGTATTATTTTTATTTATTTATTGGTAACTACAAATGATCTAAAATTTTAACTGGAGATCTGAAACTCAATCATAAACAACATGTAAAATTTTCATAATTTTTGGATGTGTTTATACTTTATCAATAGACTAATTACAGTAATATTTTTATGACAAACAATTCAGCTGAAATAAGAGAAAGTATAGTGAGGGGTCAATGTGCAATTGACCCAAGCAGCTCAATTGCTCTATATGGTCAACCTAACACACTAGCAGCTCTCATAATTCGTGATTCAAACCATAGAAACGAAATCCTAGAGAGAGAGAGGGAGAGTTAGGGTTTGAGAGGAGAAATTGATGGAGATGCTAACCTAGAGTTTTGCGGTCTGAAGAATGATGAAATCATGTAAGTTTAGTTTCTTTGGATATCGTTTCATGGTGAATCTTCTCTCACATGTCAAAATTCTGTCCCTCCCCTAATTGGATTCGAAATCATATCAAATCAAGTCCTTTTCTCACTCTTTCTTCATAATCCCTCATTTTTAGGGTTTCCAAGTTGAGAGGAAGAAGAATCGGGTGAGTTGCTAGGGATTTGATATGAGATCGAGATTTTAAAGGATGAGCTGCATTTTTAAGGTGTTTTCACACCTTAGGGTGAGTGGGAACTTCCTTTAGATAGTATATTGCATAAAAATTTGTTAAATCATCCATAATCTTTAATTTCTTAGTATGCGACTACAAACCCTGAATTGTCTGTTTGATCTAAGTTGTTGCAAAATGATATGAAATTGATTCTTCCTCTGTTTGTTTGAATTTTAGATGATAAATTCATATTAGAAATGTATACACAACATCCTAATGAGAATTCCCTAAGTATTCACCAAGGTTATAAGAGTAAATTGAAATATAGGGAATTTGTCTGTGACTGAAATTGCTGTATAATTAAATAGAGAAATTTCTCTCTTTTCCCCCTTCATTCTTTTGTTTCAATTTTGAATCAAATTTGTCCTTGGATTTTTTCGCTCTACTAGGGTTTACGAGGGGTGCTGCTAGGGTTTATGAGAGGGGGGGCGCATGGAGGTCGTGTAGGCCGGGGAGGAAGAGGATGTTACGGTGGATCAAGACCGCCGGAAACAACAGATGGAGTCGAAGGGACGGTATACGTGGACATGGAAGGTATGGAGGGGGGATGGTGATACGTCACCAGAAAGTGCCACGGCCATGGAGACCGGGGACGCCAACACAATTTCTATGGAGCAAGGAGGTCCATCACAGGAAGTATCGGTGGAACAAGGCGTTACGACAAAGGCAGTATCGACCGAAGAGGGAGGGGCACCGGATATGGGGGTACTGTCCGATAACCCGCTGTTCATGGCAGAGAAGGATAATAAAAGGCAGGCGCAACAGGAGATCCTAAAGAAGCTCGACATAACGCTGAACTTTAACATCAAGGGTACCGCGACGAGAGGAGGAAATAACCTATCGTCGGGAAGGAAGGAGCACTCCCCCCCCACCGCCAGGACATGCGGAATTCTCTGAGTTGCAATCCGGAAAGGCCACTGGACAACCCTTGCCGGGGCAGGAAACACAGAAAATAGTGTCTTAAAAAGACGTCGTGGGGGACGGAGACGAGGTTTGCAGGCTTCCGTTCATGGGATTTGATGATCCAAACGTTAGACTTGATAAGAAAGACATCGTTGCGAGCATGGTGTACGGGACATCAAAGTTTGATATCGTCGAAGATAGATTCGAGGAGTTGGCTAAACCATGGATGTTCGCGGTGGTCGTGAAGGTGCTCACGCGGAACATATGTTTCTTAACCCTACAAGACAGAATCCGAGCGATGTGGAGGCCTGCCGGAGCATTCCGACTCATCGATTTGTCGGATAATTACTTCATTGTACAGCTAACCAGAGAGGACGATTACCTAACGGCGCTAACAGGAGGCCCGTGGCCGGTTATGGGATCGTACATTAGTGTCCAGCCATGGGACAGATCCTTCTCCCCATCCGAGGTGAACCCCAAATTTACGGTAGTCTGGTTACGCATACTGCGACTACCAATCTTCCTGTACCATTCTCGTTTTTTGGAGGAAGTCGGGGATGCGATTGGAACTACTATCAAAGTCGATGCCAACACCGACCAAAAGAGGCGTGGGAAATTTGCTCGTATAGCTGTGAAACTAGATACAAACAAGTCGTTGGTACCATAGATCATTGTCCAAGGGGAGACATACAGAGTGGAGTACGAGAATTTGACAAGCATATGCATGTTCTGCGGCAAAATTGGCCACGGCGATGATACCTGCATGGAAAATAAGAAGGCCATCAAAGCCCAGGTGAAGGCAGGCAAATAGAAGGAAGGCGAGGAGATTAGGCTGAATCCCATGGGGAAGTTCACTGAGAACCTACATGTGAAGGCGTTCGTCGGGAGACCGAGGAAGGACAACCAACAAGTCAAGAAGGGCGGCATACCAACACACAACAAGTTTGGCAACCTTGATGTCCTGGAGGAAAGCAATGCGGATGTGGTCCTGACGGAGTCATCAGGTCCAAAGCCAGGCTATGAATGGCATCAGTGGAAGGTAGCAAACAAGAAGAAGAGGCCGGTGGAGGAACAACGACCCACAAAGACAACAACGTGGTGGCCCAAAGAGGCTGCGATGAAATTAGCTTAGAAAATGCAGAACCACCAAGCAGTAACAATCACAGGAGAAGACACAGTGGTCATTCCAGTTGACGCAGAGGGAGGCCATGAAGGCCTAATCTTCAAAATGGGAGGAGTGTCAAAGTCTACGGAACTGACTTGTAGCCCAACCAAATCAATACGATTTGGCATGTCAACAGGAGTACATCTCCAGAACCGGAAGATTCTGAACTCGAAAGACTTAACAAAAAATAGCCCAAGAAAGAAAACTCGCCGCAGTGGTCCTGAAGAGGTTAATACACCGGGAAGCAAAGTCCCAACTCCTCCGACATGGTCACCTTATGATAATAGCCGCATGGAATGTTCAGGGTATCTGCGGAGGAGATACCCAAAACACAATTAGAGATTTATCTCAGCTGCACATAATTGATATACTCGTCGTTATAGAGACGAGGACCAGTGGCAACAAAGCAGACAAGATCGTCAGATCCTTGGGGTTTGATCAGTCTTACCGGGTTGAAGCTATGAGGTTCTCTGGAGGCATTTGGGTGCTTTGGAGAAGAAGACTGGGGGCTGTAGAAATTATAGCGAGTCACAAATAGTTTGTTCACTGTCGTGTGAATAAGGAGCTCAGGGTGACCTTTGTCTACGCAAGCACAAACCAAGCGGGGAGGAGACTGCTCTGGAGTCATCTCCACACCATGGCCACATCGTCAAATTCACCATGGTTGGTGTTGGGTGACTTTAACGCAGTATTAAGCATAGAGGAGAAGGTAGGTGGAGAACCTATTGTTCTTAGCAGTTGCAGAGAGTTCGCGGCGGGCCTCCGGAATGCAGAGCTCAAAGATTTGGGTGTGTCTGGTCCCAGGATGACTTTTAGAATAAGATGGCTCATTGGATAGAGCGGCTTCTAATCAAGCTTGGCTCGATGCATTTCCAGCAACTGTTGTTATCAACCTACCTTGCGTCAGTTCTGATCATGCACAGGTGTTAGTCACAACACGGCTGAGAACACAGAAAGGAGGTCGCAGACCAATGACGAGTATCAGGTGGAACACTAGAGCATCCTTCCCAGAGTTCCTACAACAGAACTGGAACAATTCACTACCTTTTCACGAAGCGATCGACATTCTGATGGAAAAATCAGTGTGATGGGATACGGAGGAAAGGAGGAAGGCCATGACCAGGAAGCATAGACTACTCTCTGAGATTGGGAGATTGCAGGATGCCGATAACCTTTCTTTGAGGGAGGAAAATGACAACATTTTGGGTGAGTTGCAATTAGAATATAACAAGATGATTAACGTAGAAGCGGAGGAGTGGAGACAAAGGGTGAGATGTGACTGGATGACAAAGGGGGATGCTAATACCAAATACTTTCAGGCTCTGGTTAAAGCTAAATGGCAAAGGAACCTGATTACCAAGCTGAGGAATAGCCAAGGAGCATGGGTGGAGGAGGAGGAGTTGAAGGAAGTTGTACGGGGATATTTTTCTTATCTTTTCATGGGGAGTAAATGAAGAAGGGACTTTAATGCTGCGGAGGTGTATGTAGGGAGCTTTCCAACGTTGGTGGAGACGGATCGGTTAAAAATGGGGCAGGTACCTAGTAAGGAGGAAACGAGGGAGGTGTTGATGAAGATGAATCCCATCAAGGCACCGAGGCCGGACGGAGTGGATGCGGGTTTTTTTTACAAAGAAACTGGGATCATTTGGGCGACTCAGTTTCCCTAATGATATCTAAGTGTTTTGCAGGTGATCCGATCAATGACGAGATGGCCAATTCAACACTTATTTTGATCCCCAAAACGAAGACGTCGGAGAGCTGCAACAACCTACGACCCATTGCTCTTAACAATGTCGGGTTGAAGCTCCTATCAAAGATTATTGTGGAGAGAATTAAGTCGTTCCTTCCGAACTGGATCACGCCAGTGTAAAGTAGTTTTGTGCCGGGAAGACGCATTACCGACAATA
Source organism: Alisma plantago-aquatica (assembly GCA_963693085.1). Lineage (NCBI taxonomy): Eukaryota > Viridiplantae > Streptophyta > Magnoliopsida > Alismatales > Alismataceae > Alisma > Alisma plantago-aquatica. Next base: position 545,328,937 of record OY856410.1, on the reverse strand, counting down.
TCATTCTAGTACAAGAGCTAGTGCATTCTATGAAGGTTAGATTGGGAAAGTGTGCATCTATGGCAATGAAGGTAGATCTTTCGAAGGCGTATGATAGAATGGACTGGGGTTTCATCTACGACACGCTGAAGAGGACAACCATACCACAACATCTAACGGAGGTGATCATGAACATAATCACGGCAGGGAATATATCCATAGTCTGGAATGGATCAAGCTTAGTACCGTTTAAAGCCACTAGAGGGGTGAGACAAGGGGTTCCCCTGTCCCCTTACATCTTTGTGCTTTGTCTCGACAGGCTCGGTCAAGACATTGCAATGGAGGAGCTAAGTGGAAATTGGGAACCGTTACATGCTACAAGAAACGAGATTGGTATTTCGCATGTATGCTTCGTCGATGACTTGATATTGTTTGGCGAGGCATCTACGAAGCAGGCGAAGATTATGATGAAGGTTATGCGGAGATTCGGGAGAGCTTTAGGACAAATCTTGGCGAAAGAGAAGTCAGCCATCTTCTACTCCAAAAACACAACCCCTCATGTCAGAAGGGTGATTACTAGGATAACAGGAATAAGGCAGACTGCGGAGCTAGGGAAGCATTTGGGGGTGCCAATCATACATGAACGAACTTCAAAAGCCATGTACCTAGACCTCATCAACAAGATTGAAGCTAGGATATCATCGTGGGTAAATAACTCTCTGTCGTTCATGGGCAGAATAACTTTAGCTAAATCTGTTCTGAATACCATTCCCATCTACACTATGCAATCCACTGCCCTTCCTATTGCGGTCTGCGATAATATAGATCAGGTGATCAGGACCTTCATCTGGAAGGGAGCAACGGGGCAAAAGGGCACCCACTCCATGGTGTGGGACAAATTTTGTGCCAATAGGAAAGATGGTGGGCTTGATATCAAGTCGGCAAAGCTACAGAAGGAAGCATTGCTGCAAAAAACGTACTGGGACTACTTGTCGCAGCGTCAGACTCTATGGAAGACAGTAATGAAGGAGAAGTACCATCATAGGGTTAACCAAGGTGAAGCGGGAGCATCAAAGCTTTGGAGGACGCTTATCAAACTAAAAACAAAGTTAGCACTTGTCATCGACAAGGCAGTGTTGTCAGGAGAACTCACGTCAGTTTGGTTTGACAAATGGGTGGGATGCACACAACCAAAGCTTAGGGACTAGGCTCAAATACCAGAAGATTTGTTAGGCCTTACAGTTAATTCCATGGTTAACATGAACGGAGGTTGGGATGTCGAGTTCATAAATCAGTGGTTTGAAGAGGAATCCATACGGCTGATTCTGGAATTGCCGCCGCCGGACCCGACAGCAGGAGAGGATGATATAATTTACTTGAAGGACAAAGGTGGACAATTCTCTGTCAAACGAGCTTACAGTCAACTGCAGATGGAGCATACCAGAATCTCACCTGGTCGGTGGATGAAGCTATGGCATCTTAGGGTTTCCCAAAGGGTCAAAACAACACTGTGGCTCATGCTACATGGTAGTCTCATGACAAACGAAACACGGGCTACGCGAGGGTTCACAGATGATCCGAAGTGCCCACGATGTCACATGGTTACAGAATCAGCATTGCATGCACTCATTGAGTGCGTCGATGTCCAGGAAGTTTGGAGGCACATCCAGCATATCACAGGGATATCCCTGAGTCAAGAACACACGATGGAGAACTGGCTCAGGGCAACTGAGGAAGAGGAAGGAACGGCCTGACTGCAACATTTGGATCGCCATTGCCGTTTGGAAGCTATGGGGTTTTAGATGCAGGGTTGCTTTCCAGGAGTTACGTGTTAATGTTGTTAGCATGTTCAATAGTATACAATAAGAGGTCACTCTGTGCAAGATGGCTTTCGCTGGAGAGACAGGAAAGGAGGAAGACCAGAACAAGGCAGCTCTTGTATGGGCCGCCCCGGCAAGTAACCAGGTGAAGGTCAATGTTGATGCTGTTGTGAAGAGGAAAAGGAAGGAGATGGCTACCGGGTTCGTCATCAGAGATCAAGATGGAAGATGGCTAAGGGGTGGATGTGATAAGGGTGCAACGTTGGACATTATGGCCACAGAGCTGAAAGCCATTGACTTGGGTTACAGGAATGTCAGATGAAGTTCAGTAGGGTACAGATGGAATCAGATAGTGTAGTCGCCTTGAAGATGCTGAATAAAAAGATCGCCATCCCAGCTAAGTACAAAGCGAGGTGCTATCGGATTAGCAGTTTATGTAGGGATTTCGATGTTTTTACTTTTAAACATAGAAACAGAGTCTGTAATAAGGTGGCGGATTCCACAGCCAAGTGGTGTATGAAACAGAAAGGTCGTGAGTAGTAGGTGGAGTCGATGTCCTAGTTTCCTCACTGACATGGTTAGTGAGGAAGCTACATTGAGCCACAGGTCGTGTATGGATTTGCGTTGACCTGGTCTGTGGGAACAAGATGAATAAGGTATTCCCCAGGGTGTTAAAAAAATAGAAATTTGTTTATCTGGATCCCCTTAGTTATTAATGATTGTTTATCTGAATGTGTAGTACATATATGTCAGATACTATTTTGGATTTCATGTGATGTGAATAGTGTCTGCTTAATATCTTTGTAAAGAAGGTGAAGCCCTATATAAGTGGAAAGTTGGAAATTGGTGAATAAATATGGTGAAATCCATTTGTACGTTCGATTACTCGTATGTCAAGTAATAAACTCTTATCAGTGTATCAAGAAGTTCAATTGCATCATTCTAGTCTATAAAGTATCAAGTGAATATGTATTCTGTTATTTAAGAATTTTAGTCTACCTACAAATATAAAATGTTGATTTCTCAATATATTACAGTGTTTTTGAGTATATTGTTCTATCAGGTCTAGAATGATTTTCATGTTGTAATTTGAACTGAAATTAAATAGATGAGATGCTATAGAAATACTAGAGTCAAGTTTAAGTAAGAAAAAGGTTCAACATAGTAAGAGTTTTCTAGGAAATAATAAAATTATAGATTTAAGGGCCCTGACACCGTAGAACCCCTATGTGGGTATGAACCTTAGGGGTGAAATGACCAAATCCTAGCAACGTCCAGTATATGGGGGTCAGAATGTGCTATCAGGTGGCATGGGGGGACGAAGCCCTAGTGGAAGTCTCCTTAAATTATAGTTTGTAGTGTCCAACATCAACCAGAAGTCCTGGTGGCACTAGAGTTCAGAATAGTGTATCCAACATCAACTAGAAGTCTTGGTGGCACTGGAGTATAGAAAAAGCCAATAGGTGGCTTGACTCTCTTCCTGTGTGCTCAGGTTAGAGGAGGAGTCCAGTTTACAACACAATAGGAGTGTCGAGGCCAGAGAGCCAGTTTCCCTTTTGCAGACCATGAGAGTAGTCCGACTTATCTATCCCGGGGTGTCGACTAAGTCTTATATGGTGAGATCGTAGTTCTCTACGAGTCTTCATATGTAGAGTACACTGCATATGATCAGGGCATAAGCTAAAATATGTTCATATAGGTTTAAAGAGTTTCTCATAAGTAAGAAAGGCTAAGAAAGATTCGAGTACAGTTTCCCAATAATTATTCTCTGTATGTTTTTGAATTATTAGTTCTCTTTGAAATTAATCAAGCATGCTCATATATTGATTTGCTCTTGTTTATATCTAGAGTATCCTTCCATCTTTATGATTGTCAATGATCAATCTTTTTAAAGCTTACTGCTGCTATAATTGATATCAGTTGCTCAAAAGTATATCTGTAATTATATCAGTGCTTTAGACTATTTCTTTGAAGTACTCATTCATTGAGCGAGTAGGATCACCCCTCTACTCACAATTTTTAGGAATATCACATGGACTTGAAGAAGGTCATTGCATCAGAGTAGATTTTCTACAAGAGTTAAGTCTCAGTATAGTTAAGTTCAGTCGGTCCTTGTCACTCTAGGTCCTTGTAAAGAAATAAGAGAGAGTTGTAAATGATGATGTATAACATTATTCATCTTTTAGCAATATATGCAAATAAACAAGTCTTATGTGCTTAAAAGTATGAGAAACATAATAAATGTTCATACATGCATTTTTTTACTGTTGAAATCAGATTAGAGAAATCAATGTTTTGATTCCCTTGTAAAGTTAGTTTATGTGGTTCAATGCGAGAAAAAAAAATTTTGAAAAAGAAGAAAAAGTTAAGGGTGATCTTTGTATTACGTTAAATCCTCAATTTATGCCCTAATCTCATGATTAATGGTAATTGTGAGATCGGGGTGTAATAGCTTGGTTTTAGAGCTTAGGCTGAGTTGTTAGGGACCACTAAGTTAGTAAGTTAGAGTCATAAGTGTGACAGATAGGAGATGTTATGATGTTATCTCTGGGGATTTGAGTATTTGGATATCCTGGCCCAGTATCTGAGTACTTGGATCAACCAGTATCAAGCTACTCTATCTATTCTTTCATGTATACCCTGGCCAGGCATATAGTGGAAGGATGGTCTAGAGAGGAACCCTAGAAATATTAGAGTTAGAAACAAGATAAGTAACATGAATTAAGAACATAAATATAAAATGAGATAGAACTTTCATTTCATATTGTTGTTTTATTGGAGACGAATAGAAAAGCTCTTATATGTTTAAATTCAGATATTCGGTATTTTGAAATATATATGGGTTTATAAGATTTGTTGTACACTATGCAGTTGTAGTATTTATTGATTACATTCTTTGTATCAAGTAGACTACAAATGATCTTTGAATGAGCTTTCCTAAGTGGATAAGTTTTCTTCCACACATTTGAGATGAATAGGAGTTGAGTAATCCTGAGTAGCTCTTGGCTTCCCGACTGGAGGTTCGGCCTGGTCTGACTGGCAGGATGCATTACTAGGATCTAATGACTCCCAATAGTAACATAGCAAGTAAATTTTGGATAGATTAGATCCAAATTCTAGTATGAATGCATATACTCTAAGATTTTGAAGTATAAGGGAAAGACTGGGGTAACTAAGAATTAGTTGGAACTGATATCTGAGATCCAACTTTGGGGCCTCATATGAGAAACCCTTAATTGGGAATAAAGGAACAAGACATAAGGTTCCGATTAAGTTTAATTATTAGTATTATATGAACTCTAAATATGAAATATGAAAAAACAATGAGAAAAGTATGTAAGGGGCCAAGATAGTAAGAATCAATCATGAGGAATGGATTATATAACCGAGTACAATGTTTTTATGTACTCAAAAGCAAAGGTAAAATAGAAGAAAAGAGCTAAGTATACAATAAGTACATAGAAGTGAAGAGTCTTCAGAAGAGTTAAAGTGAAGAAAACTAGATGTGCATGTAAATTATAAAACTAGGATAAGAAACTTAGAGGAAACAAAGAGAAATGTTGGAAATGACGAGCTTGATTAAGGATGAGGGTTATGATATAATTGAGAGCATGGAATGCATACCTTTATTATGAAGTTAATACATTCATCCTTACTGCATTTGGATTCTAAGTCTTTATAGAACAACAAACTAGTTTCTAAAAGAAGAACAAAAGTGTAGCTAAATGAATGGATAAGTCGTACAAAGGTAGACTATATTCAGGAAGAAAAAACTTGATTGAAAGAGAAACTATGTTTCACCCATGCATGAGCCATTTGATTTAAAATGAAGGATATGTAACGTATGAAACATGAGGTGATACTAGTAGAGAGATTATTGATCTAGAATTTCAACTTCACATTAGTAGAAAGATAAAAGGAAATATATGCAACATGGTATACATGATCATACACATAAAATAAGCAACATGATCGTAAGAGAAAACTAGAAGTTGAAGATGACATGTGGAATAGTAGTATATGATAAGGGGATTATGGAAAGTAAAGAAGGGTTTGAAACATAATGGAGTAATATAGATTATAAAAGAAAGAGGTTGCGAGATTCAAGAAAGTGCTAATTTTTCAAGTATCCTTGTTGGTAATTAATTAAACCTACATATGAGAAATGTATTATTGAATGTTTGAAGATAAGAATTATAAAGTCTTAGAATCATCTTCTCTTTCATATCTTCCTTAATAAGAGCAATGAGGGAATGAAATGATAGGAAAATGAATCATATATGATGCATAACCACTGTGGTAGAGACATCTAGTGAATGTAATAATGACACACAATATGATGATGAAACCCTAGCAGGGTAATTGAGAATTTAATCTATTTGAATGGCCAAGTAGGAGAAAGGAAATTCAATCGATAAGATAAAGAAGACTTTAGTAAAACTTGTGAGATCCAAAGTTTTAATTTCAAATTAAGGGAGCAAAGTCACATCATAATAATGTCATGCTATTGATAAGGACCAAACCCTAGAATGTTTAGAGTTGTAGTAGTTCAAGGGATGTCACTAGTGATTTGACCTTGAATACTAGCATCTCTATAAAACAAGATTATGAGATTTGCACTATGAGAAGTAAACTAGCACTGATAGTAATCCAGGGTTTAAAGGTAGGTAATCTGAAAGGTAGATAAACAATATGGAAATGATTTGGAGCAAAGAGTAAGATATAAATTTGAAATGTAACAAGTGTGTTTTCAAAAAAAGGAGAAATACAATACAAGTGAAGTGCGATATGAGATAAATTCTTGCAGTGATAGAAAGAATGATGAATAATCTATTTGTACCTTGTATGTTTCAATTTTAAGAAGGTTTAATCTACATGATTAAAATGAGAAGGATAAGTAGCAAAAAGTAAGTAGTAGTGAATGAGGAGAGAGATAAGAGATAACAATGGCTTTTAGTAATATTTGAATTTGTTTTTAGAAGTATAATTTGTTGAAGGTATATTAAGGGATGTAAATTGGTTCTATGTATGATTTCAGTGTACATGTGCAAGCAATATGTTAATTAAAGGTGTATGATAGTTGTAGTCATTCATACCAGTAATCCATCTTATTATTATACAATTGTGGTATGGTGATATGGGTTGAATAATGATGGAACAAATGAAGGTTTACCTTGAATAAGGTAGTCTTACCTATTCACTCATATGAATAGAAGGGATGATAACCATATTGTATTGATATGTAACCCTAATGAGGTATAGCTTGTTATACCTAGCTTTAATATAACTAAGTGATGGTAATTGGGTATGAATAGTCCTTTAATGACTAATACAATCATGGAGTACTTTGTTACTGTTGTTGAAACCCTAGTATGCTATAACCCGATGGTTACACTTTGAATTATGTGTGGGTTCATACTTGAGAATAATATGGAATGTGATGGTGATGCTTCACCTTATACATCCATGATCCAATGGGGATGTCGTGAGTAGTATTGTACAATTGTTGTTGAATCTAGTCTTCCAACTCATGACTGCTTTGCTATTTGCGTAGCATAATAGTAATATTCAAAACAACATAGTGAACTATCTTTTGTGACTCAGAGGTAATATAAAACAATAGTACATATTGAGTCGTATGAATTGAGATGGTTGGATCAGATTATCAATGTGGAGGTAACACCTCAAGAGTATGAAAATATTGAAATGATTGCTTCTCTATCTACTCTATGATTGATTGTGGCATAGAGAATTTGTTTCTTATCATTGAGAACTATTTTAACATGTTGTGATTAGAAAAGAAATAAAGGACTTAACGTTGAAAACTACATTCATATATAAATACAAGAATGTAATGACATGTTATATTTCAGAAGCTTAAAATAAACTTTGAATATACTTTGTTTGTGTATTTATGTTTCAGGGATGAAACTTTTTAAGGGGGTGAGAATTGTAATGACCACATTTATGCTTAATTGGTAAACTAGGGTTTACCTGAATGATTACATGCTTGATTAGATTGAACATTGTTTAGACTTGATTAATGATAGTAGATCAATTGTGATGTTTCAAACCTAAGAAGAAACTCTAACTATTATTTTAGTTTGAAGAATTAGGGTTTGAGAAATGTAAACCCTAATTGACAAAAATTAGGGTTTTGATAGTACATGAATATGGAATTTGATCAAGATAGCAGTGTGGTAAATGATTTTTCATATTTTATACAAATTTTGTATTTAATTGAATTTTGGATATGATATGGATAACTCAACCATGCATATTGGAGAAAAATTTCAGAATATTTGAGTGTTATTTGAATGTGATTCTCGATTGAACTATACTTTGACCAAAATGTTGACAGAGTGCTTTTCAAAAGTGTAGTGTTTTATTTTAATCATTTATTGGTAACTCCAAATGATATAAAATTTTAACTAGAGATATGAAACTATATCATAAACAACATGTAAAATTTTCATAATTTTTGGATGCGTTTTGACATTATCAGTAGATGAATTACAGTAATATTGTTATGACAGAAAATTCAGTTGAAATAAGAGGAAGTATAGTGAGGGATCAATGTGCAATTGACCCAAGCAGCTCAATTGCTCTATATGGTCAACCTAACACACTAGAAGCTCTCATAATTTGTGATTCAAACCAGAGAAATGCAATCCTATAGAGAGAGAGGGAGAGTTAGGGTTTGAGAGGAGAAATTGATGGAGATGCTGACCTAGGGTTTTGCGGTTCGAGGAATGATGAAATCATGTAAGTTTAACTTCTTTGGATATAGTTTCATGGTGAATCTTCTCTCACATGTCAAAATTCCGTCCCTCCCCTGATTGGATTTGAAATCATATCAAATCAAGTCCTTTTCTCACTCTTTCTTCATAATCCCTCGTTCTTAGGGTTTTCGAGTTGAAAGGAAGAGGAATCAGGTGAATTGCTAGGGATTTGATATGAGATCAAGATTTTTAGGGATGAGCTACGTTTTTAAGGTGTTCTCACACCTTAGGTTGAGTGGGAACTTCCTTTAAACATTATATTGTATGAAAATGGGTTAAATCATTCATAATATTTAATTGCTTAGTATGCGACTACAAACCCTGAATTGTTTGTTTGATCTAAGTTATTGCAAAATGATATGAAATGGATTCTTCCTCTATTTGTTTGAATTTCATATGATAAATTCATATTAGAAATGTATACAATGCATACTAATGAGAATTCCCTAAGTATTCACAAAGGTTATAAGAGTAAATTGAAATATAGGGAATTTGTCTGTGACTGAAATTGCTATATAATTAAATAAAGAAATTTGTTTATCTAGATCCCCTTGGTTATGAATGATTTTTTATCTGAATCCATAGTTCATATGTGTCAGATACTATTTTGGATTTCATGTGATGTGAATAGTTTTTTCTTGATATCTTCGTAAAGAGGGTGAAGCCCTATATGAGTGGAAAGTTGGAAATTTGTGAATAAATATGGTGAAATCCATTTGAAGTGTTTTTCTTGGCTTCATAGACTCTATTTATGCAATGTTATTCTTGATTCATAATATCTCAATGAATGCCATGGAAAACCCTAATTTATCTCAATTCGAGGATTTCATACATATGTTGATTGTATATGACTTGTTTAAAGCAATCTGTATTTAGTGGATGTTTATGACATATTAAATCCTTATGAGAGCCATGTGACAAGTGAATGAGGTAAATGAAACCTAAGGATAGGGTGTTCAATGAATCAAGTATTTTGATATCAATGTTCTTAGTATGAGATGTGGTGATGCACAACTCAAGATTTGGGTTGAGGTGCACGTTTTCCAAGAAAGTACAAATAATTTACAGGTGCAAATGACGATTACTCGTATGTCAAGTAATTAACTCTTATCATTGTATTAAGAAGTTCAATTGCATGATTCTAGTGTATAAAGTATCAAGTGAACATTTATTTTGTTATTTAAGAATATTAGTCTGCTTGCAGATATAAAATGTTGATTTCTCAGTATATTGCAGTGTTTTTGAGTATACTGCTCTGTAAGGTCTAAAATGATATTCATGTTGTGATTTGAACTAAAATTAAATAGACGTTGCCATAGAAATACCAGATTCGAGTATAAGTAAGAAAAAGGTTCAACATAGTAAGAATTTTCTGGGAAATAATAAAATTATAGATTTAAGGGCCCTGACACCGTAGAACCCCTATGTGAGGTCTACGCCTTAGGGGTGAAATGACGTAACCCTGGCATTGTCCAGTATACGGGGGTCAGAACGTGCTATCAGGTGGCACGAGGGGACGAAGCCCTAGTGGAAGTCTCCTTAAATTATAGATTGCAATGTCCAACATCAACCAGAATTCCTGGTAGTATTAGAGTATAGAAAAGTGTGTTCAACATCAACTAGAAGTCCTGGTGGAACTAGAGTACAGAAAAATCCAATAGGTGGCTTGACTCTCTACCTGTGTGCTCAGGTTAGAGGAGGAGTCTAGTTTACAACACAATAGGAGTGTCGAGGCTAGAGAGCCATTTTCCCTGTTGCAGACCAGGAGAGTAATCAGACTTAGCTATCCCGGGGTGTCAGCTAATTCTTGTACGGTGAGATCGTAGTTCGCTACAAGTCTTCATATGTAGAGTACATTGCATATGACCATGGGATAAGTTAAAATATATTCATATAGGTTTAAGGAGTTTCTCCTAAGTAAGAAAGGCTAATAAATATTCGAGTATAGTTTTCCAAAAATTATTCTTTGTATGTTTCTGAATTATTAGTTCTCTTTGAAACTAATCAAGCATGCTCATATATTGATTTTCTCTTGTTGATATCTAGAGTATCCTGCCATATTTATGATTGTCAATGGTCAATCTTTTTAAAGCTTACAACTTTTATAATTGATATCAGTGGCTCAAAAGTATATCTGTAATTATATCGGTGCTTTTGACTGTTTCTTTGAAGTACTCATTCACTGAGCGAGTAGGCTCACCCCTCTACTCACAATTTTTAGGGATATCACATGGACTTGAAGAAGGTCATTGCATCAGAGTAGATTTGCCACAAGAGTTAAGTCTGAGTATAGTTAAGTTCAGTCGGTCCTTGTCACTCTAGGTCCTTGTAAAGAAATAAGAGAGAGTTGTAAATGATGATGCATAACATTATTCTTTTTTTAGCAATATATGTGAATCAGCAAGTCTTATGTGCTTAAAAGTATGAGAAACATAATGAATGTTCATACATGGATTTTTTTTACTGCTGAAATCATATTAGAGAAATCAATGTTTAGATTCCCTTATAAAGTTAGTTTATGTGGTTCAACGCAAGAAAACAAAGAGTTTGAAAAAGAAGAAAAAGTTAAGGGTGATCTTTGTATTACGTTATCCTCAATTTATGCCCTAATCTCATGATTAATGGTAATTGTGAGATCGGGCTGTAACAAGTTCGGATAGCACATAGCACACTTTGCTTTATTTATAAGGTTATATAGACAACCCATGTGGCATTGTTAATTTATATGTACAAAATGAAAAAAAGAAAATCATAAGAAAAAAGAGGAGTAGTGTGGTGTGCTTCTGTAAGCAAGCAACTCGAATAGCACACATCAGACCTTGCTTTATTTGTAGGGTTATACTCGTTATTAATATAACCTATGTATGTCATTATAAGATAGGGATAATTAATTAAAAATTAGGTGACTCTCTCTGACCAATAAGTACTTATACAGACTGGTTAAACACATAAACATATTAAACTAATATGAATTGATGTCCAACAACAAAAATCAAATTAGTAAATAGAACAAAAAAACTATGAACAGGATAAACAAAGTAACTTAGATTGTAAAAGAAAAAAATCAAACAAATGAAGCAACTCGACAACACACAACCTGACTTTCTTAAAAAATAATATTAGTCAATTACATGAGCAACCATGACTAAACAAGTTGATAATCCAAGCAAGTAGATAAACATGCCGATGAACAACCACATGTGATAAAAAACTGTAGTCAAATAGACTTCAAAAATTTACATCAAATAGTCTGCAAACACAGAACTCATTGATTAGTTGCTAGAATGAACTAGAGACAAAGGATCAACATCAACAAAATTGAAAGCACGTAGTTAAATCTAGGAAGCTAGTAGCTAGACTGAAGCCGGTGAACTGTGCATTATGATAGGAAAGGTAGATATTTCAGCAGCACATCTACATTCGTTATCAGACTATCTAAGTACAAAGAAGGGTTAATGATGAAACTTAATTTTTCCTATGTGAATTATTGTGAGTACTAATTATATCTTAGACATCAACATGCACATATCCAAAAAGAGAGCAAGAGTAATTTAATGTCACACTACAAATGGGAAGAAGTCATTTGACAATTAATCAAGTTGTCTGTCCTGATAGGTTGTATATAGATTACTATGAGTGTTAATTAAATAATTTAATAGAATGAGGTTATCTTTTGATAATCAAACATACAGACTGGAGGGAGCCAGTTAGTAGTTTTTTCTCTTTTATAAGATTGCATGTAAATTACCACGAATACTAATACTATTTAGTTATAAATGGGCACATGTCTAAGAAGGACAACACATTTAATTCGTTAATGTCACACTACATATTGGAGTGTGTGAGTTATAACTAACCAAATTATTCTCTTTTAACATATTCTATGCAATTATTATGCGTATTAATTATATAATATTATTGCCATAGATAATTTTGATAATCAAATGTACATGTTGGAGGTAGTCATCAGATGGTTAATCAAGTCATTCTTACTAATCATATATTAGTGTGCCTAAAAAGATAAACACATGTAATTTTATGACACACTACGAGTTAGAAGGAGTCAACTGATAGTTAAGTGTTCTCTTTTAGCAACTGTTGCATGTATATTAGGTAAATGACTGATAACTACTTATTTGTTACTTGCAATAGTCTTTCTCATTTGTTGTCTATTACTTTTTAAGCAAAACTAATTTTAGTACACATATTATAGATTGGAGGGAGTTAGAAGATAGTCAAACAAATTATTCTCTTTTAGTGAATTTTGTGTAAATTTTTATAAGTAATAATTTATATTAGCCATCAATTGGCACATGTCCTAAAAAGAAAACACATATAATTATGGTACCGACATTTGGTAACATTTAATCGAGTCTCTTAGAGGATATAGGGCTTTGCACGATAACTTACCACACCAATATGTTTTTCTACAAGTTCACATTTGCTACTCATGCATGAACACAAAGTACGTTACACCTTTATCTATCTTTCGACACCACCAGATTTTCCTAGCACCATTTACTTATCCTTTTTTGTGTATTTTATATGTCGATAATATAATAGTTGTCACCAACTGATTCTTTTAGAGAAATTCTTTTGGTATACGGTGTGTGTACCTTTTGAACCTGTTATTCTAGAGAAATTAGTGTATAGATGTCAAGACAGTAAAGTTATGAGTGGGATTGAACCAATTAAAAATTAACTTTATTCAATTGTTAGACGTTCATATTTAGTAGTTGTATTTATAATAAATTAAAATTGTATAAAACTAGACTCATGTGCTTCTTGTTAGGGTCCAATTGGTTTGTCGTAATTGGTTTGCAAAACTTATAAACTGGAGTTCCTTAAGTTATTTTTCATGATTGGATTAAAGTAAGTGTTGAAACTTGAGTTCCATGACTTTCGATGAGTTGTAGACTTACATATAAAACATAGTTCTTAAGTTTCCTCTTAAAAAGAATGAAAAATGAGTTTTGGGACAACTAACAACATTTTTTATATAATTATATTCTTCATTCATAAGTAAAACATCTAAAAATACTTCTGAGAAGGAATTTTTATAAATATTTTTAATAAATCAAAAAGCATCTTCATTATTCAATTATGTTGCGTTTGAATTATTAGTGGTGTGGATATAGTTCATTGTTAAAATCATAACATAATATGACAAAATATCATACACTATAATTGCACTATGTAAAATATTTTACACTATAACTAGCATTTTTAGTGTGATTTACAAAATATAAAAATACAAACATCATGAAAAAGAAATACACTGTACCATGTGAAAATAATTGATTTACCTAACATATTTTTATTTTTCAGGTTTAAACAATATGATGTGAAAAATGATAATATAACTATGCACGGATAATATAGTAGAACTTCCCTATAAAAATAATGTAAAAATTAATATTCTATATTGTATTAAACAATGATAAGACGAAACTTATATTTACAAGAATGTGAAATGCGTATATTATTACAATACTTTCTACACGTAAAGTGATATACAAATATTGTGATGTGATTAATCGTAATATTTTAATTAAGATTACAATTGTACCATAATAAAATATTTTTAGAGGAGCAACATTTGCACCATAACCACTTGTTGAGGTTATTATAATTTAAAATATTATGATTTTTTATGGGTATACTTTTTTGTCTTTGTCATCCTTATTTATGTTACTGAACAAAAAATTAACAATACATCAAATGATTTCTATATTTACACTTACAATTGACTAATCACATGGAAGTGAATAGAACTTAAGTTTCAAAAATTGAACTAGAGTTCCCAGAAAATAAGTTCCACAGAACTTATGACTTACACGAAACCAATAGTAACGAAAAGAAAGAGAAAACAACCTATGAAGTTGGACGAATGGATGAAGTACATGGAATATTTTGAGATTTCGTCAAAATTGAGGTTAGAGGTTCAGAAAAAAATAGTTTACTTTACTACTAAGAAAAAAAGAATCTATTTGATATTAGGATGGTGAGTTTTCTAATTGACGTCTACATCACATTTCCAAATTCATTGTTCCAACTCTGGTGCGTAATAGTTCATGGAAATCTTACATTGACACGCCCCAATTGTGATGTGGCTTTCACGCGGGTTGTAAAACGGGATACAACTGGGTTGGGGTTGGAATTCTCCGGCCGGGCCCCATTTTGGTTTTTTTACCACGTGATATAGATACAGACAAAAGAGCACAAAATTAATTTTTTGCTAATAACTTTTGATCCGTAATAAATTTTTTGACAAAATAAAAATCAACGGACTCATTATAAAAAATCTAATCTAACAAGACTAATGTTGATATACTTTGAAAAAATGAGCTAGGGGTGGTATTCTCCGACCATGCTCTATTTTACTTTTAATCCGTGATGTATTTTTTGACGAAACAAAAATGGTTAGATTCTTAAAAAAAGCAATCCAACAAGATCAATGTCAATATATTTTGAAAGAAATGATTTGATACATAAAATTAACATGTGCGTTTAGTCATGATGATGATGATTATGATGACGACGACGACGATAACAAGGATGATGATGATTATGAGGATAATGATGAGGATGATGATACTGATGATTATTTGATGCACATACTCTAAAAAGTAGGCACATTCACACCATAATTGGGCACATTAACACCATAATTGGATGTTTTTGTATAATTATTAGACACATTATGTTAAGATTTGTGCTAATTTTTCTATTTATGCACAACATTTGAAAAGTAGGTGCATTCACTCCATAACTGGGTACATTCAAACCACAATTGGGGGATTTTCTACAAATATTGGCTGCATTATGTGTAATGCACCCCCAAGTATATATACGTCAGTGGAAGCAAACCCTATGTTGTCCATAACATGGGTCACTTGGCTTGGAGGAACATTACAAAACATGATATACAATAGCAAAAAGATAATTGAAACATCATACATTTATTAGTAATATTAATTCACACATTGGTTTTTCAAAGATACAACTAATAACATCAACTATCTCATCCTTGAACTAAAATCTAATACATGAAAGGTGGAACAATTCTTGGGCATAAATCTTCTCTAAAACTTGATATAGGATCTTATAAGGTGTAGATGTCACTCCACCAAGATAAGTTCCGGTATCTTCTACTTCGAAGCACTCGCTTCAAATACCTTTGCTCCTTGATCTAGGGACATCTCATCCCACGTCCATGCAAAAACAAAGAAACACATCAGTAAGCATCACTACACATTTTATAAGAATTGATAAATAAATCTATATACTTGACTTGAGAGAAAATCTTGACATAAATTAAACTTAAGCATATTCTAGATTACATGGTTCTTATAACATGAAGAATTGAGAAATAAATATATGCATCTCTATATGACACCCACTTAAGAGCACATGATTGTTAGGAAAGCCCATAATGCTAGGAAAGTCCATAATCACATAATTGGCACGAATGCCCATAATGAACCCTTGAGGTCCATGATTCGAGAAGCATATAAAAACTAATTCAATTTCAATTAACTTGATCATTAACATGACATTATCATTAACATTAACATGATCCTTGAACTTAACATGATGAGATTTCTCCCTATTGAAACATGAACTTTAAAATCCATTAATCATTTATCATTAACCATAATCTCTAATCTTAATGAACATTATAACCATATGACATAAAATATAGAAAACATCAATCAATTTATATGATGAACATGATTTGAGCATTGAACTTGAAATTAAAAGCATAATTCCTACATCATACATAGAAAACAATTCAACCAAAGTACATATGTATAGTGGCATGATCCGCTTACCTAGGGCAAAGCAAATCCTAACTTGATCTCTTTGATCTTGAGTCAAATCCTAAGTTAACCTTCCCTTATTTTGATTAGGCCCTAAACACCTGCTCATAGTTATTAAACATCATAAATCAATACCTTGTATTGATCCTAGGTTGAATTAGGGTAGATTAGGGTTTGAGTGCATTAGAGTTAGGCTTATTGATAAATGCCATTAAATTAGGAAAACTAGGTTGTATTAGATCACATTAGTTACATATAATGCTTAACTAGGGTTTCATGGGTCAAACTAGGGTTTATAATAAAACATTAGATTAGGAAGAAAAATGCTATGATTTACTATGAATATTTGAAAATGGACCAATCAGAAATAGAGGGAAAACCATGTATGCATCATTACCCAAATTATCAGACAACTGGACCTGGGCCCACATTGACCTGGGCAATCAACGCCCTTCAGTTTGCACAGGGGCTCTCCCTAGTGGATCATCAATCAAACGACGGACGAAGGGTAAAACCCTGAAATGCACGTAATAAATCGATTGATTAAAATTGTTGGACGATTAGGGTCTTTTTGAGACCCAATTTGTTCCTCCTTCTATCGTGGCACGAGACACCACCTGGAGGTGTGAAATCTAATTTAGGACCAAGAACCTACCATCAACTAAGAGCATGGAGTCCCCAGAGGCTCCATCGTATCCAACCGCAGCTAATGAGCCAATGCTCATGCTTGTTGGAGCATCAGAGCTCAAGAACCTACTCCAGCAGCGCTATGGGGCAAGCTCAAAGATCCCATCGATTGTGATATCCACAAAAAGGAACTTTTGATGATCAAAATACCATTATAAAGGAACAGTTGTTCTAGTGGAGGAGATTGCGTGGCTAAAGAAGCATCGAAGTGTCATGGAAAAGAGCTTTAACAAGGTCCTCAAAGCCAACGTACATGGTATGGCAATTGGGGACACAAAAGTCAAAATGACGATACAAAAGTGAAGAACAAAGGTCAAGGATGCTTACAGACGTCACATTTGAACTGGGGTGGTCAGAGCGGTGCGCACCAGATCACCATTTCTAGAGAATAAACACAAGCATGTCTTGGAGCTCGGAGGCACAAGGGATAAAATTGAAGGCGTAGGAGGGTTTTTATCAATCTTACGGTCATTTTTGACCCCTTATATAAAGGTTTGAGTGTTGGAAAGATCTCTTGAATAACTAGGGTGGCGAGGAGAGTCTGAGCCCTAATGGGCGTTTCATCAATAGGGTACGAAGTCCCTAGAAAGTAGGGATATATAGGTTCATATTGACTTCACAATTTCATCAAGGAAAGAATCATATTAAATAGTGGATGTGGAGGGAGGACGATGTCTGAGAGGAAACTACGGCCTAGTTGCCTTAAATCCAGTCTCCTATAATAGGTAGGAGATGACCCTGGAGCCATTCAATGGATATCTGGTAGTGAGTAAGGGATCCCACATCCTAAAAGCACGTGACACATGCCATATTCAAAATTAGTAGAAATACAGGGCGTGACATTTAAATAATAGAAAACATAGTTTGTTCGATTAATATTTTAATCAAAACTATATTTTTACTTCCCTAATTGATTTGGAGGGTCAAATAAAGTCATCTTGACTTAAAATTTGAACCATACATTAATTAAAGTGTCTAGATCCTTCCTATATGGTTAGATTTAAGTTTTGCACAAGTTTTACCTATAGTTTACATATAGGTCATTAAACTCAATTTTAATGCATTGAATTGATTAAATTAGTGACAATTACCTTCCTTTATGTGACTTTGAGTCCAAACTCAAGATAAACAATAATTGTCTCCTAGGAATTCATATCTCATTCACTTTATGCTTTTTTGATAAACATTTAGGGAGGAGAGAGAAAAATGAGAATTTATATATAGTTTCCTCTTATAATAAAGTCATAAAATAAAAAGGAAAACTTCTTAGCTGAGGAATCTACCCTATATTTTTAACTTGAATCAAAAGCCTTTTTCTCTTTACCTTTTTATTTCTTTTTAGCATTTATTAAGAATAGGAGAGAGAGAAAGTGAGAGGATAAATGCTAGTTTTTTTATGTATATTGGATTCATTTAATCAGAAAGATATTAAAGGAAGCATTTTCATTTTCTTTCTATGCCAAACCCCATCTAAATGATTCAATATTTGGGGTAACTTTCATTAGAATCCAAGTTTTAAATTTTATAACTAAAAACTTGTAATTAAGATGCTAAACTTATTTTATTTATAGGTTGGGATTTTACAATTCTACCCACCTTAAATAAATTTTATCCTCAAAATTTTTTCATACTATCCACCTTAGGGTTTTACATACTCTATGTACACTAATTTCTAATATCATTTTAGTGTCTCTTTCTTGTGATAAAACACTATCGATATGTGGGTATGAATCTATTATCACTGACATGACAAATGACCTCTCTTACCTGTTCTATAAGGGTTTTGATTCTACCATGGACCTTACTTGCTTATTTGATTGGGTTTAGGTAACTAAAGGTCTCAAACTCTTAATGCAACTCCTTTTTTCTTTGTTGCCTTTGGATACATTCCTGTCGCTCATCTATTCAAAGGTGACATGATTTATCACACTTATCTTAGTACCTCCCTCATGAAAATGTGCCATACCACATGCACTTGAAAGGACAAGACAAGTATGATTATGCATATAGAATTATCTCTACAAAACTGCATGAGTATGTGTCCCATACAACAAACACTTGAGAAAAAGAGAGAGAGAGTATGATATATACGATTCTAGAGTTAGCATAAAATTCCAAAACTTCTAGGCACATAACCCTAATCCTTATCTAAACTTTTGTCTCATATCTAGACCTCTACTTTAGTTTCCCATATATTTAACTTAGTCTTCTATACCTAGGGCTTAGAACATGTGAATATATAGCTTGGCCATCTACTCGTTGCTCTGATACCATATTGTAATGCCCCTCCAAGTGTATACATATCAGCAAAGCAAACCCTATGTTGTCCATAACATGGGTCACTTGTCTTGGAGGAACATTATGAAACATGATATACAATAGCAACAAGATAAATGAAACACCATGCATTTATTAGAAATATTGATTCACACATTGCTCTTTGATAGATATAACTAATAACACCA
Organism: Alisma plantago-aquatica; assembly: GCA_963693085.1. Lineage (NCBI taxonomy): Eukaryota > Viridiplantae > Streptophyta > Magnoliopsida > Alismatales > Alismataceae > Alisma > Alisma plantago-aquatica. Next base: position 545,309,381 of record OY856410.1, on the reverse strand, counting down.
ACTATCTCATCCTTGAACTAAAATCTAATACATGAAAGATGGAACAAATTTATGGCATAAATCTTCTCTGAAACTTGATATAGGATCTTCTAAGGTGTAGATGGAACCCCACCAAGATAAGTCCCGGTATCTTCTATTTTGAAGCACTCACTTCAAATCCCTTTTCTCCTTGATCTAGGGACATCTCGTCCCACGACCATGTGAAAACAAAGACACACATTAATAAGAGACACTATACATTTCATAAGAACTGAGAAATAAACATGTATACTTGACTTGAGAGAAAATCTTGACATGAATTAAACTTAAGCAGTCTTGATTACATGATTCTTATAACATGAAGAATTGAGCAGTAAATATATACATCTCTCTATGACAACCACTTAAGAGAACATGATTACTAGGAAATCCCATAATGCTAGGAAAGCCCATAACGACACGAATGCCCATGATTTGGCTTTAAAAGCCCATAATTGGCACATATGCCCATAACGACCCCTTGAGGTCCATGATTCGAGAAGAATATAAAAACCGATTCAATTCCAATTAACTTGATCATTAACATGACATTAGCATTAACATTAACAAGATCCTTGAACTTAACATGATGGGATTTTCCGTCTTGAAACATGAACTTTAAAATCCATTAATCATTAATCATAATATCTAATCTTAATGTACATGAAAACCATTTGACATAAAAGATAGCAAAAATCAATCAATTTATATGATGAACATGATTTGAGCATTGAACTTAAAGTTGAAAGCATAATTCCTAAATCATACATAGCAAACAATTCAACCAAATTACACATGTATAGTGGCATGACCCGCTTACCTAGAGCAAAGCAAATCCTAACTTGGTCTCTCTAATCTTGAGTCAAATCCTAAGTCAACCTTTTCTTGTCTTGATTAGGCTCTAAACACCTATTCATAGTTATTAAACATCATAATTCAATACTGTGTATTGATCCTAGGTTGAATTAGGGTATATTAGGGTTTGAGTGCATTAGGGTTAGGCTTACTGATCAATGTCATTAAATTAGGAAAACTAGGTTGGATTAGTGTAATGCCCGGGCCCACTGCCCTAGGCTCTAGTAGAGTTTCCGGAATGACGACTGGCCCCACAAACCACCACTAGCCTTAACTGCGCACTTTGTCCACACTGACGCGCAAGCCAGGATCAACTTCCCGACTGGTCACCCATCCTAGTACTACTCCAAGCTGAGCATGCTTAACTATGGAGTTCTTTAGTGATGGGCTCCCGGAAAAGGAGGTGCACCTTGGTGATATGGGTAGTCCAATCATTCCTTATAAGATCTTTTTATCCGAGGCCTCAAATCCTGGGATGTTACAATCTCCCCCACTTAGACTCTTGACGTCCTCGTCAAGGCTCAACTATAAGGCCTCATAATCTCTTCCCCATTTCAGTGCAGACCCACAATGGCCCATGGACACCCAGCTCCCGATCACGGAATACCAGCGCAAGGGTGGCTACGTCAACCATGGACAGCCCCCGGGCCCACTGCCCTAGGCTCTAGTAGAGTTTCCAAAACGACGACTGGCCCCACAAACCACCACTAGCCTTAACTGCGCACTTTGTCCACACTGACGCGCAAGCCAGGATCAACTTCCCGACTGGTCACCCATCCTAGTACTACTCCAAGCTGAGCACGCTTAACTATGGAGTTCTTTAGTGATGGGCTCCTGGAAAAGGAGGTGCACCTTGGTGATATGGGTAGTCCAATCATTCCTTATAAGATCTTTTTATCCGAGGCCTCAAATCCTGGGATGTTACAATTAGATCACATTAATTACATGTAATGCTTAATTAGGGTTTCATGAATCAAACTAGGGTATATAATAAAAATAAGACCAAGAAACAAAATCATAAATTTAAAACCCTAAAATTGGATTCCCCTTGAAATATCCTTTCCAATGACTATTTATTCGAAATTTTCTGAGCATGCTATGATTTACTGTGAATATTTGAAAATAGACCAATTATAAATCGAGGAAAAACCATGTATGCTTCATTACCCAAACCAGCAGACAACTGGACCTGGGCCCATGCTGACTTGGGCCAAATGATGCCTGCCATTTGGCACAGGGGCTTGCCACAACAGATCATTAATCAAATGACACAAGGGAGATAAAAACCCTGAAACACCCTTATAGAATAAATCAATCGATTAAAATTGTTGGGCTGCTAGGATCTTTTTGAGACCAGGTTTGTTCCTCCTTCTGTCTTGGCGCGAGCCACCACCTAGAAGTGGGAACTTCAATCTAGGACCGAGAACCTACAATCAACTAAGAGCATGGAAGTCACCAGAGGCACCATCGTATTCGACCAGAGCTAATGAGCCAATGCTCACGGTTGTTGGAGCATCAGAGCTCAAGAACCTACTCTGATAGCGCTATGGGTCAAGGTCGAAGGTCCCAACAACTGTGATGGCCAGAAAAAGGAACTTTTGATGATCAAGAAATCATTATGAAGGAATGGTGGTTCTGGTGGAGGAGATTGTGCGGCCAAAAAAGCATCAGATTGTCACGACAAAGAGCTTCGACAAGGTCCTCAAAGATGACCTATAGGGTACGACGATTGGGGACACGATGAGTCAAACTGATGATACAAAAGTGAAGGACACATGTCAAGGATGCTTACAGACTTCACAATTAAACTAGGGTGGTGAAGCGGTGCACACCAGGTCGCCATTGCCGGAGAAGAAACACAAGTATGTCTTGGAGCTCGGAGGGACATGGGATAAAATTGAAGGTGGAGGATGGTTGTTCTCGGTCTTTCAGTCATTTTCGACCCCTTACATAAAGGTTTGAGCATTAGGAAGATCTCCTATAAAATTAGGACAATGAGGAGAGTCTGAGCAGTAATGGGCTTTTCATCGATAGGGCACAAAGTCCCTAGAAAGTAGGGATAACTGGGTTTGTCTTGACTTCATGATTTCATTGGGGAAAGAATCATGTAAAACGACAGACTATGGAGGGAGGACGATGTCTGAGAGGAAACTATGGCCTAGTTTCCTGAAATCCAATCTCCTACTGGAGGTAGGAGACGACCTGAAGTCGTTCGATGGCTATCTGATGGTGAGAAAGGGAGCCTGCATCCTACAAGGCACATGATGCATACCATATTCAAAATCAGCAGAAATACATGGCGTGGCATTTAAATAACCGAAAACTTAGGTTATTCAATTATTATTCTAATAAAAACTATATCTTTACTTTTGTAATTGATTTGGAGGGTCAAACAAAGTCCTACTGACTTTAAAATTTGAACCATACATTAATCAAAGGATCTATATCTTTCCTATATGGTTAGATTTAGGTTTTGCACACGTTTTATCCATAGTTTACATATAGGTCATTAAAATCAATTTTAATACATTTAATTTATTAAATTAGTGACAATTACCTTCCTTTGTGTGACTTTGAGTCCAAATTCGAGACAAATAATAACTGTCTCCTAGAAATTCATATCTCATTCACTTTATTCCTTTTTGAGAAACTTTCAGGGAGGAAAGAGAAAAAAGAGAATATATATATACTTTCCTATTATAATAAAGTCATAAATGAAAAAGGAAAAATTCTAGGCCAATGCATCTACCCTATATTTGTAACGCAAATTGAAATCCCTTTTCTCTTTCCCTTTTTATTTCTTTTAAGCATTTATCAGGAATAGGAGAGAGAGTGAAAGGATAAATGTTAGTTTTATTTTTGTGTATGTTGGACTTATTTAATTATAAAGAAATTAAAGGAAGCATATTTCATTTTCTTTCTATGCCAAACCCCATTTAAAGGATTCAATATTTGGAGTAACTTGCATTAGAATCCAAGTTTTAAATTTATAGTTGAAAATTTGTAATTGAGACCCTAAACTTATTTATTTAAAAGTTTGGATGTGACATTATGTTAAGATTTGAGCAAATTTTCTATTTATGCACAACATCTAAGAAGTAGGCACATTCTCACTATAATTGGGCACATTCACACCACAATTGGGCACTTTTCTACAAATATTGGGTGCATTATGTCAAGAGTTGTGCTAGTTTGCTATATATGCACATACTCTAAGAAGTATGCACATTCACACCATAATTGGATGATTTTCTACAAATATTGGGCGCATTATGTTAAAATTTGTGTTAACTTGCTATTTATTCACATACTATAAGAAGTAGGCGCATTCACCACATAATTGAATGCCTTCTACAAATATTAGGTAGATTACGTTAAAATTTATGCTAATTTGGTATTTATGCACATCATATAAGAAGTAGACGCATTCAGACCATAATTGAGCGCATTAATTCACACCATAATTGGGCACTTTTCTACAAATATTGGGTGCATTATGTTAAGATTTGTGTTAATTTGCTATTTTTGCACATACTCTAAGAAGTAGGCGCATTCACACCACAATTCAACACTTTTCTACAAATATTAGGCGCATTACATTAATATTTTTGTGCGAATTTGCTATTTATGCACATATTCTAAGAAGTAGGCACATTCACACCATAATTGGGCGCATTCAGACCATAATTGGGTACTTTTTACAAATAGTCGACACATTATGTTAACTTGTGTGCTAGTTTACTATTTATGCACAACATCTAAGAAGTAGACACATTCACACCATAATTGGGCGCATTCACACTATAATTCGACAGTTTTGTACAAATATTAGGCGCATTATGTTAAGATTTTTACTAATTTGTTATTTATGTACTTATTTTAAGAAAGTAGGTGCTTTCACACCATAATTGGGCACATTCGCACCACAATTGGGTGCTTGTTTTTACAAATATTGGGCACAAGATGTTAAGATTTGTGCTAATTTGCTATTTATGCATACACTTTAAGAAGTAGGCGCATTCACACCATAATTGGGCGCATTCGCACCACAATTGATATTTTTTCTAATAAATATTAAGCGCATTATGTTAAGATTTGTGCTAATTTGCTATTTATACACAACATCTAAGAAGTAGGCGCATTCACACCATAATTGGGCACATTCACACCATAATTGGTCATTTTTATACAAATATTAGGCGCATTATGTTAAGATTTGTGCTGATTTGCTATTTATGCACATACTCTAAGAAGTAGGCGCCTTCACACCATAATTGGGCGCATTCACACCACAATTGGGTGCTTTTCTATAAATATTAGTCACATTTTTTTAGGATTTGTGCTAATTTGCTTATATATGCATACACTCTAAGAAGTATGCGTATTCACACCATAATTGGGCATTTTTCTACATGTAGCACATCATGTTAAGATTTGTTCTAATTTACTATTGATGGACATACTTTTAAGTAGTAGGCAAATTCACACCTAATTAGCCGCATTAGCACCATAATCGAGTCTTTTCTACAAATACTAGGCGCATTACGATACAATTTGTGTTAATTTACTATTTATGCACATACTCACTCATTTATTATTTTCTTCTAAAAATGTACAAATAATACTTATGTTACATTTGATATTATTATTTTTTAAAAATATGTCGATATTAGTCTTTGTTCAAATGTATTTTTCATTAAAAATCTAATGATTTTGTTTCGTAAAAAATTTATTACGGACTGAAAATTATAAAGAAAATAATGTATTTTTTCCCCAAACAATCAAATGAAAAAAAATGTAAAGTTGAACAAATATCATACTATAACACCCAATTATAAAACTGACCACACGCTGGAAAGGACGGTTTGGCAGCGCATTTGCAGACGTGCGCCCCTCACTACGTCGTATAAATTAAATCCAACAATTAATCTCTGTCGTTAAAACTTTCTATTACTTTTTTTATAGATGAAATTTTGAGATAGGTGTAAGATTAAAATCATCAGCAACAACATCCGGTGGTAGTCCGTGCGTCACCTCCTAAAGAAACCCCTATATATGTCTAAGCAATCATATTGACTTCGTCAGTAATGAATCTCTCATACCCTTCTTTTGTTAATGCCGTGCCAATGGATGGTTGCTAATGCTGGCTATATTCACCTCAGGACACACGCACGTTTCCTGTAGATTCGAATTTCAATTGGAACACGTTGCTTCCTTGGAAGTCCCTTTCCGGTGTGGGGTTCCTATTTTGAATCCTCAAGCGGCCCGGTCGACGGCCACCCGCGTGAGCAGCGGCAGATAACGTGGACATCGTGCTAATATAGGCACCGGGTTTTTTTCTCCCTCATTGACCTGTTCCATTGGCGCGGTGCTCACCATGTGGCTGGCGTCATGGAGTGGTGGGTGCTGGCCATATATACACCTACCGCAGATGCCGAAGCGCCCAGAAGCTAAGCACAAGAGGCATCGTCCATCATCTTTCCTCCGCTCCTTAGATCGATCTTTGCCCTGCTCCTCTCCCTCTCTCTCTCAATCTCTCTTCACAGCTAAATTACGATCATCATCATGGCCCAAGTTGGAAAATCGCCCATCTTCACCGTCGCAGCCGGGGCGGGGCTCTGCCTCCACCCGCCCGGTTGCTGCCCGGAAGGGGCGGCCTGCTCAACATCCAAGCCCACCCAGCTGCCTGCGACGTCCACCGCCAAGATTTTCCCAGCTCCTCAAGAGCAGCAGCGGACACCGCTGAGGCCGTTGACGATCGTCTATGGCGACCGGGCGTGCACGGTCGAGGTGACGGAGGCGCAAGCACTGGAGATCCTGTCCACCGCCCGGCGGGGGATGGAACAGAGCGCCACGGTTGCCAGCGGCGGGAACAGCAAGGACCTCTCTGAATGCCGGCCTGCGCCAGCTGCAGCCGCTGCCGGGGCAATTGGGTCCGACTGCCCTCGCAGAGGGGTGCTTGGGCAATCCATGAAGGGGTCCCTCCAGCGGTTCCTCGAGAAGAGGGCAGCAAGGCTCGGAAACGCTGCCTGTGCACCGTACGCGACGGCTGCCAAAACCCACTCCAAATCATCCCTCCTCACCGGGATTGCGGACCTGGACGCCAGGAATTGCTGAAGTAAAACAGGACGGTCAAATTCCAGCCGTTGTATACGATGGCTATGCCGCAGCCGATACCAAAAGGTCTTTGCCTAATTGGACGCCCCTGCGTTGGGCGGTCCGTGGAGCATTCATCACCGGCCGTGCCGACGGTCAAGATCTCTACCAGGCTCAGGGATGCCGTCCTACTCCTTCCATCTTGATGGCCGCCGGGCTAGCTGCTGCCAAGATTCCATTTTTTGCTTCTTCCCCAGTGCACCAGGAGTGGCGATAGCAGTGGATAAATTGGCACTTGCCGCAAACCAATTGACACCTACCTCTTAGGGGAGAACTGCCCCTCGAAGTCGTTAACTTCGCATTTTCTCTACTGACGTTCACCCTTTTTTGGTTTATAGAATGAAAAATTGCAGTTATACGAATATATACTTCTCCTTTGTAATGTTCTGGAACACTAATGTCAAGTATTGCTAGGCTAGCTCTATCCCATCCCAAAGCGTCAGCGAAATTGTTTGGATTTGTACGTCACATGTATCAGAATCCCATCCCAAAGCATAACTCTCAAGGGTACCGGAAATATAATTTATAGAACCAACACAGGATACATTACATAATTACTCACATTTCAAAATTATAACATAAAACTCACACTTTAAATTAAAAACGTCTCATAAATATAAATGAAAATTTAATCTATTGATATTTGGCACCCCACCACGCCTAGCTTCAAAAGTCTTTGATTTCTTCCTTCAATTGGTCCCCAGATAGTTCTATCCTTGATGTTGTTCTTTTACTGCGGACATCACGTAGTCATGCATAAAATAATTTGTAAGTAAAATTAGACATATTATAACACAAAAAGTAATATATACTTTGAAAAGAAAATATTTAACATTATGATAATAAACTTTGTATTTTATCATTGTCTTTTATCTGACTTATATATGAATCCTCAAATTTTGTATCGAAGTGCCTCTTCTATTTGTACCAAAGCACTATGTATATTAGGAAAGTCCACGAGTTGCACCGAATTGTGCTGTATGCTAGAAATCTCATGATTTATATCGAAATACATTGCATGCTAGGAAAGCTCTTAACGAGGATCTTATATAAAGTTCATTCATCATCTTTACTCTTTACTCTTACTCTTAGACATGAATATGATGTGATATGATGATTAATGAAAATAAACAGTAAAACAATTTCATTTATCAATACCTTTTAACTTTGATAATAAAATAATAATATGAATTGTATAATAGACACCCTGCTAGGAATAGCAGTGTGAGTGCGCACTATACTTTTGTCTTTTATTTTTGAATGATATATTATGTAAGGAGACATTGTATAAGAAAGCCCATATAGGGGTCTGGTTGTGATTTTCTCTATTATTTTTTATAATTACAAATCAGTCCCTTTCAGTGCACACTGCACTTTTGTCTTTTATTTTATAAATGATATATTATGTGAGGATACACATCAATAATGTATAAGAAAGCCCGTAGAGTGGGCTTCTTGCGATTTTCTTCATTTATTTTTGTAATTACGAATTGGTCCCTATGAGTACACACTGCACTTTGACTTTTATGTTTTAAATTATATATTATGTGTGAAGACTCATCTATACTCTATAAAAAAGCCCGTAGAGGGGTTGGTTGTAATTTTCTCTATTTTTTATAATTATGAATTGGTCCCTGTGAGTGCACCTTGTACTTTTGTCTTTATATTTTTCTAAATGACATACTCGATGAGGAGACTCATCAATATTGTATCAGAAAGCCCATAGTGGGGGCTAGTAGCAATTTTCTCCAATGCCTTTTTGTAATTATGAATTGTTCCCTGTGAGTGAATACTGCACTTTTGTCTTTTATATTTTAAAGGATATATTATGTGAGGAGATTCATTTATCCTATATAAGAAAGCCCACAAAGGGGGCTGGTTGCGATTTTCTCCTTTATTTTTTATAATTATAAATTAGTCCCTATGAGTGCACACTGCACTTTTGTCTTTTATTTTAAATGATATGTTATGTGAGGAGACTCATTAATACTATATAAGAAAGCTCACAGAGGGGCCGACTGTAATTTTCTCCATTATTTTTTATAATTACAAATTCGTCCCTATGAGTGCACACTTCACTTTTGTCTTTTATTTTTGAATGATATTTTATGTGAGGAGACTCTTTTTTGATGACCGAGAGAATCCACCCCGGGTGAAAGCGACATGATAAACTCTCGATGCATGAGAGGGTGTGGTCCGGTCACCCCCCTCCGACGTCTAATCTGCATGGATTGTCGTTTGCAAAGTGCCTTCGGTGAGGTTCCAACTCGAGTCCTTCATTGGGACTTACCAAGCTCTTACCACCTAGGCTACTATGGACGAACTTATGTGAGGAGACTCATCCATAATGTATAAGAAAGCCCTTAGAGGAAGTTGTTTGCAATTTTCTCATCATTTTTTGTAATTATGAATTGGTCCCTATGAGTGCACACTGCACTTTTGTAACTTTTTTTTACCAATTGTGACCCCTAGAAAAGAGTATAAAGATAGTGACCATTGATGCTCAACAACATGGTTCGACTGGATTTTCCCATTCTTTTTATAAAAGAGAGGTCAGATGTTGTTGCTGGTGCTATTTAAACAAATTGGTTAGTGAAATTTGTGTGAAATTTACTTCTACTTTTTGTCAACACGTATTTGAACAACTTGATCCTACTATTTTCTAAAAAGTAATTATGAATACTTTGACTACTTCTATTCGAGTAGCTTGTGTTAGCATGTTTTTTTTCATGTTCACTTATTTATTAAAACAATGATAGTGGTTGGTGGTAGAGGATGTTTAAACACCTTGATTCAGGTGATATGTACCTTTTTCTTATTTAAGGTGATTTTAAGAGCTTATTTTAGTTGATTTTTAGAAAATTATTTTTTCACAAAAGTGAGTGGTTAGTGTTTGACACTTTCAAGTAGTGTAACGTCGGAATAAAAAATGTGATTGTACATCACGGTAATTAGACATGTGTTGACAACTCATGGCAAGCATTTACTTTCAAGGAAATTTATATTTCTTTTTGATAAAATTGATGACAATAATTGTTTGAATTATTACTTTTATATTTTTATTAGCTGCTAGTTTAGAAATAGATTAATAGCAACACATGTGCTTAGCACGTGCACTTTACTATTACTATATAAAAGATGGTCACCTCAAACAAAACGGTTTCCTTCTTTATAAGCAAACACATGTAGCGGGTACAGATGAATGTTCGTGAAGGATCTATTTTTGTATTAAGATCGATGTAAAGGGTACACAACAAGAACATAAAAAACGCTCCAACTTTGACTTAAAATATGTAATCTCGTGAAAAAGACTAATACATCCCTTCATCGATCCCTAGGCCCTAAGGGTTGGGATCAATGGCAAGTGTGAACTCTAATTATATTTTTGAATTTATTTTGAGTAGGGAACACACACATGCCACGTACATGAATAGAATAATTATAATACAATCATTAATAGAACAATTAGATAATAAATAGAGCTTTATTGGCCTACTTATCATGGAAGAAAACTTTACAAGGGGTTGTTTCTAATGAAAATTGAGAGGCCATTGTCAAGATTGAAGTTACTTGGCGGAGCTATCAGCGAGGACAACAGTTTCATTGAGGAATTGATCTTGAATAGGGCTACCAATGTCATTGCATCTTCTTCTACAGTTGCATGATCTACAAAGTGAGATTCTTTTACTAAGATCTTGCATGGACATCTCTAATTTATTGTTCGGTTTAAGGACGTTCCACCCTGTACACACGGAGAAGGAAACATAATGGTTCGACAAAGGGCTATGAGAGTCTATTGAGAATATTGTAGTACGCGAGAGGAATTTTTGGGGCACCTCAATGACGAGTGGCTTCACTACCCATTAGACTCGATGGTGTGGGAGTGTATTCGACAATAGTGACATCTTCATACTATTCCATGGCCTCTAGGGTTCAATCCATGAGTACTCCAAGATCTTATTTTTCCGACATCTTGTGTGATGATTTCGTCTTTTGATCTTACTTGTTTCACTAATAAGGACATTGTCCCCCCTAAAGCCCAATATACTTTGTCGAGTGCCCTTTTTATCAAAATTATTATGAAGATGAACATGAAGTTTGACATGACCGTTAGATAGAAAGATGTTCTCAGATGTTTACAAGCTGATCATGTTCAAAATTTTCTTCTTACTACTCCTATTGATGGGCATGGACTGCATTTGTCTCTAGTAGAGTATCGTACCATTCTCATATATTGTCTTATGATTCCCCTGTTTCCAACCGAGAGATATGCCCAGTCTGTCACAAAGCGTGCTTAGACTCCTTTAGGGAGCATGCCGTTCATTGCAAGAAACTTCTAGGCTTCAAGTATATACATGATCTTGTCAGAGATGTTCTTTATGACGTAATTAGACATACAAGAATTTCTTCTAAGAAAGAGTCACCAATTAAGTTTTTTTAATGATCCAGAGGAAGGGATATCGACTCTTAGGTCAGTAGATGTCTTGAGTTTGAATTGGGTTGGAGGGAAGCATGCATGTGTAGATTTATCATGAGTTTCTCCATTGGTGGGCTTGAAAGGTGGAGCCTTTACCATGGGACATGTTGTCCTGAAATCTACCTTAGCCAAAGTGGTTAAGCATGGAAAAACGTGCATTGAAAATCAACATATTTTCATACTTTTTGGCTTTGATACTTTTGGATTCTTAGCATCACATATTGTGGAGCTTCTCTAGAGGGTACAAAAAGTTATGCCCAACAATATCATGACTCCTAGATTTTGGATGTAGTGATCCAGATGATAGATAGGCTTTGCCATTAAAAATGGGTTGGTGACACACCTTGTTGCCTGTTTGCCTTTTTTTCACTATAAATTTTTCCTTATTTGTAATTTATATAATTTAGATAACAAAAGAAATGCTAAATTTTTGAGTTAAGATGAGAAAAAAAGTATGTTATAAAAATGATTGTGTAATATGTTTCACATACAACATAAAATCGTTCTTTTCCAAATTTATGTGCCTACATGAAATTTTGTCTAGTATATTATACAAGATTGTAAATTAGAATCAATTGTATAAATTATTTTGGTTGCTTTAATTGTATTTTACACTCCAGAGATGAATGAGATATTTATAGATACTATTAAACTAAATTATAGTAAATAAAATAATATATGAACATTAAAAAAATAAAAATTAGATAGATAAAATAAAGAGGGACTACATATTGGATAATTAGCATAACTTTTAGATCAATTTTAGAGATCAAGTTATTTTCTTAATGAAAGCATGTCTCTATAATAGCTTGACCATGTTTTGACATATTTCAAATATATCAATTAGTCAATGTTCCTTGTTCAATTTTTGAAATGGTTTATTATTTTTTGTCAGTGAAGCACAAGAGTCTGAAAGTTAATGATGTATGTTACTTGAACAATCTAAATATTATAAAATACTATTTTTTATGTGGGGGAAACCCACCCTTGGGAGGAGGCCCAGATAAAAAGAACAGTAAATATGAGAGACTCATGCATCCACACATCGATATCTAAATGAATCTCATTAGAGGCTGACAGACGTGGTAGGGAAATAATTTATGAGTGCCCCCCATGGACAATCGAACATGGAACTCTTTTTAGGGGAACCCATACTACGACAACCTGATCTACCACTCCTCTATTTTCAATTGCAAAACTAATACATAATTCAATAAGGTGACGATTCATCAAATATTATGGTTGGTATCTTGCTTTTGACATAACTTTACAAAATAGGAATTAATGTTAGAGTTTAAAAGAAATTTTGAGTGATTTTATTGCCATTATATGTAAGTTATTACCTCTATTTTCAATTGCAAAACTAATTCATAATTCAATAAGGTGATGATTCATCATATATTTTGGTTGGTATCTTCCTTTTGACATAACTTTACAAAATATGAATCAATGTTAGAGTTTGAAAGAAATTTTGAGTGATTTTATTGCCATTATATGTAAGTTATATCCAAGATCATATATGAAAACATTCCCACAAAGTTTTTAAGAAGACACATAAAAAATCTGATAATACATATCGTTCAACCTCATAGAGCACCGAATTTAGTTATAGCATACATCAAAATGTAGTATAACATACATCATACCAAATAGAATTTTACCTCTCAATCCATAGTCTAACTCGTGGTTATACATCTTATGAAGTATCAAATAAAAAGTGTTCCTAACATTATACCAAATATCCTCTTTAATATGTCACCCATGTTAAAATCAAGAAAGAGACCTTGGTATCAATCTTCATCTCCATTGTGTATTCAATTAAAGTTGGTATTTTTTCCCTACAAACATCAAGATCATCTAACATTGCCATGGCATTACTTTAACACAAGAAATGTTGTAAATATCATCAAAAAAAGAGATAGCATACCCAAACACTTCTTGTAATTTCTTGTTAAATCTTAGCCATACCCCAATAGGTCCTCTATTTCTGCAACAATAGTTTTCGAATATATATCAACAAATTAGATTGACACTTGGCAGAGGCTAATATGCTTATCTTAGTGATTCTATTGTCATGTTGTATGGTATTTCTCTGGTCATTAAAAGTGGGTGGATTTCTGAGAACATTACTCTAAAAATTCAATATATATCAACTCATGAAACACGTTTGACAAGCACACTCTTGTAGTTGAATAGTATAATGTAAAAATGAGCAATAAGATAACATCATACTAAACAAAATAGTATTGTTGTGTGATAGAATCTATTTCACATAACATTATATACTAAAAATGCAGAGAATGAGCATTGGATGCTTGTAACTAGAAGGCAATGAAGCCTATGTAGAAGTCTAGAATAAGCGTAGCCCATGCTAACGTACACAGGGTGCGCCTTGAGGTAGTCATATTCAACATTTGAATGTCATGTATGCATATGCTAAATTTTGTTCCTGTGCAACCAAGGGTTGCAGAGGTGGGTGTGAAATCATGTAGGTATAGGTAGTCGAGTTACCTAGATATTAAGAATTTGAAGTTGAGAAAGAATAAAATGAAACATAAATCATAAATTCACATTTGTTGATTGGAATTTCTAGATCGGAAGCTTTCACCAAACTCTACTAATGTTGGATTCAATTGAATAATTATTAGGAAAAGGCAATCTCTCCTCAATGATGGTAGTACCAACTGTCAATTATAAAGAAGTGACAGAACATATGAGAATAAATAAAGTACATGTTTTGTGAAATAAAAACTTGAAGGCATTTGGCATTTCAAAGATGTCTCTAGTCTAAATAACATTAATAAAAGTTAGAAACAATAAGGTAATATAGAAGATGCTTATAGGCTCATTGTGGTCACATGAGTTTGACATTTTCGATCATCAATACAACAAAAATGATTGTCTGAAAAAAAGGAAATACAGAAGACCATGAATGACCTGCGACAAAAGAAACATAATGATGATTAATGTGGAATAAAATCAGTGGGGAATAGAAGAGTGGAAACAAATGATTATGCAATAAAAATCTCAGTCGTTTGACTGTTGTCATCCTGACCTACAATGTGGTTATGACCCAAGAGTTGATTACTAAGATGCAAGAAGCCTAGCTCTACAGTTGTACACGAATCCTCTAATCAAACCTACACACATGTATCTCCTTCGCTGATACTAAATCTTGAGTGTTGGGTTGCTGTCACATCCTCATGTTTCTTAACTATGTAATTTCATTTGTACATAATTTCACCCTTTATGAGGTCATAATGTTGAATGTGTTAAATTATGCCTTTGGAATGTATAATAAGATATGAAATGAATTTTTAGTTAAAGTGCATGATGAGAGAAGATTCATGGACAATTTTGGCGACATAATGATAATCCTATATATAGTTAGGAATTATGGAAGTCTAAACCCAAATAATCCAATTGAGGGTTTTGTTTGAGCTTTTTGGGAATCTACTCCTACAATAATGTCCTACATATCAATGGGAAACTATGGTTAAAATTTGAAAGATTTTAACCTTGTTTTTCCCCTCAAATGATTTTTTAAAGTCCCTGTATAGTTGGAGGTCAAATAACCTTGATTTCAATTTTAAAATGGTCAATTTCATAAAGTTGGGATTTATGTAAATGTCTCACAGACATTAATCATAGAAATTTGACTTTGGCCCAAAGTTCAACTATCACACGCCTTGTTTTTGTTATTTTTATGGGCAAAGCGTTATGGACCGCAGGAAAACATCCAAGGGACGAACCCTCGTCATCTAGCTCCCACCCTGGGTAGGACTCTGAGCAGTCCAGCTGCTGCCAAATCTCTATGATTTCCTCCCTTCTAATTGTGTATCAGAAAGGGATTTTGATCCCAATCAACTCAGTACTTTGTAGCAAACTTATTTATACCTAGAACCCTGTCCTAATTCTCCATGCTTACAAAATGCCCAATCTAGCATTCTTCCTCTTCCCCACAACTAGGTGTAGATGTAAGTTCCCCTCCTTTTGGCGCCAGGAATCAATCCCAAGACCTTCTTCATCCACTGGTGAGTTTGTGGAGTGGGTTAATTTAGGACAAGATGCCTTCTATTGATGCCACTGACCCCCATCCCTATCTCCACATTGGCGAGCATGTTGTAGTGGCTTTGATCACCATAACTAAATTAATGACTCACTAATCTTCCTGGACCCTTCTTCTTCCTTTCCATGGTGTTTTCTAGTAGTGATCTTGGGCCAGGTGTTGAACCCTTGAACTCCGACATCCTTGTCAATGGCGGCATGTACCTCTAGCCCTTGTGATGGATTTTCTGGATGGGTTTCTTCTCATACACCTTTAGTAGGTCGTGGCAAAGCCTTTTTGCTGATTTTATTTCAAGTTTGGTTGTTGTGCTATCATATTTACACTTTGAACCTTTGTGCTCTATTCTCCGGTGGTGAAACATGGTTTGCTGGAGGTTGAGAGAATCTTGCTCAAGCTGGGACTTGGAACCTCCTCGCTAGCATGGGTGCTTCATATTGGTGATGTGCCCGCGTGGGTGGAAGCCTACACCCTAGAAAGGAGGGCCTTACACCATGACTCCAGTTCCTGGAGGAGGAACATGAGGTCAACAGTCCAACATGAGGGGGGAAAGGGACCCAAGATCCTTGTAGCGTTATTTTGATGTGTCACATATGCTATGATAAAACATAGGTCTTAGGATTATTGTGTGAATGTTTTAAAAGGATTTGATTTAAGATTTCACCCCTATCACACTCAAGGTCCCATTTTTGGTTTAAGGGTATTCTCATCATTTGATTTCCAGTTTATTCGGACCCCATAATATGCTAATATGATTTATCTAAGCTCTGATTGGCCGATACAAGATAATTAATATCTTTTTATTGGTATGTCCTATGTAATATATGATTTTTGATTAGTTTTTTGAGATCTAGACATTGTGATGGTAATGAATCATGATTCTGACTTTGCTTTCTCAGATTTTAAGACTTGACCTAATTAGGGTTATGAGACACTAATTAGGGTTTGGATTACAATGGCATGAATAATTAAAGATCAAGATAAGGAAAATTGGAGCTTGTGACGTCCCCAATTTTTGGCTTCTCCAAACCCTATTGGGAATGAGAGGTCAGAATATGAAAACATCATCCAATCACATCAGAGAACGATGCGGAAGCGACATATGCATACATGAACATTCAAATATAACATACACCATGACATTCTCAACATTCAACATGTAT
Source organism: Alisma plantago-aquatica (assembly GCA_963693085.1). Lineage (NCBI taxonomy): Eukaryota > Viridiplantae > Streptophyta > Magnoliopsida > Alismatales > Alismataceae > Alisma > Alisma plantago-aquatica. The sequence goes on along the minus strand of OY856410.1, from coordinate 545,292,646 downwards.
ATTTATACAACATGAATTATTACACAATGATTTACAATTACATATTGAATGAATATTCTACAATCTATGAACATGTATGCTAACATTATCTTAGACAATAGGTACAACCTGTACAACTTGCTCACATCCTATTCTTTTATCCCATTCTATCTCTGGACCTAGAAAAATACGAGAAACAAAATCATCAACAAAAGTTGGTACGTGGTAAAAGATACACTAGTAAGGTTGCATAAAGGAAAATACTTGAAGAAGGAAGAAAGTGAGAAAAACCATTTCTTAAGGCGAAAATCAGGTAAACATCCTTTTTATTACATTTATTTGATGCGGTTGTACTATACTTATCTGCACTTGACTTACATCCAGTATGGGAAAAAATTATATCATCATACATCTAACATGGGCCAAAGCATCATCCATGTTAGGCAACATACATCCATACCGGGCTAGGTGCACTAGTAGCTACAACCCATCCATATCCTTTTATGTTATATTAGATTTTGGTGAAGTATAACTCATAATAGTTCAACCAAGCAATGAATATCCAAATAATAACATTCATGATATTACATATCATAAGAAACCAAGAAATCTAGTCTTATACTTATAAGACCACGTACCTGAGTTCATAGATTCTTTAGACATCCATGATCATCTACAACTTTGTCCATGACCCGATTAATAGAAAATATTCATCATTAACACATGGTTCATACATTCTTGATATTGTAGGTCCAAATTAGGGTTTTGGTCAAACCTAGGTCAATGTGATGTTAGGATGGTGTCTAGTATTTTTAGTCTGATCTATATGCCATTAAAAAGGTCTGGTATGATTTTCATATTTTTCTGATAACTAATCTATTTTCTAGAATTAAAAAGAGGTTACAAACATGGATTTGAGTTTTGATGAGAAATGACCTATTATTTTGACATAATAGTCAAATCTCAGTTCATATTTGGTTTCCACATCATACTAGGGTTCAATAATATTTTTCTCAGATTTAATTTCCATGATATGCTAATTATACCAATAATATGATCACAAAAAGAAGCATTATCATATACATTAAATATCATCATTATTTGTTCATCAAAGGTCTTATCTAAGGGTTGAATAATGTAGAGGACATTTTTCTGAGTCTAGGGATATTTTTGGGTAACAATTTGAGAATTGGAGCTATTTTTAATGGATTTTCTAAGATCTGATATATTTCTGGGAATTAAAAAAGAATTACCTTCTTGCTTTTATGGTGACCGTCAGATCTTCACATTTAGGCCCTTCAGATTGCCCCACATCACCTTCAGTAGTAAGTGGCCCCTTCTACAATCTGGGGTCTTCAGCAGCCGGCTCAGGCTGGATGAACCAGATGGCTAAAGGCTTGGGCCGCCCGGCTCCGCCTTCTTCTCTCGCGTGCGATCTGCAACGCGGATGGGAGTCCGCTATCGGGTAGGCACTGCCGTACAAGAGAAAAACGATGACAAACCCTGGTAGCTGCTGATGCTTCCTGAAGTCTCAACGAGGCCTTCTGCATGCTCACGACCATCTCTCTCGCTGGAGGAAGCCCTGGGAGCTTGGGGCGATGAGGTCGATGGCCCTGGTGTCATGGCTCCACGGACAGAGATGAAAATATCAAGCTTGTTAGCTATGTCGCTAGCTCTTCCAAGTGTTGTGAGATCTATGGCCTTGCCTGAGATATCATTGGGGCGACTCATAATCTCAAGGGAGTTTGGATCTTTGTTTTGGAGAGCTACCCGCACCCAGCACTGCTGTGGTTTGCATAACGACATGGTCATGAAGGAGAAATGAAAAGGGTGAACATCATCTGTGGCGCAACCTCATCAGGGCTCATCGGCATCAACGTGTAGAAGTAGGTTCCTCGCAAATCTCAGATCTGGTAGCCCGCCGCTTCCTTTCTCGACTACAACTTGGATAACCCATCGGAAGGCCCGACTCCTAGATGACACTCTGTGGTCTCTGCTGCTATGGCCGTCATGGATGGCAAAGCTCTCTGCCAAAAGGAAGTCAGATTCACCAGCATTCCAAGTCTCCAAGTCCACTTGCTGCTTGAACACCATGGTGGAGGATGGCAGTACTGGAAAGAAGGGTACCGTGGCTGTTGGATTGTGCTGACACCATGGCCTGAGATGATGGCCTGGGATGGACGATGGGGAAGGTACATATGAGGATTCCAGTCTCTCAATGATGTGGGTCTCTAGTGTCAAGTGAAGGTTCAACCTGTTCCGAGTGTTGTGTAGGTCATGGGTTTGCCAAGGGATTCACTTAGACAACCCCTCCTTCATCGGATCTAGAGGATGCCTCTATTGCATTTCGTTCCTCCATATGCGAAGCTTAGGGATGACCTGGTCTTGGATCTGTTTGGATAGCTAGGATTGTGAGCGTGACCAGTGATTATGACTGAATGGGTCACGTGACACACACAATAACCTACCAACTTGGACTTTGTTTGAGTGTTATATGACCATAGTCTGAAGATGTTCACTTAATCAAAATCTTTCATAACTCAAACTCTTATATCTCCTAGTAGGAAGCTCCGATTTAGATGGAATTTTAATCCATGTTTTCCCCGTCACATGAATACTTGTATTTCCAAGTTTGTATCCGTGCTTACCACATTTGGTCATCTAACTTAATTCCTCAACTGAGTTCAACCACCTCAAGAACACTCATTGTCCACAAATATCATATTGGGTATCAAAACCCTAAAATCAGGGTCATCACATTCACCCCACCTTATATGGAATTTTGTCCTCAAAATTCAACTAATCTCATATTTAAGGTGAAAACAAGGAGTTCAACCTCATATAAGTCAACACTTCTAGGCTTCAAAGCCATCATAGTTATGGATATACCCTAAGTTGTTATCTTAGGATATTTAAGCATGCAAGGGTGTACCCACCCCACCTTATATAGGTGAAAGCATTTTTTAAGGGATCGTAGTATCACTTAGTGTTTTAATCATCATATGCATTCTTATATTTTATGATCTACATCCTCATAGTCCCTTAAGGATAAGGGTTTTGTTTGCTCGTAAGAAGTTAACGAGGTATTACTAAAGTTTTCATCTTTCATTGTACTTGCCTATGTAAGATGATGTCAAGATCTCACATCTTCATTCACTAGAATTATCATGTTTACATCATTAATGTGGTTTATGATCAGCATCATACCATGATTTCATCATTGGAGAAAGGCTTGCTTATCATACTTAAATATTAGGGTTTCACCCTATTCAGCGAGTTATCCTGAAGAAGAAGCTTAGATTTAGAAGGATTGATCCTAGGTAGTATATTTTGTGATTATTGATGTATGAGCCAAAGATATCTTTTTTTTTTGCTCATGATTTCAAACTTATATCATTCATGCATGATATAGAGAGAAAAAGAATATACTAAGCCAATTTTATCATTCTTTCAAACTTGGATATCACATGTATGATATAGGGAGGAAATATTGACAATATTAGGCCACGGTTACATGAGTGACTCTTCATAAATAAATAATCTATATAGCTTAGGTGAGGCTTCTATCATCGTATATTAAGAAGGAGAAGAAGAAGGGAGAACATGCATTTTGAGTATCTTTTGCACAAAGCATCATACTCTCATAACTAGAGTTCATATATTACCTCACTTACAACTAATGATGAAATTCACAAAATATGTCACTCCAGCTAGGACCTAACTCAGCCAAAGGATTGACTTTATCATATGGGTCATCTACCCATCATTTTCTTTCACCCAATTCTCACATATAGATTTGAATCATGCATAAGGACTCAACTTAACACTCGAGAGTAATCTAGTGTAGGACATTTTTTAACACATATCTCATATATTGGAGGCTAGGTCCAATGACCTTCTCCCTGTGGGTCTTACTCTCTCTAGAGTTCACCACATATCTCATCCTACCACAAGATATCCTCCTTGTATAAGAGCTTGGGGCACATGCACCCTCATCTCTATCTTAACTTAGCTTATTGATAACCTCCAACTTTGATGATTATCTTAGTCTTTTTCTTTAGTTTTCCGTACTCTTTTTAAATTAAATATATACATAATCCCTAAATTTTCCCTCTTATTATAAATATACTATCAGACTAACTTTTCCCATTTATATATGCAGAAAAACACAAAAAAATATCATAAAAGACTAACTCAGTCCCAAGACCGCATGAAGCCAATCGGTCCCGAGACAGCATGGAGTCAAACGGTCCCAAGACCGCATGAAGCCAAACGGTCCCGAGACCGCATGGAGTCAAACGGTCCCAAAACCGCATGAAGCCAATCGGTCCCGAGACCGCATGGAGTCAAACGGTCCCAAGACCGCATGAAGCCAATCGGTCCCGAGACCGCATGGAGTCAAACAGTCCCAAGACCGCATGAAGCCAATCGGTCCCGAGACCGCATGGAGTCAAACGGTCCCGAGACCGCATGGAGTCAAACGGTCCCAAGACCGCATGAAGCCAATCGGTCCCGAGACCGCATGGAGTCAAATGGTCCCGAGACCGTTTGGAGTCACACGGTCTCAAGACCGCATGAAGCCAATCGGTCCCGAGACCGCATGGAGTCAAACGGTCCCAATACCACATGAAGCCAATCGGTCCTGAGACCGTATGGAGTCAAACGGTCCCGAGACCGTTTGGAGTCACACGGTCTCAAGACCGCATGAAGCCAACCGGTCCCGAGACCGCATGGAGTCACACGGTCTCAAGACCGCATGAAGCCAACCGGTCCCGAGACCGCATGGAGTCACACGGTCTCGAGACCGCATGAATCCAAATGGTCCTGAGGTCTAAACGGTCCTGAGATCTAAACGATCCTGAGGTCCAAACGGTCCTGAGGTCCAAACGGTCTTGAGGTCCAAACGGTCTCCAAACCGTTTGGACTTCACTCAAGGCCTATAAATAAGACCCCAAGGGTCCTCAACCAGGCATAAAGTTTCAGACGTCCAAAGGCTACCTCAATCACTCCAGAGCTCTTGCGACTTCCATCCTCCGCCCTGGGGCTGCCGGTCTGAGACCCATACTCCATCTCGAAGTTGCTTTCTCTCTGTCTGCCAAAGAAGGTGGGAAGAGGGAGATCTCGTCATCGTGCAACCTATGAAGCTGGTGGATCATTTCTCTCTCTCTCCAAGGGGTTGACTTTCCTCTCTCCTTTATGGGGATGATGCACTCTCTCTCTCTTCTTGCCTCCTTCTTTGCCCTAGTCATGAGCGAGTAGTCTCCTTCACTAGGGTGCGGGGAGTAGCCCCGCTACCCATGTTTTCATATCATGTAAATGTAATCCATAATTTGTAGTATAGAGTTCTTATCTTTTCAGTTCGACATCAAACACTTAATGAATGCATGTTGCTTGATCTCCAACTTGTGTTATCCTTTATCTTTTAGTATGAATTGTCTACGTTTGTACTATTAGATTTGAAACTCATTTGTATGTTGGTTCTTGGTGCATGTATCCACCATGCATATATTTCGGTATCTAGAAGTGTATCTCAAGAAGTGGAGTAAACTCACTATCATTTGTTGCACTTTCATACTATGAAATGGAATCAGTTGACATATGAAAGTGCAACCTTGGTAAGTCGAGGAACACAGTTCGTGAGGGGAATGATGCAAAGTAAGTGACCATTTGTTCGGGAATGGATGGCGTTGCAACATTCCCACACTTCTCATAGTTAGCTCTCCGAAAGGAAGCTAAGTCTACAAAGATACTAACTGACTAGACTCTTTTTGTAGGTTATGTTTTGCTTTGCATGTGTTGATCCATGTGTAGTGGTGGTGAAAAACCGATCATACCCTAGTGACTTTTATCATAGTTTAACTCCTTAGATTTACTTTCTTTCTTTACTTTGCATGTTCTTAGTTTAAAACAACAAAACCAAACTTTCGATTTAAGTGCCTACTATTAAGTGACTAAGTGAAATTCCAATGTTTTCCATCTTGTTGCTTGCAACAAGACCGTTGTCCTGAGGATTCGACCCTTAACTATACTACGATAAGACTTCCACGTTTCCTAGCATACGTGGGTGGAGTTCTCTATCTAGTATATGCAAGGCTAAACCTAAAGACTTACTATCTTTAGGATTTTTAGTTGGTGCACGCAATTCCACGTAAGTGGAAGCTCCATCAAAAAATTGGCACTGTTGTCGGGGACAACGGAATGTTTTAATTTCATTTAGTATCTTGCTAGATGGTTAGGGTTTTACACTTTCTTTTAACCATTAAACCATATCTTCTTAAATTTATTATATCTCCGCCATCATCTAAAAGGTGTTTTCTTCTCTCTACTCAGATAGAAAACGTGTATGCAACCAGTGCATAACCTCGGATTCTCCCCTGATCTAGAGTACGACTCTGAGGTAGAGAGAAGCTTCCACCGTCACATTCGACTCAATCGCCAAAGGGCCAGGCAAATGGCGGAAGATCAACGCCAGGCTGCTTTGGTGATGGAGAGGGTCAACACCGCCATCGCCGCTCAAAGAGCACAACTCATCACTGATACTCGTGCCCAGATTCAAGCGGAGATTCATGCGGAAGAACAGGCCCGCATTAGAGATGAAAATGAAGCAGCAACCCAAGCTGCTCAGTTGGAATTAAGGAACAAGCAGCTGAGAGACTACGCTATCCCAAAGAACTATGAGGACAACCATCCGGTCTGACCTCCGATCATCAACATCCCCAACTTTGAGATTCGGACCCAGTGGATCCATATCATGCAAGGTATCTCTTTCTCTGGAGGTTCTGGAGATGATTGCATGGATCATCTGAAAAGGTTTAAGGCGATGTGTCTCCTGGTTCCGCAAGCCGGAGTCGCTTTTGATGCTATAATGCTTCACCTATTTCATTTCACTCTGTTTGGGAGAGCCCTGAGTTGGTATAACTCTCTTGACTGGGAACCTATAATAACCACATGGGCTCCCCTTGAGGAAAAGTTCTTAGAGAAGTTCTTTCCCCCTTCACTGACTTATGAGATCAGGGGGCAGATCAATCACTTCTCTCAGCTACCTAGGGAATCCCTTGTTGAAGCATGGGAAAGGTTTAAAGAACTTTTGCGCAAGTTCCCGCATCATGGAATCTCCCAGAACCAATTGATAGAAACCTTCTATCGGGGAGTAAGTGATGATATCAAACAGTTTTTGGATTCCTCATCTGGAGGAAACTTCATGAGAAATAATTATGAAGATGCCTGGAAAATTGTTGCACTCGGAGCTGAAAACCAATCCAACTGGGGACGGTCAGCCAGTAAAGGTATCCTCAAGGTCTACAAAGCTAAAGAATCTATAGAGATGAAGGCAATAGTTGAAGCCTTGAAAACCATAGTTCACAAACAACAAGCTCTCGAGACTTCTCTCGGAGAATTTGATAAGAAGAAAAATCCTCTAGTTCAACAAGTCAAGGCCGCCACAGGGACCTGTGAGGCCTGTCATGCTTCTGACCATCTGACCCTTTCCTGCGGTATGCTTTATAATGTGATGATGGATCTGCATCCACCACCACAACCATATGAACCCATCACCGACCAGTCTGAAGAACAACTACCGGAACAAGTCAACTCTATCCATTCTATCTCTGGACAAGTCTATTACAATCCTAATCAGCCAAGGAATCATCCAGGATTTCAGTATGGAAACCCTGCTGGGACCGCTAATCCACAGCATCAGACACAGGGGGGATCCTCTAGTAGGTTACCACCTAGATTCCCAAACAATTTCAACCAAAATCAAGGGAATTCCAGGAATAACTTCCCTAGGGCTAACTACCCCAGGAACCAATCGGCGTACTATCATTACACTCATCCCCCGCTCCACCCACAGCTGCATACTCAGCAACCTCAGCTGGCACTGCCACCACAACCATCTCAATAAGCCCAACAACAAAGTCCTATGAAAAACACTTCTTCTCAACCGGAAGATGAAATATCCTTGATAAGGCAGATGCTGCAATCTCAACAGACTATGCTCGCTAATCAGCAAGCACAGCAAAAAGTAGTAGAAGCCCAGCTTTCCCAGATCGCTGCATAATTGAAGCCTCCAGCAGGCACATTTGCAGGGCAGCCCAAATCAAATCCTAAGCATGGACAGAACAGACATGAGCAGTTGAATGCTGTCACCAGGAGATCGGGACACACTCTTCATGAGACTACCAAGATCGACCCCGATAATGATGATACCCCTGCTTTTATGACGAATGAGAGCCCGCAACAAGGAATGGAGAAGCCCTCAGAGGACACAAAGGGCAAAGATAAAGACCAAGTGTCCGCAGAACCTGAAGTTTTGCAATATAAATCAAGAATCCCGTATCCAGGTAGACTGCGAGAAACGAAGATGCACACCAGGTTTCAAAAGTTCAAGGAGGCAATCAAGAAACTATAAATTGATATCCCGCTCCTTGATGCTCTTTCCGAGGTGCCAGCCTGGGCAAAATTCCTAAAGACCTTACTATCAAGGAAGTACATCATCGAGGAGGAAGAAACTATTAAGCTTTCTCAGACCACTTCTGACATCATCTTAAACAAGATGCCCAGAAAGAAGAAGGACCCAGGCTCCTTTGGAATCCAATGTTGCATTGGAAATGCATCTACTAAAAAAGGATTAGCTGACCTAGGGGCCAGTATATCCATCATGCCTTATTCTATGTGCAAGTGTCTGTGTTTCACCGAATTGCTGCCTACGGCAATGACTATTCAATTAGCTGATTCCACCATAACCGCACCTCTGGGGATCATTGAAGATATCCCAGTAAGGATAGGCAAGGATGCCTACGTCCCGTGCGTGCGACTTCGTTATCATGGATATTAAAGAAGACTTGAGATACCCGATTATTTTCGGCAGACCTTTCCTCGCTACTGCCAGGGCACTTATCAACGTCGAAGCTGGCACCATCATTCTTAGGCTCGGAAAAGAAGCAATTCAATTTCGAGTCCTTAATAGCATGAAAGGCCCTAGTATCCAAGAGGAGGTTTTTCTTCTTGACGCAATACAACAAATGTCTCAGTTAGAAATATCCGAGCCAGATAACGAACTAGAAAATGTCGTAATCAATCCGGATGTTGAATTCTCTGCGAACGAACTAGTTCAACAATGTCTGCAACATTTAGAAAAGGCCGAAGAAGCATCAACGACCACTTTTGAAGAACTTAAAGCTGTTACCATTATAGAAGCAGCTGAGCCACCAAAAGCCCCTGAAATGAAGACTTTACCCACATGACTTAAAGATGTTTTCTTAGATAAGAAAAAACTATGCCCGGTCATCATCATCTCTACCCTTACAGAAGATCAGGAAGAAAAGCTTCTGGATGAGCTGAAGAAGCATAAAAAGGTCATTGGATATAAGATAACTGACCTAACAGGCATAAATCCAGCCCTGTGTATGCACAGACTTCCAATGGTTGAAGAATTCAAGCCATCCCACGAACATCAAAGAAAACTGAATCCTAATCTCAAGGAGGTGGTTTTCCTGGAGGTCCTCAAATTACTCAAAGCTGGCATAATCTACCCTATCTCTGACTCCCAGTAGGTCAGCCCTGTCTAGGTTGTTCCAAAAAAAGGAGGTACTACTGTAGTGCTTAATGACAAAAACGAGTTAGTGCCCACCAGGACTGTAACAGGGTGGCGGATGTGTATTGACTATAGGAAGCTGAACAAAGCCACGAGGAAAGATCACTACCCTCTACCCTTTCTTGATGAAGTCCTGGAATGCCTAGCTCATCAGAAATATTTTTTCTATCTCGATGATTATTCCGGGTTTTACCAAATACCCATACACCCGGAAGACCAGGAAAAAACTACCTTCACATGTCCTTTTGGGACATATGCCTTTAGAAGAATGCCGTTCAGGTTGTGTAACACACCCGCTACTTTCCAACGGTGTATGTCTGCCATCTTCGCCGGTTTAACTGAATCCAACATGGAAGTATTTATGGACGATTTCTCAGTTTACGGAGATTCCTTCGATAACTGTTTAATCAATATTGGACAAGTTCTGTAACGCTGCGAGGAAACGAACCTTATCCTGAATTGGGAGAAATGCCATTTCATGGTAACATAAGGTGTCGTCCTCGGGCACAGGGTGAGTGACAGGGGGATCGAGGTGGATAAAGTAAAAATTGATGTTATTTCAAAACCGTCGCCACCGAAAGATATAAAGGGAGTAAGAGCTTTCTTGGGTCATGCGGGGTTCTACAGAAGATTCATCAAAGATTTTTCGAAGATAGCAAAACCCATGACCCAGCTTCCGACTAAAGATACTGAGTTCATATTCAATCAAGAATGTATGCAAAGCTTCTCCACCCTCAAGAATGCTTTAATCTCCACACCTATTCTAAGAGCCCCAGATTGGTCACAGCCTTTTGAAATCATGTGAGACGCAAGTGATTATGCTATAGGGGCTGTTTTAGGACAGCGAATTGGTAAGAAACCTTACATCATCTACTACGCATCCAAAATGCTAGATGAAGCACAGAAAAACTATACTACCACAAAGAAAGAGTTTTTGGCTGTCATCTATGCGTTCGAAAAATTTTGCTCATACATGATTGGTTCTAAGGTCATTGTTTATACTGACCACTCCGCCATTCAATATCTGATTCAAAAGCAAGATGCCAAACCCAGGCTCATCCACTGGGTGCTGATGCTTTAGGAATTCAACTTGGAAATTAAGGATAAAAGTGGAGTGGAGAACGTTGTAGCTGACCATCTCAGCCGTATCGAGGTTGAAGAAGAAGACAAAATCCCTATCCGGGATTCTCTTCCAGACGACCAGCTTATGAAGGCCACCCATGGATTCCCTTGGTACGCGGATATCGTCAATTATCTAGCCACAGGGATTATCCACCCCTCTGCTTCCTACCATGACAAAAGGAAGTTCCTTCATGACATAAAACAATATTATTGGGATGAACCCTACTTGTTTCACCTTTGTGCTGACAGACTTTTCCATCGTTGTTTGCCAAAAGAAGAAATAACCCCGGTCCTTGAGAATTACCATTCAGGACCCACGGGGGGGCACATGAGTGCTAAGAAAACAGTTATAAAAGTTTTACAATATGGTTTCTTCTGGTGAGTTGCAGGAGTTAGAAGAGCTCCGAATGACTGCCTATCACAGTGCCAGAATCTATAAGGAGCAAACAAAAATGTGGCACGATGGGCATCTCAAGAGAAAAGATATCGCCGTTGGTGACAAAGTTCTCCTTTTCAACTCCAAGCTCAACTTATTTCCCGGAAAACTTAGAACAAAATGGTCCGGGCCCTTTACTATAAAACATATTTACCCAACTGGAGCTGCCATTATTATAGACAACAATGGAGGAGAAAGGACAGTAAACGGTCACCATTTAAAAAGATACTACACTCCGGAAGACAAAATGCCAAGACAAACCATCGAAATCAAAGATGCTATACCAACATCATAACTACATTACAGCTTCGTCGAGCCAGTGACGTTAAACCAAGGCGCTACTTGGGAAGCAACCCAAGATTTCAACTTTTTCCTTTATTTCCCGTTCTTTTATTTACCTTAGTTTTATCTTACGAAAATATATATAAAAAAATCCACATAACCAAAACAAACAAAAAAATAAACAAAAACAAATAACATAAAAATATATAAATAAAAAAAAACAAACATAAAAAATATAAAAATCTTTCAACCTTTACCCTTCCAAACGGTCCTGAAACCGTTTGGAACCAAGCGGTCTTCAAACCGTTTGGAGTCAAACGGTCTTCAAACCGTTTGGAGTCAAACAGTCTTCAAACCGTTTGGAGCCAAACGGTCTTGAAACTGTTTGGAGCCAAACGGTCTTCAAACCGTTTGGAACCAAACGGTCTTGAAACCGTTTGGAACCAAACGGTCTTCAAACCGTTTGACCTAGGGTTTTTGTCGAAGTCAACCCCGCGTTTCCTATAAATATAAACCCTACCCCTTCGTTTTTCTCTCTTCAACCCTCGAGCTTTCTCGTGCTTCTGTGCAAGAACTATTCCATTGCTCTTGCATTCCCCTATTCCCGCACGTTTCTCCTCCGGCGACCTGGTTCCCGTGCTTCTACACGGCAACCGTACCTCCGTACCACCGCCCTTCCCTTCCTCGCCGTCGACGTTACCACCAACTGCAAGGTAATCCTGCAACCGTGGTAGCACGACCAACCTTTTTCTCTTCCGCAACCCTTCCTCACCGCCATCATCGTCTTCGGCGCTGCCACGGTGCTTCCGCTTCTCCGTCGGCGAAGCTGCCTCGTCGTCTTCACCTTCGCTTTTATCACCGATATTCCCCGCCGTTTTCGCCGTCGTCGCCAACGCATCCTCCGTGTCTGCACCGTTTCGCCTTCACCAGCTGGTTATCTGTCGTTTTGCCTTCCAAACGGTTCCCAAACCGTTTGGGACCAAACGGTCTCGAAACCGTTTGGACCAAACGGTCTCGAAACCGTTTGGGACCAAATGGTCTCAAAACCATTTGGAACCAAACGGTCTTCAAACCGTTTGGCCTTCCACATTCCTTTAATTTCCATAAAACCAAAAAAACACATAAATATAAATAAATCTAATTTGTTTCTAAACATATTGTTCTAACTCATGATTTCCCACTTTGCAGATATGGCATCACCAGCAAAGAAGGCCATCAGATCTGGAGTTGTTCCTTCTCAGACAAGGGAGCAGATGATGGAAGAGCTGGCTAGGCTCCAGAAGATCAGGGATGTGTTCAACAAGACTAGGGAGATCCCACCAAAGATCAAGATGATGGATGTCCTGTGCGAGATTGACCGCCTCACCAGATGCCTAGCAGAGGCAACTGATGAAGAAGTGGAAGAAATCTCCTCCGACGACGACGAAGGCTCGGAGTACACACCAAATCCTGAGGAGGATTCCCCAGCCGAGGAACAAAAGCGGAAACACAAGGTCCTGGAGACTGCAACTGGGCACCTCTCCAAGAAAAGGGCAAGAAAACAAGTTCGCCCTGCCTCTGTTATGGACCAACCCCTTGCAACACCTACCACCACTATCCCTGTTACCACCCCCACCTTCCCTCCTGTCACCACCACAGCACCACCACCAGAAAACCTTTACATCCAGACCATCCAATCCATCAACAAAATCCTCAAACCCACTAAGTACGTTTGCTCCAGCGTACTAATTAAGATGGGGATCAATGACCGAATCTTCAACACACTAGACAAAGCCAACCTTGGAAGGCTATGTTTAGTACCTGAGATCTCATACTCTGAGACCACCACTGAATTCTTCACCTTTCTTACAAAAGAACCCGTAGATATCATGGATAGATCACGGGATGGAGGTGACAGAAGGCTAGTCACCCAAATCTTTGGCAACAAGGTGGTCTTAACGGAAAACATGTTGAACGAAGTTTTTATTGACAATCAGCAGCAGCTGCAAAAAGCCAAGGCGGTGGGAACCGAGCACCCTGAGTTCAACAGACACATATTCTAGAAATCTCTAACTGGGCTCCCCACCTGTGATGCTAAGACATGCAAAGCATCGAACATACATTCTGGTTTTGTGCGCACCCTACACAAAATTCTTGCTGGCGCACTCTTCCCCAGGACAGAAGGGGGGAACGTTATAATCTCGGATCTTTTTGTTCTCTAGTCCATTCTTAACGAAAAGCCAGTTAACATTGGACGACAAATGATCCAGAAATTATCAGCTTTCACCCTGGGGAAGGAAATCTGCATGGGGGTCATGTCACATCCATTATCAAATACCTCAAGATGGACAGACCCCTACATCGCTGCACGCAACTAAAGGGCGACATCCTTACCAATGAACAAACTCTGAAGAACTCCTTCATCATCAAGGAAAAGGATGGGAAACTACATTATGTCTTCTGCCCTATGGTCAAGTCATCCAGAACACTCCTCCTGCTTCCGGAGCTAGCAAACTACGACACAGAAAAGCTCCTCTTCTCTGACGAGGAGCTTACACAACTCCTAGCTTCAGTTAAAACAACTGAAAAGAAAGCAACAGTGGGACAGATGGAGCTGAGCATCACAGCCCCGATAGCTCGTCCATCCAAAATACCTGTCAAACGACCTTCCAGAAGGCAGTTGCAGGCACAACAGCTGTCGGGGACACCAACATCAAAGCCAAATCCAGAGGCTAAGACCCTCCATGAAGATGTCTTAACCACCTCATCAATCGACTCTTTCATTCAGAGTCTGCATGACCAGCTAACCGCCACCACCACTCCACCTTCCACCTTTCCAATATCTACCACTCCTCTTTTCTTCACCACATCCACACAACCATTCACATCCGCTTCTTCACCCCTTTTTCCTTCAGGCTCTCCCTTCTCCACCCCTATGCCTGACTTTACCACTTTCCTATTCCCCTCCACAGTTTCTACCCCATCTCTATCACTCCCACCGCTTTCACCTGAGATACCACCACCCTTCACATCCACCACCACCCCGACACCGCTGGTGACTCCATCCACAGTCACCACGCAGTTCGGGGCATCATCAGTGTCTCTTCCGCAAGGCACTACCACCCTCCCACATAGACCCCATCCACCCCACCCTTCCGCCTCTGGGGTCCCTTTTGCCAATATCGGTGAGGAATTCGGCCATCAATTCGACGTTGTCCGAAACCTCCTCACCGATCCTTCTAACATCTTATATTCTATTTTTTCTTGTGTGCAGGGTTTATCACGATAGGTGGCCACGATCGACGAACAACATCGAGCCTTGCCCACCATCCTCCAAGGCTTCCAGCAACGACAAGATGAGGTGGCTAAGCAAGTTGAGCACATCAACAGCCACTACAACAACTTTCCGGACCTGGTTCTCGCAGCGAAGCACTAGCAAGAAGTAACGACAAAGCAAGTCGATGATATCTCTACGCAGACTCAACCTCTGCCAGAGACTCTCTGCGAGCTCCAGCAACAACAAGCACTCCTGAGAACGTGCTTGGACACCATCAACAACACCCTCACACAGCTACATAATCGCCAAGAGGAATCAACTAACAATGACATCCAGAAGCTGCGTGCTCAAGTTACAGATCTCACAGCACGTCTCCTCTCCGCCGAGGGCCGATTTATTGACCTCAAAGAATCCCACGAACCACTGCTCGAAACACACGAGCATCTGCAAGTGGCTTACGATGAGTTACAAGCCACCCATCGGCGGTGCAACAAGACCGCAAGCAAAAACCCAGAAGATAAGGCAGCGGACGACAAGGATGGCGATAGTGATGAAGATGAAGATGAAGACTCCGACTCATATGTAGATTCGAACAACGATACCACCTCTTCTAGTGGCAAATTAGATGACGGAGAGGACCCAGGCAATGCAGCCGAGCCTTCTCACAAAGGCTCCGACAAAGATCAGCATGACAAAGAACATCACCCCAAGTCCCCACAAAATGATAATGTTAACATGTCATATGGGGATCAATTCATTGATTATTCCGCTCTAGGGTCAATCGGGGAAACCGCTAAAGATGCAGCTTTTGCTGAGCTCCAACAATGTCTATTAGGAACCAGTGTCAGCCCACCCACAACATCCGCCCCACCTCTCTCCGCACCTGGCACATCTGTGCCCTCCCCCCATGACCAGGACGAGGCAGAGCAAGTGAGTTTAGATACTGATGAAGAACTTGACTCTGCCTCCGATTCCGATGACGATCTGTAGACCTATACTGAAGTCCTGGATCACCCTTCTTCCCCCACTCCTCAGGAACTTCCCCCGCCACCACCTCTACCGCATAAAATGCATGACCTAGACATGGCATCCATCTCCATACTAGATGCTTAGGACATTTTTATACTGAACACTATTGTGGATGATGCGAAGGCAGGGGAAGACATTATCTATAATAACACCAAAACTAGACACAAGATGACACGAGAAGATTTCTGTACCATCCTGCGACCTCGGTCCACGATACCTATGGCGATCTTCCGTGTCCTTCTTGCCAATAGTATCGAAACATATAGAAGTAATAAGAGGCAACAACCGGTTTTCAACACGTCGTCTGCTCTGTCTGTTGGCCTTTTATACAAAGACATAAGAGCAAAGTTGATCGAGAGGCTACGTGCTGGTTTAGCACGTCGGGCATGTTTTCTTACCATGCCCTTCCAAGTTTCGGACCACTGGCTTTTTATGATCGTGGATACCGAGGCTCGGGATGCCAAGGTGTATAATTTCTACGACGCCGAGCTACCAGCCGGCATAATAAACTTCGTTGGTGAAGCAGCAGGAGAAGCAAGGTGTATACCCTTCCAGCTGCTTAAGTTAATTTGGGCTACACGCCCATCTCTCCGCCAAGATTGGAGCCAGCCTTGGTTCAAAATCATAAACCCTCAAGTTCAAGCTGTCGAGGGATCTGGGGATTGCGCTTTCTGCACCATACATCACATCCAAGCGCTGAACCAAGAAATCCCATTTACTGATTTGGTTGCTGAAGATTTTCATTCCTTGCGCAGGCGTTATGCCATAGATCTCATCTATGATAGACGTTTCTTTAAGGACCCGACTATGGCACCATATGACGTCCCTCGCTACCTCTTCTCAGCTATCCAGCGACCACAGCGGCGACCCTTCCGACAAACTCTGAAGGAGTCGGAGAAAACCACAGTGCCAGTCGCAGCTACCGAGCAAAGTAAAGGAGACATCGATCCTTTGTCTGCCATAGAACCAACTTTTCCTGACTTCGATCACAGTGCTTGCAAAGGTCTCTCCGACATCGAACTACATCTCATTATGTCGTGGATCTCAGCCGAGAAGGATGAACTCGTATTCATGTCTAGAGACATTTTAGTTATGGCAGACACCCTTCGAGAGACTTTACAGGTTAAAGGATCCCTCTATGTAAGCCTTATGGATGCTTACCAGTTCCTACTCGGCCAAAATAACCCCACTACATATATGGCGTCCCCATACATGAAGGATGATCTTCTAAAGCTCAAGAACTTCGGCACAACTGACGTGATGATCTCCTATCTACAACACACAACGCTGAAGTTCATCATGTTACCCTTCCTCTATCATGAGCACTGGATGCTCCTGGCCACAAATCTCCCAGAAGAAACAACTCCAATATATAACATTTCCGATAGCCAGTACAATCCACGATAGAAGAACAATGTCGTGACACCAAGGACGCCAACAGAGGTAGTGGCAAAGGAGTGCGCCGACAAGTTAATCGCTTTTCTGAGTCAGCATACAAGGGCGTACGACAAAGAGCATTTTCACCGCCCCCTCTTCTGCCACAAATGCTCCCAGCAAATCCGGGAATCAAATGACTATGGCTTCCACATCCTCTACTGGATGTACACCATCATCTTTCTCCAAAGACTAGTAGAAGAAATGACTGACATGGATTACCACGCTCTACGAGGACACTTCGCAACAAATCTACTTCATTCCCCGGGGGCAAATGACGAATTATTTTAGCTTGCAGCCCTTGTCCTAATTACTTCTCAACCTATCACTTTGACACTCTGAGGACAGAGTGAGTGATAAGTTAGGGGGGGTACATTAGACAAGGGCGAGGTACCATTTTCTCCATCCCCTTTTTCTCCCTTCTCTATTTGTACATATTTTCTTTTCTTCTTTTTCCTATTTAACTTTCTTTTTAAAATAACCCTCTTAACTTTAGAATCCTGTTAGTCCCCAAAAGTAAATAGCACTTAGACATTTTATGGCGATTTAATAATGTCCCTCCACTATTGATTTTCAGGCTTTTGCTTCACTTCTTCATCTGACTCTCCACATGTCAATATCAAGGAAGAAATAAGCCAGGCTCTCAAGGGTGAGAGGGGCATCAGGCAACTTCCAAATCAAGAAGCTCTGCAAGTGGACCACAAACCAAATAAATGCATGTTGAAAAACTCTAAGAACAACTTTCCTCTCTCCAAAATAAAAGAGGCTTGGCCGCCCAAAATAAATTCCCAAACAAAACCCCAAAACCCAAGCCTGCGAGTCTTTGAATAAAAGACGGAGAGTCGAATAAAATTATGAGAGTTTTGCCTTAAATAAGGATCTATATAAAGAACTGATGAAGGTATCACCCGACCGGCACATTCGGCTTCCCTCACAAAGGCAGATGTGTCATGCCCGGTAGTGAAACCCTAAGGTATCCAAATATATGAAAGGCTTATAAAGGACTCACCCGGCCGGTACATTCAGCTACCCTCACAAAGGCAGATGTTTCGTTCCCGGTAGTGAGATCTTAAAAGCATAGACAACCCCTCCCCCACTTGAAGGGGGAGTTACACTTCAAGCCTTTAGCCAACCCTCATACCCTCTCTAGCTTCCAATAGGTCTTTCAGAGAGGTATAAAGCTGATTGGAGTCAACAACATGCACAAAATAAAGGTGGTCCCGATGCGAGCTACAAAATACGGAAGGAACCTGAGACCCAAGCAAATCTCGAAACCTGAAAGAGTCAAGGCAAGCAATAAGACCTGATATGACCTTAGGAGAACTCATGTTAAGAATTGAAGCAAGAGTATGGAAATTATAACTAAATAAAATCACCTCGCCATGCATCTCTCAGCTCTATCTAACTTGAGGACAAGCTAGACTTTAAGTTAGGGGGGGTGATAACCTCCAACTTTGATGATTATCTTAGTATTTTTCTTTAGTTTTCCATACTCTTTTTAAATTAAATATATACATAATCCCTAAATTTTCCCTCTTATTATAAATATACTATCAGACTAACTTTTCCCATTTATATATGTAGAAAAACACAAAAAATATCATAAAAGACTAACTCAGTCCCAAGACCGCATGAAGCCAATCAGTCCCGAGACCGCATGGAGTCAAACGGTCCCAAGACCGCATGAAGCCAAACGGTCCCGAGACCGCATGGAGTCAAACGATCCCAAGACAGCATGAAGCCAATCGGTCCCGAGACCGCATGGAGTCAAACGGTCCCAAGACCACATGAAGCCAATTGGTCCCGAGACCGCATGGAGTCAAATGGTCCCAAGACCGCATGAAGCCAATCGGTCCCGAGACCGCATGGAGTCAAACGGTCCCAAGACCGCATGAAGCCAATCGGTCCCAAGACCGCATGGAGTCAAACGGTCCCGAGACCGTTTGGAGTCACACGGTCTCAAGACTGCATGAAGCCAACCAGTCCCGAGACCGCATGGAGTCACACGATCTCAAGACCGCATGAAGCCAACCGGTCCCGAGTCCGCATGGAGTCACATAGTCTCGAGACCGCATGAATCCAAACGGTCCTGAGGTCCAAACGGTCCTGAGGTCCAAACGATCCTGAGGTCCAAACGGTCCTGAGGTCCAAACGGTCCTGAGGTCCAAACGGTCTTGAGGTCCAAATGGTCTCCAAACCGTTTGGACTTCACTCAAAGCCTATAAATAAGACCCCAAGGGTCCTCAACCAGGCATCAAGTTTCAGACGTCCAAAGGCTGCCTCAATCACTCCAGAGCTCTTGTGACTTCCATCCTCCGCCCTGGGGCTGCCGGTCTGAGACCCATACTCCATCTCGAAGCTGCTTTCTCTCTCTCTGCCAAAGAAGGTGGGAAGAGGGAGATCTCTTCATCGCACAACCTGTGAAGCTGGTGGATCGTTTCTCTCTCTCTCCAAGGGGTTGACTTTCCTCTCTCCTTTATGGGGATGATGCACTCTCTCTCTCTTCTTGCCTCCTTCTTTGCCCTAGTCATGAGCGAGTAGTCTCCTTCATTAGGGTGCGGGGAGTAGCCCCACTACCCATGTTTTCATATCATGTAAATGTAATCCATAATTTGTAATATAGAGTTCTTATCTTTTCAGTTCGACATCAAACGCTTAATGAATGCATGTTGCTTGATCTCCAACTTGTGTTATCCTTTATCTTTTAGTATGAATTGTCTACATTTGTACTATTAGATTTGAAACTCATTTGTATGTTGGTTCTTGGTGCATGTATCCACCATGCATCTATTTCGGTATCTAGAAGTGTATCTCAAGAAGTGGAGTAAACTCACTATCATTTGTTGCACTTTCATACTATGAAATGGAATCAGTTGACGTATGAAAGTGCAACCTTGGTAAGTCGAGGAACACACTTTGCGAGGGGAATGATGCAAAGTAAGTGACCATTTGTTCGGGAATGGCTGGCGTTGCAACATTCCCGCACTTCTCATAGTTAGCTCTCCGGAAGGAAGCTAAGTCTACAAAGATACTAACTGACTAAACTCTTTTTGCAGGTTATGCTTTGCTTTGCATGTGTTGATCCATGTGTAGTGGTGGTGAAAAACCGATCACACCCTAGTGACTTTTATCATAGTTTAACTCCTTAGATTTACTTGCTTTCTTTACTTTGCATGTTCTTAGTTTAAAACAACAAAACCAAACTTTCGATTTAAGTGCCTACTATTAAGTGACTAAGTGAAATTCCAACATTTTCCATCTTGTTGCTTGCAACAAGACCGTTGTCCTGAGGATTCGACCCTTAACTATACTATGATAAGACTTCCACGTATCCTAGCATATGTGGGTGGAGTTCTCTATCTAGTATATGCAAGGCTAAACCTAAAGACTTACTATCTTTAGGATTTTTAGTTGGTGCACGCAATTCCACGTAAGTGGAAGCTCCATCACTTATCTTAAGTAGGAAAAGGAAATGTACTTTCATCATCATGACTTAGCATAGATCCTCTAAGAGTGGATTCAACTCATATACAACTCAAATCTTAATAAGGAAACTTATACCATCATGGATTAAAGTTAGATAAGATTCTATATGCTTATTTCTTTCAACTTTCTTTTGTTTATCTATGTGTCACATAACCTTATGAGGCTCTAGATGTCTAATCTAGATCTATTCTCTCTTCTATACTGATGTCACGCCCTTTCACTTAGGTTGCATGAACACTAACTACTCTCCAATGTGAGGGACACGTTTTATATTTACATATATTTAATAAAATATTATACATTTTTTCTTTGAGAAAAAAGATGTCAGAGAACTTCCGAGGCTCGAGCCGATTGGAAAACAAAACCAAATCATCAAAATCGAGTGTCCCACACACAGTAGATAGTTTGGTGCCATGTAACCTAGTGAAATGGTGAGAACATGATGTAGACTAGTGTAGCTACCCAATACATACGAGCTCTATATGGAAAGGGTTTCAGACACTTGTCTAAACCTAGTTCTCGAACATCTAGGTTCTAACCTAGAGGCTAAGTCAAACCTTATTCCTATATAACAACTTACTAAGTTTCTAAGGTTTCAAGTGAAAGGTTTAATTTATTTTTATGTTTCATGGTGAGAAATTGTTCGGTGTAGCTATTGTTCATGCTCTGATACCAACTGTGACGTCCCCGGATTTTATCTTCTCCAAACCCTATTGGGAATGAGAGGTCAGAATCCGAAAACATGATCCAATCATATCAAAGAACGATGCGGAAGAGACATACAGATACATGAATATTCAAATATAACATACACCATGACATTCTCAACATTCAACATGTATTTATACAACATGAATTATTACACAATGATTTACAATTATATATTGAATGAAGATTCTACAATCTATGAACATGTATGATAACATGATCTTAGACAATAGGTACAACCTGTACAACTTGCTCACATTCTATTCTTTTATCCCATTCTAGCTCTGGACCTAGAAAAATATGAGAAACAAAATCATCAACAAAAGTTGGTACGTGGTAAAAGATACACTAGTTAGGTTGCATAAAGGAAAATACTTGAAGAAGGAAGAAAGAGAGAAAAACCATTTCTTAAGGCGAAAATTCAGGTAAACATCCTTTTTATTACATTTATTTGATGCGGTTGTACTACACTTATCTGCACTTGACTTACATCCAGTATGGGCAAAAATTATATCAACATACATCTAACATGGGCCAAAGCATCATACATCCATGTTAGGCAACATACATCCAAACCGGGCTAGGTGCACTAGTAGCTACAACCCATCCATATCCTTTTATGTTATATTAGATTTTGGCGAAGTATAACTCATAATAGTTCAACCAAGAAATGAATATCCAAATAATAACATTCATGATATTACATATCATAAGCAACCAAGAAATCTAGTCTTATACTTATAAGACCATGTACCTGAGTTCAGAGATTCTTTAGACATCTATGATCATCTACAACTTTGTCCATGACCTGATTAATAACAATTATTCATCATCAACACATGGTTCATACATTCTTGACATTGTAGGTCCAAATTAGGGTTTTGGTCAAACCTAGGTCAATGTGATGTTAGGATGGTGTCTAGTATTTTTAGTCTGATCTATATGCCATTAAAAAGGTCTGGTATGATTTTCATATTTTTCTGATAACTAGTCTATTTTCTAGAATTAAAAAGAGGTTACAAACAAGGAATTGGGTTTTGATGAGAAATGACCTATTATTTTGACATAATAGTCAAATCTGAGTTCATATTTGGTTTCCACATCATACTAGGGTTCAGTAATATTTTTCTCAAATTTAATTTCCATGATATGCTAATTATACAAATAATATGATCACAAAAAGAAGCATTATCATCTACATTAAATATCATCATTATTTGTTCGTCAAATGTCTGATCTAAGGGTTGAGTAATGTAGAGGACATTTTTCTGAGTCTAGGGATATTTTTGGGTAACAATTTGAGAATTGGAGCTATTTTGAATGGATTTTCTAAGATCTGATATATTTCTGGGAATTAAAAAGGAATTACCTTCTTGCTTTTATGGTGACCGTCAGATCTTCACATTTAGGCCCTTCAGATTGCCCCACATCACCTTCAGTAGTAAGTGGCCCCTTCTACAATCTGGGGTCTTCAGCCGTCGGCTCAGGCTGGATGAACCGGATGGCTAAAGGCTTGGGCCGCCCGGCTCCGCCTTCTTCTCCCGTGTGCAATCTGCAACGCGGATGGGAGTCCTCTATCGGGTAGGCGCCGCCGCACAAGAGCAAAATGACGAAGAACCCTGGTAGCTGCTGATGCTTCCTCAAGTCTCAGCGAGGCCTTCTGCATGCTCACGACCATCTCTCTCACTGGAGGAAGCCCTGGGAGCTTGGGGCAATGAGGTCGATGGCCCTGGTGTCGTGGCTCCATGGACAGAGATGAAAATATCAAGCCTGCTAGCTACGTCTCTAGCTCTTCCAAGTGTTGCAAGATGGCCTTGCCTGAGATATCATTGGGGCAACTCATAATCTCAAGGGAGTTTGGATCTTCATTTTTGAGAGCTACCCGCTCCCAGCACTGCCGTGGTCTGCATAACGACATGGTCATGAAGGAGCAATGAAAAGGGTGAACATCATCTGTGGCGCAACCTCATCAGGGCTCATCGACATCAACGTGTAGAAGTAGGTTCCTCGCGGATCTCAGATCTGGTAACCCACCGCTTCCTTTCTCGACTGCAGCTTGGATAACCCATCAGAAGGTCCGACTCCTAGATGACCCTCTGTGGTCTCTTCTGCTATGGCCGTCTTGGATGGGAAAGCTCTTCGCCAAAAGGAAGTCAGAGTCACCAACATTCTAAGTCTCCAAGTCCACTTGCTACTTGAACACCATGGTGGAGGATGGTAGTACTAGAACGAAGGGTACCATGGCTGTTGGATTGTGCTGACACCATGGCCTGAGATGATGGCCTGGGATGGAAGATGGGGAAGGTACATATGTGGATTCTAGTCTCTCAATGATGTGGGTCTCTAGCGTCAAGTGAAGGTTCAACATGTTCTGAGTGTTATGTAGGTCCTAGGTTTGCCAAGGGATTCACTTAGACTACCCTGCCTTCATTGGATCTAGAGGATGCCTCTGTTGCGTTTCGATCCTTCATATGCGAAGCATAGGGATGAACTGGTCTTGGATCTGTTTGGATAGCTAGGATTGTGAGCGTGACTAGTGATTATGACTAAATGGGTCGCATGACACACACAATAACCTACCAGCTTGGACTTTGTTCGAGTGTTATATGACCATAGTCTAAAGATGCTCACTTAATCAGAATCTTTCATAACTCAAACTCTTATATCTCCTAGTAGGAAGCCCCAATTCAGATGGAATTTTAATCCATGTGTTCCCCGTCACATGAATACTTGTATTTCCAAGTTTGGACATGTGCTTACCACATTTGGTCATCTAACTTAATTCCTCAACTGAGTTCAACCACCTCAAGAACACTCATTGTCCACAAATATCATATTGGGTATCAAAACCCTAAAATCAGTGTCATCACAGAGCGTCTGTTCCTATTGATTTTAGGTAAGTGGTCCATGCCTTGGGTTTCTTTATACTGCATTCATACATCTTAATCATGTTTAGAGTTCATATTACATATATTATTGTATGAACACCTTATTTTTTAAGAGGTATTTATATATGCACATCTTATTAAGGTTCATTGCATTATGATTCATGTTAAGACCAATTTAGTTAAAAGAATATATCTCTTCATGTTTAAGATCAATAATGTGATTATGGGTGAAAACCCTAAGTGAGATCAACTCAGATCAATTAAAATAATGTGTCTTCATGATTGAGATCAATAATGTGATTGTGGGTGAAAAACCTGTATAAAATAAGATCATGTCTGATAAAATTAAAAACAAATAATTAGGCCCTACTCATGAACTTTTATGGAAGGTTGGTACCGCATGAGTCCCCTTCTTTATTGGGTTCAAGCCCAATCCTGTTCACTTTCAATGTGTTTAGATGACTGTTCATTTTCAGTGTGTTCGGTATGTTTATATTCTTGCTCACTTTCAGTGTGTTCAGATGACTATTCACTTTCAGTGTGTTCGATATGTTTATGTTCCTGTTTACTTTTAGTGTGTTCAGATGATTGTTCACTTTCAATGTGTTCGACATGTCTATGTTCATTGAGTAGGTGCCCTCATAAGAATGCTTAATCATGTTAAGAATGCATCCTTAAGTCATGTTTAATGTTTATGCAAGTTCATATCAGTTTTAAGCTTTATCCAAGTTATGCTCATTTATTACTGAAACCCAACCACTTACAATCAGTTTGTTGACTGCATAGTTGTTGGCGTGATGCCCGTAGGTAAGGAGCAAGCTTAGATAATAAACCCATATGACGTGAAAGGGCTATCTCAAGGATCTATGTATGAGTTTTAGACCTGGTGCGGTGCCATATATGTGATCCAAGGATGTTTAACCAGTTCACTAGTTTTATCATGTATCCTGCTCTGGTTGTGAGTTTCATGAAAAGAATATGTATGATAATCAATGCATCTATATCCCGTGTAAAGTTATTCTTATTATTGCAATGAATGATACATGTGATTTGTGACCCCAAGTGTAATATTTGTGGTCCATGCTTCCTTGATGTTTTATGGATTGCACATGGGGGATTCTACAAAAGTGGTATCAGAGCAATAATATTGATGAACACCAGAAAAGATTCTCACATTCTTATAGTCTTCACCTCTTAGATAAGTCCTAAGTGTAAGAATTAGTGAGGTTTGAACATGTATTAGTAATAAGATCCTCTTTAAGATATAGGTCGGTGTTATCATATATCCCTTGCATTAACAAATCATGGGAGTTTGAGGATATAGAATATCCTAAATAGTGGGGTTGTTATACCCTAGAGTAAAAGGTATACCTTTCTAAGAAAATATTTCAGTATAAATCAAGTAGGACAAAATATAAAATAAGTTATATGTGATGATGATGAAATAGTGAATAATCATACTGTAACGTCTATCTCGAGAAAACAAGATTAACTAATGTGGAAGCATTCACTAAGCAGCGGATTACCAAAAATCACTAAAAATTTAAAACTTTTTGTAAAGAGATCTTCAGACGGTAAAACTTTTTCATAAAGAAACATGATAAGTTATTTACAAACTGATCCATCAGTACATCTCTGTAATGTAATATGTCGAGGTTACAACCATCAAATGCCATGTTAACTATACAAGGCAAGATACAAAAATCTCGAGGCACTGAGCCAAAATCTCGAAAGCACTAACTATTACTCCGAGGACCTGAGAGTACAGAGACGACACATAGGACTCTAACTACATCTACACGTGGCATAACAGCCAATGTCTCCACCTAAAACTTCACTGTTGTCCCTGGTACTGTTGTTGTTGCCCTTCACCTACTGAAGGATTCCTACCTCCTCGTCCACATCCACCTAAACATATGATTCCCACGGGGTGAGACAATTGTAAATTGTCCCAGTGAGAGATATAACTCTTCGCCAGAAACATTATTATTGCAGATTAAGAGAATAAATGTACACAAAGAAGTTATATTTGTTTGGTAGCAGTTAATTCAATGTTTAATAGATTAGACCATCCTTCCTATTAAAAGCAATACAACTATAATTTGATAAAACAACATGTCACTTATATTTTAAGAAATATGAAGAATATGTATAACATTTATTTACTATAAAACCATTACCACAACATTAACTCTCTTCAGGCTTAGATCATATATCTACTACCTAGCATTATCACTAGGGAGTCATAATCTATAGCCATACTCTTTTCACAAGGTGTTAGGATCTTAGTCCCTCATCTTATCAAGTACATCTCTACTTTATAATAAGTTTATTATCATGATTATATAATCTAGGTATTTGAACTCATAACTCACCATAGAACAATTACTTCCACTTATTAGGTACTTTCATATCTTCATATCATTTGACCCAATAGCATTATAATTCTTGTTACATAAAGCGTTGCACATAGTTCACAAGCTCATAAACGATCTAAGATAATTAGCACATCATGTCACACCTAGGACTATTAATTGTAGATTACTTTTTACTAAGCAACAGAGCATATGAAGATTGATAAGGCCTACAGAACATTTTCAGTATACATAACATCATAGCTCATACCTGGCTATGCTCATCATCTCAACATATCTGCATGATTAGTAATCATGATACCATTACCTAACAATACTATGCAATACAAGGGTTAATTACATTCATAACCCATTATTCCGTATTTGAGCTTTACATAGGATTCTCCTGTAATAGAATTTCACATAGTAACACCCTGTATTAGGATCACATCACATATTTTTAACATTGGGATATCAATCCCTAACCATCTCATCATTGTGATTCAGGAATATGGGTGTTCAAACCCTTGAATCATCATAACACTTGTTACCAAGTAACATCTTATCATCCATTCATTTTAACAATATGACCTTTAATTATAACAATGCATATATTTCTCATGGCTCATCCAATCTATCAAGATCATATGTTACCACTTACCAGGTAACATAGCATATCATTACTCTTAAAGCTTTTAAAGTGTTTTCAATGCATATGACATCATAACCCTTCCCTGGATATGATCATCTCTTTATGAAAACCTGTATGGTTAACATTTACTAATAGCATGCACATTGTAACTATATCAACACAATACAAGTTCTTTTCAAATTGAATATAGAATACCACGGCCGTGCTATCTTGCACGGTCGTGCAAGAGTAAGCAACCACAGTCGTGCTACCTTGCACGGTCGTGTTACTAACAAAATACCACGACCGTGTTACATTACCACGTTCTAGGGTTAGGATTCTTATTCACCCCAATTAGATTTATTCAACCCCTTAGCTCGATTAGGATTAGTGATTCCTTATCTCATACTTCAATCATAGAGTTTCATGCTTAAAAGCATAACCCAAAATTAGGTTTTAGTTGCTCATATCATCACATCACCTTAGATTAGGGTTTACTATTCACATTACATGATGTTACCCTAGAATTAGGGTTTACTATTCACATTACAGTGAATTGAGATCATATCATCTTCATGCATGAGGATTACTTCCATCAATTCCCTTAATTAGGTTAAGATTCATAAATCATCATAACTAGGGTTTCCATGATCTCACCATAAAGGATCATACCCTAATTAGGTGTATTCATACATGTTGAAAGTATATAACTTGGTTCTCATTCATATAGGGGATCTTCTCTCTCTTCTTTCTATGAATTGATGATTACATCACCCTTGATTAGACTAAGTCAAATTAATCTTGACAACGTAAGTTATGTCATCCCCATTATGGTCATTAGGGTTTGCTTGATCAAGGGGTATTAGTCATACTATCCCATCAAGGGTACTTTGGTAATGTTCACTATGTCATAACATGTATCTACTTACTAATTACTTAACCCTTTATTGACTTTAGGTATCTTTAGGGTTTAGGTTAATCAACCACTAAACCATCTTGACTACTAAGGCATCAAACGTTCTAGACTTTAATAGACCCCAAACGGTTTTGCACTTTCAACCTCCAAATGGTTTTGAAACTGCATGGAGTTGTTGACCGTTTGGTCCCTTTGAATTTCAAGACCGCATGACAAGGTACACCATCAAGACCGTTTTCCCTAGGTGAGGTGAAGACCGTTAGGTCTCGTTGACCGTTTGGCCAACTTTGACTTTTGAAACCGCATGGACAAATCGGTCTTGAAACTGCATGGCCATCAAACGGTTTGGGATTGTTTGGTCCCAAACGGTCTTGAGACCATTTGGTCCCAAATGGTCTTGAGACCGTTTCGACTCAAATGGTCTTGAGACTGTTTGGTCCAAACACCCTCAAAATCGCATGGACCAAAAAGTGTGTCAACTCTTCCAATTGAGTTAGGGTTTTCAATGTTGAACCCTTCAAAGGTTTATGCAAAGGTTAGCCACTTATCAATTAAGTCAATTAGGTCAACCATCTACTGATTTGACACTCAATTGACCCTCAATTGATCACCAATTAGAGCTTGGATCAATTGGATTAGGGTTTGGAAACGATCATCCTTCAACATGTATCAACATGAGTCTAATTGACCTTGAGACCATTGAACCATCATTCAATTGGGTCATGTCCTGACGCCAAACGGTCTTGGGATCATTTGGACTTCCTCAAAACGGTCTTGAGACCGTTTTCTCAAGTTCACATCAAAAACTAGCTCAACTTACTAAGGCTTGGTTCATTGATTTGATCATTAGATCACTAATCGATTATACTTCAACTTGTTGTCTTTCAATCTTCAACCAATTAACCATGGTCAACCCTAGACCTCCAAAAGGTCTTGGGTGATCCCCAAACGGTCTTGGGATCATTTGGACATCCTCCAAATGGTCTTGAGACCGTTTTCCCATCATGTCATAAAAAACCAAGTCATTCACTTAAGGGTTGAACCCCTGATTAGGTCACAAAATCAGCACTTAATTACTCAACAACTTGATATGATTGGACCCTCAATTGGTCAACCCCACTTAAACCTAGACCTCCAAATGGTCTTGGGTTATCAACAAACGGTCTTGGGACCATTTTGGTGATCCCCAAATAGTTTTGAAACCGTTTGGGCCACTCAACCCAAACTTCAACATGATTGCATTATTGAAATCAGCAATAGACCCGATTAGGGTTTAGGTGAGTAATGAGCCTTCAATTGGTGATTTACTTGGAATTAGATGATGATTTTTGGTGAGTGATTAGTCCACATTATGTAAAACATCCCTCCAAATGGTCAACGCCTGGTCAACACATCCAAATGGTCTTGGGACCATTTGCTCCCAAATGTTCTTGTGAAACCGTTTGCTCTCAAACGGTTTTGAAACCATTTGCTTCCAAACGGTTTTGCAAACCGTTCGGGCAAGAGGTGGAGGACCGTTTGCTAAATCAAGATCAGTATGAACTTTGGAAATAATGCCATCTTCTTCTACCTCAAGAACATGGACTGTTCTTCACGATTTTGCTAGCAAGAACACATAGATGTGTCTAAAGAAGGAGAATAAGCAACGTTTTTATATAAAGAAGGTGCATAACAAAACTTTATGGGTTAGAGTTATAAAACCTGCCTTAGGATCAGATCTAGAGCTCCAAGCTTCGTGGATTTAATGGTGGCTTGAGCTCCATAAGTCGTCCAAGGTCCGTTCCTCAAGATTTGGATGGAGAAGATGGCTAGAAAGAAGAGTTGTGTAAGGAAAATTAACAAACCAACCTTGTAGTAGGGTTTCCTCCATGAATTTGAGCTAGATGATGGTCAAATCTTACCTAAACCAGCTTGGTAATTCTCCTATGCTCCTGAGATTCTCCTTAGTCGGCCAAGGCAAGAGGATAAGTGAAGGAATGAAGGGAAACGATCCCTTGCTTTGTGAAAAAGAGTTGCTTATATATTTTTGGGTATTTTCAAGGCAAGGAGGATTATTTCCTTAATTCTCAACTAAATCCACAAATCCCTTCTCCACTTCTTAGCCACGTCCCTCCCTCCATATCACATGCAAGACTCTTCCCTTATCCAAGGTTAAAGGAAAAAGGAACCAAACACCTTACTAAGTTGCACATATAAAAGGGTCATTTTGCTTAAAACTTGGTTATTTAGGTGTAAAGGTTATCTTTCTTATTTAATCTTTCAAATGAGGTGCCCTCCTCATTTTCATTGCTCTACTTGATGCCAAGAAACATGAGAGGTACTCTAGAGGGTATATTTTACATGTTGTACCCTATGTTTTGGGTAAATTGCTCTTTACACCAAAACTAGGTTTTAAAGCACAAGAATTGCTCTACAAGCTATATCTTGGTGCTCAAGCTTGTGGAATCCATAGAACTACATCATATTCATTCTTATGATGTCTTGACATCAGAGGAACATCTTAACATGTGAAATTTGCAGTTTAACCCCTCTACTTGGGAAATGTGCACTCTAGTCCAAAATAAGCAAACATTGTTTCAACATGGTTCAAACAGGACTAAAATTGAAACCTAAGTTTCTTATGAGCCCTAATTACTTTTCCCAAGATAAGATTAAGCATCTACTCAACCTTATTAGGCAAAACATCTAGGGTTAACCAATAACCCAGGTCAGGGATGTTACAAATTATAAACCCCTAACAAGGATTTCATCCCCGAAATCCCAGAAAAAGGAGGAACAAATTATTCATTAATCATGCCCTTAAGCCTCCACATATTATCTCAATGTTATTTAGATATCATGGGTTTGTAATTCACAAAAAGTCCCTTTTCCTTAATCCCTCCTTATCACTATCTATGTTTATGCAAAGCATAAACCCGTAACATATGATGTCCATATTATTGAAAGAAAGAAGTATAAAAGAACATTCTTCTATCATCACCCAAGAATTTTTTTTTTACCAAAAGAGAAACATACATACCTAACACAGATAATTCATTCAGCAATCCTTTATTTATTTGAAACAGTTCACTGAGAAAGCTCGCTAAGCAATAAATTTAGAAATATTCACTGAGAAGGTTCACTGAGCAGTTTGTCTTGGAAGAATTTATTAAGTTTACTAAGTATGTTGTTTTAAAAGTATTCACTGAGGAAGATCACTAAGTATGTTCACTAAGTATGTTTTGAAAATATTCACTGAGGAAGTTCACTGAGTATGTTCACTAAGTATGTTTTGAAATATTCACTGAGGAAGTTCACTGAGTATGTTCACTAAGTATGTCTTGAATATATTCACTGAGAAAGTTCACTGAGTATGTTCACTAAGTATGTTTTGAAAATATTCACTGAGGAAGTTCCCTGAGTATGTTCACTAAGTATGTTTTGAAAATATTCACTGAGGAAGTTCACTGAGTATATTCACTAAGTATGTTTTGAAATATTCACTGAGGAAGTTCACTGAGTATGTTCACTAAGTATGTTTTGAAAATATTCACTGAGGAAGTTCACTAAGTATGTTTTGAAATATTCACTGAGGAAGTTCACTAAGTATGTTCACTAAGTATGTTTTGAAAATATTAACCGAGGAAGTTCACTGAGTATGTTCACTAAGTATGTTTTGAAAATATTCACTGAGGAAGTTCACTGAGTATGTTTATTTGGAAAGTTTCACTTAGCTCTTATTATTTAATTTCCTTATACTCTCTAGATTGTTTCAGAATGACTACTTGATCAGAGTAATAAAAAAGATAACAATCTAATAGTTTCATACTTGCCTTATCTACAATAACCATATACCTGGCTAGGGTATATAAGTATTGAGATTAGGGAGTATGCATTTTACTTATTATCATATTCCTCACTTTTCATATTATTATACACAAGATTTTCCATACTTGAATATTCTTCAGGCATCACATCTATATCTCATCTTTCAATACACAAATAAGGGAGATTATAAATTATTTTAAGGAACACTGAGTAAGATATAAGTTCTTATCTCCCTTGTGCCTTATAGGACTAGTCAAAGGAATTCAAAAACAACTACTTTCATATTTTTAACACACAGAATCACGATATGAAGTATCAAAACAAAACTGTTTCATCTGACCTGTCTGGGACGTCTGTCCACATCCTCTATTATTATTAGAAAATTGCCTCCTTTGTGAGCCTTGCTGACTCTGCCCCTGAGGTTGAGTCACCATCGTATTCCCGTCTAGACAATCCTTTGCCAGATGTCCCGATTGTCTACATTGGTAACAGATCCTGGGTGCAAAATGTCTATGCGATCCAGTTACCGATGTTGATGCTATGTCAGAGGATCTACTTGGAATATTACTATGGTCGCTATCCCTACTTGACACCCATTGTGTCTGGGTATGAAATCCTGATGTTGCTGTCGGTGCAAAAAATCTTGCCTTCTTAAAACATTCAGACCTTTGATCTTGAGGCTGGGTGCACACCTTCTTGTTACTAGTCTGTCATTTCTCGGTTTCCGACCTCTCTATCCTTCTTACTGACTCCACAAAGGTGGCAAACTTATCTCTGTTCTCTAAGGCAGACACAGGAGTGGTTAGTTCAACGTTCAATCCCTTTTCAAAATGCCGAATTCTTTCCTCATCACTAACTGCCATCTGCGGGCAAAACCGCAACAACTCCATGAACTTAGCTTCATATTCGCTAACGTTCATCTGTCCTTGTTTGATCCTCTCAAAGTGAGAGATCTTCTCATCTAGATACGTCTTAGGGAAGTATCTACTAACGAATTCTCATCGGAATACCTCCCATCCTATATCTTCGCCTAGTCTCTTATCTTCCTCTATCATCCACCAATTACCATCACTCCCTTTTAGGAGGTATACCGCATGTCTTACCTTTTCAACTTCAGGAATATCAAGGATCTTGAAAGCCTTTTCTAGCTCTGTCAACCACAGATCAGCATCTGCTGGGTCAGACGTACCAGCATAGTATATGGCTCCCACTCAGCGAAGTCTCTCAAAAGTCTTGTTGGTTCCATAACCTTCATGATGGGCTGGTGCCCTAGGTGCAGGTGGTGGCACCCTATCTGCTATGTGTGTTATGGCTGTCAGGAATTTCTCAAATAAAGAATGGAGAGATGGATTTTCTATCTCAACTGGATCAATCTGGGGCTGTTCAGGTACATGTCCCTCCCTATTCTGGTCTCTTGCACCTCCTCCTGGTGCAGCAGTGCTGCCCTCAGCAGCATGCTCTTCATGTGGTCCAGACATCTTCAAGTTCTTCTTCTCCTATGTGAGCAGAAGATACTATCAGATAAACTGGAAAACACTTAGAACAGACTCTACTACCTTAGTCCTATGTCTCTGTAGATTCAGCGAACCTAGATCTGTGATACCACTAAATGTAACGTCTATCTCGCGAAAACAAGATTAACTAATGCGGAAGCATTCACTCAGCAGCAGATTACCAAAAATCACTAAAAATTTAAAACTTTTTGTAAAGAGATCTTCAGATGGTAAAAATTTTTCATAAAGAAACATGATAAGTTATTTACAAACTGATCCATCAGTACATATCTGTAATGTCATATCTCGAGGTTACAACCATCAACTACCATGTTAACTATACAAGGCAAGATACAAAAATCTCGAGGCACTGAGCCAAAATCTCGAAAGCACTAACTATTACTCTGAGGACCTGAGAGTACAGAGACGACACATAGGACTCTAATTACATCTACACGTGGCATAACAACCAGTGTCTCCACCTGAAACTTCACTGCTGTCCCTGGTACTGTTGTTGTTGCCCTTCACCTACTGAAGGATTCCTGCCTCCTCGTCCACGTCCACCTAAAAATGTGATTCCCAGGGGATGAGACAATTGTAAATTGTCCCAGCGAGAGATATAACTCTTCGCCAGAAACATTATTATTGCAGCTTAAGAGAATAAATGTACACAAAAAAGTTATATTTGTTTGGTAGCAGTTAATTCAATGTTTAGCAGATTAAACCATCCTTCCTATTAAAAGCAATACAACTATAATTTGATAAAACAACATGTCATGTATCTTTTAAGGAATATGAAGAACATGTATAACATTTATTTACTATAAAACCATTACCACAACATTAACTCTCTTCAGGCTTAGATCATATATCTACTACCTGACATTATCACTAGGGAGTCATAATCTATAGCCATACTCTTTTCACAAGGTGTTAGGATCTTAGTCCCTCATCTTATCAAGTACATCTCTACTTTATAATAAGTTTATTATCATGATTATAGAATCTAGGTATTTGAACTCATAACTCACCATAGAACAATTACTTCCACTTATTAGGTAATTTCATATCTTCATATCATTTGACCAAATAGCATTATAATTCTTGTTACATAAAGCGTTGCACATAGTTCACAAGCTCATAAACGATCTAAGATAACTAGCACATC
The DNA here is from genome assembly GCA_963693085.1 of Alisma plantago-aquatica. Lineage (NCBI taxonomy): Eukaryota > Viridiplantae > Streptophyta > Magnoliopsida > Alismatales > Alismataceae > Alisma > Alisma plantago-aquatica. The sequence goes on along the minus strand of OY856410.1, from coordinate 545,258,062 downwards.
ATGTCACACCTAGGAATATTAATTGTAGATTACTTTTTATTAAGCAACAGAGCATATGAAGATTGATAAGGCCTACAGAACATTTTCAGTATACATAACATCATAGCTCATACCTGGCTATGCTCATCATCTCAACATATCTGCATGATTAGTAATCATGATACCATTACCTAACAATACTATGCAATACAAGGGTTAATTACATTCATAACCCATTAGTTTGCAATTGAGCTTTACATAGGATTCTCCTATAATATAATTTCACATAGTAACACCATGTATTAGGATCACATCACATATTTTTAACATTGGGATATCAATCCCTAACCATCTCATCATTGTGATTCATGAATATGGGTGTTCAAACCCTTGAATCATCATAACACTTGTTACCAAGTAACATCTTATCATCCATTCATTTTAACAATATGACCTTTAATTATAACAATGCATATATTTCTCATGCCTCATCCAACCTATCAAGCTCATATGTTACCACTTACCAGGTAACATAGCATATCATTACTCTTAAAGCTTTTAAAGTGTTTTCAATGCATATGACATCATAACCCTTCCCTGGATATGATCACCTCTTTATGAAAACCTGTATGGTTAACATTTACTGATAGCATGCACATTGTAACTATATCAACACAATACAAGTTCTTTTCAAATTGAATATAGAATACCACGGCCGTGCTATCTTGCACGGTCGTGCAAGAGTAAGCCCCCACAATCGTTCTACCTTGCACGGTCGTGTTACTAACAAAATACCACGACTGTGTTACACTACCAAGGTTGGTTTCTAGTGTTGGTATGTATGCCCTGAGAGCCAATCATGGTATGATTGGTGGGATACATTAAGATTGATTTGATAAACATCAAAGGAAAGCTTCCAATTCTTTCTGGTTCAGTCATATGAGATAGTGATAGAACAGATTGAATGTCTAGAGAATGACAGTATTCAATGACGTATGCCTTCAGGTTGAGGACCTGAACGATGAGATCAAACGGATGCTAAGAGTTTGTACATTCTTGACAGCAATGACACACAAGACTAGATTGTGGTGTTGGTTGATGACAGAATCTCATTAGTCATGATATAGAGATATCAAACCAAACACATAGGTACTTGTTAGAGAACAAGTGTACCAGACAGACCCACCGTGAGTTTGACACATGGAACCATGGCATGGTAGTCACAATCAGTACTCACAATGATGGTGGTGAGTGTGATTCTTTGACCTGAAATCACTACACTCAACACATGTCGTTGGGCACACTTTGACATCATCAAACGCAGTCCCAAAACATGGGTTGTTATAAAGGTGATGATTGGGTGGCTTTGACACATGGGGCTTTTGAGGGGTGAGTGATAGATATGGGATTTGTCCCTCCTAAGGGAGTTTGATATCCAAGGCCACTTGATGAGTAGGATTGAAATAGGCGTGCGCACGCATGTGTGAATCAGTATGTGATATTGATGTCATACATATCTCTTCCAATCTACTCTGAGATCAAGAAAGTGAATGAACGTTGACAGGATGACTGTTCCATGCCTCGAGTTCATTCGGGATATCAGTGATAAAGGAATTATACATTTGATGTAACACCATTCACGGATTGTAGGATTGAAAGTTGTTCTCCAACTTTCTACTTTCACTTGGGTAGCACTGATGTGTGACTAGGCATCGCTCTTTGCTTGTGAAGTCATAAGTGTTATGGACTTTCACTGCCAACGTGAAATGGACCTGCAGGGTCACACACATAGGATTTAACCTGGAAGAGGAGTTTTGTCCACAAACAATGTTTAGATTGATTGCTAAAGGAGTTTAGTAGTTCAATTAAACACTCAATTAATTGATAGCTCAAAATCATAATGTTCAAGGTGTTGGACAGATTGATTAGAGTATCGGATTGATGGAAACCGCAATTGACTGATTCTGCACAATCTGCACTCCCAACCGATCGGCTCATGTGATGAACTGATCGACTGAGCTTGGTGAACCGGTCGACTCAAGTGTTGAGTCGATCCGCTCATGGTCAGGGTGAAACAATTGCTTCAAGTGTTGAAACGATCGATTCAACTGGTGCAACCGAGCAAGTTGGGAAAGTAGGATTGGCGAGAATTTTCCTTTTGTTTCACTTGCCCAATTTGATTGGAACAAGGATTGGTATTTGATACCATTAGAAACAAAAGAAGGAAAGTCAATCAGGAATGGATCAAGATCACGAACCGACCGGTTCAGAAGTGAACCGATCGGCTCATGGGTCCCAACTGATCGGTTGAGGTGTCAACCGACAGGTTCAGGTCCCCAACCGACTATTTCAGTTGTGAAACGATCGGTTCAGGTTGCGAGTTGGTTGTTTTGTGGAAAATCTTGAACCCTTCTACTCCTGCTTTTAGTCCCGCATTGCCCGGGATGGAGAACCCTGTCCCATGATCCTCCTATATATTGGGGTATTGGGGGCTTCTCAAAGTACAACTCAGTGCAAACCAGTTGCTCTGCAAAGTTGTCGTTCTCTCTGGTTTTGGTAACCGAGAGAGCCCGAGAAAGTGCTACCCGATAAGGGAGGCACAACAAGGGAAAGACAACTGCAGTTGCGATTGGTGGCAGGAGAGTGTGTCAGTGACTAGTACGCTGACAGGAGGGTGCGACTCCTTCCAATTCCTTGTGGGACAAGGAGATTGGAGTTCCAGGTGGTCCGTGTGGACTACTTCAGAGGAAGGAGATTTCTGACGCTCGGAGGAGAGCTGTCAATCCCGATAGTCCCGGTGAGACCAGGAGTCGTCAGTCCCGGTGCGACCAAGAGCTGCACAGACACCGTCCAAGACCGGAGGTGAAGACCGCGCAAGGCGCGAGGTATTGTCGCCGAGCAAGCCTCGGGACAAGGTATGATTCCACAAACCATCCTTTCCTATTGTATTGACATTGACGCGTTTCCTTGTTCTGGGTTTGGGGGAGAAAATTTTTGTTTCCGCTGCCTTCTCTGCCTCCCCTAAAACCCAACAGTGGTATCAAAGCCACGTCAACTGCTCTATACTTTGGGAATTATCGATATGATCGATTTTGGTTTGTCACCTTTATTTATTGCATACGATGTGAATAAAATTGGCTTTATGCATGTCCAATTGTAAGGAATGATTCCCATAAGAAATCACTCCCTATTACTATATTGAAAATAAATAAGCACAACCCAACGTTCAAACACCACATCTTGGCTCGAGGAATCACATTAGGATGGCCATAATCATTGCTTTTATCATTTTACATGTTTTCTGTGGGATATAGCATGTATATGATGTGTACTATGTATTGTGGTGATTGGATATGTATATGTATATAAAACCAAATCCCTCATTAAATATTAAGTTTTAGATGCCTTCTAAATGCGACACACGTGAAAAGCTTGATCGACCAAGTGTGGGCACGCCCAAGCGTGGTGCACCGTCTATCTCGTGGAAGCGTGAAGGATGAATGTGTGGGTCTGCCCAAGCAGGGTGCATATTGATCGTGTTGGCTTTGGGTCGGAATTAACAAGTTCACCTAGATAGGATCTAGCACCTTGAGGCATGGAGATGATCATGGCAAGGAGTTGCATATGACATCTTATCAAGAGTTGCATATGATGCAATTGGCAAGAGTTGCCTACCTAAGAGATCTAAGTTGTGGGTGACAACCCTAGATGGTCCATGACTTAGAGGATTTCAGGATCTTGCCCACTAGAAGGTTGTACGCTGCAATCTTCCGAATTGATGGTGAGGGCTATCAATTTGAAGTAAAATAGTGGGAGCGATAATTAATTAAAGGCCTAATTATATCATCAACTTTTCAAATCAATAAAATAAGTCAAAAATGAGTTTTTGGACTAAAATTGCATATTTCCTTTTGTAGTACAAATGACAACAAAAAACAATCACTTCTCTTTGCGATCGGTCCTTGAAAAGGACAGGCTAAATGGGGCAAACTTCCACGACTGGTATAGGATGATGAGAAGTGTTCTCAATCAAAGAGCGAAAGCTCTAAGTCCTAGTTATACCAAGACCAGATGAACTCAATCCCACCACATCAATGTCTGAAAGTATGCTTATGGAAGCATACCGAGGATGACGTTGATGAGGAGTGCTTGATGTTGTGTTCTCTGAACTATGAGTTGCAGTGACAACATGAGACATACGATGTCTCAAGGACACTGTCCTAGTATGTCATGACAGAAGGACATCCAGTAAGGTATTCACGCACTCAATATGATTGGGTATGTGTAAAACCTGACTAAGAAGGATTCCCTCTGAGCCAAGAGTTGTCTATTGGTATGATACTACAAATGTTGCAAGAATCATACAATTCATGGTAAGCTACAACATGAACAACTTTGACAAGCGTTGACAGAGTTGTTGGACATGTTGAGGATAATAGAGGCAAAGATGAAGAAAGACAAACCATAATATTTGTTGTGATCAAAGAAAAGGTAATTCTTAAGGGCAAGGACAAGGGCAAAGCAAAGAAGTGTTCTGATGCTAGCCAGCAATCCAAGCCGTCTTCAGCCTCAAGGCACATGGGAAAGGGTGTATGAAGGAATTGCCCTCTATATCTGGAAGAACAAAAGAAGATGAAGGAGGGGATGGAGATCTCCACCTAAGGTATCATGAAATGAACCACTTCTTTATCTGAGGTATATGATACCAAGATATGGATCTATCATATATGATATGCAAGATCCGTAAAGAAGTGATGGCCTTTGTGAAAGGACCAAGAAAGAAGTACCCATCATTGGAGCAAGTGATGCTGCCATAGATAGGAGTATCTTTTAGTTTATTTCAGCCTAAATGGCACGAAATAGAGTTGAGAAGTGCTATTTCATATTTGCCAATAGATAGAAACACTTTATTTTGCATATTGTATGACAATGATGGCAATCAATAAAGAGATGTTTCAATCTTTTAAAGATATGATCTTTGTGGCAATGCCTTGTTTATCTTGTGGTGTTTGATATGCATAAGATAAAATGATACCTAAAAGTTATAGATAACTCAAACAATCAAATTAGCATCAATCGTGAGAAATTCATTTCTAGTTTCCATGTGATGGATAAATCTAGACTCTTTTAGTTAGAGAACCAGTAAGAGACATGAATATCTTGGACATGATTAATCAATCTTCACTAATGGTAGAGGGAGAATGATTGTCCTATTAGGTATAATACATGTGATGTATTCACATAGCTATTGGAACAAATGCTAATACTTCAAATGGTGTTTAGAGAAATACCAATATGAATATCTTGAAATGTTCAAGATTATCATAGATGAAGTGCAAATTTGGTAAAGTGTTAATTCTTGATGAGATCAATGAATGAAATACTTGGACCAAATGTTTGAGATCCTTATGAGTGATTGTGATAGTGTATCATAGTGAACTCATGATTAAGGCATGGTGATGTCTAAATCAAGAAGGAATCATACTCTAAGGAGTTAGAGAATGATTATCAAATAATAGAATTCTTCTTAGAATACCCCACACTAATAAAGGACATTGAGAATCACAAGGAGTTGTGAGTTCTTATATCCTTGACAGATACACCTCAATTATCTATGTGATGAGTTGTTCATGTGATGAGTCAACTATCTAGATGAATATGAGGAACCGAATTTTGAGTTATGGTTTCTGACCATTTCATCTTAAATGACATTCATTTATGACCTTGATGGTAGCACTCATTGGATGAAATCCATAAGTGCAAATAAGTCTTAAGTGTTAAGACACATGGATAACATTTTGAGAAGGATGATGCTTGTTGATTGCAACTTAATGACTAAGAAATTTGGCATATGGATACTAAAACCGCATTCCCATGAGGAATAAAACAAGGATGTGTACATGACACAACCTATAAGGTTTATGAATCCACTAATACAAATGAAGTCTATAAGTTACAATGGACTAATCAATATGATTGATTGAGTACAAGCAACTCGGAATTAGATCTTTACTTTGATGATATAGTCAAAGGGTTTGACTGATATGTCAAAGATAAAGAAGGATCTGTGATTTAGTGGGAGCGTATTCACATTCCACATATTGATGTGAAATTGAAATATTCTAGAATGGAAATCCAAAAGTGGAAATTATCTTTAAGGAAGATAGAGATGTTTCCTATGTGATAGGAATAGAGATCTATAGGGATAGTTCTCGAAAACCTCTTGACCTGAAAAGAGAAAGCATACATTGGAAATCTGTACTGAAGGGTTCAGTGTACACAGATTCAGTGGGAGAAAACTTGTCCATGATACATGGATTTAGTATACCAAGGCCAAGTGTCCAATTCTTATGAAGAATGGGAACACTAAGAATAGATATGGATCTATCATGTATGTAATCATCCCATTATCTTGCATGGCAAGAACAAAATGCATTCATCATCTTGTATGTAGGACATGGCAATATGATATGATCATCCTGATAACTCGTATGTGGGACATGACGAGTGGATGTCTGGCTGCTTTCAGTAAGGGTTACTGGAATACCATGAGAACTTGATAAGTACTTGGGAAGTACTAGTTCTATGGAGATAAGGAAGAGTTCGATGTAAAGAGTTACATTGATGCGAACTTCCGAAAGGACAGAAAATTAATCGCAAAATATATATGGGATATATAAAAGTGAAAGTTTGTTGATAATTGGAAGTGTTCCAATAAAATCATTTAAAAGGAAATACCGAGTATCTATATGTTAGAAGACAACAGTAGATACTATATGGATCTGGAAGTTCATGAGATGAACTTATAGATATTCCGCTCATTGATGATGAGTATAGAATCCTTGATCATGCAATGTGGCTAAAGGTTATCAAAGGAATACTAGATCGCATATTATGGAAACTCCATCTCATACGTGTCACGCACAGCGAAGAGATGTGAGACATGCAATTTATACTGACTTTGGCAAGGTGTTGCCATTACTCACTATGATCACACTAGAGCAGAGTAACATGTGGGACATGTTTGAAGATCACTATGAATATGATTCAAGGGTGATTGGCTCACAGTGCAAGTGGGAGTCTGTTGGTATGTATGCCCTGAGATCCAATCATGGGATGATTGGTGGGATACATTAAGATTGATTTGATAAACATCAAAGGCAAGCTTCCAATTCTTTCTGGTTCAGTCATATGAGATAGTGATAGAACATATTGAATGTCTAGAGAATGACAGTACTCAATGACGTATGCCTTCAGGTTGAGGACCTAAACGATGAGATCATACGGATGCTAAGAGTTTGTACATTCTTGTTATGTCCCTAGTCGGATGTCATTGTGGAAGGTAGATAGACAGCAATGACACACAAGACTAGATTGTGGTGTTGGTTGATGACAGAATCTCATTAGTCATGATATAGAGATATCAAACCAAACACATAGGTACTTGTTAGAGAACAAGTGTACCGGACAGACCCACCGTGAGTTTGACACATGGAACCATGACATGGTAGTCACAGTCAATACTCATAGTGATGGTGGTGAGTGTGATTCTTTGACCTGAAATCACTACACTCAACACATGTCATTGGGCACACTTTGACATCATCAAACGCAATCCTGAAACATGGGTTGTTATAAAGGTGATGATTGGGTGGCTTTGACACATGGGGCTTTTGAGGGGTGAGTGATAGATATGGGATTTGTCCCTCCTGAGGGAGTTTGATATCCAAGGCCACTTGATGAGTAGGATTGAAATAGGCACGCATGTGTGAATCGGTATGTGATATTGATGTCATACATATCTCTTCCAATCTACTCTGAGATCAAGAAAGTGAATGAACGTTGACAGGATGACAGTTCCATGCCTTGAGTTCATTCGGGATATCAGTGACAAAGGAATTATACATTCGCTGTAACACCATTCATGGATTGTAGGATTGAAAGTTGTTCTCCAACTTTCTACTTTCACTTGGGTAGCACTGATGTGTCACTAGGCACCACTCTTTGCTTGTGAAGTCATTAGTGTTATGGACTTTCAATGCCAACGTGAAATGGACCTGCAGGGTCACACACATAGGATTTAACCTGGAAGAGGAGTTTTGTCCACAAACAATGTTTAGATTGATTGCTAAAGGAGTTTAGTAGTTCAATTAAACACTCAATTAATTGATAGATTAAAATCATAGTGTTCAAGGTGTTAGACAGATTGATTAGAGTATCCGATTGATTGAAACCACAATTGACTGATTCTGCACAATCTGCACTCCCAACCGATCGGCTCATGTGATGAACCGATCGGCTGAGCTTGGTGAACCGGTCGGCTCAAGTGTTGAGTCGATCAGCTCATGGTCAGGGTGAAATGATTGCTTGAAGTGTTGAAATGATCGATTCAATTGGTGCAACCGAGCAAGTTGGGAAAGTAGGATTGGTGAGAATTTTCCTTTTGTTTCACTTGCCCAATTTGATTGGAACAAGGATTGGTATTCGATACCAATTAGAAATAAAAGAAGGAAAGTCAATCAGGAACTGATCAGGACCATGAACCGACCGGTTCAGAAGTGAACCGATTGGCTCATGGGTCCCAACCGATCGGTTGAGGTGTCAACCGACCGGTTCAGGTCCCCAACCGATTGTTTCAGTTGTGAAACGATCGGTTCAGGTTGCGAGTTGGTTGTTTTGTGGAAAATCTCGAACCCTTCTACTCCTGCTTTTAGTCTCGCATTGTCCGGGATGGAGAACCCTGTCCCATGACCCTCCTATATATAGGGGTATTGGGGGCTTCTCAAAGTACAACTCAGTGCAAACCAGTTTCTCTGCAAAGTTGTCGTTCTCTCTGGTTTTGGTAACCGAGAGAGCCCGAGCAAGTGCTACCCGATAAGGGAGGCACATCAAGGGAAAGACAACTGCAGTTGCGGTTGGTGGCAGGAGAGTGTGTCAGTGACTAGTACGCTGACAGGAGGGTGTGACTCCTTCCAATTCCTAGTGGGACAAGGAGATTGGAGTTCCAGGTGGTCCGTGTGGACTACTTCAGAGGCGGGAGGTTTCTGCCGCTCGGAGGATAGCTGTCAATCCTGAAAATCCAGGTGAGACCAGGAGTCGTCAGTCCCGGTGCGACCAGGAGCTGCACAGACACCGTCCAAGACCAGAGGTGAAGACCGTGCAAGGCACGAGGTATTGTCGCCGAGCAAGCATCGGGACAAGGTATGATTCCACAAACCATCCTTTCCTATTGTATAGACGTTGACGTGTTTCCTTGTTCTGGGTTTGGGGGAGAAAATTTTTGTTTCTGCTGCCTTCTCTGCTTCCCCTAAAACCCAACATCTAGGGTTAGGATTCTTATTCACTCCAATTAGAGTTATTCAACCCCTTAGCTCGATTAGGATTAGTGATTTCTTATCTCATACTTCAATCATAGAGTTTCATGCTTAAAAGCATAACCCAGAATTAGGGTTTACTTGCTCATATCATCACATCACCTTAGATTAGGGTTTACTATTCACACTACATGATGTTACCCTAGAATTAGGGTTTACTATTCACATTACAGTGAATTGAGATCATATCATCTTCATGCATGAGGATTACTTCCATCAATGCCCTTAATTAGGTTAGGATTCATAAATCATCATAACTAGGGTTTCTATGATCTCACCATAAAGGATCATACCCTAATTAGGTGTATTCATACATGTTGAAAGCATATCACTTGGTTCTCATTCATATAGGGGGTCTTTTCTCTCCTCTTTCTATGAATTAATGATTACATCACCCTTGATTAGACTAAGTCAAATTAATTTTGACAACATAAGTTATGTCATCCCCATTATGGTCATTAGGGTTTGCTTGATCAAGGGGTATTAGTCATACTATCCCATCAAGGGTACTTTGGTAATGTTCACTATTTGTCATAACATGTATCATCTTAGTAATTACTTAACCCTTTAATGACTTTAGATATCTTTAGGGTTTAGGTTAATCAACCACTAAACCATCTTGACTACTACGACATCAAACATTCTTGACTTTAATAGACCCCAAACGGTTTTGCACTTTCAACCTCCAAACGGTTTTGAAACCGCATGGAGTTGTTGAGCGTTTGGTCCCTTTGACTTTCAAGACCGCATGGCAAGGTACACCATCAAGACCGTTTGCCCTAGGTGAGGTGAAGACCGTTTGGTCTCGTTGACCGTTTGGCCAACTTTGACTTTTGAAACCGCATGGACAAATCGATCTTGAAACCGCATGGCCACAAACAGTTTGGGATCGTTTGGTCCCAAATGGTCTTGAGACCGTTTGGACCCAAACAGTCTTGAGACTGTTTGGTCCAAACACCCTCAAAACCGCATGGACCAAAAAGTGTGTCAACTCTTCCAATTGAGTTAGGGTTTTCAATGTTGAACCCTTCAAACGTTTATACAAAGGTTAGCCACTTATCAATTAAGTCAATTAGGTCAACCATCTACTGATTTGACACTCAATTGACCCTCAATTGATCACCAATTAGAGCTTGGATCAATTGGATTAGGGTTTGGAAATGATCATCCTTCAACATGTATCAACATGAGTCTAATTGACCTTGAGACCATTGAACCATCATTCAATTGGGTCATGTCCTGACCCAAAATGGTCTTGGGATCATTTGGACTTCCTCCAAATGGTCTTGAGACCGTTTTCTCAGGTACACATAAAAAACTAGCTCAACTTACTAAGGTTTGGTTCATTGATTTGATCATTAGATCACTAATCGATTATACTTCAACTTGTTGTCTTTCAATCTTCAACCAATTAACCATGGTCAACCCTAGACCTTCAAACGGTCTTGGGTGACCCCCAAACGTTCTTGGGATCATTTGGACATCCTCCAAACGGTCTTGAGACCGTTTGCCCATCATGTCATAAAAAACCAAGTCATTCACTTAAGGGTTGAACACCTGATTAGGTCACAAAATCAGCACTTAATTACTCAACAACTTGATATGATTGGACCCTCAATTGGTCTACCCCACTTAACCCTAGACCTCCAAACGGTCTTGGGTTATCACCAAATGGTCTTGGGACCGTTTGGGTGATCCCCAAATTGTTTTGAAACCGTTTGGGCCACTCAACCCAAACCTCAACATGATTGCATTATTGAAATCAGCAATAGACCCGATTAGGGTTTAGGTGAGTAATGAGCCTTCAATTGGTGATTTACATGGAATTAGATGATGATTTTTGGTGAGTGATTAGTCCACATTATGTAAAACAGCCTTACAAATGGTCAACGCCTGGTCAACACATCCAAATGGTCTTGGGACCATTTGCTCCCAAATGTTCTTGTGAAACCGTTTGCTCTCAAACGGTTTTGAAACCATTTGCTTCCAAACGGTTTTGCAAACCGTTCGGGCAAGAGGTGGAGGACCGTTTGCTAAATCAAGATCAGTATGAACTTTGGAAATAATGCCATCTTCTTCTACCTCAAGAACATGGACTGTTCTTCACGATTTTGCTAGCAAGAACACATAGATGTGTCTAAAGAAGGAGAATAAGCAACGTTTTTATATAAAGAAGGTGCATAACAAAACTTTATGGGTTAGAGTTATAAAACCTGCCTTAGGATCAGATCTAGAGCTCCAAGCTTCGTGGATTTAATGGTGGCTTGAGCTCCATAAGTCTTCCAAGGTCCGTTCCTCAAGATTTGGATGGAGAAGATGGCTAGAAAGAAGAGTTGTGTAAGGAAAATTAACAAACCAACCTTGTAGTAGGGTTTCCTCCATGAATTTGAGCTAGATGATGGTCAAATCTTACCTAAACCAGCTTGGTAATTCTCCTATGCTCCTGAGATTCTCCTTAGTCGGCCAAGGCAAGAGGATAAGTGAAGGAATGAAGGGAAACGATCCCTTGCTTTGTGAAAAAGAGTTGCTTATATATTTTTGGGTATTTTCAAGGCAAGGAGGATTATTTCCTTAATTCTCAACTAAATCCACAAATCCCTTCTCCACTTCTTAGCCACGTCCCTCCCTCCATATAAAATGAAAGACTCTTCCCTTATCCAAGGTTAAAGGAAAAAGGAACCAAACACCTTACTAAGTTGCACATATAAAAGGGTCATTTTGCTTAAAACTTGGTTATTTAGGTGTAAAGGTTATCTTTCTTATTTAATCTTTCAAATGAGGTGCCCTCCTCATTTTCATTGCTCTACTTGATGCCAAGAAACATGAGAGGTACTCTAGAGGGTATATTTTACATGTTGTACCCTATGTTTTGGGTAAATTGCTCTTTACACCAAAACTAGGTTTTAAAGCACAAGAATTGCTCTACAAGCTATATCTTGGTGCTCAAGCTTGTGGAATCCATACCACTACATCATATTAATTCTTATGATTTCTTGACATCATAGGAACATCTTAACATGTGCAATTTGCAGGTTAACCCCTCTACTTGTGAAATTTGCACTTTAGTCCAAAATAAGCAAACATTGTTTCAACATTGTTCAAACATGACCAAAATTGAAACCTAAGTTTCTTATGAGCCCTAATTACTTTTCCCAAGATAAGATTAAGCATATACTCAACCTTATTAGGCAAAACATCTAGGGTTAACCAATAACCCAGGTCAGGGATGTTTCACATACGACGAATAGATCCTTATGTTTAGGTAGAGATCCCTCACCTTTGGTACATGGATAGAATTAATGTGCAACTATCGATTTATGTTTTCCTGAATAATGATTTTTTATCCTTATTTCATGATAGTTTTAGCATTTCTCTTGAGCTCTTTGGTTATGATTGTACATAGAATATATATTCTTATAATTGTTATATTATAAAGTGTTTTCAACTTTCTTGAAGTTCTCAATTCTCAAACTCTTTTGGAAGAAGAAATGAAAGACGGATTTCCTCAGGATTTTATGTTTTATGAATTGAAGTTGTTACACATAGAATGCAATAGCCAGAGAGGGATAAGTATATTTAGGATTAGGTGTCTATGTGTAATGGGTTTTGATTGATGACTTTATAGCTCATAGCATGTCCTCTTTCTTTCTCAATAGTTTGTGGTATGAGACACGAATAAATTGAGAACCTTAGAGGACATATAATGAGACAAATAATCTCATTATACTAATATCCTTTCCTTTGAGCGCTTGTGGTATGGGACACTTGAGCTAGGGGATTTTGTGTACCAGTATAATATGATCTAGCATCTCTAGATCCATATATTTGTATGTATCAAGAGATGACATAAGAGTTAATGCTAGGAATCCATGCATGTGATCACTTAAACTTGATGATACTAGAACTACATTGAAGTTCACAAATCGTGGTTGATGGTAGATTCCTCTGGTATAAAGAATACAATAATGGAATTAGAGTAATATCGTACTGGTTCAAGATACCTCAAGGTTGCAATAGTAGGGATTCTTAACATACACATTCATCTGGTAATGAATGCTCTAAGTTATTTAGATGATCGAGGAATGATGATACTTACAAAATATCTATAAATACTTTTCCTTAAGAAGTTAAGGAATGTATGTAAGGTAATCAATGTTGTATCCTCTCATTAATACCTATAAGTCCTAACCTCGAGAGAAAGCATATAATGTTTTCTTAAGAAGGAACACTCTAATACTTTTGTGTATACAAAATTGAGGTGTTGAAAGGATTATCAAAATCCCAATGTCATGGTTGAGTTCAGATCAAACAAGATTGTGTTTCTTACTTTTGTAAATTAGATGTACATGTATCATGGAACACATTAAGGTAATAAATCTATAAAGTAAGTGAATATAAATGCTTTTCACTAATGTATATGTTCTTGTACATATTAAAAATTTAAGATCAAAACAGTATAGCATGCATTCACACCATGTTTCATGAACACAAATGCTTATGTGGATTAAAATACAAAAGTTTTAAGTAATTGATGAAATTGTATGTTGGAATCTACCCTCAATTTTAGCTATTGAACTTTGTGGTGGGCCTCAGTCGTTATAACTGTCAACTTCATGTAGTATGGATATAGAAACTTATGTTCAAGGTGGATCACACCGCAAGATTGAGACCAGCCTATGGTTATGGGTACTATTCAAATCAGTTCTAGGTGTAGATATCCATATATATAATTCATATGATGATTAATTAATGAGAGGATACATTCTTAAATCTATTGAGAAAATCAAGGTCAGAGATGTTTCATGATGCTAAAGTTTGTAAGTGAAAGATTTGTATTAAGAATGATAAGTGGGGACACTAAACATCATGATCTTTTAAAGGCATGCTTTAAAGGAGTACAACTCATGCTTATTGGGTTATTGGTTTAATGATTTGATGTAAATTTAGTCCTTTCTTTCTATGTATGATGAAGATTAGGGAACTCACCATGTGTTGGAACCATGATTCCAAGAAGGAACTTATGACCCAAGTGAATCTTTTCAGGGAATAATTGTAGACTGTTGAATCAGTTGTGCACTAAGCTTAGGTTTGTAAAGTAGTGGTATAATGTTGTTGATGTACCAAGTATAGGTTTGCAATAATGTATCATGAGGGGAAAATTATGAGTTTGAATCTTAGTTTTAGGTATTACTCCTCTCATAAGTTGAATCACAATTTATTTATTTTGGGAAGTATTTGAGGAAAAAATGAATCATGTTGTGCTTTGGGTTTAAGTTTGTAAATGGGATAGCATGCTCAGAATATCCATAGTATCTCTTAAGATGATATACAAATTGTGTTATGTTAATTGATGATACAAAATATGTAATGGTATAAGTAATGCATTTGAGTGGATCAGGGGTCCAAGATCACCATAGCATGAGGTTCTTCATGATGTTGATATAAGGTAGATCTGAAGAAGGTGATTGATAAATGTTTCATTTAGTATTCCTAAGGATATGATAGGGTTTTTCTATAGTGTTAAGAGAACTAGAAGCTCCTATAAAGATGGTCAATGAATAATATGGTTAGAAGATAGGAAAGTGGAAAGGACTTGTGTATAGGAATGCATTCAAACTTTTTTGTATCCTAATTGTGATAACATGAAATGATATGCCTTGCATGGATTATTTTTTTTAGTTTAATAGTAAAGGTTTGAGACAATATCCATGTTCAAAGAAAGGGTATAATGCAACTTAGAGCCAAGCAACAATCTTAATAGACAAGATGTCACTCAAGCTCGAGCTATGCATATCATGAGTATTTTGGTTCTCCGGGATGCATACTTTTTTGTGAGGAAATAATAATGAACATGTGGAGTAGTATCATGATTAATGCATGAGTAATTATGGAGAGTAATGTTTTTCTTCATAAGTTCAAGGGATGGGCTTGAAAATATCATCATGTTTGTAAGTGACCTATAAACATAGTTTCAAATGACTTAAAGGTGATGTTACAAGATCAATAGAGTTGTCTAATGTGACATATGTTAAAATTTTGACACATTTAAGTCTTTCGTATGCTTGAATGAAAAAAAAAGAATAATAATAAGATTTGGGATGATGGGGTTTTATGAAATAAGTACCCAAAGTTTACCAACCCCTGAAGTTTCGAGGATGAAACTTTTTAAGGAGGGGAGGATTGCACATCCTCATGTTCCTTAACTATGTAATTTCATTAGTACATAATATCACCCTTTATGAGATCAAAATGTTGAATGTGTTAAATCATGCCTTTGGAATGTATAATAAGATATGAAATGAATTTTAAGTTAAAGTGCATGATGAGAGAAGATTCATGGACAATTTTGGCAAGATAATGATATTCCTATATGTAGTTACGAATTATGGAAGTCTAAACCCAAATAATTTAATTGAGGGTTTTGTTTGAGTTTTTCGGAAATCTACTCCTACAATAATGTCCTACATGTCAATGGGAAGCTATGTTAAAATTTGAAAGATTTTAACCTTGTTTTGACCCCTCAAATGATTTTTGAAAGTTCGTATATAGTTGGGGGTCAAATAACCTTGATTTCAATTTTAAAGGGGCCGATTTCATAAAGTTGGGCTTTATGTAAATGTCACATAGACATTAATCGTAATATTTGACTCTGGCCTAAAGTACGACTGTCACATGCCTTGTTTTTGTTCTTTTTATGGGCGATGCGTTATGGACTGCAGAATGAACATCCAAGGGACAAACCCTCGTCATCTAGCTCCCGCCCTGGCTAGGACTCTGAGCAGTCCTACTTCCGCCAAATCTCTGCAATTTCCTCACTTCCAGTTGCGTATCACAAATGGATTTTGATCCCAATCAACTCGGTAATCCCAATCAACTCGGTACTTACTGGTTGAAGATTTTGAGCCTTACTCGTTGTCTGAACTTGATGACACACTTATATTAGACGAATATGTATAGTTTTACTTCTTAACTGTATGAACGTGAGGTTACCCTGCCGATTTAGAAAGTATACACAACCGTTTTTAGGGAAGACAATTGCACTCCTACTACAGTTGATGCGATCGTTGTGGCTGTTATGGTTGTTTTGATGATATGATCCATTTTATCATGAAGTGATGTAACGTAGCCGCTGCGTTTCGGAACCAACACTCTATGAACAAGGAGGTGAAGAATCATAGATGGAGGAAAGTACTTGTGGCAGTGGTTTGTTTTAATTGTTAAATATCCTTTACGGTATGGTTTAAAATAAAACATTATATATATTATTGATATTTTTTTTTGAAAAGATGCATCCGTTGAGGTATTACAGGAATCTATAACCGTCGTGCCTCTTAATGATAGTTAGAGAAACATTAAGATAATCCTATAATTAAATAACTCGTATTCTCTATGTGGGTGTTTCTCACTAATTTTCGCTCGTTCTCACTTCTGCCCATTCTCAGTAGGAGATTGTTTGACAATATCCTGACTTCCAAGAACATTGCCAATGGTTACTGAAAAGATCAATATCTTCCATCATGGAGACTTTGCCGAGGTATGTATTGTCTAATATTTGATATCAGAGCGTGATTATTGATCCAAATATCGCCTCTGTTTAATTTTGGAATACATCTTTCCGATATATCTATTCCGTTGTCGGTTCTACAATACAACGCTATCTCTCTTTTGACTAATACAGATTCCCGGGCCGGGTGTGTTTTTGATCTCTTGGTTTTCCGTCTAACACATATGTTCATATGCGGCGTCAAGTATGTATGGTAGTATCTTTACTTGTGTCGCCGAATGCAGTTTTAATTTTTGTGAATAATACTTTCTAATTTGTGTCGTCAAACTTGTTTTGCTGAAATCAATAAGAATCTTATGTTAACGGAGGAAAAATTCTACACATAGCACACTCTATACCCGGCCACATACCCGGTTCTCGGGAAACCTCAACAACCATTTTCCTCTACTGCTGCGCCAGACCATTAACTCCTCCTGCTGCATGCACATTATCTCCAGCAGCGATTTTGCATATTTTTACATGCAAAAAGGATGCATGATCTCGTAACCAAATAAAAATCCACCATATCTCGCCACCTACTCCATGCAACTGTCATGCAAATGGCAGATATCAATCCACCATGTGACTATATTTTTGAAAAAAAATTATATCCATGCGAAAAATGTTGTTATTGGATTTCGTAGGTACTGTACTTATGCTTCCAGATCAGTTATACAATTATGATTGATTTTGTAATTTGTTAAGTACTGTACTTATGCTTGGTTTTATAATTTGGTAAGTACTGTACTTATGTTTGAAAAAACTGAGTTGGAATTAACAAGTGAGTACTGTACTTATTTTGCATGGATTCCATAGGTACTGTACTTATGCTTCCAGATCAGTTATACAGTTATGCTTGATTTTGTAATTTGTTAAGTACTGTACTTATGCTTCGTTTTATAATTTAGTAAGTATTGTACTTATGTTTGAAAAAACTGAGTTGGAATTAACAAGTGAGTATTGTACTTATTTTGCATGGATTGCGTAGGTACTGTGCTTATGTCCAGATGACAAATGTTACTACTGGATTTCGTAAGTACTGTACTTATGCTTCCAGATCAATGTTGTTATTGGATTCCGTAGGTACTGTACAAATACGGGAATGCAGGTGGATGCATTAGAATGAGAGAGAATAATTACAAGAGAAAAAACGAATTTGCATGGACTTTGCATGGACTTTGCATGAGAGAAGAGTGGAGAGAGATATTGTTGCATGGACTTTGCATGAGTATTAATACAAAGACAACTGCAAATGCTGCAGATGTGTTTTCCTAAAAAAAGAGTGGGTGGCCGGGTATAAGGGGGACTGTGTGTAGCCTAACTCTAACTTTACATATACAAAGCGATCATAAGAAGACTGTCGATCCTGACAAGATTAACGACCTCACGGACAATGACTCCTAGACGCGCTCACTAGCAATCCGAGTTGCGCTGTCACCCTTTCAAACCGATGTTGTGGAGATAACAAACAACATTAGCTTCAAACTACGGTACATCAATCCATCTGGCAGCTTTCGCCCCCATCCAAAAGATTGCACAGCTAAAAATGGGTGGCCATGCCCCAATAGATGTGGTGGCAGGAACTGACATTGTCTACCCCACCCTACACCTCGCCCCCATCCAAAAGATTGCACAGCTAAAAATGGGTGGCCATGCCCCAATAGATGTGGTGGCAGGAACTGACATTGTCTACCCCACCCTACACCCGGCCAACTCTCTGGCGACGTAGACCTTTCACACTGGGTCAAATTTCATGGTTACTCATGGGTCGATCGGTTTGTTTAAATCAAACTTGGGTGATGAAATTTGTCAGCCGCTTATAAGCATCCAAACACATACCCAATTGTTTAATTAGCATGTTTCACAGATGACCCGGTTAAACAAAATTCATACATTGATATACATATAATACATGTATACCTATTAAGATAATTGTCTAATTAAGTTAATTTTTCACATTTATTTGGAACAATTGTATTTCTTCAATCTTTTGTTGTGTAGAAGACAGACACAAATACTCGTAACACGAAGATTGTCTAATGTTATATATACAAAACTAAGTGTTGGCTGTGTATAGTAGATATATCGTTTCCCCATTTCATCAAAAATTAAACAAAGTAACATTTGTTTTTTTTCTTTCGACTTCATATAAAATAAGTCAAAAACTAATCCATCGTGTTTGACGTCAAATATAATGATTTGTTGTTTTTTTCACACTATATTTGACATCAAAATCAAAGTAGTTGCATCCTTATTTATTAACACTAAAATAAGCAACTAATAGTACAAATTTAATTGGACACCCACAGGTCAACCTACAATCCGCTGAGTATGATTTGGATATGACTTTACTCCACCCATTTAAACTGAATTTTTTTTACCCATACCTGCGACACCTAAACTTGCAATGATCAACCCAAACCCAACGCACGTACCAGTTCGACAAATCTAAGGCCGAGCACCGAGAGATGACTGTTCTAAGAAAGATTTTACATGCCCGACGTATTTTAAAAACACATGTCGTGTTTTCATAATTGCACGATATTATGTATTTCACAGACACCGAATTCCACGCAAAAACAGTGAAATACTTTTACAGACAGAAACCTAATATAAAATCTTAAAAGGAAAATATTAAATCCAAAAGGCAAAAGTTGGAATAAACTGACAATGAAAAATCATCATTAACTTTATTATAATAACACTAGATAACATAACTTAGCAGTACCAATTTAGGCTCGTTATTTTGTCAGAGGGTACTAAGTTGAGCAAGGTTAAAATAAAAGGCACCAAATAACATAAATTAGCAATACCAACTAAAGACTACATAAGAGCAACGTAAAATGAAGTCAACTATAACAATAACGAGGTTATTATACAGCTACATGCAATAATGACTACAACGTATAAAAAGTATCAATAACATTCCCTTGGCACACAATAGTTTTCACCCGTTGTCAAGCCCAAGGTTGCAGGATCGACTTTGGTTTAAGTCCCCCAGTGCATTGAATAGCATGAGAAACCCAGCTCCTAAGAGTACCAACGGTTGATCCCAATAGACATACTTCTGTCAACTATTATTATGCTAAGAGTAGCGAATGAATAAGATCACTACATGACCTCGAAATAACATATTGCATATTTGGTTGATATTCTTCACTGCGGTATTGAGATGAATTAATGGTACACTCCTGAGCTTATATATAAACTTGAGTTCGTTTCGTTTTGAGAATCGTCACTCATGGGTGAAGCTGTCAACTGCTAGTTTTTTTAAGTCAGTTGTAACTCCCTCATGGGATAGGAATTCGGTGTGCATATATTCTGATGTTGGGAAAATAATTACAAGTACAATGTTTGAAGCTCTAAGTTAGCCAACCTCACATAAAATAAAACTGAGACATTGTTCACATGGAAGTTCTTTACCTTCAACATGCCATCTGAGTTACTTATGTTCTTCTCAACCAATTATAAGGCAGGATTCAAGCAATTCTTTTTTCTACTTCTGATCGTAAATGTTCATTGAGCACTGCAGCGGAAAACTTATAGGAAACTAACGCCAACATTCATTCGCCGGTAAACTTACGACCTGTCATTTTCTCAGCTTCAAAAATAATGTGATTTATCAAACCCCTTGCAGCACTGCAAAAGTACAAAATATATGAGACATTCAAAGGGAAGTATTTGTGTAGTTTGAAAACACACGACATGGCAATTTCACTATTACAAATAATCCAAAACCAGATGAAGAGCGAGAATGCAACCGCAACACCGTGTATTACAAAAGAAACACTGGAAGAGTACATAATTTATGAAGAAAATAGCATCACGCATTTATCCTTACACACTACCATAACACAAATCTACGCCACCCACCAACTCCTATTTGACGGCCTTCATCTCACTCTCACTGCTCGGCAGGCAAAACCGTTGGATGGATGCTAAAATGTGTGTGCTTACCTCTGTATTCATCCTATGTAGACACTCTGACTTTATCTTGTAGATCATCTTTAAGCTTTGACAACCACACAAGGAATCCCCTTCATTAGCTAAACTATAGAATCCTTCAATCATGTCATCTCTGGCGTCATGTCAGTCACAAGCAAACTAGGAAGCACGGACACTTCCATGGAGAAGCCGTGGCAGTCCTGGACATGTGTTGGACATGAACACGACGTAGACACAGCTGGATAAGTGGACACTACTCAAAAGTGTCCACTTCTTTTTAAAGCCTGGACACGGCGTGAACAGCTTGGACAGGGCTTGGGTACGCCGTAGACACGACAGGCCCAAACCAATTCCTTATATAAAAGAGATATAAATTATATATCTCCTCTCTCCCTCCTATTATTCAAGCACACTGCCATATGTTTCCTCCCCATCATTTTCCTAATCGTTATTATATATTAATCTATTATCAATCATACTTATACATATTCTAGAATAATAAAATGATTTGCATTCGATGATTAAAACAAGTACAAGGCTCACTTTTTTTCTTTTTTTATTATCGAGAGAACCGCTCCCGTAGAAGCGCCACTTTTGTGACCCCCCAGACATCGTAAAACTCTCGGGCCCCGAGCGCCCCGCACACCCAGTAACCAGTTAAAGCGCACAGTTAGCCGGCCTACACGACGGGTACCATTTCAGAGGCGGCCGCTGGGTTTCAAACCTGAATCCCTTCATGAGGGGACACCGTGCCGAACCACATGAACCACTCCTCCCCGGCAAGTACAAGGCTCTCTTTTTTATAAGACGAGATAAAAGAAAAGAGGCTAATAGAGTAGAGAAGTCTAAAGCCATAACAAAATAAGTAAAAATAACACAATAAATATATATACCAATACTCCTCAAGTTGGAGCATAGATATTAATCATGCCCAGTTTGTCAGTCAAAGTAGTGAATCTGGTCTTTGACAGAATTTTGGTGAAGCTATCTGCAACTTGATCTGAAGTATGTGTATATGGTGTAGAAATTTGACCAGATAAAATAACCTCTCGCACAAAATAACAGTCAACCTCAATGTGCTTCGTGCATTCATGGAAAGTAGGATTGATGGCAATAAAGATGGCTGATTTTTTGTCACAGTGCATGGGGATAGGTGTAGACGCAGAGATACCAAAATCTTTTAGAAGACTGTGTACCCAGAATAGTTCACAAGTGGTATGAGTCATCGCTCGATATTCTGCTTCAGCACTAGAACGAACAACGACTGTTTGCTTCTTGTTGCGCCAGGTAACTAGGTTACCGCCCACAAATGTTTAGTATCCAGAAGTAGATCGGCGGTCTATCTTGCTTCCAGTATAGTCAGAATCAGAATAACCAACAAGATTACAATGGCCATGTTTCTTGTAAAGAAGGCCCTTTCCATGAGAGCTTTTCAGATATTTCAGAATATGGCAGACAACATCCCAATGACATTATCGAGGCTTATCTAGATACCTGCTAACTAGTCCAACAACAGATGTGACATCAACTCTAGTGACAATGAGATATATAAGTTTCCCGACCATGTGGCGATACTGATGATGATCAGGGTAAGGAGAGTTTTTGTCATCCCAATTAGCGTTTGGATCCAAGGGAGTACTAGCAGGCTTGGCCCCAAGAAAACATGTTTCAGATAGAAGATCCAGAACATATTTACGTTGATCCAAGCATAGACCAGAAGATGACAGAGAAACTTCAATGCCAAGAAAATATCTTTGTGTGCCTAAATCTTTGGTGATAAAGTGTTTTTCCATGTAGCTTTTAGTAGCCTGGATTCCTGCAAAGTCACTACCATATAATATGATGTCATTCACACATACAATCAAAGATAACAAGACCAGAAGTAGTTTACTTAACAAATACATAATGATCAGACTGAGAGAAACGAAATCGGAACTTGTGAAGAGTATATTTGAGCTTATCAAACCAGGCACGGGGACTTTGTTTCAGGCCATAGATGGCTTTGCACAGGCGACAGACTTTTGATGACTCCCCCTGAAGCACAAATATGGGAGGTTGTTGCATGTATACCTCCTCATGTAGGTCGCCATATAGAAAGGCATTTTTTAACATCAAGCTGAGATAAAGGCCAGTCAGAGTTAATTGCCACAGAAATAAGTACACAAACCTAGTTCAGGCGAGCGAAAGGAGAGAAAGTTTCAAAGTAATCCATGCCATATGTCTGAGTGTAGCCTTTGGCAACAAGACGAGCTTTGAGGTGTTCAATAGTCCCATCAAGATGGTATTTGATCGTAAAAATCCATCGGCAGCCAACCGGAGAACAATCGGTCGGGGAATCCACTAACTTCCAAGTATTTCGTTCAGTGAGAGTCTGGATTTCAGATTCCATGGCTTGACGCCATGCGGGGTGCTGAAGAGCCTGGGAAGCATTTTTAGGAATGGAAAAAGCAGAATGAGCAGTAGTGAAGTTGGTAAAATTAGATCCCAAGTGAGCAGTAGTGCAGAAATTCCCAATGGGATGTTACGTGCAAGTCTGAGTGCCTTTGCATAAACTTATAGGAATATCTAAGTCAGAAAATACCTAAGTTGAAGGTAGGGTCGATCTGCCGACGAGGATGGAAGACTTGTAGGGGCCATGGAGGGAGTTGGAATTTTCGGTCTTCGTTGATAAACCTTTAGTGGAATAGGAGCAATATTTGTATCCGATAAAGTTGCATCGACAACCAGTGTTAAAGGAGTAGGAGCAGTATTTGATACATATAATCTCTCTCGTGCACTTTCTCCTCATAGTCCCTCTTCATACATTTACTCTCCCTCATATTGTCTCTTTCCTTTATATCCCCTCGCGCACGAGTTATGAAGTGATTGAGTAGTTGGTATGAAAAAGAGATAATAAATATGGAAAAGACGTGCACGCATGAGGATGGTAGGTGGCAATAAGACTGTCGAATGAGAGGAAGAAAAAAAAATAACATGGTGCCCCCTTTGTTGGTGTTTTATAAACAAGCACGAGGTCTTGTTTTCCACTATGTCGTAGATGTAACCGATAACACGATTCAATGTGCTACATGACCCGATCAGACAAATGTGGATAGAAAAATAAATAGATCTTTGTGTGACCTAAAAAGCACATTTGCCTGGCGGTTAGGTAGAAAATCAAACCACATTAGGATCCAATTAGCAATAGGTATAGTGTGTAGATGAGGCAACACAAATATTGAGGTAGAGGACGATCTGGCTATACACAGTGGCGAGGTTGAAGAGGACGACGACCTTCTCGTGATGCGCTTGCTGGTTGCCAAGATCTAACTACGTAACTCTGCAAATTTGGCAACAATTTGGTCATTGGTACAAACTAGTAGCATCAACAAGCCTTGAGCAACCAAATATGACGCAGTCTAGTCTTCTATACGGTCTACTCACACCTCGCGGTAGCACGCCGAGAGAAGAGTAGGAGGAGGTAGACAGATGTGAGGGAGGTGTGCAGCATGGGAATACGTGCAGGGACTGCAGCGACAAGGGAAAGACATGTCTAAGCAGGATGAAATGTTGGAGGTTGCAAGAATCAGCCAACTTGATGGCAGACTCAACTGTCCATGTATCGGGGTACTGATGAGACCTTTTGGTCATCGAGGAGGGGCATCAACAACTTGCTTCTTCTTGTGGGTGGTTCAAGGGACCACACCCTGTTGCCTTCTTTCTTGACACTTGTATGCAACCATGAGAAGGTTGGCTCCACAAGGGCATGTACTACATGCTCGGAAATTCACATTCTTTAGAACTGGGAATCGGGAACTTTTTTGTTGTTGATAGGTAGACCACCCCTTCATTCTCTTCAATGAGTTAGAAAACCATCACTAATTATACTAGTTCAACCCCTATATATTTATTTATCAAGGTAAGTGATGCATTGGCATATTTGAAGTAGAGGTTTCTTCCTCTTAACCAAAGGACTAATGTAGGGTAAACCCCCTCTTTGGATCTCTTCATATTAAATGAGGAGGTTCTTACGAGAGAGTGGGCAACAATATCATGAATTCTATGCCAGAGGTTTGGGTAGGGCATTGTGTGATCTATTGGTTGTGGATGATATCATCACTTCATCAACTCAATAAGAAAGTTGCTTTCAGCCTTGAAGTTGTTCACCTTTGACTATGAGAGGCATTCAACTAATGAGAAAATGGAGACATTTTACCTTTCTAATAGTGAGCTTCAGATAACAAATTTGGGTAAGGTAGAATGAGAATTGGGGATCATAATCGGTAGGGAAGACAAGATATCTCAGAACACATTTGACTCTGAGAAGGTAGAACCCATCTCACTTGAAATTCTTTATGGATAGAAGAAGAGTAATACCTTGGAGCACTATTTTAAAAAGTGGTCTGCGTGACTGCATATGCTCACGCTTATACCTATGCTGATTAAGCGGCCAATTATACTCTATTTTTTAATAGATCACTACTCACGTCGATGCATACATACAGACACACACGAATACACACATATCTATGGAGACACATTTTTTATACTTAAATATAAACTCATACTTATATATATATACACTTTATATATATAACAAATTACCATACACATATTTATAGATTTCTATATAACTTTCTATTATATTCATATATATACTTACATATATAATTTACTGACATAGTACACACAAGTTCAACACTACATTTTGATTCATTTACATATATACACACTATGCATATATTTATACATTTATATGCCCACATGTCAATATGCGTACACATTTTACACACATGCTAAATATATCCATATATGCACATATATAAATATATAATACATATATACTTATATGTTTACATTTATATGAATATATACTATTTTAAACTCAATATATGATCTTATGATTATATATTTAATTTATTGAAAAAAATCCACAAATGTATATAGTCCCCCGCATACAATCATGTGTTATTTACTTTCTGTGGTATCCTCTCCGCTCGTACATCACATAACACTTTTCTGAACAATGCCTTGGAGTGATAAACACTTGCTATTTAATAGTAGAATCACTATTGTTAGAGTTATTGTTATTTAATTTACTATGTTATATGGGCATAATTGTCTTGACCCATTAGGGTTAAGTTTTGCTTCCTTGTACTTTCCTCCTCTCTATATAGGAGAGGAGTTTTCCATCTATCAATTAGAAATATCTCACTAGCCTTCCATCTTATTTTCCACATGGTACTAGAGCATCGATCCTAACCCTAAGGAGAGCAAGAGAGCCTTTGCCTGTGGAGACCGCCGTCTCTTCTTGGTTTGGTCACCAACCAAGGAGACTGCCGTCTCTTATTGGCTTGGTCGCCAACCAAGCATCGTCACAACTTTTATGGTTGTCTTCTCTCTTCTTCTTGCATAAAAATTAAATCTTTTCGAACCTCTCGGTTGGCGCTCTCCATCCCAGCCACAACTAATGTTTGTCTGCCACTCCCAAGTATTTGTCTAAAGTCTAGTCGTTGCTTCCCCTGATCCTCCCCACCCTTCAAGGATCCAGGTTCTCCAGATCCCTCCACTTGCCCATCCAAACTATTTTCCTCATCTATCAAGACCACCGTCAACACCTACTAATTGTCTATTGGTTTACCCGATTCCCACTCCGTGTTCAATGTGGTGGCGACAAACCAACTCAACGATCGGTTGCTTGCGGTGCCTACTAGTGGATCCTCTGTGATTTCAGCAGACATGTAGAAGGATCTTCTTGGTCACTGTGAAATGGCATCTTGAGCAGAAGGAAACATCAACAGGTAGGCATCATGGTCTTCATCTCAGGCACTATCGTCGTGAGTAGACCAGGAAGTTTTGGAACACAAGAAGAAGTAACAAACATGCATACAAAGAATGGACAAGAAAAAGGTCAACATGCACAAATATAGCACATCTATTCTCAAGAAGTAGCGAAATTGTCCTAGAGCCTTGGACTAAAAATGTTGGAGTGCATGTTTCAGTACCGAAATCCCATGAGCATCACCAGTGATATTGATATCATCAACAAAGACAGTAAGAATGATAGTTCCAGCTAGAAAAGAATTAAAGAATAGAAAACCAAGCTAGCAAGAACACCACTGAGTTTTGTAAACCAGGCCCATGGTGATGGCTTGAGACCATAGTTTAAAATTTCTACAAAATTTTTGAAATTTCCACAATTATTTCCATACCGATGGCCATCAGACATCGAAATACACTGTCGAAAGGCATTGTCCACGAAATTTTTCTTTCTTTTTAAAGTACTATGGATTGCCTAGAGCATATTTATTTCACAGTTTGTTGTCTTTAAGTTTATACAATGTTCTTGCAAACTATAGTGACTTAATTCATTGATTTCACCATTGAAAAATGGCATCAAAATTCTCCATCGAAACAGTTCAGGGTCCTTCACTCACACATGAGGAGACCCCCACCCCCACATATCCAGTATGAAATATTATTACATAATTGAGTAGATCTACACTAGTAGATAATTCTGGTAAAATTAAATTAATTCGTAATTTTGCTGTCAAAATGTTGGGAATGCATTTGATGAAATTTCCATCGAAATTTCGGTAAATTTCTATTTTTGTGGCCAGCGAAACGACATCGAAATCAGACATTTTCTTCCTTGCTTGAGACCATGCAAAGAGTGTTTGCGATGACAAACACTTTGGGAAGATCCCCTCAAAATACAAAACCCCAAGGGTGTTTCATATACTTTCCTCTTCTAAATCGCCATGAAGGAAGACATTATTTATGTCAAACTAGAACAGAGGTTGTGAGTGGCAAGGAGATTACAATCCTAATAGAAACAATGTGGGTGACCGGTGAGAGGGTTTCAAAGAAATCCGCGTCATATGTATGGGTGAATCCTTTAGGAACAACCGAGATTTAAGTCGCTACAAGATCCGTCTAATATTTGATAGAGAAGACCCACCGACAATCAACAATATATTTATTTGGAGGGACAAGATCCCAAGTCCTGTTCTCATGCAACGATGTATTTCCTTAAGCATCACATCTTTCCAACTAGGGTGTTGAAGGGCCTCACGATAATTTTTATGAATCTGGATAGAGTCGAGTTGCTAGACAATGGATTTAGCCATACGAGAAAGCTTGAATAAATAACATATATGAGATATAAGATGGTAAAGAGTGCAAGAGTCGATACCTTTCCAGAGAGCCACGGGACGTGCTAGATTCTCAGATGTGAATATTGGTGTGGGGTTCTGTGTTGAAGGAGGAATGACATGAGGGTGTGGGATCGGTTCATGATCCACTGGATCAGAAAGATCAAGATCAACCTCATATTCATGAAATGTAACGTCAGCAGAGACATACATACGACGGTTGCTTGGACTAAAACAACGATAACCTTTCTAAAAGGTAGAATATCCAAGAAAAATCGTCTTAAAAGAGTGGGCATCAAGTCTATCCACTTTTAGATCAAAGTTAAGCACAAAAGCTATACACCCGAAAAGACACAAAGGAAGATGGAAAGTTTTTTGCACAGGAAAAAAACCGAAAAGGGGGTCTTATTCCGGAGAACAGAAAATGGTTGTCGATTGATAAGGTAGCAAACTTTGAGAACATTTTCAGACCAATTAGTCTTGGGTAATTTACCAGAAACATAAGCGCACGAGAGATATCAAGTAAATGACAATTTTCACGTTCTGCCACCCCATTTTGTTGTGGGGTGTGAGCACAGGAATGTTGATAGATGGTCCTAATTTCAAAGCAAAAAGAAAACACCTGAGCCGAAACATATTTTTTGAAATTGTTCTATGGAAATTCACCAATCGTTTCATCACAGGACTTCAACAAATTTAACCATGTCACACGAGAGAAATCATCAACAAAGATAATGAAATAACGGAATCGATGAAAACTAGTAGTTCGAAAGGGACACATGTCATTATGAATAACATCAAAGGTAGCTTTAGGACAAAGACCAATTTTTCTAAGAAAATAACTCCTATGATGTTTCTCTAACTCACACTAGTCACATGGGAGACTTTTTAAACTAGATAAAGAGGGCTTCAAGTGCTTTACTTCTCAAGAGAGGGATGACAATAACGTTGGCGAAGCTGAAGAGGTGTGCTCACAAGAACAAACAGTATGGCATCCAAAGTAATAAAGATCACTCACTCAAGAACCGGAACCAATCGCCCGGAAAGTCTGAGAATCATGCATCACAAAACTATGACTACCAAAGGTGACTTTGCAAGTAAAGGCATCAACTAACTTAGCAACGGACATTAAATTACAGGAGAATATAATGAACAACTTGAAATTTGATGCTAGGTGACACATTAACACTACCACATTGTTTAACAGTTTTAATGGACCCATCTGTAAGAGTGACAGATGAGGTAGGAATGAGGTTCAATGGAGGAATGAATGTGTCTCATACCAATCATATGTTGGTGACCCCAGAGCAACAATCCATGGAGAGCTAATGCCAACATAGAGATCCTGACATTACCTTGGTTAGAGGATCGATGCGTCGAAGATGTCATAGAAGATTGCAGGGTCACAGAATCCTCAGATTGTGTGGATTGTGGAAGAGCCTATTGAGAGGCCTAAAGAAATTGCTTATATTCAGCTAAAGAGATGGTAACAAACTGATTGTCTGGTCCTTAGGTAACATGGACATGTCCTAGTGTTACGACCGCACCCACAGGGATGACTGCACTTCAGATAGTACTTTTCCTCCAGATGGCCTAACTTGTTGTAGAAAATGCATTGTGGCCTAGGAAGGTGTCCACTATTGGGTTTTGAGAAAGGGAGCGCAATGGAATTATGAAAATTCTTTCCTTTCTACCCAAGTAGTTGGATCAGTCGTAGCTATACAACGCCAATGAATAAAATACATAAGAGGAGATAAAGATGATATCTTTATGCACACTACTTGTCCAACAAGTAGATGTCTCTTATGTCGATGAACTTGATCCTCCAAAGACAGACCCAGAACGACCATCAAGAAGTCTGGATAGATAAGAAGAAGATCTAGATAGTCCACCAAGCAACGACTTCTTGTCTTTTAGAACGTGTTCTTCAAGCCTCCGCATGTATGCCTCGGCCTCTACTTCATCCACGCGGATGAAAGAAAACATGGTGCACCACCTTGGCCACCAAGTCGAAGAGGAAAATGAGTTGTCAACGTGCTAGGTGTCCCGAAACTCCATTTCTTCTCCTATCTTGGGCAGCAGTCCTTAGGGTGTCTTCCTCTCCAAGAGAGAGAAGTTTGACGGCCAACTTGTCTCACAAGTTGTCTTAAGAGTTATATCTAACCCTTTGGGACGTGCACCCTTCATATAGGAGTCATGAACTTAGCCATTTTCTAGTAGCAATCTAAAAAAAATTAATGTTTAAAACTCGAGAAAGATTTGTGATCGACCGATCACGTTTAGTGGCCACACGATCACAAGCCGATCACATTAGCTGATCGACCGATCACAACAGTCTAATCTAGATCTGACTTGTTTTTCAATTTCAGACTTTCATGTACATTGTAATCGCCCGACCAGTAGGCCTAAACGACCGATCACATGTATCCAGTGAAAATCTCAACCCATCAATTGACAATCAATTGATCTATTGACCCAATTTATGTGATCAGTCGATCAGACATTTTGGTCGACCGATCATAAGGTAAATTAACTTGTGTATAATTCAGAATTATTTTAATCATGTGTTATTGTAAACTTCAGTTTCCTTATGCATCCTTATGTGTGTGACCCAGTAAGTTCCTAATAATATTGGTAGTCATGTTCAAAACAACACAAGAAAAGATTGGTGTCTAAACACACATCATTGCTACCCAAATAGTAGAAATGAGTTGGATAACAACTACAACTTATAAACTGAACAATGTTACCATGATTGTATAATCCTTTTGTCTCAGATATCCAGATTGAACTCAAGGCACGTAATGTCATCATCTTAATCATTCAAACTATGTTCTTTGAACTAGAGCAGACTATTCGAGATAGTGTAGGTGTAATATAACATATTGACTGACATGAGCCTGATCATGCATTTCATAGTCTCACTTATCATATGGCTGAGGATATCACTCCAAAGGAGGGACAAATTCTATCTGCATCACTCACAGCATGCCCCATGTGTCACTGTACCCAATCACCACCTTTTGGCGACTCATATTTTGGAGCACGTTGGGCTAGTGTCAAAGTGCACAGCACAACATGTGTAACTACAATGACTTCAGGTCTAAGGATCATAGCCCCTATTGAGATATGACTCTGACATGTCATTACATAACTTCCATGTGTCAATCTCTTTCAAGTACAACTTGTTCTCTAACAGATACCCATGAGCGGATATCTAATATCATAACTAAAGAGCAATAGTCATCACTCATCACACATGCTAGTCTTGTGTAATAGTGTTGTCATGTACTATGAACAACAGTAACCGACTGGGGACACTACAAGAATGAAAACTATTATTATACATATGATCTCATGTTCATGTCCTCAACTCAAACTATATGTCATCAAGTTTAACATTCTTCGAACATTATTAAGTTTGTTCATTAGCTCAACACAGAAGCAAACATAATAAGTGGAGTTGCCTTTTATTAATAATGAAATCAAGTACAAACTATCTCTTTTACAATCATCACATGATGGGTCTTGGGGCATATAACCAACGGTCCCTCACTTTTACTAGAACCAATCACACATGAACCTAAGTCCAATAGATCTAACATCACCATCATGTTTCAGCTGTGAAAGTGTTTTAATTAGAGGATCAACAACATTGCTTTCAAGTGGTACTCTGTAAATCTTTATATCTCCTCGTTGTACGATCTCACATATGAGATGGTGACCTGAGTATGTGCTTGGAACATTGATGTGATCTGGGTTCCTTAGCTTGTGCAATAACTCCATTGTCGTCGCAGTAAAACTCTATTGTCTGTTCAATGGTTGGAGCCGCCCTAGATTTACTAATGAACTTCTTGATCCATACTGGTTCTTTTGATGCACTGGAGCTAGCAATATACTCGGCATCTATTGTAGAATTAGCGAGTCTCTTGTTTCAAACTTTTTCAGCTAACAGCTCCACCGTTTAGGCAAAACACAAATCCAAATTGCGATTATTATCGTCCTTGTCAGTTTAGAAACTTACGTTAGTGTAACCTTTTACAACTGACTCTTCCTTACCACCATAAATTGGGAATTGATCCTTAGTTCTTCTCAAGCACCTAAGGATGTTCTTTACACCTACTCAATGGCCATCACCCGGATCTGACTAGTACCTGTTCGTCATGCTCAAAGCATACGAGACATCTGGGCACATACATATCATTACGCACATGATAGATCCAATTGTCGAGGCATATGGAATCTTACTCACGCGTGCCCGCTCTTCCAAAGAGCTGGGACATTGGGTTAGAGAGACTTATTCCATGAGACATGGCATGGGTAAGTCTCCTTGTCTTAAAATTATGCCTGCTAATCCTCTTTAGCACTTCGTTAATGTATGTACTTTCACTTAGGACAAGAAGCCTTCTAGATTTATCGCTATAGATTTTAATTCCTAGAATATAGGATGTTTAGCCTAAGTCTTTATGCAGAAGTTATTGCCCAGACATGTTTTGACCAATCATAGAGTAGGTATGTCATTTCCAATCAATAGTATGTCATTCACATACAATATGAGAAATATAATCATGCTCCCACTAACCTTCTAGTAGATACAAGGTTCATCTTCATTTTGGATAAAACCAAACTGTTTGATAGTCTCATCATAACAAAAATTCCAACTCTGAGATGCTTGCTTCAATCCATAGATTAACCTTTGTGGCTTACAAGCTCTAGTGGCTTCATTTGAGAACGATAAAACCTTCGGATTGTATCATGTACACATCCTCTAGAAGATTCTCGTTGAAGAAAGCAGTATTAACATCTATTTGCCAAACCTCACATAATCATAATAAACTACAATGGCAAGCATGATCCTAATGGATTTAACCATAGAAATTGGTGAAAACGTTTCATCATAGTCAACATCTTGAACTTGTTAGAATCATTTTGCAACAAATCTACATTTGTAGGTTTGTACATTACCATCCATATCGGTCTTCTTGAAAATTTATTTGTACCCTATGGGTTCTGCCACTTCAGGTGGATCCACCAAGGTCCATACCTTATTGGTATTCATAGAGTTCATCTTAGATCTCATGGCTTCATGTCGTTTCTCAGAATTTGACCCCTCAATAGCCTCATTGTAGATAGTTAGTTCATCAGCTTCAATGACCAACACATATCTTCTTGATTCATAAGAAATTGATATCTCTCTAGATCGAGACGTGCCCTACTAGACCTTCGAGGTTCATTGTTACAACAAGGAAACTGTTTGTGGTTCCTCTTTTTCCTTATCAACCTCCATAGGCTCAATGTTATTTTGTTGATCTTGAACTTCTTCGAGATCTATTTTCCTCCCACTAGTTCCTTTGGATATAAAATCATTTTTTAGGAATATAGCAGTTCTAGCTGTTGGGTTTTGGAGGAGGCAGAGAAGCAGCGGAAACAAAAAAAAATTTCTCCCCAAACCCAGAACAAAAGGAATCGCGTCAACATCTATATAATAGGAAAGATGGTTTGTGAATCATACCTTGTCCCGAGGCTTGCTCGGTGACAGTGCCACGCGCCTTGTGCGGTCTTCACCTCTGGTCTTGGACGGTGTCTGTGCAGCTCCTGGTCACACCGGGACTGAAGACTCCTCCTCCTACCGAACTTTCGGATGACAGTTGTCCTCCTGAGTGGCAGTGACCTCTCGCCTCTGAAGTAGTCCACACGGACCACCTGGAACTCCACTCTCCTTGTCCCACAAGTAAGTGGAAGGAGTCGCACCCTCCTGTTGACGTACTAGTCGCCAACACACTCTCCTGCTGTCAATTGCAACTGCAGTTGTCCTTCTCTTGTTGCACCTCCCTTTACGGGAAGCACTTGCTCGGGCTCTCTCTCGGTTACCAAAACCAGAGAGAACGAAAACTTTGCAGAGCAATCAACTTGCACTGAGTTGTATTCTGAGAAGCCCCCAATACCCCTATATATATAGGCGAGTCATGGGACAGGGTTCTCTGTGCCCGGCAATACGGGACTAAAGCAGGAGTAGAAGGGTTCGGGATTTTCCACAAAAAGCAACCATCTCGCAACCTGAACCGATCGGTTCACAAGTGAACCGGTCGGTTGGGGACCTGATCCGATCGGTTCACCACTGAATTGATCGTTTGGGACCCTTGAACCGATCGGTTCACTCATGAACCGGTCTGTTGGGGTTCCAGGTTGGTTCCCGATTGACTTTCCTTGTTTCTTTCCCAATTGGTATCGAATACCAATATTATTCCCAATCGAATTGGGCAATTTGAAACGAAAGGAAAATTCTCACCAATCCTACTTTCCCAAGTTGCTCGATTGCACCAGTTGAACTGATCGGTTCAACACTTGAACCGGTCGTTTCACTCTGTGCATGAGCCGATCGGTTCAACAATTGAGCCGACCAGTTCAGCAACCTCAGCCGACCGGTTCATCACATGAACCGATCGGTTGGGAATGTAGATTGTGCAGAATCAGTCAAATGTGATTTCAATCAATCCGATACTCCAATCAATGTGTCCAACACCTTGAACATTATGATATTGAGCTATCGATTAATTGAGTGTTTAATTGAACTACTAAACTCCTTTAGTAATCAATCTAAACGTTGCTTGTGGACAAAACTCCTCTTCCAAGTTAAATCCTATGTGTGTGACCCTGCAGGTCCATTTCACGTTGGCAATGAAAGTCCATAACACTTATGACTTCACAAGCAAAGAGCGGTGCCTAGTCACACATCATTGCTACCCAAGTGAAAGTAGAAAGTTGGAGAACAACTTTCATCCTACAATCCGTGAATGGTGTTACAGTGAATGTATAATTCCTTTGTCACTGATATCCAGAATGAACTCGAGGCATGGAACAATCATCCTGTCAATGGTCATCCATTTCCTTGATCTCAGAGTAGACCGAGTGAGATGTGTATGACATCAATATCACATATTGATTCACACGTGCATGCGCATGCCTTTCTCAATCCTACTCATCAAGTGGCCAAGGATATCAAACTCCCTTAGGAGGGACAAATCCCATATCTATCACTCACCCCTCAAAAGCCCCATGTGTCAAAGCCATCCAATCATCACCTTTATAACAACCCATGTTTCAGGATTGTGTTTGATGATGTCAAAGTGTACCCAACGACATGTGTTGAGTGTAGTGATTTCAGGTCTAAGAATCACACTCACCACCATCACTGTGAGAGCTAACTGTGACTACCATGTCATGGTTCCATGTGTCATTCTCACGGTGGGTCTGTCTGGTACCTTGTTCTTTAACAAGTACCTATGTGCTTGGTTTGATATCACGATATCATGACTAATGAGATTCTGTCATCAACCAAAACACAATCTAGTCTTTAGTGTTATTGATGTCTATGGTTATTTCCACAATAACAACCGACTAGGGACTAAACAAGAATGTATACTCTTAACATCCATATGATCTCATCGTTTAGGTCATGAACCTAAAAGCATATGTCATTGAGTAAGACAATCTTTAGACATCTATCATGTTATACCATCATCTCAGAAATAGTTTAAACATATAGATTGGAAATTGCCTTTATTATTATTCAAATCATTTACAAAGTATCCCATTACAATCATCATATGACTTGCTCTATGGGCATACATACCAACAGACTCCCACTTGCACTTAGAGCCAGTCACCAAGGAAACGCAGTCCTTGTGACCTAGCATGACCATCATGCTTCTGCTGAGAAAGGGCCTTAGTCAGTGGATCAGCTATGTTGTCTTCAGTTGGTACTTTGCAAATCTTCACATCTCCTCGCTGTACGATCTCTCATATGAGATGGAAGCGCCGCAGTATGTGCTTGGACCGCTGATGTGATCTGGGCTCCTTAGCTTGTGCAATAGCTCCATTATTATCACAATAAAGCTCAATTGCATCACAGCTACTGGGAACTACACCAAGTTCAGAGATGAACTTCCTGATCCACACAACCTCCTTTGCTGCATGCGAAGCAGCAATATACTCGGCCTCTGTAGTAGAATCGGCAACTGTTTCTTGCTTGGAACTCTTCCAGCTCACAGCTCCATTATTAAGGCAAAACACAAATCCTGACTGCGATCTGTAATCATCTTTATCGGTTTGGAAGCTTGCATCGGTGTAACCCTTTACAACCAGCTCTTACTCGCCGCCGTACACAAGAAACTGATCCTTAGTCCTTCGCAAGTACTTGAGGATGTTCTTCACGGCTGTCCAGTGAGCATCCCCGGGATCTGACTGGTACCTGCTCGTCATGCTGAGAGCATACGAGACATCTGGGCGTGTGCACAACATAGCGTACATGATGGATCTGATGGCTGATGCATATGGGATCCCATTCATACACTCCCTCTCTTCACAAGATTGGGGACATTGAGCTCTAGAGACGGTAACTCCATGTAGCATAGGGACGTTGCCTCTCTTTGAGTTCTCCATGCTGAACCGCTTCAGCACCTTGTCAATGTATGTGCTCTGACTTAGTCCGAGAAGCCTTCTAGATCTATCTCTATAGATCTTAATTCCTAGAATATAGGATGCTTCTCCTAAGTCCTTCATTGAGAAAGTTTTCCCAAGCCAAGTCTTTACCATCTCTAAGGCTAAGACATCATTCCCCATCAAAAGTATGTCATCCACATACAATATGAGGAATGTGGTCGAGCTCTCATTAACCTTTTTGTACACACAAGGTTCATCTTCATTTTGAATAAAGCCAAACACTTTGACTTCTTCATCAAATCGAAGATTCCAACTGCGAGATGCTTGCTTCAATCCATAGATTGACCTTTGCAACTTATAGACTTTATTGGCATTCTTTGGATCTATAAAACCTTCAGGTTGTGTCATGTACACATCCTCATGTATATTCCCATTAAGGAATGCGGTTTTAACATCCATCTGCCAAATCTCATAGTCATAATAAGCTGCAATAGCAAGCATGATCCTGATGGACTTAATCATGGCAACTATAGAAAAAGTTTCATCATAGTCAACACCTTGAATTTGTCGAAAACCCTTCGCAACCAGTCTGCCTTTATAAGTTTGCACATTGCCATCCATGTCGGTCTTTTTCTTAAAGACCCACTTGCACCCTATGGGTTTTACCCCTTCGGGTGGTTCCAACAAAGTCCATACTTTGTTGGAGTACATGGATTCCATCTCGGATCTCATGACTTCAAGCCATTTCTCAGAATCTGGTCCCCCCATAGCCTCTACGTAGGTAGTTGGATCATCATCTATGATCAACTCTCCACCTTCCTGAGTTATAAGGTATCCAAACCTCTCAGGTTCAAGGCGAGTCCTACTAGATCTACGAGGTCCTTGTGTTACTTGAGGAGATTGAGATTCCACAACACCTTGTGAATCTACATTTTCCTCTTGTACATCTATCGGTTCAATGTTTTCTTGTTGGGCTTGAACCTCTTCAAGCTCTATATTCCTCCCACTGCTTCCTTTGGAAATAAATTCCTTCTCTAGGAACACAACTGTCCTGGCAACAAACACTTTGTTGTCAGTAGGGTGGTATAAGTAATATCCCCTCGTTTCCTTGGGGTATCCAACAAAATAACATTTATCGGATTTGGGTCCAAGCTTATCAGGAAACGCTTTCTTGACGTAAGCTTCACAACCCCAAATCTTCAGAAAAGACAAATCGGGACGCTTCCCGTACCATATCTCATATGGTGTCTTTTGAACCGATTTAGATGGTACACGGTTAAGCATAAACGCGGCGGTTTCAAGAGCATGACCCCAGAAAGAAATTGATAGATCAGCAAAACTCATCATTGATCGCACCATATCTAACAATGTGTGATTCCTTCTTTCAGACACACCATTATGCTGTGGTGTTCCAGGTGGAGTCCATTGTGATACAATACCACGAGCTCGCAGAAGGTCCTCAAACTCCTGGCTCAAGTATTCTCCACCTCGATCGGAACGAAGTGCCTTAATACTCTTGCCAAGCTGGTTCTGTACTTCATTCATGAAATCCTTGAACCTTTCAAGGGTTTCTGACTCATGTTTCATCAGGTACACATAGCCATACCTACTGAAATCATCAGTGAAGGTAATGAAGTACTGACACCCATTTCTGGCATTAGTTCTAAAAGGCCCACATACATCAGTATGTATGAGTCCTAATAGATCACTAGCTCTCTCACCTTTACCTGAAAAGGGAGTCTTGGTCATCTTGCCCAACAAACAAGATTCACATGTCTCTATTGATTCATAATAAAAAGAGTCTAGATAACCATCTTTATGGAGTCTAGAAATGCGCTTCTCATTTATGTGCCCTAGACGGCAATGCCAGAGATATGTTTTGTTTGAGTCGTTGAGTTTTTGCTTTTTGGTGTTTACGTTGTATACACTTGTCTCCAAGTCTATCAAGTATAGACCATAAGACATAGGGGCACTGCCATAAAAGATCCCATCTTTAGAAATGGAACACTTTCCATTCTTAATAAGAAATTCAAATCCATCTTTGTCCAAACAAGAGACGGAAATGATATTCCTATTTATGGCAGGTACATAATAGAAGTTCTTCAACTCTATTATTAGCCCACTAGGTAGAGTTAACTCATAGGTTCCTACGGCACTGGCGGCAACTCTTACCCCATTGGCAACACGTAGTTCAACCTCGCCTTTCCCCAAAGGCCTACTTCTCTTAAGATCCTTCACATTTGAACAAATGTGAGATCCGCATCCGGTATCAAGTACCCATGACGAAGAAGTAGTAAAGTTAACCTCTATCACGTATACACCAGAAGTAGAGATCTCTATCTCCGACTTCTTCTTCCATTGTTCCTTCCATCCTCTCCATGTAGAAGAAATTGGTTTGGCGAGAGAACACTTCTCTCCCTTACCTACTTTCCTCTTCACCAACGCATTAAGCGTACATAGAGTGGATTCTAAGGCTCCTGGTATATCTGGATTGTGCAGAACACTTCTCACAGTCCTCAACCAGTTATGGAATTTATTCTCAATTAATTTTCCCATTTTAAAAGATGATTCTTTTGCCATTCTACAAGAGAAAATTTGCATTTGTCAAAACCTTTTGATTTGATTTGAATAAAATTTGATGATAGTTAATTAGGCCTTTAATTAATTACCGCTCCCACTATTTTGACTCAAATTGATAGCCCTCACCATCAATTCGGAAGATTGTAGCGTACAATCTTCTAGTGGGTCAAGATCCTGAAATCCTCTGAGCCATGGACCAGCTAGGGCTATCACCCACAACTCAGATCTCTCAGGTAGGCAACTCTTGCCAATTGCATCATATGCAACTCTTGAAAGATGTCATATGCAACTCTTTGCAATGATCATCTCCATGCCTCAAGGCGCTAGATCCTATCTAGGTCACTTTGTTAAGTCCGACCTAAAGCCAACACGATGAACATGCACCCTGCTAGGGCAGACCCACACATTCATCCTTCACGCTTCCACGAGATAGACGGTGCACCACGCTAGGGCGTGCCCACACTTGGTCGATCAAGCTTTTCACGTGTGTCGCATTTGGAAGGCATCTAAAACTTAATATTTAATGAGGGATTTGGTTTTTATATACATATACATATCCAATCACCACAATATATAGTACGTATCATATACATGCTATATCCCACATAAAACATGCATAAACGATAAAAAGCAATGATTATGGCCATCCTATTTGTGATTCCTCGAGCCAAGAGGAATCACGGTCATCTAGGTCTACATCACATGCAACCTTTGCAAGATGAAATCTGTGCCTGCCTTTCTAGGTTTGATCAGCTCATCTCCATGACTGATCGGCTCGCCATCAGGTTGGTTGTTCGGGTGCCACCAGCCGATCGACTGGCGCCTCCAGCCGATCGGTTCACCGGTCATCATGCATCTCCTCAGGTCGCCACCCGGTCATCTCGTTCCTCGAACCGGCTGTCTGGATCACCAACCGATCGGTTCACTCCTTGAACCGGTTGCCTTCAGGTTGTCCGCCGTTCTTTGACATAACAGGAAATAAAATCTATCCTATTTACAATTGAATTGTGAAACCCGAGTTACATTCGGGGGGGAGAAAAGGTAGGAAAAGAATTCTCGAATTATTTCGAGTTACATCAAGAATATGAGAAAGGGAATCGGTGCGCAGACCGAGATGCAAGCAACCACACAAACAACCACACACAGATATAGGGGTTTATAGGCCATAATCATGCTACACATCCACCACAAAACTCGTTTAAGGGCGACGCGTATCGATTGCATTAATATTACATATCATATATGTATATTAGGGATTTGTGGATTGGACATGTATCAAGCCGATATTATTCGCATCGCATGCAATAAATAAAGGCGACAAACCAAAATCGATCATATTGATAATCCTAAAATATAGAGAGGTTGACCTGGCTCTGATACCACTGTTGGGTTTTGGAGGAGGCAGAGAAGCAGCGGAAACAAAAAAAAATTTCTCCCCAAACCCAGAACAAAAGGAATCGCGTCAACATCTATAAAATAGGAAAGATGGTTTGTGAATCATACCTTGTCCCGAGGCTTTCTCGGTGACAGTGCCACACGCCTTGCGCGGTCTTCACCTCCGGTCTTGGATGGTGTCTGTGCAGCTCCTGGTCGCACCGGGACTGAAGACTCCTCCTCCTACCGGACTGTCGGATGACAGTTGTCCTCCTGAGCGGCAGTGACCTCCCGCCTCTGAAGTAGTCCACACGGACCACCCGGAACTCCACTCTCCTTGTCCCACAAGGAAGTGGAAGGATTCACACCCTCCTGTTGATGTACTAGTCGCCAACACACTCTCCTGCTGTCAATTGCAACTGCAGTTGTCCTTCCCTTACTGCACCTCCCTTTGCGGGAAGCACTTGCTCGGGCTCTCTCTCGGTTACCAAAACCAGAGAGAACGACAACTTTGCAGAGCAATCAACTTGCACTTAGTTGTATTCTGAGAAGCCCCCAATACCCCTATATATATAGGCGAGTCATGGGACAGGGTTCTCTGTGCCCGGCAATACGGGACTAAAGTAGGAGTAGAAGGGTTCGGGATTTTCCACAAAAAGCAACCATCTCGCAACCTGAACCGATCGGTTCACAAATGAACCGGTCGGTTGGGGACCTGAACCGATCGGTTCACCACAGAACCGATCGTTTGGGACCCTTGAACCGATCGGTTCACTCATAAACCGGTCGGTTGGGGTTCCAGGTTGGTTCCCGATTGACTTTCCTTGTTTCTTTCCCAATTGGTATCGAATACCAATATTATTCCCAATCGAATTGGGCAATTTCAAACGAAAGGAAAATTCTCACCAATCCTACTTTCCCAAGTTGCTCGATTGCACCAGTTGAACCGATCGGTTCAACACTTGAACCGGTCGTTTCACTCTGTGCATGAGCCGATCGGTTCAACAATTGAGCCGACCGGTTCAGCAACCTCAGCCGACCGGTTCATCACATGAACCGATCGGTTGGGAATGCAGATTGTGCAAAATCAGTCAAATGCGATTTCAATCAATCTGATACTCCAATCAATGCATCCAACACCTTGACCATTATGGTATTGAGCTATCGATTAATTGAGTGTTTAATTGAACTACTAAACTCCTTTAGTAATCAATCTAAACGTTGCTTGTGGACAAAACTCC
The DNA here is from genome assembly GCA_963693085.1 of Alisma plantago-aquatica. Taxonomy (NCBI): domain Eukaryota; kingdom Viridiplantae; phylum Streptophyta; class Magnoliopsida; order Alismatales; family Alismataceae; genus Alisma; species Alisma plantago-aquatica. The sequence goes on along the minus strand of OY856410.1, from coordinate 545,216,451 downwards.
TCTTCCAGGTTAAATCCTATGTGTGTGACCCTGCAGGTCCATTTCACGTTGGCAATGAAAGTCCATAACACTTATGACTTCACAAGCAAAGAGTGGTGCCTAGTCACACATCATTGCTACCCAAGTGAAAGTAGAAAGTTGGAGAACAACTTTCATCCTACAATCCGTGAATGGTGTTACAGTGAATGTATAATTCCTTTGTCACTGATATCGAGAATGAACTCGAGGCATGGAACAGTCATCCTGTCAATGTTCATCCATTTCTTTGATCTCAGAGTAGACCGAGTGAGATGTGTATGACATCAATATCACATATTGATTCACACGTGCATGCGCATGCCTTTCTCAATCCTACTCATCAAGTGGCCAAGGATATCAAACTCCCTTAGGAGGGACAAATCCCATATCTATCACTCACCCCTCAAAAGCCCCATGTGTCAAAGCCATCCAATCATCACCTTTATAACAACCCATGTTTCAGGATTGCGTTTGATGATGTCAAAGTGTACCCAACGACATGTGTTGAGTGTAGTGATTTCAGGTCTAAGAATCACACTCACCACCATCACTGTGAGAGCTGACTGTGACTACCATGTCATGGTTCCATGTGTCATTCTCACGGTGGGTCTATCCGGTACCTTGTTCTCTAACAAGTACCTTTGTGCTTGGTTTGATATCACCATATCATGACTAATGAGATTCTGTCATCAACCAACACACAATCTAGTCTTTAGTGTTATTGATGTCTATGGTTATTTCCACAATAACAACTGACTAGGGACTAAACAAGAATGTATACTCTTAACATCCATATGATCTCATCGTTTAGGTCATGAACCTAAAAGCATATGTCATTGAGTAAGACAATCTTTAGACATCTATCATGTTACACCATCATCTCAGAAATAGTTTAAACATATAGATTGGAAATTGCCTTTATTATTATTCAAATCATTTACAAAGTATCCCATTACAATCATCATATGACTTGCTCTATGGGCATACATACCAACAGACTCCCACTTGCACTTAGAGCCAGTCACCAAGGAAACGCAGTCCTTGTGACCTAGCATGACCATCATGCTTCTGCTGAGAAAGGGCCTTAGTCAGTGGATCAACTATGTTGTCTTCAGTTGGTACTTTGCAAATCTTCACATCTCCTCATTGTACGATCTCTCGTATGAGATGGAAGCGCCGCAGTATGTGCTTGGACCGCTGATGTGATCTGGGCTCCTTAGCTTGTGCAATAGCTCCATTATTGTCACAATAAAGCTCAATTGCATCACATCTACTGGGAACTACACCAAGTTCAGAGATGAACTTCCTGATCCACACAACCTCCTTTGCTGCATGCGAAGCAGCAATATACTCGACCTCTGTAGTAGAATCGGCAACTGTTTCTTGCTTGGAACTCTTCCAGCTCACAACTCCATTATTAAGGCAAAACACAAATCCTGACTGCGATCTGTAATCATCTTTATCGGTTTGGAAGCTTGCATCGGTGTAACCCTTTACAACCAGCTCTTCCTCGCCGCCGTACACAAGAAACTGATCCTTAGTCCTTCGCAAGTACTTGAGGATGTTCTTCACGGCTATCCAGTGAGCATCCCCGGGATCTGACTGGTACCTGCTCGTCATGCTGAGAGCATACGAGACATCTGGGCGTGTGCACAACATAGCGTACATGATGGATCCGATGGGTGATGCATATGGGATCCCATTCATACGCTCCCTCTCTTCACAAGATTGGGGACATTGAGCTCTAGAGACGGTAACTCCATGTAGCATAGGGACGTTGCCTCTCTTTGAGTTCTCCATGCTGAACCGCTTCAGCCCCTTGTCAATGTACGTGCTCTGACTTAGTCCGAGAAGCCTTCTAGATCTATCTCTATAGATCTTAATTCCTAGAATATAGGATGCTTCTCCTAAGTCCTTCATTGAGAAAGTTTTCCCAAGCCAAGTCTTTACCTTCTCTAAGGCTAAGACATCATTCCCCATCAAAAGTATGTCATCCACATACAATATGAGGAATGTGGTCGAGCTCTCATTAACCTTCTTGTATACACAAGGTTCATCTTCATTTTGAATAAAGCCAAACACTTTGACTTCTTCATCAAATCGAAGATTCCAACTCCGAGATGCTTGCTTCAATCCATAGATTGACCTTTGCAACTTACAGACTTTATTGGCATTCTTTGGATCTATAAAACCTTCAGGTTGTGTCATGTACACATCCTCATGTATATTCCCATTAAGGAATGCGGTTTTAACATCCATCTGCCAAATCTCATAGTCATAATAAGCTGCAATAGCAAGCATGATCCTGATGGACTTAATCATGGCAACTGGAGAAAACGTTTCATCATAGTCAACACCTTGAATTTGTCGAAAACCCTTCGCAACCAGTCTGCCTTTATAAGTTTGCACATTGCCATCCATGTCGGTCTTTTTCTTAAAGACCCACTTGCACCCTATGGGTTTTACCCCTTCGGGTGGTTCCAACAAAGTCCATACTTTGTTGGAGTACATGGATTCCATCTCGGATCTCATGACTTCAAGCCATTTCTCAGAATCTGGTCCCTCCATAGCCTCTATGTAGGTAGTTGGATCATCATCTATGATCAACTCTCCACCTTCCTGAGTTACAAGGTATCCAAACCTCTCAGGTTCAAGGCGAGTCCTACTAGATCTACGAGGTCCTTGTGTTACTTGAGGAGATTGAGATTCGACAACACCTTGTGAATCTACATTTTCCTCTTATACATCTATCGGTTCAATGTTTTCTTGTTGGGCTTGAACCTCTTCAAGCTCTATATTCCTCCCACTGCTTCCTTTGGAAATAAATTCCTTCTCTAGGAACACAGCTGTCCTGGCAACAAACACTTTGTTGTCAGTAGGGTGGTATAAGTAATATCCCCTCGTTTCCTTGGGGTATCCAACAAAATAACATTTATCGGATTTGGGTCCAAGCTTATCAGGAAAAGCTTTCTTGACGTAAGCTTCACAGCCCCAAATCTTCAGAAAAGACAAATAGGGACGCTTCCCGTACCATATCTCATATGGTGTCTTTTGAACCGATTTAGATGGTACATGGTTAAGCATAAACGCGGCGGTTTCAAGAGCATGACCCCAGAAAGAAATTGGAAGATCAGCAAAACTCATCATTGATCGCACCATATCTAACAATGTGCGATTCCTTCTTTCAGACACACCATTATGCTGTGGTGTTCCAGGCGGAGTCCATTGTGATACAATACCACGGGCTCGCAGAAGGTCCTCAAACTCCTGGCTCAAGTATTCTCCACCTCGATCGGAACGAAGTGCCTTAATACTCTTGCCAAGCTGGTTCTGTACTTCATTCATGAAATCCTTGAACCTTTCAAGGGTTTCTGACTCATGTTTCATCAGGTACACATAGCCATACCTACTAAAATCATCAGTGAAGGTAATGAAGTACTGACACCCATTTCTGGCATTAGTTCTAAAAGTTCCACATACATCAGTATGTATGAGTCCTAATAGATCACTAGCTCTCTCACCTTTACCTGAAAAGGGAGTCTTGGTCATCTTGCCCAACAAACAAGATTCACATGTCTCTATTGATTCATAATCAAAAGAGTCTAGATAACCATCTTTATGGAGTCTAGAAATGCGCTTCTCATTTATGTGCCCTAGACGACAATGCCAGAGATATGTTTTGTTTGAGTCGTTGAGTTTTTGCTTTTTGGTGTTTACGTTGTATACACTTGTCTCCAAGTCTATCAAGTATAGACCATAAGACATAGGGGCACTGCCATAAAAGATCCCATCTTTAGAAATGGAACACTTTCCATTCTTAATAAGAAATTCAAATCCATCTTTGTCCAAACAAGAGACAGAAATGATATTCCTATTTATGGCAGGTACATAATAGCAGTTCTTCAACTCTATTATTAGCCCACTAGGTAGAGTTAACTCATAGGTTCCTACGGCACTGGCGGCAACTCTTGCCCCATTGGCAACACGTAGTTCAACCTCGCCTTTCCCCAAAGGCCTACTTCTCTTAAGATCCTTCACATTTGAACAAATGTGAGATCCGCATCCGGTATCAAGTACCCATGACGAAGAAGTAGTAAAGTTAACCTCTATCACGTATACACCAGAAGTTGAGATCTCTATCTCCGACTTCTTCTTCCATTGTTCCTTCCATCCTCTCCATGTAGAAGAAATTGGTTTGGCGAGAGAACACTTCTCTCCCTTACCTACTTTCCTCTTCACCAACGCATTAAGCGTACATAGAGTGGATTCTAAGGCTCCTGGTATATCTGGATTGTGCAGAACACTTCTCACAGTCCTCAACCAGTTATGTAATTTATTCTCAATTAATTTTCCCATTTTAAAAGATGATTCTTTTGCCATTCTACAAGAGAAAATTTGCATTTGTCAAAACCTTTTGATTTGATTTGAATAAAATTTGACGATAGTTAATTAGGCCTTTAATTAATTACCGCTCCCACTATTTTGACTCAAATTGATATCCCTCACCATCAATTCGGAAGATTGCAGCGTACAATCTTCTAGTGGGTCAAGATCCTGAAATCCTCTGAGCCATGGACCAGCTAGGACTGTCACCCACAACTCAGATCTCTCAGGTAGGCAACTCTTGCCAATTGCATCATATGCAACTCTTGAAAGATGTCATATGCAACTCTTTGCAATGATCATCTCCATGCCTCAAGGCGCTAGATCCTATCTAGGTCACCTTGTTAAGTCTGACCCAAAGCCAACACGATGAACATGCACCCTGCTAGGGCAGACCCACACATTCATCCTTCACGCTTCCATGAGATAGACGGTGCACCACGCTAGGGCATGCCCACACTTGGTCGATCAAGCTTTTCACGTGTGTCGCATTTGGAAGGCATCTAAAACTTAATATTTAATGAGGGATTTGGTTTTTATATACATATACATATCCAATCACCACAATATATAGTACGTATCATATACATGCTATATCCCACACAAAACATGCATAAACGATAAAAAGCAATGATTATGGCCATCCTATTTGTGATTCCTCGAGCCAAGAGGAATCACGATCATCTAGGTCTACATCACATGCAACCTTTGCAAGATGAAATATGTGCCTGCCTTTCTGGGTTTGATCAGCTCATCTCCATGACTGATCGGCTCGCCATCAGGTTGGTTGTTCGGGTGCCACCAGCCGATCGACTGGCGCCTCCAGCCGATTGGTTCACCGGTAATCGTGCATCTCCTCAGGTCGCCACCCGATCATCTCGTTCCTCGAACCGGCCGTATGGATCACCAACCGATCGGTTCACTCCTTGAACCGGTTGCCTTCAGGTTGTCCGCCATTCTTTGACATAACAGGAAATAAAATCTATCATATTTACAATTGAATTGTGAAACCCGAGTTACATTCGGGGGGGAGCAAAGGTAGGAAAAGAATTCTCGAATTATTTCGAGTTACATCAGGAATATGAGAAAGGGAATCGGTGCGCAGACCGAGATGCAAGCAACCACACAAACAACCACACACAGATATAGGGGTTTATAGGCCATAATCATGCTACACATCCACCACAAAACTCGTTTAAGGGCGACGCGTATCGATTGCATTAATATTACATATCATATATGTATATTAGGGATTTGTGGATTGGACATGTATAAAGCCGATATTATTCGCATCGCATGCAATAAATAAAGGCGACAAACCAAAATCGATCATATCGATAATCCTAAAATATAGAGAGGTTGACCTGGCTCTGATACCACTATTGGGTTTTGGAGGAGGCAGAGAAGCAGCGGAAACAAAAAAAAATTTCTCCCCAAACCCAGAACAAAAGGAATCCCGTCAACATCTATAAAATAGGAAAGATGGTTTGTGAATCATACCTTGTCCCGAGGCTTGCTCGGCAACAGTGCCACGCGCCTTGCGCGGTCTTCACCTCCGGTCTTGGACGGTGTCTGTGTAGCTCCTGGTCGCACCGGGACTGAAGACTCCTCCTCCTACCGGACTGTCGGATGACAGTTGTCCTCCTGAGCGGCAGTGACCTCCCGCCTCTGAAGTAGTCCACACGGACCACCCAGAACTCCACTCTCCTTGTCCCACAAGGAAGTGGAAGGTGTCGCACCCTCCTGTTGATGTACTAGTCGCCAAACACACTCTCCTGCTGTCAATTGCAACTACAATTGTCCTTCCCTTGTTGCACCTCCCTTTGCGGGAAGCACTTGCTCGGGCTCTCTCTCGGTTACCAAAACCAGAGAGAACGACAAATTTGCAGAGCAATCAACTTGCACTGAGTTGTATTCTGAGAAGCCCCCAATACCCCTATATATATATGCGAGTCATGGGACAGGGTTCTCTATGCCCGACAATACGGGACTAAAGCAGGAGTAGAAGGGTTCGGGATTTTCCACAAAAAGCAACCATCTCGCAACCTGAACAGATCGGTTCACAAGTGAATCGGTCGGTTGGGGACCTGAACCGATCGGTTCACCACTGAACTGATCGTTTGGGACCCTTGAACCGATCGGTTCACTCATGAACCGGTCGGTTGGGGTTCCAGGTTGGTTCCCGATTGACTTTCCTTGTTTCTTTCCCAATTGGTATCGAATACCAATATTATTCCCAATCGAATTGGGCAATTTGAAATGAAAGGAAAATTCTCACCAATCCTACTTTCCCAAGTTGCTCGATTGCACCAGTTGAACCGATCGGTTCAACACTTGAACCGGTCGTTTCACTCTGTGCATGAGTCGATCGGTTCAACAATTGAGCCGACCGGTTCAGCAACCTCAGCCGACCGGTTCATCACATGAACCGATCGGTTGGGAATGCAGATTGTGCAGAATCAGTCAAATGCGATTTCAATCAATCCGACACTCCAATCAATGCGTCCAACACCTTGAACATTATGATATTGAGCTATCGATTAATTGAGTGTTTAATTGAACTACTAAACTCCTTTAGTAATCAATCTAAATGTTGCTTGTGGACAAAACTCCTCTTCCAGGTTAAATCCTATGTGTGTGACCCTGCAGGTCCATTTCACGTTGGCAATGAAAGTCCATAACACTTATGACTTCACAAGCAAAGAGCGGTGCCTAGTCACACATCATTGCTACCCAAGTGAAAGTAGAAAGTTGGAGAACAACTTTCATCCTACAATCCGTGAATGGTGTTACAGTGAATGTATAATTCCTTTGTCACTGATATCCAGAATGAACTCGAGGCATGGAACAGTCATCCTGTCAATGTTCATCCATTTCCTTGATCTCAGAGTAGACCGAGTGAGATGTGTATGACATCAATATCACATATTGATTCACACGTGCATGCGCATGCCTTTCTCAATCCTACTCATCAAGTGGCCAAGGATATCAAACTCCCTTAGGAGGGACAAATCCCATATCTATCACTCACCCCTCAAAAGCCCCATGTGTCAAAGCCATCCAATCATCACCTTTATCACAACCCATGTTTCAGGATTGCGTTTGATGATGTCAAAGTGTACCCAACGACATGTGTTGAGTGTAGTGATTTCAGGTCTAAGAATCACACTCACCACCATCACTGTGAGAGCTGACTGTGACTACCATGTCATGGTTCCATGTGTCATTCTCATGGTGGGTCTGTCCGGTACCTTGTTCTCTAACAAGTACCTATGTGCTTGGTTTGATATCACCATATCATGACTAATGAGATTCTGTCATCAACCAACACACAATCTAGTCTTTAGTGTTATTGATGTCTATGGTTATTTCCACAATAACAACCGACTAGGGACTAAACAAGAATGTATACTCTTAACATCCATATGATCTCATCGTTTAGGTCATGAACCTAAAAGCATATGTCATTGAGTAAGACAATCTTTAGACATCTATCATGTTACACCATCATCTCAGAAATAGTTTAAACATATAGATTGGAAATTTCCTTTATTATTATTCAAATCATTTACAAAGTATCCCATTACAATCATCATATGACTTGCTCTATGGGCATACATACCAACACTAGCAACAAACACTTTGTAAAGATGCAAGTTTCCTTATGAAAATGGCCCCCAACAAAAGCACCTAGCACAGATTGTATAGACGCAAGTTTCCTACAAAAGAACATGTATACAATATGACATTCTATGGAAGGATTTATTTTGCATTCAGTGGGCATCCAATACTATAGAAGTTGGCTCATTCAACCATTGTTCTTATTTTGATGGTCAGCAACCCTACAACCAGTATCGAGCTGAGGCCAAATTTTCTTAACAATGTCAATGCCAAACTTCTAAGATCATTGTGGAACGTCGTAAGTCGTTCCTACCAGGTCAATAGGAAGATAAAGATAAAGGACAATATCGTCTTAGTCTGAGAAGTGATCCACACCAAAAGGAACAAGACTAAAGGCAAAAAGGTTCATGCCAATCAAAGTGGACCTCTCCAAAGTGTATGATGAAATTAGTTGGCCTTTTATACATGAGTCGGTAGTGGAATCCCAGTGTTTGAGAAGCATTATCAAGCAACTGATAAGGTTGAAACCAAAATAGTCTAAAATGGCGATCTAATGGAAGATTTATAGCCTAATAGAGGAGTTAGGAAAGGCGACCTACTCTCACCATACATCTTCGTCTTTTGCTGGATAGGTTGTGCCAAGCCACTGATTGACGAAGGGAAGATGGGAACTTATTACTTTACCCTTTGGTGGACAACTAATTTCAAAAATATGAATTGTAGATATGTAATCTTCTTTGGGAAAAAAATTTAACCAAGCTAAGCCCACTGCTCAATGCTTGAAAAGCTTTGGGAAGGCATCCAGGCAGAAATTGTCTAATGAGAAGTCCACTTTGTACTCTAGAAGCACCCCCTCCCACATACAACGAAGAATTAACAATGTGGTAGATATTCCCGTCACTACAAAACTCGGCAGGCATCTGGATGTGTTGATCCCGAAAGAATCTGTTAATATATCTCTTTATATTCTATTGTTTGTAATTTCTATATATTGTTGGACCTCTATGTAATTTCTCTGTGTCTATTAATAAAAGAGTGAGGGATCATGAACCCTCACGCAAGCTGCATTGCACGTTGCTTTGTGGCATCCACATTCACATGGTATCAGAGCAAGGTTGCTCCTAGGGTTCCTCTAAGCCACCCCCCTTTCTCTCTCTTCTCTTATCCTCCTTGTCCATGTCGCCGTCGGCCACACAGGCCATTAGGTCGGCCTTCCGGGCAACAAGCAGCCACAGCCGCGGCCGCCGGCTAGGAGCGGCAGCAGCGGCCGCCGGCCAAGGGTGGGCGTTGCTGCCGCCGGCCCAAGGTAGGCGCACCAGCCGACAACGGTCGCTTCCTCCGGTCAATTCCGAAGGCAGTGGCGTATTAAATTTCATACCAGAGGGTCCGTCAGTACGTAGGAAATTCCTAATCACATCTCCTCCATGTGTGATTAGGGAATTTTCATGTGGGGGTTGTAGATGCGTCAGACGCGCATCTAATTTTTTGACGTGACGTGTATCTCCCTGTCACTCAATCCTTCCGATGACATGTATCTCTCCGTCACCCTCAACCCTTTTTGTGAGGCGTATCTCTCTGTCACCCTATCTCTCTGTCGAATCATGGAGGGCACCAAGGCATCTACCATCTACAACCAGATGTCACCTATCCCCTCTATCAAGCTAAACGAGAAGAGTTATCTCTTGTGGATGAATGATGTCCATACAGTGTTAGAATCCTGAGATAAGGCATGTTGATTCTGATCCTCCTGCTTCTACTGACAAAGGCTATGCTGAATGGAAGTGTCATAATAGTCTGGTGAAGACATGGCTAAGGGGGAGCATGAAACCTGGTATTGTTGTTAGGTTCATGTTCTATACTACTGCCAAAGACATATGGGATGCAGTAAAGAAGCACTACTCTCAAGAAAAGAATGCTCTTCGTCAGTTTATGATATATGATCGCCTCTTTGCAGAACGACAGGGAGACAAGCCTTTAGAAGAATATTTTGGAGTGATCCAAGGTATTGCTCAAGAACAAAGCTTCTATCATCCAGTGATTGTCCAAGAATAAGTCAAAGACATAGATGACTTGATTACTGCAAAGTTCCTATCTGGCATGAGTTCTTCATGCAGTTCAGCCCAGAGTTCTTCATCCAGTGAGTGTCCAAGAATAAGTCAAATCATGCTCTTCCTGCAATCGTATTTGACCACAATATTAAATTGCAAGATGCTTTGGCATCTTTTGGCACTCGGCTAAAAGTTCTTTGATTTCTCTCCCATAGACCACTAGCAGACCAAGGTCATTGAAAGAAGTCTTGAAGGCCTTAAATGTTTATTTATATGGCCATTCAGGGTTTTGTTGTTACCTACTGCTTCATTGGCTTACGATAGCTCTATCAATAGTCCATAAATATGAGTCTTGTCCAGATTGTCTATGGCTATTGACGTATTAAACTTATCGACATAATCCATTTGTATCTTAACTCTCGTCCCTTTAAGCCTACTTAGATTTCTGCTCAACATGTTCATGCCAAAATCAAGAAGAAAGATTGCATCTAACTACGTTGAAGTACTTACTCATCCTTCAGTTTTTGTATCTCTTCAGGATCTGTTTCATGCATATGCTTTTTGAACTGTTGTCTGACCATGCCAACATCAAGCTTTGTATTATGTTGCTGCAGGAAAAACAATAGCATGTTTAAGGCATCAAAATTGTCGCCAGATAAAGTTCATTGTTAATTTCAGTTTTCAGATAAGATAGATAGCAATTAAGTAGGATAATGTTTGTGATCTTTGGAAAAACCAACATACAATATCAGATATTGAAACAGGATTTAATGGGATAAAGATGGCATGTGTTTTGTTTTATCTTTAGAACAACTCAATTTGCACAAGTATGTAACGTTGGAAAAGTTTGTTGTTGTTGAAGAAATTCTCCATGCTATTTATGTCAGGACAAATGTTAACTGTAACAATGAAAATTGCCCCTGAGAAGCCCATGATCTTTAAGAAAGCAGCGCTCACCACACAGACAGCATATATCTATTCAGAATCACAGAACAAGCCAAGGTGTTGTCTGATGCCGTGTTCGAACCATGAATACACAATAGATCTAAGTAGATTTTAAATACTCATATTTCACCGCTTACACTAAGTAGCTTTCAAACTTAACATAAAATAAAACCATTACATTTCTGTCCAAACCCACACCACATCAACCACAGATGAAGCAACCGAGTGCCTGACTATCACCAGAGCACTCCAACAAACTACTGCTTTTAATCATTCCTTCGCCCTTTCTCCAATAACTCCATTTCCTTCCACCAACTACTCCACCCTTCCCTGCCCTAATCATTGCAGCCACCACAGCCACTGCCGTTCCTGTCACCCATGGAGCAACTACAGTTGGGATAAACACCAACTGGCAGTTGAGAAGTACATCACAAATGAGGTAAATTACATGTATTTGCATCTTTTACTGATTTGGGTTAATGGCATGGCTCAAGTGGGAACGCCTCCTCCAAGCAAGAATACATGTGATTCAGAAGCTTTCACTTGCACCATTGATTCTCGACTTCTCTTAAGTTGATTACTGTTTTCTTATAACAAGGTGATGCTTTTCCTATGCTGCCACTTCACATCATGCACCTTTTTTGATATTAGCTAGCATGGGATCTCTCTAAGGACAGGAGAACAGTGCTTTTCTAGCAATAGACTCTTCATACTAAACAAGTGTATTTGGATTAATCATGTTACGTAACCTTCACCCAGCAATCATGTCTAAACAAAATAGAGTTAGATTTAAGGCTCAATTCAGAATAAAGAGGAAAATTGCCTGAAAACCATAAGACTATTGAGGACAACTCGGGAACGATGATACTTGAAAAGGCATCAAGGTAGAGAAATTCAAGTGCCTTGGCACACATAGGCGCCTCAAATTTTTAATAGAACTCATTTCTACTGCTATATACATATGCATTAAAGTTCTAGATTATTCCTCCTTATATTCTTCATGTTTATACAAAGTGATCTGCATATATTGTATGATTGATTAGAAAAAAGACCTAAAATCATGTACACATACAACGGAAGTATGATATTTAATCAAGATTTTTGACAATATAAGGGGATCATCATCATCATCATCATCATCATCTAAACCTCAATCCCAACCATGTTGGGGTCGGCTACGACAATATAAGGGGATAAAAGAATAATTTCAATAAACTGGAAGACATATATCAAATAAGATTTAGTGCCATTATTTCAAGCTTTCAGTGGTGATATGAATTTATGACATTTCTCATAAAAAGATAGCATCTAAATGATCCCCAATTGCTAAATGTTTTACCACTGAGGTTATTATTATCCTTTTAATTCATACACATCTACTGGCCAAACTGGATATGGGGTTCTCATAATATGCATTATGCAAGAGGGCTCTAATTTATTTACAATGATCTTTAATGCTACAACTAAATAGTGAATGATGATAACACAGTTATCAACGTAGAAAATAAGATTCAAGCCCAAACCAAGTCAAAACCTAAAAATAGAGTAGATAATTCGCAAATCCGAATCGGCTAATTGCTCTCTGATAGCACTTGCTCTGGTAGATACTTCTCGATTTCGAAATGTCTCGAAGCCTTGTGCTCCCTAGAGTGACCAAGCGGAGACCTTAGACGAAGAGAGTGTCCAGGCGAAATGAAAATGCCACACGGTTGGACACACTGACTTCGATTTTCTTTCAGGGGAAGGTCAGACTGGGGAGGTCTTTTCTTTAGCTTTTCACGCCTCTGCTTCTATTTCCACTAACAGTATGAAGCCCTAAAACAAAGGAAATCAGATATCTGATAGACATCAAACATTATCTGAAATATTGGGACCCTAAAAAGGGATTTTCATACCCACATAAAGGGGAGAACCGCTAAAAATTTGATGATGGATATACATCAAGGCACAAGTCAAGCTGCACCCACTTGTAGTGCCTTTACACCTAGGTGCCCGCCTAAGCCTGCCTTACGCCTAGGTGTAAGCTTGACAAGTATGGGAAGGATATTGACTCCTTGTATGGGTTATGAGGGCGTATGGTTCACCAAAGAAATTAAATGGGAAAGGGCAACCAAAATTAAATGATTCAAAGTATACATAATACTTCCTTTTGGTAATAAGGAGATAGATGTCTCACCAATTACTTCAAATTGCATACTTAACTGTGTTGGAGGCCGAAGTAGCCTGGCTGGTTACGGCTCGGTAAGTCCAGATAAAGGACTCGGGTTCGAATCATGCCGAAGGTGCTCTGCGAAAAGTAACACGAATTTGATTGGGTGCGGGAGGGGGGTGACCGGACCACACCCTCTCATGCCCCGAGAGTTTACGCTGTCTGGGGGGGGGTAGGGTCACGATTGTGGCGCTTCTACGGGGGTGGTTCTCTCGTAAATCAAAAAAACTGTGTTGGAGCTTTTGTCGGCACGAGATCTATATGAATAAGAGTTGACATGCAAGCTCTTTAAAGACTTCAAGATGCAATTCTTCAATAATATGCTAAATGGGTGTTTTTTAAAATGATCTTGTTATAACTATGCACACAATGGGAGGCCATGTCTACAGGAATTATAAGTAAGGCTCAACTACTAAGAGTTGAAGCAAAAATTGCATGAAAACTCTAACTCTTACATACTAAAGAAAAATTAATCCTTGCTTTCTCATCATGAAGTTGACTACTTACACGGGCCAAGAAACATTATGGTGGTTAAATTAATTACATGAAATCTAAATCTAAACAGTTGGAGGAAAATAGAAGTACTTCCTTTTCCATAAGATTGTCACATATAAACCAAACTTCATTTTCCCATATGATTGTGTCATGCAGAAGAACAAGCTTCATTGGGAAGATTAAAGTGGGTGACACATGCATGTTGACTACTTACGGGGGCCAAGAAACATTATGGTGGTTAAATTAATTATGTGAAATCTAAATCTAAATATAAACAGTTGGAGGGAAATAGAAGTACTTCCTTTTACATAATATTGTCACATATAAACCAAACTTCGTTTTCCCATATGATTGTGTACGTAGAAGAACAAGCTCCATTAGGAAGATTAAAGTGGGAGACACATGCATGTTGGATGATAAAATGATGGAAAACCATATTTGCCAATTCTATGAGATCCTTTCAAGAGGTACGGTGGTTGGTTACTCACATGGGTTGATAAACAGGATATAACCATAACTCCCTTTACTAATGATTTGCCAGTGGTCACTTAATGTGGGACTTGGCCATCTCTAGGTACCTAATATTTTCCAATTCTCTGAAATCCTTTCAAGAGGTACGGTGGTTGGCAACTCACATGGTTGATAAAAGGGGTATAACCATAACTGCCGCTACTAATGATTTGTCAGTGGTAACTTAATGTGTGGGACATGACTATCTCCCGATACCTAATTTGAATGGCTTCCTCATTCTTTCTACAAATGTTTCTTGGAGTATATTAAAGGAGGGGTCCCTACACTTGTATAGAAATTTTCCAACAAAGTAAGATACAAATGCTTTAACTATACATGAATATAAGAATTCCCAAAAAACACGATAGAATATTTGGAGATTTAAAGACAATTAATAACTAATCTTGTTAAAACATTATTATGACGATTTTCTAAATTAGGGGTCTGCCAATGTGTCTGAGATCGGTTTCCAAAGCACATATGACATGGTTCAATGGAGTAGCCTTTATGCTTCAGGTTGACGGATGAGATGGTGAAAAGTCGTAAAGGACACATTCATAAGGCTCTATGCTTCCATTGCAATATGTCTGAGCTCCTGATAAGAAGGTGCTCCTGATGTTAATCAGGTCAGGCATCTAGTGGCCAACATTGTAGGGAAAGTGTTGGAGCATTACGGGTTTAATGGAGAATGGTTGGCGCTCAAGGCATGTGTAAAGTGGCTTGCTCGACTACTTTGGAAGGTTGGCGGTCTGAAGCCCGTCAGGAAGAAGAGGCAGGTTGCACTTACGCCTACGACGATTCTCGGAGACTTATCAATCGTGATATATGACAACATCACAAACAAAAAAAGCAGATGTTGGCCCCCTTTTTCGTATCAGGTAGTGAAATGATGACAAGGAACTCATGGTAAAAGTGAAAAGCTCGGTATATTGCATAAAATATAATATGAAGTGAATCTGTCACCTATGCACACATGGCTCATATGATGGTTGTTCCTCCATGGAAATCCAAAACAACCATTCAAATTGATTCATATGAATGGAATCTCCATGTCAATTTGAGTTTACAGAGTGGTTTCGGATGTGGTGGATGGATGTGATTGCCATCCCTAACAAGAATGGTACTGTATATATTCTCATATTTATACAAGCCTTATAATCACTTGTTAATTATCTCAATCCAATCCTAGTTACCATTTTACAAGGACAAGTAAGTTGATTGTGAAGCGGGGTTTTCAAAAGCAAACTGAACCAGCCGGTTGAACCAGGAACTAGTGGCTGGGACAGTTCGGTCCTCTCAGAAACCCAAAAATGACTTCAAACCAGTAAACCAGTCCCAGTTTTCTCCAGCCGGCTAGTACTTGGCCATGTGTATACATTGATCCCCAGATCCAAATTTTATGTTTATTCCCACTTGGTCCTTCCATGTTCTCATCCCCCTTTGCTCTTCCACTAGTGTTTGATTGAATTATTGTCGTTTCTATGCTATTTCTTGATATGTTTACTTTACATTGATTTTCATATATTATAGGATTTTTTTATATGATTTATGACGTCATGCCAATGTGATTTGGTCCAACCACTGGTTGAACCAATGAACCGAGACCAAAAGCCTCACCAGTTCACTCACTGATTCAGTTCTGGGCACAACATGCAAAACATTTTGAAGTAACTCATTTGTTTTTACATCCTTTTATATAAAACTGAAAACATGTCTCCTTGTGAAAAAGAGTTAAACTTAATACCATCAATAAAGATATTGTTTGTCGGTGTATTGGACTATCAATTAAACCTTCCATAAAATTATCATTATCTGGAAATTGAAAGTATAACTGAGTAGCACCAAAGATATTGATGAACAAATAAATTAAAACCAAAACAATTTCTCCCAAGAATTAGATTCAAAGTTTTATGATTGCTATTTTTGCGCCCGAATTACCATATACAAGTCTATTGTTTTGGTTTTTTGGCATTAAGATGTCTGGTTGAATATAAAAAAATCAAACTCTAATAACATATCTATAAAGTTAATCATAATAAAACCATAAGCATGGGCAAAAACAATGACTTTGATATGAAATTTGATATCAATCAATTCTTTTTTATTATATACCTGATGACCAATATATTGAGCCCTTCGAAGACATTCTCGATATAGCTACAGTAAAAAAGAAAGGGCATATGTGAAGAAAAAACATTTTTAAGGGGAAAGAATTTCAGATGGTAGGCATCTACTTACTCTGAGAACATTGTTTGCAAGTTCTGGAGGCAATGCAGTCTGAACAGAGGGCATTATTCCTACAGGTAATTACAAAAACATAAGTTGTGTTGCTTAGGTAAGTGCCTGAAATCTTGGCCTTTTACATAGGACATACAAAAGAATGTCAGTAATATAAGTTGTATTGCCCATTTGGATTTATGTAATCATTAGCAACATCCAAACATGGATATAGAGAAGCTAATGTAGCACAATTCAGAGCTGATATCTTAGTATATTATAGGGACCAAGAGAAGTGACCATTCAAAGACATGAAAATCATGATTGATGTCATCTTAGAACGCAGTGACAAGGTCTCTAGATAGTCCTCGCTCTAGACTTGAGTATAGCCTTTAGCGAAAAAGTCATGCCTTTGGTCAAAACACCAAACAAAAGGGGTCATGGTTGTTTCAATAATATGTTGATATTTACGCTCTACCACCATTTTGTTGAGGGGTGAAGGGAAAGAGGGTTGATGCAAAATGACCTTGATAGGTGAAAACTGAGTTCGGGCATGACAAAAATATTCTTTGGTGGTCGGTCTGAAAATTGCAGATTTTGCTGAAAATGGACTTTCAATTTCGGTGCAAAAATTTTAAAAACTCATAATGATCTTTCATTAAATAATGGTCTTTTGTGACAATGGCGACTGCTAGCCTTTGTGGCTGACCATTGCTAGCCTTGAACTGTAGAGGTTGTTTAGACTGGAGAAGATGAATGGTCCTGTTACAACCCTGACTTTTCTATTTCCTTGTTTATGCTCTTGCTCTCTCTTTTTGTGTCGCATATCACCCATTTTGATTTCAATTACATAGTTGAGTGACTTGACACTTGATTGTAGCACATTTTATTTAGATTCAAAACGGGACACTAGAATCAATGTGTGAAGCAAGTTCTAAGATATGCATACACCATACTCTTGCAATCAAATTTATCACCAACACTATGCTCATATGGAACCTTAATGCTTTTCAAGTAGTAGAGAATTCAGTTTTGAACCCACTGGTGCAAAAATCACGTCATTTGCACCTATAGAAATCAAATTTGAGCATTATGAAATTTTGCAGGTTTTATTCGGCCTTTTTGTCCTTTTCCTCTGCCTTGGGCCGCCCTTGATGGGCCCAAAGGCTTGAAATCGCGGACCAGCCGCTAGTCCCTCTTCCCCTTCCTCTTCGGGAAAGTATCCTGGGGCTATGGAGGTCGTCTTGAACCTCCGACCAAATCAGCCAAAGCCAAGGGAGCAGCACCATCTAAACCCTAGCCTCCATGCTGCCTTATAAACCCACTTTTCTTAGCTCTCACCCTCTTCCTTTCTTGGTCCCTGAGTTTCCTTCCTCTTCCTTTCTGTAACTGGGTGGCTGCAAGGCTCAAGCCACCTCTCATCCATCGTTGCCCTCACCCATCAAAGCAACTAGGAGGACGTTGTCTTCTCTACTGGTCCTGGCACATCGTTTTCCTACAGGCTGGAAGCCATCACGACGCTAGGGCAGGGACCGCCCAGCTAACATCTCGCCTCCGCACGACAAGGGAGGGCCGCCATGGCCTCTATCAGGATCCAAGGACTCTTTCTCTCTGTTCGCCCTGTCCTCGGCCGCAGCTGGCGCCGTTGGGAGATCTCGGAGACGCACCCCTGTTCGGCCCCCTGTTTTGGGCGTAGAACCATGGGAATTGCGCACGGGAGGTTGGCGGGCGGTGGGCAATGACTCTTGACCGCACACTCACGGTTGGAGGCGGGTACAGGCGACCTAGAGTCGCGCGCGACCACGGTTGAAGACCCAATCAGCGATCAGTAGACGTTGGGAGTCGTCGGCCACCGGGAGCGGAGGGGGTGGCCCAATCACATAGTGCCACATAGCCCAGAGCGTCCCAGAAGGTGCGGGTCAGCCCTGACCGTCAGATCAAGGATCCACGGCTCGCCATCTTCGCATCATGTCACTCAAATCAAGGTTTTATCTCATTGAATCCCTATAGTTTCTAATGCATATCTTATAAAATTGATATCTCCCTCATTCTAAGGCCAAATTAGGAAAGTAAATATACTATATCGATCAGCTCGAAGAGACCTACACTTTGGGCTTGGTCTCAGACCCTAAATCCAACGTGTGTTCCCTTGATTTCTTGAAAATGACAACTTTAGTCATGTTGAGTACATTTAATGCACTTTTATGATCAAGCTTGGGACTTTGATGAACCTTCATCCTCCTAATCATGAGATCATTAACTTTATGCATCTTTTATCTACAGGAGGATCCTAATCACCCCAATTTCTAATGAATGCCCCCCACATTGCATAAAGTGACTTGCTTTTGGACCTTAATGATGCACCTTGCCCTAATTTGATAATCTTGCTACTTAATGATGGACTAATGACTAATCAACCTCAAATCAGTAATATATGTCTCTCCTTGACTCTAATATCAGTCCCTAATATCCTCCTTGCTATGGTCGATTGTTTTGACATGTAGTGCATGTATGCGCCCCAATTATGTGAATGTTTGACTACACCTTAAATCAATGGTTGCTTGACCTATAATATGCACCCAATTACCTTAGATATCTGAAACCACAAATCTTGTGATGCTTGGTGACACAAATTCCTAAGGCATATCCCCTTTGTACTATGATGGTACTTGTGAAACTTGATACATCCATAATGACCTAATGTATTCTTAAATGACTTGTTTGTCCTTCTTTTGCCCCGGTCATGATATGGATCTAATTATGCCACCCCCTCTCAAATCAGGGCTTTGTTCTAATCTTTGTGAGATGTGGATGGTTCACATAAATCACATGTTGAATCTATAAGCTATGTATGTTGGGATGTTGAATATAATTATGAACCTTTTGAGTCTAGACACCCTTCCTTGGGATATGCTAACATTGTCTTTACCTTCATGATCTAAATCATGCTTTATTCTTGGGTCCCTTTTCTTGTTTGGATCATGACCTTGTATGCCCTATTATGAGTTTTTGACCCTATATTGTTCATGAGTGACCTAAATCTTAATATGATTATATAAAGTGCATGGAACCTCGGAATGACATGAAACTTAAACCACACCCTTATGATGGACCCTAAATCATTAAGAGACCATCAAGTGCACTAACAAACAACTTGGAACCTAATTTGGCTGAAAACCCTAAAATGAATCTAATTAGGGTTAATGATGAGAATCCAATACATGTATGTAATCTTGTGCTTAATCGGGTGCTGCTTATAGCTAGATGGTCAAGGATAGTTAAGTTATGAATCTCTGAATCAGGTACGGGCTTTAATAATTATATGACTATGACTTTCTTGCTTGAAATGTGATAAATATGTATGCTTATTTACTTGCTCAAATATTGTCATGTAGTACTCTAGTATTGTACTCAATGTTTGTCTCGTATCGTGTTTTATAACTTACAAACATTTTATAGAAACTCCATTATACAAACCTCGTGTACATGCTTGAAGTTTTGGGGTAAGGACATGAGGATGGGCGTCCTACTTGATTTATCAAGATAGGACGGATCGTTGATAGAAGGGTTAGCTAATCTTAAGCACCCTCATAGACTCTTCCAGTGAGAAGTTGTCCATAAAAGGCCTTACTAATACATGATATTGATGAATGAACGAAATGATGGTATAATTGGAGTGAAATGACATAAAACATGGGCTCTCGTTTTGCTAAATACTAAACTTGTTTATTTCTTGTTTGTTACTTCTGCAAATCTTTTCAAACTATGCAAAGCTTATGTATATGTATCTTTTAGCCCTGTACTCAGCACCTTGTGTGCTTAACCCGCCTTGTTTCATGTATTTTATAGGTTCAAAGATTGCTAGAAGTTGATGGGCTTGGTGAGCTATGTCATGTGTACTTGTTGTAGGATCCCTAGTGTACATGAGCAGACTTGTGTAAATCTGTACCTCAATTTGTAAATGAGAATCTTGTAATAGAAAATGTTGTTTAATATATCTTGTTGAATGTTGAGACTATTGTTGGTGTCTTTATCTTGTTATTTGTTCATGTATGCTAAGCATTTCACGCTTCCGCATGTTGTCTTTAATATTTGTTTGGTTCATGGGACTGGGATTCCAATTCTGTGATAGGTCCTTTGTGACTAGCAGCGATAAATTTCTCTGTAGATGTTGTTGGGCAATCGCCATGTCAGAGAAGAGAGAGAGGAAGGGCACCGGCCCTAGGAGAAAAGGAGGGAGGGAAGGCTGTTTGAGGCTAGAAGAGGAGGAAGGGAAGGGTGTCGGGCACAGGAAAAAAGGGAATGGCAGCAGTCAGCCCTAACCCTCTTGATGTGATACTATGTGGACCAATTAGGTCAATCTTTATTAGTGAAAAAGGTTAACATGAGTTTCCTTATGTGGGAGAAAGTGAGGCATGTGTGTGTGAAAGATAAGGTGGAGAGAGAAGCTAAGTATAGAGAAGCTCATTACTTTCAATGTACTCTTTACATTTTAATACTACATGATTCACCAAAATTTCAGCCAATGCAAAAGGTCATTCCTGAACTACGCAGAAATTGGGTGAGAACTTGGTAGTTGTGTAAAAGGCATGGTCAACTATATGGGAAACTTCAGGGAGAAATTGGCTACACTCAGAACGCACACATACACACACACACACGACCTCTGTATTGTAGCATGGTGTATTGCTGCAGTGAACAGAACCTGCCCACAAGTAGGGAGGCCCCGAGTTCAAACTTGCACGGGGGAGAACCTCTTTAATTTTTCTGACAAATATCAGGAATTACTCAGCTACCTCCATGCTAACCCAATTTCATCAGTTTTGGTCATCTACAACCTTGGGGGGGGGGGGGTCCACAGGGATATGGGACCCAAGAAGAGTTCATCCTCCTTATGCTCTCAACATGTTTTTATACCTTTTGGGTTTGACACCTTTGGTTTCTTAGCACTAGAGGTTGTGAAACTTCTCAAGAGGATTCAAAACGTTATGTATATAACGTCATGAACCCCAAGTCTATGGATGTAGTATTTCGGAGAATTGGTTCTTCTATTCAAATAGGATTGGCAAACTAGCTCGTTGCCCGTCTTTCTTCCATCTCTATGTAATTCTTTTATTTGAATTAATAGCTCTTATATATACATTAGACCCTACAAATATTCCAACAAAGATAAAAGATCTGAACTTCCTATATAATATATACAGGCGATGAGCAAAGTTAAGACAGTGGTATCAACCAGCACAGTAATTAATGGACATTGTGTTTCGACCAGCATTATACGGGGTGTACGTGAAACAGTTGCCAAAATGATTTATATCCTAGCTTTCTGTCGTTTAATTTCTCACATCTACCAGTCTAATAGACTGCATTGCTTTGCCCAACATTAGTTGTAGTTGTCTATGATTAAGCAGTATGAGCAGAGCTGATTACGTTTCGGATATATGGGAACGACACGGCACGGAAACGAGAGGGGGGGAGTCAAGTGAGATGATTTGCTGCAGGGTACTTCGGAGAGAAGACATTAACAAACGGAAGCAAGCCGAGAGAGAAGGATTCGCCTTACCTGTGGCTCGTCAATCCGTCTAAGCTGTCGGGAGCTGGTCGGCGTTGGGGGTGTCAAGACGGTTCGGTTTCGACAATCCAGAACCGACAGGGTCTTTGGGTTTAATGTGCTCAGCCCTGAACTGAACCGGGAACCAACCGTACTCTTCAATTCCATATGATTAGCCAGTAATAACGAGATAAAGAACGTTCGTGTACCTACCGTCCCGTCGGGGAAGTGCCGCCGGGGACGTGGAGCTCGTCGACTCGCCGTCGAGGGTTTCTTTAGAGAGGATACGGGGTAGAGACGAGGCCGTGTCAGAGAGATAGAGAAGGATGTATACTAGGCAACTGAGTGTCCGACAGGAGGCTCCGTCGCGGAGAACACCCTTCACCGCCGTAGATTCCAACCTTGGTAGCGGCAGCGAGATGGTGGGAGTTAGCCGCGACTGCAGAGGAGCTTACATGTGAGGAAAACCGCGGGCCGTCTGTGCGCCGTTCTGTCGGGCGAGGCCAAGTGGCTCGTGCCCGGTCGGGGACTCGGGGGGCTAATGAGAACCTGGTTCAAAGTTGGGTGGGGATTACTAAGAACCGGTTTTAGTATTTGAATAAACGGATATAATAACTTATGGAAATGGTTAGCCCAAGCCGCACAATGACTACCGAAACCTAACCCATCGGAGCAGCATGCAACATTTATAATTTTGTGTCT
This sequence comes from Alisma plantago-aquatica, assembly GCA_963693085.1. Lineage (NCBI taxonomy): Eukaryota > Viridiplantae > Streptophyta > Magnoliopsida > Alismatales > Alismataceae > Alisma > Alisma plantago-aquatica. The sequence goes on along the minus strand of OY856410.1, from coordinate 545,193,752 downwards.
ATATTTTAATTGAGGCGAGGATTTAAGTTGTGTTTGGTAAGTGATGAAAAAATAAAGGGAAAAGTGAAGGAGAATATGTATTGTTTGGCAATATATGAATAGAAAAGAAATAGGGATGGGTAAAAGAATTAAAAAATCTTACTTGCTTATGCTATAACCACTCCATGTAAGTATCAATCTTATTTATTTAAAAGTTTTTTTCATGTGCTTCTAAATAAGTAGTGGGGTTTTGAAATAAAAAAAAAACCATGATTCAAGATGTTTTTCTATAAAGACAAAAACAAATCAAATTTAATTTAATTATATATGACATGTTTTTCCTTTTCCATTTCCATAACAAAAAAACAACAATTTTTATTTTTAACTACTATTTCTCCCATCTAAATAGACTCCCAACACCCCGATACCCCAACCTTATTCGCCTCAATGGTCTTTCTCCCGCCATCATCCCCTCTCTTTCTTCCACATATGTCTCTTCTCTTTTCCCGTCAACGTTGTCAGGGTGTTCGTGTTGGTGGCGTTGTTGATCCCATTTACCAAGTCGGAGTTGGGTATCTCTCCTTTCCTCCCCCCCCCCCCTCATCACAGAGGTGATTCTACGGATACCAAACGGAGGCTAGAATACGTGTCTGGATGGATATTTAGAAAGCTACACACCTCGGCGGACCCAATGGCTATCGTGGTATAGCTGACCCCCAACCATTGACGTTTCATTATTGTCACTCCCACTGCAATCAATGACAACGACGAGCAAAATTGGACACCTCCTCTAATAGTCTCCTCTTTAAGAACTTAACTTATCAGTAACTTAGCAATGTTCGGAGAGGAAGAAGAGAAAGAATTGAAGATCGGTCAGGAACTCTTGAAGGCTAAATGCCTTATAAATTGTGAAGTCTCACTAATCCTTGATTACGTATACGAACAGCTCCACTAACATCAGATGTTAGATGATCTGATGAACCAAAACTCACATTTGTTTGAGAAGTCTTTATCGTATGTGAAGTGGTTCAACCACTACAAAACTTTGATGTTGTCAAAGGAATCAGAGAAATGCTCAACAGAAATCAACTGGCACAATTCTGATTTACGTTCTCAAAAATCTTTGCCCTGAGATAGTGGAAGAAGTTGGAGCAACGGTTCCAACTATTAAGAGCAAAGTTCATGGGTTGGATGATAGAGCAATTGAGAAGATGTTGCATGATATGTCTATGATCAAGAAATTTGAGTGAATTATGCATATAATCTTTGTATGAGTCATTAAAGTAAGCCATTGAACTATAAACAATGTGGTTGGAATACAATTCTATGGGCCTCATGGGGATCTAAGTAAAATTTTGAAGAAGAAGAAATGTGTACATGGATCATTCTTTTTCGTTCATTTCACATAGGGGTCATATTCTTTGATCATATGTGGGTCATTTTCTTACTGACATGTCAAGATCATAACTATCTCCCTTTTGAGGTTCTATCAAGTAAATATAGACTTGTGTCTCCTCCTTTAAATGATTCTTGTGTGGGCGTATTGTAATTAGTAATGTTAAACAAGAAATAATAAAGGTCATATGACTTTCAACCATTAAAAATTATCATGCATCTTCATTGAACAAAAATTGCCAAAAATTTTGGATCCCTTCTCATGTAATCTTACATGCATCTAGGGATTGTCAATCCTAGATTGTATTGTATTTAACTATATCTTAATATCCTTTGGCTTGATTTTTATTTGATTTTCCATGTTGGAAGATGGGTGTAGTTCTCAAACTTAATGGAAATCTGAATTAAAATTTCCCTCTAATGGATCGGGTGTCAAAACCACTAGAAGATCTATGCTTAATTCCACTAAAACAAAAATAACCAGATTTTGTTTTTTTGTCACTTAAATAGGAAAAGAAAATATCTACTATCGTGTGCCAATCAATGCTATCTATGCAATGTTTTACAATATTATTTCATATGTATGTTTTACTTTGGTTGCATTTTTATTAATTAAATGATGTTATAATGTGATATCTTCAAGTTATATTTTTTATTAATTTGTGGTATGTCACAATATAAATGTTCACTGACTTGCATCATTATAGAATAAAGTAAGGGGGAAATATGGCGGGAAAATGCCTCTATGTAAGAATTAATAATACCCCATGTCAATTCTTGACTGTCACTTTACCAAAATTGTATCCTCTTGGAGTATCTTCTCACTTTCCGTATAAGATTTGTAAAAAATACATATCTATGTTTTCTTTCTTTTAAAGAAGTTCAAATGGTAACAAGAAATGTTCACTATAGATGAGGTTTTTGCTAATAATCTAATTATTTATGTTGAGAGAGATTGAGGAAATTTTTAAGAATTGAATCATTTTATAGGTGACTTTATTGACGTATATGAGTTGTAAAACTTTTATTTCAATATATATATATATATACTTTCTCTTCTTTTGTTAAGTTTTAATCTATCATGTTAATCATGTCACAGTTAGTATTTTTTATGTACATGTGAGGACATTTGGGACACGACTGTTACACTTGTTGGCCAATTGTATATTCTTCTAACTGATCGGCTACTTAAAATTGTGGATGTAAAGTTAAAGTAGCATCGTCGCCACTTGAGGGATAGAATTGGCCCCCTAGTTGAATCATATACAAGAAAATTGAAGGGTGGTAGACCATTGGATATAGCCTCACTTTCCCAGGCCTACCTTTCTAGAAGAGAAAGACATAGTTGTCATGGAGGTTCCAACAAATTATGCATAAACCATTACTATGCACAGGTGCCTTCATAGACAAAAAGTGGGTAATTCGGGATGTGCTCTAGAATTAACAAAAAAAGATGCACGAATATACATGTACAATATACATACTAATATGCTTAGTTAAACTTCTTATAGAAGTAGCACATGTTTGTTTTCTTACAACTCAAGATGTCAACCCCAAACATGAGTTCTTCCCGTCAAGCGTTGTGCTGATTAGGGTTTGGAAAACCACCAAAGATGAAAACAAAAAAGCATATACCAATTCACACAAGCAATCCACCCTTTGGAAACCCAAAAAATCTAAAACTTGAAGCAACAGGCAAAGAAAGACTACTCAATTCTTATGAAACACAAATGATGGACAAACTACAAAGCACTGACAACATAAGAAGAAAATTAAGAGAAAGAAGGAAAACAAAGATTCAGGACCAAGAGGAATCCCACAATAGTGAGAGACAAAGGTATTTAGTTAACCACGATGAGGATACCTCAAATTCATAGTGTTGTATGTGTTGAGACGTACAACGTAACCACACAGAGCTCTTCTGGTTTTGCTCCTCAAATAATGTATTACACTGCTTCTGCTTGTAGCTGCATAACCCTAGCATCCAGCAATTCAACGACACGGAGATACTGAGGCTACTCAGTTCCACTCGAAGTAAATCTCTTGATAATTTTACATAGGAACCATGACAAAAGATGTATTAGTTAGAAGCAAAAATTGGACAGATTATACAGTTTACCCCATACGCCATGCTTTGTAATACAAAGGATATGTTTGCAATTTACAAGAATGTTGGAGAAAATTGTACGACTAATCTCAGACGGCTTGTACTATATAGTATAGATGTCTAGAGTTGCTACTACTACTATGTCTAGAAATTTTATTATTGTTGGATCATTAAGAGGCTAGCATCACACACAACGGGCATCACTTCTCTCTACATTGTCATTTCGATGATATTATATGTCTCTCTCATCACTTGTCAATCTCTTTCTAACGATATGGAGTAATTGGTACTAGGTTACAAGGAGTAGCCCCATTATTCAAAAATCATTTTCTTGTATATGGATATGTAGAACCGCATGAACCATTATTTACTATGAACATCTTGTTGCGTGTGTTGCTTATTAATTGGCCATCTAGACTCGACTTTGCCAAATAATAAATATGTGAGTTAAGTTGATGATATCAAGTTCTTTATGCTGACTCCATGATAAGAACCAAAGATTGATTGTCCTCGGGGTGATGGATAAATGATTTCTTCTATATCATAAAGTTGTGACATGATTCATGGTTGTCCATGAGAAATTTCCTATTTGATGGAATTAAATTGTACAATAGTTGAAGTAGATGCAATAAGAAAGGAAATTAGTAGGGAAATGATGAATGAAGTTTGTATCACTTTTTGTTCCTAATTCATGACTTAAATTTCATTTTTGGCCACATAATTAGCTTTTAATTGCTAAAGTAGTTTAAGAAGGCTCTTTGATGTCGGTTGGATTAATTGAGATGTTTTGATGCATATCATATGAGACTTGGTGCCTCTAAACCAAGGTCATCCACATCAACATATAAAAAGTTCAAGTCTAGTCTAAATGGTCATTTGCATGACGTGCACCCTCTGATGCATGATTTTCACTAACCCATGAGCCTCCCCAGCTTCGCCAAGTTAACAATACAATATCTCACACCTTGATCTTTGGAACCTAGAAAGTACATGATAAAGTTATTCATGAAATCAATATAGGGTTGATTTATGTTACAATAAGGTTCCATTAAGTTTTTGTGATATTTGGATTTTAAAGGGAAAAGCATGTAGAAAAGGGCCTTTTGTGCAATCGGTTAGTTGTGTAACATCCTCAAACTTGGGAATTTCGTATTTAATTTGATGATACAAGGTGAAAATAAATGTAAAACTATGAAGGAAATATAATGACTATAGTTGATGGTTTGAGCCCTAGACCCAGTTTAGGTCTTCATATTAAGTAAGTAAAGTCATAATCATCAAAGGTGTCATAAGGAAACTTCACTTGAGAATAATGTCTATTTAAAAGTTTAATTTTGTAATTGATGATATGATTAATCTTAAGAATTCTTTTGAAATCAAGAAAAGGGCATTGGCCCTAGGATCCAACAGTGGCGGAGCCAGAACTTCTAGGTAGGAGGGCATAGTTAATAGGAAGACTTGGGAAGTGAAATGAGGTAGGGCACAAGTGCTATTTTCATGTAGAACTTCAACCATTTTGTATGCAATTTATATCTAATGGAGAAACCAAGGTAGGGCATGTGCCTACTTAGGCCTAAATGTGGCTACGCCACTGGGATCCAGATTCAAGCCCAATAAGGCCAATTAAGGTTTTCACATGGGTCCTTGGAGTACAAATTTGAGTATGGTGTATTTTCATGTCATAATAAATACATGAAATTTTTTCTTAGAAGTATAATTATAAAATAAGATGGTGGGAGAAATTTTAGATGATTTTGATATATCTAGTGGCCTAGGTAATTAACTTAGTAATTATATTGTATTTATTTAAAAGACACATATGGAGTGTTTGTCCAGTTAGTTTTTACCTAGAATCTTGCTCTTGTAAAGATGAAGATAATATAGTATTTATCTCAAAATTTAGGATTAGTGGCCTATATAATTATTTCTTGATTTGGACTTTTTTCAAAAAAAAAAGAAAAAGAGAGAAAAAGGGGCGACTCCAGGTCCACGCGGATGGGAGAGTCACACCCTATTTGAAAGACCCGATCAGATGCCTTTCGAACTAGGATTCGGGATAGTGATCTATGAAAAGATAGGCTATAAATCCTCAGATTCTCAAAGAAAGGACTATACCAACTTTGATTGTAGGGTTTTATCTAGTAGTGCTGAGAGGGAGAGGGAGATAGGAGGGAGATGTGATAGTACTAAGGCATGTTGATTGGGGAATGTTCAACCTTGAATCCTTCGTGCTCAGAAAGCATGCTGCCATAGGCCGATCAGCCTATTTGAAGCTATTAGCATTGTCAGCTTGTGCAATGGAAGGTTGGGTATCGAGAAATGGGGGCATCCGAGGCCATCAGGCGGTGGCAGTGGTGGGACTCTGTGAAACAGAGTCGTACACGGAAGGGAGAAGACCCATCTGGGTCATCGAGTCGTAATCTCAGGTGGCTCCTAGTATAGATCCGTGAGGTAATACTGCCATTCCCAATGGGCACCAACGTGGCTAGCTGATAGCCCATGGATCCCTTTCCTACGGCTAGGAACATATGAGAAGGTAAAAAGTTTGAAAAAGTCATAAATAAGACTATAATTGTCCATTTTTGGTGTATAAGGGGTCAATAGAAAAGTCTTAGAGTGTACTTTGATATGAAAATGATCGGGACACTTCTTTTTGACGTTTAAGATCTAATATAAAACCTACACGGTTTCAATGTTTCATGTATTAAAAATAACAAACGACTTAAGAAATTTATGAATATTTTACAATATACATTTTGATATGGTGAATTTGATTCCAAGTCCTGATCTAGATGATTTGATTCTATATCTATGTTTTGATGTAAATCCTAATAAGTGTATTATCGACATTTTACCCAATGATTAACAATGAAATGACATGATATTTTTATCCAAATCTTGATGTATAGTCATCTTACTATTTTCAAGGTTTTGATGAGGTTTCATGCCTTTATAACTTTGTATATGATTTTTATACCTAACAGGATATTATATGATGTGTTTTATGGATATTGATGAGATATTATATTCAATATGCTTAATCACTATGATATAGAGTTTTGGATACTTATATCTAATTTTAACTAAATCAGTAATTAGATACATATAGTTATATTTGAGAGTTTTCCCTTGGTCATGGATCAATATGTTCACATATCAGCACATTATGTGATTATTATGGCTTATTTGAGTATGAAGATTATAGTGATTATATAATGTGATTTTGGAATATATGTTTATTACTAAGATTTTATTGTGGTTCTAGATTACAGTTGTGTTTATTTTAAACAAGAGCCCTAATTTAGTTTAGGAGGTTAGAGTTATGGGGGTTCGATATTCAGAAATAGAAATAGGGAGCATGCACATGGACTTCTAGAATTTTGTTAATGTCATATATGTTATAAACCAAGGAATCCAGGCTATGTCAAGGATCTCCTCAAATAAGGTAAATGAGCCATGTTCATTGAATTTCATTATTATTATAATTAAGCTTGCACATACCTATAAAGTAACTTAGAAATTAAGTTACTTTTAGACTTTAATAATTCATATCATGTCATGCTTTGAAAAATCATATTTTATTCACTTTAAGTTATGTTGACAGACTATCAAACTTCAAATATTTGAGATTTATAGTATTTTATGCTCAATTTAGTTTATTTTCCTTAGGGCTTTAAACTCAGGTGTCAAATATATGATATCAGAGTTATTTTAAGTCCTCATGTTAAAACAAAGATTTAGATTAAGATTTATTAGATAATAAGATATCATATTTTAGATTCAGTTTATAATTAAAGAGAAGAGATACAGATAATAGAGATAATAGATCAGATTCAAAAATAGAAATTCAGAACATATTCAGAGATAAGGGATTATGATTCAGAATTAAAAAGTAAGAATAGAGATAGAAAATGACATCAGAACATTAATTATATACATTATAGGATAAGTCCTCACCAAGGAGTCGCATGATGATTTAGAGGTTGCATTGCTCCAAACACTGCGGGTGGCACAGAGGGCTTGTTGTACCAACAGAGGGTGTGTTTCCCCATATAGGACACTTCAGTGTCAACAGAGGGCATGTTGTTCCAATGGAGAGTGTGTTGCACCATAGAGGACACTTTGGTATCACAGACGAGGACTTATCATATTATGGTGGCCACAAGAAGATAAAATATATAAATAAAAGACACATCGACTTAGTATAAGTTTACAACTTTTAGTTATTAGTTCATCTTTCAATTATAGTATATTCATATTATTTTATTAGAAATTCAATTCCACTTACTATATTAGATTTCCCTTTGTACATGGTTGGGGACTAGATGTACACAAGTATGGAATTTTAGGAGATAGTCATGAAAAAAAGGATGTGTCAACAACTATAGGAGGTTTGTTAGTGGGGCACCAACTATATGATCTGAGACATTAATACAGAGTACACGTTTTACCTTCATGTATATAGGTTTCTATACAGTTTGATGTAGCTATGTTTCTTTTCCTAAGAATTTATGAAAATTTATTTCATACACAATATGTGATGGTTCTTATCTATCATTATTGTAATGCATATCATGTTGGTAATACTCCCCAGTTAAAAAAAAATTAGCTTCCACTCATGTGATATGAAAATTGGGGTGTTACACAATATGCACGACCTTGTACATGGGGTGCATGATAATAGGAGGTATCCATAAAATCATCTCCATTGTGCATGATGTGCATTTTTCAGTGCACAGTGTGTGTCACATTAGTGGTAGTTTTCTTGGTGATCACACACATGCTAGACCTTCCTGACCAAAACATATCGTGCAACCTCACTAGTAGTCGCTCCCCACAAATCCTACACATAGTGCACTTTCAACTACACAACTTTCTAAACAATTTTTGGCCTCAATATTGACAACTTTCAAATTGCACAATGTGCATCCTATGAATGTGGAAAAATATAAAGAGCAAAAAGCTCGTTATTGAGCAGGACATCTCATTGTTTCTGAAATCTTACTTGGAAGAAAGTAAGAAGGCAACTCCATAAGATAAAAAATCTAAAAGGAAGAAGAATGAAAAAAATTTGAGATGGATTTCCCTCTATCCATATATAACACTGGACCCACTATGCAAGGCTTTAGTATAGTTCCAACATGACGACTAGCACCGCATAGCACTACTATCTTTGACTACACGCTTGTCCATACTCATGCATAGTTTGAGATCAACTTACAAATAGGTTACACATCCTATTACTATTCTACAGGAGCACGCTTCACCATAGAGTTCTTAGTGATGGGCTCCTTGAAAAGGAGGTACACCATGGTGATATGGGTAGTCCAATCATTCTTTTTAAGATCCTTTTATTTGAGGACTCAATTTTTGGCATGTTACCATCTCCTTCATTATGACTCTTAACGTCCTCGTCATGGCTCAATTATATTCCCATATAATATATTCTTCATTTCACTATAGACTTGGAATGACCCATGACATCCACCCCCACTCATGGTTCCATCTCAAGGGTGGCTCCACCTTGACTCAATAGATAGCCCTTTCTGACATGTTTGGACCGCACAATTGAAGATAGGTGTACCACATGCCCATGCCCCCCCCGCTTACTGGAGGAGAATTGGTTTTGATGCCATTTGTAACATCTGGACCCACTATTGGAGACTCTAGTAGAGTTTTAGGAATGGTTACTAGCCCCATAGACCAACACTAGCTTCAACACAACACTTTTTCCTCATTCATCCACAACCTAGATTCCCATCATGTCACCATACTAGTACTACTCTAGATTGAGCATGCTTGACCATGGAGTTTTCAATGACTGTTTCCAAAAAAGGAGGTGCACCTTGGTTATATGTATATTCCTAACATTCCTTTTAAGATGATTTTATCTGAGGAATCAAATAATGGGATGTTACACGAGCCCTAGCTAGATCTTGGAGTATCTCTACTATAGAGGATAGCCCCTCTACAATTTTATGGTTCGTTTAATCCTCTCTTTCTTTTTATTTCTCTTGATTTACTTCATGCAAACTGCTAAATTTGTGAGATACACCTTAGATGGAGAATCACACATAATTATGGAGTAATATCGTTTGTATTTGGTTCTCAAATGAAACCTATAAGCCATGTTATGAGCAATCACTATAACATAACCACATAAAACTCTACACTTTTTTTTCACTCATTAAAAAATGTGGCACACATTTCATAGCCCACGAACTCTGCCTCCTCGCCCTCTACAAACCCCACGCTTCCTTAAATGTCACCTCTTTCCCAATTTTTCTTCCATATACTTCTCTTACTCAGTCTCCACCAAGTCGAACCCGACAAATAGTGAATGCAAACTGCATGTGCAAAAATACGTTCTCAAGCAGCATTCCATCCAGTCTCTTCCTTCCTCAGTTCATCTAGTTGATGTGCCACGGCGGCGGTGGCTCCTCATGCAATGGGATCGGTGGCTTAGGCTACAAGATCATGACTTGCTAGAATTTCTCAGTGCTTTGTGGCGAAGGTGAGCAAGGCGGAGGTTGGTGTATGGAGGTTTTTAATCATCCAAGTAGATGAGAACCAACTGATACGGTAATAAACAATCCTTAACCCTTGGCAACGTTTCCCCCCTTTTCAATCTTTGCCATATACACAACAACTATTGTCAAATCCTTGCATTAAACTCTGCGGCGTCATCAAGTAATCAACCTACCTTACTGCATAGTTAGATCCAACTCATTGTTTTGATTCTGTCTTCGACTTAGACTTGCAATTTCCGCCACAGGTAGGGAAAACTGTAGTAAGAAAACTAAGGCCCATGATCGATCTTCTTTTTATAAGTTAGAAATGTGATGTATTAGATACAATGTTGTGAGCTATAGGACACGATGTAAAGTTCAGAGAAACACGTCGACGATACTTGCAATTTCTGATGCACCTTCCAATTTTATTTTCCATGTTTCCATAATTTAACCTCTTTTGTTATTAGCATTTTTTGGGCTTTTATATATAATGTGACACACTTGTTTATGGTGTATATAGTATTGCACAAAGTTGTCAAAACTGTTCTAAAAATGTTCATTGTCTACTGCCATATATTAATGATATGCAAAGGAAATTCATTATTGTTACCATGAGGATGGCGTAGAATACCACATTTCTTGTATGTAAGGCCTAATCCCTTCGACCCAGATCTAATTATTTATTAGTTTAGTTCAACCCTTGGTCTGGATTTCCATCTTATTCATTGTTTGTATGGGTCTTACTAATATATTATGCAAATATAACTTGTTTAGGGCTATTTCTCTTCTCTCTAATTTTTATCTAAGGGTAAAAAGATATCTCATGACATTACCCCAGTGTGGCATTATTATGTATTTTGATACAAATTAGATTCTTTCGCCTCTACTTCTTGAGATCATTAGCTTTCCACTTGACATAATAAGTTCCATATATAAACAATCATCCAATCTAGTCGAGAATGAGTTTTTTCTTGATTCAGACTAGATTCACCAAATTTAAAATAATGTTTATACACTAAATCATAGGTTAATAACTAATCATTCTGTTGATTAACTAAGAGGTTGTTTATTTCATCTTTGTTATTCTCATGGAAATTCTTTTGCTTTGTCTTTATATGTACATTGTGCTTACACATTGTGTCATACTAGCACCTAGCCATGCATGCCACCCATGTGCACATATGTGCGCGACCGCACACACATAGAGACATAAAATATTTGTTCCTTTTTAAGTAAATGCCTTACTTATGGCATTGAAATGTATGTATGTGGAACTAACATCGAAACTTGCTAGTATTTCCTTGTGCCCCTAAAAAGTGATATCCATAAATTTCCTAACTGAAAATGATATGTATTTCATTTGTTATCTATCCATTCTTTATTAAATTTACTTGACTTAATGTGTTGTTTATATCATCTTCTCTTTCTCATGTTAATCTGTTGTAGCTTGTCTATAATTTTCCACAAAGCCAATGCGACCTTGCTTGGTTGTCCCTCAATTTTTGTAAATAAGTGTTATTGATCCAATGCTTGTGGCACTTTTCTACCTTTTTCTCTAATGATTAGTTTGCTTATTTAGTGTCACAGATTGGGTTGTTTTGAGCATGCATTTTATGCCATTGTGTTCTTTATTGTTGTCTGTGACTCTTATACTTTCTTTATTCTTGTGAGCCGAGGTGGCCTTTTTGGGTTAACCATTAAGCTTCTCTAAAGGAAGGAGGCCAATTTGATCGAATATCATGATTTTCTCTCTCCAAACATGGGGCTCCCCATTCTCTTTAATGGGAGTTAGGGATCAAACTAACCCTAGAGGAGGCAATTGCCACCAAGGCGCACCTAAATCTCTCAGATGGGTTGCTACTCCATAGCCACCGACCCCTCCGCTCCATCTACCTACAAAATATTCAGTTCATTAGATATTGAGAGGGATGGGACTCGATATCCATAAACATGTGGAATCCTATGTTTGGTTCCATTATAACAACTTTGTGATGGTCAACTAGTGAGAGTTAAGTCATACACATCTAGGCTTTTCAGTCCCGTGCTCCCCCAAGTATTCTCTTGGGATTACCCCAATGGTTGATAAAATTTTCTAGACCCTCGTCTAAACTCATGATGCCCTTTTTTGTGTGAGGCTATTTCTCTTTCACTACAAAATCATCTTTATGAAAACCTCATGTGATGCTATGCCTCTGCCTATCGACACCCCATCTTTAAGTCTCCGCCTTTACCTAATCTCACAAGATCTACTTTTGCCTCCCCATGGCAGCGTCTCCTGCTACCTACTATCTATGATTCTACCATGCAGTGTTGCTGCTTTGTCATCTTAAAGGCATCTTCACGGTAACCTCTCATAGTGTTATGCTTTTGTATGACGACACTCGTGTTCTAACCTCTACTCTAGCTGGCTCACGACCTGTTATTCTATTTATCTCTCACTACAAAGGTACTACAACAACCTCATTTATTGCTACACTTCCAATGTGAACACCCCTCTTCAAGCCTCTGCCTCTACCTTTCTCATACCTATGTTGCTACCTCCCCCTGGAACCACTATCTATTTCCCATTGGCTATGATCTTGTACAGTCTGACAACACACTCTCTCTCCGCATAGACATCTTATGTTTTATGCGATGTTGCTTCTCCCTCATGCACGACATCTTCTCAGGAAACTCCATATGGTATGACGACTCACTCTTCCTCCCATAGAGCATCAACTGGTACCACATCTTCCTTCCTCATGCAAGGTATTATTCCTCAGACTACCAACACCCCATCTTCAAACCTCCATGGCTACCTCATTGACGACATGTGTTGTTACCTCCTTTATGATGTTGTTTGTTGCCGCTAGTACTATGAGTCACTAATCCTATCCTCTATTATATTCAAACATGGGGTAGTAAACTCAACAACCCATCCTCCACCTATACCCTCACATGTTATCCTTCTCTCCATCATGTTCTAATACTCTTTGGTGAACTAAACATGTTTCTAGCCTAGACCCGCAAGTACTACCCATGTGATGATCCAAAGATGCAAGAGGTTTCCATCCACCACAAGGTGCTATGTGTGGAATGCTCAAGAGATGAGGTGTCTTTTGAGGTCAAGGAAGTTGTTCTTGCGGTCGAGGGGGAACGACGCCCATGCCAACGAATAGTGTAGCACAAATCAATAACCGAGCACCCACGGTGGAGTACAACGATGACGTGACACAGATCAAGCTCAAAGACTACAAATGCCGGCTAGTGTTGGATGACATGCTAGACGAGGAAGATCCACAAAAACAACTACACAACCACTACAACATGGAGTAGCCACCAAAGGAAGGACTACTATGGGAGTCGGAAGGAAGAAGACACACCTCAACAACCTCCGCCAACGGTATAACGATAAGTCGCTTCATTGGGATGAAGGCAGGGTAAGGTCCAGGCAAAGAATATTTTCAACAATTTTTTGACAAAGGGCATTAGAAGAATATACTAGCATCATAGAGAGTCTTCAAAGAAGAGGACAACGTTAACACAATAATCAACATATGAGTGAGATCAAGTGAGTAGAGTTGGCTTGAAGTATCTAATGTTAACACACAGTTCATTATTCTTTAGACCATGTAGAGTGAATGATGTGCAAGTAGATATGATAATAAGAGGTTGGACAACTCGAGGATCTAGGAAACAACCAAAACATTTTTAGAATCACAATGGAAAATGCTACTCTAAAGAGATTTCAGGCATCCAATGAGTTAGAATCAAAATGGAAGGAATTAAGTCTTATGAGTGAGATTAGAGAGATAGCTCATATACAAGTCAGGTAGAAAAATCATGTGTGCAGAGAGCTCAAGCTAAATAGTTGGATAGCAAATTGGAGGGTACAAAAAAGGTCCTAGAGGAAATATGATAAGAGGTATACTAAGGAATCATGAGGGCATATTTGTAGGTAGTTTCATTAGACCTAGCAAGGAGTTTGACTACCTTGTGTTCCACTTAGAAACACTTGAGGCTGATTTGATAGTCCTCATGAGCAGCGATGGAATTTCTTGAGTCATGGTGAAAGTAGATAACCTTGAAATCTTCAAAATCCTAAATGGATGAGCCCCACTTGTAGATATAAAAGCACTATCTTAACATCATTCTCTTCGTGCATGCAAGCTTGCCAATATGGCACATGTGTCAATGATCGATACACCCTCTGCCAACTTACAGAGATGTTGCCACCTCTACATTTGAAGACTTGGGGTCTTGCATAACTTAGGAGAGTCTGGCTTACCAGTAACATAGCAAATCCATTTTGCGGAGTCAGGATCCCACAACCTTGTACTTCTTTTTGTGACCAAACGAGGAACAAATGAATATAATACCCCCACAATTTCATAAAAAAACCTCTTAACTTATAATTTTAAATACATACTCATAAAAGGTCATGGGACCAGGGAATTTACTGATTGTTACATTTGTTCGGTCTATGGAGATGTGGGATGCATTCTCCATTGTTGAATATTAATTATCATCCACCTTTGTCTTCCTTCATGGATCAAACAAGTTCCATTGTTGGAGCCATGTTGTCCTTGTTTAGGTCTCTTTAGGGTTACCATTAGAAACAATGTTACGTTTCCTTGTGGTGGCATTTATCCATTGAAATGATGTAAGGCCTTGTTATCTATTAGATAGATATCAATGCGGAGAAAGGTAGTAAGTAGTCACTTGTTCTTTGAGGGCACCAGTTCAGAATCTAAAATGGATGGATGTAGAATTGTGCCCAATGCAGAGGGACGCCCATGATGGTTGTAAAATTGTGGGGTTGCATGAGCCTATCAATGATTTTAGGTAGATTGCAGGTCGGAGGGTGCAGTTGCTTCACAGTGACCTGGAGTAGGGCTCGTAGGCATTGGTTGTCAATGTCACCTAGTTCTAGGTGTTCCCCTAGGACGGGCAGACTTTGGGGCCGTCCGAGAGCTGCGCCCATACATGTCTCTCTCGCTAAATCCAATTGTCGCCGACCTTGTCCTTGTAGCCTACTCTCCATCCACATGGCCTGCTCCTCGTCCCCCTATAGGTAAAAAACTGCATGTTTCCTGTCCTTATAGAAGGAGATCTTCTGATTGCTTGTACAATGCAATCTTCGCATGTCTTCATCTCCCAATGGATGAACAGGACGGGCATGGGTGAGAGAAGAGAGGGGGTTTGAGTGTTCTTTTCATAGCACATTCCGACCTTTTGGTTGTGCACAATGCCATGCACTACCGATGTTCATTGCTGACTAGTTGCAGGTGAAATGGGGCGAGAGAAGAGACTTGATTCTAATGGAGTGAGGAACCAAGGAAAGAAGTGGATAATGTGTAAAGAGATAGGAGAAATGATTGGAAAGTGGGTGGGGTAAGCGACATGGTGGGATTCATGGACCCTCTGTGAGTTGATTTTTTGGATCTCATGCGATGAATCAACTGTGGAGAAGTTGATTGTATTGGGGTTAGAATACTTTTGAGTGTATTCTAACCTCACACTCTCTATATATATGTATATATTTATACAATGAAGTTTCTATGTTTGATATTTTTTGTGGTTTGTATAGATGGTGAAAATTTTTATTTTTGGCCAAGTTTGTAAACATATGAATTGACACTTTCTTAATGTTTATTATTTTGCCTATACAACTCTTGTGTCACTATAAATGTTGAATATCTTGATAATGACATTATTACTTTACATTGGTGTTGTGCATGTTGTATTTTTGTAGTCTATCTAACCTCATGATTCTCTGTGACTACTGCTAACTTTTTACAGTTTTCTTCTAGATTTTACTATAGGCCTTTGCTATATAAAGTGCACCTCATGATTATGCTATTGGAGGAAAGAAGGATGTATGTGGACCAATGAAGTGATAAAAATTGAAGGAGAGAACCATTGATTTTCTATAACAACCACTTTTTGATAATGATAGATAGATTACAATGATCACACATAATCTCTATTTTCCATGTCTCTTATTAGGCTACTGTCCTCATCTTCTCGGATTGGTTATTTAGTTGTGTATACTAACTTGCTTTTCTTTTCTATCACATCTGAGACTAGATAGCCTTTGAGAGGCTTGTTATCATTATAGAGGGATCTTTATAGGATTCGTGAGCATAACTCCAAGCTTCATATAAACTCTTCCCACCTAGGACGACAATGCTAACTTGGATGGGTGGTTTTTTTGTAGGTGAGTTTTTTTAATTTTGTTCCATGTTATTATCGATCTTAGCAGCTAGATTTATTTTCCTTCTTCAAATTTATGATACTCATCTCTAGTTCCACCATTAACTACATCTTATTTAGTATATGATTACTAATGGTGAATTTTAATGTGTTAGGGTTATGGCATATGAATAATGTCTGCTATCAACATTTATAGTTAAATTTTGATTGTGCCAAGTCACTTGGTCATTAGCATTTATAGTTTGGGTTGTATTGAAATGATATGTATTCTCTGATTATGTCTTGATCACTATAATAACCTCTTGAATATAGATTGCCAACATTATGTGCTTAGATGATTTACAATAGCTAGATCTTATACAATCCTTTTATTTTTAGAAAACAAAAACTGGGTGTCTATCTTTGCGGCTTTAACACCAAATGCAACCAAAGTTGGATAATATACACTATTATATGCATGATTATTTTCCACATAAATGAACACAACAGAAGATATGTACTTCGAAAATGGCCACAACTGTTAGGGTACCTCTAATTCTCATATGATGTAGGTGGTCATTCTTCTGGTATTGATGGAGGTTGTATGGCTGCTGGGTTGGATCCATGCATGTCTCAACTTTCAACTTTTGACCGGTCTAGTCTAAGATTCCAACCTACTAGGAACAGAGCTCTACATCCAGTTGGCTGATCATTTCTTTTGAAGCTCGATGACCAGTATGACTACCTAGTCTAGTTCACGCATTATAACAGTGACAAATCGGCAGACTGACAAGGAAGGTGCCAAGTAGGACCTACATCTAGATGCACAACAACGAGCAATAATCTTGATGCAAACATACTTCAGCCTGAACGCATATGGGTAAGTAAAAAAGTCTCTTACAATAAATATACCATTTGAAAATATCAACTACCTATGTACCTACATTCAGATATGAGGCACTAGGTAAGGAGATTCAGACACTACAAACAACTTGCATGCATCATATTTTTCTCTGTTGTCATTACAGTTACATGATTAGTTCTAAACTTAATTAGGTCCTAAGCTGAAAAAAGTTACTACTGTGCTACAGTTCTGTAGTTTACTTTTTTTAGAATCATATTTATTTGTAACATAATTGTGTTTTATTGTACAGATCATGAGCTGAGTGCTGGCAAGTATCAGGAATATCAATGTGTATGAATTTGAAGAAGGTAGCACAACGAGACCACTTGTCGAAGCCAACAAGACCACTCGTCTAAGCCTCATTGTTTTTCTATTGATTTCCTTTTATAGCAAAATGTATTTGGAACATGTAAAACAATTCGTGCCCATTTGTTTGTATCGTTTGTATTGTTCCCCGGAAGAAATAAAATAGGTGGGTTCCTTTGATTTCATAAAGGGCTACCAAAAGTTTGGATGAACCGATTTGCATATGCGATTGAATAAATTACCAATTCTCATGTTTCGTTACACATCGAAGATATTGAAATAATGAGTAACTGACTACAGTTAACAAACTAAACGAACCATCAACCTACCTATAATATAATATGTTAAAACTTTTCTACGCTTTTTCTCGTGTATAAATCTGGCGCCAAAATAAGTAATATTTTTGCCGTAAGAGATTTCCACGCCTTCAATAGTGGATGTCTTGTTCCCGCCAGATAAGAAAGCAAATAAAACAGAGTCTTTTTCACAATTACGTGCATGGATAATTTTTTACATTACATTGTTCCACGCTTTCGGTCAGCGTGAATACCATATGTTTCCATGCTTATAAGCGTGGAAAAAGTACCCTCCCAAGCGTGAAAAATGCATATAATTTTTGTAGTGAATGATAATTAATATTATGGTTTTTCTCTCTAATTTATCTAAATATTTTCATTATCCATAAGAATTGACGGTTACCGTTTTTGACATCCCTAAATTCATAGCTTACAAAATCTAAGAGCTTAGTGGATCATACTTCAGAGATTAAACTTATGTTTCAAAAAAGTGGATGGATTTATGCATGCTATAGTCTCCTTATTTGATAACGGATGTTTATGAATCTCCAAGAGACATCTACAAAGCTGAAGTCCTTGGCTAGGTTTATTTGTTGACAAATAAATGAATGTTGGATACCTTTGCAATAATAAATGAGTTCCATTAATTTGTAATGTCATGTGCGATGTGGATTAGAGAGATTGTTGTATATATTCTGTCTGATTGTTCATCATGTAGCTAATAGGTGTCTATGTATCAAATACTCTCCCCGCACTTAAACAATTTAAAAGATAATTGTGAAAATCTCAGTGTAGTATTACGACTCATATTAACCAACCAAAATCTTTTTAGTTGAATTGCATGGTTAATTAGGATTAAATTTATGTTGATTTCATGTATCTCTATGTGGATTTGACCCTAAAGCTATACCATTTGTGACCCAAACTATTGCGGTGATGAGAAGTAACTTTGGTTTAACTAAGATTGACAAGCACTCTATACTTCCATCAATTTTTGGTTCCACTGTCGAGGAACCAATTTTTTTTTGTGAATTCATCTTACTCAAGACTACTTTATAGTATAATTCCATAGGGTTCATTTCCTACATTAGTTTACTTCTTACATTTCATCCAAATTTCTACATAAATAAGCACCTTTCTTTTTATATAGAATGAACCATGCATGGTGAAAACCATGTTTAGTTTGGAATTTGATTGTGAGATCACTATCCACCGAAGGTAGTGTCAAATGGTAGACACTTACAAGCAAGAAGAAAGAAAAAGAACAATCAAGATAGATTCAACTTCTTCAACAATGGTAGCTGAGAAGGATTTGCTTGACTACAACCCCTCTCATCCTAATGACGTGTCGAGTTCAAAAATTGTGAAATGGAAGGAGGATGCAATGTTCTTCTTATTAGACCTGAGTCTAATTGGCATCGTGCATTAGAATCAGTTTGTAGGTCTGACTAATGACGATCCAAAATTTTGTATGGAGAACTTCCTCTAGCATGTGACAAAGTAAAGGTCATTGGGTGATGTATGATGGTCTATGTCTCCAAGTGTTCCCCTTCACACTACAATCTTGAGTCAAACAATAGATAGAAGACATGGATAAAGGGTCCATCCATACATGGAATGCCTTACTAACAAATTTTCTATAGAATTTATTTTCACCTAGTAAGATGGGAGTGAGATCCTAAAGAAGCTCTTGATCTAGGAGATAGAACCAAGAGAGATGTTAGTTTATGCATGAGAGAGGTTCTAGGAGCTACTTAGCTGATGATAACACCACTACTTATCAGAGTGGACACAACTGAGCACATTATGCATAGATTTATCCCATGATACAACCTCAACCACTGGTGTAACCATTGTTGAAATCTTCTTGATAATGAATTCCAGTGAGAGAAGGAAGTAGATTAAGATTACGTCCATGAACCCATATTCAAGTAGATAGATAGTAGATGCAACAACGGTCGTGTGGAGGCAACTTCAGCCTTGATTGCAAAGCCAAACAATCTTACGATGCAATCGAATGCCATCGGGGTTGGCCGAGTTTAACAAGTGATGGTGTTTGAATTCTCGAATGGTTCACACTAAAACGTAGATTGCAATGCCTCTATCACATGATTCATCAATGAGAAAGTAAATTTCATGGGGTAGAACCCTTGAAATAATCTTTTTTCTAATATATATAATCTAGAGTGGAGAAACTACCAAATTTCATCTTAAGGGACAAGAACAAGTCAGACCACAAACACCAAGACCATCAACAATAGACTGAGAAGACCAAACATTTTAAGGGCATCCTCTGTAAGTTCATGAATGAGGCATCAACCCTTATGCAAAACCAAGCAACCTCAAATTGAGGACTTGAGCACCAGCTAGGGCAGTTAGCTTAAGCTATTAGGGACTACAAAAGTAGAAAATGGGCATTCCATGTTATATTGAGGTGAATCCATGGGAGCAAGTGACTTCTATCTATGTCAATCACATTGATGAGGAGGGTGAATATGAGAAGAAACCCATACAGCCCAAGCAAGTGATACTAGAGGAGGTTTTCAACAAGCTATTTCCAAAGCACACTAAACTATCACTGGACAACCACAAAAGGAGAGCCTCCACAACTGAGATAGAAGAAAAAGTCACATCAACATATGTGCCACCTCACTTTAGTAAAAAAAATAGTGCAACCCGATGTACCACCTACTCTGTTCATCACACCAGAATAAGATATGGAACCTAATCCTACTCTAGATATTCCTATTTTAAGATGTTTGGTTGATGAAGAAGAGAAGAAACAACTTTAAGTTATGGTGGTGGCATTAGATGCAAGAACCGATGTGTTACCAACTTTCCTCCCAAGAAGTAAGACCCATGAGCCTTCTATATATTTGGCGACACATGTGAGATGCATTTCCCTACTATGTTATGCTATCTAGGCACTACAATAAAAGTTATGCCCCCAACAATTTTGTCTCAGTTGAGCTTAGATGCAACCAAGCACATGAAAGTAAAATTTTTGATGCCAGATCATTCTAAGGCAAGCTGAATGGCCGTAGTGAAGAATGTACTAATGAAGATTGAAGTGTTTTATGTACAAGTTGATTTTGTAATCATGGAAGATAATAGTGTAAATCAAGGAGACATCATTCATGGATGCCCTTTCCTAGAGAGTGTCAAAGCGTTTATTTACCTTGACCAAGGAGAACTTGATATGAAGCTTTGTGATAAGAAAGTCATCTTCTCTTGAAACCCTCAACATCTAGGTGGTTCAACACTTGATATGAAAGTGGTATGAGAAGAAGGTGATTATGAGCTCATAGATGAAGACATACCATTTGAGCCCAACTAAAAAAGAAGCAAGACACTATTTGGATGACAGGCATTAAAGCCAATCACTCATGAGAGGCTTCATCTTTTGTATTTAATTTATGTTTAATTAGTTTTTGTAGAATAGGATCATCCTTTTTTTGCATGTATATATCCAAGTGAAAAACCTCTTTTAAGTTGTGCTTGATAAATTTCTATTTGAAGCTTAGTGATAACAATTGATGCATGTGATAAAAATTAGTGTTAGAATTTTCTCAGTGCATAACATACATGTCATCGTGCATGACATGAATATGTTCTAGAAAGGAGTTAAAGTTTTGTGATCGCCTCACACATTGTATCCATCCAACAACATGGCATGTGAAAACATCATCGAGAAATCCATTCCCACTTAGGAGAATCATGGTGTGGTTAACCAATAGCACTACGTGCTAGATGGTGGATTGATAACTTGAAAACTTGTCTTGGTGCATGATGTGTGCATCCAACTCACAGAGTACAAACCAATTTTCAAATTAGGGGAACACATGTATCAGTGCAATGCATGCTCCACTTCTAGCACAACGTGCATGTTCATACAAGTCTTGAAAAGTGTAAGGGGGAAAAGGCCAACCCAAGTGCACACTTACCCTAGGTCAAGTGCTTTCCCTCTCTCAAGCAACCAAGCATCACCATGAGCCAAAAAACTCCCAGATGACCTATATTTTCACCATCAACATGCCACAAGAACCATTGTGTGCTACCCTTGCCAATAGGAAGGTGGGTCTCCCCTCAATTTTTTATCACTATCATATAGAGGAGTAAGAAGATCCTCCATATATGACAAACGTTAGTGACCAGTTGTTGTCCCCAAAACCACACAAAGGTCTTCACAACTTCTTACAACTTGACATGGACAATTGTTGTCACTTCCCCCGTGATGTAACAATAAGTTCACTACCTTTGACGGTGTGATGCATGTCTTATTGTCAATAGTACATGTCATGATTGTATGTGAGGAATATGAAGAAGTCTAAGGTAGCTCATGTTATACATGTCGTGCACTAACCAAGGTCATCACACCACGACCATAAGAATATTTTGAGCCTCCCCATCCACACCAATAGAAGGAGGGGAGAGGAGGATAAGGAGGACAGAGAGCATGCAGAGGGACTCCTCATACTCATGTACTCGATCATGATCCCTAGGTGGAGGAGAAGGAGGAGGGAACTATATTAAAGGAGTTAGGCTCCTATGTTGTTGTCCCCTTCACCTTGTAGGACAAGGATGAGAAGCAACATTTGTACAATCTTGTTACTCATTGTATCCACACCACCAGGTTCCTTTGTGAGTAGATGTTTGTCAAGTGGCACTTGACTATTGAGGTTGATCCCATGATGCAACATGTCTTCATCTACAACATTACCTCTAGGCGAAACGCTCACACTTATCATGCTCTTATTCTTGAGTTTTTGACAACCTTATAAGAGCATGAAAACTAGGGAAGTCAAGTGATTACATTTTGAATAAATGAAATAAGAATCCTATGGTAGATGGTTTATTTGTTGGGAAGCTTTTTTTACTATCATGGTGGTTCCAAACTCATGCTGGGTTTTGATTATCAAACCTTCTAGTTTGAGATTACCAATGATGAGGACTACAACTAAGTAGAGATAGGATGTCCCACGTCTATAGTGATGTTCTCTACATCTATCATCACATTTTGTCAAGCACAATTTTTGGGAGGAAGGTGTAAGGACCCTACCCCTACTTAGTAGATAATTGAGGGTAATAAGACCCTAAGTTCAATTTTCAGATTTTTAATGTGAAATCAATACGTAATCTAGATGTGCATGCTCCTTATTTGGATACATAGTTAGAAATATATCACGAATCCATTTATTCGCCAAATCCTAACTCCAAATGACTACAAAGTCAATGTCAATATGACCTATGTGTCCATCCCTGACATGGTATTATCAAAGTGCAAATGTAAAAGTGTAAAAGCTTAACATACATGAACATATAACAAGATAAAAGCACCAATCATATTCAACATTTAATAAGTATTATTAAGCAACATTGTCTTATTATAAGATTTCAATTAAATATTAGAGAGTACAATTTTACAAGTTTCTCATGTACACTAGGGATATTACAACAAGTACACCTGGCATAGCTCACCAAGTCATCCACTATCTATCCATCTCTGAACCTATAAAGTACGTGAAACAATGCAAGTCAACACAAGAGGTGTTGGGTACATAATAGAAGGATGCATATATATCTATATATATACATATATATATATATATATATATATATATATATATATATATATATATATATATAGAGAGAGAGAGAGAGAGAGAGAGAGAGAGAGAGGGAGAGAGAGAGACAGTCAGGCTAGAATTCACTCGAGTGTATTCAGAGCAGAATACACTCAAGTAGTTTTTCATGATGCAATATTTTTTTCAAAAATCTAATCCATTGATCTTATTAAACATCTTGTGAATAGCTCATATATAAAATTTGAGCACATTTGGACATTTATAGGTCATGTTATAAATACCGCAAAAATTATGCATTTCAAATTAGTTTCATACGTCGATTTTGTTGTCCTTGGATGAGTGACTTAAACTCATCCAAATGGTTTCAAAATTTGTATGTAGACTATTTATAGTATGAAAATGAAGATTAATGGTTTACATTTTGCAAAAATAGTCTTGATATGTAAACACACTTGAGTGTATTCTAGCCTGACTCTCTCTCTCTCTATATATATATATGTGTGTATATATATATATATATATATATATATATATATATATATATATATATATATATATATATATATAGACGTTCATTCAATACCCGTGCGGGTAGCCTGGAGTTTACTACCCGACATCCAAAAAAGTAACTATACGATCAGAAAAGTAACTCATTGGACAAAAAAGTAACTATGATGATAAAAAGTAACTATATGACTAAAAAGGTAAATCTGGGAAAAATACACAACAAATATATATATAATCGTATTTTAAATCTGCTATTGCAAATGTAACTATCTATGCATAAAAAGTAACAGTTTTCAAAGTAAAGTAACCCTCTACATGTCAAAAGTAAGAAACTCCAAAAACATAACCGAATAGGGGGCGGGTAGGTACCAGCGAGGGTATTAAATATGGACCCTATATATATATATATATACACACACACACATATATATATATATATACATATATATATATATGTGTGTGTGTGTGTGTGTAGGCTTTGCATATTTTGAAAAGAGTTGTAGAAGTAATGAACCAGAACCAACAATTTAAGTATTTAGCAAAATGAGAGCCCATGTTTTAAGTCATTTTTACTCCAAGTATACCATCATATAATGTGTTCATCAACATCATGTATCTGTAAGGCTTTTTTCACTAACTTCCCATTAGAAAAGGGTGTTGAGTATTAGCTAACCCTGTGCTTAAGGGACCTCAAGGCCATCACCAAGAGCTAACCCTTTTATACACAAGGGACTTTGAGGCCATTGCCAAGAGCTAACCATGTTTCTTCATGAGGAACCTCAATGATCAAAGTCATTGAGCAAAACCATGTTTCCACATTGTATAATGGAGTTGTGATTTATGTTTACAAGTTATAAAACATCGAGAATGAGAGAAACATTGAGTGCAATACTAGAATACAACATGGCATTATTTGAGCAAGTAAACAAGCATACACATGTATCACAATTCAAAACAAGAAAACCATAGTCATGTAATTATTAAAGCCCGTACTTGATTCAGATTTTTCATAACCTAACATATCCTTGATCATCTAGCCACAAGCTACACCTGAATAAGCACATGATTGCATACATGTATTAGATTCTCATCATTAAGCCTAGTTAGATTCATTTTATAGTTTTGTCCATGTTAGGTTCAAGGTTGATTAATTAACTAGTTGATGATCTTATAGTGATCTAGATCCATGATGAAGGTGTGGTTCGGGTTTCATGTCATTCAAATGTTCCATGCATTTTATATGACTATTTCAATATTCATTCCACTTATGTACATTTTAGGTCAAGAGACTCATACTGGAGTAACAAGTTCAGGATTTATCAAGTCATGATATGTAGTCAAAAGAGGTGGTTTACATTAGTAAGATAGGGATATACGAAGTATATTCAATATTAGGTGGATGTCCCCAACTCTAGGCATCGTAATAGATTCCACATTATCAACACGCATTCCAAAAACCAACACATAAGACATATGTCATAATTTCCCCACATATGGATTAGATGGAAGGTCCAGACCTAGGGAATCATGAGGGGTATAAAATCCCTAATTTGAGTGCAGAGGACATGAGGTTTGGAACCTATGTTAATATTAAGGCACAAATAAGAGAAAAAAAGCCACATAAGCCATATTAGGCCCAAAAAGGGTTTTTTTAAGTCACATGTAACAACATATCACATCAAAAGGAATGCCATAATCATGAGAATCATCCAATAGAATAATTTGTTGATTTAAGGAACATAAAGGAGTTTTATGTTCAAGATAGGTCAAACATGAAACTTGGATTATGTATATTCAAGCATCAACATCAAGAGGTCACATTTAAAACATCTTAAGCCAAATAGACATAGTGCATAGGGCATTGCAAGCTGATGTTAATATCATGAAGAGATAAAAGGTTTTTCTTTTCAAAGTTAGGATGAGATATTTATGTCATTTGAAAAGAGATTGACAAAAGGATCGAAGTTCTAACATTAATGTCTATATGATGTCACATTTTGCATTTATAACCCATATAAGAGTAAGGGGTGGTTTAGTTCCAGATTTAGCTACGTAGTGAATGAGAAACCTAAATTAGAATATATACATAAAGTTTATTATAAGATATTTAAGATTAGTAAAATTTGCCTTAAGTCACATCAAAAGACTATAGTTCATACTATTAGGGGCAACAATTGGATTTTATTCAGATTTAAGGTCTAAAAACAATCTCATGTTGTAGATCTTCTTCTTCTAATCAACAAGGACTATTTATTTGTAGAAATGGGATATTCCTAGCATTTATAAGGATTTAGAAAGGTACCTTGATGTGACTATTTTTGGGAAGTTAGATCCTTGATCTAAGGCTATCAATGCGCCACACGCTCGCCCCACTTGGAGGGGCGCCTCATGATGGCCTCCTAATCCTTGGGTTGGGTCCAACTGCAGCCACAACCCTAGCCTTAGTTCACATCCAAGGGCACACTGGCCCACCCCAGGGGGGCTCTCTTCCCTTATGCACGATTGTGTGAGGGAGGCATGACCCCATCTGCACTTGCATCATGCTGTGTGGCGATGTTGAGCCATCAAAGAAGAAAGGATGGAGGAGGTGAGATAGAGGCCGAGTTTGGAGAGACCAACCAACTAGTTGCATGAGAGTTTAGCAAATATAGATGACCTCCAACTATCATTTCACATGGCTTGTATAGAGATTTGTGCTCTATTGGATCTATGGCGGTGCAAGGGTTGTTGCCACTTAAGGTGATGCTAAATATGATGCTCTTGTTAGGATTTGGGGCAGTAAATAAGGCAGTACAAAAAAATTTATGCTCATATCCCAAACAAGTAGATTGCATCAACAATGATATATTTAGGAAATAGGGTTTGCAAGGCATATACCTGGTCCAGGAGCAAGTCCATCGACAATTCTTACAATGACATGCTTCTTTCACAAGTAACGCCTGAATGGTTATCAGTGGCAGCCTCCTGGTATAACACCACTAACAGTTCATGACGTCCTCCTAATGCGGTGGCAAAGACCTTTACACCTCAATGAAACCCCCACGAACTCCTTGTCATTCTTTCTAGAGCCAACATGAAGGAGTTTGTCCCTTTCATGTCAACGTTCTAGTGTTGAGTTGTTCTCCGTGACTGTCTCTCCCTTTTATGGTAAGACTTGATCAAGCTCTCATGTTACCACAACTATGAGAGGATAACAATTGTCTATGTTAGTTGTGTATTTTGAAAGCCTTGACTACCCCTCTACTTATAGGAGGTTCAAGGCCAGGGTTTCCAGATCAACTGGGAGTCAAAGAGACAAATTTTCATGAATTTTTGGTTGTTGTGGATCATGAGGTGGCTGACTCAACACTTGAGATGGTCGACACGTACCCCAGTCATCAACTAGAACATCGAGTTAGTTTATTGGAATGATGTCCTATTTGCAAATATATTGGCTTTCAATGCAACAATCAATGCACAACATGACATCAACGTCAATCCTTGATCCAATCTTACTGATAATCCAATCGGTTGACTAGACATATGAATCGGCCAACTTAACACTTGAGTTAGATGACTCACATTTCCAGTCAGCCATTTTTTAGCCAATGGTGTTTAAATTGACTTGACGCTTGAGTCAATCCACTCACACTTGAATCGATTGACTCACATTTCCACTCAACCATTGTTCAGCCGATGTTGTTTAAATTGAATACCTAAACACTTTAGTAATCAAATTAAACCTTATTCATGAGTAAACTCCTATTCCAGGTGTGTCCTATGTGTGTGACCCTATAGGTCCCAAGTTACATTGGCAATGAACGTCCATAACTAATTTATGACATCACAAGCAATGAGAGGTATATCACAACACATCATTGCTACCCGAGTAATTAGAAAGTTTGAGAACAACTTCAACCTAGATCCTTGATCAATGTTACTGCAATTGTATAATTCCTTTATCTAAAATATCCATATTGAACTCGAGGCATGGAAACACCATCCTCTTATTCATTCAATTAATGTTCCTTAACCAGAGTAGACTGTCTGATATGCATGTGAGCTCACATATCACATATTGTTTTACGTGAGTATGGCCATACGTTTCTCATTCTCAATTATCAAGTGACCATGATATCAACTCCAGCAGGAGGGACAAATCCCATCTACATCACTCACAATCATTCCTCATGGGTCACAATGTACCCAAGCATCATCTTTATGGCAATCCTTATTCAAGGTCACGTTGGATGATGTTAAAATACATTGAACAACATGTGATAAGTGTAAGTGAATTCAGGTCTAAGAATCAAAATCACCACTATCACATTGAGATGTGATTATGACTGCCATCCACATATCACTTCTCATGGTGGGTCTGTCCAGTACACTATTCTCTAACAAGTACTTATATTTAGCTTGATATCACATATCATTACTAATGACATCAAGCAAAACACACTCTAGTCTTATGTATTATTTTTATCTATTAGCTTCCACAATAATATCTGACTGGGGACATAATAAAAAAAGTAAATACTCTTATCATACATACAATCTCATTGTTCAGGTCCTCAACCTCAATCATAGTTATTTTTCACAAGATATACCCATTTGATTATCCCTGTTATTATCTTTGATTTATTTGAATTTGTATCTAGTTGGGCCCAAATTTTAGAGTGCATTACATATCAAGTTGGGTGCCCCTTTTTCTCTACCAACTCAGCAATCTGTTCCCCTCTTTGTTGACCCATCCAAACCATTGGATCCCAACCATGGATCCCCCCCAATGATTTGACGGCTACAAATGCTTGTTCAACCTATGTACTAGGGTTGGCGGTAACGACGTCGAGTCCACCTACTACCATGCCCAGTACCCCCTTTTCATCTCTTTTGGACCATATTAAGTGCCACTTCTTCTTTTTTTTCATATCCTTCCTTTCCCCCCTATTTTCTCCCATTCTCATGCCCTAGGGTTCCTCCACAATGTGTTCTTCTCCAAGTTGCGACCATGGCATCCATCTCCTTCACCACATTTGGGCGTCGAGCCCTACCCTCCTTGAAATTAGTTGGAGTTCCCAGTGCCTCCATTGTTCTTTTCCATGTCCCTATGGCATGATATCAGGACTTTTGGCTTCTTACAACTCCACCTTCATTTTCTCTAGTGAGAAGCTAGTAGCTGCAGCAGCCATGGCCAGCACAAGCTAGTGCTTAGGTTGTTGGCCTTTGATTCTAGGGCAAAGGAAGCACGGGCGACTCAGATGGGACCATGACATGGTGCTCCCCCTACCTCTCTTTATATCACGTCAACTGGTCAAGAGTTGGTGAACCACGAGGGCCAACCCAGTGCAGCCACATCGATTCCAACTCAAACCCCCTCTCTCCCCTTCTCATTTTGTGGGCAACGATGAAGGGAGGACAAGAGCCACTGGTGACTCCACAAAGAGGTAGGTGGTGTTTTTGGGACACATGCACCTTTATGTAGCACCCAGCAGGACATGCACATAAGCCCCTAGATCCCAGATCAGCTACCAAGATCAAGGCCTTAATCAAGGGTAACACCTATACTTTGATTTCATATAGTTTTGATGCAAAGACTTCAAAAATAGATATATCCCTCATCCATTGGCCAATATATGTGATATTATATATCAAATCAATCACCTCTAAAAGACCTAGTCAATGGACTAGGTTGTAGACCCTATTTCAATTGTTTACTACCTTATCCTATAAGGTGTAAACTTTTATCATTCTAATGAAATAAGTGCATGATGATGTTAAATACAGAATGTTTGATGGATTCCTCCTATCCTAGTAATCCAATCAAACATGTTTATACATGTTTGAGTATATTGATGGCCCTAATCACCATACATGTACCTTGCTTCATCTTTCTACCCCTTTTCATCTAGCTTTGGGGACGTTTATGTTGGATCTTGAATTAATTACTAATCTTGATCCCTTTTGAATATGGAACTCTTTCAAATAGCTAAATTTAGTAACATTATGTCCTCCATGATGCTATACCACCCTATGTTTTTCCCTATTGAATTTCTCTTGACCTATCTGGCTTTAATGCATAAATGTACCCCTATTATGTGAATGTTTGATTATACCTTGATTCAAATGCTAAGTTTGCCCTACTTGATGCATCAAACTATTTATATCCTTCCAACCGATAACCTTATAAAGTTTGGTGACCTTAAATTCTATGATCAGCCCTCTTACGCTACTATGTGGCTTGTAACCCTAATTTGTGTAGTATGACCTTTGTGACTTTAATTGTGGTTCTTATGCTTTAATGCTTATGTGGATCCACATCATAGCACCAAAGAGTAGCATGAAGATCCATATATAAGTAAAAGCACATCACATAGTAGCAACAAAATTAGCATGGAGATCCATATAGAATTGGAACTAAAGTCTTCTTCATGTTTTTTCATCTCTCCTTCATCTCATCTCGTCCCTATACTCTTTATCCACTATTCTCCCCCTCATGCCAACCACAAAAAGTGTAAGGACCCTGACCCAAGTTTTGGGCTAACCCTCTTTGCTTTGCTTATGAAAGGTGCTTAGAACCTTAATCTAATCTCTTAAGATGTTTTGATATCACGTGACAAACTCATGTTTCCAGTTTGGTCCTGTTTGGATGCTATTTGAGTAATGTTTGCTTGTTTTGGACCAAAGTGCAATTTACCCAAAGTAAGGGGTTATATTGCAATATGTCACATGTAATGCATGACTTTAGTTATCTTGCATCATTAGAAAGAGATGATGAGGTGGGGCTCCTTGTGGAGGACCTATGTTCCAAGTTTGAGCTTGGATGGATGATGTTTGTGCCTTATGTGCTAGTTTTGGTACAAATTGCAAATTACCCAAAATGGAGGGGTCAATATGCAATTTATCATCTCAAGAGTCACCTCCCTTCTGTTTGGTATCATCTAGAACGTGTATGGAAGTAGGGGCGCCTTGTTGGGTTGATAGATGAGGAGTGACATCTCTATATAGTTGTTATATCATATATGTGTCACATATGCTACCTTGTCCTTTAGTGTATCGGCTAGGGCTTGGAGGTGTGTCACCCAAGATGGGTGTATAGGCCATGGCAGTTGCCAAGCTGCATGATACACATTCTAGAGTGTATCACCAGGCCATGCATGAGCAGCTAGGGTGGCAGCAAGTGGCATTAAGTGCAAGAGCAAGTGGCATCTTGGTTTATGTAGTTATGACACCTCTCCCTTGCTACCTCTCTCTTCCTTGGTGTATATAACCCCCTTCCTCCTTGACCAAGTGCTCCCTTTCAGCCACCTTCCTCCCCCTTCCTGTTTGGACGAGCATGGTAGCTTTGGAATCTAAGGAAGACTCCCATGGAGCTTGGAGGGGCGAGCTCCTTGGCCATGGAAACTCCTTGCTCAAGATCCGGCCTTGGTGAGTCATGCTTCTTTGCTAGCTTTTCCTTGTGCTTTCTTATTCACCTTCCTCTTCCCCTCACGGCCATGGATAGGCCCTTGATGTGAGTAGGCATGGCCGTGGTTATCTCCCCTCTTTTCTTCTTCTTGAGCTACATATAACCATGGTATCTTCTTCTTCTTCCTTTGTTTCTTGAGGTGATGATGATGGATCCGAAGGCAAGCTTTGAGCTTCGGACGGATGGTTTTCATGGAGAGGAACATGTTTTTTCTTCTTGGACCAAGGAGCTTCGTGCCTTTCATGGAGATCCTCTTAAGGCGGGTTATATAACTCTTAACCATCTCTATTATGTATACTCTCTATATGCACATGTTTTGATTCTTGTCTTTAAATCAGTACCCTTCTCCATGATAGCCATGCATGTGAAACTTGAGATCTATTTTAATAGAGATGGTCACGTTTTACTACTTTTCTTATCTTGTTCTTCTTTTGCTAGATGGTAATGGGTGCCTATAGGTTGAAGATGACTAGCCCGATATGGGGGCTTTGCCCGATACAACTATGCTTGCCCGATATAGTACCTTGCTTAATAAGTTATGCTTCGGTTGATGGTTTGTGGAAATACCACTTTCTCTCCTTTGGACTTGAAATGTGAGCCTATGGACTAGATGTTTGGGGTGATATGATGTGGTGACTGATACATCTTTCCTACCCTAGGGTTAGGGTTTGGACGATATGGTTGGTGGACACCTAGTTGGTCCCCTGGCCGATATATGTTCTACATGGTGGCTCCTTGAGGTTGTTGCCCGATACCCTCTTCTAGAGTTGAGCCTTGGTTGATATGATAAGTGAACTCTTTATTGACCTTGTGACTGATATGCACATCTACCCAAGATGATGATGGTGGGAGATATGGTGGTTGGCTGACATAAAACCCTAACCTTAGTGTCTTGGCCGGTATGGAGCTTCAACCCTAGCTTGGGCGATAGGGTTGCCCTGGGCGATATAGATGATCAACCCTTATTGCACGACATGCTCTTGGAGTTGAACCCTTGGTTAATATCTTGGGCTTTATGGTGGTTATGTCTTTGAAACCGCTAAGCTGATCCTTGGTGTGGGCGATAGCCCTAGAAGTGGTGCCTTGGGCGGTATAGATGCCCTAACCCTATTTTGGGGTGATATGCTTGATTTTGCCGACAGGATGATCCTAACCCTAGATGCCCGACATGGATTCTTGAACGATAGGGTTTCCCTAACCGTAGTTGACCGATAAGGTGCTTTTGAGTATTATGGTTCACACCTTGATCCCTCACTGATATGATGTTGGGAGATGTGGCCATGATGTGCTTTGCACGATACTCTTGGATGAAAGCCCTACCCTTGAGTAAGCTTTTGGGTGAGACTAAGTATCCCTACCCAATATGCCTTGGTGAAGGACCTAACTTGACACCCTTTCTTTCCGGACACACATCTATAGGAGGTCTTGGCCGAAATCATCAGCCCTAACCCGATATAAACATATCATGTACATGATAGCTTGGGAACACAAGGATGAAGTGTTTGGCCGATACCCTATATGGGGATAAGATACCTTGGCCGATATGCCTTGTCTGATACATGTTCCCTCTTTTAGACATGAGTATATGCTTGATAGCTTGGATGGCTTTAGAGTTGAGGTTTGGCCGATACATGTGTGGAGCTTGGATAGTACCCTCGACATACAAGTGAGGGATGGACAATACAGTGTCTCGACCGTTATAGGGTCTCAAACCATAGTTGGAAGATAGGGTACCATGGGCGTCATGGCAACCTTGAAGTAGTGTACCTTGGGTGGTATGAGAGCCCCTTGAGTATCTTGATGTGTTAACCAAGTGGGTTTGCTTGTTGGGCGCCATGACCTTGGCCGATATGGCCTTAGGCGGTAGAGACTTGAGGGTCCGGTATGAAACCCTAACCCTAATGGGTGGTAGGGTTTTGGGTGATAGGTGACACCCATGTGCTGCACGACACACACCCTAACACCTGGTTACCTGATATTACCTTGCATGGATGCACGATACACAGCTCTGGATCAGGTTGCACGGCACACCATAGATCCTGGTTGGCACGATACCCCCTTTGTGCATGAATGTATGACATGCTTGTAACCAACAACATTGGGTGAGAGTTGGTACTCTACCCGATACCCCCTTTAGTGAGGGTTTGCGGTCGCTACCTAGTTTTGGTGAGGGTATGCGACACTTTTAGTGAGGGTTGTGCTCTAATCTGATACCCCTATGTACATTATCTTGAGTGTACACCTTTGTTATTGATGAAGCTATGACAAGATAGGATGTGAACCCTTCTATAGTGGTTACCTATGGTTAATGATAGATGAACCTCCGAATAAGTTGGATGGTAGATCATGGTGTATGATCCTTAAAGTTAATCCTTAGGGATGATGCACATATGATTTGAGATATAGGGTATGATGGGATACCCATGATGTGGTAATAGTAGTATGTATTGATTTATACACTAGTTATGACATTAATCTGCATATGTTCATAATGATGAAAGAATATTCCAATGCTATAAACCTTAATTTTGATGACATGATAATCAAAGATATGTTCATGAGATATGGGGCATGATGGATGCTCACAGTTTGATAACAATAATATAAATTGACTACAGACACAACTATGAACATGGATGTTGTTCCAATCCTATGCATCTAAATTCATGATAATATGATGATCATAATATGTTCGCTAAGATCTATGTCCTATGTTATATGCATACTGACCATGCAGGTGTATTGAACTCATAGCCATGTAAGAGCTATGATGATTATATGATTGTGTGCTTTGTATGGCACTTGATATATGTGCAATATCTGAGCAATGATGATGTGCTTTGTTGATGAGATAACATGTATCACCATATGATGAGAAACGTCCGGTGACCTGATAAAGGCTGAGTGCCTGATTGAGGTGTTATCCTCTAGTTGTGATATGAGGGATTGCTATCCCATGATGATGTATGATGATGAAGCCTTGAGAGGCAGTAACATTATGTGATGATCTGAGGGATTGATATCCCATGGCCATATGATGATTGTTGAGGGCTTTGAGAATAACACTAATAGTGTGATACAAGATAATGGAATTTGATGTTGTTTATGTTTTATATATGGTTGTTTAATACAACTTGGTTTCCCCAACAATCCACTTAAAATGCATTAACTAAATACAGATGAACTTTCATGTAGTTTGCCCTGGCCATAGATCCATCATCATCAGTAGCAGGTGATGGTGAAATAGGTTTATCCTGTGAGATTACCTGGAGCGCATATTGTTGAATATGTGGGGTTTCTCCTAGATGAAAATAGGAGGATTAAGTGCAACTACAGTTGTGGACTCAAGATGTGTATAAGAGCATGGTGACCAGGCCCATGGCTCAGTGTGAAGGAGCATGAATGTGTTCATGGCTCAGGAGCACGATGAATAGGCCCATGGCTCATGATAAAAAGGGCATCATGCGGGACTGACCCTATGGCTGAGGCCACTTAAGCAAGAGACTGCGGTCCTGCTTGTTGATTGGTGTGCACTGACCACGAAGAGGTGAGGCCATGGAGTCCGGCTCTTCCAATGACCTTGTATGTCATTAGTTTTGGGCTTTGCAGCCGAAGGTTGGATTTGAGCGGGACAACTCATTTCCTCAGGGCATAATAAATCATAATCTAGCCATATAGAATATATTGCTTAAGGCAAAACACGAAACATTGGTTGAGGCCTTGCATGTATAGTTGCACTAGTTATATCTTGCAGGTTATTTGTGATGAGTTCTTATAAAGCTTATCTTGTCAATCATGTTCCATAAAGAATGAATGTTATATGCCTCCTGGATAGCTTGGTAAGAATGTTAATAAAGCTAGCTCTGCTCAATATGCTGCTCTTATAATCTGCTTATAGCAGTTATCTGTGATCATTATATGTTGGTAGAGGGTTATGTTTCTCGTTGGGACTGTGTGTCTCACCCCGCTGGTTAATAACCTTTTTAGGTGGACACGCCTGGAGAGATGCAGATCATGTGGCTGGATATGCAGGGGTATCATACCCGGTGGGATAGATTGTATCTAGCAGTAGAGTCCTATGTGTTGTCCCTATACACTCAGGTCTTTGGGAGAGCTTTTTGATGTTTCTTGTATAATGATCGATGTACGATTTCTGGTATGTATCTTGATGTAAAGAGATGATGGGAAATTATGTTGTAGCACCCTGAAAAGATGTTATGAAATGAAAAGTGTTGGCTCAGATATTATATGTTTCATTTTGTGGTGCTTGTTGTAAATTGGTTTTAATTTCCTGTGATTTTCGGTAATCCGCTGGTTAGCATGTAATCGTGTTTTGTTGTGGTTGGGTTGCCACAAGTGTTTGGTATCAGAGCTCTAGGTTCGTCGAGTCTACAGGGATACTAGGACTAGGAATAGGGTGGTGTCTAAGGTTAGACCGTGACATAAAATATGGTGCATAATACCTAATCTCAGTACTTGATGCCCTGGCCAGGTATTCAAATATTGAAGACAAAGGTAAGTATGGAGCATTAGATTGTTTCCTCCTTGATTACTCTGATCAAGTAGTCATTCTGGAGCAATCTAAAGAGCATAACAAATCAGGAATATGATGCTAATACCTTCATCTTGTTATAAAGGGAGTTAATGAATGCACCATAACCTCTTAATACATGGATGCTTGATAATCAAAAGAGGAAGTAATGGTTCTATGAAACCTAAATCTGTATAAGAATATGATGAGCGAAGTTCTTGAAACCGTAATCTCAAGAGATAT
Source organism: Alisma plantago-aquatica (assembly GCA_963693085.1). NCBI lineage: Eukaryota > Viridiplantae > Streptophyta > Magnoliopsida > Alismatales > Alismataceae > Alisma > Alisma plantago-aquatica. The sequence continues at coordinate 545,157,766 of OY856410.1, read as the reverse complement.
ACGTGACAAAATACAGATTAACTTGTGATCACAAGGTAAGTAAAAGCGTAAAACTCACACAAGATGAAGAAAATACCTAAAAGCAAAGATAGCATTAGAGGAAAGAGAGGAACAAGTGATAAGTAAACAAGTTGGACCCTGAGATAATCTCAGACCAACCAATGAACATAAGAAAAAATGAGAAAGTATAAAGGGCAAATTCATGATAAGAAAAAGAGAACAAGGGAGATGATCCCTGTTCAATAAAGAATATGTGAAGAACAATGATCTTTTTCACAAAGGGAAAATAAAATCTGATATAATCAGGAAATAATCATGATTATGATGAAATGACAATAAGAGAAGAATAATAATAACACATAATGGTCTTGATGTTTCCTATGCTGAGTGCAAGGAAACCAAGAAGAAACAAGATGAAACCAGATGGAACAAGGTTTATCGATGCTTAACGGTTGGAAAACTCATGCAAGGATCAAAGAAAGTGATAATATCCTCCCCTTTGATATGAAACCATAGATGTTGATGGGGTGTTTGGAGGAGTTTGTTCCTTTTTGTTCCTTCCTTCTGAGGGAGTGGTAGTCAAGTGGACCCTGTGTCACTTGATGTGTATGCTTTTGGAATGATCTTTGGTTGGATACTTTGAAAAGTATTAGTTGATCTTGGACTTTAGTTTCCAAGATAGAGATATCTATGATAGATGATGATGGTAGGATCCTCTTGACATGTTTTGACCCAGTGACAATGGTAGAATATGAAGGAGATATCAGAAGTGATGTGTTTTGACTCAAAAGATGGATACCAAGGGAAGGAAAACTAGTATATGAGAAGTGCCAAGTGTATGGGAAGATGAGAACATGCCTTCTGGCGAAATGTTAAGAATCAAGATGCCTAGATCGTTGAGGTATGATGGTGAACCGTCTTGATAGATCATCCTTGACCGTGAACCGACCAGCCTAAAGCTTGTTATGGAGTCTGGATTTATGTGGTGACCCTCGAGGCAACAGTTCAACATCATAGAGGAATGCTGATAAGGATAAGCAAGTGAGGACCGGATGGTTTGACCAGGGTGTGCTGGTGGGACAGATGAAGCTAATCCCTTCTGCCTTGTCTTCTTCTTACCTCTTATCTGCTTTCGTTGATCTAGTTTAGGATGTACCCTCCCTTGAATGCTTATAGGTGTGTTTGGCAGATGTTTCCTTTTGTTAATCAGGAGAGAGATAGCCTATTGTCAAACACTTTCTTGGATGATCTAGTTGTGCAGGATGAAGTATATTCTTGGAAAGGTGATATGTCAAGGATCATTATAACCCTCGGAATGGATATCCTTGAAGTATTTTCCTGGATGTGACAGTCGAGTGAATCCCTTTCTGAGTGATATGTCAAGGATCATTATAACCCTCGGAATGGATATCCTTGTAAAGGTGTGAAGTTGTCTCAGATGGAGAGGTTGGCTTTGGTTTGATCTGGCTAAGTGCCTATAGTATGGCTATCATCTGTTAGGGGTTTATGCTCTGCATAAACATGACATCGGAAGGTATGCACCCAAGGAAAGGAAGTGTTGTAAGGTCATCTTGGGAAAGTTCATCTAGTTGAGCTTGATTCCTTAGAGTACTCCTAGCTAAGTTTTGAGTAACGGAAGATCCACACAGGATGTGCATCAGATAGAGATGGATGAACGAGGTTGTGGATCCTATCTAGACCATTTGAGATTGTGCATATTTGTTACCACCTGAGTTGGTGCTTGTTGTACCTTAGGGAGCTGACAGGAAGACATGGCAGGCTTGAAACCAAGATGGTGTGGTCGTTCTTAACCAAGAAGCTTCATTCTTTAGTTGTCTGATAATTCCTTTTTGTGTTCAACCTTAAGCAATTCATAGTGAGGTGCCTTATGAGCCCTGTCATGTGCATACATGTGTTTTGTCGAGTACATATCTTGTGATAACCTCTTCTGAGATAGATCTCCCTTGGATTAAGACATCCTTTGTGGAAGGAGAAGGAATAGTTGGAACATATATAGCAGAAATATAGCGATACAAGTTATGCAAAGCTTAAGTGCCAAGCCTGTGAGATCAGAATAGTGCAGCAGAAACATAATGAGGAATGCAATATATTAGTAAAGGAACTGATACTTGAGTGATATGAATTGCATGTGATGTTCCAGTATATAAAGAGTGTTATCAGACAAAGCATGATGAGATGGAGGGTTGAAGTCTGTGACCAGTACAAGGAAACCCTGTGATGGCTCTGGAAGAAGAGAAAGTGTGTTGGTCATGGATATGTGACACCTAGGAGCTTTGTGGAGATGTATGATGCGACGTGTAAGTAACACATGTCTTCTTTCCGCTTGGGATTTCGGGGATGAAATCCTTGTTAGGGGTTTATGACTTGTAAGGACCCTGACCCAAGTTTTGGGCTAACCCTCTTTTCTTTGCTTATGAAAGGTGCTTAGAACCTTAATCTAATCTCTTAAGATAATTTGATATCATGTGACAAGCTCATGTTTCCAGTTTGGTCCCGTTTGGATGCTGTTTGAGCAATGTTTGCTTGTTTTGGACCAAAGTGCAATTTACCCAAAGTAAGGGGTTATATTGCAATATGTCACATGTAAAGCATGACTTTAGTTCTCTTGCATCATTAGAAATAGAATGATGAGGTGGGGTGCCTTGTGGAGGACCTATGTTCCAAGTTTGAGCTGGGATGGATGATGTTTGTGCCTTATGTGCTAGTTTTGGTGCAAATTGCAAATTACCCAAAATGGAGGGGTCAATATGCAATTTATCAGCTCTAGAGTCACCTCCCTTCTTTTGGCATCATCTAGAACGTGGATGGAAGTAGGGACGCCTTGTTTGGTTGATAGATGAGGAGTGACATCTCTATATGGTCTTTATATCATATATGTGTCACATATGCTACCTTGTCCTTTAGTGTATCGGCTAGGGCTTGAAGGTGTGTCACCCAAGATGGGTGTATCAGCCATGGCAGTTGCCCAACTGAACGATACACATTCTAGAGTGTATCACCAGGCCATGCATGAGCATCTAGGGAGTCAGCAAGTGGCGTTAAGTGCAAGAGCAAGTGGCATCTTGGTTTATGTGGTTATGACACCTCTCCCTTGCTACCTCTCTCTTCCTTGGTGTATATAACCCCCTTCCACCTTTACCAAGTGCTCCCTTTCGGCCACCTTCCTCCCCCTTGCTGTTTTTATGAGCATGGGAGCTTTGGAATCTAAGGAAGACTCCCATGGAGCTTGGAGGGGCGAGCTCCTTGGCCATGGAAACTCCTTGCTCAAGATCCGAGCTTGGTGAGTCATGCTTCTTTGCTAGCTTTTCCTTGTGCTTTCTTCTTCACCTTCCTCTTCCCCTCTCAGCCATGGATAGGCCCTTGATTTGAGTAGGCATGACCGTGGTTATCTCCCCTCTTTTCTTCTTCTTGAGCTACATATAACCATGGTATATTCTTCTTCCTCCTTTGTTTCTTGAGGCGATGATGATGGAGCCGAAGGCAAGCTTAGAGCTTCAGATGGATGGTTTTCATGGACAGGAACGTGTTTTTTCTTCTTGGACCAAGGATCTTCGTTCCTTTCATTGAGATCCTCTTAAGGTGGGTTACATAACTCTTAACCATCTCTATTATGTATACTCTCCATATGCACATGTTTTGATTCTTGTCTTTAAATCAGTACCCTTCTCCCTGATAGCCATGCATGTGGAACTTGAGATCTATTTTAATAGATATGGTCACGTTTTACTACTTCTCTTATCTTGTTCTTCTTGTTCTAGATGGTAATGGGTGGCTAGAGGTTGAAGATGACTAGCCCGATATGGGGACTTTGCCTGATACAACTATGCTTGCTCGATATAGTACCTTGCTTAATAAGTTATGCTTCAGTTGATGGTTTGTGGCAATACCCCTTTCTCTCCTTTGGACTTGAAAGGTGAGCCTATGGACTAGATGTTTGGGGTGATATGATGTGGTGACCAATACCTCTTTCCTACCCTAGGGTTAGGGTTTGGACGATATGGTTGGTGGACAACTAGTTGGTCCCCTGGCCGATATATGTTCTACATGGTGGCTCCTCGAGGTTGTTGCCTGATACCCTCTTCTAGAGTTGAGCCTTGGGTGATATGATAAGTGAACTCTTTATTGACCTTGTGATCGATATGCACATGTACCCAAGATGATGATGGTGGGCGATATGGTGGTTGGCTGACATAAAACCCTAACCTTAGTGTCTTGGCCGGTATGGAGCTTCAACCCTAGCTTGGGCGATAGGGTTGCCCTGGGCGATATAGATGATCTACCCTTGTTGCACGACATTCTCTTGGAGTTGAACCCTTGGTTAATATCTTGGGATTTATGGTGGTGATGTCTTTGGAACCGCTAAGCTGATCCTTGGTGTGGGCGATAGCCCTAGAAGTGGTGTCTTGGGCGGTACAGATGCCCTAACCCTAGTTTGGGGCGATATGCTTGCTTTGGCCGATAGGATGATCCTAACCCTAGATGCCCAACATGGAGTCTTGTATGATAGGGTTTCCCTAACCCTAGTTGACCGATAAGGTGCTTTTGAGTATTATGGTTCACACCTTGATCCTTTACTGATATGATGTTGGGAGATGTGGCCATGATGTGCTTTGCACGATACTCTTGGATGAGATCTGACACAAATTTACCGTGCGTAGAAACGCAAGTGAACGCGTCGAGTAGTACAGGCCTTTGTGAGGCCCGATTCGAACTCAGGGATACGTGCTATCGTCGGGGACTCCTAATAACTACTCACGATCATCTAAACTGATTAAAAAGTTGAGAGTTGTTGTTAAAATTAAAAGAAAATAAAAACAAAACAAAACAAGCAATCGATTAAATGTTGGTTTAATCAATTCAAAAGGAGATCTTTAGGATTGTGGTTTCACCGCAGGTCTTCATTGTATTAAATTCTATATAGCTACTCAATTTTATCTCTCTATCTGGGTAGTGGCCTGAATTCAGAATTGCCCACTGTCGTGGTACAATTCACTACCTATGTCTAGGTCGGTTCCACCGTCATAGTAACCTATACCCTAAACTAGGTGCATTATAAATGACCTCTCGGTATCCACCATTAATCTTACACCGCCTTGTTCAAGGGATTTGTAAATTAATGTAAATTCCGTCTCTTTTCAACCGTTAATCCTTCTTTCAAAGCAATTAAGGGCATTAGGTTATTATTATGGTGATCAAGCATAACAATATATTGGAGAAAATGAAATTATACCATGGATTTAAGAGATAAGATATGAATTACTATTATAAAATCGTCATACAATGAATCCCTGGGCTATTCCCGGTCCTAAAGACAAAGGGATTAGCCCCGCATGGTCATCTCAAAGCACAATATAGTAGAGAAAAAGGGAAACATGAGAAAAACGAAATTGAGTGGTGAAACCCCTGAACGGAGAAGGTCCAATCGATCCTTGGCATGGAATCCGTGTTCTGCCGCCTTTCGGTGGTGGAATTCATCTTCTTCAACTTCCGGATCGGCTGGGGCATGCTCTCATGCTCCGTTCTTCTCTCCTTGCTCTCCGGGATGTGTGCAGCGGCTAATGACATGATAATCCGTCCTTGGACGCTTGCCTTAGGTTTAATTCCCGAGTTAAGTCACCAATTACTCACAACCGTCCAATTGAGATCATTCTGAATCAAACTCATATCTAACGTTGTAGATACCATCGACGCGGGTCGATGATATCCACCTAGCGCGGCATCGATTGTTCTTCTTTTCTTCCGTAATTGCGACTGATGTCATCTCAATACCATCGACGCGGGTCGATGGTATCGACAACCCTGTAGCGACGATTTTGTCGTTTTGTGTCACTGCAGCTCCTCCCGTCGATAGTATCGACCATCGTGTCGATAGTATCGACTCGCTTCTTTCCAGCAGCCTGATGGTATCTCGATACCATCGACATCCCTGTCGATTGTATCGATCTTGTTCTGGTCCTTGTGGCTGGCAGCCTGTGGTCCGGTCGATGGTATCGACCACCGTCGATGGTATCGACGGAAGCATAAACTTGTTTTTCCTGAAATTAACACACGAAACCACATAAATTCACACAAAATATATTCTTTTGATAATTATTACTCAAAATGCTTAAATAAAAGGAATTTGACATAAAGAAGTAGCATAGACCAAAATGAATGAATTATGCAACATTAACCATGAAAATGACTAATAAATGCATTAAAAACATATAAACAAGTCTATAAATGCGATTCAAAATCATCGCATCAAACTCCCCTAAGCTTGAACATTGCTTGTCCCTGAGCAACTAAACCTTAGAATAGAATTGCCAGAGTCAACTAAAGAACAAAGCATCACAAAAGACATCCCATATGACTCCCACCAGACATTCACATACCGGCCCTCGCTAACCACAGAATGATAATTACCCTAAAGGCAACAATAATCATCCATAAAAGATATTGACCTCAAAACTGATGAACACTATCACATAAGGCAGTTAACATAACAAAATTCGCCGGTCCAGGCTTAGTGCATCTTGTGATCTTCTATACTACGTTGCTCGCCCTAACTACCATCTACATGGAAGCAGTTCTCCTGATATTCATTAGTGAGGAGAAATTCACGGTGGCCTACCAAACTGAGAAACGGGTGGATGAAATAGGTGGCTAATGGAAGACGTGGAAGTGTTATACAATTTCAACATGCATAAAACAAAAATGCCCTAAATGATGCAAATGCACATGAAAAATGCCCTAATGCCTAAAATTAGGTGAAATGATGCATGCACTAACCGTCCATCTCAAAATGAGATGGATATCTAATTAAGCTACATCATGTACTCACTTATCTTGAAATACAGGTGAAATTATGTTCCTTTCTCCTTCTTATTTCTGTTGCTTCTATATAACTTTTTTTTTCAATTTCAGTTTTTTTTTCAAACCCTTATATCCATAATTGACAATTAATATTTATTGGGTTTATTTTTCTGCATAACTCAAAAATTTGCACTATTTAGAAGGTATGGAACCATTGAATTCACCATTAAAGAATAAATGAGGAACATGACATACTTTATGCATAAAAGTTATGAATGCAACTACATGACATGCACCTAAGGGTAATGTGCATGTATATCTATTCTATCTTTTTCATTTTTTTTTCATGCAAACATAAGAAAAATTGCAATGCAAGTCCTATCTACATGCTATGCAATAAAAAAGAGTTAAAACCGTACTTTACTTCCAATTCTTGGGTGGATTATGAAAACAATGAGGTGGACAGATCACAAGACTAGTTGACTGAACCTTAGAAAAATATTATGTGTCCCTCCTTACTGACCTGTGTAGTAGTTAAAAAGTATTTTCTCTCTTACTTCAAATTAAAGTCTCATTACCATTTGGTCAGTTTAGGCTCAACAACCAAATTCCATCCACTTTCATGAATCATTAGGGATATACAGTTGTGATTTTCCATTTTAAAGTTGACAAAACCAATCATTTTCTCAAGTTAAGTTATCAAGGTTAAACAACACTCAAGCTTGTGAACAATCAAAAATTTTTAGTTTCCCTTCATTCCCATGCACATGCAACAGAGATGACACAAGATTAAAGACATCCACGATTACACTAGATAGATTGTGGATCTTAAAACAAACTAAGATTGCAGAAAACAAATGACAGGAAACAAAAGCAATAAAACTAAAAAAACAGAGAAAATAAAGATAGAACTGTTCCAACTACCCCCCCTAAGCTTGAATTCAACTATGGCCTCATAGTCAAAAACAAACTCAAAGGTTGGAACAGTGATACCAGTTTACTCTTGTGGTGGAGGCGGGTACTGTGGATCCGTAGGGTCCCAAGAAGGATACTCCCCCTGGAAGCTTGGATCAAACTGGGCCCTGGGTGGAGGTTGCGGATAGCCTCCAAAGTAACTTTGGCTCCAATAGTGGTCGTAGAAGGGCTCCTACTGCATCTCCATCCGTTGAAACCGATCATGTATCTGTTGTTGGTTGTTGAGGAGAAGATGCTCATTCTCGAACATCGCCCTTTGGTTGTCCAGTATCTGGTTCGTAGTGTCTTGAATACCGGTATACATTGCCATGTGCTGCTGCTGTGTCTACTGGATGTCTTGCAACATAGTGCACATGCCCTGCATAGAATAGGAATCCTCGCTTGGCTGCGAGGGAGGTGGTGGTGGCGGCATAGGCTGTGATGATGAAGATGCACCCGGATGCACCCGAGGACGCTTCCGTGGTGCCACTCGTGCCCGAAGAGGTGTAAATGCCTCCTCTTCCTCCTCAGTCTCATCGTCATGTCCGCCGTTGCCGCCGTCTTTGCCGCCTTATTCATCGGAGTTGGCGATGGCTATGATTGGCCATCAGAAGTGTTGCACCCCTTCGATGTTGAAGACCGGATGGGGCAGCGCGCATTCTTGGTAGGCGTGGTTGACGTGGCAGTGCGCATACGCCAAACCATCTCGAAGAAGAATGAGGTTAGAACGGTGCAGATGTTGCACATTCACCTTGCTCTTGGTGGAAAGCGGGGTCATAGTAGAGAAATTGAGCCCGAGGTAATGTGCCAACTTGGTGATAAGCCCACCAAAGTGAATCGGGGCTTTCCTTGTACTCCTTTTCACCGCTAAAACCCGCTGCAGAAAGAAGGCACCCCAGTTGCATTCTTGGCGCGTCAGGAGTTGATACAAGAAGAAAAGATTCGTCTCCTGAAATTTGCTCAGCGCCAGATCACCACGAGCAAATAATGTAGAACTCAGCATCCGGTGCAGTACCCGGACGAAAGGGTGCTCGAAGTCAGCTACCGCAACATTATGGTAGCTCACTGACTTTCCCACCGGCACCGTCACCAGCTCGGCGAAGATCTTGTCGTAGTCGGTGCGATTATCCGGCCGTCGGTGGTCGGACCGCGAGTGATTCCAGTTGAATATCTCGTTGAACTGCCATAGGGTGATGTTGTAGTCGATGTTGAACAACCGGAAAGAGACCTGACCCTTGATCCACTCGCGGTCGGTGGCTATGACGTCGTTGGGCACGACGCTGACGTCCAGTGATGCCATGAACTCAGCCACCAATTCATTGTACGTGGGCCACTCGCCGAAGAACGGCTGGCCATCAGCATGGTACTCGAGCTCGTTAGGTCTTCGGCTCGTGCGGCGCGCCTATCCCTTCAAGACATAGGCAAGGTTTGCTTCGAACCCGAGGTTGCGGATGGTATCCCGATCAACATATCAGGTCGGCTCGATCTTCCTCTTCAAGATCTCCTCATAGATCTTCTTCACCTCCGTGGATGGATGGATCATGCGTGGGCATGAAACTGACGCGGGAGGAGGTGGCACGAACTCCGGGATATCTACCGGGTTCGCACGTGAAGATGACGCTCCAGCTACGTGCACCATGGTTGCGAGAGAAAGGGAATTAGAGAAGGAGCTCGGTGAAGATTGGAGAATCGAATCTCTGCTTGATGAAGAACTAGCTTGATGTTGCTCGTCGACGGGCTGGCACACCTCTAGAACTTGCTCGGCACAAGTGGAGGAAGATTGCACTGAAGGTGTGATGTCATCTGACGCAACTACTCCCCATATATAGTCGTGGCCGGCGCTACTGTCTGCCCGTCGATACCATTGATGCGAGTCGATGGTATTGACTTGGGTAGCACGATCCGTACCTCTGCTAGTATCGACGGTCGTCGATGGATGGATCCGCGGGGCCCAGATTGCTGACGCGTCGATACTAGCGATGTGGGTCGATAGTATCAACCCATCCCCCAGATCAAACTCCTTGTTGCTGTGATCGCCGTTGATCTTTCCTCGCGGATCGTTGACGTGGCGCGTCGATACTATCGACTATTGACGCGAGTCGATAGTATCGACTCTCTAATTAGGGAAAATCCTCACGAGGCCCAGCCACCGCCTTTTTCACATGAATGTGTCGATACCATCGACACGCTCGTCGATGGTATCGACTTCACTGAGTCGATTTCTTATGAAAATCTCTAGAGATCTCGATGGTATCGACAGGCATCTCGATACCATCGACCTTGACTTTGCGATCTGCCTGTAGGTATGTCGATACCATCGACGAGGCCGTCGATAGTATTGACGCAGTCCGATTTCTGCAGTCGCCAACCTGTACCATGGTCGATACCATCGACACAAGGGTCGATGGTATCGACTCTGCCTCAGCCCTTCACATATAGCAAACAATCATGGTATCTTTTTTACACTAAAAACTAAGTAAAAACAAATTAAACTATGAATGTAAATGAACTAATCTAAGGTACCAATGGTTGGATTGCCTCCCAACAAGCACCCTTATTTAACGTCTTAGGCTAGACAACTTGAATCACATCATGCATCCAAAAGTGAAATGAGTTTGACCTCATTCACCTTCCTTGTGTAATTTTCTTCAAAATATAGCTTCAACCTCTGTCCATTCACCAAAAATGTAGTCTCGCCATCGCGCACCAAGATTGCACCATGTGGCTTGACTTCTTCCACCATAAATGGTCCACTCCACCGGGATTTGAGCTTCCCGGGATGCAACTTCAGCCTTGAATTAAACAACAACACACGATCTCCCTTCCTGAAGGTGCGCAGCTGAATGTGACGACCGTGGATCAACTTAGTGTGCTCCTTGTATATCCGAGAGTTCTCGTATGCAGTCATGCGCAGCTCATCCAATTCATTTAATTCAAGCAATCTCTTCTTCCCCGCTTCATCATAGCTCAAATTGAGCTTTCTTAGCACCCAATGTGCTTTGTGCTCTAACTCCACCGGTAAGTGACAAGCCCGGCCATACGCCAACCTAAAAGGTGTGGTGCCTATAGGTGTCTTGTATGCCGTCCTGTATGCCCACAATGCATCCGGCAGTAAGGCACTCCAGTTCTTCCTCGTGGAAGCCACCGTACGCTCCAAGATCTTCTTAATTTCACGATTGGAGACCTCCACCTGTCCTTGAGTTTGCGGGTGATACGGGGTACCTATGTTGTGTTTGACCCCGTATTTCTTTAGTAGTGCCGAGAACTTTTTATTCTTAAAGTGCGTACCCCCATCACTGATGATCATTCGGGGCACTCCAAACCTGCAGAAGATATTTTCTTTAACGAATCTGCACACTATAGAAGAATCATTAGTCCTTGTGGGTATTGCTTCTACCCACTTCGACACATAATCAATAGCTAAGAGGATATATAAATTTGAATTTGAGGACACAAAGGGTCCCATGAAATCTATACCCCATAAATCAAATACCTCCACCTCTTGGAAAACATTCAGGGTCATCTCTTGTCTCTTTGAGATGTTACCTACTCTTTGGCAGGAATCACATTGTCTCACGAACTCATAGGCGTCTCGGAACAAGGTAGGCCAATATAGGCCACTTTCCAACACTTTGGCAGCCGTACGAGAGCTCGCATGGTGTCTGCCCGTAGGTAGAGTGTGGCAGTGATGAAGAACACTCCCATATTCCTCCTCAGGTACACACCTACGTAGAACACCATCCCTGCATTGTTTTAAAAGAATGGGGTCATCCCAAAAATAGTATCGTAGAGAATGGAAAAACTTCTTCTTCTCTGGATATGTCCAATCTCCCGGGATGATCCTGCAAGAAAGATAATTCACAATATATGAAAACCAAGGATCTTTGGAATTCACTTTCAACAATTATTCATCCAGAAATGTCTCGGTTATGGGTATGTGTAAATATTTTTCATCCACCCTCTCTAACCTAGACAAATGATCCGCCACAACATTTTCAATCCCCGCCTTATCTTTAATTTCGATATCAAATTCTTGTAGGAGCAAGATCCACCTAATCAATCTAGGTTTGGCATCTTTTTTCTCCATCAAATATTTGATAGCGGCGTGATCACTCCAAACAACTACTTTCGATCCAACTAAATATTGCCAGAATTTTTCAAAAGCGAAGGCAACGACAAGCAATTCTTTTTTAGTAGTTGTGTAATTTAATTGAGCATCATTCAAAGTTTTGGAAGCATAAAAGATTACAGCGGGTTTATTGTCCACCCTCTGTCCCAACATAGCTCCTACAGCAAAATCCGATGCATCACACATGAGTTCGAACGGCTTAGTCCAATCCAGTGTTTGAAAAACTGGTGCAGAAATCAATTTCTCCTTCAGCACGTTGAACACGTGTAAGCATTTGTCATTGAAATAAAAAATGACATCTTTCTCGAGAAGCTCGGATAGCGGTTTGGCGATTTTAGAAAAATCCTTTATGAACCGACGATAAAATCCGGCGTGTCCTAAGAAGCTTCTTACCCCTTTTACCGAATTTGGTGGGGGAAATTTAGAGATTACTTCAATTTTAACCGGATCTACCTCCAAACCTTTGCTAGACACCTTATGTCCTAGCACTATCCCTTCACTAACCATCATATGACATTTCTTCCAGTTGAGAACCAAATGTGTGTCCTCACATCTCTGTAATACCTTATCCAAATTATAAAGGCATTCATCAAATGAAGCACCGTAAACGGAAAAATCATCCATAAAGACTTCAAGACAACATTCTACCATATCAGAAAAAATGGCGAGCATACAACGCTGAAAAGTCACTGGTGCATTGCATAATCCAAAGGGCATGCGGCGATACGCAAAAGTTCCATAGGGACAAGTGAAAGTAGATTTCTCTTGGTCCTTAGGATCGATTGAAATCTGATTGTATCCCGAATACCCGTCTAGAAAACAGAAATGAGATTGGCCGGCTAAGCGCTCTAGAATTTGATCAATAAATGGTAGAGGAAAGTGATCCTTCAGCGTAGAGGCATTAAGACATCGGTAATAAATACAAACTCACCACCCGGTTACCAAACAGGTGGTGACAGGTTCATTCAAAATATTATGTGTGACAGTAATACCCCCCTTTTTAGGGACTACCTGCGTGGGACTTACCCATGTTGAGTCTGAAATCGCATAGATGATACATGCGAAGAGAAGCTTAATCACCTCTTTCTTCACCACCTCCATCATGCTCGGATTCAGTCGACGTTGCGATTGGATTACCGGCTTGGCTCCCTCCTCGAGCCGAATTTTACGCTGACACAAGGTAGGGGAAATCTCCTTCATATCTACGACAGACCACCCAAATGCTCCCCGGTGGTTCTTCAGCACTTTCAACAATTGGTCTTCCTCTTCCGCACTCAGATATGCAGAAATGATCACAGGTTACTTTTCTTCCTTCGCTAGAAAGGCGTACTTGAGATGCGGCGGCAGTGGCTTTAACTCTAACTCCGGCGGGCTGATTAATGATCATTGAAGCGGAGAGGGAAGTTCACCTAAATCTTCATAATACCTCGCATAGAAACATGGAAGCATCTGAAGCATCTTGGCGCACTCCTTGAGTGATTTTCTTCTCATCCAATCATGAGTGATGTTAACTAAACAAGCCTCTAATGGTAATTCCGGATATGCATCAAAAACTCAATTTTCTATAGAATCATCCTCCATAGAGGGAGGAATGTCCTCATCCTCATCATTCGGGAATCCTACAGCCTTGCACAGAGACTACTTTGGTTTGCTCCATGATGTCTACAGCCAAAGTCCCCTTGTCCACCTTGGTCATTACATGAGCCATATCCAGAAATGGATTCCCTAGACAAAGTGAGATGTTATTATCAAAATGTTTTATCATGTGACATTGTTCCTTGGATTTAGATGAAGTGGCGCTGGAAGGCATGACCATCTCAAATCGGTCATCAGCTATACCCAAGGTCAACCGACCTCTCCCCATCTCAAGTATCATGTCGGCTGTAGCTTGGAATGGTCTTCCGAGTAGTAGCTCATTGCCTTGCTCATCTTGCATCTCCATGATGACAAAATCTACAGGAAATACAAATCTATCCACTTTCACAAGCACATCTTCACAAATCCCATACGGTTTCATTACAGAGTTATCCGCCAATTGAATTGTCATGTTGCTTGGCCTTGACTCCTTTAATCCCAACTTTTTGAATGTAGAAAGGGGCTTTAAATTGATGCTTGCTCCCGAGTCACATAATGCTTCACCAAATTTGACTTTCCCGATATAGCATGAAATGTTGAAACAACCCGGATCTTGCCTCTTTGGTGGAAATGTGCCCATGATGAAGGCACTCACTTGCTCCTTAAGCACAACTACTTCCGTGTCCGGAATTTTTCTCTTCTTAGTGACGATGTCCTTCAGAAATTCCTCGTAAGACAGAATTTGCTCAATAGCTTCCAATAGAGGGATGTTGACTGAAAGCTTCCTGAAACTATCTAAGAACTTTTTGAATTGATCATCTACCTTCCTTGCCTTAGCACTGTTCGGACAAGGGATCGGTACAGCCTGTGCCCTTTGATGCGGTGGCACATAGGGTGTCTTTTTCTGAGGTCCCTCCTCCTCTGCAATAGGGTCTTCAGTAGCCTCCACAACTGTGTCATCGACTGGTTCTGTGACCGGTGCGGGTAGCTCCTTAGTGGCTTGAACTTCAATTTCAGCTTGGGGTTTGCTTGCTTCATCAGCCCTGGGATTTAACAATTTCTTGCCACTTCTTAGCAAGATGGCCTTAGCTTGTTGGTTCCCTCCTGGAACATTAGTGTTTCCCGGGAAACCTGGATGTGCCAGCTTCTTCAAATTGGCTATCTCCGCAGCCATCTGTGCCATAGATGTCTCTATTGTCCTCATTTGAGCCCCATGGCTCTGCAGTGTCTGCCCGAATTGGTTCATGAACTCCCCTTGTTGCTTTATTTGCTGGCCGAAAGCAGCCATGAGTTCTTGGTTTTGCTTTATAACTTGATTGAGCAGCTCTGTGCTCTTATCCTCCGCAGCTGGTTGGGGTTTAGCATCCGGACCCTACAAAAAGTTATTTGGATCCTTCCAGGAGAACTTCTTGTCTTTCCTCCATGCATAGTCGTTGTTCCTCTAACTTGGCTGCTGCCTCATGAATTTCACTTGAGCCTTGTCCTCAGACTCAGTATCCTCTTTTGCAAGCAATTTCTTTGCGAGAAGATCCATCTTCTCATTCAGCTCCTTTATTGCCTTAGATTCACCTACTGCTCGAACCTGCTCCACGACGCCTCTTTCGCCCCATGATTGTTTCTTTGCCATGTTCTTTAATATCTCCCAGCATCTAGTGTCCGTGTTATTCAAGAAGAATCCAGAACCGGCTGAATCTAGGTTGCTTCTATCATGCTCGGAGAGAGAAAAATAGAATATCTTGACTTGGGTCTCCTTAACCCATGATGCGGGCATCGCCTGAGCATGATCTGAAACCTCTCCCAGGTCTCAGAATATGTTTCTCCTGCTTGTTGGGTGAAGTTATGGATCTTTCTTATCATGTCATTGGTATTCTCGGGCGGAAAGAACCTCTCGAAGAAGACCTCCACCATGTGGTCCCAAGACTCTACATATTCATCGTCTAAGTTATGTAGCCATTCACGCGCAATTCCCGCTAGTGAACTCGGGAAGAGCTTCAAGTAGAGCACGTCTTGTGGAAATCTGTTGCTTTTTACCATATCACAATTCTCCACAAATTGACTTATGTGCGCAACGGGATCTTCATTTTTTAGCCCATGGAAGGCATTCGACTTCACCAAGTTGATCAAAGCTGGATCAATCTTGTATGTCGGAATATTCATCGCTTGCTTCTTTATAGGCCCCTTGGAAGCAGATGAGGAAGAAGCCTTGATCTTCTCCCATATTGTCTGTGGCTTGTCCATCTCTTCTTGTTCGTGTTTAGAAAGTATATCCTCTAGCTCGTCTTGATTATAATCGCCCTCATCTTCTGGTCCTGGCAGCGGAACCTCTGGTGCGCGACCCGCGTAGTCAGTACTACGCGTGTGCACCATGCACAATACCTGAAAATAGAAAGATTAAATTTAGTACAGTGCTTGACGATTGCAAATATTTAGAAAATAGATTATGAATTTTTGGAATGATAAAAAAAATAAAAAGGTGGCCTAGAGTTGCCGCTCACAGCACTCGAAGTGCCAACAAATTGCCGTATCCCCGACAACAGCGCCAAAAACTTGACGCAAATTTACCGTGTGTAGAAATGCAAGTGAACGCGTCGAGTAGTACATGCCTTTGTGAGGCCCGAGTCGAACTCAGGGATACATGCAATCGTCGGGGACTCCTACTAACTACTCGCGATCAGCTAAACCGATTAAAAAGTTGAGAGTTGTTGTTAAAATTAAAAGAAAATAAAAACAAAACAAAATAAGCAATCGATTAAATGTTGGTTTAATCAATTCAAAAGGAGATCTTTAGGATTGCGGTTTCACCGCGGGTCTTCATTGTATTAAATTCTATATAGCTACTCAATTTTATCTCTCTATCCGGGTAGTGGCTTGAAATCAGAATTGCCCATTGTCGTGGTACAATTCACTACCTATGTCTAGGTCGGTTCCACCGTCGTAGTAACCTATACCCTAAACTAGGTGTATTATAAACGACCTCTTGGTATCCACCATTAATCTTACACCGCCTTGTTCAATGGATTTGTCAATTAATGTAAATTCCGTCTATTTTCAACCGTTAATCCTTCTTTCAAAGCAATTAAGGGCATTAGGTTATTATTATGGTGATCAAGCATAACAATATATTGGAGAAAACGAAATTATACCATGGATTTAAGAGATAAGATATGAATTACTATTATAAAATTGTCATACAATGAATCCCCGGGCTACTCCCGGTCCTAAAGACAAAGGGGATTAGCCCCGCATGGTCATCTCAAAGCACAATGTAGTAGAGAAAAAGGGAAACATGAGAAAAACGAAATTGAGTGGTGAAACCCCTGAACAGAGAAGGTCCAATCGATCCTTGGCGTGGAATCCGCGTTCTGCCACCTTTCGGTGGTGGAATTCGTCTTCTTCAACGTCCGAATCGGCTGGGGCATGCCCTTGTGCTCCGTTCTTCTCTCCTTGCTCTCCGGGATGTGTGCAGCAGCTAATGACATGATAATCCGTCCTTGGACGCTTGCCTTAGGTTTAATTCCTGAGTTAAGTCACCAATTACTCACAACCGTCCGATTGAGATCATTCTGAATCAAACTCATATCTGACGGTGTCGATACCATCGACGCGGGTCGATGGTATCGACCTAGCGCGACATCGATTGTTCTTCTTTTCTTCCATAATTGCGACTGATGTCATCTCGATACCATCGACGCGGGTCGATGGTATCGACAACCCTGTAGCGACGGTTTTGTCGTTTTTTGTCGCTGCAGCTCCTCCCATCGATAGTATCGACCATCGTGTTGATAGTATCGACTCACTTCTCGCCAGCAGCTTGATGGTATCTCGATACCATCGACATCCCTGTCGATAGTATTGATCTTGTTCTGGTCCTTGCGGCTGGCAGCCTGTGGTGTGGTCGATGGTATCGACCACTGTCGATGGTATCAACGGAAGGAAATACTTGTTTTTCCTGAAATTAACACACGAAACCACATAAATTCACACAAAATATATTCTTTTGATAATTATTACTCAAAATGCTTAAATAAAGGGAATTTGACATATAGAAGTAGCATAGACCAAAATGAATGAATTATGCAACATTAACCATGAAAATGACTAATAAATGCATAAAACACATATCAAACAAGTCTATAAATGCGATTCAAAATCATCGCATCAAGAGCCCTACCCTTGAGTAAGCTTTTGGGTGAACTAAGTATCCCTGCCCGATATGCCTTGCTGAAGGACCTAACTTGACACCCTTTCTTGCCTGACACACATCTATAGGAGGTCTCGACCGAAATCATCAGTCCTAACCCGATATAAGCATATTGTGTACATGATAGCTTGGGAATACAAGGATGAAGTGTTTGGCCGATACCCTATATGGGGATAAGATGCCTTGGCCGATATGCCTTGCCCGATACATGTTCCTTCTTTTGGACATGAGTATATGCTTGATAGCTTGGATGGTTTTAGAATTGAGGTTTGTTCGATACATGTGTGGAGCTTGGATAGTACCCTGGACATACAAGTGAGGGATGGACAATACAGTGTCTTGGCCCATTATAGGGTCTCAAACCCTAGTTGAATGATAGGGTACCATGGGCATCATGGCAACATTGAAGTAGTGTACCTTGGGTGGTATGAGAGCCCCTTGAGTATCTTGATGTGTTAACCAAGTGGGTGTGCTTTTTGGGCGCCATGACCTTGGCCGATATGGCATTAGGCGGTAGAGAGTTGAGGGTTGCCCGGTATGAAACCCTAACCCTAATGGGTGGTACAGTTTTGGGGGATGGTGACGCCCATGTGCTGCACAAAACACACCCTTACACCTGGTTGCCTGATATCGACCTTGCATGGATGCACGATACACATCTCTGGATCAAGTTGCACGACACACCATAGATCCTGGTTGGCATGATACCCCCTTTGTGCATGAATGTATGACATGCTTGTAGCCAAAAACCTTGGGTGAGAGTGGGTACTCTACCTGATACCCCCTTTAGTGAGGGTTTGCGGTCGCTACCTAGTTTTGGTGAGGGTATGCGACACTTTTAGTGAGGGTTGTGCTGTAACCTGATACCCCTATGTACGTTATCTTGAGTGTACACCTTTGTTATTGATGAAGCTATGACAAGATAGGTTGTGAACCCTTATATAGTGGTTACCTATGGTTAATGATAGATGAACCTCCGATTAAGTTGGATGGTGGATCATGGTGTATGATCCTTAAAGTTAATCCTTAGGGATGATGCACATATGATTTAAGATATAGGGTATGATGGGATACCCATGATGTGGTAACAATGGTATGTATTGATTTATACACCAGTTATGACATTAATCTGCATATGTTCATAATGATGGAAGAATATTCCAATGCTATAAACATTAATCTTGATGACATGATAATCAAACATATGTTCATGAGATATGGGGCATGATGGATGCTCATAGTTTGATAACAATAATATAAATTGACTACAGACACAACTATGAACATGGATCTTGTTCTGATCATGTGCACCTAATTCTTGATAACATGATGATCATAATATGTTCTCTAAGATCTATGTTCTATGTTATATGCATACTGACCATGCAGGTGTATTGAACTCATATCCAGGTAAGTGGTATGATGATTATATGATTGTGTTCTTTGTATGGCACTTGGTGTATGTGCAATATCTGAGAAATGATGATGTGCCTTGTTGATGAGATAACATGTATCACCATATGATGAGAAAGGTCTGGTGACCTGATAAAGGATGAGTGCCTGATTGAGGTGTTATCCTCTAGTTGTGACATGAGGGATTGCTATCCCGTGATGATGTATGATGATGAAGCCTTGAGAGGCAGTAACATTATGTAATGATCTGAGGGATTGATATCCCATGGTCATATGACGATTGTTGAGGGCTTTGAGAATAACAGTAATAGTGTGATACAAGATAATGGAATTTGATGTTTTTTATGTTTTATATAGGGTTGTTTAATACAACTTGGTTGCCCCAACAATCCACTTAAAATGCATTAACTAAATACATATGAACTTTCATGTAGTTTTTCCTGGCCATAGATCCATCATTGTCAGTAGCAGGTGATGGTGAAATAGGTTTATCCTACGGGATTACCTGGAGCACATATTGTTGAATATGTGGAATTTCTCCTAGCCGAAAATAGGAGGAATAGAGTGCAACTATGGTTGTGGACTCAAGATGTGTATAAGATCATGATGACCAGGCCCATGGCTCAGTGTGAAGGAGCATTAATGTGTTCATGGCTCAGGAGCATGGTGAATAGGCTTGTGGCTCATGATAAAAAGGGCAACCTACAGGACTGACCCTGTGGCTGAGGCCACTTAAGCAGGAGACTGCGGTCCTACTTGTTGATTATTGTGCACTGTCCATAAAGAGGTGAGGTCATGGAGTCCGGCTCCTCCAATGACCTTGTATGACACCGGTTTTGGGCTTCGCAGTCGAAGGTTGGATTTGAGCGGGACAACTCACTTCCTCAGGGCATAATAAATCATAATCCAGCCGTATAGAATATTTTGCTTAAGGCAAAACATGGAACATTGGTTGAGGCCTTGCATGTATAGTTGCACTAGTTATATCTTGCAGGTTATTTGTGATGAGTTCTTATAAAGCTTATCTTGTCAATCATGTTCCATAAAGAATGCCTATTATATGACTCCTAGATAGCTTGGTAAGAATGTTAATAAAGCTAGCTTTGCTCAGTATGCTGCTCTTATAATCTACTTATACCAGTTATCTGTGATCATTATAAAGTTGGTAGAAGGTTATGTTTCTCGCTGGGACTGTGTGTCTCACCCCGCTGGTTAATAATCTTTTTAGGTGGACGCGCTTGGAGAGATGCCGATCATGTGGCTGGATATGCAGGGGTATCATACCCGGTGGGATAGACTGTGTCTAGCAGTAGAATCCTATGTGTTGTCCCTATACACTCAGGTCTTCGGGAGAGCTTTTCAATGTTTCTTGTATAATGATTGATGTACGGTTTCTGGTATGTATCTTGATGTAAGGAGATGATGGGAAATTATGTTGTAGCACCCTGAAAAGATGTTATGAAATGAAAAGTGTTGGCTCAAATATTATATGTTTCATTTTGTGGTGCTTGTTGTAAATCAATTTTAATTTCTAGTGATTTTTGGTAAATCCGCTGGTTAGCATGTAATCGTGTTTTGTTGTGGTTGGGTTGCCACAAAAAGAGTCAAGAGAGTGGTTGGAGTGGAGAGTAAAAATCAATGGCAGAGGTAGGGTTGTGTAAGAAATTATATGAAGTAGGTAACTGGTAATGCCAGTCAATATGCAACATGACCCGATTACATAGATCTGGGTAGAAAAATAAATGGATCTTTTTATGACCCGAACAAGGTCAAAAAATTGTAGGATCAACATGCTCAATATGTATATGGGGTGGGATAAGGATTGAGGAGGTATGCAAAAGGTAAGTAGGGCTGAAAGATCAAGGGGTGTAAAAAAATATAAAATTGCTAAAAATGAAGATACTTGTTGCTGGTTGGAAAAGGATAGAAGCTCATCATATAAAGAACCTTCCACCATGAGTAGATTATGTAGCCTGCCAAGATGTAGCAACAAGAAGCAGCGGACACGTCATGTTGATAAAGATGTACATCATGTCTGATATCACAGTAGCAGTAGTCAAGGCTGACAAGAAGTAAGAGATACAATGTGTCGATGAAGTGACATGCCATGTCAGTTGAAAGAGCTCGGGGCAGTAAGGTAGCAACACACAGTGTTGTATACTTACATGCAATATAGATTCTAGGATAGAAAAAGTCAACGAAGCAGTTGGTTTGTTGGATCTCGAGGCAGAATAGGTGACACATTGTGTTTGAAAGTGACATGCCATGTTTATAAGCGGTGAATGAAGTTGCCAAAAAAGTAGATCTCTTCCAACATACTGTGTAAAACTGTGACACTCTGTGTTGATGATGAACAGTAGTAGAAAAACCCTAGATTCAATACTTAAAGATGAACTTTTTCCCTTTTGGAACTCCACCAAATCAATATAGGGGAGATATATCCCCAAAATCAGTAGAAAGGAGAGATTTTTATCCCAGATTTGGGATTAGATCTCAATAGATGAAATGGATGATGTGTCTCAATATTAGGAAAAAGAGGAGATCTCTTCCTTGATTTAGGACTAGATCTCACTAAAAGTGGGTGCATGCATGGTGTAGGGTACTTACGACAACATATAGGGAGGCAATAAGGACTCCTCCAAGTGAGCAACAATGGAGGCAAAAAAGCATCAATGACGGAGGCAAGAAGGGTCCATGGCGGTGGCACCATAGAAAGCAACAACTTCAAGATGATTTTGTTGTTATTGAAGATGGAGACGACTCCATGGAGACAACTCCAAAAAAGGGAGAGGTGGGGAATCCATGTAGGTAGCCTAGCAACACCTAGCGGTGGCAGCCGCCCATAAGGGGAGGCAACTCTCCTTTGTGCTATCTCTCTCTTAGGCTTTGGGTAGCACATGATTACTACTTTGCATATAGAAAAAGGTATGATGGGGGAAATCCCGTAACATGTAGAGGTTTTTCTTATTGATAGAACGAATCCCCCCTTTCCTATATATAGGATTATGGGGGAAGCATACAAACACAAGACAAACCCTAATGGATCCAGACACAACTAGTACCATATTGCAAATAAACTATAACAATTAACTAAATAGACTCTCTAACAACTCTATCCATCATGATATCATGGATGTAGATGTCCTACCTTAGTCTCATGTTGAACCTTATTGGCGTATGTAAACTACATTTATGATTACATGTATGATTGATGTGTTGATATCCAATGTTGGTTGGTTGATGCCTAGACTCTGAGGGACATCCACTTATGTTTGAATAAGTATCTTGTACTACTACTACTACCCTGATATATACTCTCTTTCATTTTGGACCTCGTGAATTGAATGTCCTTGTCCTTGTTACTGTGGTATGAGTTATATGACCCTAAAATGTGCATAAGTGACTTAAACATCATAATAATCATATAAAATACATGGAACCTCAAAATGACATGAAACCTGAACCATACCTTTATAATGGAACTAAAATCAGTAAAAGGTCATCAAATATGTAATTAACTAACCTTGAAGCTAACTTGGCCAAAATCCTAAAATGAATCTAGTTAGGGTTTTTGATGAGAATACAATGCATGCATCTAATCTTATGCTTAATTAAGTGTTGCTTGTGGACAAATGGTCAAGGATAAGTTAAGTTAAGAATCTTTGAATCGTGTATAGATTTAATAGTTATATGACTATGGATTTCTTACTTAAAATATGATACATATGTATGCTATTTTACTTGCTCATATATTTCCAGGTAGTATTCTAGTATTGTACTCGATGTTTTTCTCATTGTTGTTGTTTTATAACTTGCAAACATAATATAGAAACTCCATTATACAAACTGTGTGGACCTACCTATGTCTCAGGGTAAGGAAACGAGGCTGGACATCCTACTTGAGTTGTCAAGATAGGGGGCCGTAAAAGGGTTAGCTCTTGGTGATGGCCTTGAGGTCCCTCTCACAAAAAAGGGTTAGATAATCTTGAGCACCCTTACAAACTATTCCAATGGGAAGTTAGTCAAAAAGGCCTTATGATATATGATGTTGTTAGTGTAGTTAGAGTAAAATGACACACAACACGAGCTCTCATTTTTTGAAAGACTTTTAATTCTTGTTCGTTACTTCTACAACTATTTTCAAATTATGTAAAGTTTATATATATATATA
Source organism: Alisma plantago-aquatica (assembly GCA_963693085.1). Classification (NCBI taxonomy): domain Eukaryota; kingdom Viridiplantae; phylum Streptophyta; class Magnoliopsida; order Alismatales; family Alismataceae; genus Alisma; species Alisma plantago-aquatica. The sequence goes on along the minus strand of OY856410.1, from coordinate 545,134,507 downwards.
TATATATATATATATATATATATATATATATATATATATATATATATGAGGTTAGGAAGTGTGTATCGGCCGGTACATGTAACTTACGCGTACCGACCATTAAAATAACACACATGGAGTATGTTTATAAAATCCAACAATATGGATTGATTTAACACTATATAGATTACATGTGTTTAAAAACTCATAACGATATCTCATATTGATCATGAGATATAATAATACATCATCCAATGGTTTCTACAATTTCTGCAACTTACCGTTGATTAGAAAATACACATTTTCTTTTGTGAAATGATCTATGAATGTTCTCTATGGTGATTTTTTGTACACATCTTATATGAGGGGTATACAATATATCCATAAGGTTGGATTATTTAGTTGAATTTTACAATCACCATAAATGAAGATGGGTACATGTAAGCTACATCTACTCGGGTACACAATTCTTTTAGCCTATATATATATATATATATATATATATATATATATATATATATATATATATATATATATGCCCTGCTGTACTCAACACCTGGTGTGTTCACCTGCATTGTTTCACATATTTTATAGGTTTAGATATGGCTACAAGTTGATGGGATTGGTGAGCTACGTCAGGTGTACGTGCTGTAAGATCCCGACTGTACATGAGTGACTTGTACAATTAGACTCTTAAATATGTAATTGAAATCTTATAATAAAATAATGTTGCTTTATATATATTGTATAATGTTGAGATTATGTTGGTTCTTTTATCTTGAAATCTACTCATGTATGCTAAGATTTTACACTTTCACATTAGCACTTTGATAATACCATGCTAGGGATGGATGCCTAGGTCCTATCACCATTGACTTTATAGTCATTTAGACTTAGGATTTGGGTAATAAACGGTTATGTGATAGACATTCTTCTATATACCTCTCTTTTCTTGTGAGTTATTTGACAAATCTTCCAATGAATCTGAAACCTTTGGGGTCACACATAGAAGAATTCTTAAGGAAATTGAAGTTCGAAATCACATTCATGATTAGAATGGTTATAATTCCTGTAGACACTGATTTCCTACCAAAATGGCCAACTAGGTAGCTAATCAGACTACAAGATGGTTCAAATCAAATGATTGACTAATGTTAGTTGTTCTAATGGTTACCACTTAGGAAATTGAAGTATTAGTCGACTGGGTAACCCAACTATTTGGACACAAGTAAGGAAACAACAAGAAAAAAGGAGACTTGTTAATTTTGGAATGAAATTGATCAATCAGATTGGACTGGGACCAAGTAACCAATCGACTAGATGTATAATATGATGGACTAGGCAACCCAATTAGTCGACCAAATGACCAAATGTTCTATTAAGAAGTATGTCCAAGTTTTCCTTGTTTTGTTCCTTTTTGAGATTAGCAACATAATTCGATTTTTGGAAATCTAAGCCCATAAATTTATATAAAGGGAACACAAATTATGAGAAAAGTTGTGTAAGAGTTATTACTCTTGGAGAGACAAAAACCCATACCAATGATGGCAACCTACAATAGGAGGAGAAAGAGAGTAAGCAATGATATCATGTCAAAAACTCCAAATTTTACTTTCTCTTGAAGACCAAGGTGGTGTATTAAGAGCTCCAACATCATCATGGTTAATGTAGAGGCTGAGACCCTTGTGCATAGGCTTGAGGATGGGCAACTTCTCCAAGGAGAATACAAGGTGTTGTTGTGGAGATGAGACCATGAAAACAACACCTAATTTAGATACAAATATGTAAGTGTGAATCCTACACTGACATAAGATGTGTCTAGCTCTTGGACAACTAGTGTAGGACAAGGTATATGCTATATATTCCACATCTTCAATACATTGATGTTTTACATATACAACAACTAAGAGTTTTTTGGATATTTTTTTAATTTTCATTGAGGCCCCTTCCCTCAAAACTCTACATGTCCCTATTCCATTATGAATAAAAAACAATAAAAAACTATCATGTATGACATGTTTATGTTTCTTGGAAAGTATATAAGTAAAATGATTAGTAAAATGCAAGATGTTAGGGAACTATTTTTGACCAAACCGATTGGATTGCCTCCCACTAACACTAAGTTTTACGCCTTCATCCATGCATGTTTTTCCTTCATTCTTGGGTCATGTCAACTAGCATCAAAATTTGTAAACTTTTATTTGCCACATTAATGCCATCTTCAACAATGCACTTGAGTCTCTTCCCTTTCACCACAATTTCCATGATACCATCCTTTTCTTGAACTACAATTGCCCCATATGGGTACACATGCTTCACTTGCTAGGGATACTCCCACCTTTATCTATGCTTCTCATGGAAGAATTTCATCCTTGACATGTACATGCAAACCCCTTGACCGTGTTGAAATATCATCTTCTAGATTAGCTTGTCATGTAGGAATTTAATAATCTCTTTGTACTTCTTGGACGTTTCATAAGAATCATGTGTCAACTCTTTAAATACATTAAGTTTTAGTTTTCTTCAGATCCCCATTCATGTTGACATCAATATATCTTTATTCCCAAAGGGCCTTGTGTTGCAACTCAATTGACAAATGACAACTCTTCCCATAGTTTAACTTTGATGTGGTTATCCCAATGAGACTTTATAGTCTATCCAATATATCGATAAAGCTTCACTAAGGCACATGACCAATCTTCGCAGTATGGTCTAAGCTTTATCTCTTCATTGGCAAGCTCAACTTTCTCAATAGGTTGTGGGTAATAAGGGGTATCCACTCAATGATTAGCACCATGTCTCTTGAATAAGCTCTCAAAATCTATTTGTATGAAGTGACTACCTACATCACTTATCATGGATCTTGGAACCCCAAAGTGTCCTAAATGTTTGACTTTACAAACTCACATACCACTTTGTAGCCATTAGATCTTGTACAAACAACATCAAACCATTTGAAATATATTCAACATACGAAAAGACGTACACAAAATGAAATAAAGGAGGAAATGGAACCCTAAAGTCAATAAACCACACATTGAACACCTCTACCACCAATATTGAGGAAAGAGGCATCATGTTCTTATTTGATATTGCGCCCCTTGTTGGTACTTTAAGCAAGATTTGAATAAATCATGAGAATCCTTGTAGAGAGTGGTCCAATAAAATCCACATCAGAGTACTTCTTTTGTACTATTTGTTTCCCTTCAAATGACCTCTACATGCACTAGACAAACACATGGATAGGACCTCAACTTTCTCATTGATAGAAATGCATATTATTATCATCTGTTGGGACAATACTTGAAAAATATATGGGTCCTCCCACACTTTATTCTTTACGACTACATGCAACCTGTTTCACTCTTCTCTTTACCATGTATTGGTACTCTTCCACTTGATAGTTGGATATGTGGTTATACCATGGTCTTTGGGTTGAGCTAACTAACATGATCTATTCATGAGGTGTTGCCTCTTTTGATTCTAGTCACTGCATCACAAGGGTTCAATAAACGATAGATGGTCAATGATATAATATACCCAACCCTTCTTATCAACATATCCTATATCATACTCTTCGAGTAATAGGATCCAATGGATCAATATAAGATTGGAATCCATTTTTGACACGAGATAGTTTAAGGAAGCATGATCACTATAGATAACAACCTTGTTTTACAAAACATATGAGCATAATTTATCAAGACTGAAGACGATATAAATCTTCTGTTTTTATAAGTTGGTGTAGTTTATTGGGGTATCATCAAGAATCTTGCTAGTGTAGTGAAATGAGATGACTGGGAAATTCTTTGCACCAACAAATCTTCCACTACTGTATTGAGTACATTTGTAATGATCTCAAACAGTATTGAAAATTCATGGCATAACATGATAGGAGAAAAGGTAAACTTCAACATCAAATGAGTGAATGACTCAATGCATTTATCATTAAAAATGAATTTGGTATCCTTTGTTGGATTAAAGGGCACTAGAAGGGGGGTGAATAGAGCTAAAAATAACTGAAGTAAAATCAATTAGATCTTCAAGTTACTTTAAGAAGTAGAAATGCAAATGTGTAATTTAAGTGCAACTAAAGATACATAGCAAGGATGAGAGAGATTGAACAAGCATAAGAAAAAGTTATGTAGAGTGGTTCCATTCTCCAAACTAGGATAAAGTCAGTCCACTACCTAGAGAGGTCAAGCTCTAGGATTTTGCAACCAATGTATACTTATATTCCATTATATGACATACAAAAATACCATCCTTTTACAGGGCAAGGATACCTAGATATCCTTTTTAAGGACCAAAAGGAGCCAATATACCAACCAAGGTTTTACCTATCCTTGAGGTAGAGTGTTAAACCTCTATTAGGGATTACCCACTCTTACAGGCAGTTGGACACCTTTGCCAAGGAGCTCCCCTTCTTGCAACAAGTCTTCCTCCTAGAAGGAATTACCTATCCGCCTCAAGGATATTCTGCCTTCACCTTCTCCTTCACCTCAGAGAAGCTTTTCACCAACTTTTCTTGAAGAAAGGGGCTGCGAAAGGTAAGTTTTGAGAGCTTAACAAGATTACAAAGGAGTAGCTCTCTCACACATATCCTGTCTCACTCATATGGATGTTTGGATTTGTAAACCAGAGAGAGAAAGGGGATTTAGTGGATAAAATAATCTCAACGATAGCTAGGAGCTTGAATAACATGAAGGAGCAAACATGGAATGAACTCCAAGGGGCCCTATTTATAGTTGGGGATGTCCACTAGTCACTAGAAGCACTTGGGAATGATTTCTAGTCATTTGGGGTGTTGCAATGGATCTATTTTTGATGTTTGCAACACTCCAATGGCCAAAATCAGTTTTCTACACATTCCATACAATGTAGTCGACCGAGTTTCCATAAAGGTAACTCGACCAATGACACTATGGGACAAGCTAATTTTGAGTTGTTAGCCGAGTTTATCCTGGATGAAAATCAACCAATCTCTTAAAATTAGTTTGCCTATGCAGGGTGTCGATCGAGTTTATCCTGAGGTAAACTCAGCCGAACCTGAACATTCCCAAAATCCATCAAGGGTGTTAGCCGAGTTTTTCACGGATGAAACTCGACCAAACAAGCACTCTACAATGAATTTTAGAAATTGTCATTAGAGTGATTAAACATTCGAACTAAGTGCTCCTAATTTTGTCTCATCTTAATACAAGTCATAGAATCAATACAGATGATTAAAAAATTGTCCTAAACCATTTAAGGCTATTTCCACAAAAGTGCATTTGCATTGATTTTGACTTGAACTAGATCAAGCTAGGGTTTGATTGAATTGATCCTTTTCATGCACCTAATACTTGAAAGAAATCTCAAATAGACATATTAGATACATATGAATGGAATGGTTAAGCCATCATCAAAATATGGATAATGTATAACACTTAGGTCAATATTCTCCTCCTTTTTGAAGATGACAAACCATTCATCAACAGTTGAAAAGGATGTAAAAATTAAACTTTTACCTTGTGAATTGTAAGGGGATACATGAAGTAACAATTGTAGTTGCTCCCCATGAATTCATTCTTACCTCAATTTCTCTATTCCTTCACCTGTATGGTTAGTATCTTCCAAAAAGAAAAGTAACCATGACACACATATATACTATTGAATCCTCTTACAAGTCACATGATATTTTAGAGAACAAACTAGAAAAGGATCACAAAGCAATATTATTGAACTCACTTCTCCCCCTTTGTCATATAAAAAAGGTAGGGGTAGAAGAGATAAAAACACAAGTCTTATTCATAGGCAAAAAGTGCACAAGCACCAAACAAAGAAAATAGAGAGAACAAGCATATTAGAATCATTATCAAAATATGGAAACACATACCAATAACTCATAGGGTATATCCAACCAAAGATTTAAGGTACAAAATATAAGATTCCAACAATAGATATGTCCTCTCGATGTGAAAAACTAAAAACCAAAAAAAAACAACTGGATATAAAAATAGAATGCCACAGATATAGTGCCTAAATGCTTAGTATAGGATATGCTACAAAAAGAGATAGATATGAGCACCCTATAGACTAAGAACTAAAAAACTATGGCATCTATGTCAATGATTTTTTCATCATCATCATTCTCCTCTGGCTAGTAGTCCTCATCTCCATCTGAAGGTGCATCAGGTGCAATAGGTGTAGCCTCATCGCCGTCTCTATATGAATTAGAGACATCTTCACCATCAGCCTCATCCTCAACATCCTCATCCTCAAAAGCATCCTCATCATCCATCTCCTCATCCTCAGGAGGTTCAAAGGAGCAAGTAGATGGCCACTTGGCCTGCTGCTTAGACAAAAACATGCCACAAGAATGAAGTGCATTTGCTTGTTTAAAGGTGGGTTGAGAAGCCCCATCATAACTAGTAAGTAGAGTGGCAACATGACCAACAGGAAGAGCCAGAAGTTGAGGGGCAATAGGGGCAGGTCCACCATTAGAGGTAGGGGGTACAACAAGAGCAGCATGTAGAGGGGCTGGGTATAACTAACTGTATGCATAGAATCATAGTCATCACTAGGGTAGGGCTGGTAGGTGGTGTAGTGACGGCTGCTGGATAAATTCATGTTAGACACGATTTGAACTAAATCTTGGTGGATGTGTTCTTAAACCTGAAGGTTATATGCCTATTGGTGTATCATGTAGCCCATCAACGTTTCATTTGACACCAAAAATGAGGCACATTTAGGTCTAGGAGGAGGTGGAGGAGCCTAGGTGGATGTGGAAGCATCATATGTGGTAGAGGAGGTAGGATGAAAGGACTTCTTGATAGTGGTTTCACTATATAAATACCTTTCTACTCGCTTTGTAACTAATCTCGTGAAAAAGGGATTTCTCAGAATGGTTAGAAAACACACCACAAGTCAAGTTAGGATAAGACATGTGGGCTCCACTAGTATTTTTCCCCGAGTCAAAGTAGGTCGATGGAGAATGTAACATGCCCATTTGACACCGACATCATTCAAGAGATAGTACAGGATCACAACAGTGTTCTCTGCAATATCTGTTTGATTTCTCTTTGGATGGAGATTGTAGTTTATTACTAAAGTAATGAGACGTGTCTTGATGTCAAGGGAAGAGGTGGGAAAGATGGATTTCTTCCTCTATGGAACATCAGGTTTCTTCAAAAACTTGTAGATGCCAGGAAGGGTAAGCTCAGGGTCAAAGCTTTTGTAGAAAGCCTCAGGGTCAAGCAAGTTAAGGTATTGGTGATAGGAGGTCATCCATGAATTTGCAAAGTCAGTACCATTGAAATAGGAATTCAAAGAATCCTTAGAGATTGTAATCTTGGTACCGCAATCATGTAGGTCAAGGTAACCTGGGTGTTAGGTGGTGGGATAAGGGTAGTGTAGTTCCACGTAATAATTGGATAAAATTTGTGGACCACTTTTGTACTAGACATAGAATTAGTATAGCACAATCACTCTACACACAAAGCATTAAGGTGGCAAGCTTTGAAAACCTCAACAACCTCTTTCATCACTCCACTTGTTCCAAAATGTTGTTCAAGCATGACACAGAATGGAAAAGGAGTTCTAGGAATAAGTTTCTTATCGCTATTCATGACTTGGGAGGAGATGAAAGGGGTCCATCAAAGGATACTTGTGTAGGAATAGTGGAAGATGAAGGAACTCCAACTGCTCCACTGCTTTGCCTACAATTTGAGGCCAAGTAGGTCGAAAGGAGATGGAAAGACCACAAATGAAGGAGATCACACAAGCTATAGGCCACCTAACAACCTAGGTAGAAATTGGGGGAGGAAAGGATGGATGATCCAAGGCTAGAGAGGGTAGAGGAGAGGTTGGGTTAGCCCTAGGGTTGGAGGATAAAAGAAAGAGAGTAGCTATCGATCGTCTTTCTCTAGTTGAGAGAGGAAAATTCAGGCGATAACATATATATACATATATATATATACATACATACATACATATATATATATAAATATATATATATATATATATGTATGTATATATTCTGCCCAATAGTGTTGTCAGTCGAGTTTAGGTTTTGGGAAACTCAGCTGATGCTGCAGTTTAGTTCAGTCCTCAGCTCGTGATTGGTTGAGAGTCTCCCAAATAAAACCTACCGATCAGTTAGTCTATCTAAAAGATAAGAAGTTCATTTCTAGTTCACTATAGTGATATATAAATTTATTTTTCTAGCCTATCATGTATTGTGAACATATTGAGGTACATTTCACCCATAATTGGCTACTATTTTGCGGTAAAATATGTGTTTGCAAAGAATAGCCAAAAAAGCAAAACAAGGCATGAAAAAAGGCAAATATAGCACTTTAAAGTAAGAAATGCACAATATATGAGAAAGAACATATAGGTATGAGAACATATAGCTAGAAGGCATGTCAATATCATCTTAGAGAAGTAATAAGTGGTTTTGATATAATAAAGATAAATATTTCTCTAGCTAGAGGTTTTGTGAAACTGTCTCTAAGTTGATTCTCTGTGTCCACATGCGTGATATAAATATCCTTTTCGGCAATGTGGTCACAAAGAAAGTTATGGGGAACCTATATATGTTTGGCTCTACTATGCAATATAGGATTATAAGAAAAATTGATTGCACTAGTATTATCAAAGTAGATAGGAGAAGCATCAAAATGACTATTAAAGTCTTGGAGCATTCGCTTCATCCATAGAACTTGGGCACAACAATTCCAGTTGTAATGTATTCAACCTCGATAGTTGAAAGAGCCACTGTGATTTGTTTCTTAGAGAACCAGGAAATGAAGAATAGTACTAGGAAGAAGCAAGTGCCATTTGTGCACTTTCTATCAATTAGGCACCCTGCATAATCTGCATCACTGTAGGCAGTAAGAGTAAAGTCCCTTGACTTGGGATATTATAGTCCAAAATTTTGGGTTTTGGCTAGATACCTCAAAATCCTATTAACCGTTATAATATGAGATGTTCTAGGTCTTGATTGAAATCTAGCACACAATCCAACACTAAATATTATATCAGGTCAAGAGATAGTTAAATAAAGAAAGCTACCAATCATACCTCTATAAAGCTTCTCATACACTTTCTCACCTTCCTGATCTCTATCAAGTTTGTTGGTGTTTGACATGGAGGTGTCCATCGATTTGGTGTTCTCCATCCCAAAGTGCTTAAGAAGTTCACTTGTATACTTGCCTTGGTTGATGAAGTTTCCTTCATTTGTTTGTTTGATTTGAAATCCAAGGAAGAAAGTAAGATCCCCCATCATATTCATCTCGAACTCACTCTATACAAGAGAACTATACTCCTTACAAAGATCAAGGTCCATTCAGCCAAATAAGATATCATCAACATAAATTTAAATTATCAAAAAGTTGCTAGAAGTGTGTTTAAGAAAGAGGGTAGAATCAATTCTGCCCATGATATAGCCATTGTCTAGCAAAAAGTTCTTTAGTTTCTCATACCAAGATATAGGGGCTTGTTTGAGTCCATATAGAGTTTTTTTGCAACAAATAAACATGGTTAGGAAGCTTATCATGTTTAAAGCGAGGTGTCTGAGCCACATAGACTTCCTCCTCAATTGTACCATTCAAAAATACACTTTTAACATCACCCATTTGGTAAAGTAAGAAATTCTTATAGCTAGAAAAGGCAAGTAACATTCTAATAGATTGAAGTCTAACAACAAGTGCATAAGTTTCATCAAAATCAATACCTTCCTATTGATTGTAGCCTTGGGAAACTAACATTGCTTTGTTCCTTACCACTTTGCCACTTTCATCTAGCTTGTTGTGGTAGACCAATGCGGTGCCAATGATCTTCCTATCATTTGATTTTGGCACTGAAGTCCACACCTTGTTCTTTTCAAACTGCTAGGAGTTCTATTTTAAGGTCAAACACAATTTTATATTGTGATCATTAATTTTCTTTTTTCATTTTCGAAGCTTATATTGATGTAACCCTTTACACACAACTCTTCCTTGTTACTGTAACCAAGGAACCGATCCTTTTAGTGCTTCTCAAGTACTTAAGGATGTTCTTTATGGTAGTCTAGTGACTTTCACTAGGGTTTGACATATATCCACTTGTCATGTCCTATACATAGGAAACAACGGGATGAGTACATATCTTCTCGTCATGTAAAATACATATGAGATAACAAGATGAGTACACAATATTGCATACATGATAGATCCAATTGCAAATGCATATGGCTTCTTACTCATGTTTTTCCCATTCTTCACAAGAACTAGGACACTAGGCTCTAGACACACTAATTTCACAAAAATTTTCTCATTGAGTCCCACATGTTTAACCCCTTCAATATCTTGCCAATGTATGTGCTCTTTCTTAGGTTAAGAAGCTTTCCAGATCTATCCCTATAGAACCGAATTCCTATCACATAGGATTCTTTGCCTAAACTCTATAGAGAAGGTACTTCCTTCCCAGGTATTATTTGTAGTATAAGGATGTTATTCCCCATCATTATGTGGAATATAAATATGCTCTTACTAAATCTTTTGTAATCACATATTTCATCTTCATTTCGACTGAATCAAACTCGTTGAGTGTCTTGTCAAATCAAAGATTCCAACTCTAAGATGCTTGCTTCAATCCATAGATTGAACTTTGTAGCTTATAGACTTTATTTGAAATAAGTGGATTATAAAACCTTTTGAATTGTGTCACACACACATCCTCAACAATATTCCTATTAAGAAATGTGGTTTTAACATACATATGCCAAATATCATTTCATAATAAGATGTAATGGGAAGCATGATCCTGATGGATTCATCCAGGGTAACTGGTGTAAAGATTTCATCAGGTTCAACACCTTGAACTTGTTTGAAACTCTTTGCAACCAATCTACCCATTCATGTTGGTATTTTTCTTTAAAACCCAATTTCACCCTATGGGTTTTAACCCTTCAGATGGATCTATCAAGGCCATAACTTGTTGGTGTACATGGAGTCCATCTTTTATCCCATGGCCTCAAGCCATTTCTCAGACTCTGGTCCCTCAATAGCTTCTAGGTAGGTTGTTGGCTCATCATCTATGACCAACTCACTATCGTATGAGTTATAAGATATCCTAATCTTTCAGATTCAAGACATGTTCTACTAGATCTATGAGGTTATGTGTAACATAAGGAACTTGAGATTCCACAACAACATGTGATTCTCCTTGTTCCTACTATACCTTTTAGGTTCAATGTTTTCTTATTGATCTCAAATATTTAGAGTTCCACTTTTCTCCCTCTGATTCCTTTGGAACTAAATTTCTTTAGTAATACAACTTTCCTTGCAACAAACAATTTTCTTGTTTGATTGAAATAAAAGTAGTATTCAACCAAATGACATTTATGCAATTTAAGGACAAATATTTTCAAGAAACTAATTTCTTATAGAATCTTTCAATCCTAGTCTTTATAAAATACGTACCTGGACACTTCCCATGCCATATCTCATATGGTGTCTTTTGAACCATTTTAGATGGTACATTGTTTTAGTGTATAGCATATGCTCAAATGGAAATTGGAAGATCATCTAGATTTACTGATGATTTCACCATGACTAATAGGGTGTGATACCTTCTTTTTGATACACTATCATGATACACCATCATTGTGTTTCACATGGAGTTCGTCATGATACACTATCATGGTCTCCCAGAAGGTCATCAAATTGTTTGTTTAAAATATTTTCCATATCGATCATATATCAAAATGTTTTAATACTTATATCAAGTTGGTTGTGTACTTCATTCATGATCTCCTTGAACACTTAAAGAGCTTTAAACTTGTATTTTCATTAAATACAATCTACTATATCTGCAGAGATCATCATCAAATATAATGAGGTACTTTGTAACTACCTTTAGCATGTATTCTAAATGGTGTACATCAGGATGTATGAACCCTAATAAGATACTCACTCTCCCACTAAATCTAGTGAAAGGTACTTTTATCATATTTCCCAATAAATAAGACTTGCATGTCTCTATTTTTCAATAACCAAAAGAGTCTAGATAACCATAATTATGGATTCTAGAAATACATATATTATTTATGTGCTATAGATGACAATGCTATAGGTATCCATTGTCTGAGTCATCGAGTCATTCAATATATATGATACACATATTTGTCTTTAGAACAATCAAGTATAGAATATGAGACATAGGCCATTTCCATACAAGATCTCATCTTCTAAAATGAATCGTAATATTCTTGAGCATAAAAGATACATGATGTCTTCATTAATGATTGGTACATAATAGCAATTCACTAATTCTATTACATTCCCATTAGGATGAATGACAAATTCCAACTATAGTCATAACAACTCTTGCTCCACATAGTTCTAGCTTACTTCTTCTCGGGTCTTGAACTGGAGATCTTAATATCCTTCTTCTTCCATAGATTCTATATAAAGAGGACAATTTCTTTTTTAGTGTCCAGACTGGTGACAATGGTGGCACTTCCCTTCCTTATTCACTCATTCCTTAGATTTCAGTGTAGAAGAATTTGGTTTCTGGCTAGATTTAGAACTCTTCTTAGATTTGACTTTTCCCTTGGACTTTCCTCTACTGATCATCATCATAGATTTGGTTTGTCCTCTTTATCTACACTTCTATTGTCATTAACATGCCAAGTTATTCTGACAACATCTTGTCAAAATTATTCATGTTGTAGTTCATGACAAACTGGTTGTATGATTCTGGAAGTTACAACAGAATCACATATGTGGCCAACTTTTGACCCAAGGGAAATCCCAGTCTAGTAAGGTTCTCTACATACCCAATCAACTTAAATGTATGGGGACCTAATAGATCTCCTTCTGCCATGTTGCACTTCAACAACGCCTTAGAGACATCATATCTCTATTGTGTTGCGTGATCTTAGTATATATTCTTAAGATTTGTAACCATATCAATAACATCCATGTTCTCATGCAGTCTCTACAACTCATAGTTCATTGTAAACAACATCAAGCACTTGACATATGATAAAGCTAGAACTTATGTCGGTAGATTACTCTTCCGGTGGAAGTCCTAACGTGCACCAAAATTCCTAGGGAGTTGATTTACCCTCTAGGTTTACCTAGAACTGGTGCTAGATAAAAGCTCCAACCCCACAAGAGTGTGGAAGCCTTATCATAGTACAGATTTAGGATCGGACCCAAAGGACAACATTAAGAATCTGAGTGTTTGTATCTCATTTCTTTTCGGTCTAAGTTAATCATCTATGACCAAAAGTTTGATTTGAGTTATTTAACCTAAAACATGCAAAAGTAAATGCAAGTATAAAAACTAGTTAAGGTTTAAAATTCTAATATTAGCAAATGATGATGGATCACTGGGGTAATGAAGATATTCACCACCACTACACATGCATTGTACATGTACCAACATAGCAAGACCTGCAAGCAAGACACATGGATGTTGTACAATACCGATGTCTTGTGGGATAAGAGTATTGCACATATCCTTCACGGGTTGAGTAACTCTCATCCGCTATATATCTACGTGTCAATGAAGATATGTAGTCTCCAAAGAGAGAATCTTACTCAACCTCGTGAAACATGCATCAGAAAACTAACAAGCGAGCGATAATTACCAATTCGATTAGTATCCTTATAGACTATCCATCTTTCAAGGATATAGCTACAAGAAATGTGGGAGTGTTGCAATGTGAGCCATTCCTGAACGAATGGTCAAGTACTTTGCACCACTCCCTCCAAAAAGTGTGTTCCTCGACCCATCAAGGTTGTACTTTTGTACGTCAACTGATTCCATTTCATAGTACGAAAGTACACCGATGGAGGTGAGTTTACTCCACTCCTTAGAAAGCGTTCCTAGATACCAAAACGGATGCGCGGTGGATACACACTCTAGAAACCAACACTAAATCGGTATTGGAGTCCTAAGAGTGGTTGTAGACAAACCACAATGAAAGACAATAGATGCATACAAGGAATCAGCCAACATTCAAGCATGTATGAAATGATTTAGTATTGAATCAGAAAGATAACATCTTTTTAGTACAGATTACAAGGCATGGGAAGTCGGGCTAGTCCCCGCATCCCAGTGGATGAAACTACTCACTCCGCATGCGAGAAACAAGAAGAATCAGAAAGAGAGAGGAATCTTCCATGAACATGGCGCAGAAGGTAGTCGCAACTCAGTGAAGATGATGCGGTCTTCTACATTGTCTCGGGGTAGATCTGTATGTGAAATGAGAGATGCCAAGATAGACTGGACATTCTCTCTCACTCCATATTCCTTCTCTTCTCAGTCTCCTTGAATGCAGCCCAGGCAGTAGGTGGAGTGGAAATGGTGTGGATGGAACTGGATCTGAATCTGACCTGTGTACAGGCAGCCTGTCGGTGTCCCGGAACTGATTCCCCCAAATGAGGACCCTGCTGGTCCTATTTATAGGCTTGGGGCTGGCCCTCACATTTTTGCTGTGATTCCAGCTCATACGGTCTTGGAGATATTTTGCTTCAAATAGTTTAGTCATAAGTTGACCAAACGGTTTGGTGTTTAATAGACCAAACGGTCTTGAGTATGAGCCTCCATATGGTTTCAGTTCTTTTAAGAAGCAAACGGTCTCATGCAAATGTGACCAAACGGTCTTTGTAGTCAGCAACTCCATACCGTCTTCCAAATGGTTTCTGTTTGATTGCCCCCATATGGTCTCGGCTATTGAGAAGTGCCCAAACGGTTTCAGAAAGCAGTGTCAGCCAAACGGTCCTGAAGATTTACTCCATACAGTCAATTGATCCATACGGTCTTCTATTCTCTCCCATCCATCCAGTTTGGGAAACCGAGAGGTTTCTCTTGGTCTTCGTCTCTTAGTTTTGAGAGACCGGTAGACTCCAATCAATCTTGAGACCGATGGAGCTCCACCGGTCCTGGAGTTCCTTGCACTGGTCAGGTGGAAGCGGTGGTTGTGTTGTAACTCGAGGAGATGAGGGGCGTCGTCGCTGGGAGCCGAGATGATGTGGTTGGAGGTCTCTGTGGTGGTCTGGTCAGAAGGCGTTGGCGATGTGACTTGGAGTTGGTGGTGACGAGATGATTGCAGGTCTCAGCGGAAGCAGGTGCTACCGGTGAAAGTGACGGGATCGGTGGTGCTGTGGATGGATTTGCTGGCGATATCCAGTGCTTCTGGATTGGTCTTAATTGCACAGGTCATAGGAGTGGAACGATGGCTATGGTAAGAGTTGGAGGATTGGAATTTGGTGGGTGAATTTGCCATGGCGAAGGTCTGAAATCAGAGAGGCGTGAGGTAGGGGACGACGCACCACGGCCGTGTTGAGACAACACAGTCATGGTGAGGTTGTTGCCTCACGGCCGTGCTACCTCGCACAGGTGTGGCAGGTGAAGACTTGGGCTATGATGGTGGTGCGCCACGGTCGTGGTGTGACAACACATTCGTGGTCGGGGCTGTGGAACACAGGAGTGGCTGATCAAAATGGTCGTGGCGAGTGAAAAGGTTCATGTGCTAAGGATGGTCCACCATGGTCATGGCGAAGACAATGGAACACATCCATGGCCATTCAAACTGGTTGTGGTCGGAGCTCTGCTTCATGGTCTTGATCATTTGTTGCACAGGCTTGGGGCTTCGAGGATAGAACACACAGTTGTGAGTTGTTGATGTTTGATTGGATGATTGAGAGTGATCTGTAGAGGAAAAGGAAAGTGAGTAAGGGAGGATAAGATCAAATAGACTGAAAACTAGGGTAATTAGAACTAGTAATGCCTTATATTAAATGAAACTGAGGAGATACTTAGAGTAAACCAAAACAAGGGTAGATCAGTCAATATGAGGCACAAAATCCCTAGAATTGGCGACTGTGAGGATGAATCTGAAGGATTCATCACCACACCGAACTTAAGAATTGCTCGTCCCGAGGAACGGAAAAGCCTAAGACAGTCGCCAAAAAGCTTGTTCATCTCGTAATTACCTCATATGCGTGCAAATGTCAGAATTTTCACAAAAATGAGAAAAAAAAAGCGAAGCAAAACAAAATTAGGGCAAAAATGCCGGAAATCCTTTGAATTGGTGACTGAGGATGAATCTGGAGGATTCATCACCACACTGAACTTAAGCATTACTCGTCCTGAGGAACGGAAAACTTAAAGTAGTCACCAATGAAATCTTTCATCTCGTGATTGCCTCATCCTTATGTCATATCATAATTTTGTTCATGGCTCAGATCGATACAACATCAAGGCTTCCTTAGATCACGGAATACATCTTATGATATCCTCATTTCTGAGTTCACTTTACTGAAGTATTTCTTTCTCACTCGCTGCTGTATCAGTCATGTTAAAAAGTTTGATGTGATTTTGAAAAGACCCGCAGAATCAACAACCATGCATACGATCCTTCACTGGTGTTTTCAAGAGAATGGTTGAAAAAGAGGAAATTGTGGTGCAAATAGGTTAAAAAGGAAAGAATAGGGGTGTGATCAAGAGATAAAAATCTATCCTCCGATTGAATCAAGACTCTTATTATTGGTAATTCATCAAGACACTTTGAATTTTTGTGCACAATATTGGTTGACTTAGCCTTACACCCGACTTTTTTTCTAAAGGTAACTCAGAAGTGTGTGTAGGTTGGCTTAAGGCTTTTGGCTAGCTTACCTCTTTCATAGGAGGTAAGGGGTCATTTTTGGAGCCTTAGTATCTCACTACCGAGCACGTCACATCTGCCTTTGTGAGGGAAGCTAATGTACCGGTCGGGAAAGACCTTTATCAGTAATCCTTATTCAGGTCACAACTCTCATGTTTTTATTCACACTCTGGCTTTTATTCATTCTCACTTGTCTAAGGAGAAAGGGTATTTTTGGATTTTTGTAAATTTGGGATTCCAGGCTTCCTTTTGGAATCAGGGTAGATTTTTCACCAACCTTGGTATGTGCACAATCATCATTGTATACTCTTTGAATCAAAATGAGAAGGTGATACACCCTTGTTATGTATTGAGGGGTATGGAAGAAGCGGTAGTGGAAAAAGAGGTGTGGTGTACCACACCGAACTTAGAGTTTGACAAAGTTCTAGTTTACACTAGAAAAAGGTGTGGTTTACCAAACCTAACTTAAATCTTTGGCATGATTGGTGAGTGGAGAGGTATGCAAATGAAGGAAGAGGTGTAGAAGAGAGTTCAGATCATGATGTAGTTTTCTTAGCGATTCCATCTGGTAGATTTTTTTTCACACTCTACTCAAATAGTGACATGATAAAACCTCCAATGAGAATTCCATACAGCAGATTCATTAATTAGTTAGAGGCGTGATGCATTTGATCTATCTTAGTCTTATTGAAGCGTATCGTCCTTTTCTATTTGAGGATATGACATTAGAGTTCAAAGACTATACAAGATGAAAACATGTATTGTCTAGGTTTGAAGCATTCTTTTTCTCGGGAATTCACAACAAAAAGAGGTGATGATCACATATTTGAAAAAACAAGAGCCAACTAGATAGAAGCTTTATTTGAAAAAAAATTGTGAAAAAGTGGAAAAATTGCGAAAAAGAACTTAGAATATAAAAACTGAAAGCAGTAAAGGTAGAGGGTGGAGTGAGAGTCATACCACCCACCCTCCACCTCAAACTTATGAGTTTGCCCATTTCTGAACAAATACTAGGTTCGAGATGGAGGGGAAGGGTTTCACAGTGTTAACCAGGCGGTCCTCATAGTTGGAAGAAGGTTTAACAAAGATGTCTCATGATAGCCGGTGTCGAGAGCGAGGAAGTGGCCCGAACAACCTGTTGAATAGGTGGTCGTGGTAACTCAAACGGGTCTTCTGGGCGACTTGGATGCACATTTCTTTCACCTCATTGTCCATCTAGAAGAATCTAGAGACCTTCCCCCATCAACGTGGGAGGTGAAATATAAGCAGTCGAGATTGGAGGACTAGATGGGTAGTCAAATTCATGCCTATTTGTGTCCTCCAGTTGTGGCTCACCCTCGAAGTTCAAAGTAAAATTGCTTTCTTCAAAATCTAGAGAAGTTGATTGAGGGTCGGCCACTTGAACTTCCTCCTATCCTGGATCAGGTGGCGGATCTAGTTCAGGCTTCATTTTGTCACCTGGCTTTTCTTGTGTAGGATATGGTAGCCAGGATGATGTTTCTTCATCAGAGGAGTTATTTTGAGATGTATCATCATCTTTATCAATGTTTAAATTGATAAGAGCATCATTTTTCTTTTCAAAATTTGTTCAAAATTTTCCTTGTAGAACACCCTTAATTCATCCAAGTAACTAGAAGAGGATTCGACTGGTAAAATGAACTCTTGCTCGGGTTAAGGAATCATGGGATTCCGGAGTAGAGGTTCCAATGATGTCTCTTCATGGGAGGGATTAGTCCATGACATAATGTTTTGAGGATTAGAATCTCCCGATGACTCTGTTTCTTCGATATTGGGACTAAAATACTCCATTTCTGAGTCAGGTTATTGTTCCAGTACTTCTTCATAGTACTCCTCCGATTCTATTAAGTGCTGGAGAAGAGTCACTATGGGAAGAATGAAACCTTGTGCAGGTAATGGAAGTATCTCATTCTCTTGAATATGTGGTAGCTCAGGAGGAGCTTCTTCATAGGGATGAGTTGCTATAAGAGGATAGGTTTGTGGCTCGATGTCCTCCCATGGGTCCTTTTTGTCATTACAAGAGTCTACGGAAATATCGTAATCCATTCCAAAATTAAGAGATGGTTCATGTTTGTCTTCATAGTGTACTATCAACTCGTTCAAGTGACTAGAAGGAGATTCAATAGAAAGATCATGCTCTTGTTCGAGAACTAGCTCCGTCTGGACTTCTTGTAGAGGTGGTAGTTCTGGTAACATCATCTCATTGAAAGGATCGATCATAGATTCATCATCTTGAGACCCATCCTCCTCCCATGATTCTTTTTCATCATCAGGGTCAGTGGGAGTAGCATGATCCATTTTTGAATCAAGATCTTGATCAGTCTCATCTTCGAAGTTTGTTTCTAGATCAACCGAATGATCAGAAATATCTTCATAAGGACAAATCAGATAATGTTCCAGTAATGGAGTTAGTTGAGTCTATTGCATAAAAGATATCTCCTTATTCGAATCAGTCACATATTCCTCTGAGTCTAACTGTGAAGGAGTGTAGAGTTCTTGTAACATAAACCCTTCTTCTATGGACTTCATTGATGAGACAGCTGAAGTTGAGGAGATTTTGTCATTTAGGTAGTCTATCATTGCTAATTACTCCTCAATAGTTGGATCTGGGTCTATGAAGTCAGAAGGTAGGTAAGTGTTGAAGTTGATCTCCAATTGATCTCCTGACTGTAGAGAATCCCCATATTGGATACTCAATCTTTCATCATTATTTGAATCGTACCTTGGCCCGGAAAATGATTTTTTCTCTTGTGATGGTGTGAAGAAATCATCTTTGAGTTCAATTATTAGCTCTCAGGATGATTCCTCACCCTGCACTGACGTTTGAAGATCATTGGAAGGCATATCCCACATGATTTTGTAATCATCATCATAACCAACATGTGGACTAGGGATGTGCTTAGTTGAAATTGGTGGATGTTCTACATGTTGGTCAGAGGCGTTGACAAATTGCGTAAGTTGATCAAGATCGGCTATCAACTTTTTGGTCGTGGCTGTCTGATCAGCTAGTTGTTGAGCCACCGACATCTGTAAGGCACATAGTTCTTCCATTAACGTACGTTGATCTCCATAAGAAGGCTCTTCGCTGTATCCATTGGGTTGGTGTTGATAATAGCTCTCCTCATCATAGTATTGATTTGCATTGTTTTCCAGGTTCCCTCCTACATTGCAGTCTATGCCTTGAAATCTGCCATAGTTAGGTTTTTCATAGTAGCCTCCTGGGTGATATGGATTATAACTTGCGTTATATCCATAGTTGTATGAAGAGGCTGCTTTGAGTTTCCCAACTATACGATTCATGATTACTTGACACAGAGCCATCCCGTAGTGAGGTGGGACATTGAAGCAGTAAATCAATGCATGAGAATAGTCACCACATAGTTGACATCAAATGGTTGGTGGTGTCGACTGCTTGCATTTCGAAGAGAGTTGGTACCTGAAATCAAAGAACGAGTTTATCAAGCTTGACCAACCACTTCAAATCCAAGAGGATATGCAAGAATAAGTCCTTCACTTTTTTTTAAGATTTTTGAAAAGAAAATGAAAAATCCTAGAGAAACCTAAATCGACATGAAATTCAAAAAAGACAATTCTTACACCGTTGTCCCCGATAATGACACCATTTTTTGATGAAGCTATAACTTATGTCGGTAGATTACTCTTCCGGTGGAAGTCCTAATGTGCACCAAAAATCCTAGGGAGTTGATGTACCCTCTAGGTTTACCTAGAACTGGTGCTAGATAAAAGCTCTAACCCCACATGAGTGTGGAAGCCTTATCGTAGTACAGATTTAGGATCAAACCCAAAGGACAATGTGAAGAATCTGAGTGTCTTTATCTCATTTCATCTCGATCTAAGTTAATCATCTATGACCAAAAGTTTGATTTGAGTTATTCAACCTAAAACATGCAAAAGTAAATGCAAGTATAAAAACTAGTTAAGGTTTAAAATTCTAAGATTAGCAAATGATGATGGATCACTGGGGTAATACATATATTCACCACCACTACACATGCATTTTACCTATACCAACATAACAAGACCTGCAAGCAAGACACATGGATGTTGTACAATATCGATGTCTTGTGGGACAAGAGTATTGCACATATCCTTCACAGGTTGAGTAACTCTCATCCGGTAAATATCTATGTGTTAATGAATATATGTAGTCTCCAAAGAGAGAATCTTACTCAACCTCATGAAACGTGCATTAAAAAACTAACAAGCAAGCGATAATTACCAATTCGATTAGTATCCTTATAGACTATCCCTCTTTCGAGGATATAGCTACGAGAAACATGGGAGTGTTGCAACGTCAGCCATTCCCGAACAAATGGTCAAGTACTTTTCACCAATCCCTCCACAGAGTGTGTTCCTTGACCCATCAAGGTTGCACTTTCGTACATGATCAACTAATTCCATTGCATAGTAAGAAAGTACAATGATGGAGGTGTGTTCACTCCACTCCTTAGAAAGCATTCCTAGATACCAAAATGGATGCACAGTGGATACACAAACCATAAACCAACACTAAATCAGTATTCGAGTCCTAAGAGCGGTCGCAGACAAACTACAATGAAAGACAATATATGCATACAAGAACGCGGCCAACATTCAAGCATGTATGAAATGATTTAGTATTGAATCGGAAAGATAACATCTTTTTAGTACATATTACAAGGCATGGGCAGCGGGGCTAGTCCCCGCATCCCAGTGGATGAAACTACTCGCTCCTCATGTGAGAAATAAGAAGAATAAGAAAGAGAGAGGAATCTTTCATGAACATGGTACAGAAGGTAGTAACAGATCGGTGAAGATGATGTGGTCTTCTACGTCTTGTCGGGGAAGATCTGGATGTGAAACGAGAGATGCCAAGATAGACCGGGCAGTCTCTCTCGCTCCGCCTTCCTTCTCTTCTCAGTCTCCTTGAATGCAGCCCGAGCAGTAGGTGGAGTGGAATTGGCGTGGATGGAATTGGATCTGAATCGGACATGTGTACAGGGAGCCTGTCGGCATCCCGGAACTGATTCCCCCAAATGAGGACCCTGCTGGTCCTATTTATAGGCTCTGGACCGGCCCTCACATTTTTGGTGTGATTCTAGCCCAAATACGGTCTTGGAGATATTTTGCTTCAAATGGTTTAGTCATAAGTTGACCAAATGGTTTGGTGTTTAATAGACCAAACGGTCTTGAGTATGAGCCTCCATACGGTTTTAGTTCTTTTGAGAAGCAAACAATCTCATGCAAATGTGACCAAACGGTCTTTGCAGTCAGCAGCTCCATACAGTCTTCCAAATGGTTTCTGTTTGATTGCCCCCATACGGTCTCAGTTACTGAAAAGTGCCCAAATAGTTTGGGAAAGCAGCGTTAGCCAAACGGTCCCGAAGATTTCCTCCATACGGTCAATTGATCCATACGGTCTTCTATTCTCTCCCATCCATCCGGTGGGAAACCGAGAGGTTTCTCTCGGTCTTCGTCTATCAGTTTTGAGAGACCGATAGACTCCAATCGGTCTTGAGACCGATGGAGCTCCATCGGTCCTGGAGTTCCTTGCGCCGGTCAGGTGGAAGTGGTGGTTGTGTTGTGACTCGAGGAGATGAGGGGCATCATCATTGGGAGCTGAGATGATGCAGTTGTAGGTCTCTGTGGTGGTGTGGTCGGTAGGCATTGGCGATGTGACCTGGAGTTGGTGGTGACGAGATGATTGCAGGTCTCCGCAGAAGCAGGTGCTGCCGGTGAACGTGACGGGATCGGTGGTGCTGTGGATGGTTTTGTTGGCGATATCCAATGCTGCTAGATTGGTCTTAATTGCACGGGTCACAGGTGTGGAACGATGGCTATGGCAAGAGTTGGAGGATTGGAATTCGGTGGGTGAAATCGCCATGGTGAAGGTCTAAAATCAGAGAGGCATGAGGTAGGGGACGACGTGCCACGGCCATGTTGAGACAACACCATCATGGTGAGGCTTCTGCCTCAAGGCCGTGCTGCCTCGCATGAGCGTGGCGGGTGAAGACTTGGGTTCTGATGGTGGTGCACCACGGCCGTGGCGTGACAACACGGTCGTGGTCGGGGTTGTTGAGCACGGGCGTGACTGATCACAACGGTCGTGGCAAGTGAGAAGGTTCAGGTGCTAAGGATGGTCCACCACGGCTGTGACTTCACCACACGATCGTAGAGAAGACAATGGAACACGACCGTGGCCGTTCAAAATGGTCGTGGCTGGGGCTCTGCTTCATGGTCTTGATCATTTGTTGTACATGCTTGGGGCTTCGAGGATAGAACACATAGTTGTGAGTTGTTGATGTTTGATTGGATGATTGAGAGTGATCTATAGAGGAAAAGGAAAGTGAGTAAGGGAGGATAAGATCAAATAGACTGAAAACTAGGGTAATTAGAACTAGTAATGCACTATTTGCATGAAACTGAGGTGATACTTAGAGTAAACCAAAACAAGGGTAGATCAGTCAATACGAGGCACAAAATCCCTAGAATTGATGATTGTGAGGATGAGTCTAGAGGATTTATCAACATACACAACACCTTCAGAGTGCTTCCAATAAGCATCTCCGTCGGCCTTAGGCGCATTGGGAGCAAATTCATCTGGCCATGGTGTCTTCAAGACATAGAGCTTCCGTTCTTGAGTGAGAATGATTCTCAACGTCCTAAAATAGTCATGGAAGTTATTCCCACTTAATTTTTCCTTCTCAAGGACTGACCACAAAAATAACATGTTTGTGTTTGCCATTAGCTTCTATAGAAGAAAATTTGCAAATTTTGTCAAAATACTTTTAGTTTGATTTGATTTGATAATTTTTTTTGAAAAGATAACCTTTCAACTATTTCGTCTAAAAGAACTTACAAAGAACAAGCTAAGGCAGAGGTAATAAAACATGGTATTATCAGTACCATTACAATTATTATTATCTTCTTATCTAATGATATACTTTTGGTCTATGAGCCCCTCAAAAATCTGAGAGAGAGAGAGTTTGTTTTAGGGTGATGATTAACCAAGCTCCTTTGAACTTGGATGGCTTCACGTGCCAATTGAGTCTGCAGTGACATGAAAGGCATAAATGACTGAATAAACAATCTGTGTAGTCTAATATAGACCTTAAACTATAGTTGCAATTGGAACCTCTTGATTAAATCTGTAACCATGTCTTAGGTTGTACATGTCTGCATTTGTGTGGTTGACCTGGATCCACTTCATAGGTCGCTGCTAGTTTTGATGATATTAATATGGCTTTTAATTAATTATCATTCCCACAATTTTTTTCAAATTGATATCCCTCACTACTAGTTTGGAAGATTGCAGTATACAACATTCTACTGAGCCAAGACCAAAAACAATTAACATACTACCCAACCAATGTCCATAATCAATCATTAAGGTAGGCATCTTTTGTCAATTGCATCATATGCAATTCTTGGATAGATGGTATGCGCCACTCTTTGCCATAGTCATTTGCATGCTTCTAGGTACTTAATCTCAATAAGATCACCAAGTTAAGTCTGACCCAAAAGCCAACATGATAGTAATGCACCCTTCTTGGCAGGCCCACATGACTACCATCACACTTCCACGAGATGGAGAACGCACCACGCTTGGCGTTCCCATGCTTAGTCGATCAATATTTCATGTATGTTTCTTATGGAAAGCATCTTAGGCTAAATATTTAATTGAGGTATTATATATATATATATATATATATATATATATATATATATATGGCGTGCCCATGCTTAGTCGATCAAGCTTTCCTGTGTGTTTCTTATGGAAAGCATCTTAGGCTTAATATTTAATTGAGGGATTATATAACCATGGCCATAATAATGTAATTCCTTCAAGCCACAATGAATTACTACTAGCTACGGTCCACATCATATGTAGCAACATGTCATTGATGAAGATTTGTGCTTGAACCAATCTAGGTCAATCGATTCACCTCCTGGTCGGTCGGTTGGTTTCTTATATCGATCATATGGTCTCTAGTCCAAGCGATGTCTGGACACCTCCAGTGGATTGGTTGGGCCACTAGCCGATTGGTCGACTCCTCTTGTCATCTCACCTCCTCGGTCCTCCATCGGTTCGATTCATCTTATGAAACAATCAGTTGGTCTGGAGCATAACATCATCTTTGCCATAATAGGATTAAAACTATCCTAATATCATTCAACATATTACATTGTAATAGGGAAACCTTGAGTAACATGCAAGGAGAGAAAAACAAGGAAAGAACTAATACTTTTACATATGGAAAAGGTGAGAGAGGCTCGATATGCAAGTTGAGTTATAAAATAAAAAAAATAACCATACAACCAAGCACAAAGATTAAGGGGTTTATTGTACCTAACCATGCTAACATCCACCATCAAAATACTTTTAGGGCGACATGTATTGATCACATATCATATCATATTATATCATATCATATCATATCATATCATAACATATCATATCATATCATATCATATCATTTCATATCATATCATATCATATCATATCATTTCTATATTTGGCGGTGGAGATGTAGAGCTCGATATGATGGTTGCAAAGCACCGTTCGAGAGAGAAATGGACTGCATGACTGTGCAGCTGAACTCTATGATGAAGAAGAAGTGGTTCTGAGTCTTTGCTAAACCAGAAGAGCATAGTAGACTCACTAGTTACGGTATTGAAGATCTTGACTATGTGCTTAGAGAAGTGAAGCTCCTGACGTGGACAAACCCTAATATCAACTCCCAGAAGATGAATGTGACGATTGGTAGAAGTAAAGACCCTAATGGATGTAAGAGGTGGTGGATGGCTAGTATCATTAGAAACCATCACGCAGCTGTGTGTCAGATTACTAGAGCTTGGCTTACAGCTGATGACCATGCTACTGCCTTTCTTCAAGCATGTGCCGTGGGTCTGAAATTTGCGTAGAACCAGTGCTTGAGGATAGCAGTTGTTGAGATAGATGATGACAGTACCTACCACACCTTATGGAGCACAGCTAGCGTCCCCTGGAGGTTGCTCCGTGTTTTCAAGGAGTTGAGGAGCATCATGGAGGAGGAAGGCATTGTGGGATCGCTGGTTCATAGGGCTCTCAATTCAATTCCCAGGGAGATTGGTAAGTGGGGTATCAATAGTTATGAGCTGACGGTGATATCTGATATAAGAAGAACGCCTCCTAGGATTCATGGAATGGTTGATCTAGAGAATAAGCATACTTCGTATGTGGTGATGCAGTTCAAACACCCCTGACGGGTGTCTCTCATGAGAAGGGTGTGGTGAGTTGCTTCGGGAGTTGTTTTGATGGTTTTTTTGTGTGTGTGTTTGGGTGTTGATCGACTTGTGTTTGTGAATGTGTGTTGTCTTGGTTCTTGGTGTTGGGTATACCTGAGATTTTCAGCAGGAGATGTATTTGATTATTTTGTGCTCACATGAGGAGGGTGAGGTGAATAGAAAACCTCCTGGCTTAATTAAAAAAAATATCATATCATATCATATATCATATATCATATATATATATATATATAAATTTGTGGGATTGTATGTGGCATTTAATCAGATATGCACAATAATCACTAAATATCCACATTGTATGCACTAAAATAAATCCAATCATATCGATTAAAATCTAGATACATCATAAATTGATGTGACTTTGATACCACTATTGGGAAATTGGGTCAACAGATAAGGCAGCCAAAACAAAAGTTTAATTCCGATTACCAAACTAGTAGATCATGTCAACAACAATGTATCTACAAAAGAAGGTATGCAAGAGATATGCCTGGTCATGGATCAAGTCCATCGACAACTCTTGTAGTAGCATTCTTCTTTTTCAAGCAACACTTGAGAAATCATCATCAATGGCCTCTTGGTGCAACACCATGGACGACGATTGGCATCATCCTCCTAGAGGGTGGCAAAGTTCTCCTCATGTCTACATAGTCCATGCTTACTATCGGGAACTTCACATTGTGCTACCATAGACAATGGGAAGGAGTTTTCCCTTCAAATGTCAACCTGCTAGAGTTGATTCTCTCTCACACATTGCCTCTCCCTTGCTATCCCTCCCTTTATAGGTAGGACTTGCTCAGTCACTCTGGTTAGCACAACCAGAGAGGACAATAATTGTCAGAGCTTATTGTTGTATCTCTGAAAGCCTAGACTGTCCCCTTTATATAGGATGGTTAGGATTAGGGCTTGGAGTTCATCGGGGAGTCGAAGAGACATAGTTCTATGAGTTTTTTGGAATTTCATGAATTTTTGCTCTCCCACATTGTCTCTCCCTTGTTGTCTTTCTCTTTAATAGGTAGGACTTGCTTGAGCTCTTTGGTTACCACAACCATAGATGATAATAATTTTCAGAGCATATTATTGTATCTCTAAAAGCCTAGACTGCCCCCTTTATATAGGATGGTCAGGGTCAGGTTTCTAGTTCATTTGGGATTTAAAGAGACATAAATTCATGATTTTTCTAGAAGTTAAGAATGTTGAGCTGGGTGGTTCACTATTGAACCGGTGAGTTCATGGCTGAACTGGTCGGTTCACTGACACAACTTTACCGTGCGTAAAACGCAAGTGTACACGTCAATGTAATATAGGCCTTGTGAGGCCCGAGTTGAACATAGGGAAACTTAATTTCGGTAGACTACTACTAACTACTCACGATCAGCTAAACCGATTATAAAAGTTTGGAAGTTGATTTGAAAAATAAAAATAAAAACAAAAGAAAACAAAGCAATCGATTAAATGGTTGGTTTAATCAATTCAAAAGAAATATCTAAAATTGCAGTTCCACCGCGGGTTCTCATTGTACTAATTCCTTCACAATTATCACAACTCGTCTCCCTTTCCAGATAGTGGCATGTAGCCAGAATTGCTCGCTTCCGCGATACAATTCACTACCTTAATCTAGGTTGGTTCCACGCCAGTAATAACCTATGCCCTAGACTGGGTGCATGAAAAACATGTCTCTGGGTTCCCACCATTAAATGTACATCGCCTTTTCCAAAGGGTTTATTAGTTAATGTGATTACCGCCTCTTTTCTACCATTAATTCTTCATCAAAAGAAATTAAGGGTATTAGATTACCATTATGTTGATCAAGCACAATGATATCAATGGAGAAAATGATATCATACCACGGATTTGAGGGACAAATTATGATAAACTATGTAAGAAGAGTCATACAACGATTGCCCGGGCTACTCCCGATCCTAGAGACAAAGGGGATTAGCCCTGCATGTTCATCTCAATGCAAAACACCATGAAGGAATGAGAAAACATGGAGAAAATGTGGATGGAGATGGTGTAACCCCTGAACGGAGAAGAACCGGGTGATCCTCGGTGCAGGATGAGCATTCTGCAGCCTTTCGGCGGTGAAAAACTCTTTCTGCATCTCTGGAATCTCACGGGGCATAGCTCTCGGCTCCGTTATTTGTTCTCTCCTCCTTTGGGACTTGTGCAATGGAATAGAATGTGTCTCCTGGCTTTGGCCATCTTTTCCTAGGTATAGGTACCACTTACGACTGCCAAAAGAATGCAGTCGTCTGATTGAAATCATGTTGGATACAACTTTGATCTGACGGCGTCGATACCATTGATAGGGTGTCGATGGTATTGACACCTTAGGGTACCACTGCTTTCTTCAATTTCTGGAAGCTGCCTGATGGCATCTCGATACCATCGACCGTTCCTATCGATGGTATCGACGGGACGATATTTGGCTCGCTATTGGACTTTCGAGACCATCGACAAAGTGTCGATGGTATCGAACTTTCTGCTTCCTCTCCGGCTCTATCATTGATGCTCTGTCGATGCTATCGACGGGTCCAGAATTGGGAATTACCTGAAAATGAGAGAAAAATGCAAATCAAATCTGAGAAATATGATATTCTATACAAAACAATGTAAAACAAGATGAATTTGATGCAGGCAAGGATAATAGGCTAAAGGAATTAAATCATGTGATATTAACCACAAATATGAGCAATAAGTGCATAAAACGAGTGTAAAACTAGCCTATAAAAGCCACTCAAAACCCATGTATCAAACTCCCCCAAGCTTGAACTTTGCTCGTCCTTGAGCAACCAAGCTATAGAATAAAATTGTGAGAGTTAACTAAAGAACATAATCACATAAAAGACATCACAATATGATTCCCTCCTGCAAGGCACATACTGGGTCTTACTAACCACAGAACGATGACTACCCTAATGGTGACAATGATCATCCATGAGATATGTCCACCCCGTAATCAATGAACACAATCAAATAAAGCAGATAATATAATAAATTTCTCTGGTTCATGCGTGGTGCATCTTGTGATCTCCTATCCACGTTGCTCAAATCCTAACTACCATCTACAATGGAAGAAAATCTCCTGATTATACAAGAATGAGGAGGTAATCATGGGTGGCCTACCGTTTTGAGTAACAGGTGGATGGAATGGGTGGATGTGAAAGAACAAACAACACAATACAATTTAACATGCAGAAACAACAAAAATGACCTAAGTGATGCATATGCATATGAAAATGACCTAATGCCTACATTTTAGATGGAATGATGCATGCTCTACTATTCCATCTCAATGTGAGATAGAATGTCTACAAAACTACATCATGTGCTTATTTTTTGTATTATGCAGGTGAAACAAGTTCCTTTCTCCCTCTAATTTCTACTTATTTTTTTTCTTTTTTTCTTCTTTTTTTTCAATTCTTTTTCAAGCCCCAATTTTCTCAATTGATTACAGAAATATTTACAAAATAGAATTTTTTTTAGGCTTATTTTCACATAACTGCTACAATTGCTGCATTACAATCTACTTTTCAGAGAGTATAGAACAAGTTACCCGCTTTTCTTATTTTTCAGAAGAAAGCAGGCACATAATCTCCTATATGCTCAAAAATATCAAAGTGCAACTACAATGTCATGCACTCTAGAATGTGTACATGCATAACTGATCTACAATTTTTTTTATTTTTTATTTTTTATGCAAAATCTAGCTATAATGCAATCCTATCTAAATGACATACAATCAAGAGATGAAAAACTATAATATGCTCCCAGTTCTTATGGTGGAGTGTGAATGAAGTAAGGTGGGTAGATCACAAGACTAAATGACAAAACCACTGGAAAAGATTATATGTCCCTCCTTACTGACATGTGCATAAGATAACTAAGAGGTTTCTCTTTCTCACTTCAAATTAAAGTCCCGTTACTGTTTGGTCATTTCAAGCTCAACATCCATATCCGTCCTCATTACTTGAACCATAAGGATGTACAATTATGATCATATGTTTTAAAGTTGACCTACCCAATTATTTTCATAAGTTATGTGCTCAATTTCAAACAATTCACACATCAGCCCCATATGAAAAACATTGAGATGACACACTTACATTAGACACCCACCGATTACACTAGATAGAAAGTGGGTCCTAGAAAGCCGTAAATAAAATAAAGTACAAAACTAGAAGAAAATTTGTAAAAAGCTAATAAAAATGCTCAAATAGAAGAAAATACAATAAAGCTAAGATAGAAATTGTTCCATCTCCCCCCCAAGCTTGAATTCGACTATGGCCTCATAGTCAAGAACAAACTCAGAAGGTGGAACAGTGATACCCTACTACTACTGAGGTGGTGGGGGCGGTGGGTACTGGTGGGTATGGGGGTTCCACTCTGGATACTACCCCTAAAAGTTGGGATCATAGGGTGGCATGGGCGGTGGTTGTAGATATCCCCCAAAGTAGTCTCTACTCCAGTAATGATCGTAGAAAGGCTACTGCAGCTGCTCTATCCTTCCCAACCTGTCGTAGACCTGCTGCTGGTTGGCGAAGAGCTGGCGCTCATTCTCAAAGATCGCCTGTTGATTTTCATAGAGCCTATTCTGTGTATCCTGGATCCATGCAAAAGCTGTCTGATGTGACTGCAACATTATCTATAGGGACTCCTGGATTGAATGGAGCATGGTATACATCCCCTACATAGAATAGGGGTCATCTCCATTATGGGAGGGCTGTGGTGGCTGTGGCTGGGAAGAAGAGGAAGCTCCATAGTTTCGTTGATGCTTTCTCAGAGCAACTTGTCGTCGAAGAGGAATAGTGGCTTCCTCCTCCCCTTCTTCATCATCGTCACCCTCTGGAGCCTTCTCCTCTTGAGCTGCTTCTTCTTCCTCATCATCAACATCAATGATTGACCACCTGTAGCTTTGTCCTGGTCTGATGTTGAAAGCAGGGTCTGGTAGTTGTGCCCTTTGAAACACACCGCACACATGACATGTGGCATAGGCGATGCCATGGCAGACTTCAAGGAGGCCAGAGTTGACAAAGTGAGAGAGGTTGAGTGTGTTTTGATTCTCTATCTTGTCGAGCCTAGAAAGATCAAGCCCCAAGTGTGTGGCAAGATGAGTAATAAGGCCCCTAAAGTAGGTTGGAGCCCGGCGATAAACATTCTTCTTTACCTCCATCATGCACGTGAGAAGGAAGGCTCCAAAATTGATCGGTGTCCTCTCTAGCAGACAATGGAGGAAGAAGACATCCGTCTCCTGGAACTTGCTCTGAGACAACTTGGACCTTGCAAAGAATGACTTGAAAATTATCCGGTGAAGAATCTAGACAAAAGGATGCTCAAAATCAACTACAGTAGTGTGGTGCCAGCTGATAGAATACCCCTCGAGTATGGTGACCATCTTGGCATACATCACTTCATAATCATCATTCTGTGGTGGCTGACGCAGATCACCATGGCACCATCCATATATCCTATTGAACTCATGGAGGGTAAGATTGTAGTCCCTATTATAGAGGCGGAAAGACACATGCCCCTCCTTCCATGTTGTCCGTGCCGACAGTAGTTCATTGGGAACTACACATATATCGAGTGACGTCAGGAACTCGATTACAATTTCCTTGTAGGTAGGCCATCCGCTGAAGAATGGATGCCCATCCTCATGGTCATGGCAGAGCATGGGGGACTCTCGCCGTTGTCCCTGAAGAACATAGGTGAGATTGTCCTCAAAACCCAGATCTTTGATAAGCTCACGATCACCATACTGGGTTGGCTCAATCGGTCGCTTCCATAACTCTTCATAAACCTTCTTTATCTCCACCGAAGGGTGGACTAGCCTCGACCGAGAGACTAATTCTTATTGTGAAGCGGGTAGTGTAGGTGGTGCAGCCCTAGATGATGATGCTCCCGATCTCACCATGATTGCATGACAACGAGTGAGGAAAAGAAAAGAGAATGGAGCTCAGAGAAGATGATTGGGGCACTCAGAGAAGATCGAGATCCGCAAAGCTGAAGAAGATGCTCAGAGATGATCGTCGGCGGTGATCTTGGTTGCTCTTGGGTGCTCAGGGATGCTAAGCCTCAGATGTGGAGGGTAGGCAATGAGATTGTGTGATTAGAAAGAAGATTTCCCCTCCTTTTTATAAGGGACGACTGAGTCTGCTGTCGGTGCGTCGATACCATTGACAGACCCGTCAATGGTATCGAAGGCTGTTGGAATCCACCCCTCACTGCAATCGACGACTGTTGACAGCTCGATGTGGGGACCCAGATCATCCTCGTGTCGATGGTAGTGACAGGGTGTTGATACGATCGACACAGTCCAAAGATAGGCCTTGTGGACCACTTGATGAAGACCTCAGATCGCTGACGTGTCGTCGATACTATCGCCCATGTGTCGATAGTATCGACACATATATATTCCTTCGATCCCTGCAAAGTCTGACTAATTCAATGTTGCTGTAGACATGTCAATACCATCGACCAGTGTGTCGATGGTATCGAAATCACTGAGACAATCTGTCTGAAAATCTCCAGAAAACTCGCTACCATCGACGACGAATCGATACAATCAACGCCCGATCCTTTTCCTTCCTGTTCCCATTTCAATACCATCGACGAGGCCATTGATGGTATCGACAGAATGTAATTTTGGTAGAATTGTCCACTATTACAAATTCGATACCATCGACCCAGATGCCGATGGTATCGATCGTTCCCCAGCCTACACACTCAAAAAACACACTGGGGTATCATTTTTAGAGACTAAGTGCTAAATTAATGAACACTACCTAAGAATGTGAAAAATTTAGAGAAACAAACATGTACACTACCAAGGTTGGGTTGCCTCCCAACAAGCACCTCATTTAACGTCTTGGGCTAGACGCATGCATGCTCCTCATTCCTCATTTAGTGCCATGAATTTGATCTCATGCACTTTCCTTGTGTAGTCTTCCCCATAATAGTGCTTCAACCTTTGACCATTCACCAAGAATATTCTTTCACCATCTCTCACCATGATAGCACCATGGGGTCGCACCTCCTCTATAACAAAAGGTCCACTCCATCGATATTTCAATTTCCCGGGATGCAACTTCAACCTTGAATTGAACAATAGGACACTCTCACCCTTCTTGAACACTCGCAATTGAATGTGGCGATCATGTATTTGCTTTGTCTGCTCCTTGTAAATCCTTGAGTTCTTGTATGCATTCATTCTTAGCTCATCCAACTCATTGAGCTCTAACATTCACTTTCCCCCTGCATCATCCATACTCCAGTTCAGCTTCCTTAGTTCCCAGTGCACCTTGTGCTCTAATTCCATCGGCAAGTGACAAGCCCACCCGTAAGCCAACCTAAAAGGCATGGTGCCTATAGGTGTCTTGAATGCAGTTCTATATGCCCATAGTGCGTCTGGTAGTAATGCACTCCAATTATTCCTTGAAGAGGCTACCGTGCACTCCAATATCTTCTTAATCTCCCTATTGGACACCTCCACTTGGCCCTACGTATGCGTGTGATATGGGGTACCTACATTATGCTTGACCCCATATTTGCTCAATAGTGTAGCAAATTTCCTGTTGATGAAGTGGGTGCCTCCATCGCTAATGATCATCCGTGGCACCCCAAACCTACAAAAAATATGCTCCTTCACGAACCTACACACTACTGCAACATCATTAGTCCTTGTGGGTACTGCCTCTACCCACTTCGACACATAATTAATAACAAGCAAAATATACAAATTGGAATTAGAGGACACAAAGGGTCCCATGAAATCAATGCCCCACAAATCAAATACCTCAACTTCTTGAAATACATTGAGGGGCATCTCTTGCCGTTTTGAGATGTTTCCTACCCTTTGACATGAATCACACCTCCTCACATAATCATAGGCATCCCAGAAATGTGTAGGCCAATAAATGCCACTCTCTAACACCTTTACCGCAGTCCTCGTACTCACATGATGACCGCCGGTGGGAAATGTATGATAGTGACTGAGCATACTATCATATTCACTCTTAGGTACACACCTGCGCAAAATTCCATCCTTGCACTGTCTCAACAAAATAGGGTCATCCCAAAAATAATATCTCAAAGAATGGAAAAACCTCTTTTGCTTTAGATAAGTCCAATCATCCAAAATTTCTTTACATGTGAGATAATTCACGATATGTGAAAACCAAGGGTCCTTAGATTGAATGGCAAAGATTTGCTCATCCAGAAAGGTCTCGGTAATGGGTATCTCTCTCATCTACCCACTCTAACCGAGACAAGTGGTCTGCAACCACATTCTCAATGCCTGCCTTGTCCTTAATTTCAATGTCAAATTCTTGCCAGAGTAAGATTCACCTAATGAGTCTAGGCTTGGCATCTTTATTTTCCACTAAGTATTTTATGGCTGCATGGTCTGTCCATACCACAACTTTAGACCCCACCAAATATTTCCTAAAATTTTCAAATGCAAAAACCACGACAAGAAATTCTTTTTCAGTGGTGGTGTAATTGAGTCGGGCATCATTCAAAGTCTTAGACACATAGAAAATAACTGTGGGTTTGTTCTCAAGGCGCTGCCCAAGAACGGCCCCCATGGTAAAATCTGATGCATCACACATAAGCTCAAAGGGCTTAGTCAAATCCAGTGTTTGAACAATTGACACAGAGATCAATTTTTGCTTGAGAACCTCAAAGGCATGCATACATTTATCACTGAAGTCAAAAACAACATCCTTCTCAAGCATTACGATAATGGCTTAGCGATTTTAGAAAAATCCTTGATAAACCGGCGATAAAACCCTGCATGACCAAGGAACTCCTCACCCCTTTCACCAAATTCGGTGGAGGTAGTTTTGAAATAACCTCAATCTTCACTGGATCTACCTCCAGTCCCTTGCTAGACACCTTGTGTCCAAGCACTATGCCTTCGTTAACCATCATATGACATTTTCCCCAATTGAGGACTAAATGTGTGTCCTCACATGTTTTTAGAACTTTGTCTAGATTATATAGGCACTCATCAAAAGATGCATCGTAGATGGAAAAGTCATCCATAAAAACCTCTAGACAGTGCTCCACAATATCCGAAAAGATAGCAAGCATGCAACGCTGAAAAGTTGCTGGTGCATTGCACAAACTGAACGGCATCCGGAGATATGCGAAAGTCCCATAAGGACAAGTGAAAGTAGACTTCTCTTGGTCCTTAGGGTCTATGGAAATCTGATTATAACCTTAATAACCATCTAAAAAGAAAAAGTGAGAGTGTCCAGCCAGCCGCTCTAAAATCTGATCAATGAATGTGAGAGGAAAATGATCTTTTAAAGTGGTAGAATTCAACCGACGGTAATCAATGCAAACACGCCACCCGGTTACCAATCAGGTGGTGATAGGTTCATTCAAAAGATTTTGAGTTACCGTGATTCCCCCCTTTTTAGGGACTACCTGTGTTGGGCTCACCCATGTAGAGTCTAAAATAACATAGATGATGCCCGCAGAGAGAAGCTTGATCACCTCCTTTTTGACGACCTCCATCATGACGGGGTTGATGAGACATTGTGGCTGAATCATAGATTTGGCTCCTTCAACGAGACAGATCTTGTGTTGGCAAAGAGTAGAGGAGATCCCCTTAATGTCAAAAACTGACCACCCAAATATAGCACGATGGTTCTTCAACACTATCATCAACTGTTCTTCCTCAACGACACTCAAATATGCCGAAATTATCACCGGTAGCTTTGCATCAGCCGCTAAGAATGCGTATTTCAAGTGAGGGGGCAATAGCTTAAGCTCTAACTCCAGCAGGCTGACCAAAGAAGATTGAAGTGGTTGTGGCATAGTCCTAGCTCTTCATAGTGCTTGGCATAGTAGCAAGGAAGCACTTGAAGCATATTAACACATTCTTGTAATGACATACTTCTCATCCAATCATTCATTATGTTAAACAAACAAGTTTCAAGAGGTAATTGTGGGTATGATTCAAGCATGGAAACTACTATAGCTTCATCCTCAGTAGATGGTGAGACTTCCTCTTCCTCATGATTGGGATAGCCCACAACTTTAACAAGAGAAACCACTTTTGTTTGTTCCATGATGTCCACAACAATTGCTCCCTTATATACCTTCATCATGACGTGAGCCATATCAAGAAACGACTTCCCTAAGAAAAGAGAGATGTTATGTTCAAAGTGCTTCACTTTGTAACATTGCTCATTTGCTTGTGACTGCTTTGAATTTGGCGGCATGACTATCTCGAATCTATCATCATCTATACCCATTATCAACTGCCCTCTACCCATCTCCAATATCATATCGACAGTGGCTTGGAAAGGTCTTCCTAAGAGCAGCTCATTCCCTTGCTCAGCTTGCATCTCCATGACAACAAAATCAGGTGGAAACATGAACTTGTCAACTTTTACTAAGTCATCCTCACAAATACCATACAGTCATACCATAGAGTTGTCCTCAAGTTGAATTGTCATGTTGCTTTGTTGAGATTCTTTAAGACCAAGCTTTTTGAATGTAGGGAGGGGCATCAAGTTGATACTTGCCCCAGAATCACAAAGTGCATCACCAAATTTCACCTTCCCAATATAGCATGAAATATTGAAATAGCCCGGATCTTATCGCTTTGGTGGAAATTTTCCCAGAATAAAGGTGCTGACATGTTCCTCAATCACTACCAGCTCAGTGTCCGAAATCTTCCTCTTCTTGGTAACAATATCATTCAAGAACTTACCATAGGAGGGTATCTGCTCAATAGGCTCTAGCAAGGGAATATTGATTGAAAGTTTCCTAAATCTATCCAGGAACTTTTTGAACTGTGCATCAACTTTCTTTGCCTTTAAACTATTTGGATAAGGAACCGGGACGGTCTGTACCCTCTGATGTGGTGGCACATAAAGCATCCTCTTCTTCTCTTCTTTCTTTGCTATGGGCTCTTCTATGGCCTTCTCTACATCATCCTCCACTGTCTCTATAACTACAACATCCTCTGCGGCCTCACCTATGTCTTCTTGTTGTGGTGTGCTCGGTTCATCGACCTTGGAGCTTAAAAGTTTCTTTCCACTCCTCAATAGAATGACCTTAGCTTGATGGTTCTTTCTGGGAACATCAGTATTCCTCGGGAAACCTTGCATTGTTGGCTTCTTTAGACTCGCAATCTTTTCTGCCATCTGTGCTAAAGATGTCTCAAGTGTCCTCATTTGTGCCCCGTGGCTTTGTAGTGTCTGTCCAAACTGATTCATAAATTCCCCTTGAGTTTGCAGCTGCTTGCTGAAAGTGCTCATGAGTTCTTGGTTTTGTTTCACAATTTTATTGAGCTCATTACTCTTCTCCTCTGTAGTAGGTTGTGGTTTGGCATCTGGATCCTGTAGAAAGTTATTGGGATCCTTCCATGAGAACGTCTTATCCTTCCTCCAAGAGTAATAATTATTCCTGTACCCTTGTTGTTGGCGCATAAATTTGACCTGTGCCTCATCATCAGATCCTGCATCCTCTTTTGTTAGCAATATCCTAGGTTTTGGAAAGCGTGAAGCGGGAAGCGTGCGGATTGACCCTTTTGAAGCGGGGAGCGGAAAGCGGGCTTTAAAGCGGACCAAAGCGGGTGCTTTTTGAAAAAGCGGTCTGCATTTTAAAAAAAATGTAGAAAACTTTTGGTGATCGTCGTACTGCTAACATATCATTAATCAAGCACCTAAATGATATTTCATTACATCAGAATGACTTTTACATATGAAAAAGGGTCCTATTTACAAAAATAAATTGTTACAAGCTAAAAATACTCAAACATCATAAAACTGCATAGTCCTCGCTCAACAATCAAGTATCATACTAGTACTATGTACTTAATATTGTTTCAACAATTGGGCTTAGAAATTATCATTTAGTAAAAAAAATTGGAGGTAGTCGTAGTTAAATACTAGTACTCTGTACAAATATTGTTGACTGAGTAAGGTAGTCTTCAACATAATATAAATAGATGTACATTTAAATAGTAATAAAGAGAAATGCATGACAATATATAGTAGAATCAAGATAATTAGATATTACTCAGTAAATCCTAAAGAGCAATAAACTACTAGACTTAGTATATAATAAACAATATAACAAATTTTACTACCTTATTTTGTTACAGTCTATAGATGGTTGTGCAAAGTTTTTGTACAAGTATATAAAATGGCTGACTATTAATTTGTCAGTGGTAATAAACTACATTAAACATACATGCCAATATCATACATAGTAAATCATAAAGAACAATAAGTTACTGCACTAAGTACATAATTGACAATATAACAATATTTTACGACATCATTTTGTTACAGTCCACAGATGGTTGTGCAAAGGTTTTGTACAAGTATACTAAATGTCAGACTATTAGAGTATCCACGGTAATAAACAACATTAAATATACATGATAATATCATAAACAAACTTGAAAGTACAAAGTACTAGTCTAGCTGTACAGAGTGTACAAACAACAGTAACAAAGTAAAGATAAATGCTAATTACTAAACTTTCTTATACCTTTTGAGATACAACAGCTGGAGCATCACATCTCTCAAAAGTAGTGTTTTCATTTTTCTATAGATTTGGTGAGTGATTAGGCCACTCCAGCAATATTTGTCGTGAAGCGCCCTGAAGCGGTTGCTTAAGCGGGGCTGAAAACGCGGCTTGAAGTGGCAAAAAGTGGGAAAAAGCGGCCGCTTCAGTCCAAAACGCTTCAAAGCCCGCTTCAGCTAAAATTACAACGGGACATAGGCTTGACCGCTTAAGCGGCCACTTAAGCGTCCACTTCACCCACTTTTTAAATCACTGGCAATATCTTTGCTATCAGGTCCATCTTTTCATTTTGCTCTTTAATTGCCTTTGATTCCCCTACAACTCTATTTTGTTCCGCTGCATCTCTATTACTCCACGACTGCTTCTTGGACATGTTCTTCAAGATCTCCCAACACCTTATACCTGTGTTGTTCAAGAAGAAGCCCGAGCCCGCTTAATCTAAGTTTCTTTTGTCATGCTCATTGAGAGAAAAGTAGAAAATTTTAACATTCTTGTCCTTGTCCAGCCAATGATATGGGAATTTCCTTAGCATGATCGAAAGCGCTCCCATGTCTCTGAATAAGTCTCGCCGGCCTTTTGACAGAAGTTATGGATCTTTCTCACGAGGTCATTCATCTTCTCGGGTGGGAAGAATCTCTCAAAGAAGACCTCTACCATCTAGTCCCAGGTCTCGACGCGCTCGTCATCGAGATTGTGCAGCCATTCACGTGCATTTCCCGCTAGAGAACTGGGAAAAAGCTTTAAGTAGAGTGCTTCTTGCGGGAACCTGTCAATCTTTATCATATCACAGTTTTCCACAAATGTGCTGACGTGGGCAACTGGATCTTCATTGTTTAGCCCATGAAATGCATTAGACTTTACCAAGTTTATCAGTGCTGGATCAATCTTGTATTTAGGAATGTTGATCGTCTGCTTTTTGATCGCCCCCTTAGACGCGGATGAGGAAGAAGCCTTGATCTTGTCCCATATTGTCTGTTCCTTAGCCATTACTTCAGGTTCAGAATCGGTATCTAAGTCTTCAGGTTGATTGTGGATATGCTCCTCCTTGTCACCTGATCCCGAAGGTGGAATCTCAGGTGTTGACTGTGCGTAGTCTGTACTACGCGTCTTCACCATGCACTAGTACCTGAAATGTGAAAAATTGATTAAGTATAATGCTAGATGAATAAAGAATTTGAAAGATAGACAATTTACTCTCAATTATTAAAATTATTAAAAGTGGCCTAGAGTGGCCGCTTGTAGCACTCGTAGTGCCAAAAATTTCCGTTTCCCCGACAACGACGCCAAAAACTTGACACAACTTTACCGTGCGTAAAACACAAGTGCATGCGTCAATGTAATATAGGTCTTGTGAGGCCCGAGTCAAATACAGGGAAATGTAATTATTGGTAGACTACCACTAACTACTCATGATCATCTAAACTGATTATAAAAGTTTGGAAGTTGATTTGAAAAAGAAAAATAAAAACAAAAGAAAACAAAGCAATCAATTAAATGGTTGGTTTAATCAATTCAAAACAAATCTCTAGGATTGCAGTTTCACCACGGGTTCTCATTGTACTAATTCCTTCACAATTATCACAACTCGTCTCCCTTTCCAGATAGTGGCATGTAGCCATAATTTCTTGCTTCCGTGATACAATTCACTACCTTAATCTAGGCCGGTTTCACGCCAGTAGTAACCTATGCCCTAGACCGGGTGCATGAAAAACATGTCTCTGGGTTCCTACCATTAACTGTACATCTCCTTTTCCAAAGGGTTTATTAGTTATGTGATTACTGCCTCTTTTCTACTGTTAATTCTTCATCAAAAGCAATTAAGGGTATTAGATTACCATTATGGTGATCAAGCACAATGATAGCAATGGAGAAAACAATATCATACCACGGATTTGAGGGACAAATTATGATAAACGATGTAAGAAGAGTCATACAACTATTGCCCATGCTACTCCCGATCCTAGAGACAAAGGGGATTAGCCCCGCATATTCATCTCAATGCAAAACATCATGAAGGAATGAGAAAACATGGAGAAAACGTAGATGGAGATGGTGTAACCCATGAACAAAGAAGAACCGGGTGATCCTCGGTGCGGGATGAGCGTTCTGCAGCCTTCCAGTGATGAAAAACTCCGTCTGCGTCTCTAGAATCTCACAGGGCGTAGCTCTCGGATCCATTCTTTGCTCTCTCCTCCTTCGAGACTTGTGCAATGGAATAGAACGTGTCTCCCGGCTTTGGCCGTCTTTTCCTAGGCATAGGTACCAATTACGGCCGCCAAAAGAACACAACCGTCCGATTGAAGTCATGCTGGACAAAACTCTAATCGGACCACGTCGATACCATCGACAGGGTGTCGATGGT
This sequence comes from Alisma plantago-aquatica, assembly GCA_963693085.1. Lineage (NCBI taxonomy): Eukaryota > Viridiplantae > Streptophyta > Magnoliopsida > Alismatales > Alismataceae > Alisma > Alisma plantago-aquatica. Next base: position 545,093,660 of record OY856410.1, on the reverse strand, counting down.
ATCGACACCTTAGGGTACCACTGCTTTCTTCAATTTCTGGAAGCCGCCTGATGGCATCTCGATACCATCGACTGTTCCCATCGATGGTATCGACGTGACGATATTTGGCTCGCTGTTGGACTTTCGAGACCATCGACAAAGTGTCGATGGTATCAAATTTTCTGCTTCCTCTCCGGCTCTGTCGCTATTGCTCTATCGATGCTATCGACAGACCGTCGATGTTATCGACGGGTCCAGAATTGTGAATTACCTGAAAATGAGAGAAAAACACAAATCAAATCTGAGAAATATGATACTGTATACAAAACAATGTAAAACAAGATGAATTTGATACAGGAAAGGATAATAGGCTAAAGGAATTGAATCATGTGATATTAACCACAAATATGACCAATAAGCGCATAAAATGAGTGTAAAACTAGCCTATAAAAGCGACTCAAAACCCCTGCATCATTCACATGTTGAACCGGTCGGTTCACCATGTTTCCTATTTGCAAACATGTTGACTTTCAATGCGATAATTAATACACAACATGAAATCACCATCTATCCTTGATCCAGTCGTATTGACATTGTAACGAGTGTTCACAAGTTGAGCAGATAGTTTCATACCATGAACCGATCGATTCACCAAGTGAAATGGTCGGCTGATGCCCAAGTTCAGGCAAAGTTCAATTATTTCAATTTAATTTCACTTAACATTTGAATCATTCCGTTCAACACTTGAATTGGTTGGTTCATAGTCCAATCAACCATCTCTCAACCATTTTTGTTTAAATTGAATACCTAAACACTTTAGTATTCAAGTTAAACATCATTCATGAATAAGCTCCTATTCCAAGTGTATCATATATGGATGTCCATAACCAACTTATGACATCACAAGCAACGAGCGATATCTAGCAACACACCATTTCTACCCAAGTAATTGAAAAGTTGGAGAACAACTTTAACCTACAATCCGCGACCAGTATTACCATAAGCATATAGTTCCTTTATCTCTAATATCCAGATTGAACTCGAGGCATGGAATCATCATCCTCTTCAACATTCAATCCATGTTCCTTGAACCAGATCAGACTGTATGAGATGCATGTGAGTTCACATATCATATATTGAGTCACATGAGTATAACCATACATTTCTTAGTCTCGCTTAACAAATATCCTAGATATCAATCTCATGTGGGAGGGACAAATCCCATTTACATCACTTACAGTTATCCCCATGTTGCAATGCATATGAGCATCACCTTTATAGTAGCCCCTATTCAAGGTCATGTTAGATGATGTCACTACATAAAAAATATGTGACGAGTGCAGTGATTTCCGGTCTAAGAACCACAATCAGCACCATCACTATGAGAGTTGATTTTGACTACTATTCCATAGTCTCCATGTATCACTCTAAGGTGGGTCTATTTGATACACTTTTCTCTAACAAGTTGTGTTTAGTTTGATATCACATATCATGACTGATGAGATTCTATCATCAACCAATACACACTCTAGTATTATGTATTATTATTGTCAATTTTTCTTCCATAGTCAAATCCGACTAGGGACATAACAAGAATGCATGTACTCTAATCATACATATGATCTCATTATTCAGGTCCTCAACCTAAAGACATATGTCATCGAGTAACATCATTCTTAGACATCTGATGTCTGTGTCAACATCTCATGATTGAGACCAACATAATAGACAAAATTACCTTTATAATTATGAAATTAGATATATAATGGACCATTATAATAATGGTATGATTGGATCTATGGGCATACATACCAAAAATATTAGCAGCCCCATCTCACATGGTAACCCATTATCAAGACACGATCTTGTTGCAGAAGAAAAGAACAATTCAATGCAATTGTGTTAAAGAATTAAACAAAAATGAATTTTTTTGGTGGGCGGGCTTTTAGGGATGGAGACAGTTGTGTCCTTTCTGTCTTATCCCTACAAGTCTTAATTTCTTAGGTGTATTGAGGTCCTAATCACTGCAAGACCTCCCACAAAGGAGATCCCTCATTGATTATTAGGGCTAATGCGTAGGATTTTAAAGGATGCCAATTAGATTTATGTTAAGGCAACGACTATAAAAAATACATGGAAGTTATATAAGATTCAAGAGATGTGATGTAGCAATAGAGAATCAAGTATAGACCAATTATAGCAATTAACAAATATAGCAGTCAAGAGTTGTAGTTAGAGCAGTTTACCATTCTATGAGAGTTAATAGAGCATGAGGTGTTAGAGGAAGGACCCTCTGATCACGAGCAATATGAAAAAGTAAAAAGGGAGTTAGTCAATACTCTAGTTTAGGAGGTTCGAAAGGGGCCAAAAATATGGCGGTGTAGGGGGTATTTATAGCATACATGTATAGTTTCAGGATTCTAGGTAGAACATACTGGAAATGCAGTGATATCACCGTGATACACCACACAAGAGGGGTGTGTGGATCGAGGTGATCTGCCACATGCCATGTTGGGGATGACTCAGTTCTTATGGGTGTACTAAGTGATTAAAATGTGATTTCTCAATTTCCCGATAATTTCAAGAATGTTCTGTAAAAAAATTGAGAAGACTTGCATGGAAAAATAATGTGGGATTATCTCTCATATTATTATGAAAAATAGATAAAAAGGAAATATTTATCAGATAATTTGACTAGGAAATTTATTGGAGAATAAGTAATATAAAACAAAATTGGAGTAAAAATTGACTTTTGGCATGATAAGAAAGTTTCATTGCAGAACACCCCAAACAGGGTGAAAATAGGTGCATATGGGTGGATTAAATATGTGGGAAAACATGAAAGATTTGGAAAAATGATGTATGTTGAAATTTGGTGGAGTATGGAATGGATTCCATCATTATCCAACAAAATTGTATTTCTCATAAACTTTCTGTGGGTGAGAAAATATGGGGGTCCATAGTTTGCCACTCTTAAAGCAAGGTTGGAGATAAGAGTGAGAAATGCAGACTTGAGCCAAGTCTAACCCTGACTTTTAGTCACGGAAGGCCAAAAAGGTTGGAATCATCAAGGATGTTTTAGAAAACCTTATGGAGGGTGAAGAGGGTATGTGAAGACTTTTCCTTCTAAGGATGAATTTGTGAGGAAAAGATTGGGAGCAAATGATTTCTCTAGATAAGGGCAGCCTTCAACTTCAATATTTTGCGATATCTGACCAATCACTCATTCCCCTAGAGTTCTGATGATCCTAAAGAAATTTTTTTGACAGAAAGGACTCTCATCATTGCTTCACTTCTTAAACCGTTGCATGTCTAATTCTCCCACTAACTCATGTCTTAGTGAAAAAGGTGAATGTGAAAAGCAAATGTAGGTTTGTGATTTGTCAAAGATATTAAGATTAAGAGTTTGTGACAATTGAAAAATAGTGCCTACCACTCTTCCTAGAAATATATCTTTGAGAAAAAGAGTTATCACACCTCTTCCTATGCATCTGTAGTTATTATTTTATTAATTGAGTGGGCAATTTTGAGTTCAGACCAAATCTCTTAAATGGCTCAATATGAGGAATTTTTCTATCAAATTAGGGCTTGGATCATTTAGATTGACAATGGAGTTATTTAGACAATCTCTTAAGGTGACCTTTTTTTGTTAGTGACTGGTTTGTTGAGGAATTGGATTGTATCTGAGCCCTCAGGACCGATTTCCTTGCAAAGCTCAGGTGCTAGTGGTACCTTCTTACTATCAATCAATGGAATTGTGACATGGTCAGTCCTGTCTTTGATTGTGTTGGTAGGGACTCCATCATAAGTAGGCACTTTCTCCTTGCCCTTGTCGAGAGGTAGCAATATTTCTAATAGAAAGAGGTGTTGGTCTCCCTTCAAGATTGGAGGGGGTGTTGTAGTTGATATTGTGACCCTAGGGTGAGGCGTTGGAGTTGATAGGGCCTTTCCTAGTACTGACATCTTCCATACCCAAACCTTATATACTTTTGTCCCTTGTCTAGCCCTTAGTATGTTATGTTTTTGCATTCTCAGCCATTGCTGGACTTTTGGTATGCCAACTGATCTTTTAGTGCTCATTGGGATTATTGCCTTCTTTTTCTGGACTGAGGCCACGATCTGAGTACTTTGAGACCAATGCTTGATTACTTTCTCTAAGAGGAGTATGACCCCACGTGGTAAGTCCTCCTATGGTGAGATGACACTTATCCTATTGGAGGATGATGACACCTCTTTTGTTGTGTCTAGGTTGACTTCACCAACATCTATCAAATCTTGCAAGGAGTGTTTGAGTGTGATTCATGAGTCAGTCTTGTGTCCCTTTGCTCACTGGAAATCACAAAAGGCAGTGGTATTGTAGCTTTTTGGCAAGGGATTTAGTGGATCTCTTATGGATGGAAACTTGAGTAACTGCTTCATATCTAGAAAGATAGTGCTGAGAGAAGCTCCAAAGGGGTGAACTTCCTCTTCAACTTAGCTAGTTCTTCTCATGATGGGCGACAACTACACTCATCTTGAGGTTCCAGGTTGCTTGTTTCTAGAGGGTTTTCTACCACTTGTTTCATTGGCAGTTGGAATGGTAGTGGTGAGGGGGCATTTACTAAGGGTGATAGTTGGGTGGCATCACCTGAGATTGTTGTGCTTGAGGTGCTAGAGAAGGCATTGTATGAGCTATAGTAGTCTATAGTGGAGACATCTAGACTATTGGTTGTGGTCTCTTTCCACCTCCAACGGGAAAAACACTGCCCCTACCATGCCATTTGTGGATTTTGCCTTGGTCCATTTAGGCTTCTAACTAGTTCTCATAGGAGAGGATATCTACTAGAAGGTGAGGCCTATGTTCTTATATATCACTCTCTTGATAGAATTTTTGATATATACCCCTACTTTTATGATCTATGAGAAAATGTTGTACCTCTATAAAGATAATAGGGTCATAAGGGTCAGAGAGGTAGCTCTGATCACCATGTCCTAGGCCTTCTTATATGTGGGTTCGAATTCCAATTAGGCAGCTATCTCTCTCCATCATCCAACAATCTCAGAGAATATCTTGTCCGCCTTTTGCAACAATGCTTCCATGTCTTTTTTAGTTGGGACATGGCCTAAGTTCCATGCATACTGATCAACAATCCTCTCAGTCTTCTTGGCCCATGTAGTGATGGTGGTCATGTCCTACATTTGTACCAGGTTAATGCAGGACCTATCAATGTTGGTGCAAAATAGGGTATTAGTAGTTTCTCGTCATCCTAGACTTTTGCCCATACTTGATCAATACACCTTGATGCGAGCCATGGGATCCTCCTTTCCGTAGTACTTATAGAACTTTGGCATGTTGAAGTTGTCAGGAAACATTGCATCTGGAAAGTGGCAAAAGTAATTGAACGTCTTTCTACTATCATTCTTTCCCTCTAATTGTTTGATCTTCTGTAAGATCTCGAGTAGCATGGGTTCTAAAGTAGTGGGTTCTGGTATGACAACTTCTTGTATCACATCTACCACTGGTACTAATGGTAGTCTAGTTGTCATTGGTGGTGCCATGTAAATAGGTGATGGGAATTTGTACCTTGCTCACACATATGGGTTGTACTAGGAGTAGGGTTGTGGATATACAGAGTGTAGGCTGAAGATGGGTCCTCAGAAATTTAGATGTTGTACCTAGATTTTTGCATCCATGATGGCCTTCTTTCCCCTTAGGAGTCTTCCTTGGTGGTTGTATCTTCTTTCCTTTAGCTTATCATTCAAGATTCAAGATAGATGTCATTGCCTCCTGAACTAATGAGATTTCCCCAATGTTATCGAATGGTGGACCCTTCTGGTTGAGGTAAGTGAGAACTGTTGGGAAATATTGGCATAGAGTAAGGAAGAGGAAATAGAAATTTTATCCATCCATATTCCCATAGCAACAATATTGTGTCAATAATAATGAAACATGAAATATGGTTTAACAAGTTTATACCTGGTCCTGGAGCAAGTCCATCGACTAAAACTCATTGCAATGTAACTATCTTCTAGTTTCTCTTGGACGGTGTCTGTACAACTCCTAGTTTTCACCATGGACAACAGATTGGAACAACGTCTAGCAAGGATCTTGCAATCTTGCAATGGACTACAGGTTGATGATGTACTCCCAGCAATGAGCAAAGGCCACCTCGCCTCTATGGAAGTCCAGACAGATCACCCCAAAATCCTATCGTCCTGCTAGAACAGACAAGATGGAGTTGTCCCTCCTGTTGATGTACTAGTCACCAACTTTCTCTCCTACAATGATCCTCATTTGTTCTCTCACCCACTATCCCACCCTAGTCGGGTAGGACTTGCTTGGACTCTCTTGGTTATCACAACTAAAGAGGACAACAATTTTCAGAGTATCTGATTCTCAATTGTGTGTGTTGGGAAGCCCCCAATACCCCTCTATTTATAGGAGTTAGGGTCAGGGTTCCCAGTCAATGCAGGAGTGGGAGGGACTGGAAGATCATGAATTTTCACAACCTGCAAGTGTTGAAATTCGGTTGGCAACCAAATTAGTCAGTTTACGTCTGAGCCTACTGGTTCGCAGCCTGAACCAATTGTTTGACCATGTTTTCCAATCACACATGAATGGGCAATCTATTTCCAATTAACACTAAACATTAATTCCCTGCACCAATTGAATTGAGTAAGTGAAACAATCAACTTTCCTCATGAAATTTTGAAAGTTAATAGAACCTTCAGTTGGCATGACCTAGATGATCAGGTCATTAGGTGAACCGATCGTCTCACCCAACCTAAGTCGATTGGTTCACCCAGTGAGACAATTAGTTGGTGTCATGGTTCATGCAGAACTCAACCAATTTAGTTCTAATCAACTTGAAACTCCAAACGACCATCTCAACACTTGAGCCCATGGGCTGGCAGTCCAATCAACTGATTTATTGTTTGAATTGAATATTTAAACACTTTAGTACTCAAATCAATTATCATTCATGATAAACTCCTCTTCTAGGTGAGTTACTATGTGTGTGACCCTATAGGTCCCACTTTAGTACTCAATTCAATTATCATTCATGATAAACTCCTCTTCTAGGTGAGTTCCTATGTGTGTGACCCTATAGGTCCCATATCACATTAGTAGTGAGTGTCCATAACTAGCTTATGACATCAAAAGAAAAGAGCAGTGCCTAGTCACACATCATTGCTATCCAAGTGAATGGAAAGTTGGAGAACAACTTTGACCTACAATCTATGCAAGGTGTTGTAGTAATTGTATAATTCCTTCGTGTCTGATATTTGGAATGAAGTTGAGGCATGGAATCGTCATCCTATCAGTGTTCAATCCATATTTATCTTGAACCTAGAGCAGGCTATATGAGATATATGCAACCTCAGTATCATATATTGATTCACATGTGCATGCTCATACATTTCTCAGTCTCACTTATCAAGTGGCCATGGACATCAAACTCCAGTAGGAGGGACAAATCTCATCTACCTCACTCACAGTCTATCCCCATGTGTCACAACTATCCAATCATCACCTTTATGGATGTAAAGAGGCGAGATCACCTCCTTACTAAAATTTAAAGGAAATACAACATCCACAAGTTTTAACAAAAATTGAGACTTTTGAGGATGGTTGCATAATAATCCAATTAAATAAGCATGATTCCAGATACATAATAAAATGTCAATAGCAGCGGAAAGAAAGAAATATCAAGCCTTCTAATGGCTTTATTGTTTATTACATCATTGCTTTCTAAAAGAAAAGATAAGATAGAACAGAGGATCTAGCTATAGCAACTTAGCCATCCTTCTTCACAAGCAAACGAACACAGCAAGGAATCTTTCTTTAAGTCCTTCCTTCTCCTTGAATAGCTCCAACACCTGGGTGGTTGGGAAGGCACCCAGCAAAAGGGAAAACAAGGAAAAAGTATGTGTTATACTACTAATCTATGCAAGGCAAAGAAAAGATTTAACAAGTAAACTAGTCAAGTATTTGGTGTAAGAGGATATCAAAGAGTATGAGGTTTTCATGAAAGAACTTGCCATTAACAAAGAAAATAAAGGATTTTAGCATGTTTATTAATATGTCTATCTAACTAAGTAGGGTTGAGGCACCTACCGAACCTCTAACCTTAGGTGAGGGAAGAATTATAAACATTTCCAAATCACCTACAAATTTTTAATGGGGAGAATAATAAAAATTCCCCTAGGGTGATTTTATACATGCCCTCTATGGGTGGTTGTACAAAAGTACCACTACTTAAAATTTAAATAGAACATTTAATTTCATGCTAATAAGAGACTTATGGCAAGAATAAGCAAAAGATATTCAACATGACAATGGGGTATGAATACCCAAACAAGAGAGTACTATAACTGATATTTGAGGCAAATAAGACAATTTAGGTTTCAAAGATATTCAATGGTTTAGATCAAATTAAACCTCATAGAAGAAATCTAGGTATTGGATTAAGTATTCCCAACTGATAGGTAGATGTACAACATGACTCATAACAAGCACATACTAATCCATACTAAACACATACCTTTGCCACAGGTGTCCTAAGTTCCCTTTTTCAAATCTTCTCACGAACTATAGACCCAAACTTCCTAATACATCATTTAATTCATTTATTAGAATTGCATGTATTCACTTAAAAGATTTAAAACCCTAATTTACTAACTTTTTGTACAAACTCTCGATTCAGACCTCAAAAACCTCATAATCGTCTTAGTTAGGTTTTCCTGATCAAAATAACATATAATATTGTATATTTTGGAAATATAGATTTTCAGGGTTAATTTTAGAGATTTTTAAGTTAATTAAATCGATATTAAAAACACTTTTTCGCAAACCTCAAAATCAAATATCAAAAATATTTTTATTAGATAGATCTCGTTTTCCTAATTTCAAAACACTATTTATTTTAAATTTTGACCAACGGATTAATTAATAAAAATTATTTGATTCTGACCAATGGTAGCTTGCCACGTAGGCAAAGCTAACCGCAGTCCGCGGTCGCGGGCGGCTGAGAGCGGCGACCCGCGTCTCAGGACCGCGCGCCACCGGTTGGGTGACCCGGTGCTTAAACAGAGAAAAAGACCGTCGTGTCCTTGGCGAGAAATCAAAAGAAGAAGAGGACGGAGGGGCAAAACGGTCAAAAGCCCATCGTCTTCAAGCTCGGTCGTGCGCGAGCTGCTCGCTCGGTCGATTTGGGCAAAATCGCTATACTCGACCAAATCGCGCGTTCAGGTAGTCGAAAGAAAGAGCATAACGAGACGAACTCGAAGGTACCTTTAATTTGGACGGAGATGGAGCAAGCAGAGAGCACTAGGCGCCGCAAGACAGGAGCAACCGGCGGCTCGTTGGTGGTGCAAACTTCGACGAAATCCCAAATTAGAGGCACGAACAGGTTGCTAAGGTGATTGCGGTTGCGAGGGTGTAGTTATTTATAGGCAAGGAACCCTAAACTAGGATGTGGGTAGGAGCAAAGGGAAGTGGCCGACGGCTACTTTGGGCGTTTCTCAAATACATGTTAAAGCTCGCAAAAGTTGGGATAATCTTGTGCGAAATCTCGCAAGGAAACCAACGCAACAAAAATCAAGGAAAATTGTTGAGTAAATCTCAAGTTATTGCGATTTTAAGAAAACGAAAAATCCAAGTCTGTTGCCTAATCCGACTCAAGGTAGAAGATGACCGCGCACCGTTGGATCGATGGACACGGGTCCATCAAGCAACCTGGGCCGTTCGATCGCGCATTAGGTGAGGGAAATATCCCTGAGCAAAAGTCGATTAAAACCATTATATTTTAAATGTTCTTATCTTTCTTATTTTGGAGGCTCAAACGTTGCCCAAAAATTATGAAAATTTATATTCTGACTTATTTGGATGCGTAGAATCTGAATATGGAGTTAGTTTTTCATTTGGAGAAGTTTTAATAGGTGAATTAATTAATATGTCATTTTCTCTCTCCTCTTTTCCTATTTATTTATATATCATCCAAATTAGTTGCAAATTTGCACAGAGGCTTATTTTTATGTTTAGAATACGAATTTGAAGTTATTTCCCTGATTTGAGATCATTAAATATTTTATTTCTTTTTATTGGCTTATTTCCTATTTTCCTTTGATAATGTTATTAATATTTTTATTTTAAATAATACTTGACCCTTAAGTTACTCTTTACTCAAGGAAACGAATTAAACTATCAAATTATCATGATGGTTTCAAATTATCTTGTTTGCTACAAAATCTTTGTAATTATCTTCTTTACTCATATTTTCTCATATTTCCTTTACTTATTATATTTATCTTCTTTCTTTTATAAAATTCGGATTTCCTTCTTATTTCTTATATTCTAGGAAACACTAGAAGATTCTAGGACGAATTATTTTATCCCCTTTTTATATCTTAATGTGAAATTGCATATTAAACCCCTTGTCTAAATCTAACTGAGTCATTTGTACATGAAACCTTGAAATTAGAATATATGGGAAATATTTAACCAATAACTATCTAAATTTCTTTTAAATCAAGACCAAGGACAAAAGGAACGAAAATGGAGATTAAAGCTTATAGAAAAGAGTACAAACAGGTACAAAGGAGTTTTCAGTATGTTACAGCACTCCACCCCTTAAAAAGGATTTCGTCCCTGAAATCTCATACAAAGAGGGAAGGGTGAGTACGTAACATCTCATCTCTCAACTCCCAGGTGGTTTCTTCTAAACCATGGTATCTCCACAAAACCTTCACTAACTCTATCTCCTTGTTCTTCAGCTGCTTCACTCGGGAGTCAAGGATCTTCACAGGTAGTTCTTCATACGTCAGATTCTCATTAATCTCCACAGGTTCAAAGGAGAGCACATGAGACGGATCCTTAACGTACTTCCTCAGCACAGAAACATGGAACACATTATGAATCTTATCATAAGCAGGAGGCAAAGCTAGGCGATATGCACAATCTCCCACTTTATCTAAGATCTCAAATGGTCCAACATAGCGAGGGCTCAACTTGCCTTTTACTTTAGATCTTGCAATAGAACGTATAGGCTTGATCTTCAAAAAAGCATAGTCACCCACTAAGAAGCTTACATCAGACCTCTTCTTATCAGCATACATCTTCTGTCTGTCTTGAGCAGCTTTCATCCGTTTCTTTATCAACTGTATCTTCTCAAGCATCATCTGCATGTCATCAGTCTTCACCAGGGAACGCTCACCAACATCATCCCAGTGCAAAGGTGAACGACAAGGTCTACCATAGAGAGCTTCAAAAGGTGGCATACCAATGCTAGCTTGGTAGCTATTGTTGTAAGAAAACTCTGCTAATGGTAAATACCTATCCCAAGCACCACCCCAATCCATCACACAAGCACGAAGCAAGTCCTCCAGAATCTGAACTGTTCTCTCGGACTGACCATCAGTTTGTGGATGGTAAGCAGTGCTGAAACGCAGATCAGTACCCATCTCTTCCTGAATCTGACCCCACAAACGAGAAGTAAATTTCGGGTCTCAATCAGAAACTATCACAGCAGGGACACCATGCAGACGAACTATCCACTCCACATACAACTGAGCCATCTCAGCAACTTTATGTGTGGTTTTGAAAGGCAAGAAATGAGCAGATTTAGTAAGCCGGTCAATCACCACCCAAACAACATCATAACCTCTCTTGGACTTAGGGAAACCAGTAAAAAAGTCCATTGTGATCTTCTCCCACTTCCATTCTGGAATCTCAAGGGGATGAAGAAGACCATCAGGTCGTTGATGTTCAATCTTGACTTGCTGACATGTCAAGCACTTTGCCACAAACAGAGCTATATCATTCTTCATATTCTTCCACCAGAAACTTTGTTGTAGGTCCTTGTACATCTTGGTTGTGCCAGGGTGAATAGTGTACTTGGAACCATGAGCTTCTCTCAGAACATTCTGTCTCAGATCACCAACATCAGGTATCCACAACCTTTGTCTAAAGCAGATAGCACCATCCACTCCGACAGAGAAGTCAGATTGCGATTTCTCAGCTAAAGCTTTCAACTCTTCAAGCTCGGAACTCTCCAACTGTGCAGTCACAACATCTGAGATCCAGGTTGGTGTAACAGACAAACTGGCCATATGAACACACAACTTATCTTCATCCACTGAGTCAACAGGTTGAGGTTTCCAACTGGCAACAAGTTCGAGGTTTTCCCACACCGAACATCTCAGAGCAGCACAAACAGCATTCTTCTTGCGACCTAAAGCATCAGCTACAACATTTGCTTTACCAGGATGATAAGTGATGGTGAAATTGTAATCTTTAAGATATTCCATCCACGTACGCTGTCGCAAGTTCAGATCCTTCTGAGTCAACAGATATCTCAGACTCTTGTGATCAGAAAAGACTTCAAACTTTTCTCCATAGAGGTAGTGTCGCCAGATCTTCAAAGCATGAACTATGGCAGCCAGCTCTAAATCATGCGTAGGCCAATTAGCTTCATTAGGCTTCAACTGTCGAGAAGCATAGGCGATCACCTTTCCTTCTTGCATCAGAACACACCCTAATCCTTGTCGGGATGCATCAGTGTAAATGACATAAGGTATACCCTCAACAGGAAGAGCAAGCACGGGAGCAGAAGTCAGACTCATCTTCAACTTCTGAAAACTATCCTCACATTCAGGGGTCCATGTGAACTTGACTTCCTTCCGAGTCAGCTTGGTCAAAGGTAAAGACAACTCAGAAAACCCTTTGATAAACTTCCGATAGTAACCAGCTAGACCAAGGAAACTACGGATTTCAGACGGGTTTCTCGGAGCACTCCATTTGGTCACAACTTCCACCTTTGCAGGATCAACAGCTATGTGGCCGGCAGAAATCACATGACCAAGAAACATCACTTCCTTTATCCAGAACTCACATTTCGAGAATTTTGCATATAATTGATTTTCTCTCAATGTGTTGAGTACAATCCGCAAGTGTTCGCGATGTTGTTCCAACGTCTCGGAATAAACCAAAACGTCATCAATAAACACCACCACAAACTTGTCGAGGTATGGGCGGAATACTCGGTTCATCAGGTCCATAAACGCAGCAGGGGCATTTGTCAAACCAAAAGGCATGACCAAGAATTCATAGTGCCCATAACGAGTTCTGAACGCTGTCTTCGGAACATCATCATCCTTCACCTGCATATGGTAGTAGCCACTCCGCAGATCCATCTTGGAGAACACTGTGGCTGACTTCAGCTGATCGAATAGGTCATCGATGTGTGGCAACGGATAACGATTCTTCACTGTCACCTGGTTGAGCATGCGGTAGTCCATACACATCCGCATCGAACCATCTTTCTTCTTCACAAACAGAACAGGGGCTCCCCAAGGCGAAACACTGGGGCGAATGAAACCCATGTCAAGAAGCTCTTCAAGCTGCTTCTTCAACTCCGCCAGTTCAGCAGGTGCCAAACGGTAAGGTGGCTTCGATATCGGTGAAGTTCCAGGTATGAGCTCGATGGAAAATTCCACCTCACGATTTGGTGGCAACCCGGGAAACTCCTCAGGAAAGACATCTGGGAAGTCCTTCACCACATCAACATGGTCTAGGGCAGGAGGTGTAGCTTCGAGAACTATGGAGGCTAGGAAGGCTCTACACCCTTGAGAGATGAGCTTTTGAGCTTTGATGGCAGAGATGACGAACTGTCGTTCTCCTCGCTTCTTGCCCTTGACACACACTCTTCCTTCATCAGGATGGAACAGACTAACCTTGGATTCCTCACAGAACAGAACAACTTTAAATTTCTTCAACCAATCCATACCAAGGATGATGTCAAAGATAGTCATATCAAGCAACACAAAAACGGTGGGAAACATTATCCCGGATATACAGAGGTTCAGGGTAGGAGTTTGGAGATACGAGGAGAAGATTTTTCCACTAGGAGTTTTTACATCTAACACATGATCCATGAATTCAGATTCAATTTCAAGCATAGAGGCAAACTGGCTAGATATGAAGGTATTGGAGGAACCAGAGTCAAACAGAGCTTTTAAAGGATGCAAATTGAGGTGTAGTGTACCTTCAATTACTTCATTACCATCACCATCTTCTTCAGCATTGAGAGCAAACACTCTCCCATTCCGCCTCTCAGCTGGCGGACGTCTCGGATTCTGGTTGTTGTTGTTATTGTTGTTGTTGTTTTGCGGTGGAGGATTCTATCCCAGCTGTTGTGGTTGCTGAGCAGGATTCTTCCCTTGCTGGAAATGAGGGCAGTTAGGTCGGATGTGCCCAACTTGTCCGCACTCATGGCAGGTTGGGGGAGGACGATTGCCAACACGAGCAGGTGCGTTGTTGACGGGACATCTTCCAGGAGGATGGTGGCGATTGCATCTGTTGCAGCGATCTCGACCACGGTTCTCATGCTGGTTCGGGTTCTTCCTTTTGTTGTTGTTGAAGCTACTAGAAGCCTGGAATCCCGGATATGACTCGATGGCGAGAGCTTTATCCACCATCTGCTAAAACGAGAGTGGCAACTGTGGAACAAGGCTTCGACCAACATGGTAGTTCAGGCCTTCCAAGAACAGGGTTGCTCTTCTATCAGCTCCAAGGTCGGTGGCGTAACGCTCCAGCAGCAGAAACTTCTGAACGTAGTCGGCCACACTCATGCTTCCTTGCTTGAGACTGTAAAACCCAGCCTCCTTCTTCCTCAGGAACGCGGGGCAGATGTACTTCTCTCTGAACAGCTTCAAGAACTGAGCCCTTTCCATGGAGGAGGTGTCTCGGGTTCGAGCAACTCCATTCCACCAGACACGCGCCGGTCTATCCAGCACGTACGTTGCAAACCGAACCTTCTGGTGAGGAGGGCAAGCCATACCCTCGAAGGTCCGATCCAGGGCCAGCACCCAGTCATCTTCTTTGTCCACTATGTTAGGCTCACTTTCACCCTTGAAGTAGGGTGGCTGCATCTTGATGAAGTCAGTGAGGGTGAACTCCCTCGGCTTGGTAGCAACAGCAGCTATGGTGTTGAGTTGTCCCATCATGGTGGAGGACAACAGTTGTCGCAGCATCGCCAGTTCTTGCTCAGGGGTGAAAGCAGGAACACCAGAGTTCGATTGATTCACAGAAGGTGTCGCAGGAGTGTCGGGGTTGTCGGTGTTGGACTCCTGGTTTGAGTTGTCAAACAGGTCACCTCTCCTGAAATTAGGGTTAACTTATTAAATTTTCAGGAGTAAAGGATCATAGATGAGAGGGAAAAGAAATAGAGATGAGAAAAGGATAACTAGAATGCTATTGCCTAAAAGCATACTATTTCGGGCAGTTCGTATCGGCGCAGGCCAGGCCGGATCATATGGGCACGGGAGTCCCCATATGCCAAGCTAGTGGGTCGGAGGAAAATCTTGCCAGCCCTCATGCCCTGATCCTTTCTAGACACCATTGCCTCAACTGCATGCCCTAATAGTCGCCAAAAGGCTCTGATACCATGCTGTAAAGAGGCGAGATCACCTCCTTACTAAAATTTAAAGGAAATACAACATCCACAAGTTTTAACAAAAATTGAGACATTTGAGGATGGTTGCATAATAATCCAATTAAATAAGCATGATTCCAGATACATAATAAAATGTCAATAGCAATGGAAAGAAAGAAATATCAAGCCTTCTAATGGCTTTATTGTTTATTACATCATTGCTTTCTAAAAGAAAAGATAAGATAGAACAGAGGATCTAGCTATAGCAACCTAGCCATCCTTCTTCACATGCAAACGAACACAGCAAGGAATCTTTCTTTAAGTCCTTCCTTCTCCTTGAATAGCTCCAACACCTGGGTGGTTGGGAAGGCACCTAGCAAAAGGGAAAACAAGGAAAAAGTATGTGTTATACTACTAATCTATGCAAGGCAAAGAAAAGATTTAACAAGTAAACTAGTCAAGTATTTGGTGTAAGAGGATATCAAAGAGTATGAGGTTTTCATGAAAGAACTTGCCATTAACAAAGAAAATAAAGGATTTTAGCATGTTTATTAATATGTCTATCTAACTAAGTAGGGTTGAGGCACCTACCGAACCTCTAACCTTAGGTGAGGGAAGAATTATAAACATTTCCAAATCACCTACAAATTTTTAATGGGGAGAATAATAAACATTCCCCTAGGGCGATTTTATACATGCCCTCTATGGGTGGTTGTACAAAAGTACCACTACTTAAAATTTCAATAGAACATTTAATTTCATGCTAAAAGAGACTTATGGCAAGAATAAGCAAAAGATATTCAACATGACAATGGGGTATGAATACCCAAACAAGACAGTACTATAACTGATATTTGAGGCAAATAAGACAATTTAGGTTTCAAAGATATTCAATGGTTTAGATCAAATTAAACCTCATAGAAGAAATCTAGGTATTGGATTAAGTATTCCCAACTGATAGGTAGATGTACAACATGACTCATAACAAGCACATACTAATCCATACTAAACACATACCTTTGCCACAGGTGTCCTAAGTTCCCTTTTTCAAATCTTCTCACGAACTATAGACCCAAACTTCCTAATACATCATTTAATTCATTTATTAGAATTGCATGTATTCACTTAAAAGATTTAAAACCCTAATTTACTAACTTTTTGTACAAACTCTCGATTCAGACCTCAAAAACCTCATAATTGTCTTAGTTAGGTTTTCCTGATCAAAATAACATATAATATTGTATATTTTGGAAATATAGATTTTCAGCGTTAATTTTAGAGATTTTTAAGTTAATTAAATCGATATTAAAAACACTTTTTCGCAAACCTCAAAATCAAATCTCAAAAATATTTTTATTAGATAGATCTCGTTTTCCTGATTTCAAAACACTATTTATTTTTAAATTTTGACCAACGGATTAATTAATAAAAATTATTTGATTCTGACCAATGGTAGCTTGCCACGTAGGCAAAGCTAACCGCAGTCCGCGGTCGCGGGCGGCTGAGAGCGGCGACCCGCGTCTCAGGACCGCGTGCCACCGGTCGGGCGACCCGGCGCTTAAACAGAGAAAAAGACCGTCGTGTCCTTGGCGAGAAATCAAAAGAAGAAGAGGACGGAGGGGCAAAACGGTCAAAAGCCCATCGTCTTCAAGCTCGGTCGCGCGCGAGCTGCTAGCTCGGCCGATTTGGGCAAAATCGCTATACTCGACCAAATCGCGCGTTCAGGTAGTCGAAAGAAAGAGCATAACGAGACGAACTCGAAGGTACCTTTAATTTGGACGGAGATGGAGCAAGCAGAGAGCACTAGGCGCCGCAAGACAGGAGCAACCGGCGGCTCGTTGGTGGTGCAAACGTCGACGAAATCCCAAATTAGAGGCACGAACAGGTTGCTAAGGTGATTGCGGTTGCGAGGGTGTAGTTATTTATAGGCAAGGAACCCTAAACTAGGATGTGGGTAGGAGCAAAGGGAAGTGGCCGACGGCTACTTTGGGCGTTTCTCAAATATGCGTTAAAGCTCGCAAAAGTTGGGATAATCTTGTGTGAAATCTCGCAAGGAAACCAACGCAACAAAAATCAACGAAAATCGTTGAGTAAATCTCAAGTTATTGTGATTTTAAGAAAACGAAAAATCCAAGTTTGTTGCCTAATCCGACTCAAGGTAGAAGATGACCGCGCACCGTTGGATCGATGGACGCGGGTCCATCAAGCAACCTGGGCCGTTCGATCGCGCATTAGGTGAGGGAAATATCCCTGAGCAAAAGTCGATTAAAACCATTATATTTTAAATGTTTTTATCTTTCTTATTTTGGAGGCTCAAACGTTGCCTAAAAATTATGAAAATTTATATTCTGACTTATTTCGACGCGTAGAATCCGAATATGGAGTTAGTTTTTCATTTTGAGAAAGTTTAATAGATGAATTAATTAATATGTCATTTTCTCTCTCCTCTTTTCCTATTTATTTATATATCATCCAAATTAGTTGCAAATTTGCACAGAGGCTTATTTTTATGTTTAGAATACGAATTTGAAGTTATTTCCCTGATTTGAGATCATTAAATATTTTATTTCTTTTTATTGGCTTATTTCCTATTTTCCTTTGATAATGTTATTAATATTTTTATTTTAAATAATACTTGACCCTTAAGTTACTCTTTACTCAAGGAAACGAATTAAACTATCAAATTATCATGATGGTTTCAAATTATCTTGTTTGTTACAAAATCTTTGTAATTATCTTCTTTACTCATATTTTCTCATATTTCCTTTACTTATTATATTTATCTTCTTTCTTTTATAAAATTCGGATTTCCTTCTTATTTCTTATATTCTAGGAAACACTAGAAGATTCTAGGACGAATTATTTTATCCCCTTTTTATATCTTAAGGTGAAATTGCATATTAAACCCCTTGTCTAAATCTAACTGAGTCATTTGTACATGAAACCTTGAAATAAGAATATATGGGAAATATTTAACCAATAACTATCTAAATTTCTTTTAAATCAAGACCAAGGACAAAAGGAACGAAAATGGAGATTAAAGCTTATAGAAAAGAGTACAAACAGGTACAAAGGAGTTTTCAGTATGTTACAATGGAAATCCATGTCTTAGGGTTACGTTGGATGATGTTAAAGTATACTGAAAGACATGCGATGAGTGTAGTGACTTCAGGTATAAGAATCAAAATCACCACCTTTACTATGAGAGTCGACTATGACTTACCAAGTATGGTTTCCATGTGTCACTCTCAAGGGGGGTCTGTCTGATACATTGTTCTCTAACATGTATCTGTGTTCTTGGTTTGGTATACCAAATCATGACCAATAAGATTCTATCATCAACCAACTCACACTGCAATATTATGTGTTATTTTTGTCTATCTTCCTTCCACAATAACATATAACCAGGGACATAAAAAGAATGTAAATACTCTTAACATCCACATGATCTCATTGTTCAAGTCACGTACTTGAAGACATATATCATTGAGTAATTGTCATCCTTTAGACATTCATTATGTTTCCTCAGTATCTCATAACTGAGTGAATCAAAATAAATTGGATGCTTGCCTTTGTTATTATTAATGAAATCCTTAATGTAACATGCCTTCACAATCATAATATGATTGGCTCTCTGGGCATACTTACCAATAAGAACCCCACACACCACAGGAAAAGAACGACATTGTTGATCCAGTATAAGTAGATCCCTGACCTGTGAACCTTGGGTAGTTCCACCTCATCTATATCGAGAGTTTGGTGGTGGCATGAAGAGCACATTGGGCAACAACTTAGGCAGAAGACCCTCCTATGAGGTTGACATCTCAGGAACTATTGCTTCTTCCTTGTGATTTTCTACTCCTTTAGGTTTGGGATGGGTGGCCTAGCACTGTCAGAATAACAATTTGCACTACTTCCCTCAGACATTTGAGATGATCATTAGTGGGACCGAGTGAAGTACATGCTTCTTGATTTTCCCATGATGCCTTGAAATTCACATTAGCAGGATCTAAAGTAGGGTGAAATATTATATGATAAAGTACATCATGTTTGGTGATGAGTCTTGCCACACACATTATACTAGGTAAGAAATTTAAAAGACTTAATTTTTATTTCTCAGCACCTTCTCACAATGGTAGACACAAGTGATGTCTTTCTATAGATTTTTTACATTTATTTTATTTTATTTTAGATGGTTGTGCTTTCCCCTTTCTTGGGTGAGGTAAGGGAATGTATCCTCCTTGGCGTAAGATATGCTTGCCAATGCCATGGAAAAAAGGATGGTGATCATGAGGCTCCTTGGAGAAGAACCCCAATAGAACTACTTGAAAGAGGATGAAAGGTGGGTCCTGAGTTGTTAGTTAAAACTAAGGCAGCCCTCACTAGGATAGTGATTGTGCTCAACCAATCACTTTTAATCCTCAGGGCATCCTCATCTAGAGGGATTACCAAACTGAAACCCTTGGTAACATCCATACATTCTAGTTTTATTTATATTTGATAGGTTTTGCCTGGGAATTCCTAACCCTTGGATCTGGTGAATGGTTGGTAAGGAGAAAACTCCTTATGTGCTTAGGTTTTAAGGGTAGACCTTTTCGGAGAGAGACTCTGATTTGGGGTGGTGCATACCCTTTTTTGTAGGTTTTTGCTAGCAAAAAGAGTTGATCCAATTTTGATAAGAAATATTGTTTATCAAGCCTGTTAGTCTTGGATGGACTGTTTGGTTGGGAGAGTTTTAACCTTTTAAAAGTCTGTTTGAATTTAAGATTGTTAATATTTTGAGAAGAGATTGCTTTAGTTTTTAATTTTGTGAATGATATCTTGAATTTGATATTGTGAATCTTTAGAAAAAAGATTGTTTGAATTTCATATTTGTTAATATGTTGAGAAAAGATTATTTGAATTTGAGATTGTTAATATTTTGATAAAATATTATTTGAGTTCTTTTATCTTTTAAAAGATTGTTTGAATTTGAGATTGTTAATTTTTTGAGAAAAGATTGTTTGAGTATTTACTCTTTTGAAAGATTGATTGAACTTGCAATTGTAAATCTTTTGAGAAAAGATTGTTTGAATTTTTATCTTTTTAATTGTTGTTTGAATTTGGGATCTTCAATCTTTAGAGAAAATATTGTTCTAATTTGAGATTTATTAATCTTTTCAGATTGTTTTAGTCTTTAATTTTTTTGAAAGATTGTTTTTAAATTTGAGATTGTTAATCTTTTAAGAAAACATTATTTGAGACTTTAGTCTTTTGAAAGATTGTTTGAATTTTGAGATTGTCAATATTTTGAGAAAAGATTGTTTGAAATTGAGATTTGTTAATCTTTTGAGAAAAGAATGTTTGGTTTTTTTTCATCTTTTGAAATATTTTTTGAATTTGAGATTGTCATTCTTTCGAGAAAAGATTGTTTGAATATGCACAAGTTGGGGTTTGCAACCATTCCAAACATCTTTTTGTAGTACAAACACAAGAAGTAAACAACATTCCCTCTTTTAGCCCATGAATTTAGATCAATGTTTATGTCCTCACTCAAGTGTGACTTGCATAGGAGGCGTGGGTTTGTATCTTCTGTATGGATAGATGGAACTCATCGAGGAGTAACTCGGGTTTAGCAAATAAGGGTTTCACTCCCCATAAACCCCACAACTATGGCGGCCGTAATCAATCATGAGTTCTTGGAGAGTGGGATGCTTTCAAGGCCTTTGGACGTCCACGTTATTGTTGTGCTGGTAGATTTACTCACATCCCGCATCACTTCTAGGGATCCAAAGTGAGGTTGGAACCCATTCCATGACACATGGGTTTAATACTAAGTGTGTATGATGGTCTTAGTATTTTTATGAGCAAGACCACACATAACAGAAGTTTTAGATATGCAAATAAAGAAGGAACAATAGTTTATTTTTAGAAATATCAGATCATTTCCAACCTACATCTATTATCTGTCCTTTACTTTTTTTCTTATATATATATTTTAATGAGGGAGGCAAATACGAAACCCTAAATGGAAAGCATGACCGAAATCCTAAATTGACAGAGGGCAGGGACCCAAGAAAAAAAATAAAAGCAAAATGAGACCAGGACTTCCAACATAGACCAAAGACAAAGAGGGGGAGTAGGGTTGGTAGATCGCCTTTAGAGGGATGTACCTCCTTGCTCCAAGACCAAAGTAGATAAAGAAATAGAGAGAAAAAAGGAAAATAGAGAAAATGAATCAGTTCGAAGATGCTCAATCATCATAACACAATAGAAGGAGTTTGATTCACCTGTCTTGTCAATCCCCAACGGAGTCACCTGTCTATTGAACCCTACTAATTTGAGGGTAAATAAGAAGAATATCTAGGGATAAACTCTACCCTTTCTAATAGTAAAACATAACATAAAAAAGGAAGGGTATTTGGAGTTTCCACCACGTTTTGTTTGGAAAATGAGGAAACAAGATAAAGTATAGAAGCCACAACGTCAGTTTGAGTGACTATCCATGCTGGATTAAAAAGAAAATAGAAAATAGAGAAAAAAAATCCAGAATTCAGATTTTGTGGTCTAGTTATGAGTGGGGAAGGATTAGTGCCCCCATCTCTCCCAGTAACTTAGTATCAAGATACCATCTTTTTGTGGAAGAAAAGAGAAAATTAAGACAATTCTATAAAAAAAAGATGTAAAAAATTATTTTTTATTGATGAGTGGGCTTTTAGGGTTGGGGATGACCATGTCCTTCTTGCCGTAGCTCTAAATTGCCTAATTTCTTAGGAATGTTTGGGTCCTAATCACCCTAGTACCTCCCATGAAGAAGATCCCTCATTGATGATTAGGATAGATGCATAGTATTCTAGAGGATGACTAGTATATATATGTTAAGGAGACAAGATATGATTTTTAGATGTACTAAATAGCAATAGTTATAACCAAAATAAGGCAATGATAGAAGATTCAACATATTAGATGCAGCAATAGAGCAACAGTTATAGATCATTACACCACTTAACTAATATGATAGTTAGGAGCAATAGTTAGAGAAGTTTACAATTATATGAGAGTTAAAAAAGAAGGAGGTGTTACTTGAAGGATGATATGATCACTAAAAATGTAGTAAATCCTCTGGCTTCAAGAGGTTACAAAGGACCACAAAATACAATGGGTTTAGGGGGTATTTGTAGCATGTGTTTAGGCTTTTAGGTATTTGTATAGGACTTTCTGGAAGGCAGAAGATCACCACAATGCACCATGCAGGAGGGGTGCATGGATCAAGGCAATTTTCCATGTAGCACATGGCCAATGGCTTAGATCCACCAGATGTCACAAGTGATATAAAGGAAATTTCTTGATTTCCCAGTAATTTAGATTTATTCTGAAGAAAATCAAAGAAAACTTGCATGGAAAGATAACATAGGGTTATCTCTCTAATTTTTCTAGAAATCAATTGAAAGAAGGTAATATTTATATCAGATAATTCAACTAGGTAACATATCAGGTAATAGCTTATATAAAAAAGAATTGGATCAAACATTTCACTTTTGGCATAACAAGAAAGTTTCTTTGTATAGATCCTCAAACTGGGTGAAAATAGTTGCAAACATGTGGATTAAAAATGTGGACAAATATCAAAAAGGTAGAAAAATTATGTATGTGTAAATGGGGTGGAACATGGAATGGATTTTATCATTAGCCAGAGAAATTGTATTTCTTGTGAGCTACTACCAAGTGAGAAAAATTGGGGTGTCAATAGCTACCCTTCTGATGAATATATCCTTCATTCTCTTCCCAAGGCAAGAAGATGCACTTATTTGTAACTTGAAGAAAAATAACAAGGTCATCGGATGGTCTGTTGAAGATTTAAGGGGGTTGTCCCTTCATTTTTATTTGTTGTACATATTTGGAGGAGGATGCCCGCCCAAGCTGCAAAATGCAATGAAGGTTAAATCCAAATCTCTGAAGGATATGGTAACACAAGAGGTGGTGAAATTACTTGATGCAAGCATTATATACCCAATTTCAGACAGCTCATGGGTGAGCCCTATCCTTGTTGTAACTTAGAAAGGTGGAATCACTATAACATATAAGGAAGAAGGGGAGGAAATACCAATGAGAGAGCAATCAAAGTGGAGAATATGTTTGAATATATAAAGTTGAATACAAACATGAAAAATGACCATTTGTTGTTGTTATTCATTGATTAAATTATTGAAAGATTAGCTGACAGAACTTAAATAGTTTTCTTGATGGGTTATAGTTCCAAGTGAATGTTCACCTTGGAGACCAGATAATACTAACTATACATGTCCATTTGAGACTTTTTCTTATAAAATGATTCCCTTTGGTCTTTGTGGTGCACCCTTAACTTTTTAATGGTGTGTGACATCCATTTTTGTTGACATGCTTGCTGCATCAATTGAGGTATTTTTGAACAATTTATCCATTTTT
Organism: Alisma plantago-aquatica; assembly: GCA_963693085.1. NCBI lineage: Eukaryota > Viridiplantae > Streptophyta > Magnoliopsida > Alismatales > Alismataceae > Alisma > Alisma plantago-aquatica. The sequence continues at coordinate 545,069,844 of OY856410.1, read as the reverse complement.
AAGGGAAGTCATTTTATCTCACAAATGTGAATAAGAGGTGTGTGAAAGTTTTTTTGGTCCTTTCTTGGTAAAAGAGTCACTCCATGATCCCTGAGGGGATAGTCTTAGGCCATGAGTTTTCAAATCTGGTATTGAAGTCGATAGAGAAAAAGTTTAGATGGTTTCTACTTTGACCATTCTATCCACAGTGAGGCATGTCCACACACTACTAGGGCATGTCAGCTTTCCATTGATAATTTATAAATTATTTTAACAAGCTTTCTAAACACGTTCCTCATCTTTTTGAAAAGGATGTTGACCTAAGTGTTATACATGAGCCATATTTTTGATGATGACTTAACCATTCCATTCATATGTATCTAATATGTCTATTTCAGATTGATTTCAGGTATTAGGTAAATGAAAAAGGATCTAGTCAACCAAGCCCTATCTTTATCTAGTTCAAGTCAAAACAAATGCAAATGCACTTTTGTGGTAATATCCCTAAATGACTTGGGACAAATTTTAAAGTCATTTGAATTGATTCTAGAACTTGTAACTAAGATGAGAAAAAATCAAGAACACTTAATTCAAACTTTTAATTACCCTAATGATAATTTCTAAAATACATCACATAGTGCATGTTCAGTCGAGTTTCATCCTTGATAAACTCAATTGACATTTTTGATGGATCTTGGGAATGTTTAGGTTTGATCAAATTTACCTTTGGATAAACTCGACTGACACCCTACATAGGAACTGATTTTAAGCGATCGGTCGAGTTTCATCCAGGATAAACTCAGCCGATAACTCAAAATTAGCATGTACCATAGTGCTATCAGCCGAGTTGCCTTATTGGAAACTTGACTGAATCCACTGTACATAATGTGCAGATAAAGTGATTTTAGCCTTTGGAGTATTGTAAACATCAAAAATAGATCTGTTGCAACACCCTATATGACTAGAAATCATTCTCAAGTGCTTCTAGTGGCTAGTGGGCATACCCAATTATGAATAAGACCCCTTAGAGTTCATTCCAAGTTTGCTTTTTCATTCTATTCAAGCTCCTAGCTATAATCAAGTTCATTTTGTCCACTAGAGCCCCCTTTCTCTCTTTTGTTTACAAATCCAAACGTCCATATGAGTGAGATAAGATATGCATAAGAGAGATACTCCATTGTACTCTTGTTAAGCTCTCAAAGCTTCCCTTTCCCAACCCCTTTCTTCAATAAAGTTGGTGAAAAGCTTCTCCTAGGTGAAGGGTAAGGTGAAAAGCTTCTCCAAGTTGAAGGAGAAAGCGAAGGCAGAAGATCCTTGAGGTGGATAGGTAATTCCTTCTAGACAAAAGACTCGTTGCAAGAAGGGGATCTCCTTGACGAAGGTGTCTAGCTGTCTGTAAGAGTGGGTAAGACCTAGTATAGGTTGAAGACTTTACCTCAAGGATAGGTAAGACCTTGGTTGGTTTATTGGATCCTTTTGATCCTTAAAAAGGAAGGTCAGGTATCCTTGCCCTGCAAAAGGTCTTTTTGTATGTCTTATAATAGAATATAAGTATACATTGGTTGCAAAATCCTAGAGCTTGACCTCTCTAGGTAGTGGACTGACTTTCTCCTAGTTTGGAGATTGGGACCACTCTGTAGCTTGTTCTTGTGCTTGTGCAATCTCTCTCATCCTTGATATGTATGTTTAGTTGCACTAAAATTACACATTTGCAATCCTACTTCTTAAAGTAACTTGAAGGTCTAATTGATTATGTTCAAGTGTTTTTTAGCTCTATTTACCTCCCTCTAGATCTCTTTGATCCAACAAGTGGTATCAGAGCCATGGTCTTCCTTGACAAGATCTCCCACTAGAAGAGAAGATGGGTGACAACCTCTTAGGTTCTCACAACTTGGAGGGTGGATTCTCCATGAGGCCTGCAATCTTTGACGACACAAACTTCCTTTATTGGAAGCGAAAAATGCAATTCTACTTACAAGGGATGAACTATGACATGTGGAAAGTAGTCATCCTCCCCTAAAAGGAGTCGTCCAAAGAAATAACCACTTAGGATGAAGCTACTATTAAGAAGTCACAACTAAATGCAAAGGGCATAAGTATCATATATGCAACCCTCACTCCTTTTGAGTCCAACAAGGTCTCTTTGTGGGATACAATCCATAAAACATGGAACAACATTTGCATCACCTATGAATGGACCAAGCAAGTCAAGGATTCTAAGATCTACATGCTCAAAGGTCTCCTTAAAAACTTCAAGATGGGGAAGCAGGATAGAGTTGCCAAGATGTACTCAAGATTCAACACCATCATCAATGGACTCACTGCTTTGGGTCATACTATGGATAGAGGGACAATCAACTCCAAGATCCTTAGGTCTCTTCCCAAGAGGTGGGGATCCAAGGTAAATTCTATTGAAGAAATTAGAAGCCTTGGTGACATTGCCATAGAAGAGCTCACTGGAAGCCTTCAAACTTATGAGCGAAGACTTGACAAGCAAGAGGAAGATGAGAAGAAACAAGAGAAAGAGTCAAGGAAGATCAAGGATAGTGCACCAAATCTCAAGTGGAGGCAATTGTTCCCCAAAAACAACTTGCTTGACAACCTACTCCCCCTTCCTCAAGTGAAGATGAAGGCCCAAGTGATCATGAAGCAAATTACTCCAAGGGGGAGTACTTCAAAGGAAAGCCCTCCTCCTCCTTCACTACTCCAAGGTTCTATGAATGTGGCCAAAAAGGACATTACAATAATGATTGCCCCAAGACAAAGAAGTCCTACCACAAGAACATCTAAGAAGAGGGAGGATACAAGAAGGATGACAAGTACAAGAGGAAGGACAAGAAATAAAGAAGAAGCAAGGATGCAACCCATGCCACATGGGAATAATCTTCTTCAAGTGATTCTAGCTCAAATGAGGGAGAATGCCATCTTGTCATTGCCTCAACTAGTGAAAATATTGGTGAGGTAAGTTTAAATGAATTAACTAAACAAGCTCACATTGATATTCTTAATGCTTCCCACTCTTCTTATTCTAAGTACAAATCCAAGAAGAAGAGGGTAGGGGAAATTATTGATGACTTGTATGCTAAAATAGATATTCTTGATCAAAATGAGAAGATTCATCTTGATAGTATTGATTCTTTGTAAGGGCAATTTCTTGATCTTGATCTCCAATATAATGGATTTGAAGTAGAGAATGGTATCTACCTTAAGAACATCAATAGTCTTAAGGAGGAAAAGCAAGCCCGCCTTGATGAGCTTGTCTTACTTAGAATTGGAAATGACGATCTTTGACATGCTTGTGGTGCTATTAAAGAGGAAAATTGGATCTATCTTGAAGATCTTACCTTGATTAGAACTAAAAATTCTAGATTTCTTGCTCAAATTAATGATCTTTCTTCTAGAACTTTATTGCCAAGTAATGAAGTAGAAAGCATAGCTCTTGATAGAGATTCTTATCATACTAAAGCCCTCTGTTTAGAGGCTGACCTACTTCATGCTCAAGATGATCTTGCTAGTTTATCTTCTATTGTCAGTACTCTTAGTGATGATAATCACAATCTTAGAGCTTCCTTGTAAAAGTTCCTAAAAGGGAAAAGTCCCTCAATGAAGCTCTAGACCACTCTACCAAACATAGTGGTAAAACTAGTTGAGAATATGAGGGTGCTCCCAAGAGCAAGGGTATGAAAAATTGTAAGGGACCTTCTATCTTCATCGAGATCCATCAGGCTCTAAGAACCTTATAGTTTGTGCACATTGCAAGAGTGATGTTCATTATTATGCCTACTGTCCTTACTGAGAGAAGGGGACCAACCCAAAGATGAAATGGGTCCCCAAGCTAACTCTGGATCCCAAAGTTTGAATTGGGCACCAACATCTTCGTTTCTTGTAAGTAAAAGGAAAATGGATCATTGATAGTGGTTCTCAAAGCATATGATAGGTGAAATCAGCCACAACAACAAGTTCACTAAAAAGAAAGGAGGATCGGTGACTTTCAGTGACAACAACAAAGGTAAAGTAATAGATGAGGGTGATGTAGGTGTTTCACTATACATCAAGAATGTTCTTATTATGGATGGCCTACATCACAATTTAATTAGTGTTATCCAATTACATGATAATGGTTATCTTCTTTTATTTACCTCTCTTGAATGCTTGCTTCTAATTTCCCTCTCCTACAATGTTATATATAAGGGAACTAGAAATGAAATCTTAATGTTATTGTTATTTATTCTCTTAAGCCTATTCTTGGTATATGCCTTGTTGTTGAAAAGAGTGATATTTCTTTGTGAAACTGTAGGCTTGGTCATGTAAATATACATCAATTGAAGAAGTTGGGCAAAAAGAAATTGAATTGCATGTGGGCCTTCTAAACATTGGAGAAATGGTTGTTATATATGGGACATCTGATGCTGAGCTTGCATTTGAGGTGGGGAGGTTCTGGGTGAGACCCATTTGACACCCAAATCATTTAGATTCACCATGATTTTATAGGTAAGTATTCCCTAATGAAGAGCAAGTGAGAAAAATAGCCAATCCAATCTTTGTTTAAGACTATTAATTGCATGACCATGATTAAATACACATTTCTTGACTTCATCAAGGATCCTCAAGCTTCAAGTCACTTCATCCCAACCTTCAAACCATATTTTTGATCTTTCTATTGGTGTAACTACTTATGAACATAATCCCCCTTTTGATTATAAGAGAACTTTTGGGTAGTTCATCTATCAGTGGGTGTAATATTGGTACATGATGATATTAGAATTTTGATTCCAAAAAATATCATAAAACCTTCAAATATTATGTATAAGTTTTCACATTTGTATAATATCACTAGAAGTACTCCCTCCTTTATTTTTAATCATATCTATCATGTCTAATAGAAGCTTCATCAATTGAGGATTAATGTAATATGAGGGTGGTAGAGCTACTTTTAGAGAAGATATACCCACTTTTCTATCACACAGTGAAAGTACTAGAGGCATGGCACCTTGATTTTTCAACCATGTTCAAACAAAGTCCATGACTCCTCTGGAAGATTTTCCATGAAGAACCATGAGAAAAAGAGTCCACTGATATTTGATTCAACTGAGATAGCCTTGCTTAGAACGATTGAATGAGTTACCACAGTGGTACCTCATGATGGGTGAAATTTCTCAATATCTTCAGAAATCTCTCCTAACTTTCATGGAACTATTAATGGCTCATTTTCACTAAAGAGTAATGTATATTCACATTTGAGTCAGCTAGATATAGGGTAGAACTTTTTTAGGAACTCATTCTTCATCCTTTTCCATGTCCTCACCTCAGTCTTAGAAGAGTAGCATTCCTTAAACTTGTCCTTATGAGAGGAAGGGAACATAGTCAGCTAAATGACTTCATCCATTGCTGAGAAAGGTAGAATACACTTACAAAAAAGAATCCACATGCTTATATGGATCTTCATTATCAATATAATAGAAGGTTGGGAGTAGTTCCAGAAGAACAGGTGGATGAGAAGGCTTGTCCTAGAAGCTGCCCCACTTTAGTGGATATTGGATAAGTGTAGTTCCCAAGACTAAAGCAATGTTGTGGTGGCCTTGAAGGTGGAGGGGGGTCATTAGCATGAGTAATCTAGTGTAGTTTACAATGCTCATCATGGAGTGGTGGTGTTCCATCTTAGCTCCCGAAGGGATGTGGTCCTCCATGTGAATTGTCCATCTCTTCCTCTTCCTCTTGATGGTTGTAAGAGTTTCTTTGCCCTCTATGACCTACATCAGGATCTTTAGAAAAGGTCTTAAGGGCAAAGAGAGATGACCAAACATGCACTATTACCTACAAGTCAAATCATCAAAAAGGATAGTTAGAGCTAAGAATGCAAAATTAAAATATAGAAAACTAGTAAAAAATGACGAAGGCAACTAGAAGAGTAAAAAAGAAACAACTAGCTAGGTCTAAATACCCTCCCTAGAAATGACTTTTCTCTCCGGAATAGTCGTACAAAAAATCCATCAAAATGGAGGTCCTACCGCTACAATGTCCATGGTCATAGACCCCCAATTTACCCTTCAACCCTATTACTTGATCACCTTAGCCACCACATATGTCCTTTTGATAACAACCATTCTAACCACCCTATACAATGAATGTTATGAGCCCAGAACAGTACAGGAAAACCCCACCCCACAAATCCACCAAAATTCCTAATTAAAATCTAACTTCTTCCACAACCATTATCCCTAAAATGAATCTTCTTCTCTCAAGGTAGAACATTGGTGGTAGGGGAAGAACAACTATTATGCCCACCTAACCTAGTGCTACCTTTACACTAAATTTACCACTTCACCGCTCACTTCCCTAGACAATGTGGATGCTTTATAAACACCAATGGTGTCTAGGATAAGGATATTAAATGCTCCTAAGCATCATAATAACCACCTACCATCGCGCCCACCCTCTTTAACCCCCTACCTCCCATTTCCACCTGAAACCCTAGTTTTTCTAGGGGTTTGATCATATTCCATCACCTTACACATTTGGAGGAGAGAGGAGTTCATACATATAGTAGTTGGAGGTGAATAGCAAGGCCACTTCATGGACATCCATGGCTACATCTTCTTGTTTACCCTCTCTTTTTTTATAATCTTCTACCATGAGTAGATAGGGTCCCTCTATGGAATATTTAGGGGAATAATATATGACTTTAATACAATGTCATGGGAAATATAGATGTATAACATTTATTATTGTTACTTAGTGTTACATTCCTTTTTGTTCTCTCTTCCTATCTATTTTGTTGGTGTTTAGGCTATGTAACCACCTAAATGAGAGAGAAAAGAGGGATTTTGTGACGACCTTGATTTTTTTAGGGTTTTCATGAACAATATCATTTTAGAGGTCCACATATATTCTTAGTTGGAAAATCCCAAGTTAGAGTGACTTTTATTCAACAATGGATTCTTTCGACCCACATGTATGACCATAATATCGTTGGAAGTTCAATAATAGCTTCGATGCCATTTATGTAAATGGAGATGATCACTACTAGATATTGGTCGATTTAGAAGACATACGGAGTTAAGCATGTAATGAAGTATATGTGTATTCATATGACCTAATCATGAAATTTGAGATGCATCATCGTCATACCAAGTAAGTTGAACTTTCATGTTCGATATTTGAGGTAATTGATGTAAAGTATAAGTTCAATATATTTATATTTGTACCCCTTTGGAGTATGTTATTTGAAGGGTCAAATGATGGACTTTGGATACCAATTTATATGTAAGGTGAATTACACTATGAAGAATTTTGGCTCAAAATATTAGGTTCAAAGTTGTTTCCTACATATTCTTTTGAGATTTGAAATAAATAAGACAATAATTTGTGGGGTGATTCTGAATCTAGGTTGCTATAATGTTTGATGTATGATGAGATATGAGTGACACAACCAATGATATTGTGTTGCTGCATGGTCATTTATGTCTAGGTAGACTTATTCATTCACATACGTGAAGCCTTAAGGCCATAGGTATGACCTAGCGATCGATTTTTTACCCCCTACCCCGATTTCTCACGGAGATGGTAGTTCACTTAAAGACCAAGTTTCCAGTGCCATACCTTTGAAATAAAGGGATCATAACCAAGAACTTCAACTAGCCATCATCCCTCCTCCAAGTTTGGATCTATCTTACAACTTCTAGCCGGTGGATATGGGCAAGATGGGGAGTCCAATCCCAACCTCCTCCTCCTCCTCGCTCCAGCAACCAAGAGATCACCTAGAAAAGGTTCAATGATCTAGAATGGATGAGAGTGAAACCAACCTACAACTCTCCTCTCCCTCGTCGTCATTATATCCATCACTACTTATAGCCGAGAAACTAGAAGACCTTCAGGGAATGGCTAGGGAATGCGAGGAGAAGAAGCCATTACAGGGAGCCGAGGTAGGACCAAGCTTGGAGTCCTCACCAGACAAGTAGCACAAGCACCGCCCTACTCTGGATAATGGATGATCGGAGGCCCGTGCAGTGGTATACAGATCGCAGGTTGGAAGCCAGTTGCCTTGACATCATCACACCTGACCCCGACTTCACAACGGCGACAATTGGGGTTCAACAAGCTGATCGCCTTACTAATCCAGTGCCATTACCAAATCGGCGGGTGACCAAGGGTCCAGAACATCACAGAGGAGAGATGGGAGTATGAAGGTACCAGATTCATATGGAAATGGAGGAAGAAGATTGTTGGGGCCAAGCGACAGTGCTGGCAACTTGGTATCATCCCTGCTGAGAAGACGATCGTGTCGGGCCTGAAGCATGAGATGAGGATTGGAAGAAAGAAGCTCTTTACCTCATTTATATGCAACATGACAGGGAAGCCTGTCAGCGCTCACTGGACTCATTCATAGAGGCGACAACACTCACACACACCGGAACAGAGAGACGAGGAGGGAGAGGAATGACGGGAGTCAGACTCATGCAGTTGGGGGAGCTAATGTTTGCTAGACCAGGTCGCTAATGTTACCTAGTCAGCCGAACCAAGCCACCACTGAACTCAAAGATAGCTGGGCATGACTCGAGGTGGGCCAGCCAATGTGGGCAAATCAAAGCCTGCCACCTTAGGTAGTAGGACCCGCCAAGGTAAATACCTTCTAAAATCTCAGAAGTTATCTAAATCTTGCAAAATGCCTTATAAATAGCTCCCATGGCCAAATAATTTCTCAAAAATATTCCCAGACTCAAAAAAATGCTCTCTTTATTATGAAATCCCTAGATCAGTCCTTTGATGCACATTTACTAATCCTATATAGTTTATATGATAATACCCCATTTAGGTTTCATTAGATGAAATAAATTATATAGAGTTGACATAAATTCTCAAAAAAATTTAGTAGAACCCTAATAACACTAGAAACCCATTTGTGAACTCTGATCTGGGTTTTATTGATCTATGTTAGGCCTTTTCTCATTAATTCCTGAATTACATGTTTAACCTCATATTAATTCCATAAAATAGTGCAAGCATATGAAAAATATGAAATTTGGATCAGACCCTTCGAATAACATCCTAATTAGTATAAAAATATCAGACACAAGTTCTAAGAAGTTTGAACCTAGGTTTGGCCTAAACCCTAACTTAGACCTAAAATATCAATGACATAATGAACCATGTATTAATGATGATTAATTTCTATTAATCAGGCGATGACCAGAGATGTAGATGATCCATAATATATATAGGAATCTCTGAACTCAGGTACGTGGGTTTTTATTTAAGTATATGACTATGATTTTCTTGGTTACAATCATGATATGTATGTATGCTGTCTTCTATTTGCAAATATTGGATGTAGTAGAACTATATAGTACTCAATGTTTTATCACTTGAAAATACAAATGATGAGTAGATGTTTTGTAGTTATTTAAGGTGATCATTATCCCCCATATGAGGGAATGGATTAATGTTGACTAGTACACCTTCCTAGAGCACACGGTGTACGAGAGTTTCCCTAGAGTACTTGGTACACGGGGATGGGCCCAATATGTATGTTTTGGTACTAGTCCACCTTGATAATGCAACTCATCTAGAAAAAATGAATAAAAAAATGGTGTATTTCACTTAATCAATAAATGTTTTCTATGATCTTCCTTCTTTCTTTTTGCAAATCTTTTCAAATTATGAAAACCATGAATATATGTATCTTTCTACCCTTGTACTCGACACCTTGTGTGTTGATTCATTGTTTCTCGTATGTTTTAGGTTCAGAGATAGTATGGGATAAAATTATAGGATGTTAGCAAGTTGTAAAAGTTGTACCTATTGTGTTCAGATCCTAGCATACATGTTCCGACTTATATAAAATATCCTTTCAATATGTAATTGTCACTCATGTTGTAATAAGTCAATTTGTAATATATACATGTTGAATGTTGAGACTGTTATGGTGTATGTATAGTTGTATGTTCATGTATGCGCATATTGCTTCCACAACGCACTTTGATACAATTGCTTAATGTTTTTGGATTTTGTCTTCTCATCTCCATGGGTTTTTGAGAAGGTTAAAATCCAGGGACGTTACAGTTGGTATCAGAGCATGAACATTAGCTACACCTGATAATTTCTCACCATGAAACATAAAAACTAAATCTCACCTTTCACATTAAACCTTAGAAACTTAGTAAGTTGTTCTATAGGAATAAGGTTTGACTTAGCCTCTAACTTAGAACCTAGATGTTGGAGAATTAGGTTTAGATGAGTGTGTGAAACCCCTTCCATATAGAGCTCATATGTATTGGGTAGCTACACTAGTCTACTCCTTGTTCTCACCATTTCACTAGGTTATAGGGCACTAGACTATATACTATGTGTGGGACACTCAGTTTTGCTGATTTGGTTTTGTTTTCCAATCAGCTCAAGCCTCAAGTGTTTTCTCTGACGCCTTCTTTCTCAGAGAAAAACTATGTAGTATTTTATTATATATGTGTAAATATAAAAATGTATCCCTGACACTGTAGAGTAGTTAGTGTTCATGCAACCTAAGTGAATGTGAGTGACATCAGTCTAGAAGAGAGAGTACATCTAGATTAAATGTCTAGAGCCTTATCAAGATAAGTGATGAATAAAGTAGATGATAGAATGATAGTTGGTATAAGCATGGATGATTTTATCTAAGTTCTACCTCTAACAATATAAGTTGTTTTATATGGATGTAAGTTTTATATGCATTGAATCGAAGTTTGAAGATTCTAAGCTAACTCTTGATGATGAAAGTACATTCCATTTTCTTATTTAAGATAAGCTAACTTAAGATAACGTTGAATATGCATAAGCCTCAAGATCTTTTACAAAGGAGGACCTCTAGTGTTAGGACAAGATATGTGGTGAACTCCACAGAGAGTGACACCCACAAGGAGAGGGTCGTAGGACCTACCCTGAGATATATGTGAAATGATGTGTCCTACGCTAGGTTACTCCTAAGTAGATGAGTTGAGTTATGTTGCATGATTCAATCCTATATGTGAGAGTTGGGTAAAAATGATGGGTAGGTGACTCATAATGAGAAAACAATCCTTTTGATTGAGTTAGGTCCTAGCTTGAGTGACATAGGTGTGTGAATCTCATCATTAGCTGCAAGTGAGGTAATATATGAACTCTGGTTCTGAGAGTAAAATGCCTTGTGCATAAGATACTCATAAATGTTGTTCCTTCCACTTCTCTTCCTTAAGAAATGATACTAGAAACCTCACTTGAGCTATATAGATGATTTGTATATGAGGATTCACTTGTATAAGCTTGACCTATCCTATATTCCCATCCTATATCATACTTGTATTGTTCAAGTTCTAAATCATGATAAGCCCGAATTAGTATATTCTCTTTCCCTTCATATCGTACATGAAAGATACAAACTTGATCTTAAAATAAAGATATTTTTGGATCACAGATTAAAGGATAAAAAATAAATCCCTTAACCTCAAGTCTTCTGAATCTAAGATCCTAGTTTGACAACAACCCTCATAATGGGGTGAAATTGTAACATTTAAGCATATAAAAAAACCCTTCCCTTAATGATGAAATCTTAATGTGATGTTGATCATAAACCACATGATGATGTTAAGGGTGAATGTTCTATTATTAGATGACATAGAATCTTGATATCACCTTGCACACTTTAATGGCATGAAAGATGAAACCCTTATTAATACCTTCTCAACTCTATATGAGTAAGTAAATCCCTAATTATTAGGGTAATAAGGGATGTAACCCCTAGAATGATAGAATATTAAGTTATGACTAAGCCATTAAATGGTTTTTTTTCAATTTAAAAAAAGTGTATTGCTTCAACCTATATAAGGTGGGGTGGGTACACCCTAGATGATTGAGAACATGTCGAATTGGGATACATATAGAAATATGAGAACTTTGGTACCTAGAAATGGTGACCTTTATGAAGTTGAACATTTCAATATCATCTTAAGCATGACATTAGTTGAATTTCGAGGACGAAATTCTATATAAGGTGGAGTGAATGTGATGACCTTGGTTTTTTTAGGGTTTTCATGAACAATATCATTTTAGAGGTCCACATATATTCTTGGTTGGTTAATCCCAAGTAAGAGTGACTTTTTTTCAACAATGGATTCTTTCGACCCACATGTATGACCATAATATCGTTGGAAGTTCAATAATAGCTTCGATGCCATTTATGTAAATGGAGATGATCACTACTAGATATTGGTCAATTTTGAAGACATATGGAGTTAAGCATGTAATGAAGTATATGTGTATTCATATGACCGAATCATGAAATTTGAGATGCATCATCGTCATACCAAGTAATTTGAACTTTCATTTTCGATATTTGAGGTAATTGATATAAAGTATAAGTTCAATATATTTATATTTGTACCCCTTTGGAGTATGTTATTTGAAGGGTCAAATGGTGGAGTTTGGGTACCAATTTATATGTAAGGTGAATTACACTATGAAGAATTTTGGCTCAAAATCTTAGGTTCAATGTTGTTTCCTACATATTCTTTCGAGGTTTGAAATAAATAAGACAATAATTTGTGTGGTGATTTTGAATCTAGGTTGCTATAATGTTTGATGTATGATGAGATATGAGTGACACAACCAATGATATTGTGTTACTGCATGATCGTTTCTGTCTAGGTAGACTTATTCGTTCACATACGTGAAGCCTTGAGGCCATAGGTATGATCTAGCAATCATTTTATTACCCCCTACCCCCATTTCCCATGGAGATGGTAGTTCACTTGAAGACCAAGTTCCCAGTGCCATGCCTTTGAAATAAAGGGATCATAACCAAGAACTACATCTAGCCATCATCCCTTCTCCAAGTTTGGATCTATCTAACAACTTCTAGCCTATTGATATGGGCAAGATGGGGGAGTCCAATCCCAACCTCCTCCTCCTCCTCGCTTCAGCAACCAAGAGATCACCTACAGAAGGTTCAATGATCTGGAATGGATGAGAGTGAAACCAACCTACAACTCTCCTCTCCCTCGTCGCCATTATATCCATCACTACTTATAGCCGAGAAACTAGAAGACCTTCAGGGAGTGGCTAGGGAATGCGAGGAGAAGAAGCCATTACAGGGAGCCGAGGTAGGACCAAGCTTGGAGTCCTCACCAGACAAGTAGCACAAGCGCCGCCCTACTCTGGAGAATGGATGATCGAAGGCCCGTGCAGTGGTATACAGATCGAAGGTTGGAAGCCAGTTGCCCTGACATCATCACACCTGACCCCGACTTCACAACGGCGACAATTGGGGTTCAACAAGCTGATCGCCTTACTAATCCAGTGCCATTACCAAATCGGCGGGTGACCAAGGGTCCAGAACATCACAGAGGAGAGATGGGAGTATGAAGGTACCAGATTCAGATGGAAATGGAGGAAGAAGATTGTTGGGGCCAAGCGACAGTGCTGGCAACTTGGTATCATCCCTGCTGAGAAGATGATCGTGTCGGGCCTGAAGCGTGAGATGACGATTGGAAGAAAGAAGCTCTTTACCTCATTTATATGCAACATGACAGGGAAGCCTGTCAGCGCTCACTGGACTCAATCATAGAGGTGACAACACTCACACACACCGGAACAGAGAGACGAGGAGGGAGAGGAATGACGGGAGTCAGACTCATGCAGTTGGGGGGAGCTAATGTTTGCTAGACCAGGTCGCTAATGTTACCTAGTCAGCCGAACCAAGCCACCATTGAACTCAAAGATAGTTGGGCATGACTCGAGGTGGGCCAGCCAATGTGGGCAAATCAAAGCATGCCACCTTAGGTAGTAGGACCCGCCAAGGTAAATACCTTCTAAAATCTCAGAAGTTATCTAAATCTTGCAAAATTCCTTATAAATAGCTCCCATGGCCAAATAATTTCTCAAAAATTATCCCAAGACTCAGAAAAATGCTCTCTTTTTTATGAAATCCCTAGATTAGTCCTTTGATGCACATTTACTAATCCTATATAGTTTATATGATAATACCCCATTTAGGTTTCATTAGATGAAATAAATTATATAGAGTTGACATAAATTCTCAAAAAAAATTAGTAGAACCCTAATAACACTAGAAACCCATTTGTGAACTCTGATCTGGGTTTTATTGATCTATGTTAGGCCTTTTCTCATTAATTCCTGAATTACATGTTTAACCTCATATTAATTCCATAAAATAGTGCAAGCATATGAAAAATATGAAATTTGGATCAGACCCTTCGAATAACATTCTAATTTGTATAAAAATATCAGACACAAGTTCTAAGAAGTTTGAACCTAGGTTTGGCCTAAACCCTAACTTAGACCTAAAATATCAATGACATAATGAACCATGTATTAATGATGATTAATTGCTATTAATCAGGTGATGACCATAGATGTAGATGATCCATAATATATATAGGAATCTCTGAACTCAGGTACGTGGGTTTTTATTTAAGTATATGACTATGATTTTCTTGGTTACAATCATGATATGTATGTATGTTGTCTTCTATTTGCAAATATTGGATGTAGTAGAACTATATAGTACTCAATGTTTTATCACTTGAAAATACAAATGATGAGTAGATGTTGTGTAGTTATTTAAGGTGATCATTATCCCCCTTATGAGGGAATGGATTAATGTTGACTAGTACACCTTCCTAGAGCACACGGTGTATGAGAGTTTCCCTAGAGTACTTGGTACACGGGGATGGGCCCAATATGTATGTTTTGGTACTAGTCCACCTTGATAATGCAACTCATCTAGAAAAAATGAATAAAAAATGGTGTATTTCACTTAATCAATAAATGTTTTCTATGATCTTCCTTCTTTCTTTTTGCAAATCTTTTCAAATTATGAAAACCATGAATATATGTATCTTTCTACCCTTGTACTCGACACCGTGTGTGTTGATTCATTGTTTCTCGTATGTTTTAGGTTCAGAGATAGTATGGGATAAAAGTATAGGATGTTAGCAAGTTGTAAAAGTTGTACCTATTGTGTTCAGATCCTAGCATACATGTTCTGACTTATGTAAAATATCCTTTCAATATGTAATTGTCACTCATGTTGTAATAAGTCAATTTGTAATATATACATGTTGAATGTTGAGACTGTTATGGTGTATGTATAGTTGTATGTTCATGTATGCGCATATTGCTTCCACAACGCACTTTGATACAATTGCTTAATGTTTTCGGATTTTGTCTTCTCATCTCCATGGGTTTTTGAGAAGGTGAAAATCCAGGGACATTAAAGTTGGTATCAGAGCATGAACATTAGCTACACCTGATAATTTCTCACCATGAAACATAAAAACTAAATCTCACCTTTCACATGAAACCTTAGAAACTTAGTAAGTTGTTCTATAGGAATAAGGTTTGACTTAGCCTCTAAGTTAGAACCTAGATGTTCGAGAATTAGGTTTAGATGAGTGTGTGAAACCCCTTCCATATAGAGCTCATATGTATTGGGTAGCTACACTAGTCTACTCCTTGTTCTCACCATTTCACTAGGTTATCGGGCACTAGACTATATACTATGTGTGGGACACTCAGTTTTGCTGATTTGGTTTTGTTTTCCAATCAGCTCAAGCCTCAAGTGTTTTCTCTGACGCCTTCTTTCTCAGAGAAAAACTATGTAGTATTTTATTATATATGTGTAAATATAAAAATGTATCCCTGACACTGTAGAGTAGTTAGTGTTCATGCAACCTAAGTGAAAGTGAGTGACATCAGTCTAGAAGAGAGAGTACATCTAGATTAGATGTCTAGAGCCTTATCAAGATATGTGATGAATAAAGTAGATGATAGAATGATAGTTGGTATAAGCATGGATGATCTTATCTAAGTTCTACCTCTTACAATATAAGTTGTTTTATATGGATGTAAGTTTTATATGCATTGAATCGAAGTTTGAAGATTCTAAGCTAACTCTTGATGATGAAAGTACATTCCCTTTTCTTATTTAAGATAAGATAACTTAAGATAACTTTGAATATGCATAAGCCTCAAGATCTTTTACAAAGGAGGACCTCTAGTGTTAGGACAAGATATGTGGTGAACTCCACAGAGAGTGACACCCACAAGGAGAGGGTCGTAGGACCTACCCTGAGATATATGTGAAATGATGTGTCCTAAGCTGGGTTACTCCTAAGTAGATGAGTTGAGTTATGTTGCATGATTCAATCCTATATGTGAGAGTTGGGTAAAAATGATGGGTAGGTGACTCATAATGAGAAAACAATCCTTTTGATTGAGTTAGGTCCTAGCTTGAGTGACATAGGTGTGTGAATCTCATCATTAGCTGCAAGTGAGGTAATATATGAACTCTGGTTCTGAGAGTAAAATGCCTTGTGCATAAGATACTCATAAATGTTGTTCCTTCTACTTCTCTTCCTTAAGAAATGATACTAGAAACCTCACTTGAGCTATATAGATGATTTGTATATGAGGAGTCACTTGTATAAGCTTGACCTATCCTATATTCCCATCCTATATCATACTTGTATTGTTCAAGTTCTAAATCATGATAAGCCCGACTTAGTATATTCTCTTTCCCTTCATATCATACATAAAAGATACAAACTAGATCTTAAAATAAAGATATTTTTGGATCACAGATTAAAGGATAAAAAATAAAGCCCTTAACCTCAAGTCTTATGAATCTAAGATCCTAGTTTGACAACAACCCTCATAATGGGGTGAAATCGTAACATTTAAGCATATAAAAAAAACCCTTCCCTTAATGATGAAATCTTAATATGATGTTGATCATAAACCACATGATGATAATAAGGGTGAATGTTCTATTATTAGATGACATAGAATCTTGATATCACCTTGCACACTTTAATGGCATGAAAGATGAAACCCTTATTAATACCTTCTCAACTCTATATGAGTAAATAAATCCCTAATTATTAGGGTAATAAGGGATGTAACCCCTAGAATGATAGAATATTAAGTTATGACTAAGCCATTAAATGATTTTTTTTTCAATTTAAAAAAAGTGTATTGCTTCAACCTATATAATGTGGGTTGGGTACACCCTAGATGATTGAGAACATGTCGAATTGGGATACATATAGAAATATGAGAACTTTGGTACCTAGAAATGGTGACCTTTATGAAGTTGAACATTTCAATATCATCTTAAGCATGACATTAGTTGAATTTCGAGGACGAAATTCTATATAAGGTGGAGTGAATGTGATGACCTTGATTTTTTAGGGTTTTCATGAACAATATCCTTTTAGAGGTCCACATATATTCTGGGTTGGCTAATCCCAAGTTAGAGTGACTTTTGTTCAACAATGGATTCTTTCGACCCACATGTATGACCATAATATCGTTGGAAGTTCAATAATAGCTTCGATGCCATTTATGTAAATGGAGATGATCACTACTAGATATTGGTCAATTTTTAAGACATATGGAGTTAAGCATGTAATGAAGTATATGTGTATTCATATGACCTAATCATGAAATTTGAGATGCATCATCGTCATACCAAGTAATTTGAACTTTCATTTTAGATATTTGAGGTAATTGATGTAAATTATAAGTTCAATATATTTATATTTGTACCCCTTTGGAGTATGTTATTTGAAGGGTCAAATGGTGGAGTTTGGGTACCAATTTATATGTAAGGTGAATTACACTATGAAGAATTTTGGCTCAAAATCTTAGGTTCAAAGTTGTTTCCTACATATTCTTTTGAGGTTTGAAATAAATAAGACAATAATTTGTGTGGTGATTTTGAATCTAGGTTGCTATAATGTTTGATGTATGATGAGATATGAGTGACACAACCAATGATATTGTGTTACTGCATGATCGTTTCTGTCTAGGTAGACTTATTCGTTCACATACGTGAAGCCTTAAGGCCATAGGTATGATCTAGCAATCATTTTATTACCCCCTACCCCCATTTCTCATGGAGATGGTAGTTCACTTGAAGACCAAGTTCCCAGTGCCATGCCTTTGAAATAAAGGGATCATAACCAAGAACTACATCTAGCCATCATCCCTTCTCCAAGTTTGGATCTATCTAACAACTTCTAGCCTGTTGATATGGGCAAGATGGGGGAGTCCAATCCCAACCTCCTCCTCCTCGCTTTAGCAACCAAGAGATCACCTACAGAAGGTTCAATGATCTGGAATGGATGAGAGTGAAACCAGCCTACAACTCTCCTCTCCCTCATCGCCATTGTTTCCATCACTGCTTATAGCCGAGAAACTAGAAGACCTTCAGGGAGCAGCTAGGACTGCGAGGAGAAGAAGCCATTACAGGGAGTCGAGGTAGGACCAAGCTTGGAGTCCTCATCGGACAAGTAGCACAAGCACCACCCTACTTTGAACGGATGATTAGAGGCTCGTGCAGCGGTATATAGATCGCAGGTTGGAGGCTAGTTTCCCTGACATCATCACACCTGACCCCGAATTCACAATGGCGACAATTGGGGGGTCAACAAGCTGATCACCTTACCAATCTAGTGTCATTACCAAATCGGCTTGTGACCAAGGGCCCAGAACATCACAGAGGAGAGACAGGAGTTTGAAGGTACCAGATTCGGATGAAAATGCAGTAAGAAGACTACTGGGGCCAAGCGACAGCGCGGGCGACTTGGGATCGTCCATGCTGAGAAGACGATCGCATCGGGCCTGAAGCGCGAGATGAGGATTGGAAGAAAGAAGCTCTTTGCCTCATTTCTATGCAATGTGAGGGCATGGAAGCCTATCAATGCTCATCAGACTCAATCACAGAGGCGACAACACTCACACACACCAGAACAGAGAGACAAGGAGGGAGAGGAATGTCGGGAGTCAGACTCGTACAGATGGGGGAGCTAATGTTTGCTAGACCGGGTCGCTAGGGTTACATAGTCGGCCGAACCAAACCACCACTGACCCCAAAGATAGCTGGGCGTGACTGGAGGTGGGCCAACCAATGTGGGTAAATCAAAGCCTACCACCTCAGGCAGTAGGACCCGCCAAGGTAAATACCTTTTAAAATCTCAGAAGTTATCTAAATCTTGCAAAATGCCTTATAAATAGATCCCATGGCCAAATAATTTCTCAGAAATATTCCCAGACTCAAAAAAATGCTCTCTTTATTTTGAAATCCCTAGATCAGTCCTTTGATGCACATTTACTGATCCTATATAGTTTAGATGATAATACCCCATTTAGGTTTCATTAGATGAAATAAATTGTATAGAGTTGACATAAATTCTCAGAAAATTTTAATAGAACCCTAATAACACTGGAAACCCAGTAGTGAACTCTGATCTGGGTTTTATTGATCTATGTTAGGCCTTTTCTCATTAATGCCTGAATTACATGTTTTAACCTCATATTAATTCTAGAAAATAGTGAAAGCATCTGAAAAATATGAAATTTGGATCAGACCCTTAGAATAACATCCTAATCAGTATAAAAATATCAGACACAAGTTCTAAGAAGTTTGAACCTAGGTTTGGCCTAAACCCTAACTTAGACCTAAAATATCAATGCCATAATGAACCATGTATTAATGATGATTAATTGCTATTAATCAGGTGATGACCATAGATGTAGATGATCCAGAATATATATAGGAATCTTTGAACTTAGGTACATGGGTTTTTATTTAAGTATATGACTATGGTTTTCTTGGTTGTAATCATGATATGTATGTATGCTCTCTTCTATTTGCAAATATTGGATGTAGTAGCACTATATAGTACTCGATGTTTTATCACTTGAAAATACAAATGATGAGTAGATGTTTTGTAGTTATTTAAGGTGATCATTATCCCCCTTACGAGGGAATGGATTAATGTTGACTAGTACACCTCCCTAGAGAACACAGTGTACGGGGAGTTTCCCTAGAGTACTCGGTACACGGGGATGGGCCCAATATGTATGTTTTGGTACTAGTCCACCTTGATAATGCAACTCATCTAGAAAAATGAATAAAAATTGTTGTATTTTGCTTAATCAATAAATGTTTTCTATGATCTTCCTTCTTTATTTTCGCAAATATTTTCAAATTATGAAAACCATGAATATATGTATCTTTCTACCCATGTACTCGACACCTTGTATGTTGATTCGTTGTTTCTCGTATGTTTTAGGTTCAGAGCTAGCATGGGATAAAAGTACATGATGTGAGCAAGTTGTACAGGTTGTACCTATTGTGTTAAGATCCTAGCATACATGTTCTAACTTTTGTAAAATATCCTTTCAATATGTAATTATCACTCATGTTGTAATAAGTCAATTTGTAATATATACATGTTGAATGTTGAGACTGTTATGGTGTATGTATAGTTGTATGTTCATGTATGCACATATTGCTTCTGCAACACACTTTGATACAATTGCTTAACATTTTTGGATTTTGTCTTCTCATCTCCATGGGGCTTTGAGAAGGTGAAAATCCGTGGACGTTACAGATTTGGAGGCTTGGAAGGAAAAACAATCTTAACTCCACTTGTGGATGCTTAGCTAGTTTCTGTATCCACCTTATACCCCTCTTCCACTAGTATGAGACCTATGTATCTAGGTGTGTTCCCCCTTTAATACTTGGTAAAGAACATGTTAGAGATTGGATAGGAGGTAATAGGAAGCAAAATTCCTTCTCCCTTACCTCTGATTGCATTATGAGACCACAACTAGAAACCTAGACTAGGGTTGATATTGATTTAGGTTCACCTATTCCTAGTGAATTGAGGCTCATGATGTTTTTAATGTGTGATTAAGGGACTAGTTCCCTGAGATAACTTCTATACCACCGAACAAAGGAAATTAGGGAGGCCTGCAAAGTGTCATTGGCTAAGTTTTTGAAAGGAAAACTTGGTTTATTGACAACCTAATTTAGAATTTTCTAAAACTCCTACATGAAATTATGAACCTTTTGAATTAGGTGTAATACCGTTCGGGAATTATTACAAGTCATACACCATAAGGTTTTACATCAAAGTTCTACAGAGAAATCTACCTATTCTTCAACTTTAGACATTACACATGCATCAATTGGATTTCTCCAACTCTTTATTTTGGAAATTGGAGTTGCTATGAATATCAAATTGGATTAGTAGTTGTTTTCAGTAAAAAAAAATCATAAGGGTGGAGATGGAAGATGTGATTGTGTAGAGAACTGATAGGGCAATGTTGTGTTGCCACCCTCCTTGTAGAGGACCTAAAAAAATTTAGAGAAAGGAGGGCAGTTGAGCAGTGCAAATCGAAGGTCATATGCATAATCCCTTTCGATCTCTACATCTAAAGTGTTGGTCTGAGATCTACAAGTTGGAAGACTCTATGATTTCCTTTAGTCAGAAGGAGATCATAACAATTGATGGGAAACTCATATATCCAAAATATAAGGCAGTGGAAAATGTAAGAAAATGGATTAATTGTCCCATAGGATATATTATCAACTTTAAAACCCACTTCCAGAATTTGGAGAATTATCTTGGTTGGATATGGAACCCTCGTGTTTCTATGGAAATCTTTAGGTGAGGTGATGTCATTTTCTGTTAAGGTTCTCTAATGCACAAGATCTGAAATATGCTTTGTTAGGGAACTGCTTTATCAAAAGTTGGTCGATGATTCTTACAAAATGGCACATGGAAAAGAAGTTTATGAAGATAAGGTTGAAGGAGGTCCCCATATGGGTTTGTGTTTACAATTTACCACTTGAACTTTGGTGTAGTAGAATGTTTGAGAGAATTGGGTCATTCCTTAGTAAACCAATCTAGATGAGTGAGCCTTCTAAACATTGTTTTGGGACTAAGAATGCTAGAATTTAGATTCTTATGTTTGTGGATGCTGATTATCATATATACCATTGCTCTTGTGAGTGTTGAGGGAGATGTTTAGAGAATTGAAATAGTTTATGAATGGTTTCTTATATATGTCATTGTGTGATTTGTTTGGCTATGATGATTTCTCTATTGCATTGGAGTATTCTCAGAAGAAGAAGATATGGAGAAGTAAAGAGCATATTATTGAAACTATCAAGCTTATAGAGACTAAAAATAGTATCGTTTTTCACTCAAACCCAATGGGATTGGTTCTGTTCATAATGATGATCTTGTAAAGTAGTTCCTGGCTAAAACTACTGATGGCGGTAGATCAATTCCTACTACCCCTGTCCCTATCCCCATGTAGTTTGGTTCTAAAGTAGTGAATGATGATGATGGTTTGTAGCAGGTGATAAGAAGGAATAGATCTCCTATCAAATGTAACTCTAATACCAATGTAGGTATCTTCATAGAGTTATAAATTCTATATTTTCTCCTATATGTAATAAATTTGACAATTTAGAAATGATCAATTAAGACATTGAGGCTGACAATCCAGAAACCCATGTTATCAAATGAATCTCTCGATGAATATTACCACTTGGAATGTTAGGGGAATTGGTAATAAGATCCTTATACTCCAATATGAAATAAGGAGGTCCAGTAGTGACATTGTCATCATTAATGAATCTAAGTTACAAAGTGGAAGAATTCAAAGCATGATGGATATATTTTTCCTAGTGTTTAAAGGGCTTTCTAACCATAACTCTCATGGTCTTCCTAGGATGATTATTATTTGGAAAGGGGAGTTTGTGATATCTAAAAGAATACAAAACCTAATCAAAGTATTCATTCTATTGTTTGATGTGAAGATGTTTCTTTCGATCAAACTACCGTCTATGGTCATAACCCACATTCTGATAGGGTGAACGTATGGAGGTATCTAGAAAGTTATTTTGAAACATGGATTATCATGGGAGACTTTAATGTGATAGAAAATATAGGGAAGCAACCTACTACAGAGAAAATCTATAAATGACTTTAATCATTGTGCTCTTGATTCTGGTCTATTTGACCTTGATCTGGGTGGTACTTACTTTACTTTGGACAATCATCGTGATGGCAACAATTCTCTTACATCTAATATTGATAAATGTATTTACAATTCTTATTTTATTTCTAATTTGATGAGTTCCATGGGGATGCATCTCTAATATTGTAAGTGATCATAGAAGGATGAATACGAAGATTGACAATCCTAGGATTATGAAACAATGTTCAATGTTGTTAAGTGTTGGACGTCTCATGACGAGTTTATGTATATTTTGGAGAAAGCTTGAAACTTTCATATGGATGGCTTTGCTCAATATATACTCTATAGGAAATTATGGAGAAGTTGCCTTAAACTCAAGGATTAGAATAAGAAGAATGTTGGTGACATTTTTGAAAATGTTAGGGGTAGCCAATGATAATTTTTTGAATGCTTGAAAGTTTGTTTATTTTACCTCTTGTGATGAAGATTCTATAACCAATGTAAATAAATTAAGGTTGAAATATAAAAGACAAATGATATTTAAGAATATTTCCTAAGGAAAAAGTCTTAGGTTCAATGGCTAAAAGAGAGTAACTCTAACATGAAATTCTTTTATTTTTCTATGAAAACTTGTAGAATCAGAAATAACATTTAAAGTTTGGTGATTGGTGGTGTTTTGAACCATGATATTACTGATATCAACTAAGCTACTACCAATTTCTATTTAAGCTCTTTTGTTATTCAGCTGGCAATGATGAAATTTGGAAAGATGAATGGAGTGGACCTACTCTATTGAGTACTCAAGGATCTCTCTAGTTTCCCAAATTTCTAGAATGGAAGTGTATTATGTGGTGGATATCTGAACGATGATAAAGCACCTGATCATGATTGATTTGATGGTCATTTTTTAGAAATTATCTTGGCGGGTGATAAGTAATGATGTTTTTGACGTTGTAAAGAATTTTTGGTCCCTCTAGGGTCTTGGGAATCTCTCTCCCTCACCCAGATGGTAGGTTCTAATATTTCCTTAATTACATATGCATATATATAACTAGCTTCTCCCTGAATCTAGGGTTTGGTCCTCCTAAGGACATCTATGGTTCAACAGGACTATAGGAATCATGAATGAAGTGACCCAACTCAATCATTTAAGAGTATTCTTGTTTAGGACATATCATATCACATATTTCTCATCATTCTCATATCTTAGAGTTTAGGTTATCTGATCTTCTCCCTCTGGGTCTCACTCTCTCTGGAGTTAACCCTATAACTAGTCTTAACATAGAGGTCCTCCTTTATAACAGAGCTTTAGGCTCATGCTGATTCACAACCTTGTCTCATCTTATCTCATCTCATCTCATAAGAACATACATCCTTTCATCACCAAAGCCTATCTCAAATCTTCAAAACTAAACTTAAATCCTCGAAGACAAACATAGATCATCAACCATCTTATATCATCTATATAATACTTACATAATTGTCAAATCTTTTTTCATCTATTCCATTTATCTTAAATTCCAACAAGGCTCAAGACATCTAATCTAGAACTACTCTCTCTTCTAGACTGATGTCATTCACTTTCACTTAGGTTGCATGACCACCTCCTACTTGTACATGTGTTGGGACACATTTTTGTAATACATATATATAATAAAATATTATATAGTTTTTCTCTGATAAAACATGCGTCAGAGAAAACTATAAATGTTCGATCTGATTGGAATAAAAAACCAAATCCACAAAATGAGTGTCCCATACATAGTAGAGAGTACAGTGCCATGAAAACTGGTGACAAGGGTGAGAACATGGTGTAGACTGGTGTAGATACCCAAAACATAGACACATCATATGTCAACGGTTTCTCTTCGCGTGATGTATGTCATTTCCAAATAATGCAACGTCCCATACCACTGCACAATAAGGAAAGAACGACATCTAAGGACTTGCTATACAAAAAGCACCAGTCTATACCTAGTTCTCAGACATCTAGGTGCTAACCCAGAGGCTAGGTTAGATCTAGTCTCTAAAAGACGACTAATCTAACCCTAAGGATTTTTAAAGGTTCAAGGTTCTTCAGTTTTGAGTTGCATAGTGAGAAAATGTCAGGTTTTGCTATTGTTCATGCTCTGATACCATCTGTGACATCCCCGAATTTTCTAAAACTTAATCTAATATGTGACATCCAAATTGAAACTTCACCTCAATGAGAATCCCAATTTAAACACCCCACATTAGGCTAAGAAGAAGAAAATCAGAGGAAGTTAGAAGGAAACAACAATAGCACATGCACATGAATAATAATAAAACCATACAATATATGTTCACCATTCAACATATAATTACAATATGAATTGTTACAACATTTGATATTATATATTGAGCAACAAACTTCTACATGTACATGCACTACCACTAGACTACATGATCTTAAGACAACAGGTCCACCTGTACATCAACTCACCACACAACTCTCAACTATCTTGGTTCTTCAAGATCATATGTCCACAGCCTAAACAAAAGATTACATGTGGTACACGTCAACACAATATTCAAGAATATTGTACTAAGTACGCCTACATGTTTTTTATATACCTCTCATTATATCTTGGAAATAAAATAAAACTAATACTTGGCAGTTATAAAGAAATATAAGAAAAAGCATATACTTGCACAAAGATGTTCATTAACAAAAGAGAACACATATTTTAAGCACAATTTCCATCATATATCTCGTACATCAGCCACCAAAGGGATAGATTCTTTTAGGGCTTATGATCTCCTACAAAAGAGTTAGATCATGTATACAATGTGATCTCCTACCAAAGAGTTAGATCACCTCAATGCACTATACTACCAAAGAGTTTAGTGCTATCATATGATAGATCAGATATACTATGTTTCATCTGCTCATAGCAATAAGTATGTAAAATTATGCAACATATCATACAAGAACAATCATTTCATCCAATATCATATGCCAAGATTTTACTACACATATAACACAAGTATATTGTATAATAAGCCAAGTAAGAGGTAATGGCGTATCTTGATCAAGATAACCTAATCACATTCCTGATATCAACTATATCCTTTTTAAACCTGATTAAGACAAGATAATGTACTATTATCAGATTCTCATCATCTTAACCATAATTATAATTCATCTTAGGGTTTACCTTATCTCATTAGGATATTTCCATTATCACTTGCATTCTTGTCTTGGAATTAGATTTATAACGTAATAATCTATTTATGTTCCAGAATTAGGCTTCATTAATTGATAATTATATTTCACATTATTATGTGAACATATTAACGTAGGTCACCTTCATTAATCATATTAGGGTTACAGAACATGTGTTAAGGGTCATCTTCATATAACATGAATTTTATATATAAACTGATCTCATATTTACAAATTGTTTTCTAGTTAGAGATATGAGGGTGTTCTGTGAATTTCATCATTTATTGAGAATGTTTGTATTTATTGCATTTTATTTAGGGTTATCAGCCCTAACGAGACATATGGAGAAAATTACATGATTCCGTGCATCAACATCATAATTACTGACCTTATATGGATTATAGACCCCAAAAAGGATTTACTGATATTTTATTGTAATTTTAGGCCATCGTTTGATATTTATTATCCATGAAAAAAGAATTACACATCTTACATGATATCATTGAAATTAAAGCATTAAAAGGCTAATATTATGCTTCCATATTGTTCTACACATTTTTCTAAGAATTTTTGTTTATTATATGTATTTTTATGATAATTGAGCTATTTTCTACGAATTATGGGGTACTTACCTTCCTGAGCCAATGACACTCCACCACGTGTCCGTGTAGTGGTGTGGCACTTTGTTTGACCCGACCGGTCTTTGCTTTTGAACCTGGTTCAGGGTTCTCACTTCTTCGCATCTACATGATCTGCCTTCTCCCAGCTCTGCGTGTGAGTCTGGCGGGGCTCGGTTCTCCACCTGACGCCCGTGCTCTTTTGTGAGCACTGCGGCTGGGCTGGAATGGTGGTGAGAGACTAGCCGTGGTATCATCCTCATTAGGATCCATTACGATCACAACCATAGGCTTGTCCTATTGTGCACCGCCGACCTAGTGCCTATTTTGGTTGGTCAGCGCCGTCGGTGGGATCCAGCCTCCAGCGGGCGATGGGCCGCTCACTGGTGCTCATGTCCTATTCTTCTACCTCTGTTGCCTCCATACCTCCCAACTGCTTTCATGATCTGAGCGCATGGTGCATGAGCCCCATCTATAGTGTTGCGCCGGCAGCGTGCCTCACTGATCTCAGCACCGGCGCCGCTTGGCCCAACTGCTCTGGCGAGACTTGGTCGCTGTACCCATCTCCTCTTCTGTTTAATAGATGTCCAGTAGCCTCGACATCTAATCCTCCGCTGTTCACCTCTCGCATCCTTAAGCGCTGCCATGGCTTGAGCAATGAGCAACGACAATCACCGGAGCTAGGGCTTGGTGGTACTCCTCTATGCTGCAGACTCTGCTAGTGTCCCATGCTCTCCACGGCTCCACCTTGAACTGTCACTGACGCAGGGGACTACCCTAGCGAGATGAAAGAGAGGCTCCAAGATGCTTCAGTTCCTTGTTCTAGTCTTCCTTCTTTGGAACCTTCTCCTACCCAAGATTTGTATTAGGCGGGGGAGGAAGTGTGGGAGAAGGGAAGTGAAACTTCCTCGTTCCTCTCCCTCAAGAGAGGACTAGCAGGAAGGCCACGGTCAGGTTGAGGTGAACTACTCAGTTCCCCACATACTCTCAACCCATGATGGGTTTTCTTGACTATGCGAGTCCCACATTCCTCAGCTAATTGTAACAGCTACAAAGAAGGCAAGTTCCATCTTTCCAAGCCAATTGATCATATCCAAGGGTCACGATGACTTCTCAAGAAAGCCTAATCCATGGCTACTGAAACACGGACACAAAGCTAATTTAAATGAGTCGGCCGTGTGACATATATATCAATACATTCAAACCTATGTATCTCTTTCTAGGAGCAGAAAAACGTTACGAATTTCAGACCATAGCTCAATCACAACTTAAGTTACATTCTACTCAAATTGGTGTTGAACCTCAACTCTTTGACCAATCAATTAAATTCCTCAAAATGACATAAACTTTGGGATATTAATCTTGAAATCAACATCAACATCTATTAATGTCCATGCTTTTTCAAGACACTAGAAGCTCCCAAATATTCACTCCATCACATCCTACATACCTTAAAAGAAATTTCGTCCTCAAAATTAAGCCAAAATCCAACCTTTCACATCATATACATCTTAAAAGAAATTTCGTCCTTAAAATTAAGCCATCATCTTACTTCAAGGAACAACCAAAATATCTTCATCCATATGTAGGACACTATTCTATGCACATCACATCCAAAAACAAAGCTCCATATTCATATCCAAACCATTATTAAGAGGTTTTAAAACATCTAGGGTGAAACAACCTTAAAAAAGGTTGAAATGAGGTTTTAGAAACTCTGGTTAAGTCACGACATATCTCATATGTTAGGGTTGCATCCATATCTTAACCCATGCATTAGGCTTCCCACATCATATTACCATATTCTAAATGAGTTAACAAAACTTAGCCCATTATATCAAGGTGCCATCTACATTTTAATGAGCTAATTGTTAAAACATGTTCTACATTAACATATGCCTGGAGTTAACTATAATTAACCGACTTTATCCATCTCGATCATATAAAGGTGTCATAATCCTTATGTTGTGCTAATTGTCAAACTATATTTTTCATCTTTATTAGGCACTAAGATTAACACCTCATGTAACATGTTTCATTCATATGATCTTATTTCATTGATCATAATCAATTACAACAGATACTAGTTATTTCATCACAATATTAACCAACAATATCACATTATCATCATTATTCATTATATGGTTAACCATTTATGTGTTGATATCTATTAAACCATCCCTAGGTTTCCATAATATCATGTCTATATATCAAAACTCAAGATTAAATCACATTCTCATCTATGTATTAAGTTTGTGCTACAAAAACTTATACAAGTGGCTTGACAAACACGAATCAAATCTTTATCTAGTCCAACTGAGGTTCTCCTGACCTATATCATGAGGGTAGTTACATGTTCAATCGCTCTGTGCCAACTCAACTCTATGAGTATCTCGTATGCATATACTTTATCATTTCTCTCTTAGTCTAGGGTTCTCAGATTACCTCATTGGCACTAGTGATCATCTCCCCAAGATTTAGCCACACAAGAACAAGCCAAACTAAAACACGACACTCTTCATAGATCTCTACCCATGAAACATGCTTACCCAAAACTCTCTTATATATACCATTCCTACAAGGAACCTCCAACTCGAGCATGAGGCTTTACAAAAACCAACACATTTACCTCCTCCAGGGTCTTGGGACTCTCTCTCCCTCACCCAGATGGTAGGTTATCATATTTCCTTCATCACATATACATATATATGACCAGCCTCTCTCCGACTCCAGGGTTTGGTCCTCCTAAGGACATCTAGGGTTCAATAAGACTATAGGAATCATGCATGAAGCGACTCAACTCAATCATTCAGGAGTATTCTAGTTTATGACTTATCATATCACATATTTCTCATCATTCTCATATCTTGGAGTTTAGGTTCTCTGACCTTCTCACTCTGGGTCTCACTCTCTCTGGAGTTAACCCTATAAGTGGTCCTAACACTAGAGGTCCTCCTTTATAACAGAGCTTGAGGCTCATGTTGATTCATAACCTTATCTCAGCTTATCTTATCTCATCTCACAAGAACATACATCCTTTCATCACTAAAGCCTATCTCAAATCCTCAACACTGAACTGAAGTCCTCAAAGACAAACATAGATCATCAACCATCTTATATCATCTATATAAGACTTACATCATCATCAAATCTTATTTCATCTATTCCATCTATCTTAAATTCCAACAAGGCTCAAGACATCTAATCTAGAACTACTCTCTCTTCTAGACTGATGTCATTCACTTTCACTTAGGTTGCATGACCACCTCCTACTTGTACATGTGTGGGGACACATTTTTGTAATACATATATATAATAAATATTATATCGTTTTTTCTCCGATAAAACATGCGTTCGAGAAAACTATCGAGGTTCGATCCGATTGGAATCAAAAACTAATTCCACAAAATGAGTGTCCCACACATAGTAGAGAGTGCAGTGCCATGAAAACTAGTAACAAGGGTGAGAACATGGTGTATACTGGTGTAGCTACCCAAAACATAGATGCATCATATGTCAAAGGTTTCTCTTCCTGTGATGTACGTCATTTCCAAATAATGCAACGTCCCATACCACTGCACTATAATGAAAGAATGAGATCTAAGGACTTGTTATACAACAAGCACCAGTCTAGACCTATTTCTCGGACATCTAGGTGCTAACCTAGAGGCTAGGTCAGATCTAGTCTCTAAAAGATGACTAATCTAACCCTAAGGATTTTTAAAGGTTCAAGGTTCTTCAGTTTTGAGTTGCATAGTGAGCAAATGTCAGGTTTTGCTATTGTTCATGCTCTGATACCATGTGTGACGTCCCCGAATTTTCTAAAACTTAATCTAATATGTGACATCCAAATTAAAACCTCACCTCAACGAGAATCCCAATTTAAACACCCCACATTAGGCTAAGAAGAAGAAAATCAGAGGAAGTTAGAAGGAAACAATAGTAGCACATGTACATGAACAATAATAAAACCATACAACATATGTTCACCATTCAACATATAACTACAATATGAATTGTTACAACATTTGATATTACATATTGAACAACAAACTTCTACATGTGCATGCACTACCACTAAACTACATGATCTTAAGACAACTGGTCCACCTATACATCAACTCACCACACAACTCTCAACTATCCTAGTTCTTCAAGATCGTATGTCCACAACCTAAATAAAAGATTACATGTGGTACACTTCAACACAATATTCAAGAATATGGTACTGAGAGCACATATTTTAACTACAATTTCCATCATATATCTCATACATCTGCCGCCAAAGGGATAGATGCTTTTAGGCCTTTTGATCTCCTAACAAAGAGTTAGATCATGGATACAATGTGATCTCATACCAAAGAGTTAGATCACCTCAATGCATTGTACTACCAAAGAGTTTAATGGTATCATATGATGGATCAGATATATTATGTTGCATGTGTTCATAGCAATAAGTGTGGAAAATCATGCAACATATCATACAAGAACAATCATTTCATCCTATATCATATGACAAGTATTTTACTACACATATAACACAAGCATATTGTATAATAAGCCAAGTAAGAGGTAATGGTGTACCTTGATCAAGATAACCTAATCACATTCCTGATATCAACTATATCCTTGTTAAACATGATTAAGACAAGATCATGTACTATTATTAGATTCTCATCATCTTAACCATCTTTTCTTGAATCTGCCTAATCATTTTTCCATGCTTCAGAGTGCCTCACACTGTCATAAACGATGGGGGATCTCATTTTGGAGAGAAGTAGTTTGAGGCGCTATTAAAGAAGTATAGGGTAAAGCACAAAGTTGCTAACCCTATCACCCTCAAACCTCTGGGCAAGTAGAGGTATCTAATAGGAAGATTAAGCAGATTCTAGAAAAGATGGTTAGATGCACTCGAAAGGACTGAGCCATTAACAAGACTTCATCAGCATAGTTGTCATTTATGTGCAACTGATTTTCTTCATTGCAAACTATTCTAGACATGTGGTCTGCGACCACATTTTCTTTTCCTTTCTTATCAATTATTTCATGATCACATTCTTGTAATAGTAGGGCCCACCTCAGCAGTCTTGGCTTTGTATCCTTCTTTTGAATCAGACAGCATATAGCCCCATGGTTAGTATAGACTTTTACCTTGTCCCCTATAAGATATGATCTGAATTTGTTAAACACGAAAACAATTGCCAACATCTCATTTTTCATGGGGGTGTAATTCACTTAGGCTTCGTCTAACGTGTGGCTGGCGTAACATATGCCATGGTGCTTTTGGTCTTTCTTCTGTCCTAGGACTGTGCCTATGTCATAGTCACTTGCAGCACACATTATTTCAAATGGTAGCTCCCATTCTGGAGCCTGTAGAATTGGTGCAGAGGTCAAGGCCTCTTTTAGGGTCTCAAAAGCTTTTAAACACTTGTCATCGAACTTGAACAATGCATCTTTAATCAGCAAATTCGAAATCGGCTTTGATATTTTTGAGAAGTCTTTGATGAATCTCCTATAATACCCAGCATGGCCTAGGAAACTCCTTACTCCTGTCACGGACTTTGGTGGCGGGAGTTTGGAGATGGCCTTGATCTTGCTAAGATCCACCTCAATACCTTTCTTGGAGATCTTGTGTCCTAGGATAATGTCACTTTGAACCATAAAGTGACATTTTTCCCAGTTTAGTACGAGATGTTTCTCCTCGCATCTTTGCAGAACTAAAGATAAATTTCTCAGGAAGGCGTCAAAGTTAGTTCCATAAATTGAGAAGTCATCCATAAATACTTTGACTATGTCTTCTAGAAAGTCCGAGAACATGGAAATCATGCAACACTGGAAAGTTGTTGGAGCATTAATTAGACTGAAAGGCATCCATCTGAAGGCGTACGATCCATAGATGCATGTTAACGTCACCTTTTCCTAATCGTCGGGGTGGATGGGGACTTGATAGAACCCAGAATAGCCATCTAAAAAGCAGAAGTAATCATGGTGGGAAAGTCTTTCTAGGACATGATCAATAAACGGTAAGGGGAGTGATCTTTCTTTGTTCCTGAATTCAACTTTCTGTAGTCAATGCACATTCGTCAGCATATGACTATTCTTGTGGTGACTTCATCACCATTATTTCCCTTCACCATAGTTATTCCACCCTTCTTGGGTACTACATGAATGGGGCTCACCCAGTTTCTATCGCTTATTGGGTATATGATTCCCACATCACGTAGTTTTAATATCTCCTTCTTGACAACTTCCTTCAGCATTTGGTTCAATCTCCTTTGGGGTTGCACCAATGGCCTCGCTGATTCTTCTAAGTTAATCATGTGCATGCACATGGCTGGGTTTAGTCTCTTTCCTCTACGAAATATCCAATTGCTCCTCTATGCTCCTTCAATTCTCCCAACAGCCTTTCCTGTTGTTCTTTAGTGAGGTTAGCGTTGATGATGATTGGGTTCCTCCCTTCATCATCTAGGAACTCATACTTCATCCCTTCTGGTAATGGCTTTAATTCCAGCTTCGGCTTCAGATTTTCTGACTCTTCATTTAACGGTTCCAAAGAAGCGTACTTTACCGTTTCTATTACTTCTTCTTCATCACTAAGACTCTCTTCACCTTGGTTAAGGTAATCTAGAATTTCGACCACTTCGGCGTCTTCCATCAAAGGATTCAGGCTATTTAAGGCTCTCATAAGTGGGTCCACAATGGCTTTCTCTTCTTGAATTTCTTCACAATACTAGTTATATCTATCCGTGAAGTAGATTGACTCTGAAAGAGATGGTCCCTTCATAGCATCCTTCACTTTGAAGTCAATGTGGTCACTCCTGACCCAGAGGGTTATCACGCCTTCTGCGACGTCTATCAGGGCTCTTCTAGTTGCTAGAAAAGGTCATCCAAAAATTATCGGACACTTAGGGTCCTCCACAGTATCTATTACAACAATATCATAGGGTATGAAGAATCGTTCCACACAGATTGGAACGTCTTCCACTATACCCATTGGTCTCTTGAAAGTATGATCAGCTAGCTCAATTCTCATACTTATCTTGACCATGTTGGTCAATCCTAGTCTCTATGCAAGGCTTAGGGGCATTAAACTTATGCCGGATCCTAAATCTGTCAGTCCCTTCCTTTCGACGTTGTCTCCAACACAAAAGGGGATGTTAAATGCCCCTGGGTCTTTCTTCTTTGTAGGTGGTTCAGCCTGAACAAACACGTTGTACATGTTTGCCAGGTGTAAAGTTTCAATGTGGTTTTCCCTTCTTCTCTTTGTGATAAGGTCCTTGAAAAACTTAGTGTATGTCGACATTTCCTCCAAAGCATCTAGAAAAGGAACATCTATATGCAGTTTCTTTGCTTCCTCCATGAACTTATGTATCTTTTCTTCAGGTGGGCCTTGATAAGCTTGTAAGGAAATGTGATTCTTGGTGCATATGGGCTTTTCTTCATGAAAATCTCTTCAACGGGATTCGGATCCCTAGCTCCTCCACTTTTCTCACGACCTTCTTCAGCAGACTTCTCCCTGTCAACAGACTTCTCGGAAGAAACTTCCTTCTCCTATTGTGGTCCCTCACCCTTTTCTTCCTCTTTGTCATTTCCTATTCCAGAATTGATCAACGTCCTCCCTGATCGGAGAGTAGCCATTTTCACAGTCTCCATATTGGACGAAATCTTTTCGGAGGGGTTCTTCACTAGCTCAGCTAACTGTGCAAGCTGTTGGTCGATCTGGCGTTGATGTGTTTGCATGTCTGCCATCTGGACTTACATAGTTGTCAGAACTATAGAATTGGCAAGGGCACTTTATGCTAGCTGATCGTTCACAGTAGCCTGCCCCTTGGTGAAATCAAATAGTTGAGATACTCAGGTTGGCTATTATCTTTTGCCTGACCCTATCCTTGACATTGGCCTTGACTTGGCCCTTGACTTGGTCCTACCCCTTGGCGAGTTTGGTTGCTGCCTTGTGCTGAGTAGTTATTCTTGTTTTCCTGGTAATTGGTTGTTCTAGTATACGATGCTTGTCCGCTCCTCTTCTCAAATCCTGGTGGTGGCTTTTGCGAATTCCCCAACTGGTGTGAATTCTCGGCCGCATCCTTGTTCCCATAGTTGAAACTAGGGTGATCTGGCCTTTTGAAGTTTGCATAGGAAACATTCTGCATTGACTCTTCTTCGCTTTCACTATCTTCACTCTCTTCAGGTCTGGTGTAGATACAGTTATCAACTCTGTGTCCTCCTTCATTATAGGTGACACACTTCATCACCTTCTCGATGTGCTTCTTTCCCTTGCCTCCAGTGTCCTTCAACTGTTTAACATCAGTTGCTATCTTTTGGATTTGGGCTGTTATAGTTTCTAGAGCCTTGGCTTCCATGGATGGTCCTTTAGATCCTATCTTCTTCGATGTGCCTCTATCATTTCTTTCATAGTCTACTCCTGCTTGGAGTGCAGCCATGTTCTCTATAATCTTCATAGTCCTGCTTGGCTTTTTCCCCAAGAAGTCACTGCCTGCGACAACATTCAGAGAAGTCCTCTCTATATGGGCCAGTCCATTATAGAAGGTGGTCACAAGGGATCCCTTACGATAGTTGTGGTGTGGGCAGTCTCTCAGGTATTCTTGATAATGCTCCCATGCCTCGTGTAGGTTTTCTCCTGGATTTTGTGTAAAAGATTTAATCTTCTGCATGTTACGAATGGTCCTCTCAGTAGGATAAAACTTGTTGACAAAGGCATCCACAAGGGGTCTCCACCCATCTATAGACTGGTTAGTGAGATTTAGATACCAAGAGAGAGCTTTATATTTCAAGGAGAAGTTGAAACCCTTGTAATAAATCACTTCTTGTGGGACACCCCTCATCTTAATGGTATCACATATGTTCTTGAAAGCATCAAGATGGTGGTACATGTTCTCTCTTGGATTCCCATGGAAAGGCTTGTTCTGGATCATAGATATGGCGACTCGTTTTAGCTCAAAATTAGCTACGTTGAAGTTTGGTACAACGATCAGACATCTTGACTCGTTGGCCCTTGTTGTCGGCAACTCACGAAGGGTCTCCCTTCCTCATCGTCCTCACTATCATTGTCCCTACGGTTGCACTCATGGTGGTTATGGTTTCTTATGTGCCTACAGCAATGACGATGTTCCTTGTAGTGACGGTCATCCTCACGATGATCATCTTCATGTCACTCTCCATGCTCTTCCTCTTGTTCTTCATATTGATGACCATCATTGTAACAGCCATCACTATCTTCATCCGTTCCTGGTGGAGGTAGGCTGTGTTCATTCCTCACGTTCCGCTTGTCTCCTGAGAGGGTAACTTCCACGCAAGGCGACATGGTGAAAAGGAGTAAAGTCAAACAAGTTGCTTCTTCCTGGGTGCCTGAATAGATCGTACAGTCAAGTCAGCAAACTAAACTGGTCAAAATGAACTATTCTACACAAACTCAGGTTAGCAAACTTAAAGTAACTGTGCTGTCAAGCTTATTGCTAAGATTGAGGCACGAGAGTATAGTAAGCAGACTCAGGTTCTTAACAGTGCCATTTTTCCTTGTCCCCGGTAACGGCGCCAAAAAGTTGACCGACCTAAATCATATGTCCAAAAGGAGCAGATTCAGAGTAGTCAGACTTTCAAAGAGATAACCTGACTCTCAAGCCCCCACAACGATAAACGGGGTCCGATGTAGCGATCGAGGTCGAACACAGGGATAAGGTTGGTAGTGTTAAGCGCACAGAATCTAACACTCATATACTCTAGCCGAAGAGGGTATATAAAAGGTGTTCCCTAAGGAACGGTAGTACACAAACTAAAAGGTAGTTCAAGAGAAATAAGAACAACAAGAACAAAAGAGACAAAATAAATAAGATGAAACAAGTATATGGGAAGACACATGGGTTGGGGTTCACCTACCAAAGCATCTCACCAACATGCAACATCATCTCTCTCTCGTACACTCTTACAATATTAGAAGCAACCACCAAAAGCGTCTATTCCACTCTTTCTCAAGATAAGGATAGATCTAAGTCTAAGGGTAGTCTCTCTCTCGAGATGACCATACGTAAACTTCACAACATAACATATGGTTTTAAAGCCTTAGCATTCCAACACTCTCGTGCATTCATACTACTCCATGACATGTGATAAAAGCAATTTTGCTCTCTCGAGATATCAACAATTAAACATCACAAGATGGTAGCTAAGAATACAAGTGAAGCATTAAAACATGAGCATGGAGATAATCTTGATAAGAATATGTATAATCAATAGAAAGAGACAATATACATGTTGGGAGAGCCTTAGTGGCTAATCCCAACCCAAGTTAAGGTGTTTAGCCGCTCATGCTTGCGGACAACATAACGAAGTTACAGAAATATAGATCCATGAAGCCCCAAAAAGAGGGGGAGTATAGCGAGATGGAATGATAAATCTAGAAGGAAGAAATGTGATACGATATAGTACTTCTTCAGCTCTGAATCTATCATGTGGATGGCGTGGATGATCTTCTTCTCTCGAAGGAGTCTTCAATCTTCTCTCTCCTCAGCTTCTACCTTTGGAGATCCAAGACTGATGGATGGGATGGTCTCGGACAAATCTGGAATGCAGCAGCACTTCCTGGTCCTCGGGATCTCATCTACCATCTGATGATTTAACAAGATAGGTGGGTGTGCTATTTGTAGGCACATTCCACTGACTTAGACCTAGACCGCAATCGTGGTCTCGCTTAAGTGAGGGGTGAGACCGCGGTCACGGTCCGCTTCTTTATTCATCTTTTACCGCAGTTGAGCTTAGTCGCGGCCTGGTGACGATCGTGATTGAGGTCTGCTTGCACATTGCGTCTGAGCGATCAAGGTTGAGGTCTTCCCACTCGGTTGTGGTTTTCAAGAGCTCATCAGTGACTCCAAGCTGAGCGTGGTCCTTCTTGATCATGGTCTGCTTCCGCACCAATACCACTGGTCTATTCTTGAGGCGCATGTTCCGATCGCGACCATCCTTGAGGTCGCGGTTGAGCGATGACTGCGATCTATCAACTAGCCATGATCTCTCCTTGTCGTCTGATGATCACGATCTCTATAGAACTCTGGAACTGCGAACATGGTTGAGATATAAGTGGACCGCGGTCACGGCCCTGATCCGCGACCTGGGTTGTGAATGTTCCTGAAATCATGTAAGTGAGGCTTTATTCAAAAAGATAGAAAAATCATGTGAAAAAGCTAACAAAAGATATACTAAGAGCGGTGTAAGATATATATAAAAAGTACATAAAATAGAGTGTTATCACTGCTCTAGAGTTTTTTATTAATGATTATTTTAATTCAAAAATTGCACTCTTGTGAAAATCATGTATTGATGTAACACCATTTTATGTAATAAATGGAAGCCCATATTCATCAACCCAATCATCATCCTCTAAATGTTGGCATTTAGCTTATGATAATCTATGCACATCCGTCATCCCTTGAACATTTTGCTAGCCACCTCAATTCCATCATCACCCTTGACAAACGTCATGCCACCCTTCTTTGGGACCACCTGGATTGGGCTCACCCATGTGCTATCGCTAATAGCATAGATGATGCCAGTGTCTTGGAGCTTAACCACCTCTTTGCTTTAATGGCCAAGATAGTCATCTACAAATGATCTTGGCATTGTATTTAGAGAATCTACACTATCATCAATTACATATTGATCCAACTTAAGATCAATCATCAATTCATCATATTAGTGGACATTATATACACCAATATTATCTAGTTCAGCTTCATTAATTTCATTTTCTCCATCTAACTCTAATGAAGGGAAGAGTACCAATGGACCAACTTCATCTACTTTGTGAAGGAAATTTGTATTGGTTGACTAAGCTTGGCTCAATAGGTTCATGGAGATCCAATAGTTGAGAAGTACATATTGCAAGGAAAATCTACTTGAAAAGTATTTTGACTACAATTTTATTCTTCTTCAAGATATACAATTGAATTGATGATTGTAACACAACACCACGCGACTGTATTACATTTCTCATCCATTATATGAACATGTAAACATTTATCAACTTTTCTCATCCAAAATATGAACATTCATAAATTTATATAGGAAATATGTATGTTAATGTTATAAAGAACATCGTCAGGTCACTTTATAGATCTAAAGTGGATCACCATATCTATGTGATCCTCCATAGTAACATCCACCGTTCAAGAATTGTATGATGTAATGAAGCATCATAATAGGTAAATAAGAGACAATTTTCCTATAAATTAGGTTCCTAGTTTAGAAATTATAAAAATGTAAGTTTCATACTGCATGTTCAAACAAATTAAGTTAAAAAAGTAACATGCTTAATCAATAGTAGAAATAATAAGATTAACCAAAAAGTCTCCATGATGTTGAAATTTAAATTAAAGTTTCTTCTGATACATTTGCAAGATTATTATAGCAAAAACAATGTAGTTTATCTTTTGAATTTTTAATTAATGTTTTGATTGCACCCTTTTCTCCTACTGACCCATAAGATAAAGAGGGAGTATTGATCTTTATCACATGAATAGAGAATACAAATGATAATCTTAATAAGTCTCTCCTCAATATATGTGACTTGGTTAGTTCTAAATAATGAAAAGATGAGAAGATAAATTCATCTAAGGTTATAGTGTTGTAATTTACATTAGAATTCACTTTGCCTAGATAGAAGGTAACTCATACTAAGGGGAATCCAACCAATTCTTGATGTGGATTGGGAAATTATGCCGAGACCCTCACAATCATCAACTTGGACACTATAGGGAAATTGTTGCAAAATAAGAGTGAAATAAAGTTTAACTATTTTATATGCACTTGTACGTAATCAACCATTACATGTTAACATCCCAATACAAATAACATGTTAGGCCCTAAAATGGAAGCACAATATTCGGGAACTTTCAAGATGCATGTCGCTGGGTACATCACACACAAATATATATTGTGGAAAAAATAACCAAAAATTTCTATAGAAGAATCGATGATAACTACATGGTGAAGAAACTACAAACTTAATCTAAGTAGAATGGATGAGAACTAGGTAGTTAATAAAGTCATACTTGATCTAAGAGCCCTAAACTAGTACTATTTAGCTCACTAGAGAAATTTGTCAAATCATGCTCACCATGAAAATTTCAATTTTACTCTTCATCTGTGATTAGTTACATAACACATAATACAATTCACATGAGTAAATACTCAATCAAAAAATTTACTTCAAGTTATTATTACATTTACTTTTTCAATAATAAATATAATTATGTCCATAATATTCTCAAAAAGTTATAACATTAAAATAAAGTAAAATAACTGACTCAGTTGAGATGATATATGAACTTAAGGAGAGAAAGATGAAAAGTAATGTGTAACATCCCAAAATTTGAGGCCTCAGATAAAATAATGTTAAAAGGAATGGTTGGAGTACCCATATCACCAAGGTACACCTCCCTTTTAGGGAACCCATCACTAACAACTCTTCTTTTAAGGGTGCTCAACCTAGAGTAGTACTAGGATGGGTGAGTTGTCAAGAAATTGATTTCGGGCTATGCATGAGTGAGGACAAAGAATGCATCCAAGGTCAGTGGTGGTCTCTAGGGATAGTCATCATTCCTTAAACCCTACTAGAGCCTTAGGTGGTGAGCCAAACATTGCAAATAGTATTAGAACAGCTGCCTCCAATAGGTGGGTCCCACATGGACATGCAACACCAGATTCTCAAGTTGTATGCTACAACCATGTTGGAATGGGCTATCCATGTTGATGGAGCCAACCTTGCACTAGTAGCATCCAAGCATGTTGGAAGAGGCTATCCGAGTTTATGGAGCCATGCTTACGTTGGTAGCTGTGAATGGAAAATGGGTGTACATGACCATTCTGGGTCTACACTGAAATGAGAAAGTGATTATGATGCTATATCCTTGAGACTTAATGAGAATCAAGAGTCTAAGTGGGGGAGATTGTAACATCCCAAGATTTGAGGCCTCAGATAAGATGATCTTAAAAGGAAGGAATGGACTATCCATATCACTAATGTGTAACTCTTTCAGGGATCCCATCACTAAGAACTCTGTGATTTAGCATGCTCATCCTAGAGTAATACTAGGATAGTTGACCTATCAGGAAGTTGATCTAAACCTGGGTGTGAGTGAGGACAACACATGCAACCAAGGCCAGTGGTGGTCCGTGGGGCCATTCATCATTCTTGAAACTGTACTTGAGCCTTGGGTAGTGGGCCCAAGAGTTGCATAATAAGCTTTAACCTCCCACTGTTGATAAGTAAGATGTCACTCCTAACTAAATAGAATTTCTGACAAAATTTTCTTTATTGATATGACTGATGATCAAAATTTCTAGTCGAAAGGGAAAAGAGAACCTGTAGTTGACATGCAACGATGATGTGATCAATGGTTTCACATTTATCATAGACCAATCATTACATGTAGGGGAGCAACCTCAGGGTAAATGAAAGTTAACAATTGCCAAATTTAGGAGGAAGGTAGAGGTAGAATTATGAATATGGTAGGGAAGTTATCATGAGTGATGAAGTTAGAGGATGAAATTATTTAGGGAGATGAAGGACATTGTGAGTGAGGAAAATGGAGGAAGCAATATATTGGAAAGTGTCAGAGGCTGTGGCACTAGATGAACTACGTAGTGAGGCTTGGGTGGATGCCTCACACATGAAAGTTACAATTCTTTAGGGAGAGTTGGGGTATATCCTAAGCAAATATCTATGCAACCCATAATTAATAAGTCTCAAATGGTTAGGAATTTTTTACTAACTATTTTTCATACAAATCTATATTTTTTTACTAACCATTTATCATACTAATTTTTGGATGTAATCTCCATGTAACCCTTTTCCCTAAAGTTTTCTTCTCATTTTTGTTATGTATGTCCTTATTGACCAATTAGTGGAATTTATAGTGGTTTGGTGAACATTTATTCAATAATAATACCAATGGAAGGTTTTATGCACAAATGCCTCATTGAAATATTATTTAAGGATCTAAAATGCAAAATCACCACTTAAGTGAAACAATGGTAAATAATTTTATTCTACAAGTGTAAGGCCCCAAACCGTGATTAATGTGTTGAACAAGCTTAATTTCCATAATTAAGTGTTGTATACCTTAATATAACCTTGTGAGGTGTTTTGAAATCATGAGATAAGCTTAAGTTTCAAGTTGGTCCAAATTGGATGTTGTTTGTGCAAGTTATGCAATTTTTATGCACATTTTGAGATTTTTTCTCTACAAATTGTCACATGCCTCATGATCCTTAGATGTTTCCTTATCATTCTCGAGCTTTTTGGGCCATGGGGGTGCCTAGTTGTACCTTGATTTGGAGGTGTTTCCCTTCAAGGGCATTTTAGGGATTTCCACCTTTATGGATGAGCTTATCTTGAGGAGTTATCAACCAATGGGGTAGTTTCTTTGTTCAGAGGTCGGTGATGGGCCTAGAGAATCATAAATTGATGGCTAAGTAGTTTCTAGGAGATGTGTAACAACTACTTGCATGGCCATAGAAGTGTAGGGAAATATGGCTATAGAATAGGCTTCAATTTCTTTTTATCTACCCTATTCCCCATAACCAACAGATATCGTCAATAACTATAGTATGGAAAAGATGGTTTCGAGGATATACCTGGTCCTAGAGAAAGTCCAACAACATCTCCTCGTTGTTGTCGATGCACAACTCTGGCCAATTTCTATCACTCACAATCTATCCCCATGTGTGAAAGTCAACCAATCGTCACCTTTATAAGAACCCATGTTTAAATATTGTGTTTGATGATGTCAAAGAGTACCCAACAACAAGTGATGATTGTAGTGATTTCAAGTCTAAGAACCACAACCACCACCATCACTGTGAGAGCTAACAATGACTTCCATGTGTCAATATTATAGTGGGTCTATCCGATACACTATTCTCTAACATGTATCTGTGTGCATGGTTTGATATAGCCATATCATGACTAATGAGTTTATGTCATCAACCAACCCACACTTTGATCTTATGTGTCATTGTTGTCTATCAAACTTCCACAATAAAAACTGATCATGGACATAATGAGAATATGTATATGTACTCTCAACATCCGTATGATCTCATTTCCACAAGGCTAATACTTGAAGACATACTTCATTGAGTAATATCATTCTCTAGACATTTATAATGTTACATCATTATATCATAACCAAATTGAACATAATAAATTAGAAGCTTGCCTTTATTTATTAATCAAATCAATTACAAGTTATGCCATTACAATCATCATATGATTGGCTCTCTGGACATACATACCAACAGACTCCCACTTGCACTTAGAGCCAATCACCCATGAACTGCTATGAAAGTGCCTTTGAAAAGGTGTCAATAATATTATTCTCAGTTAGTACTATGCAAATCTTTACATCTCCTCACTGTACAATATCTCGTATGAGATGGAACCTCCTTAGTATATGCTTTGAGTGCTGATGCAATTTGGATTCCTTAGCTTATGTAATAGATCCATTGTTATCACAATATAGCTCAATTGCATCGCTGATGCTTGGAATGACCCCAAGTTCTGTAATGAACTTCTTGATCCATACAACCTCCTTTGCTACA
Source organism: Alisma plantago-aquatica (assembly GCA_963693085.1). NCBI lineage: Eukaryota > Viridiplantae > Streptophyta > Magnoliopsida > Alismatales > Alismataceae > Alisma > Alisma plantago-aquatica. The sequence continues at coordinate 545,026,638 of OY856410.1, read as the reverse complement.
TTCGATGCAACAATATACTCAACCTCTATTGTAGAATCGACAACTATTCCTTCTTGGAACTCTTACATCTTTGTTAAGGAAAATCACAAATACTAATTGTGATTTTTAATCATCTTTGTCAGTCTGGAAGCTTGCATTAGTGTAACCTTTTACTACCAACTCTTCCTCTTAGCTGTAGACCAAGAACTAATCCTTAGTTCTTATCAAGTACCTAAGGATGTTCTTCATGGCTATCCAGTGAACATCAACTGGAAATGATTGATATATGCTCATCATGATCAAGGCATATGAGACATATGGATGGATATACAACATTTCATACATGATTGATCCCATTACTAGGGAATATGGAATCAAACTCATGCATTCCATTCTTCACAAGAACTGGGAGTTTGAACTTTAGAGATGGTTACTCCATGTAACGATGGCAGGTTTCCTCTCTTTGAGTTCTCCATGCTAATCCACTTCAACACTTTGTCAATATGTGCACTCTGACTTAGTCTAAGAAGCCTTATGGAACTATCTCTATACATCTTTATCCCCAAGATGTAGGATGCTTCTCCCAAGTATTTCATAGAGAATGTATTTCCAAGCCATTTCTTTACCTTTTGTAAAGTAGGGATGTCATTCCCCATCAATAGTATGTCATATACATACATAATGTCACTATGCTCCCACTAACCTTCTTGTACACACAAGGTTCATCTTAATTTTAAATAAAGATAGACTCTTTAACTATCTCATCAAAATGAAGATTCCAACTCCGAGATGCTTGCTTCAATCCATAGATTGACCTTTGTAGCTTACAAACTTTATTTGCATTCTTTGGATTGATAAAACCCTCATGTTGTGTCATGTTCACATCCTCAAGAATATTCTCATTAAGGAATGCAATTTTAACATCCATCTACCAAATCTCATAGTCATGATAAGCTAAAATAACAAGCATGATCTTGATGGACTTAACCATGGCCACTGGAGAAAAGATTTCATCATAGTCAACACCTTGAACTTGTTTGAAACCCTTTGCAACCAATCTTCCCCTATACATTTTAACTTTTTCATCCATGCCAGTCTTCTTCCTAAAGACGCATTTGAACCCTATGGGTTTTACCCCTTTAGACGGATCCACCAAAGTCCATACTTTGTTAGTATATATGGATTCCATCTCAGATCTCTTGGCCTCAAGCCATTTCTCAGACTTTGGTCCCACAATAGCATCTTGATAGGATATTGGCTCATCATCTATGACCAATTCATTGCCTTCCTGAGTTATAAGATATCTAAATCTTTCAGACTCAAGGTATGTCCTATTAGATCTATGAGGTTCCCATGTTACTTCAGGACATTGAGACTCCATAACATCTTGTGTTTCTGTTTGTTCCTCTTGTTCATCTATCGGTTCAATGTTTTCTTATTGGTCGCAAACCTCTTCGAGTTCCACTTTTCTCCCACAGATTCCTTTGGAAATGAAATCCATCTCAAGGAATTCAACATCCCTGGAAATAAAAACTTTGTTGTCATATTGGGAAAAGAAGTAATATCCTCTAGTTTCCTTAGGATATCCAACAAAATAACATTTATCGGATCTTGGGCCAAGCTTTTCAGGAAACATTTTCTTGACATAAGCTTCACATCCCCAAATCCTCATAAAATACATTTTGGGACACTTCCCTTTCCATATCTCTTATGGTGTCCATTGAACTGATTTAGATGGCACTCAGTTTAGTGTATATGTGGTGGTGTGTATAGCATAAACCCAGAAGGTAGTCAGAATCTTGGCTAAACTCATCATAGATTGCACCATATCCATTAATGTGTGATTCCTTCTTTCTGATACACTAATATGCTGATGCGTTTTAGGTGGAGTCCACTGGATACAATCCCATGGGCTCTAAGAAGGTTCTCAAACTCTTGGTTTATCTATTCTCCATCTTGATCACAATGAAGTGACTTAGTACTTTTACCAATTTGTTTTGTAATTAATTCATATAGTCCTTGAACTTTTCAAGAGTTTTTGACTTATTTTTCATTAAATAAACATAGTTATACGTACTGAAGTCATCAATAAAGGTAATGAATTATTGATACACACCTCTAGTGGTTGTTCTAAAAGGTCCACACACATAAGTATATATAAGTCCTAATATATTACTAGCCCTCTCATTATTACTAGTGAAAGGAATCTTAGCCATCTTGCCCAACAAAAAAGATTCACATGTCTCTATTGATTGAAAATCAAAAGAGTCTAGATAACCATCTTTATACAGTCTACATATGTGATTCTGATTTATTTTCCATAGATGACAATGCCAAAGGTATGTTTTGTTTGAGTTGTTGAGTTTTAGTCTTTTGGTATTTATGTTATAAAAATATGTCTTTAGATCTAAAAAGTAAAGACCATAAGACATTGGGGCACTACCATAAAAGATCCCGTATTTTGAAATAGAACATCAACCATTTTTAATATGAAATTCAAATGCATCCTTGTCCATATAAGATAAAAAAATGATGTTTCTATTTATAGAGGGTAACATAATAGAAGTTCTTTAACTCTATTACAAGTCTTGTGGGAATAGATATACTATAGGTTCCAACTACGCTGGCCGCAACTCTTGTGCCATTAGCAACTCACAATTCCACCTCAACTTTTCTCAAAGGCCCACTTCCATTCAGATCCATATGTGAGATCCATATCCGGTATCGAGTACCCATGATGATGAAGTAGATAGGTTTATCTCAATAACATATATACCTAAAATGGAGAGATCTTCTTCTTCCTAAATGCCTTCAAGTACAAAGAATGAGTTCCTCTTATACTTTTCTTTCTCCTTATCTTGATTGTTGAAGATTTGGATTTAGGCTTGACCTCAAAAAATCTCACTTTGATCCTTGGACTCAGCTCCTCTGATCACCATCACGTTCCTACTCTTCTTCAATTTTACTTCAACATGAATCAACATGGCAAGCTAGTATGACATCTGTCCAACCATATTATTGACATGATAACATGCAATAAAGAGACTATATGATTCTAGCATAGTATTTAGAATCATATCAGTGGCCAACTCTTGGCTCAAGGTGAATCCTAGTTCTTTAAGATGATACACATGTCCAATCATATTGAGTACATGTTCTTCTACTGAGGTTCCCTTTGTCAGCTTAGGCTCAAGTAGCACCTTCAGGATACCATCCCTTTCTTGGTTTTCAAGACCAAGTGTCACTTTCTTAAGATGTGTTACCATCTTAAGAACACTCATGTCTTCACATTTCTCATGCAACACATAGTTAATGAAGCTAATCATAAGGTACTTTATCTCCAAGACATCATGGGAATGCTTCCAATAAACATCCACTTGTGCCCTAGGTGCATGGGGAGAAAATATTTCTGGCACTGGATTGTCATTGATGTAGAGCTTGCAATCTTCATTGAGTACCCTTCTCAAGTCCAAAACTAGTCATGGAAATTTGCCCCATCAAGTTTTTCCTTCTTAAGGACCAATGACAATTTAGATTTGTTCATCATTTGATTCTACAAGATCAAATTTGCATTTGTCAAAAACTTTTGATTTGATTTGATTTGAAAATTGGAAGATATCAATTAGGTCTTTAATTAATATCACTCCCACTGCTTTATTTGAATTGATAGCCTTCAATATCAATCCGGAATATAGCAGTGTACAATATTCTAGTTGGCCAGATCTAAGATAATTTGACTGTGGCCCGATCAACACCGCAAAACATAGTCAATCATCAAGGTAGGTAGCTCTTTCCAATTGCATCATAACAAATTATGGATAGATGATATGTACATCCCCTTCCATAATCATCTGTATGCTTCTGGGCCTAGACACTCTGAGAATCACTAGTCAATCCTGATCCAAAAATTGACATGATAATAATGCACCCTGCGGAGGCGGAACGTACATTATTGCCATCACACTTCCATGAGATAGATCGTACACCATGCAAAGGCATAACCTACGCTTGGTCGATCAAGTTCTTCATGTGTTCCTCTTTTGGAAAGCATCTAAGACTTTCTATTTTGTTTGAGGGAGTTTGTATTTATAAATACATATACTTTATCCAATTACCACATATATAGTATGTATCATGTACATGCTATACCCACAACGAAAATATGCAATAAATGAAAGCAATGGTTATGGACAACCTAATGTAATACCTTGGAGTCACAAGGAATTACATCATCCTAGGTCCACATCACTTATAGAAACCTATTGTTGATGAAGATCCATGCTTGCCAATTCTGGTTGACTGGTTCAACCTTTGAACCGGTCAGTTCGTGTTACATCTATGAAATTCATAGATTGAATGCCTAGTTGATATTAGGGAACATATAACAATGAAGAGTTTTGAGGGGTCTTGGTTGTTGAATCCAAACCCTAGATTCATAATAAATGTTCAATTTAAGTTAATAATGAACAATGAACATATGTGATCATAGGAAGCTAATATAAGATGCAATGGTGATCAAAGCCTCAAGTTTGGTAGTTAAGAACGTGACAAAGCTCATGGAGCCTTTGGAGGGCCCACGATGTGGTTCATGGGACTTAGAGCCACTCTTCATCCCAATTGGATAATTAGAGTTAACATATGGGTCCCTGAGTTATGTTTTGGATATTATGGATATGTGTGATCATGACAGGTATCCAAAGTATGACTACAAAAAGCCAAGATCAAGTGAGTTATCAAGTAACCTAGGTAATTAATAAAGTAATTATCTAAAAATTACTTGGAAGGCAAGTTTTAAGTGATTATCCTATTAATTAGACCCATATCTTTTGAGTTTGAGAGGGTAATAAGAAAAGGAAGTTTTTCCCAGATCTAAGATAATGGTTACTATTACTTCCTAATCATAATACCTTGCTAACGGTGAACAACTTGGATACCAAGTCACGGAGCCACACACCTTATATATAGAGAGAGAGGGTTGGGATACCCAATGTCCATACCCTGGTTGTGCCTCCATCGACATCATGGTAGGGTGGGGTTTCTCTCAGTGGCATGTTGCTTGCCAATATGACGACCTTGGGGGGGGGGAGTAGGTCGCTTCACCCTTTCTGTCACAACTATCCCCTACCCATGAACCAACTTAGCCTTCCTTTCCTCTCCCTACAACACCCCTTCTTCACCCTTCAATCCAGGCCAGTGAAGAAGCCAACATGACCACTTGTGCTCTTAACTCATGATGGTACCTTCATCCTTCTCCTCCCTAGCTGGGCAACACCAGGCATCCCTCATGCAACCATCACTGCCTCCCATCATCCTAAAACTCTGGTAATAGGGAAGAGCCTTATAAAAGGTCGCCAGAGACTCTGGCGTTGGAGTGAGAAGCCAAGCTGGAGCACGCACCAGGGTTGGTGGTGGCATTTCATCGCACCAGCGACATGGAGGCGTGCAGAAGCCATTCGGGGTCGCACCCTATGTGAGGGAGGGATCTGTGAAGCTAGTTTTGGATAGCAAAGGTGGTTGGGAATGTTGGTCGGGACAACTACGACAAGGGGGAGGCCGACACTGGAGTTCTCTATCATGGCGCTGACAATGGGAAACTACATATGTAGGGCAGGAGTGGGTTCCTACATGAGGAAGAGAGGTGTTGGGGGAGGACACCCTCGACTGAGAGACCGGGTGATGTACGACAGCTGGTTGTGCCGTTTGCGGGAGCGGCACTCAGGACTACATGTACAGACACCGAATGACGGTGGCAGTTGAGTAGAGGCCGGGCGTGAAGCCACCGCAGTGTGAGTTTGTGACTGCAGATGGTGAGCGACACCTTGTGTGGGACCGGCGGGAGACGACCTACCAATGCTGTGTGTGCGCACGCGAGCGGAGGCAGGTCGGGAACGAGATCCCTCGTGAGGAGGGAGACATGTGTATGTCAAATGACCTAGGTGCCCAGGGCAGATGCGCTGAGTGCAAGGGGCATGCCCGTCTTTTCCCCTAGATCATACACTAAATCTTGGAAGGGAATTTAGAGCTTACTTAGCTGATGTGACATCATCTAATTGGTCAAAATCAGTTCATTCTTGCAATTAATCTAGTTATTTATTGGTAACTCAGATTTCAATAAGTTATATATGCAAGTTTAGAAAAATGCAAGGAATCCAAATCAAATACTGTCAGAATCTCATAATGCTTCCTGTTCTAAAAGTGTACATGGTTTGATTAGAATAAAGGGTAAACCTAGAATTGCCTTAATCTGATTGCTTAATTGAATAGATTCATTCATGTTAGGATAACACCTGATATTTCCATGTATAATGAATAAATCTGGATTATGTTGAATAATTTAGGATGCTAGAATAGTAATCTTATATATATGATGCTTTATGGTAAAATTAATGTCAACATCTTTCTATGATCTAATGTTGATAATGTGATCTAAATGACATGGATAGTATAATATGCTTAGGTTGATAATTAGGTTTCACCTAATATGCATAACTGGGCTTATAACCTTAGAAACCATAGTATAATGGAATTAGGGTTTGTAACCCTAATCCCTAGTTCAAAAGTAAGATAACCCTAAACCCTAGTTTACAAACGCACCTAGATCTATTTAACGTAATGTGAATACATGGTGACACATATGTAGTATATATATTTCCGATTGATTACTTTGTTGCTTGGATGTTTGGATGCATTCTTAAAGTACATATGATGTTCTACATGGTTCCTAAAATGGAATAAGGTAAATGGTTATGCTTCTGAATACATGTATCAAATTCTGAGATTTCTGAGGTTTCTCAATGGGATTGAACGCTGATAAATTGCTTGCTTGTTTATTTACTTCTTGCACATTATAAAGTTCGTATGAGTATCATATAAAGTAAATAATAATATTTTGAACCCTGAGTTAGACTGATCTTAAGGGTAATTTACATGAGACCCAAAGGGACAATGATTACACCTGAGGTACTTGACCAGATATGGGTTAGAATATGAAAACAAGTTTATGTTCCTATATGCAAGATAAATATGTTTACTTATATGTTACTTGTGACTATTGTTTGAACCCACATACCAGTATAGCAATATACTAACCGTGTATTTGTTTGTCAGATTTTTAGGTATCAGATATACTTGATTCGTGGACATGAGGGTACAGTTAAAGATGTTCAAGACACTACAGTTTAAACATGAAGGTTTTGTCTTAATGGTTTATCTTCACACCTGTAAAAGTTAATTCTATTTAAAAGTTATGTAACTACTTAAAGGAGCTTTTATGAAAATATGTAACTACTTGTTCATTAATGGAAATTGTTACTATTTTGTATTATTTCATGAATCTGATCTTGGAATTTATGAGTGATGATTCATGACTTTAAGGTATTTTAGACACTCAAAAGAGAGGGTAGTTATAGTTCGCCTCTTGTCCAGTCATTTTATTGTCTCACTGGCCATCTGGTTCTTCTGTCCATCATGTGCTGGCCCTCCTGCTGATCGGTTGGGTCCACCAAGAAATCGGTTCGACTTGTACTCCTAGTCCTCTAGTTGGTCTTTTCATCTTTGGGACATCTTCTTCTTCGTCATAAAAAAAGTAAACCATCCAACTTTTATGTAATTATATAGAAAACTCGAGTTACATTCAAGGAGAGCAAAGGTAGGAAAGAATTAACTTTACATTGGGAAGATAAGCTAAAGGCTCAGTATGTAGACCGAGATAAACCAACCACACAACCATGCACATATAATATGGGTTATTGACCATAACCATGCTACACATCCACCATCAAAACTGCTTTTAGGGCGACTTGTGTAAGTTGCACACACATACACACACACACACACACTTATATATATATATATATATATATATATATATATATATATATATATATATATATATATATATATATAAGTTTGGTATTATCATGGTATTGGATTGGACATATATTATTCGCATTGCATGAAATAATAAGATGACAAAACAAAAATATGATCATATTGATTATCCCATAATATAGTAAATTAACATTGGCTCTGATACCACTGTCGGGGAATATGGCTATGGAGCAGGCAGAAGAAATGGTTTTTTTATCTACCATATTCCTCATTACTAGCATATCGCATCAATGACTATAATATGAAAAGGATGGCTTTGAGTATATGCATGGTCCTAGAACAAGTCCAACGACATCTCCTTGTCATTTTCGATGCACAACTCTAACTCCTAGTTGCACCAGGACTTGTCTGACTGCTCCTCCACATATTACATACTCGAATGTTGTCTTCTACAACAACTCTTCTCATCACAAACTACTGGTCGATGATGTTCTCCTTAGCAGAAGACAATGACCTCCCACCTCTAGAGAATTCCACACAGACTACCTATAACTCCTATCTCCTTCTAGAACAGATAGGTAGGAGTTGCCCCTCTCGTTGGCATACTAGTCACCAACTTGCTCTACCAAAACAATGATCTCAATTGTTCTCTCGCTTGGTATCCCTACCTAGTCAGTTAGGACTTGCTTGGGCTCTCTTGGTTACTACAACTAGAGAGGACAACAATTGTTAGAAAAATTGATTCTCGATTGTCTGTGTTGTGTTTAGGGAAGCCCCAAGTACCCCTATTTTTATAGGTGAGGTTTGGGCCATGGTTCCCAGACTATGCAGGAGTAGAAGGGACTAATAGATCTTGAATATTTGTAACCTACAACCATCAAAATGGCTGTCTGGCACACTAGACGTCCGTCTGGAACACTAGACGATCGTCTGGAATGTGAGACATTCATCTCGTACTATGCAATTTTCCAATCATATATGAAATTGACAATTCATTTCTTATTAATGTTGAACATTAATTCCTTGCACTCCAAGTAATGTATAATCCAAATGAATATGAGAAAACATTTAGAACCTTCCCTCATCCTAATTAACTGATCTCCTCCATGCGAGACGACCATATCGGTCACCTATATGGTCGTCTGGTGATGCAAGTCAGGCCGGTCGATTCACACCTTGGCCAATTTCCACTCAAATCTGTCTGACATACCAAACACCCATCTCAACCCTTGAGATGACCTTTTAGCACTCTAGATGACCATCTCATGCCATGAGATGAGCGTTCAATAGTGTTGTCAGGCTGCTTGTTGTGTGAATCAATTACCTAAATGTTTTAGTAATTAATTCAACTATCATTCAAGATCATACTCCTCTTCTAGGTCAAGACCTATGTGTGTGACCCTATAGGTCCGACATTATGTTGGTAGTGAATGTCTATAACAACTTATGACATCACAAGCAATGAGAGGTGCCTAGTTTCTCATTAATGCTAACCAAGTAAATGGAAAGTTGGAGAACAACTACAACCTACAATCTGTATATGGCATTGTAGTGTTTGTATAGTTCCTTTGTCACTGATGTCTAGATTGAACTCGAGGCATGGAGTAGTCATCATCTTCATCATTCAATCTTGTTTCTTGAACCAGAGCAGACTTTTTGAGATAAATGTAAGCTCAATATTACATATTGACTCACATGTGCATGGACACACATTTCTCAGTCTCGCTACTCAAGAGGCCTAGAACATCAAAATCCAATAGGAGGGAAAAATCCCATTTATTTCACTCATAGTCTATCCCCATGTGCTAAAGTCACCCAATCATTACCTTTATAACAACCCATGTTTCAGGATTGCGTTTGATCATGTCAAAGCGTTCCCAATGACATGTGATGAGCGTAGTGATTTCAAGTCTAAGAACCACAACCACCACCATCACTCTGAGAGATGACTATATCTTCCATGATGATGGCTTCCATGTGCCAATCTCGTAGTGGGTATGTCCGATACACTATTTGTAAAGAGGCAAGATCACCTCTTTACTATAATTTAAAGGAAATACAAAACATCTACAATTTAAAAAAAAAATAGAGACTTTGAGGATATTTGCATAATATTCCAAGTAAATAATCATGATTCCAGATACATTGTAAAATGTCAATAGCAAGGGAAACAAAGAAATACTAATCCTTCACATGACTTTTATTGTTTACTACATGATTGATTTCCAAAAGAAAAGATAAGAGAAACAAGATGCTATAGCAACCTAGTCATCCTTACCAAAAACTAGAGATCAACTCCTGAGAAAAACCTCCTTTAAGCTTGTCCTTCTCCTTACACAACACCAGCACCTGGGTGGTTGGGAAAGCACCCAACAAAAGGAAAAGGAAGCAAAATTATGTGTTACAAAATTATTCTAAAAGTGACAAGATAATTATAACAAGTAAAATAGGCTGGGGAATCATCAAAAGATGAGACATCAATAGTATGAGGCTTTAAATAAGGAAACTTGCCAATAACAAATATAAGTAAAGGATTTGCATGTAAATTAATATGTCTACCTAACTAATTAGGGTTGAGGCACCTACCGGACCTCTAACCTATAGGTGAGGGGAGAATAAAACGTTCCCAATCACCTACACAATATGTAGGGGAGAATACAAACATTCCCTTATGGTGATTATATACATGCCCTATGTGGGTGGTTGTACATAAGTACCTCTACTTTAAAATTAAATAGAACATATAAATACATGCTAGCAAAAGAGTTATGGCAAGATTAATCAAATGATTTATATAACATGGCAGTAGGGTATAGAACTCAAATAATATAATAGTACAACTGATTTTGAGGCATAAAAAATTAAGTTTCAAGAATAATGGATTTGGTCGGATTAAGCCTCATTAGGGAACATAGGCAATGGTATAATAAATTTCCCAACTGAAGGTGTAGATGCACATACCTCATTCCTCCAAACCCTAGAACTCACTTTCGGATCCCTAGCCAGGATTAGAGTCCACTTTCCCCTATTACATAATCATATACATGCATTAATGATAAGTTCATTCATTAGAAGGCCAAAACCCCAAAGTTACTAACTTTTTGCACAAACCTTCAAACTAGACTTCAAAAATATCACCATTGTCTTAGTTAGGGTTTTCTGATCAAAATGCATATAATATTATGTACTTTGAAGATATGGATTTTTGGGTTATTTTTGGTGATTTATAGTTAATTAAATCATTCTAAAACTCTTTTTCACAAACATCAGAATCAAACCTCGAAAATATTTTTAATGGAGACATTCAATTTACTAGGATGATAGGTAATGGTAAAGTCATAATCTTTAAGATATTCCATCCACCTACATTTTTGTAAGTTCAGATCCTTCTGAGTCAACATATATCTCAAACTCTTGTGATTAGAAAAGACTTCAAACTTTTTTCCATAGAGATAGTATTGCTAGATCTTCAAAGCATGAACTATGACAGCAAGCTCCAAATAATGTGTAGGCCAATTAGCTTCATTAGGTTTCAACTTTCGAGAAGAATAGGCAATCATCTTTCCATCTTACATCAAAACATACCCTAAGCCTTATCTGGATGTGTAGGTGTAGATGACATAGGGTAAGCCCTCAAAAGGCAAAGCAAGCACGGGAGAAAAATTTAGGCTCTTCTTCAGCTTCAGAAAACTATTCTCACATGTAGGGGTCCATGAGAACTTGACCTCCTTTCGAGTCATCTTGGTGAAAGGCAAGGCCAACTCAGAGAAATAATGTGTATCGTTGTGCACGCAACAATCACTAGGAAAAGTCCTAGAGTTTAACCGTCTAACCCGGTTGTCAACTTGTTGTGAACAACAAGTCAACTTAGTATAGATAGGTATCGATCCAAGGGACGACGGAAAAGAAAAGTCAAAATCCAAATCCGATTGCAAGTACAATAATAAAATACCGATTTGAGAGAGTTGTTAATACTAAGAACAAAAATAAAAGTACTGAAATAAAATTTAACTAATCAAAAAAATAAAGATCTGGGGTCTGGAAGATCACCACCAAAACCACGTTCCTATTCAACTAATCAAATTCTAAACTCCAAGGATCAAATCAGGACCTTGTGGTTACATGTCCTTACGGACAAACTCACAAGGGTCAGACTTCTCGTGAACCCGTTGGTCCTGGCATTCACGGACCATTGCCCAACCGTCCAACATGCCATTATCCACGGTCATATCAAAAAGCATGTGAATTCAACTGGCGTTCAAACCCAAGGCTCAGGTGGTCACGTCACCAAAGCTTATAACAAGAATAAGATTAAAAAGATGAAAAGATGATAATCGCAATTAAGGGACTATTGTTTCGTTCTCACAGAGATCCACGGTCATATCACTCCATAAGAATATATCAGATCATCCAAATAACCACACATAAATAGAGAGAAGACATTTGTTCGATGGAGGAATATAATTGATTATATTGAATAGAACCGGGCTAAGGGGCTACTCCCATGCCCCAGAGATATTTACTCAGACATAATAAGACCAGAAGAAATGCAAACTAAAGCAAGATCCAACATTATACAAGATGTGGTCTACAACTAAAAATTAGATGGAATAGAATGAAGAATGGCATGCTTTTACAAATGAAGAGTCCCTACTTTTATAGGAGGGGGAGGGGGTAGGATGCCCTCAAAAGAGGGGGGAAAATAGAGGAGATCAATTTTTGAATTTTCTGGATCTGGTCAAATCGAAAGTTTGGTTGTCTTTAATTATCTTGACCATGTAACTCCCTTTAATGCAGATTCTCACAGAAGTGATTTCGAACGTATTTCTCTCCCGTTAAAAGCACAAAAGAGGTCCAAATAATAATATTTTATTTTAGGAAATTAAATTCCCTTTCCAATGAATACTTGTGCACTCACTTTGGAGTTCGAATGCAAGAGTTATGTCACTTTTGGTGGAGGGTATATATGAATTTCAGGACTACTGCAAATTGTGTAACTTTCCTACAAAACCCAAGAAAATAGAATTAAAACTCCAATAAAAGAGAAAAATCTAAAATAAAACAATTAATTATTAAACTAAGAGAATAAATAACAAAATCATATAACAAAAAAATCATAGAGTGTTAGGGTTTGGCTCTGCTAGGGTTTGGCTCTGCTAGGGTTTATGCGCGGCGGGGGTGTTGGCGGCCGGGGAGGCCGAGGTGGTCGGGGATGCTTCGGCGGTTCCCGCCCACCGGAGACTATGCCCTGTGAGGGGGAGAGACAGACGGAAGAGATGGAAGGGCTAGAGGGAGATGGTGGACTTATGGAAGATGAAGATATCACCATTACAGAAACTTTTGCGGCAATGACCACCGACCCCGTAGGAGGGAAGGAGGGGAAGGCGATGGATACTAATTCTTCTAAACACGACCAGTTGATGGATTTGCATAGTAACCCTCTGGTGGAGACTGTCCGAACAAGCAAGAAGCAATCTCAACATGAGATTCTTCGCAGACTGGGTATCTCACTAAACTTTGGTGAACGAAGGAAGGAAACCGAAGGGAACAAAATAACCAGCGATGGTGGAAGCCCAGGCGCACAGGAGGTCGAAGAGTTCCCACCGCTACATGGTGGGAAAGGCAGGGAGGAGTCGCCGGCAGAGGCAGCTACAAGGAAGATAGTGTCTTATAGAGACATCATCACCGACGGCGAGGGAGGCGGCAAGTTGCCGTTTCTTGGCTTTGAGGACCCAAACACTAAACTTCTAAAGGAGGACATCAGAACATGCATGATACAGGGAGTGCCGACGTTTGAAATTGAACACGAGAGATTTGAAGCCCTGACGAGACCGTGGACGTACGCCGTCGTGGTGAAGGTCATCGCCAGGAATGTGGGATTCCTCACGCTGCAGGATAGAATCAAGGCTATGTGGAGGCCAAGCGGGGTTTTCAAACTCATCGATTTGGAAAACAACTACTTCATCGTACAATTGATGCGTGAGGACGATTACCTAACAGCCCTCACAGGAGGGCCATGGCCACTGATGGGGTCCTATCTCTGCGTACAACCATGGGACAGATCGTTCTCACCGTCCTCAGCCAACCCAAAACACATGGTTGTGTGGATCAGGATCCCGCGCCTACCTATCTTTCTGTACCAAACACAGCTTCTTGAGGAGGTCGGCAATACGATTGGAACTACCATCAAGGTGGACTCGAATACTGATCAGAGAAGGAGAGGAAAATTCGTGAGAATTGCTGTGAAACTAGATACCAGTAAGCCTTTGGTGCCAGAGATTATGGTCCAAGGGGTGAGGTATAACATTGAATACGAAAACCTTACCAGCATCTGCATGTTCTGTGGGAAGATTGGACACATAGCGGAGGAGTGTGTTGAAAGGAAGAAAGCCATAGAAAATCAGACCAGCTTGGGGAAGCAACCGGATGGTGTGGAAGCATCGGTCAGGCCACTAGGCAACTTCTCGGAAAACTTACATGCACAGCCATTCATCAGGCGAGCAAGGAAGGAGCAGGACACGCAAGGGAGGAAGGGTGGTATTCCAACATCGAATAGGTTTGTGGATCTGGATGCTGAAGAGGATTTGCAGGCAGATTCGCATGTGGCAGGCAACGGCGGTCCTAAACCAGGCTTTGAATGGAGACAATGGAAGGCAACGAACAAAAAGAAAAGAACGGTATATGAGGTGAATAGAAGCGACTCCAAGGCACAGCACAAAGGGGAGCAGTTGCGTGTCGGAAGCTCAGAGAAGCACCACCGAGCGGTGGTCATAGAAGGTGAGAACACGGTGATTATTCCTGAAGGGGAAGGCAACCAGCAGGAAGGATTCACCTTTGTGATGGGTGGATCGGAGGCGAGGAAGACTACTACCAGAAGTCCGAGCAAGGCGATGGCGTTTGGGGCATCTGTAGGGATCCATGTCAGAAACAGGAAGATCATCAATTCAAAAGATCTGTCGAGGAATGGACCAAGGAAGAAGAACAAAAGGAGTGAAGAGGCACGGATAGAAGGAGAACCGGGACCAGAAGTTCCGAGAAATACTGAAATGGTTACCCAATGAAAGTGGCCACTTGGAATGTCCAGGGTATTTGTGGGAAGGATACCCCAAAATACAATAAGAGATCTTTCCCGGATCTATAAGATAGATGTTCTTGCTGTGTTGGAGACTAGAACCAGTGGCTCTAACGCCGATAGGATCGTAAGGTCGCTGGGGTATGATAACTCTTATAGAGTCGAAGCAACAGGGTTTTTAGGAGGAATTTGGGTGCTATGGAAGAATAGGATTGGAGAGATGGAAATTATAGCTGGCCATAAGCAATTTATACATTTCCGAATCAACAAAAGAATGAGCCTCACATTCGTGTACGCGAGCACCAAACAGGCAGGAAGACGCCTGTTATGGGACCACTTACTTACAATTGCAGAGACATCGCCGTCGCCGTGGCTGGTGGCGGGCGATTTCAATGTGGTTCTTCGAGCGGATGAAAAGGTGGGATGCGAACATGTTTCTACTAGCAGCTGTAGGGAGTTTGCCATGGGTCTCACGAATGCAGGGCTGGAGGAGTTAGGGACATCAGGCCCTAAGATGACCTTTAGAAGGGGGTGGCTGACGGAGAAATTAGATCGAGCAGTAGCAAACCAAGGTTGGTTGGACACGTTCCCAGAAACTACTGTGGATGTCCTGCCAAGGATTAACTCAGACCATTCACCTATCCTCATCACAACAAATGATAGAATCAGGAAGTACAAGCATCACCCTAAGACAAGCACAATCTGGGATACACGAAAGTCCTTCCCGAGATTTTTGAAAGAGAACTGGGACAGCAACCTACCCTATCATGAAGCCGTTACTAAGCTGATGAGCAGGTCTGTCAGTTGGGATAGAACTGAACGACGACAGATCACTGAAAGGAAGACGACCCTGTTGAAGGAGATAAACAAGATCCAATCGAAGATCAGCGGGAAGGGAGACGAGAAGTTGGACGAGTTAATGTCTGAGTTGCAGACGGAGTACAATGGCATTCTCAACGATGATTGTGAAGAATGGAAACAGAAAGCGTGATGTGATTGGATGAAGGCAGGAGACGCCAACACCAAATACTTCCAATCGCTAGTAAAAGCTAAGAGACAAAGAAACAATATCACGAGGCTGAAAACGGATGAAGGATCTTGGGAGGAAGACGAGCCTACTATCAAGAGCATGGCGAGAAATTTCTTCATCAGCCTGTACAAGAGGAAGGAAAGGAGGTGTAGCACGAAAGCTATGGAAGCTTATGCGGGCACCTTCCCGCATCTTGCGGATGAAGAGAAGACACGTATGGGCCTGCCACCATCCAAGGAGGAAATCAAAGAAGTATTGATGAAGATGAACCCTGTAAAAGCACCTGGACCCGACGGTGTAGATGCCGGTTTCATCCAACGAAACTGGGATCAACTGGGCGAGTCCATTTTTCTAATGATCTCTAGCTGTTTTGCAGGAGAATCGATCGCTGACAAGTTAGCAGATGCTATTCTGGTTTTAATTCCTAAAACGCAGAATCCGGAGAACTGCAGCCAACTGCGACCAATCGCGCTGAATAATGTCGGCCTCAAGCTACTTTCCAAAACCTTGGTGGAGAGAATCAAACCGTATTTGCCCGATTGGATTTCTCCTGTCCAAAGCAGCTTTGTCCCGGGGAGGCGAATTACAGACAATATCATCCTGGTCCAGGAGCTTATTCACTCGATGAAAGTCCGGACGGGCAAACATGCAGCTATGGCGATCAAAGTGGACCTCTCAAAGGCATACGACCGAATGGAATGGGATTTCATAGAAGACACACTGCGCAGAACGGCTATACCTGCGCATATGATCACCATCATCCTAAACATCATCAAAGCAGGCGAGATCTCGATCAACTGGAATGGAGAGAACCTCACACCGTTCAAGGCATCTAGAGGGGTGAGACAAGGCGACCCGCTCTCCCCGTATATCTTTGTACTTTGCCTGGACAGACTAAGCCAAGCGATCGCAGCTCAGGAGGAGGAGGGGAATTGGAAGCCATTCCGAGCTTCAAGGGGGGGTGTTGGAGTATCCCATGTCTGCTTTGCAGACGACCTCATTCTCTTTGGAGAAGCTTCCATTCAACAGGCTCGTACCATGATGAGGGTCCTGAAGAAGTTCGAACATGTATCTGAACAGATGCTAGCAAAGGAGAAACCAGCTGCTTTCTTCTCCACGAATACCTCAGCCACTGTAAGGAAGGCAATAACCAGAATCACGGGAATACGCCAGACAAGCAATCTCGGGAAACACCTGGGAGTGCCAATTATCCATGAGCGACCTAAGAAGGCATTGTATCTGGATATTATCCACAAGCTTGAAAATCGCATCTCCTCCTGGGCGAACAACTCTCTATCTCTAGCAGGCAGGAGCACGCTGGTCAAATCTGTCCTCAACACCATCCCGGTTTACTTGATGCAATCGACGATCCTGCCGATGGCGGTGTGTGATGAAATTGATCAAGTGGTGCGGACTTTCCTCTGGAAAGGGGCGAGGAAACAAAGTGGCATTCACCTGGTTGCCTGGGACAAAGTCACGGCTTGCAAAGGAGAAGGAGGGTTAGATATCAAAAGGGCGAGGGACCAGAATGAGGCTGCTATACAGAAAACCTGTTGGGACTTCATGTCAAATAGGGCTATGGTCTGGAAACAGGTAATGAAGGATAAATACTGGAACAAAGCTAACAAAGGGAGACTGGGTGCGACGCAATTATGGAGATCGATCATCCGCATACATGATGAATTGAGCATAGAAACGGGCAGAATCATTATGTCTGGAGCTACTACCACTGTGTGGACGGACAAATGGGTGGAAGGCGGCTGTCAGCCTGAATTGAAGTAGGGCAGAAACATCCCGATGGAGCTGGAAGATCTGAAAGTCGAGGCAATGGTGGATCTGTAGGGCAATTGGGACGCGGATTTTATCTGGTACTGGTTTGAAGAAAACACAGTCAAGCTCATAATCGTGATGCCTCCACCTGATCCTACTGCGGGACCTGACGAGTTGTGGTATTTACCGGATGACACTGGGCAATTCTCCACAAAGACGGCTTATCAAAGGCTGCAACAGGTGCACTCGAAGAAGACACCGGGGAAATGGAAGACTATATGGCAACTTCAGGTGCCTGAGAGGGCCAAAATGATCATTTGGTTGGGGTTGCACGGGGGCTTAATGACGAATGATGCAAGGATGAGGCGAGTTTTCACTGAGGATAACCATTGTCCGAGATGCAGAAGGGGAAACGAAGATCTCATGCACCTCTTTGTCAACTGTCCGGAAAGCAGGAAAATCTGGGAACTGGTCGAGGGAGCCACCCAATTGAAGCTTAATGCGGGGACTTCCTTTGAGCATTGGCTGAGGACCAATCTACGGAGAAAGAAGGATAATTCGGAGTGGAATTCGTGGGTCGCTGTGACCTTATGGAAGATTTGGGGAAGAAGATGCGATGTGGCTTTTCGAGGCAATGGTACCAGCACTGCAGCGTTGTTCAACACAATCAAACTACATGTCATGAGTTGCAGGACAGCTTTTGCGTCAAAGGATAACTTGATCAAGCAGCCGAGAGTTGATACATCGTGGTCCTTGCCTGAGAGGGGATATGTTAAGCTAAATGTGGATGCTACTGTAAAGAGGAATGCCATGGCTTCAGCTTATGTCATCAGAGATCATGAGGGTCAGTGGTTAGGAGGAGGCTACGATAAAGGTCATATCACAAGTGTCCTCAAGGCGGAACTGAGAGCTATCGCCATCGGATTACAGGAATGTAAGGGATGTTTCAGTCACCTGCAGGTTGAATCCGATAGTAAGAAAGCTATAAGTATGGTGAATGGCAAAGGAGAGGTCCCGATCAGTTGTAAACAGGAGTGTCACTTTGTCAGGAAGCTTGCAAGCTCCTTCCAGTCAGTAGGGTTCTCTTTTAGAAGACGGTCTGGTAATAAGGTAGCTGATTTTGTAGCTAAATGGGGTAGGAGAAGCAATGAGAGTCGAGCTAGGTGGTCTCAATGCCCTAACTTTCTCTTTGAGCTGTTCAGAGGAGAAGTTACATTGAATCAATCTGTAATGTCTGTTGAGGACGAGCCTGTTGAGGGAACAGGATGAATAAATATCTCCCTTTTATCTCGAGAAAAAAAAATAATCCTAAAAAATTTTAAAAATATAAAAATAAAAGGGATAAATATACATTTATCAAAATACCCCGGACTTGAATCTTTGTTTGTCCTCAAACAAATAAAATCACAAATTATTCCAATTTATAATAACAACATGTCTATCCTCACCCTTGTAACATCACTTTATTCCTTACCTCCAAATTTGGCCAAGAAACCCAATCTCCTAAAACCACAAAACACAAAATTATATATTTCCTATTAAAAACAAATATCATATCTTGGTTCAAAATCAAGATTTTGTAGAAAAACATGCTTCATCTTACTTTTGCTTTGACACTCTCATTTTTATAAATGTTTTTTTTAGTTGTTGCACAAGAACAAGATGAAATTAGGTGGTGTGAAAACAAAGAAGGAAGTGATGATTTTTTTTATCCCTCCTCTATTCGACTTGGGATTTAAATTTGTGGAGTTGTGGCTACATTGGTCACAAATTTTTTTAATGTACACTTTTGGCATCTTTTGATGGTACGCCCCTTTTTGGGGTATGAAATTTTTTATATGGGAAGCATGCCACCCCGGACTTGATTTTTGTATGGTGGTGATTCTTTGCTTCTCTTTTTTTAGAAAGAAAATAAGGGGGAAACAAAAGGTGTCCTTGTGCTTATAACTTCATACATTTATTTTCTCTTTTTTTTTTAAAGTGTCATTACATCGGAAAGAACATTCATGTCAATCACATTATACAAGATTTATATCAAGTTAACCAACAGTTTAAAAATAGAGAAAATTTGTGTTTGATTTTGATTGATTCCATACGACTTGCCAACTTTTCCAAGGAGTGATGCTATTTTGGGATCCTAGGTGACATGGTGGTTTCAGACATGGCAATTTGTAACAATTTTTGCAAAAGATTTACTAAAGTCAAAGGGGTACAATGATAAACATTTATTCATATTGGCCGACTAGATAAAGGCCATTTTGCAACAAAAGAAATAAAAACATGGCCGACTAGATAATGGCCATGAAAAAAGTAACTATATGCAAAACAAAAAAAAGGTAGAAATAATGCAAGAATAAAAAAGATAAGGGGGTGGAATAGAAACATACCACCCACCTCCACCCCAGACTTAGATTGTTGCTCGTCCCGAGCAAAATCAAAACCCGGGATGGAGGGAAGAGAAGAGTGAGGATTTTCAGGTGGCTCAGGTAGCTCAAAAAATGTCCAACTGAAGGGGATGTGTATGAGGGCTGGGACCTTTATCTGAGGAGCTTCATAATGTACCCTATGATAGGGTAATTGTAGAAGCTCAGTGGGATGCTCATATTTTCTTTCACCTCGCATTCCCTCCAATAATATCCATAGATCTTCCTTCGATAGCAAGGGAAGTGTTGAAGATGGATGTGGATAAGGGGAGGTTGACGGGTACCCAACTAGTAATGCCAGTAGAGCATGATGAACTGAGTCGGGTGGAGGATCTGGTTCAGGTTTTCCACCATCATGATGACCTGCATATGGGATAATTGATGCTAATACAAAAAATTTAAAATCATTTACAAAAGTATTTTGTTTCTCCTTAAATTTAATGCCATCAACATTGGGTTTGGTAAGTTTCATTGTTGATGTAACATATGTCTCTAATTTTTTTGTACAAGGGTTCCCCAAGTATTTAGAAGGGATGATGATGTCTTCCTTGCAAACAATAGAATGGGGTGTGTGGGCTTCTTCCAATGGTGGTATCTCCCCTTCTAGATCAGCCATGTGTGGGATGGAAATTGGCTGTGACGGCTCGGGAAGAATCATAAAGGGGGTTAGATTCTCATTATCCAAAATAGACTCAAAAGAAGGGTATTGGTCTATGGTATCATTCAGATTTATGTTGAGGATGGGAGGAGTTGTTGGATCTTCATAATGACTCTCCTTCTTTGACATTTCATATTCAAGTAAAAGAGTCTCTAAAGGAAAGATAGGGATACCAACGTCCTCATCACACACAAAATATGGCTCCATGGTTTGTGCTATTTTTTCAGGATCCGACATATATGACACAAAATAAGGATCATCGTCCTCGTCATCATCATGATGAACCATCTTGGGTTGCTCAAGCTCTATAGGGGGAGTTTATGATTGATTCTCTAGTAAGGTGGCTGACATGGCTTGACTGGATTCAAGTTTTGCTTGTCCTTCTACTGCCATCTTTTCTAGGGCCTTAAGTCTCTCTTCCAGTTCAAGATTAATTTGCATTTCACCATAGGATTTATAAACCCCAAAATTTTGGTCATCCTCACCACACTCCCCATAGTTTCCTTGGCCATAGTACTCCTCATATTGTTTTGGGTGGCATTGCTCCTCATAATAATCTCCAGAAGATGGTGTATTGTAATTTCCATTGCGTCCATCTTGGTAGGAAGATTCAATATTATAAGGTGTCACCAAATCATGAGGAAACATATTTGAACAATCTATATTTTTGGTTTAGGCTTCTAGCAGGGTGGTTAAGAAGGCTTGGCTGGCTTTTAGTTTTGTTTCTCCTTCTACTTCTATCTTCTCTAGGGCCCTAAGTCTCTCTTCTTATTGAAGATTACATTGGGTTTCATAAACATGCTCATAACCCCCAAGGTTTTGTTGGTTACACCCTACAAAATTTTGTTGATCATATCCCCCATCAGAATATGGATAGCAAGGTTCCCCATAATGGTTCTCAGAAAAATGTGGATTCACATTGTACCCACCAGGATGAAAGGACTCACAATTAAAAGGGGTGCTATTATAAACATGGGGTAGAGTTGGACAGACAAGAGATGCACGGTGGTAGAGACCACAATAATAACATTGTGGGGGATATTGGGATGCCCACTTCATTTGAAAAGAAAAGTTCCTAAAAGATATGTCAATCAATGAATGAGAGAAGAAAGATTGTGAGATAAAAGGTTAGTCAAAAATTACAAAGAGAACTAAAAATTATAAATCTAAAAAAATTATAAAATAAACTAAAATTACAAAAAAATAACTAGAAAGTAGTACTGCTGGAATGGAAACTCAGCAGAAAGAGGAGATACACTTCCAGAATTGTGCTCGGAAGGAGATACACTTCCAGAATTGTGCTCGGAAGGCAAAAAGAAATTACAAAAATCTAAAAGAAATTATAAAAAAAGACTAAAGTTATGAAAGTTAGAGAATATGAACAAGGATTATAAAAGATATACAAGCAACAAGATCTGAAAAACAAATGTGTCGTCCCCGGCAACGGCACCAAATTGATGCGTATCATTGTGCACGCAACAATCACTAGGAAAAGTCCTAGAGTTTAACCTTATAACCCGGTTGTCAACTTGTTGTGAACAACTAGTCAACTTAGTATAGATAGGTATCGATCCAAGGGACGGCGGAAAAGAAAAGTCAAAATCCAAATCCGATTGCAAGTACAAGAATAAAATTCCGATTTGAGAGAGTTGTTAATACTAAGAACAAAAATAAAAGTGCTGAAATAAAATTTAACTAATAAAAAAAATAAAGATCTGGGGTCCGGAAGATCACCACCAAAACCACGTTCCTATTCAATTAATCAAATTCTAAACTCCAAGGATCAAATCAGGACCTTGTAGTTACATGTCCTTACGGACAAACTCACAAGGGTCAGACTTCCCGTGAACCTGTTGGTCCCGACGTTCACGGATCATTGCCCAACCGTCCAACATTCCATTATCCACGGTCATATAAAAAAACATGTGAATTCAACTGGCGTTCGAACCCAAGGCTTAGATGGTCGCGTCACCAAAGATTATAACAAGAATAAGATTAAAAAGATGAAAAGATGATAATCACAATTAAGGGACTATTGTTTCGTTCTTACAGAGATCCACAGTCATATTACTCCATAAGAATATATCATATCATCCAAATAACCACACAAAAATAGAGAGAAGACATTTGTTTGATGGAGGAATATAATTGATTATATTGAATAGAACCGGGCTAAGGGGCTACTCCCATGCCCAGAGAGATTTACTCACACATAATAAGACCAGAAGAAATGCAAACTAAAGCAAGATCCAACATTATACAAGATGTGGTCTACAACTAAAAATTATAGGAGGGGGAGGGGGTAGGATTCCCTCAAAAGAGGGGGAAAAATAGAGGGAGACCAATTTTTGAATTTTCTGGATCTGGTCAAATCGAAAGTTGATTGTCTTTAATTATCTTGACCATGTAACTCCCTTTAATGCAGATTCTCATAGAAGTGATTTCGAACGTATTTCTCTCCCGTTAAAATCACAAAAGCGGTCCAAATAATAGTATTTTATTTTAGGAATTTAAATTCCCTTTCCAATGAATACTTGTGCACTCAATTTGGGGTTCGAATACAAGAGTTATGTCACTTTTGGTGGAGGGTATATATGAATTTCAGGACTGCTGCAAATTGTGTAATTTTCCTACAAAACCCAAGAAAATAGAATTAAAACTCCAATTAAAGAGAAAAATAAAAAATAAAAAATAAATTATTAAACTAAGAGAATAAATAACAAAATAATCCTAAACAAATATCAAAAATATAAAAATAAAAGGGATAAATATACATTTTTCAAGAAACCTTTAATAAACTTCCGATAGTAACCGGCTAGACCAAGGAAACTATGGATTTTAGATTGGTTTTTCAGATCATTCCACTTTTTCACATCTTCTACCTTCACATGATCAACTACTATATGACCGAAAGAAATCACATGACCAAGAAACATAACTTCCTTTATCCAGAACTCACACTTTGAGATTTTTGCGTAGAGTTGGTTTTCTCGCAGCGTGTTGAGTACCATTCGCAGGTGCTCATAATGTTTTTCTAATATCTCAGAATAAAACAAAACATCATCGATAAACACTATTGTGAACTTGTCAAGGTATGGGTGGAATACTCGATTCATCAGGTCTATGAATACAATAGGGGCATTTGTCAAACCAAAAGGCATGACCATGAATTCATAATGCCCATAACGAGTTTTGAACGTTGTCTTCGAGACATCATCGTCCTTCACATGCATCTGGTAGTAACCACTTCATAATCCATCTTGGAGAATATGGTGGCTGACTTTAGCTGATCGAATAGGTCATCGATGTGTGACAAAGGATAATGGTTCTTCACCGTTACTTGGTTAAGCATGCGGTAGTCCATACACATCCGCATTGATCCATCCTTCTTCTTCATGAATAGGACAGGGGCTCCCCATGGAGAAACACTGGGGAGGATGAAGCCCATGTTGAGAAGCTCTTCAAGCTGCTTCTTTAACTCAACCAACTTGATAGGGGCCAAGCGGTAGGGTGGCTTCAATATCAGTGAAGTTCTGGGTATAAGCTGGATGGAGAATTCCACCTGGCGAGTTGGAGGCAATCCGAGTAACTCCTCGGGAAAGACATCCGGGAAGTCCTTCATCACATCAATCTGATCTAGAGTAGGAGGTGTTGCATCGAGAAGTATGGAGGCTAGGAAAGCTCTAAACCCTTGCGACACAAGCTTTTCAGCTTTAATGGTAGAGATGACAAATTGTCTCTCTTCTCACTTCTTACCCTTGACACACATTTTCCCTTCAATAGGATGAACCAATCTAACCTTGGATTCCTGACAGTACAAAATTGCTTTGTACCTCTTTAACCAATTCATACCGAGGATGACGTCAAAGATGGTCATATCTAGTAAGATGAAATCCGTGGGAAACATTATTCCGGATATACAAAGGTTCATGGTAGGAGTTTGGAAGTACGAAGAACAGATCTTACCACTAGGGGTTTTTACGTCTAACACATGATCCATAAACTCATATTCTAATTCTAGCATAGAGGCAAATTGATATGGTATGAAGGTATTGGAGGAGCCAAAATCAAATAGTGCTTTTAAAGGATGCATATTAAGGTGCAGTGTACCTTCAATCACTTCATTGCCTTCACCTTCTTCCTCAGCATTGAGAGTGAATACTCTCCCATTCTGTCTCTCCACTGGCGGACGCCTCGGGTTCTGGCTGTTGTTGTTTTTGTTATTGTTGTTCCGCAGAGGTGGGTTTTTCTTTGGCTACTGCGGCTGGTGGGCATTATTCTACCCTTGCTGGAAACGAGGGCAGTTGGGTCGGATGTGCCCGACTTGGCCGCACTCATGGAAGGTCGGTGGAGGACGATTGTATTTACTTGCAGGCACATTGTTGGCAGTGCATCTTCCAGGAGGATGGTGGCAATTGCACCTGTTGTAGCGATCGCGTCCACAGTTCTCATTCTTGTCTGATTCTTCCTTTTGTTGTTGTTGCCATTAGAAGCTTGAAACCCTGGATATGAATCGATGGCTAGGGCCTTGTCCACCATCTGTTGAAAAGTAAGTGGAATTTGTGGGACCTCCGACCCACTTGATAGTTCAGGCCCTCCAAGAACATGGTTGCTCTTCTGTCAGCTCCAAGGTCGGTGGCGTAACGCTCTAGAAGCATAAATTTCTGAATGTAGTCGGCCACACTCATGCTTCCTTGCTTGAGGCTATAAAACTCAGCCTCCTTCTTCCTCAAGAAAGCAAGGCAGTTGTACTTCTCCCTGAAAAGCTTCAAAAACTAGTCCCATGCCATAGAAGAGGTGTCCCAAGTGCGGGCAACACCATTCCACCAAACGCGTGTCGGACCATCCAACACATATGTCGTGAACCAAACCTTTTGGTGAGGAGGGCATGACATACCCTCGAAGGTCTGATCTAGGGCCAACTCCCAGTCATCGGCTTTGTCCACCATGTTAGGTTCACTTTCACCTTTGAAGTAGGGTAGCTACATCTTGATGAAGTCGGTGAGGGTGAACTCCCTCGTCTTTTTGGCATTAGCGGCCATAGTATTGAGTTGTCCCATCATGGTGGAGGATAGCAACTGACGCAACATCGCCAGTTCTTGCTCAGGTGTGAAGGCAAGGGTACCCGAAGTAGTATGGTTGACCGCAAGAGTCACAGGAGTGTTGGGGTCATTATGAGTCGACTCCTGGTTCACGTTGTTGAACAAGTCACCTCTCCTAAAAAGTAGGGTTATCATATTAGGTTCTCAGGAGTATGGATTCATAGATGAGAAGAGAATAGAAATAAAGATGAGAAAAGGATATCTAGAATGATATTTCCTAAAAGCATACTATTTTGGGCAATTCATATCAGCTCAGGCTAGGCCGGTATCATATGGGCACAGGAGTCCTCGTATACCAAGCTAGTGGTGCGGAGGAAAATTTTGCCAGCCCCCAAACCTTGATCCTTTTTAGACACCCTTGCTTCAACTTCATGCCCTAATAGTCACCTAAGGACTCTGATACCATGCTGTAAAGAGGCGAGATCACCTCTTTACTAAAATTTAAAGGAAATACAAAACATCCACACTTTTAATAAAAATAGAGACTTTGAGGATGATTGCATAATATTCCAAGTAAATAAGCATGATTCCAGATACATTGTAAAATGTCAATTGCAGTGGAAATAAAGAAATACTAAGCCTTCACATGACTTTTATTGTTTATTACATGATTGATTTCCAAAAGAAAAGATAAGAGAAACAGGATCTAGCTATAGCAACCTAGTCATCCTTTCCAAAAGATAGAGATCAATTCTTGAGAAAAACCTCCTTCAAGCTTGTCCTTCTCCTTGCACATCACCAATACCTGGGTGGTTGGGAAAGCACCCAACAAGACGAAAAGGAAGCAAAAGTGTGTGCTACAAAATTATTCTTAAAGTGACAAGATAATTATAACAAGTTAAATAGGCTGGGGAATCATCAAAAGATGAGACATCAAGAGTATGAGGCTTTAAATAAGGAAACTTGCAAATAACAAATATAAATAAAGCATTTGCATGTAAATTAATATGTCTACCTAACTAAGTAGGGTTGAGGCACCTACCAGACCTCTAACCTATAGGTGGGGGGAGAATAAAATGTTCCCAGTCACCTACACAATATGTAGGGGAGAATACAAGCATTCCCCTAGGGCGATTATATACATGCCCTCTGTGGGTGATTGTACATAAGTACCTCTACTTTAAAATTAAATAGAACATATAACTACATGCTAGCAAAAGAGTTATGGAAAGATTAATCAAATGATTTATATAACATGGAAGTGGGGTATAAAACCCAAATAAGATAATAGTACAACTGTTTTTGAGGCATAAACAAATTAGGTTTCAAGAATAATGGATTAGGTCAGATTAAGCCTCATTAGGGAACATAGGCAATGGTATAATAAATTTCCCAACTGAAGGTGTGGATGCACATAACTCATTCCTCCAAATCCTAGAACTCACTTTCATATCCCTATTCAAGATTAGAGTCCACTTTCCCCTGTTACATAATCATATACATGCATTAATGATAAGTTCATTCATTAGAAGGCCAAAACTTTAAAGTTATTAGCTTTTTACATAAACCTTCAAACTAGACTCCGAAAATATCACCATTGTCTTAGTTAGGTTTTTTGATCAAAATGACATGTAATATTTTGTATTTTGAGGATATGGATTTTGGGTTATTTTTGGTGATTTTTAGTTAATTAAATCATTCTAAGAACACTTTTCCGCAAACATCAGAATCAAACCTCAAAAATATTTTTATTGGATAGATTTCATTCTCCTAATTTCAAAACACTGTTTATTTTTCCTTTTTGACCACTGAATTAATTTTATATGATTTATTTTGTATCAACCAATCAGAAAAATTGAAAATTCGAATATCAAAACAGAGGGTGGTGGGGCCCACACACCCTGGCTGAGGGACCCCAGACAACCTGTGGTCAACGCGGGTTCAACAGATAGCAAAAGACCCAAATACCCTACTCGCTAACAGAGATGCCCGAAGAGATCATTGGAGGGCAAAAAGGTAAAAGTGTGTGGGACTTTCTTTCCCAAACACTCGACGTGATGACCGGCGAGCAGGCTCTGCTGCTTACATGCAATTTTGGGAAAAATTGAAATACTCAACCAAATTCAACGCACAAGCATGCAAAAGAAAGAAGAGAGCGAGACAAATCTATTAGTACATTGTATTTGATCGGAGACGAAGAGATGAGTTAGAGGGAAGCACCGCAAGTCCTGTGGCTTTAGCGGCTTGTCGGGGATCAAAACCATGATGAATATAACAATTGAAGGTTGGGGCGTGTTGCAAAGGTGAAGACGATTCTTGGGGTAAGGATATTTATAGACAAGGAAGACTAGGTTAGGGTTTTAGTTAGGTGGGGTGAGAGAGGAGTCCCGATCAATTTGGGGGTTTCTCAAATTATCATCAAAACACAAAAACTCTGGAATAAAGATGTGGAGAATCTTGTGAGGAGTCCAACGAACCCAAAACTTTGAGATTTCATCGAGTATATCCCGAGATAATTGAATTTGAATTTTCAGAAAATAGTACAACTTATTCCAGTGGATCCTAGGTAGGAGATGGTTGGGAGCCATCCGATACCATGGACCTGAGTCCACTGATGGATCCTGACCGTCCGATCGCAGGGGTGGAGGTATAGAACAAATATTTTCTATTCCTAATAAAATTTCGATCATATTGGTTAAATGCTCTTCTCTCTCCTCGTTTGGAGGCCCAAATGATATCCAAAATTAACCAAAATTTATACTCTGACTGATTTTGATATGTAGAATCTAATTATGGAATTAGTTTTGCCTTTTGAGATATTTTAATAGGTTAAATAATTAAAACATCATTTCCTCTTTCCTCCTTCACTAGTGGTGATAAGATTCCTTAAAATTTGTGAAACTTCACCCATAAGTCTCCCTAAGTGACATGGATACGATTTTGTCATTAATTTCACAAGTTGGGATTTTTATTTATTTATTTAACAAATAGAGTATTCTACATACTTTCTCTCTCCTATTTTTACTCATTATTCAAACATTATCCAAATTAGTTGCAAATTTTCCCAAAGGCTTATTTTTATGTTTAGTTTACGAATTTGGAGTTAGTTTTCTAATTTGAGGGCATTAAGAATTTTATTTCACTTTATTGGCCAACTTCTTATTATCTTTTAATAAAGATGTTAATATATGCATTTATCTTCCAAATTAGATGATACTTGGCCCTTAAGTTACTTTTAGGTCAAGAAAACAAAATTGAGTGTCAAATTAACCTTGTGGGTTTCTGTTTATGATTTTTGGAACAATATATTCCTCATTGTCTTCTTTTATCCATTAAATCCCATATTACCTCCAATTATTGCATTTATCATCTCTATATATGTAATTTGGATTTTCTCTTCTTTTTCCTATTCTTAAAAGTACTAGAAAGTCATAGGATGAAATATCTTATTATTTTTATTACTTAGTGTACAATTTTTACTTCAGGCCCATTATTTAAAACCCAACCGAGGTATTTGTGCATATAACCCTATATTAAGAATATATGGGAAATATTTATCCAATAACTACCATAATTCCACTAAATCAATCCCAAAGACATATGGGACGAAAATGAAGGACAAATATTATAGAAAATAGTACAAAGAGATACATAGTGGATTTCGGTATGTTGCACTATTATCTAATATGTATATGCATGATTTGTATGATATAGCCATATCATGACTAATGAGATTCCATAATCAACCATCCCACACTCTTAGTTTATGTGTCATTGTTGTCTATCAACCTTCCTCAGTAGCTATATGTACTCTTAACATATGTATGATTTAATTTCCACAAGGCTAATACGTGAAGACATACATCATTGAGTAATATTATTAAATAGACATTCATAATGTTACAACATCATCTCATTAGTGAATTAAATAGAATAATTTGGAAGTTTGCCTTTATTTATTAATAAAATCAATTACAAGTTATTCCATTACAATCATCATATGATTCGCTCTCTGGGCATACATACCAACAAGAAGCTCTAGACTATGGACAAATGGAAAGCACCATGGACACCTCATGCTTGACTTCTTCCTTATCCATAAAGGCTTGCATGTCCATAGGCACCCTTAGAAAATGGAA
The DNA here is from genome assembly GCA_963693085.1 of Alisma plantago-aquatica. NCBI lineage: Eukaryota > Viridiplantae > Streptophyta > Magnoliopsida > Alismatales > Alismataceae > Alisma > Alisma plantago-aquatica. The sequence continues at coordinate 544,996,695 of OY856410.1, read as the reverse complement.
AGTAACTTGACACCTCATGCTTTGCTTCTTCCTTATCCATAAAGGCTTGCATGACCATGGTCACTCTTAGACATGGATACATGGAAAGTAGCTTGGAAACCTCATGCCTTGCTTCTTCCTTAACCATAAAGCTTTATATACCCCTTCATTACCTCCCAACCAAAATATTTGATCCATATCACCTCCCTCCTACTTAGAACTTTGTCCTCTCTTTGTTTGGCCATGGAGGAGTTGTCCTAAGGTATAAGAAGACGCCATCTTAGTGAAGAAGGTCTTCTAGGGTTTCATCTAAGCTCATCTAGGGTTTCAAATGTCACCTTTTGGCATTTCTGACCAAGGCAAGTAGGTTTCTTCCCCTTCTTCTTTGTGTTCTCTACTGTTCTTCTTCCTTCCACCTTCCTCTAGGTCCAAACCCTAGTCTTCCATGACAGAACTCCATATAAAGCTCATAAAACTCCTCTTTCCATGTTTCTCTTGCTTAGGGTTTGTATCCTAGAGAAGAAGGTGATTCTTTCTCGATTTTGGAGCTTGTACTTGGAGATACCAACCCATATTGATCGAGTTTCATACTGATTGGGACATGATATTCTTCCTAGAGGCAAGTTAAATAACTTGCTCCATGTTTATTGCTTATTATAAGCTTGTTTTTTAGCAAAACTTATTTATTTCCATTATAAGCTTGCCCTATTTAAAGGAAAGAAGCAAGAGTCATACAATCATTTGGATACATATTACATATACGTAATCAATTACAACCACTATTAAGAGTTTGGTTCCTTAGAATTGGTGGTGCATCCGGCCATACAATTTTTGACTCATATCTAAAAGCTTGTAACTTAGCAAGAAAATCAACATCTTCATTATTGGAGTGAGAAATTTTAAGGATGCGAACCATACATGATCTTTGCATGAAGTTCTTGATTGCAGGTTTCCATGTAATAAAGGTTGGGTAATCATAAACATCCACCTGAATGATGTTGATAGCTTGCTGACTATTTGTTTCTACTATTAGTTGCTCCCATCCTTGCAACCAGGCGTGTTAAAGAGCAACTAAAATAGAAAAGCATTCTACATGAAAAACAATGAAGGAATCATTGAGAAAGGATTCTGACCACCCTTGACACCAGGTGCCCCAATGTGATCCAGCCACTACAGTAATTGAAAATTGAGAATTCCTTATGGATGCATCTACATTAATTTTTACCCATCCCCATGGAGTATGTGTCCAAGGCTGAGTGTTTGACTAAGCATAAATAGGTTGATGTATTCTATGATGCAAAGTATTCAACAGATCAAGGGCCTCAATAATCATTGCAACTTCTCTCCAGATACCTTGAATTGATGTAGTTAGATTGGGCTGTTGACCCTGAAAAATGAAGGAATTCTTGGTGATCCAGATCGCATGGCAAGTGATTATAAAAGGAATATATATCTTTATACCCAAATGAATACCAATGTTCATCCACTCATTGTATGTGGTAATGAAAAAGTCCGGTATGTGACCAACAAAATGTAGAGCCTCCCAGATAGATTTGGCATACCACCAGTATCACAAGGCATGAATAGTATTCTCACTAGGATCCATACATATAAGAAACATTGAATCTATAGTGAAATGTCTCTGAACTCTTCAAGCATTAGTCATTAATGCCTCATTCGTACCATAACAAATTCTATATTTGGCAGCAACAGGCAGCTTCCACATCATCTTCCAAGGTCCCAATCTAGCTCGAGAGACAGATGTAATGAGTGAGTTATAAGCAGTCTTAATAGAAAAGTGTCTGAAATTGGTACCATTCCAAGACTAGGAATCCAGACCATAACCTACTTGTGGAACTTGCATCATGATGATTTTATTCACAACATATGACGGTAAATAATGAAGCAGAAAAGATTCATCCCAAGAACCATAAGAGGTAGTTAAGGATTGAACTTTTATGTCAAGAAGATATGTAAGTATAGGTTGAACAGTAATGTCTTATAGAAGTGTAGTATTTGGTACCCAAGGATGGGGCCCTACAGACACATCTTCTCCATTACAAATATTGATTTTTGAATTGGATACAACAACCGATATGAGACATTCAACTTGTTTCTAAAAAGGTGTTGAAGATGATCCCCTTCTTGTTATGAAATTATGGTACTTATGTTTGAGACCATTCAATTAGGAAGATGGTCTATTGGATAAGACTTGCCAAGTTGTCTTCAGAATAAGCACTTCATTCCATACTCTCATAGAAGGGATTCCTAGTCCACTAGAATGTTTTGGAACAATGACTTGTTCCCAATCAATAAAGGATAAAGGAAGATGTATCCTGTCCTCCTCCAAATAGTTTGTCTTATAAACTTATCAATACTATCATAAACCTGCAAAGAGATAGATGCAGTTTGCATAGTGTATGTTGGTATCGTCCCAATGACTAATTTAGCCAATGTGATTCTACCTGCTAGGTTTAGAGTATGGGATGCCCAACCAGTAATTTGTGTTTGGATTTTATTTAGAAGGTAGTCATCTTTTTATTCTTGATTCTTCCATGAAAAATTGGGATTCCTAGATATTTTCCAATGCCATTGACCTTAGTCATAGATGCTTGTGTAGTAATAGAGGATCCCAGTTTGCATGGTACTGTCTTTGAGAAGAAGATGACACTCTTTTCAAGTGAAATAGACTGACCTAAAGCCCGTTCAAAAGCTGAGAAGCACTTAAGCACTGTCTATATTATGAGTGGATGCCTTTGCAAATAATATAATGTCATCAACAAAAGTAACATGGGATATGGAAGGTCCTTGAGAAGAAAGTTTTACAAATTTCCAATTCCCTTGAGATACTTCATCTTCTATTAACCGATTTAGGAGGTTTAAAAAGAGAACAAAGATATAAGGTGATAGAGGATCTCCTTGATGAAGTCCCCTATTAGCCTTAAAAATCTTTAATTTGCACCCATTCCATTGAATGCCGATACGACCACCAGTTTTAGAGTTCATAATATAGGTAACTAAGTTTTGAGGTAGACCCATCTTTGTCAAGGTGTAAAGTGTAAAAAACCAAGAAATTATGTCATATTCCTTTGACATGTCCACTTTGATGGCCATGACCTTGGCAGAATTACTTTGCCTCATTTTATGGATATCTTGACATGTCCGCTTTGATGGCCATGACCTTGGCAGTACGGTGAGGTTGTAACAAGATTGAATTATGATATGAGCATCATAGACAAGGAAGATTTGTAACTGAGAATTTATAATCATTTGGAACCCATATAGAGTTATCCAAAAAACAATATATCCTCTCATATAGAAACCCATATTTGTAGGTGAAAGGAGATGCAGTAAACCCAAGATAAGATAGGCCTACATCTAAGAGAGAAGATAAAAAAACTACGATCTCTCCAAATTGAATCTATTGTTTCCTCTCTTCTCCGATGTAGATAGGACATAGTTGAAATACCCACACTCTAACCATTATCTAAACATGTTTATGATCAAATGGACTATATGATTATAGAGCACAGTTCAAATATGAGGATTTGGACTAACATAAATATTGTAAGATAGTAAGAATTATTAACAGTACAATGCAAAAACTATTGATGGATCTCCACTAGTGTGATAGAGCATCTATCCTACCTCCACAATAACCAGATGCCTCCAGAAAAACCCTCGGGCTTCAGTCTGTGTGATGTGGAATATCTGAGATGACAAATAGTTGAATCTGCAACTTGTGCTGATATTTGAGGTTCTAAAATGGCCAGAATATCAGGTTGTAAGTGATGAACATGATCTAGAATTACATTAACAGTGTTTTCATGGCCAATGCCACGGACATTCCAACATAATGTGCTTAACATTATATATGATGAGAAGATACATCATGGAACTCTTCCTCCTCTAAGATATTTGCAAGTTTTTTCTCTTGACTGTGTGTCATATAAGGGGGGTCTTTCATTTTTCCACTAGATACTCAAACCCGTCGACCAATTTTCTGCAAGTATGTATTAGTTCTAACAAGAAGATGACCTTCGTCAGCTGTGGTTGGGGGATCATCTAATAAGGAACAATGTTGTATAACATTATCGCCAGAGGGATCGACTACTATGTGTGTCATACCCATAGGTTGAGGTTCAAGAATCATATTGTTATTGACTGTAGTACTGTTTGAAATTTGTAGATAGGGTTCATTGATGCTCTTTTGATTTTCCATCGATATCGTAGTTGGTTTATGGTTTTCTACTCTCATCTCACTTTCAGGGACTGCAAACTAATTGTTAGCAACATGTTTCCTTTTTTAGTCCATACCTTTGAGGGCCATGGAAGAGCATTACCAGTGTTTGGAAGACATGTCTCTGGTGGTGAGTCATCAGAATCCTCTTCCATATCATCAATTGTTTCGAGGGCTTCATATTTGTTTACAGAAAGAGAACCATAAGCAATGATCTTTTGAGTCAACTTTGTAGGAACTTTCCAGTTGATTCGTCGTGAATGAATATTTCGGCCATACAAAACTATCCATTGATCTTCCTCCACATTCCATGACACTCCTGCTTCCTCAACAGGTTTAGACAACTGTGTGTGGTTGTTCTATGAAGAATTAGAGGGGTAGTCTTTACATCCATGTCCCATAATGACACAAGCCAAAATAACAGATGGAATAGATTCATATTCGACTTTGTACACCATGCCTTTGATTGTGATCGCCGATTTAACAAATGTAGTGGTATCCACTTCAATTGCCAGGTGAGCAAACTAGCTACTTATGTAGTTCGTAGTATGTTTATCTACTTTAATCAACTTCCCCAGAACCTGACCAATACGTTAAAATATGATAGAGTTGTAAAGGTGTAGAGGAAGGTCCAAAATCTTGGCCCAAGAAACAACCTTTTGGGGAAGATCATTATTTGGAATGAGTTCATCCATCCATCTTATCACTATAAGAGGACACCCAAAAATCACCCAAGGAACACCAGTTAATGCAAAAAGATAATCCGCCTGACATGTTAGTTGGACAACATAGTAATTCATACTCATTTCATACATCCTCCAGTGAGAAATCGGATTCTAGAGCAATTTTATACGATTTCAGAGAGTAAGGTAGCCAATACGTTTACCAAGAAGTTTAAAAGTTATCATCATTTTCCATGTAAGATTATGTATGCTCCTGGTGTGATATATACCTCAGTAAATCCATGATCATCAGCCAATGAGATGTCTTCACGGTTAACTTCTTCTTTTGGGTCATCATCTAGAAAAGAATTATTGGGCATAGATGTCCATCTAGTAGTGGCACAATGAAAAGAATTTGTAAATCTAGTAACCGCATGCACCGTTTTAGAAGATGAAGAAGATTGATCATGGAGATGATGATATTCAACATCTGTGATTCTAGGTGTGGAGAATTTAGATGAAGATTCCACATCATCATTGTTGACCCTTGTCCTTCACACATTCCACTATACTATAGAAGAATTTCGACTTTCAGAAAGGAACTGATGGGTTCATTTCCCGTAACTTTCTCATATGGCAATGAAGATGGTGTGAGAGTATCACCACCACAATGTAGTGTAGTGTCTATATTTTGGCAGTTCATGTCTTTTGGTGGATAACAGGACCCTAGATTGTTGTCTCCATGCATCCATGGTCTCCCCACCCATGCTGTCAAGGAGTTCCCTAGCTGTAACCACCACGACAACCCCTAAGCACCACTGATAACCGTATAGAGAGTTCTTGAGAAGATGCCATTGTGTACCTAGAGTGTGGTTCATATTATTATGCTTAAATGATGATCTCCACCTTTAGATGATGTTCTTGTTTAGGGTTTCATTTCTTTGTTGTTCTATACTTTGTTACTAGCTCTAGATAAACCTGAAATGATTGGTACATCCCTTCTAGGGTAAAGGATGACATATGATAGGTTGTGGGGGGCCAAGTAATGGGATATCCTCTCTCCCTCTCTTTCTCTTCCTTGCTTGCAACTAAATTGCTGACATGTCATTTTCTGGTTGGTCAGAATTGGAAATTTCATATCTTTTAAACCACTTGTCCAAAATTAATAAAAAATTATGTTTTGGAATCGGAAAATTAAGATCTATCTAATAACATGCCTTTGAGGTCTAATTTCAAGGTTTTTTAGAAGGTGATTTTTGGAATATGATTTTAATACATAAAATCCATAAATTTTTTAACTTGATTACCATTATTCCAAAATTGACATAAAAATATGATTTCTTGACGAAGAGAACCTAATTAGTTCAATGGTGAGATTTTCAAACTCTAAATCTGAGTTTTGTGAAAAATGTCCAATCTTAGGGTTTCTATGCAATTATGTGCAATATGTACACTAACGAATGTTAATAAATTGAAATAGGCCAAAGTTGAACTTGGAACATCCAAAAGTGATGGAACTAGGAGTTTGAACACAAAAAATAGGTATGTGCATTCTTACACCCTAAGTTGGGATATTTGCAAACCAAACCCTATATTCCCTATTGAGGTACTATATGAACCCTATTTTTTCTATTCATGACTCTTTTGCTAAATTGCCTAAAAATTAGTATTGATATTCTTTTTCTTGGGTCTTGTACCCCACTGTCATGTTTAAAATGTATGGTGCTTCTCCTTGCCATAGTTTCTCTTAGCATGTTGATTTTATTAGACTATTTAGCTAATGTAATGATACTTATGCACAACCACCCATAGATAGGGCATGTGCTATTTTCCCCTAGGGAATGTGTTATTCTCCCCCATATATAATTTGTGTAGGTGACACTGAATGTGTTATTTCTCCCCTCACCAATAGGTTGGGGTATGGTGGGTGCCTCAACCCTACTTTGTTGATGTAGCCAATATTAATCATGAATGCAATTCCTTTACTATTTTACTGTTATGGCAACCATCTATTTTGATTTTGCTCCATACTCTTGATCTTTCATCTATTGATGAACTTATATTCTTTACTTCTGTGTTATTTTCTTTCTTTTGTTCTTTTTCATATTGTTTACACATACCTTGTTTTCTTTCCCTCTTGCTGGGTGATTTCCCAACCACCCAAATTTTTGATAAGGTGTTGAACAAGATCAAGGAAAACATGACCAGTAGTAGATTCAAGACTTGTTTGAAGGATGTCTAGGTTGCTAAAGCTAGATCTTTTGTTTTCTCATCTTTTTCTTATGTAAAACTTATGTAGTGAACAATGATGAAAGCCATGTAATAGATTTAGTTTATTTTCCTTTCCACTGTTATTAATGTTTTATATGTATCTGGTGCATGCTTATTTACTTGGAATATTACATGTGCATCCCTCAATATATATTATCTTTGTGACAATATGTATGTATTGTAATTCCTTCAAATTTTAGTAAGGATGTGATCTCACCTTTTTACATGAACTGTCATTTTGGATTGTAGATATAGGGCATGATGTGCAAGTTTTTGTTAAGGGTTATCAATGTATCACAAGTGAAAATGAAAGGCCAACTATCTTGGGTAACACATCTTCTACAAAATAAGGGTGGAGAAAGAGTGAATGTGGAGTTTTAGTTTAAAATAGCTTTGACACTATGGACTAAGATGTTCCTATAATTTTCTAGAGTTCCTCCATGGTCTAATATTAAGTAGAGAATGGTTGCAAATCAAACTATAATTAAAAAAATCAACTAGATCATAGGCACACTGTCACCTGACTTTGTTTTTTGGGAAGTCCCAATATAATTGAAAAATAAACACATCCTCCAATTATAATGGGCCCATGGAAGGAGCTTGGTTGTACCTGTCGAGTATAGAGAACTGGATGCATTACTGAGCTGGTTGGTATCTTTCTTGAGGAACTTTTGGAGTAATCACTTCACAAGCTTCCTTTTTATGGTGCCTCTTGAATAAATGACACCTTTTCATTGACGTCACTTATGTAATTCATTTGATAAGTTGTAATATGTATTGGTAGAGTGTATAAATTCAGAAACATAAATATATATGAATTATAATTGTGTAGTGTAGGAAAAAATGCATATTTAAAGGATTACAATAAAAGAAATCGCATAAGATAATATTAATAGAAGAAAAAAATTGGACAATCATATTTTAACTTGTGTGTATTTATTAGGTGACTTATATATGATTCTTATGTGAGTCCTTTATTAAAGTTTGCTCCTTGTCATAGCATAAGTCACAATTTCAACCTACTGATGCATTAGAGTGGGATGAAATCCTCACAGGTTCAACTTGCCCATGCATTAGAGTGGGATTGAATTGAAGTCCTATTTTGTGGGTTGTAGGTAGATGTATTTTAGTTTAGTTATTAGGTAAATATACTACAAATAATAATGTTATTTTACTTAGATTTTGTGCCGATACAATATGTAATTGACCTCATGCTGGAAATAGTTTGATAGATGAAAGGCAACCAACAAAAATAAGTTCTATGTCATTCTATGAGGGCTGGAGTGTGTGTTTATAATAGGTCCCATTGATATATCATGCAAATATAGACTTGACTAGCATCTACAATTGAAAAAATTAGAACAAAATATGGCAACGAAACTACATCAGACCGCAATAGAGTCAATCATGATATAATTTTTATGACTTGCAACTACCATTAAAGTTTGATGGGGATGAAAATCAATGTGATATAAACTATTACTCCCAACCAAATAGATTGCAAAGACAAGAATACATTTTAGAAGGGATAAATTTTACTTAACCATACCAAAAAGTCGCTATCTCTTTTTTTTCTTCAAAATTCATGATGCACATTCTAAACATTTGGGCTTAGGAAACTCCATCAAGAAAACTACCAATACAAGGCAAACTACACTTAGAAATCATTGATATCACCGATGGGATTCGGTGTAAGGGTGTTATGTAACATTAGACTAGAGGAGATGCTCTTTCTTTGTCATAAGTCCCTGTCAAATTGACTAATAGCCATGGATGGCAACTACAACAATCACATTGCTGGTGGTGGATGAGTTTATCTTGGTTGTAGAAGTCCAATGGGGGGGTTGGCGTACCCCTAAGCTTGTCAGATCTCTTATAAAGGAATCCTCAGAGTGATTTCTTCTAGATTATAAGATGATGGCACCTCAAGAACAAGTGACACCTTTGTTACTATTGCTTATGTTTGGGGCTTGAGCTACCAAAGTGTCCTCTAGTTTTTTTATAGTACACTTGTTGATACTACATCTACTCCATCTCACTCTAGGTCACATGGAATAACAACTATGCCTACAACTCCATCACGTTGATGGTGCATATGTGTTCATTATAGGAAATATTTATTGGTAGCTTTTAGTGCTAGTGGATATAACTCAACAACATTGGTAGTCAGGTCCTAAGTTTGTAGGTTTCTTTGGGAAAACAACATCATGAAATGTGTAGGAAAAGCCACAAAGCATAATTGTCGTGCCTTCTACTAAGTTTTTCCATGGCCATTAGTGTCAGCTTATATTTAGAGCAAGGAGAAGGAGTTTGAACTTAGGATAATGCTGTGGGACTCAAAGTATGAGAGAGATTAGAGGTATTGCTTGCATTTATATGCATGTTGTGTAAGTGGCTATTACTTCATGAGGATGAATATATTTTGATATTTTCTTTAAGGAGGATAAATATAGTCCTATCACAACATAAAAATAAAGCCTTTACTTGTTGCTATTTAAACCTTCCCTCTTAGTGCTCCATCTAGGCATCAAACCTACAACTCAGGGATAACAAATCGGTCAAGCTTACTATTTGAACCAAATAACAAGTCTAGCGAGGATGAATACCTACAAATAACTTGTGTGTAGAATGTGTTGACATCATAGACAAGTTTTAGTATGACCAAATTAGAAATAATAGTACATCGGTAGAAGAAAGGACGTTATATGAAAGTGCTAGTAGGTCTGTATGTTCACTAGATACTAAAAATAAGACAAAAAAATAGATCATCTAATTAGTTAGGATGCATGGTGCTCATATTTAATGTTGGTCACATGTTGATGTAGATTCATGCCATTATCAACATTTATGGTCAACTTATCTGAGGGCTTGCAATGCTATGATGTTTGAAAGTACAGTAGATCACCCACAATATAAAAGAATGTCTATAAGGAATCAATTTTTTCTAGGAATTCATTATGTGAATTTTAATATTTATGTCCCTTTTTGGGAATGAGTTAAGTTTATATTGAGATCAGATTAACGATTGTCTTTTGTGTTGTGTAGGCATGATTCAACTGAGAGTAGCCTTGAAGGGCATTTGGGTGTTTTGGTGTTGAATTGGAAAATGGCCCCATGGTTTGACCAATGAAATCCCTAATATCTCAATCCTTAGCCTAGACTAGGTTTATATTTTAAATTGTAAGATACTAGTCATTTGTCTGGGATAGTGATGGTCATTTCACTTAGCAGCCTAGTCAACATTGGGTTTGACTCCCTCTCCACCTCCTTTCTCTCATCTCACTACTCTAATTCATGGGTTTCCATTTTTCTCGTCTCGTTCTCACGTGCGCTTTCCTCCACGCCGCACACTAGGGTTTGTGAATATCAGCTTATCATAGGCTTCCATTTTGATGCCTAATATTGCTTTCTATGTTAATTCTAGACAATATTTGCCTCCCTCAACTAGTTACATATGGCACCGAGTTTGTTCCATACGAAACTAGTTTGTTTATTCCTACACCATCTTTAATCCATCTCAAATGTTACATTCTTTTTCTTCCCATCCCATCTATGTGAATGAGATGTTGAGGGTGGTAGCTTCTTACAGGTGTAAGGAAGGTAGTGTCTATCCCTTACTATCTCTACAATGACCACTACAAGATAATATGAGTGTACTCCATTTTGTTTAGATACATTGAAACTATACATATTTAAGAAGTCTTTTTAGTAAAATGTGCATTTATGTCATCAAAATCATTGTAGCTAAAATTAAAACTTGCCAATACACATAAAACAATACAATAGTTTGAGTGAATGTGACATAAAAGAATACAGTCCCAATATTAAGGCTAAAAAGTGTTGCATGATCAAGTAGGTGGAAACACATCCTAACTTTCTTGATAATATTGTTCCAACTCTTAATTTCACAAAGCATATAGAATGAGGATAATATGACATGAAATTTTTGGCCTCCGTGACCCCATCATCAGTGAAGCTGAATCAAGTGAGACACTAGGTATGTTTGGGGTTAGCATTGACCATCTATCTTTTCAAAAATATTGATCCAACATCTCAACTCAATGATGTTGTTGCCCTCAAAGATACCTCAAGAATTGTTGAGGATAACTCATGACCCACACCCAACATCATGTAGCTTTCAACAAAACAAGCTATAGTTGTCCAGAAGAAATGGCCTATGCTAGGGAGTGTAAAATCACTACTATAAGAATGATAATGAGTTTTAGCTAATTTATTCTACAAAAATAAGAAATGATAAGCTTTTTCTTCTGTAGTTTTTCATTATGAAAAATTAATGCGGACACTTATCATTGGAAAACCAACCACATTTAGATGCTAACACTATACCAAATAAAACAATACAACTACATAAATATGGAATTGTACAACAACCCCATGATTATGAATGATTTGACCATCTAGCACCACTTGACCATGCAAAATGTGCCAGAATATGCAAAAATACTCTCTTGAATAGGTACACCCAAATATTCTTGCCAAAATGTTGTATCAAATATTCATTATTTTTTATTTCAACCTATTCCACCCAACCAACATTTGAGGTATTCGGATTTTCAAAATTGAAAAGGTTGTCATGCTAAAATATACCTCTAATAGGACAAAAAGATTTCTAATTTTGACATGAAGGTATGCTCTTCCTTAATCTTGACTATTGCTAATGATATTCCCTGATATTTTTTCTATTGGTTTTCTGTATAAAGTTTATTCAGTCAATTATGTGATAGTATAAGCTGTGTCTTCTCCCACACCTTTATTCAATATATGTATATTACATTTTCATGATTTACAAACAAAGGGTTTAACTTTATGATGATATTGTGGAAGAAGATCCACACTTAATGCTTATCACAATGATACTTGATTTCCTTCATAATGATAAGGTCTCATATATTTTATCATTCATCTATATTTTTTCAATGCTTGAGGTATTACATTATCAAAATTGATTATTATATCGATTTTAAGTATCTCAATTTCATGATCTATTTTACATACTAATATTGGTTAGGAACCCTAGTCATAATTCCTCTCAACACTTAACAACTTAAAGCTGAGTGGATTTGGTTTAACATAGCAATATCCTTGTACATATTTTGTTTGCAAGTATGAGGGATAAAGTTCTCTTCTTAAATATTTAGTCTTGAGGGTCTTATTGAAGGTTTTTTTAGCATGCCATCTAATTTAATGTCCGATGTAATTAACAAAATTCTACATAGACATGAGCCTAGTTGGATAGTGAAAGACTTGTGTCTCTTTTTATATGAAGAAAAAAACATATAATATTCAAATTATCTTTAGTGTCTGAAAAAATTTCATTTCTAAGGAGGGTTAATAGAAAATGGCCTTAATTGATTTAAAACATGTTGTTGTTATAAACTCACAATTTCCATGAACCAGTTTTCTATCACATAGGTATATATATACATATATATATATATATATATATATATATATATATAAGTACATCCAAAATTTTATGGTATATGGTTGTACATGATCACTGCTGTAGCCATCTTTATTATCAAATTTTACAAAATATATATAAGAATACATTAAACATCTTTTACATTCATGCATTACAAAAAGAGAATAGAATCCTACACAAAAGGACTATAATTACCAACATAATTCCCATCTACTATTTGATCCATAGAGGATGTAACATCCCTGACCTGGGTTATAAGCTAACCCTAGGTGTTTTGCCTAAATATGAAATTAGATGTTTGTAATTATCCTTTAGTATGTAATTAAAGCTCCTATGGAACAAATGTTTCCATTTCTGTTCCCTATGAACAATGTTGTAGTATTGTTTTGCATACAGGGACCTATGTGCAATTCACCCAATCAAAGGGGTTATCTTGCAAATTACACATGTTTATATGTTCCTTTAATGTTGAGACGACATAAGGATGAATATGATGAAGTATAATGGACTTCCCAAGCCTAGGCATCAAGATGCAGCTTGTGGAATGATCCTTATGCTTAAAAACCCTAATTTGGAGTAAAATGCAATTTACCCAAATTATGGGGTGCAACTTGTAAAATACTAGATAATCAACCCAGATTATCTATTATGACTCTTGACATCATTTAGAGTATAAATGATGAAAGGAGCACATCGATGAATAAACAGATGAAAAGAATGACCTTTGTAGTAGTTTCACCTAGTATGAGCATGAAGACCCTTCATATTTGTATCCTAGTTGAAAGATGGCTTTCTTTACCCTTAGATCTTGAGTTTATATGGGCTTTGCATAAGCTTTGATGTCTTGGATGTGTCTTAGAAACAAGGAGGGACTTAGATGAGAATTCCATGTTCTAGAGGTCCTTAAGGTGGAAAATAGCCTAAAGTATATAAGCCTTCACCCTTGCAAACTAAGTGAACGTATCACTTACTCTCATCACTTCTCATCTTTCTCAAAATGGCTAAGGCAAAGCTCTGGAGCTTAGGAAGATGACCAAGTAGTGCTAAGGTGAGTAGGAACCATCTTCAAGCTCGAATTGATGGAGGAATTCTTCTTAAAAGGTTGGTTCTATGGTTAACTCACTTAGATTCTTTGTTCTAGCCGACCATCCCCATCTTTTCCTTGGAGAATCACCCTTGGCCGACTTTTAGAGCTCAAGATGCCATTAAAGGCTTGAAGCTTGGAAGCTTGGAGCTCTAGGAACAACGTTTGAGGTGGGTTTTATAACTCTAAACTCCTTGCTTTATTATGCATATGCATGTTCTTGCAATTTAAGTTTAGTTCTTCTTCTACCTCCCTTCTTCCTTGCACTTTTGCAAGTAAAACGGTGGAGTAACTGACCTGAACAGAGGTTGAAGATGATGGGCGTGAATTCCTAGGCAACTTTATCAACCGACCTTGGACCCTTTTGGTCCAAACGGTTGCAAACCGTTTAAGGTCAAACGGTCTCAAACCGTTTGATCTCAAACGATCTTGCAAGACCGTTTGGATCAAAACGGTCTCAAGATCGTTTGATAGGGTTGACCAAGGGAAGACCATTTGAGGGTCTGTTGGTAACATATTGAATTTCATTCCTATAAAGAATCATAATCTAATTCTTAACCAATTGAGAGTTGAAGGCACTTCAACACCCTAACCCTAATCGGGTTGAAATTACTATTTATAAGTATAGATCTTGTTGAATTTTGGGTTGAAGGAAGTTTGGAGGTCTAGGGTTGAGGTAATTTGATGAATTGAGGGTCCAATTGCAATAAGTTGAAGAATAGATAAAATTGCTAATTTTAGACCTAATTAGGGTTCAACCCTTATCCAATCGACTTAGTTTTTGGTAAAAGTTTGGGCAAACGGTCTCAAGACTGTTTGGAGGGTGTCCAAACGATCTCAAGACCGTTTGGGACAAGTTTAGGTCTGATTGGAGGTCAATTGATGGGTTCAACCTCGAATTGACTCACATTGTTGAACATTGATGACCATCCGATTGGAAACCCTAATTGAGTTAGAATTATCCCTAATTGGCTTTCAATTGAGGGTCAATTTGATGTCCAATTGATTAAGGCTAATCCTAGTTGACTCAATTTATAAGTGGTTGTCATGGACTTGACCAATTGAGGGATTCAACATACATATCCATGACCAATTGCAACTTTTGAACCACATTGGAGGTCCAAACGGTCTCAAGACCGTTTGGTCTCAAACGATCTCAAGGTCGTTTGGACCAATCAATCTCAAGTCGTTTTTGATCAAACGGTTTCAAACCGCATAAGCTCAAACGGTTTGGAGGTCAACTCTCCCCAAACGGTCAACGCACCCAAACGGTCTTAAGAGGGCAAACGACCTTGGGTGTCATGCGGTCTTGGAGTCAAACCTAGCAAACGGTCAACACATTCAAACGGTTTCAAACCGTTTGGAGGTTGAATATGTGTAACCGATTGGAGACTTTCAAGGTTGTTTATACTTAATCATTTGAAGGTGTAATTGGTTCAATGGTGGTTTAACCTAAACCCTAATGGTACCTTAGGACATTAAGGGGCTAAGTGACTAATGAATTGACCCATGATGGTGATCAATGGTGTACTTTACCAAAATGCCCTTGAAGGGTTAAATCAAAGGATACCTTGTTTTAATCAAACCCTAATGACATGTTAGTGGTGACATGGCTTACGTTAGTCAATAAGGACTTAACCCAACCTAATCTAGAGTGGTTTAATCACCATCTACTAGTGAGAGGAGAGATAAAGTACCTTTTATGGTTGAAATTCAAGTAAAGTACCTTTAATACATATGAATGTGCATGATTAGGGTATGATCCACCTATGTGAGATCATGGAAACCCTAATCATGATAATTGATGAATCTTAATCTTATCTGAGGGCTTTAATGATGATGTTTCTCATACATGATGATGTTATGAGTTCAATTCACCAAGGAGTGTATAGTAAACCCTAATTCTAGGGTAATAAAATATATTGTGAATAGTAAACCCTAATTTAGGGTGATCTGATAAATGTAGTAATTCAGGGTTATGCTTTTTAGTATGAAACCCTAATTACAAGTTGTAATATGAGGAATCTTTATGCCTTGTGAGCTAAGAGGTTCAATAAATCTAATCCAGAGGAGATGTGATATGAATGAGAATCCCTAAATTAGAAATGAAAATATGGAAATCCTAGTGGGATGAATAGTGAGCCTAGTTTATGACCTGGCAATTATAAAATCCTGGAGATGTCTACAAGGTAATGCATTTAAGTGAGGTATAGTTAAATCAATCTTACAAGATGAGTTATCCTACATCAACAATGTTTAAACCTTTGTACCTTTTAAAAAGATGTAAGAGGGAATTAGCTATGATAGGGGCACAACGAATTCATATACTTAATAAGTATAGAGTATGATATGAAGGAGAAATAGATTGATACTTAGAATTGATAATCTTTATGATGTTCGATAAAAGTTGAAATTAAAGGTAGATACTCATCATATCCTAGTATGCTTCCAAGGATGGTAGAGTTGCATGCTAGAGTTGGACTCATAATATGAACAGGAAATATTAAATAATGAAGGATGGGGTATGATAACCTTAGTCATGTGATATGCTTTTAGGTATGAAACTCTGTGAACATATTACAAATATGATGCCTTATAAGATAAAGAGATCTCAATAACCTTAATTGAATAGGGTAAAACCCTATTTCCAAGTTATGCTTTTAAGCATGAATCTTCATGATTGAAGTATGAGATGAGGAATCAAGATTCCTAATCATAAGCAAAGGAAATGAATAACCCTAATCGATGAGATTCAGGGAACCTAACTCTTGTAAGAGTAGGAAGGTACAACTTCTTTGAAATGAATTGTTTGCTGTTATCAGTTAAATTAACCAAGCAGGTTCTTATACGAGGATGATCATATCCAGGTAAGGATGATGATTTCATATTCATTGAAAGCATGTTATTAACTTTATGAATAGTGAAATACCCTGTTACCTAGCAAGTGGCAACTTATGAGATTGTTAGGCTGTGAGAGCCATGAGTATCATCAAGGTCATGCTTAACAGATGACTTGTGTTGAGATGATTGAGAAATGATAATTGATGTGAGTTAGACTTGTTACATTTAAGTATTCTACTTTCATAGCTGCTATGCTAATGATTAATGTTTGAGAACATGTTTGGTGTTAAAAGAATACTGAAATGTACCTAACTAATCAAGTACAATCATACCATGTAGAGCCCTGATCATAGATCCATCATTGTCAGAGACCAAATGATGGTGAAACAGGTTTTCCCAAGGGAACTCCTGGATCGCATACTTTTGAGTATGTGGGGGAAATGGATGTGTAAATCCTTACATCGTAGTATAGGAAATGATGTATATGTATCACAATCCATCAACCCTTCACTACAAATCCATACCAAGAAATGTACCACAAATCTCCCAAAGAAAACACAATTACCGCATCGGTGAGAGATAAACAAGAAATCTTCCGATGACGAAGAGAGTACAGAACGCCACTGTAACTCTAAAATAGCGAAGGATCAGATTACCCTGGTAAGCTATAACAGTAGAGACACAAGATGTCCTAAAAACAATCCTCTTACTGACTGAGTAAGATGAGGTCATAATAATCCGGCTCTTTTGATGACCTATGTATGATACCGATGCGACTTACTAGTGATCGGTTGGAGTATGAGCGGTATACCTCATCTCCGCAGGGCATAATAATGTTTGTAAAACATAATCAACAATGTAGTATATCTGTTAGGATTAACTATGAGATACTTGATTGATGTTACACTGCATAGTACACATGTTCTTCATATTTCATTAATGATGAACTTCTACTTATTACCAAACTGTTGTTAAATATTTTGAGAACTTTTATTGCTTATATTATTCTTTGATTTTCTATATAAAGCTTCTAGTTGAGAGTTATAACTCTCGCTGGGACAATTTGTACATTGTCTCACTCCGTAGATTTCAACTTTTTAGGTGGTCGTCGAAGACGAAGGATCCCATTTAAGGATGAACAACAACAGCAACAACAGTACCAGGGGCAACAGTGAATCTCAGGTGGAGATACTGTCTGCTGAGTCATGTAGTTAGTTAGTCCTATGACGTCTCTGTACTCTCAGGTCCTAGGAGTTAGTGATTTGTGATTTTGGTTTTGTCTCTTGAGATTCTTGAATCATGTTGTATATAACTACTCAAGAAGTGGTTTAACAGAGATGTAAACTGTTCATTTTGTTTCTTATAAAAGAAGTGTTATGGTTTCCAGATCTTGTCTCAAAAAGTTTTAATTTCCAGTAATTTTTCATAATCCGCAACTAATCGAATGCTTCGCTAAGTTTATATCGTGATTTTCGAGATCGGAGCCCACAGAGGACATGTCGTGCATATCACTTCTTTGGCTTCTTTGTATCACTTATCCATGAATTCCACAAAGGGAATAAATCCATACATGAACCATAGATAACATGGTTGAGTGAGTTTTAGATTGTTAACTGGCTTCAGAGAGGTGGGGTTAATGAAGATGAAGACTAATGTATTGTATGTGGTTGTGGTGGTCAGCTACTTGCAGTTGCAGGTCTTGTTGTATCCAAGTGAAGGTGTTGAGGTTTTATACAAGCTAGAAGTTTCTCTAGGGTATTGGATGGATGATCATGAGTGATGTCAATGTCATTGTTGTTTCTCGGGAACTAGGCGAGACTATTTGCAAGAGGAGTTATGTTGGTTAGACTTCTCTATCATTTTTTCTTTTGCTAGTCAGTCAAGATGGATGGCAAAAAGGAATTTAGGGTTGCTAGCGGTAACCAATGGAGTGAAGTATGTAATGGCAAGGAATGGAGGTCTGATTTGGTTTTTATGATTCGTTAAGGCTAGGTCGTGAGAATGGCCTTGCTATTTCTCTACGTAAATACCATGGCTTAAGACCCGAAGAGCAAGAAAGGGATGTCTCCAACATAATATCAAATATTGATGTTTTATAATCATAATTCCTAGTTACTTCCAAGACCTATTTCTTTTAAACAATATTTCCAAATCTATAGAGATTATAACCATGAGTGTATTTCTATAAATCTAAATTTATAAAAATATTAACTCTCCATAGTATGGCTCTAACCCAATCCATTAAATTTTATATAATTAATTACAAAAATTCAATACATATTTTGACCATTATTTTTAAATAATTCCAAGCAACTAGTGAACATATGAGTGTATAATTGGATTATAAGTATCTAACCAAATATTAGAGTGCCACAATTTCAAGTTGTACCAAATGTTTTGGATGCACTACATAAATATTGAGTAAGGGACTAATTTATAAATATCACTCAAGTATGGAGAATGAACTCACTATGACATAAGGAATTCAATTAGTGAGAAACTGGTATCAACAAACATGATAATTGATCAAGGTAACTGAATTAGAGTTAGAAAAATAGATCCCTCTGTAACTGAACTAAAAATTTAGGAAATTTAGAATTATAGATCAAAATAGATTTTGAACCCAAAATCCATTATGTAATAGAAAGAGTTTGGCCTATTCTAAAGGATGCTAATTGTTTATTGGTTTTTAGTTCGCAAATAAAAAATATTTTATCAATTTGGTGACTTTTATTTTAATAAGTGATTGCTTATATAGACATTTTCTTATGACTAAGTCCTTGGATATTAACTGAAGTTGGTGAGTCTTAGGACAAACAACAACACACCTTTAACTCTTATGAATATGACATCTTCAGAGAGTTCTTTACTGCTTCACTCCTTTTCTTCTTTATTATAATAACTAGTGTTCATGAAGATATAACCAGTAGTAAGATGCCAAACTTAAAAAAACTACATTTTGACTGGTTGAAGAGACTTACTAGAGAGAATACTTTTTCACTAAACACCATAGCCAATCAATAGTGATGTAGTAGTTAGAAACCAAAATTTTTTAAGAAGTGACAAATGTTTTATATCCATGATTAGGATTTCCATCTGACTTCATTGAAATAGGGGCAAATGGTCATCTAGAATTATGGTAAAATTTTAGAACAATTTATATTATTAAAAAAGACTAGATAAGATACTATTTAAATGAAATTCACTAAACAAGATTTTGAGATCTTTTTATAGACATGTGTATATCTATTTGAATATGACTCATTGCTATGTATGTTTCCTATGTCTATCTTTATGTTACCTCATTTACAAACGACTATAGAATATAACTAGGATAAAAGTGGTATGTTTTTCTTACATATACAATGTTTATATTTCAATACATAATCCATTTAGTCTTATTTCATGGATATATATATATTATATTATATATATATACATACATATATATATGGAAATTTAAGTTTAGATAGTTAGTGGGAATATGAAACCAAGTAGTAGTGTATTGTATAAGAATTGCAAGATTGTAAATCAATGAATTGTATGAATTGACTTATATGTTTTACCCATGTCTTTGAGACATCACACTATCAATTTTGATCCTAATTGTTCATGAGTTTTATCCCTGTTTGGTTGATACAATGCTTCCCCCTAGTTGGCTTCACCCTTTGAGGACATGTCTCTGATGTTCAAGATATGTTGGACCTCTGGGTTGATCACACCCTTTATGGAATGATTGTATGCACCCTTTTCACATTATGATTTTCATTAAGTAGTAATTATTATTTGAGAATGATGCCTTTTCAAACATATATGTAGTTTTGTATATTTTTTATAATATTGTATGTTTTTGGAACCATACTAGGTTGTAGGACTACAATTCTATAGGGTATTGTGTGCAAAACACTTTTTGGGGGAGACACCTATAGAGTCATGTTAAAGATACTTATAGAGTTTACCTTTTGGTTATTCATACTAAAGAGGGTACTTAGACAAGTTGTTCGAATGAGTTAGGTGGTTCAACCACTCAACTAATGTCTCACTGAGGACCAAAATTAGAATGTGGTTGGTAGTAAATTTAGTATCTACATTGATATGATCAAATGATGTAATATAATTTTATATTTGACAAAAGGCTAGTGATGTGACATAACTAATCAGTAATACATATCTGGGTATGTAAACTATAACTTTGAGAATGACCAAAAGTCATATAATGTATCCATGGTATTTTTATATAAAAATATTGTAAGAACTAATAAAAAACATGTGAAATCCGGATCCTAGTTTTGTATTTTGTTCTTATGCCATAAGATATTTCTATGCCCATCACATACTTCTATAAAACTCATTGAAAATCTACCCTTGTGTCAGATCATGAAAGTTATTTTGTAAATTCTCTGCATAGTTTCTTATGTGATTGAAGTTGTCACTTTGTTTTCTTATCTATGCATATAAAAACACAATCCACACATAATAAAAATAAATATCTAAACTTTGTTCTTCTTGATATTATTTTGTTTACCTAAACAACTTAGACATATCTACATTATAAGTTGTTGTCTATATACTACAATATCACATCCTCAATGTGAGGCATTTCATGAAAAAGATTAATTGATAATATTCTAGAAAATTCATAGCATGAATGGGATAGTAGGAAGACACACAATTCACCGTTTAGATTAAAAGTATCTCAGAAAAGTCACACTCTAGTTTATCCTTGAGTGTTTGACTTTATCACATCTAGGGTGGTATTTTTGTATGCCAATTAAGTAAATTGAGTTGAACATGTTGTATATCATTAATCTTATGATTTTTTCATTCTTATAAATGTATACCTCACATGTACGATTATGATCTAGAATATATAAATCTTATTTTTTTATGTATATCATTTTTATTTCTATTGAAATGTTATAAATTACATGTGTGGTTTTTGTTTGAATGCACCTCTTGTTACATAAGGACTTGACTAGATATAAAACATTATATAAATTATACCATGAAGTTAGTCAGTTGAAGTTGTTTTCTTGATAAATACCATTTAGATTTTAGTTTGGATGTTCCTTGTGCTAGAAATTATAATATGACCTTCCATTAGAGTTGTTTAATATCATTAATGCACATAGATATCAAATCCACTTATTAATCCTACAATCTTATTAAAAAAAGATGTGTTCAACCCATCATGAATAAAAATAGATCATACATTAAGAATTCTATTTTGATACTGGCACATGGGACATTTCCATGACAAATAAATGATTTCTTGTAAATGGCATAAAGAGAAGAGGTCTAACTATATAACATAGCCATAAAGCATGGCCTTTAGTTGGATATGAACACCCCATTCTGGTGTACCAAGATGTTACAAACCCACAACCTACTGTACAACCATCAACATGTATTACCAACTGAATCACTTGTTAAGCGTAATTAGAACTGTGGAAGTATGATTTAGCAAAATGAAATTATAACAATATATTGAAGACATATTTATTTTTTTGGGGTCTAAAATCCGTGTCCCTATCTACTTCTTAGATTTGATTTGTGTTTATGCTTATCTAAAATGACCTTGAAATGATTCTTGTTTCTCTTTGCAATGCATGAATAAATAGCTACTGACAAGTGTAACAAAATGCCACCCTTTTCTAAAAGGGATATCAATTTAATACCCTATGGTTTCTTATGTTATGACTTAGAGAAGTGATAACTAATGAAAACATTCCATACTAATATTGGATCCAAGTCTTGCATTGGGTACATTGGGATTTAAATCATTATAGGATATAAGTTATCAAATGTTGGATTGCTAACCCATAACTCACAGAAAAATGGGAAGTCGCTAGTTTTTCATGTGAATTTATTTGTATGATATTTAATTAAGGTTTCTAAATGTGTATTTTTTATAGGAAAATATCAAGTACATGCCATTTGGATCAATATTTCAACTGTTAAGTAATTTTCCCTACTGGACATAAGTATACTGTTATGAGTTTGTAGTGTGTATTTAGGTTACTGTGTAAGTTTGTCTACAATGAAATTTGCCATTACATCTATTACTGTCATTGATGCATGTGTCTAGTACAATCTATATGTAACCCCATCTCATATAGTTGGGTTCCATATGTACTCTACCACTTGCATTTGTTTGTTGATATACTTCATCTTTATGTGTATATAAACCACTTTATATTATCTCTTACAAAACATTTTGTGTACTCAAATATTATTCTTCACACAAAAACATTAAATATACATGGTAACTACATCTTTAGGCAAGCATTTGAGATTTCCAATTCTTTCCATAGTTTAAGATATCAATGCCGATGTATATGAAGTTTATATTCTTTATTTGTTTGCCATCAATTGTAGTTCAAGTATATAGATGGCCACATATTGGATTATACTCTAGTGGGAAGGTATTTACTATTTTTTGTTAGAAATTTTGGTTGTTTACCTCTAAATATTAATTTAATACTTCTCTATCAAAAGGTATTTGTTTTAATAGTCAACCACCTAGAAGATACTAGTGACCATTGATTGTGTTGAGAATCATCGAGAAGTGATACCATATTTTTTCTGTAAATGAATGAATATTAACCTCTGTAGTGTTACTAGTGTCAAGAATATCTTTTTGAAACATGATGTCATTTAAGAAGAGGATTTTAATTTCTCTTTTGTTAGGACCGGTGGTTAATGCTTGAACGCCTTGTTTAAAAAACTTCATCAATAACGTCCACAACTTCATGACACCACCAACTACAAAATCATTTTGGCAGCCCAACATTAATATAATAATTTATAGTTTTTTTATCATGATGGTTGCAACTTTCTAGTGTTGTTGGAACAAATCATAAATTATAACCTATATGGAAGCAATCTTATTCTTGAACTGAAAGATACATATATGTATCTTTGCATTTACATCGAGACCAATTATGTTACTAAATAATACAATCCATTCTCATACATGATAGTTAAAAGGATGAAAGGGACAAGATCATCCATGTTCATTTTCATCAAGAAGGATGCACACAATGGGTTATCATGTTTTTACTTTAACTTTTTCTAAATCTATAATAGGTTCCATATGTAATAATATATTAAAGAAAGGAATAATTATCAAGTTTTACAACAAGATTCTCATAATGAAATTCTCAACATTAAACATTGGGTACTTCAACTCTTACTTTCTTATTATATATTTGATGAATTTTTACCTTCTTAGCATACCCATGTATTATTTTCTTGTTCTACCCGTGCGTGTATTACTCACTCTTCTTAATTATTTTTCTCACAAGACAATTTACCCCTCAACTTGCATTTCTATGCAGAAATCATGAAAACTATCCTTTTAATGTTATGAAATTCATTTGTTAGTTGTTATGTCTATCAAAACTCTATTTTAGTGTATACTTAGTTTTCAACATGCCCGTTCCATCTTCATTCTGGTAGTTTGCTCATAAATCAAAACCATTGTTAAATCTATGATGCATCCTCTAAGGATGTATGTCTCTTCAATGGGGAACTGCTCTATATTTATCAAAGCTACTTTTGTTGAGAAAATAGTTAATAATTCGTGCATTGCAGCTAATTTCTTCTATTCTTATGGGGAAGATGTAGCTCATTGTACATTATATTGTTTCATAAAACTATAAATGAATTATGCCAAAATGATAGGACACAATACGATAATTATGCACATGGGTTTATTAAATAGGTTGTTTATGTTTGGATGCATAGATATAGGATGTAAATCATGTAAATTTTATATGAACAGAGATAGAGGTGTTTGTTGTTGATGTTGCGGGACTTGTGCATGTGATACTTTTATCCTATGTAGAAGATCAACTTTTCAGTGCTTGTGAAAAATACTCAAGGAAAAATATTCTTATATTGATGGCGTTTGGTATAATGAATTATTAAAATACTAGTTTTTACTATTTCTTTCTAACTAGAGACTTGACTATGACAAAGGTAGATGAATGGTTATATACAAAAATAATATTTTTTCTTACCAAAAAAATGGTCTTCTAGACTCTTAGTTTTTAAATACTGTTCAAATGCATGATAAATTCCTTGTTGCACTCGACATCTCTAGGCCATGTTTTTTCTACTACACAAGATTTTTTTCTCACCAGATCCATTATATGCTCTACACACTATGTGATTCAATGTTTTGTTCAAATCTTAATGATAGAAACAATTACCTATATGTACCATCAATTTTATTCATGTGTTCATTTACATGTATATTTTCTAGCTAAAATACTATTGTAAATATTGTTAAAGATAAAAATGTAAACTTGTAGTATTCTTCTAAAACAAAGAATATTGCCAATGAACCGAATCACAATGCACAATTTGTACAAATACGTATTCTATCAATGCCATATAGAGTTCCAATACTTTCACTAACTCAATGTGATGCTTGCAACATTTTGGTTTAGATCTTGGGTTGTTATGGAAGTTTGTCTCCCTCTCAATGTGTTGAAACCAATTTTAATGCTTATGAAAATTAATTGGACTTTGCAAATGTCTTTATGTTGATGGGTTTGGGTGTAATGGAAAGGTACAAGTGTTGATATTAAAGTTCTCACTATCTTTTTGAAAAATTAATAGGAGAACTATAATACCATTTAAGTCATGCTATTCTTTGGTAACGACAGAATGAATTTTAAGAAATAAGTCTGATTTTCTACTAATATAGATTAAGAGTTTTGATGAACATATCAAAGTACTTATTTTCAATACACATGTATATGATATGGATAGAGCATATATGCTATTGGAAATTTCCGTTTCATTTGAAAATGATCAAGGATACATAATGAATCATATTTAGAATATAAATCATTTTGATCATTCCAATATATATGTATGGATATACTTAGTTCTTAAATGACTAATCTATAGTAGATTCACTTCATCGATGATCATTATCTTGCCATTATTTTCTATAAGTCAACAATTTATGATAGTTATAAGACCTTTAGGGATTTATCATACTAGTACATAAAATGCTATTACAATATTCAAGATATGACGTGTCCTTACTATTGAAATACTATACACTTTATATTTGAAATCCTCAAAATGATACTCTTACTATTTAAAATATGCAACTGTAACAAAGGTACGTGAGTGATTGGTCAATTAAAATATAATGTTGTTCCTTATCATTATAAAATAAATATTCTTTTCATATCATATTTGTTACATATATTCACAAGACAAGTTACTTCCTTTTTCTACTCCATATTTGTAGTTCATGTTCTCTTAGTTACACCATAAATTTCCCTCATCATCATTATTGCGAGCTCCTACAAGTTATGTCATTTAATGTTCATTTAAATAATTTCACAAAAACATGCACCTTCTCCAACTAATGAGTGTGCATGTGATCTTGTGTTGAGTTCAGTTCACTAACAAGCTAAATTACTATTGCTATTATGATTAATCACAAGAATGGTAGCTTTTCATCCTCTATTAATATGAAGAACATTGTCAATGGGCCGATTCATGGTTTTTGAGTTGTATCAAATCCAATAGTTGTGTTAATAACACATTCATTGCTTAACATCCTTTAGATATACATGCCACTAGTTGGACTGTTGATTAAACAAGATTTGGATATGGACACACAATACTTTCACACACACACACCATGTGTAGCTTGTAACATATTGATTTATATTCATGATTTTCAAGGAATTTGTATACAAATCACAATGCTGAAATCCATTAGGAAATGCTTGTGGAAACTACTAGGGATACTAAAGATGTTTTATATTGGTTGCACTAAGTGTAATAGAAGATTACAGGAGTACATCTTTATAGTTCTCTTTAATTTTTTTAAAAACAATTGGTAGCAGGAATAAGTTACCATTTAAACTCATGTGAATATTTGATGACAACTAAATGAATGTATATGAAATAAACTCTAGTTATTACTAATATAGATTTGGTACAATTCTGATGTAATTTTGAATCATTAATGTTAGATAACACATTGAATCTATTTTTTATCTCTCTACATAGTAAGCATCACTATATGATAATGATACCTTTTTTCATTTTAGAAAGTGTCAAAGATATCTGCTCCTTTATACTCAATGCAAAATAAATTAATTTATCCTAAGAAATATATCTATGGTTCTTGAAGGAATGTTGTCTTAGTTCAAAGGTGAGTGCTATCTTTCCATACTTTTAACACTATGTCAACAATATATAATAGTTTCAAAATCTTTAAGAAATAATCAAATCAATGCACAAAACATGGTAGTATAGTTCTTTTTTCATTATATGTAATTTGCTTATATTTGAAGCAACATATAACTTACAAATGAATTTTCAAATAGTAATTTGATGTATACTGACCATGTTATATTTTCTTTATGCATCATTCTCGACACCACTTTGACACAAGTACATGAATAAATGGTGTATGAAAAGGATATTTTTCTTTACCATTGTATTCTCAACCCTCCTCTTTTACGTGCCACTTACAAGTTGAGTTACTTCCTTTTTGTACTTCACATTTGCATGTCGTGTTCTTTCTATTGCATAATAATTTTCCTTCACTAGAACTACTCCAAGATCCTACAAGATATGTGTTTAAATGTTTCATTCAAACCTTAATGATATAAACACACACCTCTTCAGAATGATAATTTCCAATTACATCGACGTATTCATTTACTTGGTTATTGGCTAGCTAAATTATTGCAACTATTACAATTACTAGCAAAAGTGGCATTTTATTTTTGCATGATAAAAAAGAATAATGTGGACGAAGCTAGTCCCAATGCAAAAATTATAATGAGTAATATTTCTATTTATGCTACCTCTAATAATTAACAAGGTTTTGAAAGACATGCCACTAGTGGGGCTACAATATCATACTTTTACTGATTCATTATGATGCTTATAAGATTTACTTTTATCACCATGACTTTGTTTAGAGCTGTGTCTCCAAATTTAATGTTAAAGTCAATCTTTCTCTTGTGGAAATTACTTGGGACAATAAAGATGTTCTTATGTCAGTGATATTGTTGAAACAAAATACTACAAGAGTAGAACTTTACTAATAATTGCTATTTTTTTTTGAAAAATTATAAAGGACCAGGACACCATTTAAAACCATGCTTCTTTGATCATGTACATTTTAGGCATCCAACATGTTCCTGCTAGTTTTTCTATTTAACTATGGATACCATTGAGACAAAGGACCAGGATACCATTTAAAATCATGCTTCTTTGATCATGTACATTTTAGGCATCCAACATGTTCCTACTAGTTTTCCTATCTAACTATGGATACCATTGGGACAAAGGTACATGAACGATGGTCTATGAAAATATTAATATTTTCTTTACAATTAAAAACTAAGTGGTCTTGTCAATTCAAAGTTGTTACGTACCATTTCCAAGCCAAGTTACTTCCTTGTTGTGAACCTACATGCATGTAATCCAAATGTTTCATTCGAACATTAACTATAGAAATATGTACATGTTTAAAACGTTGAGTGTCATCTGTGTCGGCATGCCCATTTATTTTTTCAATGGCTAAGAAATTACTACTACCATTACCATTAACAACAAAGATGATACTTTTTCCTCTTCTTTTAATAAAAATATAGTGTCAAAGGACCTAATCATAGTGCAAAAGTTGTAATAAGTTTGTAGTTTTTTATTGCCGCATTCAATGCTTAACACCCTTTTTGAAAAGATGCCACACATGATGTCATACACTAGACAAAATGTGGATATAGAAACACAATACATATTATTCTTGTAACATAATGGCTCACAATCAGGGGTTGTTATGGAATTTTCATGAAACTTACTAAGCTGAAATCAATTTTCATGAGATTATCTGACTGTAGATATGTTCTCTATGTGTGACTGTGTAAGGGAAGATTACTAAAGTGAATCTCTACTAGTCTCACACATGTGTATCTTCTTTAATGATTAAGTACCATAATACAATTTAAATCCATGATATTCCATAATGAGAATAGTATGAATGTTTAAGAAGTCAGACTGGTTGTTAATAATATAAATTTGGCAAGATTTTGATGGTATTATTGTATTATATATTTTGGATATGCATTTATTTGTTATAGATATCTATAAACCACGATCAACATTATATGTTATATGCATTTTCTTTCCATTTTGAAAAGGATCAAGGATATCCTTTTATTTTTACATAGCACAAAAATCTTTCAGCTTTTCTCCACATGTACATACATGGTTTGAAGTACCAATCTTTAGTACATTCAGTTCAAAGGTGAGAATTATCATGCCATGCATTTATCTATGTACGGACAACTTATGATAGTTGTATATATTGAGGAATTTATCAACACAATTGATAGGACCAGTGTACCAGTCATTTTTTTATTCTTTAACGATGGTAGAACGGGTGTGTTAGAGTTATTTATTTATTATGTAATATGGGTCTAAATGTCTTGGCCCATTAGGGTTATTTCCAGTTACTTGTAATTGTCTCCTCTTCTATATATGAGTAGCATATTTCCTATTAAAAAAGATTGAATACAGAGAATTTTCCACTAATCTAATTTTCTACACAGTGTCAACATAGAGACACTGTTTAAGTATTTTTCATTATTACATTGTAAGAGTTATGGGAAAATTCAGATTCTTAGTAAGGGCTAGTTTATATTTTTCCATATTGATAATCTGGATATATTTTTCACCCATGCTCCATCTTAAAAGTAATGTTAAAGTTATTGATTTATTATGTAATATATGTCCAAATGTCTTAGCCGATTAAAGATATGTATACTTTCTTGTACTTTTTCTCTTATATATATAAAGTGGAGTTTGCTGTCTATCAACAAAAATATAGCACATCAGAAAAAAATTTCACTAGTCTAGTTTTCGATTTAATGTTTCAGAACTAAGTAATACTTGTTACTAATCTGGATTTTCACACTATTAATGAAAAATTTTAATTACTTATTTTCTATATTCTTTTACCTTATTAATTATTGACATAACAATGCACATGTTCACTTTTATAACTCTTTTTTTTCTTCATCTGTATGTTGAGAATTCTTATTGCCGTGTTCTTTTTTGTCTCTAACCTTCACATGTTTTGTCACCTTTTTATGTGTGAGTCTTCCATGTTGACCAACATTTCACATTTGTTTTACAATCCGCTCGACCTATTTTCATATTATGTTTGTAATTGGTATGAGAGGCGCACAAAGTATAGAAGAGAAGAAGAGATGAATATGACGTCATTATCATGCCACTGTTATGTGCTGAGACCATTATTTAGCGAACCTTTTTCACACACTATAGATTTGTTTTGTTCATGGAGCTTCTAGTATTAGGGCATCCTAAAGCTATCTAGAATGGTTTTTATGCACGTGTGGCACACTTTTTTTCTTCCGTGTTTGACCATTCATTTCCCAATATTAATCCGTGCTCTATTGAAACATGTCGCTACACATCTTTATTCCAACAAAGATTAAAGTACGAACAAGATAGTATCGTTCAAGATGTAGTTCATAATCAGTAATCCTACTAGTGTAGATTTATCAGACTGTAGATATGTTCTCTATGTGTGACTGTGTAAGGAAAGATTACTAAAGTGAATCTCTACTAGTCTCACACATGTGTATCTTCTTTAATGATAAAGTACCATAATACAACTTAAATCCATGATATTCCTTGATGAGAATAGTATGAATGTTTAAGAAGTCAAACTGGTTGTTACTAATATACATTTGGCAAAATTTTGATGGTATTATTGTATTATATATTTTGGATATGCATCTATTTGATATATATATCTATAAACCATGATCGACATTATATGCTATATGCATTTTCTTTCCATTTTGAAAAGGATCAAGGATATCCTTTTATTTTTACATAGCAAAAAAATCTTTCAGCTTTTGTCCACATGTACATACATGGTTTGAAGTACCAATCTTTAGTAAATTCAGTTCAAAGGTGAGAATTATCGTGCCATGTATTTATCTATATACGGACAACTTATGATAGTTGTAGGTATTGAGGAATTTATCAACACAATTGATAGGACTAGTGTATCAGTCATTTTTTTATTCTTTAACGATGGTAGAACGGGTGTGTTAGAGTTATTTGTTTATTATGTAATATGGGTCTAAATGTCTTGGCCCATTAGGGTTATTTCCAATTACTTGTAATTGTCTCCTCTTCTATATATGAGTAGCATATTTCCTATTAAAAAGAATTATACAACACAAAAATTTTTCCACTAATCTAATTTTCTACACAATTTCAACATAGAGACACCATTTAAGTATTTTTTATTATTGCATTGTAAGATTTATGGGAAAATTCAGATTCTTAGTAAGGACTAGTTTATATTTTTCCATATTGATAATTTGGATTTGTTTTTCACCCATGCTCCATCTTGAAAGTAATGTTAAAGTTATTGATTTATTATGTAATATATGTCCAAATGTCTTAGCCCATTAAAGATATGTATACTTTCTTGTACATTTTCTCTTATATATATAAAGTGGAGTTTGCCGTCTATCAATAAAATATAGCACATTAGATTTTTTTTCACTAGTCTAGTTTTTGATTTAATGTTTAAGAACTAAGTACTACTTGTTACTAATCTGGATTTGTACACTATTAATGAAAAATTTTAATTACTTATTTTCTATATTCTTTTACATTATTAATTATTAAAATAACAATGCACATGTTCGCTATTATAACTCCTTTTTTTTCTTCATTTGTATGTCGAGAATTCTTATTGCCGTATTCTTTTTTGTCTCTATCCTTCACATGTTTTGTCACCTTTTTATGTGTGAGTCTTTCATGTTGACCAACATTTCACATTTGTTTTACAATCCACTCGAGCTATTTTCATATTATGTTTGTAATTGGTATGAGAGGCGCACAAAGTATAGAAGAGAAGAAGAGATGAAGACGACGTCATTATCATGCCACTGTTAAGTGCTGAGACCATTATTCAGAAAACCTTTTTCACACACTATAGATTTGTTTTGTTCATGGAGCTTCTAGTATTAGGGCATCCTAAAGCTATCTAGAATGGTTTTTATGCGCGTGTGGCACACTTTTTTTTCTTCTGTGTATGATCATTCATTTCCCAATATTAATCTGTGCTCTATTGAAACATGTCGCTTCACATCTTTATTTGAATGAAGATTAAAGTATTAACAAGGTAGTATGTTCAAGATGTAGTCATAATGGCTCATGTAAATGAGTCATACTAAGTTATTATTTTAAAGATACAAACTCTCTTTTTTCGAAAACAATAATTAGGTTATATTTTGTTATTTATTGATTTTCTGAGATTTTATGGAACTTGGTGGACATTCTACTTTTATGATCCATAAAATAGATTGTACCTTTCAATATTTGCCCTACAATTGTCCACTTCTCAAGTGGCACGTGTTCTATTACATGGGAGGGTCCCCAAAGCCTATATGGGCTTTCAAGTAGCTTGGGGTTCTAAGACAGATTGGACTTAGTTCTGTTAGGATTTATTGAAGCAATTTTATACATTGAGGCACGTGCGAGTGCCTCTGCATACATGCGATTTATCTTTTTATTAGATAAATTTTTATGTCACCTTATTTTCTTTCAAATCGTATTTTTAGTATTCTATTTGTTATCAATTAATGTTTTTGTAGATGTACTGTCAGCAACAACAACACCCGTCTTAATTAATTTTTAGATCACTGATTAACATCACGTTGAAGACATACATGGTTCGATGCAACATGCCACATGTGTGAAGTTATTACGGGCTGCATCCATGACATTTGCCTTCTTTGTGAGGAGCTATTTCTGTCCTCCTTTGAATACACAACTTACAAAACAATCTGTTTCTCTCCTTTTTTTTGCTTCTGGAGCTTTTTTTCTTCTTGTTTACTACATTTTTGTGTCGATGAAACTTTGGTACATGCATCTTTATTCAATAATTAGTGGATCAATGATTCGAAACAACGCTCTAAATTGCACCTAGCATGCATATCTGAATTGAGGTGGAATGTATTTTGGAGATAGATTATAAGAATACGAAAGCTAAGAGCGGCAGAATATGTCATAAAAACTGTGTTTCACATACCTGTCTTACATGTTTTCAAATTTTTATTATGAATGGCGTCGCCCGTTTTCTTCAATTCATTTGTTACGCTGTTTTAGTTGTTTGTGTGCCTGAAAATCAATCTAACTGCTTAATTGTTGCTACACATCTTACAATTACCATCAGTTATGTCTTAGAGATAGAGTCTAGCGGACACTTAAATCATTACGGATTAGTGAAGCTCTCATAAGTTGAGCAGCTTTGAATTCTCTTCAAACTACATATCTTTAAAAGCACTGCTGCCACCTTCTTTATGACGTCAAAACCTGTCTATAGTTATAGTGGGATACAATGTATGAGATAAGGTAGCTGATCATAACAACAGTTGGCGTCCCCGTTGTTCTCTAATATTATTTCTTAAAAAAATGCTACACATAATGACTTGTATATCCATTTTTTTACATATCTTGCAAATAGGAGTAGACACTTTGTTCAGCCAGCAACTTAGAAGAGAAAGAAAATATCATTGTCCATAATTCTTTATCCGGAGGATTTTTTTGATGAAATAAAAAACATTAGATTCATTGTAAAAATACTTTCCAACTAGATTAGTGTTGACTTATATTAGAAAAATAATAATATGAAAAAAATATATTATAAATATTTTAAGGTACCATACACATATTCTGAGTTCGTGTTTTGAATACAATACCTCAAATTGGGAGTACATGTATTGTACGCCTTTTATTTATCTACCCAAGTATATCGCTAAAGTTTTGGGGTTATAATGCTCCCTATTTGGGGTACCTTACTCTTATTGTTAGAGGTACAATACTGATGTTTTATTCGTTGATGTACTTTACCCCAAAAAACGAGTACTATACTCAGTATAATACGAATGTTATATCCAGTTTAAAATTTAATACTTTATATGATGGTGATCTGAGTACAGTATCTGTGGGTATGTACTTTTTTTATACTTCTCTCCTCTCTTGTTATATTTGTCATATTATTTGTCAACATTGATCTTGTTTGAAAATATTTTTTTATGATGAAGTTAGTATTTTTTATTTCGACAAAAAATTTCTTACCATTTAAAAGTAATGTGTAAAATATTTTTCTCTTTCTTATTTTTGTCTCTTTCCTAGTGTGTCTGGTTTTTCTACCGCTCATGCTTTTCAATTGTCGACTGAATGACCGGATAGGTGGAAGGATGTGTAGCTTAACTCATTTTTATAGACGAACTGGCTGCAACTGCCAGCCTTCGCTGTTCACTCCTATGGCTTGTCCCGGGCCGATCTAGTTGGTGCTAATTAACTACATATCTGCGTACAAGCAGCCCTGTTCCCGTTTGAAACCTCCGCTCGCAAACCCAAGTGGACCAAATACCGTACATTCATGCCTGTAGTTGGGAGCCCAAGTCTAAGAAATTAATCCTAATAAAAATGTGGAAATGGAGAAAAACACTCCCTCCTTCGCCTTACTATCTAGGTCGTTCCCAGCGTTTAGAGAACCGATTTGGTGGCCCTACTTTTGAGAAGAGTAGTAGGTTACACCTCGCTTCAACTACGGGCATGTCACACGTGTACTGCAAATCAAACTAGTTGCTGATTCAGTTTATCTCACGCGTTAATAAGGTATAGCATGCTCCTCCTTCAAATATACCAGCTAATCCTGGGGCGTTCACCAAAGGATAGTAGTTAGCATACAAGGTAGTTACGAAATGTTATGTACCAAAACAATTACTTTCAAATTACAATAAAGTTAATTAATTTCAAGTTTTAGGTAACACCTATAGTTATATCAACATTGACCAGTTGGACATAAAATTGTACAATTCACAGTATGAGTTCTGCTACTCTTAAGGGAAAAAGTACTAGTACTCTCGACGTCTTTCTCCACCATCTCTAATTCCATCTAACAAGTCCAACCGCTATTACCTTCGCTCTCATTATCAATTGTGTGATCACCTGATTCACCTTCTTCACCACCCTTCCTATTCCATTCAATGGCGGAGCCAAAAAATGGCAGCTGGAGGGCGCCACTCACTACAGGACCCTTAAGACATTAGTTGAAAATTTTTAGGCAGGGCACAAAGGGATATTTTCATCTATACTTAACCCAACTACATGTAAAATTGTACAAAGGGATTTTTTTCCTCCGTATATGATCATTCATTTCTTAATATTAATCCGTGCTCTATTGAAACATGTCGCAACACATCTTTATTCGAACGAAGATTAAAGTACGAACAAGGTAGTATGCTCAAGATGTAGTCATAATGGCTCTTCAGATGTAAATGAGTCATACTAGGTTATTATTTTAAAGATACAAACTATCTTTTTTTCAAAAACAATAATTAGGTTATATTTTGTTATTTATTGATTTCTGAGATTTTATGGAACTTGGTGGATGTTCTACTTTTATGATCCATAAAAATAGTTTGTACCTTTCAATGCTTGCCCTACAATTGTCCACTTCTCAAGTGACATGTGTTCTATTACATGAGAGGGTCCCTAAAGCCTATATACGCTTTCATGTAGCTTGGAGTTCTAAGACAAATTGGACTTAGTTCTGTTAGTATTTACTGAAGCAATTTTATACACCGAGACACGTGCGAGTGCCTCTACATACATGTGATTTATCTTTTTATTAGATAAATTTTTATGTCTCCTTATTTTCTTTCAAATAGTATTTTAGTATTCTATTTTTTATCGATTAATGTTTTGTAAGTGTACTGTTAGCAACAGCAACACCCATCTTAATTAATTTTTAGATCACTGATTAACATGATACATGATTTCGATGCAACATGCCACGTGTGTGAAGTTATTACGGGCTGCATCCATGACATTTGCTTTGTTTGTGAGTAACTATTTTTGTCCTCCTTTGAATACACAACTTACAAAACAATCTGTTTCTCCCCTTTTTCTACTTCTGGTGCTTTATTTCTTCTTGTTTACTACATTTTTGTGTCGATGAGACTTTGGTACATGCATCTTTATTCAATAATTAATGGACCAATGATTCAAAAACAACGCTCTGAATTGCACCTCGCACGCATATTCGAATTGAAGTGGAATGGATTTTGAAGATAGAT
The DNA here is from genome assembly GCA_963693085.1 of Alisma plantago-aquatica. Taxonomy (NCBI): domain Eukaryota; kingdom Viridiplantae; phylum Streptophyta; class Magnoliopsida; order Alismatales; family Alismataceae; genus Alisma; species Alisma plantago-aquatica. The sequence goes on along the minus strand of OY856410.1, from coordinate 544,960,979 downwards.
TAAAAGAAAACAAAGGCTAAGAGCGGCCGAATATGTCATAAAAACTGTGTTTCACATAACTTTCTTACATGTTTTCAAATATTTATTATGAATCTCGTCGCCCATTTTCTTCAGTCCATTTGTTACGCTGTTTTGGTTGTTTGTGTGCCTGAAAATCAATGTAACTGCTTAAAGATAGAGGCTGGCCGACACTTAAATCACAACGGATTAGTGAAGCTCTCGTAAGTTGAGCAACTTCGAATTCTTTCCAAACTACATATCTTTAAACACGCTGTTGCCACATTCTTTATGACGTTCAAAACCTGTCTCTAGTTAGTGATGGTGAGGGGAGCGTTTATGGTTATAATGGGATACGATGCACGAGATAAGGTAGCTAGCTAATCATATCAACAACTGGCGTCTTTCTCACCCCATTTTTCTCTTAAGGGCTGGAACTTCCCACCTTCGCTGTGAAATCGAGATGCTCTTATCGAAGGCAGGATGGCGAACGGGAGCCAATTCGCTTTCTCATGCGTATACGCAAGCTGTGACATGGCGGAGAGGCGCCTTCTCTGGACGGACCTTTCTCAGCTCTCAGCATCCCAGAGCACACGGTGTTGGTTCATCGGAGGAGACTTCAATGTGGTTCGAAGAACACATGAGAAGGCTGGGGGTAACCCACCCAACGCTTCTGCTATGCGAGACTTCAACGGGTGGGTTGGTAACGCTGGAATCACAGAGATCGGGATGAAAGGGGGGCCGTTCACATGGGTGGACAAGCAACGAGGAAACCCAGAATTCTGGGAGAAGCTCGACTGGGGTTTTGCTAACCAAGGCTGGCCAGACCATTCTCCACGGGGCGGAGGGGAAATACTGGCCAGAACCACACACTCGAATCATAGTCCCATCTTGTTCACCTTTGACGCGGTTGATTCCGGGACAAATTCTGGAGGCTTCAAGTTCCACAAGATGTGGTCGACTCACCCGGGCCTGAAGGACTTCATCCGCGATAACTGGCAATGCGAGGGATGGGGCAACCCAAGTTTCATGCTCTTCGCAAAGCTTAAGAACTTGAGGAAGACTCTCAAAGTGTGGAACAGAGAGGTCTTCGGTAACGTCTTTGCTCGGATCAAGCAACTCGAGATCGAGACCGCCAATCTACATATTGAATATGACAGCAACCCAAACGAGGAGAACAAAAAGAAGCTTGAGGACGCTGACAAGGACTTACGCATTGCGCTACTACAAGAGGAGATGCTATGGCGAGAGAAATCGGGGGTGAAGTGGCTGAAGGAAGGTGAGATAAACACTACTTTCTTTCATACAAAAGCCAAGGCACGCAGACGGAGAGCTATCATCCAAAGGATCCAGAAGGAGGATGGATCATGGGTGGAGGGATCGAACCAGATTCTTAAGGAAGCAGTCGACTTTTATACCAATCTCTTCTCAAGCGTTCCATGCAAACATGATGTTGTTGACTTTGGTTGTATTCCTCTCTTGGTCTCTGGAGAGGACAACGAAGCGCTCGAGCAACAACCTTCGATCCAGGAGGTCCAGGACACCATCACAGCCCTTAACGACGATAGCGCACCGGGACCCGACGGCTTCACCGCCTTCTTCTTCTCCTTTGCTTGGGATATCATCCAGGCAGATCTGTTAGGCTTCATCAACCAATGCTTCAGACGAGAACCGATACACCTCGGTCTGCTGGCCACCAAGCTGATTCTCCTTCCAAAATAAGATGACACCAAGTCACTCAACGACTTCCGACCGATAAGCATCGGCAATGTAGCGATGCGGATAGCAAACAAAATCCTTGCTTCTAGGCTGGCCAAGATCCTCCCTCGCCTCATCTCCAATGAGCAGAACGCGTTCGTAGCGGGCCGAGACATCACCAGCAACCTCCAGCTTTCACACGAGCTATGTCATGATATCCACTCGGGGAGACCTAGACGAGAGAACATCCTAATCAAACTAGATATGTCCAAAGCGTTCGACAGGGTTGATTGGAGCTTTCTCAATAGAGTTCTGCAGGCGTTTGGATTCTCTGAGGAGGTCATTAAACTCATTGATCTTCTCACCAAGGAGGCTTGGCTCTCCATCCATCTTAATGGCATGAATGCAGGTTTTTTTAAACCCTCCAGAGGGGTCAGACAGGGCGATCCAGCATCTCCAACGCTCTTCATCCTCATGGAAGAGGTCCTGGGTAGAACTATCAGAGCTAAGATGGACCTTGGACATCTGCAACGTTTCAAAACGAGAGGTGGAGGGCTAGCCCCTTCACACCTTCTCTTTGCCGATGACATCATCATCTTCACAGGGACGAACGATGAAACCATTGACAATCTCGAGAAAATCATCACACATCATGGGGAGATGCGACACCCTCAGGGCAGCAGCGGTTGGGTCCCGACTCAACATCCCTGAGCAGATCGGTTGAATGGAATACCGCTAGAAGAAAACATATTTTGTGTGAGAGTTGCGGAGATCCGAAGTGTGAGGGTTATGACCCTTTTACCCACTTAGTTAGGTTCGTGACCCTCACACAAAGGCAAAGGTCAATCTCCTCAAGTTTTCGGCTTATAACTGAACGGACCAGATCTTTCGATGCTTGGATGACTTGACTGAAAAGAGATACCTTTTAGGTTACCAACTCCGTTGGGCATTCAATCGCACACCCGCCGCAAGACATCCGGAATGGAAACGTGTCCATTCCTTTCTCCTTCCCGCAGTGCTCATCTCCAGGTCGACTATGCTTACAGCGTCAACAACGCCAGTAGAAAGGCTGCCTCCTCCTCTGTGCTCACCGGAGCGCCTTCATCTTCACTGCGGCTGCCCCAATTCTGGCAGTGCGACCCCAGACACTGGCCGCACTACGGAAATGCAGCCACAGACAGGCACTTCGGCAACACGATCCCCGCTTCAAGCGGCACCCAATCCCAGCGGAGACCAAATTCAGGCGGCGCCCAATTCTCGGCAGCAATCAGATTTAATCGGCAGTAGACCGCACCCAACTCCTAGCCACGAATAGCTCCAAGAATCTTCCCAATCCAGGAGTTCACCTTCGACCTCTGCTCCCACTCTCTGATCTGACGCTAGGCACCTAGCGGGCCAGCTGTCTATTTCGTCTAGCGGCTGCTTGTTTTCTTCCCAAAAGAAATCTTAAGGTGCGCGATTCCTATTGGTTTGATTTCTGGCTTTCACGTTTCATACATATTTGATTCCTGATCCCCGCTCCATGTTTGTCGTCTCTTCGTTTCCTTGTTTCCATTAAATGTCATTCTTTCCTTTTTTATTCATGTCCATATATCCATTTCCTGTAAATCATGCCTCCTGTAAATGGAAATGTTGTTTCTTTTTCCAGATTCTCATCTCAATTCATGTTTTGTTGTAATGAACAAATGACCAATGGACCTAAACAAGTTGAACTAAGAGTGTAATGTTAACTGCACTTAATTCCTACATTTGTTTTTGGAACAATTTTAGCCATTTTAGGCTTAAAAATCTGTCCAGAATTAACCTTTGATACATCAGAACATGACATTTCGTGTGGAACCTTATATCCATGAACCCACACCATGTACCCGCATGGTGCGGATCTAGTATCAGATAATGCGGGTATAGATCCGTACCTGTACCCGCTATAATAACTGGGTATGATCATATCCCCATCGTACCCGCACCGTTTACACCCCTACTATTGATTCTGAGCAAAATTTATTATATTGGCTTTACCGTGATTGTGAAAAATACCGTGTTGGTGATTCATTTCTTTGAAAAGATATGTGCATATGAACTAATGATAATATTGTTTGTTGATGAAATGAATGTGTAATTTATCTCTAAATATGTATGAGTTCACGTGTAAACACATTATATTATCTACTTTTTTGGATATGTAAAGATATATCTAACACATGCTTGCTTCTCTTTTCCATGCACACATATTTTTATTACAAGTTCATAGATTATTCTACTATTCTACTTGTTCTAGTTAGTTTCCTGGACATTGTGAATATATTTGTTTGTATGAATGAGTCATGTTGTTTTGTATCATATATAGACATCCCCATTGCATTGTTCATGAACTTGCAATTAAACATTTGAAATGTGGAGTTAAAAAACATAAAAAATATACTTTTTGTTTATATAGATAATGCGTTACAAAAAGACTCCAAGTATAAGAGGAATCACAATTATCATTTGTGAAAACATATTTTAATTTCAAGAGCTTGCGCTGAAAGAATGGCATGTTTCATATTAGTTATATGGTTTCAATAAAAGAGGATACCCTCATCTACATGTATAATTTTTTTCACGTCCATAGATTTTTGTTTCTCTGTGGCATATAAATATACTTGATTGCCTATGTTATTTAGTACATTGATATGGACCCATTAGGCTACCTCTATGGTAATAGTTCGATGTACATGTTGCCTCATTCTCTTTGTATATTGGTGTGATGGCATTCATGATAACAAAGTGACATCATGACTCAATCTGGGTCAAACATTGAGTTTCATGCTTTAAGATATTCATCTACCTCCCCTTTAAGATAATATAATATTAAGTTTTACTACGCAATACTTACTTTGAATCCCCATCCCAAAATCATTTAAAAGGATGTGGGGTGGATGAAATTCCATATTTGGAGTGTATAAATTTGAAAGAATTGCCATTTGTAATTGTAATTGGTATGCATACTTGTTGCTAGACAAATCAAAACTAGTAGTTGTTTGTATACAATTATCAAAAAGTTAGAATAATGTGGGTATGGAAACTTTCTATTTTGTTGAATCTCCATTCTCTAGTTTCTCAATATATTAGTACAACTAGTAACTTGAGGTTACATTATTTTAGTCAATAGAGGAGTATAAATGTGGCTACATCAACTATATTATTGATTTCATCTTCAAAGCAACAACATGAACGTGACTACATATTGGTATTAACTTTTCCTTATTGAGAACCTTTATACCTAAGTGAATTGCATGAAGCTTAACTTTACTTCTCCATTATTTGTATATTATCTTAGATATTTTGGCAAAAAGGATATATTTTGTTTGTTTATTTGTTCTTTATGTGACAGGAATCGTTGATATATGTATATGGAAACCACTATCAAATCAACAGGAAATTTTCAAAGATATAGGAAAACCAATGTTGGACATGCTATGATGTGTGTAGGTGTCATAATACCAGGTAAACAAGAATCTACTTTTTGACAACTGTGTTACTCTCTTATACTTCTACAAAGTGTAAAATTCATGATAAATCTTACCATACTTGATACCCATATACTTATTCATAAAATTGATTTGATTTGAGTTTTGAGATTGTTTCATACCTAAATACTCTTACAACTAATCAAGTTGTTATACCACAAGTGTTCTAGATTGAGGTGGATCAGTTTGCATACATATGTATTAGGTTTCTGTAATAATTATTCCATTCTTTACTTTATCAATCCTCCTAGCCTATAGGTTGGCACATAGATATCCAGGCTCATGCCTAGGTGCGCCTAGACCCCCTAGACTCTAGGTATACCACCTTAAACTGGGCGCCTAGGCTTTTAGATAACTAAAGGGGATGCTTAAGGGCTTTAAGGCCCAAATTAAGACACGTTAAAGACCAAATAGCATGGATTAGATCTGAATGTGGTCAAATTAGACCAAATAGCATGGATTGTAACATCTCAGGATTTGAGGCCTCAGATAAAATGATCTAATAAGGAATGATCAGACTACCCATATCGTCAAAGTGCACATCCTTTTTTGGGAGACCATCACTAAAGAACTCCATAGTTAAGCGTGCTCATCTTGGAGTAGTACTAGGATGGGTAACCAGTCGGGAAGTTGACCCCGGCTTGCGCGTGGTGAGGAAAAAGTGCACAGTTAAGGCTAGTGGTGGTCTGTGGGTCCAATCGTCATTCCTGAAACTCTACTAGAGCCTAGGACAGTGGGCCCGAGTGTTACATACACAATATACCTAAATATAAAAGGGAAGCCCACATCCTAATCACATGATGCTTATGCTTATGAAAATAATAAATAAAAATCCCACAGGCAATCTATTGTACAACGAATGACTCAATTGGTCCCGTCTAACCTATGAATCAATTGGTTTTGACAAATCAAAAGAATGAACCAACCCAGTGTGGATGCATATTCATGGAAATGTGTAGATGGGCAAATATAGAAGCAAAGAATTCACTTTGAATTGGTTTTAGGGTTTTAATATGTTGTTTTGAAGGTCAGGGGTTAAGTAATACATGCAATGAGGTTGCAGCCGCCATGACGGTAGACTGTCCCACAAGACTTGTGAGGTAGGTAACACGTAGGAGATGTCGTAGTAGGCAAAACTCTTAGCCTACCTCCACCCCTGCATATGTCACAGAGGAAAAGAAAAAAGGGAATGAAAACAAAGGGATTTACAAACCAATGGCCCTTGAATCAGGGAGTGAGATGTTGTTTGGGAAGAGATAGAGCCCTCTTCACCATCATACTATCCACTCTCCTACCATCATGGTGCACCTGGGAAAAAAAGGTGTGAGGAAGAGATTAGAGGATGTAGAGATTGGACTTGAGGAAAGCAAACACAATCATGACAAACTAACCCATATTCAATAGCCACACAAACCCACATGTGATGCTAATAAATAAAACTGTTGAGGCTTTGTAGTTCAAACTGCAACCACCCTTGAGGCTTTGGATCTTGAAGCATAGAGAAAGGCCACTTGATTCTAGAGTGGAAAGGAGTGGATGTTACCGTCCCAATCTTCAAATCTTCCAACCTTCATTGCCATGGCAGTCACATCGCTCGCTCAATTGTTGTTGTTGTGCAAGATGGACTACTCATAAACCTAGTCCGAGAGAATGAGTTTGTAAACTTGAGACTTTGAGTGAACCCAAGGTGCCCACTTGTCTACGTGATTGCAAGTTGACAAAACCCACGTCAAGACACACTCCCAAGTGGCAGCCTGTAAAAGTTCTAACCTAATAATACCTAGGATTTATGGGTCAGTTTAGATTGGCAACCATTTTTTGCCATGCCTATGTGCCACTGCTCCTACCATAACCATTCTTCCTAGCTAAGCTTTGGTTCTATTGTTGTGTTTGACAATTCCCTCTTCATTATTCTTGGCTTTTCCTATCTCTTCCTCTCTCCTTGATCTAGAAGCTGATCATAGTTATCCATCAATCAAGGTTCATTAACCAACTATTGTTGGGTTCAAAGTTTGTTTTTTGCATTTCCATTTCTTCTTTCTTTATTATTGCTCACTTACACTATGGTTCTCCATCCTTCATGTTCATATGCTTTGTGATGCACCTAGGGGGTGCCGTATGTTTGTAAGGTGTGGTGGTGAGAGGTGTTGTGGAATGTATCAAGGAGTGCGGCATCAACATTGCTCCTTTTTTTGTCTGTGTTGGTGTGGTATATGCTTAGGTATTCAATGCATTGTGGTGGGTAGTGTCATCAATCACGTCTGGAGTGATGTAATTTTGTGTGGCACAACGATGTCATGGTGATGGTAGCGTGGTTCCACGGGTGGTGGGTAAAGGTCCAACCCTATGTTTGTGTGGAGATGTGAAGTTGTGTATGTGGAGGAGGGGGTTGTGAGTTCAGAGAAAGTGGGTTTGGTATATGTGTATGTTATTGTGGCTATGTGGCAACAACGAAGATGTGGTGGCTGACCACTATGTGGTGACAATGCTTAAAGGTGTTGTGGATGTCCAATGAAATGACATTAGATGGCTGCCAGCCAAGATAAAATTGAGTAGCCAAGGTTGTAGATTCCTTGTTGAATCTTCTAGGTCTTCTTAGAAGTGGCTTCTGGGGACCTTGTAAAGATCACCATACGTACACAACAACAGATTCTGTTGAGAGCTACGGTACAACCAAGAAGGGTGAAGCAACACTAAAGAGGGACAATCTGGAGCTCCTGGGATCCTTCCTCGCACTACTAATGGGGACATTTTCTTCTCATGTTGTGATATCATGATGGCGGAGATACAATTATTAGCACAGCAGTACACAATCCTGTAAAGCTTGTACATCTAAAGCATATATATACATACATACATACATACATACATACATACATACATACATACATACATACATACATACATATATATACATACATATATATATATATATATATATATATATATATATATATATATATATATATATGGGAATATATTGGCTGCCCGCGTGGGTACAGTGATTTGGCTACCCGTGCTTTTAATTTTCAACTTATTTATGAACTCTGCCACCGCTGGCCCTCTTTAGACTGACGCTACTACCCGCGCCCATCCTATTCATTTCAGCAGAGACGCGCCGCGGGCGGAGAAGACACTGCGGAGGTGATTCCGCAGAGAAGGCGCTGGCGAAGGCGATCTGCCTCTTCCTGAACTTCAACCCTACCCTGCTCCGTCTTCCTTCCATTACCCTGCTCGCTCTTTCTCCGTTCAAATCACAACTATGAGGAAATCTAAGGGCAAGCAGAAAGGGGGAAAACGGAAAGTCGTTTCTGAAGGAGCCGTGTCTACTGAAGCTTTGGTCGTTGATGAAAGCAGGACTGAGGCAATGGTCGACGTTCAAGATATAGTCATTGATGAAGCAAGGGATGACTCCAAAGCTATGAGGAAATCTAAGGGCAAGCAGAAAGGGGTAAAACGAAATATCGTTTCCAAAAGAGTCGTATCTACTGAAGATGAAGAAATAGCTGACTCTGGAGGAAGGGCCGACTCTAGAGGAAGGGCCGACTCTGGAGGAAGATCTGACGATGAAGGCAGTGCTGATTCTGTAGGAAGGGTTGACCCTGAGGGTATAGCTGACGATGAAGGCAGGGCTGACGCTGGAGGATTGATCAAAAAATCCCGAGGTAAATTCTACATTGAGTTTGCTGTCGACTCTTGTGTGTAATGATTTGTTCTATAGAATGCTACATTGAAAACTATAAGATATAATGATTTGTTCTACGATTGGCCCTGAGGGGCTGTTTGCCCCTTATATATAAAAGATATAATGACCAGAATTGAAACATTATCTCCCTTACAGTCTTCATGTCTCGATTTACATAAGCTTTGTCTTCATTACAAACTATCTTCTGGTATTACTAAAACATTATGTCCCTTACAGTCTTCATGTCTCGAATTACATAAACTCTGTCTCCATTACAAACTATCTTCTTGTATTACTGAAATATTGTCTCTGTTACAGTTTTCATGTTTAGAATTACATAAACTCTGTCCCCATTACCCTAAATGAAGCTTTTCTAATACAAATGCAGATATTCAATTTTTAAATCATCGGTGTTACATCACTGGATATATCCAAATTAGGAATGGACTGATTTTCAGTGAAAATCAGCTTAAAATGATGAAGAGTACAACATTTTCCAACTTAATCAATATGCCACAGCTAAAAGCTGAGACTGGAGTTTTACAGCACATAATTGAGAAATATGTTGGTGGTGATGAGTTTGAATTGGAGAAGGGTTTAACAGTGAGTATGACAATACAAGATGTTGGTGTCATACTAGGGATACCATATGTGGGCATTGATATAGTGCCAATCAAGAACTCAGAGGTAGTTAGGAAGGTTGGGGAGGAAAAGTTTTCCAAGATGACAAACAAGGAAGAGAGGAAGCAGGCACTTCAGGAGAAAAGAATGAAGGAACTTGAGCTACTTCACAAGGAAAACCTTGCCAAGACATGGCAAAGAATGATGACTGGTGATACTGAGCTTGATTGCCAAAATATGTGTAGGTGTTGGATGTTGTACCTCATGGTCACATTCCTTGTACCAGACACAGGGTACAATGCACCGCTGTATATCTTGCATTATCTCAATGATGTGACAACAACTCCATCCCTAAATTGGGCAAAGTTGGTACACAAGCAAATTTTCCAGCGGATGGAGTTCATGAAAGGACAGATTAGGATAAGGAGATCAGGTGAAATGACGACGAAGAAGACCCTTTATGCCACTGGTTGTATGGTGGGCTTATATGTAAGTATGAAAACCATATTTACTTTTAAGTTTTTTACTCGTAAGTAAGACGATCAATTTGAAAATGTACTAACTACAAAAGACTGGGTGTAGGTTTGGGCACTGGAGATGACAAACATTGCCGAACCCAAATACAAGAATGTGAAGCCGAGGATTAAGAAATGGGAAGCTCCAGTGAATAGGACAAAAGAACTGTCAGCAATAGGAAAAGATGAGGTAAAAAGTTCATATTACATAACCTCTGTCTCCATTACAAACTACGTTATTGTATTACTGAACCATTGTCTCTGTTAGAGTCTTCATGCTTACAATTACATAACCACTGCCTTCATTACAAACTACGTTCTTGTATTACTGAACCATTGTCTCTGTTACAGTCTTCATGCTTACAATTACATAACCACTGCCTTCATTACAAACTGCGTTCTTGTATTACTGAACCATTGTCTCTGTTACAGTCTTCATGCTTACAATTACATAACCACTGCCTTCATTACAAACTGCGTTCTTGTATTACTGAACCATTGTCTCTGTTACAATCTTCATGCTTACAATTACATAACCTCTGTCTTCATTACAAACTGTGTTCTTGTATTACTGAACCATTATCTCTGTTACAGTCTTCATGCTTACAATTACATAACCACTGTCTTCATTACAAACTACGTTCTTGTATTGCGGAAACATTGTCTCTGTTACATAAGCTTTGTCTTCATTACATAAACTACAAAAGTATTATTGAAACATTGTCTCTGTTACAGTCCATACATGTTCTAAAAAAGATGAAGGTGGACAGCAGTGATGACTGGGAAGTGATCAAAGAGTTAAAAGATATCCCATTTTACATTACATGGAAAAAAGTTCCCACACTTCAAGTCCAAGTGTATGCACCAAGGGAGGACCAATGTGGAGTCAAAGGAAAAAGAAAACAGTTAGATGAAGAGCCTAACACAAGATATGATAACTTGGTAGATAGAGTCAAGTGTCTTGAGGATGATCTAGCAAAGCACAAGGAGATGTGCTCAATGAATGCCTTCACAAGTTTTGTTGAGGTAATGGAGGAAAACAAGAAGTTGAAAGTAAGGGTTCATGAATTGGAGGAAGAGAACAAAAATTTTAAGAGACAATTCAGCTCTGCAGAGGAATCACCACAGTACACTCCACTGCATTTCATCTCTGCTGAACATACACCTCCATCAATAAAAGAAGCTCTAGTAGCAGGGAAACAAGAAACACCTGCACCAGAAAATAAGGAAATGAAAATGTTTTCCAATAAGAAAAACAAACTAAATTCAAAACTTGGAAGCATTGAAGAAAAAGTAAAGATTAGAAGGGAGCCAGTGGTAAGTTAAATTCATCTTTCCTTATTCTAAAGGTAGTGCAAACAAATATTTATAATCCTTGTAATCTAACATATATACAGGAAAGGAATGCAAACTTCATTGGATATGAACACTTCAAGGGTGATCAGTGGAAAGAAGAAGTAAAGAACTTCAAGGAAAACATCGATGAAGTGTAAGAGAACACAAGAGAAGAATTATGTGATACATACATATGCTCAACCTTATTTAGTATATTGGGCTAACTTTTGTTATATGGGTCAAGAAGGGAATGGCATTTTGGAAATGAAACATGGTGCACAGGAAAACAACTATCAAGGCTACTTTTCAAGAACCAAATGATCGAATCTCCTGTAACGTTGACACCTCAAGATCTAATACAGATACAAAGTTTCCATGTAAATTATGTACTAATGTTCAGTTATAATGAACAGGTGATTGACAGCTTTGTGGACATGCTCAAAGCAACTTCAAGTAAGAAAAGAAAGAAATCAATCAAATGGCATTGCTTGAAAACATATGTCCCGGTAAGAATGAATTACAAGCAGAGTTTATGTACTAATGTAAATTTACAGACTAATGGCATTTCTTGTGTAAATTATGTACTGATGTAAATTTGTGTTTCTTGCAGCAAAAAATACACATGGGTGTGCAGAGCATTACAGTGGACATAATAAGTGAACTACCAAGTCTGTTCAACATCAAACCAAGTGATTTTGATAAGATGGATTCATTGTTCACTATTCTGAACAATGACACGCATTGGCATCTGTTGGAAGCTAATTTCATACAACAGAAATTCAGGGCATTTAACTCTCTTTCTAGAAACTCAGCTTACAAGAGAGAGGTGCAAAGATGGGTAAGTATCAAACAATTTTTGAAGAAAATTATCCACAAGATTGCAAAGTAAATACATTTTATGACATAAATATGCTATTTTGTTTTAGGTTGGATGGCTATTGGAATACTTAAGAGGACTGTCTGATAGAGGGAGTCAGATGTCTAAATGGGAAGTTGAATATGTTGATTGCCCACAACAAGCAGAAAATGAGGTGGATTGTGGCGTGTTTGTTATGAAATATTTGGATTGCTTGGTTAATGGACATAGTATGACCTTTACAAATGAAGACATGCCGGCAATACGAGGTGATATATTTCACAAGATGATGACATTTGGAAAATTAAAGAGTATTGAAGAAATGCAAGAGTCAAAGGGGAGCATTGAAGAAATGAAAGTGTCAAAGGGAAGCAGTGAAAACATGCAAGAGTCAAAGGGGAGCATTGAAGAAATGAAAGTGTAAAAGGGCAGCAGTGAAGACATGCAAGAGTCAAAGGGGGAAGAGCAGAAATGATCTTTTTTGTGATGTTTGATGTACATATGAAACTAACTGGGATTTGACCAAAGTTCAGCTGCAACTTATGTAATCATCTGATTTTTAGCTTTAAGAAGAGAGGAACTTAGTTTTCTAGAAGAACCTTAGTTTTCTATAATCATCTGATGTACATATGAATCTATTGAACATGTTACTTTGGTAATCATCTTTCAGCTGCCTTCTGTAATATATTATCTGTTATCCTTTGCCTCTGATCAAGTTTTGTATCTGCTAGTTTGATTGATTTAGCTGTGGTGAGACCAGCAGTCTCTGAGCTAGAGGGATGTTTGGCTGTGGTCTCTTGTTAGGAAGATGGAAAAGCCTTGTTGCAGTAGGAGCACAACACTGCTGCTGCAGCAGCAGCTGATGGTGAAAAGGCAATTATTGTTGCTGGCCATGGAACCATTCACAAGATGGGTGTATTGGATTTGGGGAAATGGAGATGGAAGACTCTTATGTTGCTCCCTTGGTCATTTATGATATATATTTTCTTACAAATTATAATATAATATTACTATATATGCACAAGTAGCAAAAATAGCAGAAGAAGAGGCTGTAGTCCTGCTGCAGATAAGAGGGAAAGAAGACAAACAGTCGTGTGAACATGGACAGGCACTTGCATCCAGTCTGGTCAAGGGTGCACAGAAAGCTTGTCACCAGATTGGCTACATATGCACTGTTTGAGCGCAGGAATGGAATGGCAAATGGATAATGGTGGGGTGAACACTCAATGTTTGTGTCTTGTTTGGAATCCAGCTGGGTTGCTTGCATGACTTTTCTGATATCATAAATGTATAAATATCATCAATCAAACTAGTAGATACATACCGTATACGTAATTTAGCTGCAGATTTTGGTGTAATACTTTGTAATTAATTGGCAAACAACAAAGAATTCAAAGAAGAACATGCAACAATACTAGCATCTGTGCTACCGGTAAAAAGACTATAATTAAGAAGAGATACAATAGTTTCTGTTATAGAAGATTAAAACTTCAGATCGAGCATAAAGTACACATAAAGTATTAGTCTAGATACACGCACGCACGCGTCTTCCAGCTACGTAATTGGAACAGATCGTTTCAGTTTTAAATTATTGTCTTGCGTCTCCAATAGTTTTATTACAAATCCAACAACACCATTATGAATCCAGCAGTTTTATTACAAATCCAACAACACCACTACGAATCTAACAATACAAACCCAACAACACAATTACAAACCCAACAACACCATTATGAATCCAACAACTCTATTACAAACCCAACAACACAATGATAAATCCAACAACATTATTAAGAACCCAGGGCACATGCCATTATAAAATTGAAGAAGTATATAAGTCTCACTCAACACGGTTACATTAAATTTCAAAATCCAGAAAGACCAGTACAAATCCAGAAAGGACCATTACAAATCCAGAAGTTCCATTACAAATCCAAAAGGACCATTACAAATCCAGCAGTTCCATTACAAATCCAAAAGGACCATTACAAATCCAGAAGAATTTCAAATCCAGTAGTTCCATTACAAATCCAGAAGGACCAATACAAATCCAGAAGAATTTCAAATCCAGCAGTTCCATTACAAATCCAGAAGGACCAATACAAATCCAGAAGAATTTCAAATCCAGCAGTTCCATTACAAATCCATAAGGACCAATACAAATGCAGCAGCAACATCAAGTCCAATAGCAACAGAAGAATTTCAAATCCAGCAGTTCCATTACAAATCCATAAGGACCAATACAAATGCAGCAGCAACATCAAGTCCAATAGCAACAGAAGAATTTCAAATCTAGCAGTTCCATTACAAATCCATAAGGACCAATACAAATGCAGCAGCAACATCAAGACCAATAGTAGCAGAAGAATTTCAAATCCACCATAGCAGCAACTTCTTCAGTATGAAGACCTTGTCAACTTCCAAAACAAAAACCCTACTCAGTTCCTGCACATATACAAACAGAAACCCTACTCAGTTCCTGCTTATATAGTCAACTTCCAAAATAGAATATTTATTTGCAAAATAGGTAACATACACAATACAATGTTATAGATTTACAATATTTATTTGCACATATATAATGTTATAGAATATTTATTTGCACATATACAATGTTATAGATTTACAATATTTATTTGCAAAACAGGTAACATACACACCTATTTCTTTAAAGGACAGTTTCTGCTATCATGATTGACGCTGTATTGTAAGCAATTCTTACACTGCCTTGATTTAGACTGGGAAATTTCAACTCCAGATTTATACCGCACATCGGTCGCTCTAGGTCTGCCTTTCGTTTTGCAAATACTAGGAATATGGACATTGACAGCAAAAGAAGAAGCTATATTAGAACCAGTTACATCGACATCATCATATCCAATTCCGACAGCTCCTTTTGCAAAGCAATAAGCTTTTCATGACAAAGGTCTATGGCATTGTTCCTACAAGCCACGTTGACAACTGAATTACAAGCAGAAACAAGCTGAAGTGTCCTCCTTGTGGATGAATGCACAGATGATTTGCCAAAAACCAAAGGGTTTTCTCTATATCCTTTGCTCCACCTCATTAATATATATGGCTCAAGAAGAGTACAAAAATCACGATTCTTTAGATAAGCAAGAATGTGCCTACATGGAATTCCTTTGAATTCTAACATGAAACAATTATAAGATAACATATCTGTAGATGAATCTTTTTTCAAAACACGAGGACAACTAGAACCACCAACACGATAGACCTCAAACACACCTTCATCAGAAGTTTCTTTCACGTTATACACCATACTTTGATGAACTTCGGATTGAAAGATCTTGAAAATAGACTTTGTGTATATACCTCTCATTTGCTCCTCCAAAGGCCACAATGAAGCCAAAGGCAGATTGCTGTACTCGTCATCGAAATCCTTGAAGTTTTCTATCTCCCGCACATGAGAATAAGCAATCTCCAAGCTACAAACAAGTTCAAAGAGAGTTTTCCTGCTGTTGACATGGTTTCTAATGAATGCATTAAGACTCTCACTTCTTTGCGTTGTCCTCATGCCAGCAAAGAAGGAATCCTGCATAAAACATGGCACCCACTGACACCGCATAGCATACACATCACAAAACCAACTAATGGACAATAAGCCATTCTCTTCAACTACAGAATTCCATTTCTCTTCAAAATTGTCTATATCATCTACATTCCAGACACAATCATTCAACGCACTAATGATTTGATCCTTGTTAGGAACTCCACCAAGTTTAGATGGGAGTTTCTGTAGAATGTGCCAGCTACAGAAACGATGCTTACAAGTTGGAAAAATAGTAATAATAGCGGCAGTCATTGCTGGGTCTTGATCAGTTATGATGGAGACAGACTCTTTGCCAAAACACAGTAAATATTGTTTGAAAACCCATATAAAAGAATCGTACTTCTCATCCGCCAACAAGGCTGAGGCAAATAACACTGTCTTGTGATGGTGATCCACACCACCAAACATGCCAAAAACCATGGAATACTTATTGGTACGATAAGTGGTATCAAATACGATCGCATCACCAAACAATGCAGAGTCATCAACAGAGATCGGATCAGACCAAAACAAGTGCGTCAAACAACCATCAGAATTTTTTTGATACTCATAAAAGAATTTAGAATCCAAGACTTTGAAGTTTGCAAAACGATCCAAAACCATATCCACATCATGATCAGCAGACTCTTTTCTCTTCCTACTGAGGTGTCCATGAGCTTGTCTACTTGTAAATGTCAACCTGTCATAACCACCAGACTCAGATGCTATTAATGCAAGCTGCTTAGACACAAGTATATTGGCATGACTCATAGAAGAAATCATGTCTTTTTGACTCTGGTCAAGTGATGAATTACACTTCAAATAGCGCAAGTGAGCGGTATCAACAAGATCATGATTGTGATCCTCAACAAATGCACTAACAACCCATATGGAGGAGGACATGTCCAATGTCAGTCGGATCATGGCTTTGCACCCACACCTTTTCACTGAACGTTTATGTTTCTTGGAAAGCTTCTCATGTAGATCACCAACATCATTGCAAATAGGACTCAATAGACCACTAGATCTCTTAGAACGCCTATTTTCTCCTTGTTTATCACAAACCAAATCTTTTGCCAGCAAAACCTTAGTACGACCTTGATAACGATTATCATCTCTCCTTACATTAAAACCAATCAAACCAGCATATCTACAATAAAAAGCTATACCATCATCTAAACTTATAAAACTAAGTCCAATCCTAGGGATATCAGCTACAGAAAGGACCTCACAGTCAACAGATGAAGAAGAATGCATATTATCACCATAGTCAGTCATAGCATTGCTAGCATCAGTATCAAGGCTGGGATCCATAACAGTAACAACCTCACAAACAAAAACCTGTGTAAAATGTGAGGGTGACACACTTTCAGTAAACCAAGGCAGCAAACTGTAATGCAGACAAGCCTTGAGTAAAACCAGAGCAGCAAACTATAATGCAGATAAGCCTTGAGTAAAACCAAGGCAGCAAACTGTAATGCAGACAAGCCTTGAGTAAAACCAGGGAAGCAAACTATAATGCAGATAAGCCTTGAGTAAAACCAAGGCAGCAAACTGTAATGGATACACACATTATGTAAATGAAAGCAGTTCATTGTAATAGGACACATAGACAGTAATCAAAACAGTGTAATGTGGTAAAACCACACAAAGAGTAAACAGAAAAAATGTACTGCAATGGGAACACACATACAATAAAACCAAGGCAGAAAACTATAATGGAGACACATATTTTGTAAATGAAAGCAGTGCATTGTAATAGGACACATAGACAGCAACATAAATCAGCGTATTGAGGTAGAGAATTCTTAAGGAGGTAATGTGAAGTTCTGAAGTATCTGCATTGTATCATTAAGATATACAAGCAGAGGAACTACATTGGACATCAAGTTCCCAAGTAGAGAGAGAAATAAGGTTGCAGAAGCTGGCTAAGCACCATGTTTAAAGACCTAGAAGTCGTGGAATTGGGGCTTGGTCGTGTGGACAACCGGTGACTACTGATCTCATCAGACACACAACAGGTTGAACGACGATTTGGGGCATACAGAGCCCAGGCGACGATGGTACATATCAAATGGACCTCTTTACAGTGGGTAGTTGGGAGAATGCTAAGGTTGGAAGCAATGTTTGACGCCAGATCATCAACGAATAATAGGATTACCTTATTTTCCTAGTGCCGCCGCTACTCTTCTCTCTCGGATTGAAGATTCTGTAAACCAAACCTCTGATCTCAGCCTGGGATGTCGTCACCAGGTCCACGACTGTGGATATGCCGCCAACTCGCCTCGAGTGCGGTAGAGAGAATGAGGGAACACCCTCTGCGCGGCGGAGGAGAGAAGGGAGCAGTGGAGGAGGAGCACCTAAAATCGGCATAAGTTCACGGGAGGAAGACCAACTTGCTACCAAATCGGCGGAAGGAACACGGCGCAAAGAGGGCCAGCGGTGGCAGAGTTCGTAAATAAGTTGAAAATTAAAAGCACGGAGGCACAGGTAGCCAAATCACTGTACCCGCGCGGGCAGCCAATATATTCCCTATATATATATATATATATATATCTGGTTAACATAAATGAAATAAGTAATATAAAGTATGTTTGAAAGAGTCTATTTATATATCGAACTTTCAGTTAACATGAATAGAATGTGTGCTCCATTTCATGTATTGGTTTCTTATATATATATGTGTGTGTGTGTATATATGTATATATGGTTAACATCAATCAAATAAGAAATACAAAGTATGTTTTATAGAGAGCCTATTTATATATCAGACTTTCAGTTATGTGTGCTCCATTTCATGTGTTCGGTTCATGAATATTTTATATTCCACGAGATCTTGGTGTAAGATGTGTTTGAATATCTAGTATTATTATAGAATGCAAGTGATAGCACTGGTTGTATGCTGGCATTGCTTGCTTAGTTTCTAATTTTCATGTGCAATATCTTCAATTAGCTAGCTGCATGGGTGGTCGCCGTCATTACATAATTAAAGATCACTAGAGAGCTACAGGAAACTACGAGCATTGTATTTTAAAAAATAAGTAAAAAAATGGAAGGAGATGCAAAAAAGTACAATGTTGCTCGTTTTATAAGATTCTAGTGCTGCTAGTTTTTATTGCTGTGAGTTTTTTTATTAGAGAAGTACATGTAACCTTGTAAGTATATTTGAATGGTTTTATTTACTTATCTTCTTCCCTGTATACAAAGGGACATGTCATTACAGCAGGATCATATATAGCCAACCAGCTTGTCATAACAACAAGTCCATAGAACCAGTTTGTCATCACAGCAGGAACATACCACCAGCTCCAACAATATGTAAAAAAGTTCAGCCAATAAAATGATTCGTTGTTGCTGATTTGTTCCTACTCTGCCCAGTCTTCTCTGCAGCTATGAATTCATGAAAAAAGGATGATAATGTCATTGAGGCTGGACATACTATTGTTAGAATTACTAGCACTTTGTAATTCTGTAGTGGACAAGGGAAATGTCCTCCCATTTGTAAACAAACTTAATGCTGCTATGAATAAATGCTATTTTTGTCCTACCGTTGGCTTCTCTTGATTAATTCTCTGGTTTTTTTTTTCTAAAACTGAATATGGCTATTATGTTGTGCTAATACTGTGGTTCTATCAAATTTTATTCTCCGGAGAGGTAAAACTTTGCAGGATGTTTTTTTTTGTCCAGCTGGTACTTTTGTGTTAGGGTCGTCAATGTAACACATGTCCTTGGATTATAAATGGTTTTTTATTCAAGAGGTACTTTTGTGTTAGGGTCATTACTCTGACACATCTATTTCTACGTCGGCATTTTAGATAAGACATTTTGTGTGAGGGTTCCCTTATGCGTTAGAGTTATGACTCTGACACATGATGTTTCTGTAAGGATTAAAATCCTATCAGATTGTGCATTTTGTAGTAGTGTACTTAGGCGTTCCTCTACTGATTGGGCGACCGTCTGTGGCCGCTTTTGACAACCTCCTCTTGAAAGTTGAATCGAAGATTGCCGGATGGCAGGGGCGACTGCTATCCATGGGAGGCTGAATCACTTCGATCAGACACGTCTTGAGCTCAATCCCAGTGTACTCCATAGCTGCAACCACTGTACCAAAAACGATCATCACGAAGATAGAGTCACGGATGGCACAGTTCCTTTGGAACTCGGCAGAAGGCGAACACAGAAGACATTGGGTGGCTTGGAAGGAGGTTGCCAAGCCAGTGGATGAAGGAGGGGTCGGTTGCGGAAGGCTACAACTAGTTCAACATGCACTCTTGGATAAATCAGCTTGGAGGATCCTCTTTGGAGGCTCAATCTGGACTGATTTCTGCTGTGCGAAATACATGACGAACATGCCTGGTCTAGACCCAGAACATCCAGAATATCTTAATCTCTCATCTTTAGCATCTCCCTACTGGAAACAACTTTGGCGTCTCTTCCCCTTCACAATGAAGCATACCCGCTGGATGATAGGCAAGGGCACCACTAGCTTCTGGCAAGCCAAATGGAGTGAGGAGCTCATGATCTCCCACCTATGGCCAGACGGGATAGCGGACCCGACTGCTAAGGTCAGGGACTTTTTCCTCCCTGATGGGTCTTGGGACTGGAATCGCCTCACTCTTTTGTTGGATAACGAAGGACTCAACATCATCAGGGATGCCAAGATCACGCTGGATGACATGGAGGACTCCCTCATCTGGGAACCGGAGGTGGATGGCAGGTTCATTAGCAAGTCGGCCAAAAACCTCCTCCACGCACCAACGACATCCTTTCACCACGCAAGATGGATATGGCACTAGCAGCTCCCGGCGAACGTCACGACCTTCACTTGGAAGCTGTTGAGGAATGCCATCCCCGTGGATGAGCGGATACGGGACTGCCACATCCCCATGAGGAAGGATTTGCTGGTCCTCATTTTGGAGGGAGTAGGCTACACCTCAATTCATCTAACAACACGTGTATCTACAGATTAAAATATGGGGTGACGATCCTATTCACTGGCCACGCGGCAGCATCTTTATTAAGGTGTAGCGTACTCCTTGCTTAAAGAGGAGCAACAAATCCTAAGGGCATCCCCATAGTATCCAAGTGTGCTTGCTGTAAAGAGGGGCATAGCGAATCAACCAACCACCTCATGATCGAAGGAGAGCTAGCACACACGCTGTGGAATAAGGCAGCAGAGATCATGGACCTCACCCTACCCTCAGATAACAATATCATCCAACGACTACACTACTGTTGGAACAGAGCGACCAACACGACGATGACGACGGCAACAAGAGGTCTCGTACCACAGCTGGTTTGCTGGCAGGTGTGGAAACAAAGATGTAGTCGCAGGTATGACAACCAGGTCATGGACATAGACCGCGTTTGGAGGTAGGTGCTGAAGTCGACCAGACTCTCGTGTCAACAACTCATGTTCTCGAAGCCTGGAAACAGGGAAAGAGCCGCAATCCTTTGGGACCTCGGCTTGCCAACACAATGAGTAATACCACGATATAGGACCTCATCATGTTGGCAACCACCAGAGAGGAACACGATTAAGGTGAACCTGAGCAGCATACCGAGCCGTGGAATGGGGTCTCAACAGGCCACGGTAGGAGGCGTGGCACGAGACGGGGAAGGCACCACAATCATGGCTTTCACAGCCCCTATAGGCCCGATTCAGGGCATCGGCGCGCAGATTATCGGACTCCTATATGCATGTACCTTCTGCAAGAACATGGGGATTGAACCGAGCTACATGGAGATTGATAATAGGCATCTGTTTGACATCTTGGTAAACACCACTCCGACCCCATGGAGGTGAAAAAAAGAGGTAGAGCGCATAACCTTCTTTCTACGCGACAACCATGCTAGTTGCTCGTTCATCTATAGGGAGGCGAACAAGCAGCCTCCTCACTAGCCGAACATGCAGATTCACAAGAGAGACTGATATGGGAGGCAACAAGGGATCTACCGAACACCACTCTAGACCTTTGCCTTGCGGATATACACAAATTAACAACCACATCACAGATTCACTAGAGCACACTAACCATAGTTTCCCTGTATAGCTATACATTTTGTGAGAGGTATAACACTCAGCTGTTTCTGGCTCACGCGGGTTCCCTGTATAGCTATACATTTTGTGAGAGGTATAACACTCAGCTGTTTCTGGCTCACACGGTTTGTTTTCTTTGTTGATGAACCTACCTTCGTTACGGATTGCTCGTAGGGGGAGACGAGATGAATAGATATCTCCCCATTAAAAAAAAGAAAAAAAAAGAAGCTCTTTTCTATTTTCGATGGACCTGTTTCTGGCATTGTTAAGAAACAGGAAAAAGACTGAAGTTAGGTCGGTGTTGTTGATGAACCTACTTCGTTACGGATTGCTCGCAGGGGGAGACGAGATGGATAGATATCTCCCCATTAAAAAAAAAGCAGCTCTTTTCTATTTTCGATGGACCTGTTTCTGGCATTGTTAAGAAACAGGAAAAAGACTGAAGTTAGGTCGGTGTTGTTGTCATGGACGCTTTCCGTTTGTCCTGGTTATTTAGAATGGACCGGGTCGACTCCATTCTAAAAGCCAGCTTCAATGTTCTGCGTACGAGCAGCCCTGTTCCGTTGTCCTTGTTGAAACATCCTCTCACAAACCAAAGTGGACCAAATACCGTGCATCCATGCCTGTAGTGTTGGGACCGCAAGTCTAAGAAATTAGTTCTAATGAAACGTGGAAATGGGGAAAAACACTCCCTCCTTCGCCTTACTATTTGGTGGTCCTAATTTTCATAAGAGTAGGTTACACCTCACTTCATCTACGGGCACGTCACACTTGTACTGCAAATCGAACTACCGGTAGCTGATTCAGTTTACCTCACACGTTAGGTAGGTGTAGCGTGCTCCTCCTTCAAATAGGACCAGTTAATACTGGGGCGTTAACCAAAGGGTGCTAGTTAGTATACGAGGCAGTTACGAAATGTTATGTACCAAAACAATAACTTTACAAATTACAATACATTTTTTTTAAATGTCAAGTTTTAGGTAACACCTATAATATATCAACAATTACTACTTGCACATGAAATCGTACAAATAACGTCTTTAAGCAAAGGTTCTCTCCTTTATGTCCTTTGTGTCATCGTTGAAGTTAAACCTTACTATAAAGAGCACCAATGAGGCGTTCGTAGGCTGTTTGGTGGGGTTTTAAGCTTGGTTCATGCTCATCCTTGTTGCAGCTTGCAACACTCACCAAATGCAAGTGATATGACACATGCTTTTCCTTCTTTGATTACATAATCTACATGAAACTGTTAAAATATCTTATTCAGTGTGACCCAATTAATTATCGAAAATAGTTAGGTCACGCGCGCAGGGTGCAAGTGCACCCTCACGCACAGGGGAAGGTGGTTTGGTGGCAGGGGAAGGTGGTTTGGTGGTAGGTGGGGGTGATGAGGTGTCATGTTTTAATTGGTTGGACTGGTAAGAGTTGTGTAATATGCAAATAAATGTGTTTTGCTTATAATTTTTGAACCGTAATGAATTTTTTAATGAAACAAAGACCATTGGATTCGTCATGTAAAATGCATTCAAACAAGACTAATATTGAAATATTTTTAACAAAAAAAATAAAAATGATATGAATGCATTATTCTGGATGTCAATGACCCATTTAGGCGTCAAATAGCTATATTTGGGTGTCATTTGCCATTTATGGGTGTCATTAGCCATTTGTGTGCGTCGTTATGATTTTAGGTGTCAGTGAACTATTTTAGGCGTCAAATAACTATATTTGGGTGTCATTAGCCATTTATGGGTGTCATTAGCCATTTGTGGACGTCGTTATCATTTTAGGTGTCAGTGAACCATTTTAGGCGTTAAATAACTATATTTGGGTGTCATTAGCCATTTATGGGTGTCATTAGTCATTTGTGGGAGTCATCATAATTTTAGGTGTCAGTGAATCATTTTAGGCGTCAAATAATCATATTTGAGTGTCATTAGTTATTTATGGGTGTCTTTAGCCATTTCTGTACGTCGTTATAATTTTAGGTGTCAGTGAGCCATTTTAGGCGTCAAAAACTATATTTGGATGTCCTTAGTCATTTATGGGTGTCATTAGACATTTGTGGGCGTCGTTATAAATTTAGGCGTCAGTGAACCATTTTGGGCGTCAATTAACCATTTTGGGTGTTAATAATTATTTATGGGTACGGGCACCATAGTTGGTTATCAATTACCCTATATATATCATTTTTTTATTTTTTTATCTCAAAAAATATGTCAATATTAGATTTGTTATATTTTAGGTGTCAGTGAACCATTTTAGGCGTCAAATAACTATATTTGGGTGTCATTAGCTATTTATGGGTGTCATTAGCCATTTGTGAGTGTCGTTATAATTTTAGGTGTCAGGGAACCATTTTCGACTTCAAATAATCATATTTGAGTGTCATTAGCCATTTATGGGTGTCATTAGCCATTTGTGGGCTTCATTATAAATTTAGGTGTCAGTGAACCATTTCAGACGTCAAATAACCATATTTTATGTGCACCGTAGTTGGATGTCAATTAACCTATATATATTTTTTATTTTTTTATCTCAAAAATATGTCAATATTAGGTTTGTTAGATTGCATTTTTTGTAACGAAACCAACAGTTTTTGTTTCATTAAAAAATTCATTACGGTTCAAAAGTTATAAGCGAAATAAATTTATTTGCCTTTTACATAATTCCAAAAAAACGGGCCAATCATCATCTGCCACGTGGCGTGGCAGGTTGGCAGGTTGACAGCGGTTTCAGCCCCGCGCGTGAGGCCGCGCGTTACGGGCGTGAGCTTGCTGGAATCTTAATCCTATTTTTTCTTTCGAAAATAGTTAGGTCACGCGCGCAGGGTGCAAGCGCACCCTCACGCGCAGGGAAAGGTGGTTTGGTGGCAGGGGAAGGTGGTTTGTGGTAGGTGGGGGTGATGAGGTGTCATGTTTTAATTGGTTGGACTGGTAAGAGTTGTGTAATATACAAATAAATGTGTTTTGCTTATAACTTTTGAACCGTAATGAATTTTTTAATGAAACAAAGACCATTGGATTCGTCATGTAAAATGCATTCAAACAAGAATAATATTGAAATATTTTTAACAAAAAAAAATAAAAATGATATGAATGCATTATTCTGGATGTCAATGAACCATTTAGGCGTCAAATAGCTATATTTGGGTGTCATTTGCCATTTATGGGTGTCATTAGCCATTTGTGTGCGTCCTTATGATTTTAGGTGTCAGTGAACTATTTTAGGCGTCAAATAACTATATTTGGGTGTCATTAGTCATTTATGGGTGTCATTAGCCATTTGTGGACGTCGTTATCATTTTAGGTGTCAGTGAACTATTTTAGGCATTAAATAACCATATTTGGGTGTCATTAGCCATTTATGGGTGTCATTAGTCATTTGTGGGAGTCGTTATAAATTTAGGTGTCAGTGAACCATTTTAGGCGTCAAATAATCATATTTGAGTGTCATTAGTTATTTATGGGTGTCTTTAGCCATTTCTGTACGTCGTTATAATTTTAGGTGTCAGTGAGCCATTTTAGGCGTCAAAAACTATATTTGGATGTCCTTAGTCATTTATGGGTGTCATTAGACATTTGTGGGCGTCGTTATAAATTTAGGTGTCAGTGAATCATTTTGGGCGTCAATTAACCATTTTAGGTGTTAATAATCATTTATGGGTATGGGCACCATAGTTGGTTATCAATTACCCTATATATATCATTTTTTTATTTTTTTATCTCAAAAATATGTCAATATTAGATTTGTTATATTTTAGGTGTCAGTGAACCATTTTAGGCGTCAAATAACTATATTTGGGTGTCATTAGCCATTTATGGGTGTCATTAGCCATTTGTGGGTGTCGTTATAATTGTAGGTGTCAGGGAACCATTTTAGACTTCAAATAATCATATTTGAGTGTCATTAGCCATTTATGGGTGTCATTAGCCATTTGTGGGCGTCGTTATAAATTTAGGTGTCAGTGAACCATTTCATACGTCAAATAACCATATTTTATGTGCACCGTAGTTGGTTGTCAATTAACCTATATATATTTTTTATTTTTTTATCTCAAAAATATGTCAATATTAGGTTTGTTAGATTGCATTTTTCGTAACGAAACCAACGGTTTTTGTTTCATTAAAAATTCATTACGGTTCAAAAGTTATAAGCGAAATAAATTTATTTGCCTTTTACATAATTCCAAAAAAATGGGCCAATCATCATCTGCCACGTGGCGTGGCAGGTTGGCAGGTTGACAGCGGTTTCAGCCCTGCGCGTGAGGCCGCGCTTTACGGGCGTGAGCTTACTGGAATCTTAATTCATTAATTATGTATATATATTTATTAATCATTATCTGTAGAGATGCATC
Source organism: Alisma plantago-aquatica (assembly GCA_963693085.1). Taxonomy (NCBI): domain Eukaryota; kingdom Viridiplantae; phylum Streptophyta; class Magnoliopsida; order Alismatales; family Alismataceae; genus Alisma; species Alisma plantago-aquatica. The sequence continues at coordinate 544,934,813 of OY856410.1, read as the reverse complement.
TATTGGGATAGACAGTTTCCCAAAACGGTCGTGTCTCTTCGTGGTGGACATGAGACAGTATAAGGGTTTTGGTCCTCTCTCCGGTAGAGTCATCCGTAACCGATTTCTGCCTATCGGAGACCCACAAGGCGAGAGAAAACCAACGCCCGTTCTACGCTTAGTGTTTCACCGTTCTGCCCCATCTTCTCACAGGCGTACGCTCAGTTTCAGACGCCTCTTCGCTTCCGCTCAAGACCGAACGTCGCTGCTTCGTCGTCTACCATGGATGTTCCTACGAATTCGGGTATGTAATTTTTTTAACAATGGTATCAGAGCATTGTTCGTTCATGGGGTGTTTTCTTCCCTTTTTCGTTTCTGATTTCCCCGATGCTTCCAAAGGGGAAATCCGGCACATGGTAAAGGTATCCGACACAGACACCGGTCTGTTGATTCCACACTGTGAATTGCAACTTGTTCCAGACTTCACGCCGCTGGAGTTATTTCTTACCATGTGCTTATGTTATGGTGTCGTATGACATTGGGCATCTCTACTTTAAACGTGTCGTCAATGATATCTTAGGCATTGTTTTCGTTAATGGAGCAAACATATCCTACGGCATTTTTCAATTATTTAAAGTATTCATTCACATGGCCATGGTTCCATCTGCGGCTCGTCATGTTGATGTTTTGGCTCTACGAGGCATTGTTCAATTGTTTAAAGCATTAATTCATGTCTCAGAATCCGCTGATTAAACACAATTTTGTTGCGGCAAGAAACATTGAGACTAAATATCCTAAGCAAAAACTATGTGTTAGTAGGCTGTTGTTTTAGCACTCTGAAAATACTGCTACTCGAGATTATATATATGCATGAGTTGATGCCGCACACTGCAACAACATCATCTCCATTGCACTGTTAACCGGAAAATTTAACAGCCTCATCAAAATAATGAATATTTGTCAACTGTACTATCAAGATGCGTGCTCCTAATTTACACATATAAATGGATTTCCGGTTTGATGAGGTTTAGTCTTTTCCCATTGCTTAATAGCATTTTTGTTCATTAAGTCCGCCAATTCAGTTTTTGGTTTTCTCTAAAGTGCACACTAATGCAGCCATATTTCATGTATATAATTACACAATTGTTGAATAAGCATACCATTAAGTTAGTAGGCAAATACCAAGTAACATTAAATCATGTTTAGTTTTGGTAGGAATAATGCTACTTAAAAGTGCATTATTTTGTTGTTGTTATGGATGATGAAATATGTACACAACTTTAAAATTATACCATATGCAACCCAAAGGTCAAATTATGTAATTAATTTTAAAGAGTGTATATAATAAGTCTCATTACATGAGCATGACAAGCATGCATTCACTTTGTGTTACAAATTTATCCAAATATAATTTGTAATGAAGTATTATAAAAGTAAATAAAGTAGACCTCGGAATTATTTTTATAATGCTATGAGCATACTAAATATTCTTTGAGATGTGATCTTTATAAGATATTTGCATGGTACGATTGATATGTTTGGCCCTGTTTGGTGTTTCATGCAAGATGATTTGAGGAGGAAAAATTAAGCTTTATGTAATGCCAAAAAATTATATAATACACATGTTCTTGCTCATTGATGACACCTTTATGATAGTTTAGGCTATATGTTGGGCAAATAGAATATTTCCAACCTCCTTGTTATTGTGTGAGGATCTATATGAAAACTATAAGATTTACGAGGCGTTACAATGCCACAAATTTATATAATTCTTGTCTAATTATGGCACTTTTATGCACTCTACTACCCTAAACATATAGCCCTAATTCTAACATTCTTATTAACAAAATTTGTCATGGTTGTTTATTGGTGAAATTTGAATAGATACATACCTAATGAGGTAAAATTTGAACTTTATAAGGTCTCAAGCTTGTTATGGCCAAAAGTGATGATTTTTTCTAAGTATAAACACTTTTTCGAGACTTTCTAAAGTTCATGAGTTCTCTTATTCTTGACTTATGTTGTAACTTGACTTTATGTAATATTTTGTACCCTATTTTCTTCTTGATATAATAGTTTAAGGATAAATTAATCAAGCAAAACATAAACAATTTAGTGCCCTTTGACAATAACTATCCCAATGTTGGTTAGTCATGATAATGAAAGAGGAACCCTTGTGGCATCTTGTCTATATCTCCAATCATATGCGACAATGTGAATGGTTAGTGGGACATCATAACCTTATGGGCATTTATACCCATGAGATGGTTGTCCTAGCCCCCATACCTAGAATGGAAGTGATTTTATATATGTAGGCTTCTGACCAATGAGCCCCTACTTCTTAACTCGCACAGACTGAGGCCTGGTAAGATCTTTTGGAGACTGGTAGTCTTAAGACCCTACACTATGATTTAGGGGGATTACCAATCACTATCTAGTGGTTTGCGTGGTACATCATATTATACATAGGGATTTAAAAATAAAATAAGGAAACAAGTAGTGTAGTTATACTTGTGTTTTTATCTTGGTGATTCGTCTTCAGAATCTTTAATGCCCTTATGTTCCTTGAAGACGTTGCATGTATTATCATTCTATTTCATCTGATATTGAATATACTATACGTTGAGGGAGAGCATACAAGTTGATACCATCGACTAAAGCCGTTGATGGTCTCGAGATCGCTTCAGCGGGGATTAAGTAAATTCATCAATACTATCGACAACAACGTCGATAGTATCGAGAGTTTACAGGTTCTAGTGACAGATTCCTTTGTTTTTAGCATTGGAAGTGCATCTTAAGGTGTCAATACCATCGACACCACGTCGATGGTATCGATGCCGTCAGATCAGAGTTGTGCCCAAAATTGCCACGATCGAACGACTGTGATCTTTTGGTGGTCGTACCTAAGAAAAGACGGCCAAACCTAAGGAGCACGTTCCTTGCACGAGTCCTAGAGAAGAGGAGAGAAAAGAACAGAGCCTAGAGCTACGCCCCAGACATTTCTAGAGATGTAGACGGATGATGCTTTTGTCGGAAGGCTGTAGAACGTGCGTCTCACACCGAGGATCATCCAGATCTTCTCCGTTTCAGGGGTTACACCATAATTTCATTCGTTTCTCCATGTTTCCCTCTTTGTTCTCCATGTGTACTGCTGCGTTGAACATGCATGGCTAATCCCCTCTATCCTTAGTTCCGGGAGTAGCCCGGGAAATCACTCTATGACAAGGTTATATTAAATATCATAATTTGTCTCACTTTCCCTTAATATGTTATCGTGTTTCCATTGCAATTTACTATGCTTGATCACCATAGTCAATTTCTAATACCATTAATTACTTCTGACGGATAATTAGTTGTTGAAAAGACACGATTAACATATTAATCAACAAATTCCTTACATAAGATAATGTACGATTAATGGTGGATACTCAAAGAAATAATCAAAGCACTTAGATCTAGAGTATAAGTTACTACTCGTGTGGAACTGACCTAAAACTAGGTAGTGAATTGTATCGCGGAAGCGAGCAATTCTGACTACGGTCCATAATCAGGGAAAGGGAACAAATTATGTTAATTGTGTAGATTTTCATACAATGAGACCTCGTGGTAAAATCAAAATCCTAAGGATTCATATTAATTTGATTAAACTAGAAATTTAATCACTGCTCGCTTTTGTTTTTTTTCTTTTTACTTTATTTTCTTTTTAAAACCAAACAATTAACTTTTCTAATCGGTCTAGCTGATCGCGACCAGTTAGTAGTAGTCTACTGAAATTTCCATTTTCCTGAGTTCGACTTGGACCTTACAAGGCCTATATTACATTGATACATGCACTTGCATTATACGCACGGTACAATCGTGTCAAGTTTTTTGCGCTGTTGCCGGGGAATACTGTAAATTTTGGCACTACGAGTGCTGCAAGCGGCCACTCTATGCCACTTTTTCTTTTTATTTGAAATTTTAATTATTGAGATTAATTGTCTATCTTTCAGATTCTTTATTCGTCTAGCACTATACTTATTCGATTCTACACATTGTAGGTACTAGTGCATGGTGAAGACGCGTAGTACAAACTACACACAATCAACACCTGAGGTTCCGTCTTCGGGATATGAAGACGAGCGGATAAATACACCACCTGAAGATGTTGAAGAAGAACTTGAGACTTTCACAATGGCTGAGGAGCAGACCATTTGGGTAAAGAATAAAGCTTCTTCTTCCTCTGCGCAGAAAGGTCCAATCAAGAAACAGTCTGTCAACATACCTAGTTACAAGATTGACCCAGGGTTAATCGAGTTGGTCAAGTCACAGGCTTTCCATGGGCTAAAGAATGAAGACCCAGTTGCCCACATAAGTACCTTTTTGGAACACTGTGATATGGTGAAAGTGGATAGATTTCCACATGAGGTAATTTATCTAAAATTGTTTCCATCTTCTCTAGTAGGAAACACAAGGGAATGGCTCTACAACCTTGATGATGAGTATGTGGAACATGGGACATGATGATTGAAGTTTTCTTTGAACAATATTTCCCACCCGAGAAGACAAATGATCTCGTGAGGAGGATTCATAATTTCAAACAGCAAGCAGGTGAAACATACTCAGAGACTTGGGAGAGATTCAATATTATGCTGTGGAAATGCCCACATCATGGGTTGGATCTAGAAACTTAGGCAAAGATATTTTATTTTGCCCTTAATGAACACCACATGAGTAATTTGGAATCAACATGGATAGGTTTCTTTATGAACAATAAAGGCTCAAAGTGTAGAGAAATTTTAAAGAACATGGCTAAGAAGCAATCCTGGGGTGAAAGAGATGCACTAGAGCAGGTCAAAATCGCAGGGGAATCCAAGGCAATCAATGAATTAAATGAGAAGATGGACCTGATTACAAAGAGACTTCTAGAAAAAGATGATGAAGGATCTTATGATGAGGTACATGCTAAGTTCATGCGTCAATAACTGGGCTAGAGGAATAATGATTATTCATGGAGAAAGGACAAGAAATTCTCCTGGAAGGATCCAAATAACTTTTTGCAGGATCCAGATTAGAAGCCATATCCCAGTGCAGAAGATAAGAGTAATGAGTTGCTCAACCAGGTGATAAAGCAAAATCAAGAGTTGGTGAGCGCTTTTGGCAAACAAATTAAATATCAAGGAGAATTTATGAACCAATTTTGTCAGACTTTGCAGAGTCATGGGGCACATATGAGGACACTTGAGACGTCTATTGCACAGATGGCAGCCAAAATTGCAAGTTTGAAGAGGCCAGCACAAAAGGGTTTTCCAGGGAATACTAATGTTCCAGGTGGAAACCACCAAGCCAAAGAAATTTTGTTGAGGAGTGGAAAGAAAATTTTAAACTCCAAGGCCGATGAGCCAAGCACACCACAGCCAGAAGCTACAAGTGAGGTCACAAAGGATGCTATAGTCACAAAGACAATGGAGGATGAAGTAGAGAAGGCCACATAGGAGCCCACTGTAGAGAAAGAGACAAAGAAGAGGACGCCTTATGTGCCACCACATCAAAGGGCACAGACCATCCCGGTTCCTTATCCAAATAGTCTGAAAGCAAAGAAGGTGGATGCACAGTTCAAGAAGTTCCTGGATAATTACACAATTGTTGAATAAGCATACCATTAAGTTAGTAGGCGTTCAAACGATTGTGGCCATTTTCAAGCTTTTAAGTAGTTAGCGTCTTGCCAAAGTAAGACGAATGATGATTTCAGAAATTATTCCTGTGAATACCAAGTAACATTAAATCATGTTTAGTTTTGGTAGGAATAATGCTACTTAAAAGTGCATTATTTTGTTGTTGTTATGGATGATGAAATATGTACACAACTTTAAATTTATACCATATGCAACCCAAAGGTCAAATTATGTTATTAATTTTAAAGAGTGTATATAATAAGTCTCATTACATGAGCATGACAAGCATGCATTCACTTTGTGTTACAAATTTATCCAAAGATAATTTGTAATGAAGTATTATAAAAGTAAATAAAGTAGACCTCAGAATTACTTTTATATTTCATTTGTGGTTTTAATATGAAATTGTATTTATTGCAGTCATTTCCTCATCTTTGTATGGAGAAAATAATAACATTCCAAATATCAATGGTTCAAACTTTAATGAATGGAAAGAAAAGGTCATGTTTACATTAGGGTGTATGGACTTAGACTTAGCTTTCCGGGTGGAAAAACCACAACCACTTACTGAGGAAAGTACTGCTACAGAAAAGGTCAATTATGATAAATGGGAACGATCTAATAGGCTTAGTTTTCTTCTTATGCAAGCACATGTTGGAAAGCACATTAGACGGTCCATTCCTACTTCTGAATTGGCAAAAGATTTTCTAAAAGTAGTGGAGGAACAATATGTTTCTTCTAGTAAGTCTAGGGCTAGCACCTTAATGGCTAAGATGTGCTCTATGAAGTACAATGGTTCTTGTGGGATCCGTGAACACATCATGGAGATGAGAGATATTGCCGCACAACTCAATGAGATGGAGTTATCCATCTCTGATGCATTTCTTATTCATTTTATTTTAACTTCCTTGCCTAGTCAGTATGGATCATTCAAAGTTTCTTACAACACACAAAAGGAAAAATGGTCAATTAATGATTTATTGGCCATGTGTGTTCAAGAAGAAGAGAGACTTAAGAATGAAGGGGTCCCTGCTGCACATTTAAGTACCCATGACAAACGTGGACGCAAGGGTAAAGGAAAAATGAAGGGAACTGCTCCTATCTCAGGTGGAGTGTCCAAGCCAGATGGCAAGGCCAAGGGAAGCAAGGCTAATATGATCTTCTGTCGTAAGAAAGGACATGCTAAGAAGGAGTGCTTCAAGTACAAGAAATGGTTAGAGAAGAAAGGTATAATTTCTCTTGTTTCATATGAATGTCATCTTTCAAATGTTCCAATATATAGTTGGTGGCTTGACTCTGGTGCTACTGTGCATATTTCCAATACATTACAGGGATTTATGAATCAAAGGAAACCAACGGAGCGTGAAAAAGTTCTTTATTCTGGAAATAAATTGGGTTCACGTGTAAAGGCTGTTGGCACATGCAGATTAATCCTTGATAATGGAAGCTTGATGGATTTAGAAAATACTTTCTATGTACCAAACTATAGTAGAAATTTAGTCTCTGTTTCTAGATTAGACAAACTAAATTATGCTTTTATTCTTCAAAGTGGACGACTCTCATTGTATAAAAACTCTAGCATTATTGGTACTTGTCTTTTAATAAATGATCTTTATCAAGTTCAATTAAGCCCTCATTTTGAGCAATCACTTATAGTCCAGCATGATATTATTGGAAATAAACGCACATTACTAGATGAAAAGTCATCACTACTATGGCACCGAAGGTTGGGACACATATCTAAAGAAAGAATCCAAAGATTAGTAAAGGAAGGCATTTTAGGGCCTCTAGATTTTACCGACTTTGGAACATGTGTTGAATGCATAAAGGCTAAGAAAACCAACATTTCTAAAAGGGGTGCTAAGAGGAGTAATGGAACATTAGAAATAATTCACACAAATATTAGTGGACCTTTTCCACCTTGTTTTACAGGAGAAAAATATTTTGCAACCTTTATCGATGACTATTCGCGATATATGTTCCTCTACTTATTAAATGATAAAAGTGAGGTTTTTCAAGCCTTTAAGGACTTTAAGATTGAAGTGGGGAAACAATTAGGGAAAGTGATTAAGATAATCAGATCAGATAGGGGAGGTGAATATTATGGAAGGTTCACTGAGATAGGACAAAGAAATGGACCATTTGCACATTTCCTTCAAGAAGAAGGCATTGTACCTCAATATACAATGCCAGACACACCAAGTCAAAATGGTGTAGCTGAAAGAAGGAATCGAACATTAAAGGAAATGGTTCGTGCAATGCTTTGTAATTCATCCCTTCCTTCTACAATGTGGAGTGAGGCTTTAAAGACGGCAATGCATGTATTAAACAAGGTTCCTAGCAAGTCTATCCAGAAAACCCCATATGAATTATGGACAGGAAGGAAGCCATCCTTGAACTATATGCACGTATGGGGATGTCGTGCAGAAGCTAGAATCTACAATCCACATGAGAAGGCATTTGACCCAAGAACCACTAGTGGTTTCTTTATTGGTTACCCAGAGAGGTCAAAGGGATATAGGTTTTATTGTCCATCTCATCCACGAAAGATAGTCGAGACTGGTAAGGCTAGATTTTTGGAGGATCATCAAGTCAATGGGAATGATCTGCTTCAGAATGTAACTTTTGATGAAGTGCGGGATAGTGTTGTCACACCTGCACCTAGTCAAACTCAGATAAGCTATCCAATTATTGTTCCCATGAACAATTGTCAAGTGGATGAGCCAACAGAAATAGATCATGCTCCTAATTAGGTTGTAAATGAACAAATTGATCATGTTCGTGATGAAGGACAACCTGAAGAGCCTACAGAAAATGTAGAACCCAATGCTGAATTACGAAGATCAACCAGATCAAGGAGGCCTGCCATTCCATCTGACTATGTTGTATAGCTTCAAGAGCCAAATTTAGAATTTGAAGATATTGATCCCTTATCTTTTTCACAAGTAATAAATCGTGAAAATTCCTCTAAGTGGCTTGATGCCATGAAGGAGGAACTGATATCCATGGATAAAAATCAAGTATGGGACCTTATACCTTTGCCAGAGAATGTTAAACCTATTGGTTGCAAATGGGTCTTTAAGACCAAAAGGAACTCAAATGGTGAAATAGAGAAGTACAAGGCCATACTAGTTGCTAAAGGTTTCACACAAAAGGAAGGCATTGATTATAAGGAGACCTTTGCTCCAGTCTCATCAAAGGACTCTTTTAGGGTAATCATGGCCTTAGTAGCTCATTTTGATCTTGAGCTACATCAAATGGATGTGAAAACGGCATTTTTAAATGGAGATTTATCTGAAGAAGTCTATATGGAACAACCATAAGGTTTCATTGATAATAGTAGAAGTCACATGGTTTGCAAATTGAAGAAATCAATATATGGACTGAAACAAGCATCCCGACAATGGTATATAAAATTTATCACCATTATATCAACTTTTGGGTTTAAACCAAATATTGTTGATCGGTGTACATATCTCAAGGTCAGTGGGAATAAATTCATAATATTGATTCTTTATGTGGATGACATTCTACTGGCAAGTAATAACATTGCTATATTAAATGAAACTAAAGAATTTCTTTCCTCTAACTTTGAGATGAAAGATATGGGAGAAGCTTCATATGTACTCGGTATTGAGATACATCGGGACCGAGCTAAGGGCATACTCGGTATATCCCAGAAAGCTTACATATCTCAAGTTTTAGAGAAGTATGGAATGAGAAATTGTTCACCTGGACCTGCACCTATAGTTAAAGGAGATAAGTTTAACTCCAAGCAGTGTCCTAGTAATGATATAGAAAGAAATGAAATGAGGAAAATACCATATGCATCTGCAGTTGGGAGCCTACAATATCTACAGATATGCACCAGACCGGACATTGCTTTTTCTACTGGAATGCTTGGTCATTACCAAAGTAACCCCGACATGGACCATTGGAGAGCTGTGAAGAAGGTGATGCGCTATCTGCAAGGAACAAAGGATTACATGCTTACATATAGAAGGAAAAACCACCTTGAGGTTACGGGATATTCAGATGTAGATTTTGCAGGATGTCTAGATAGTAGGAAGTCTACAACAGGCTATGTCTTCTTATTGGCTGATGGTGCAATATCATGGAGAAGTATTAAGCAAAAGACTACAGCTTCGTCTACCATGGAAGCTGAACTTATAGCTTGCCATGAAACATCATCACATGTGATATGGCTTAAGAATATGATACAAGATCTTAATGTTGTTGACTCAATTCATAAGCCAATACAGATATATTGTGATAATGAAGCCGCAGTCACTTTTTCTAATAATGATAAAAGCACAACGGCATGCAGACATCTAGACATAAAACTCTACGTTGTCAATGAGCGAGTTGACAACAAGATGATAAAGTTTGATCCCATTGGTACACAACACATGATATCAGATCCTCTTACTAAAGTGCTAGCTCCAGGATTGTATACATCTCATGTAAAGAATATGGGTCTGAGAAAGTTATTTGATGTGTAATGAATAATGTGATTTAACAATGTAATAATTTTTGTGTGATCACATATTTGACTCGCTATTTCTGTTGTAATACTAGTAATAATAGAATGTCGGTTTTGACATCAAGTTGGACCAAGGAAATCGGTTTTGAGGTCAACCTATTCAAAACTTTTATATCACTACATGTAAGATGTTTAGATATTAGAGTGCATAGCAGGGAGTACTTAATTTTTAAGTATCAACCGCTATGACTCATATCTTATTCTCTTGTATGGTAGTATTCATATTATGCATCAATTGTAAATTAATAAATATTATTGCCATGGCATTTTGGGTCAAGTGGGAAAATGTTAAAATATCCTATTCAGTGTGACCCAATTAATTATGTATATATATTTATTAATCATTATCTGTAGAGATGCATCTATTGGGATAGGCAGTTTCCCAAAACGGTCGTGTCTCTTCGTGGTGGACATGAGACAGTATAAGGGTTTTGGTCCTCTCTCCGGTAGAGTCATCCGTAACCGATTTCTGCCTATCGGAGACTCACAAGGCGAGAGAAAACCAACGCCCGTTCTACGCTTAGCGTTTCACCGTTCTGCCCCATCTTCTCACAGGCGTACGCTCAGTTTCAGACGCCTCTTCGCTTCCGCTCAAGACCGAACGTCGCTGCTTCGTCGTCTACCATGGATGTTCCTACAAATTCGGGTATGTAATGTTTTAAAAGAAACCAGTAATAAAGCTATGAGCATACTAAATATTCTTTGAGATGTGATCTTTATAAGATATTTGCATGGTACGATTGATATTTTGGCCCTGTTTGGTGTTTCATGCAAGATGATTTGAGGAGGAAAAATTAGGCTTTATGTAATGCCAAAAAATTATATAATACACGTGTTCTTGCTCATTGATGACACCTTTATGATAGTTTAGGCTATACGTTGGGCAAATAGAATATTTCCAACCTCCTTGTTGTTGTGTGAGGATCTATATGAAAACTATAAGATTTACGAGGCGTTACAATGCCACAAATTTTTATAATTCTTGTCTAATTATGGAACTTTTATGCACTCTACTACCCTAAACATATAGCCCTAATTCTAACAATATTATTAACAAAATTTGTCATGGTTGTTTATTGGTGAAATTTGAATAGATACATACCTAATGAGGTAAAATTTGAACTTTATATGGTCTCAAGCTTGTTATGGACAAAAGTGATGATTTTTTCTAAGTATAAACACTTTGATATAGAAATTGAGACTTTCTAAAGTTCATGAGTTCTCTTATTCTTGACTTATGTTGTAACTTGACTTTATGTAATATTTTGTACCCTATTTTCTTCTTGATATAATAGTTTAAGGATAAATTAATCAAGAAAAACATAAACAATTTAGTGCCCTTTGACCATAACTATCCCAATGTTTGTTAGTCATGATAATGAAAGAGGAACCCTTGTGGCATCTTGTCTATATCTCCAATCATATGCGACAATGTGAATGGTTAGTAGGACATCATAACCTTATGGGCATTTATACCCATGAGATGGGTGTCCTAGCCCGCATACCCAGAATGGACGTGATTTCATATATGTAGGCTTCTGACCAATGAGCCCCTACTTCTTAACTCGCACAGAATGAGGCCTGGTGGGATCTTCTGGAGACAGGTAGTCTTAGGACCCTACACTATGGTCTAGGGGGATTCCCAACCACTATCTAATGGTTTGTGTGGTACATCATATTATACATAGGGATTTAAAAAGAAAATAAGAAAACAAGTAGTGTAGTTATACTTGTGTTTTTATCTTGGTGATTCATCTTCTGAATCTTTAATGCCCATTTGTTCCTTGAGACATTGCATGTATTATCATTCTATTTCATCTGATATTGAATATACCAGGTGGAAATTATATCTTATTGATTATCGAACTTATTTATTCTTGTAATAGTAGTCTTGTAACCTAAGAATGTTGCATAGTTGCTATCTTATATATATGGGGCATGGGTGTCAGACTTATGGCTTTATGAATCTTTTAGATGTTCAACCTCACATTCAAGGATATATTGGAGTGGATCCTTCTTTATATGGATAATAGTAGACAAAGGTTAGCCTTTAGAGTTGTGGAGATGCTTAGAGTAAACCAAGTTCACTTAGGCTTGGACATGGTGATTTATATCATAATGTATATACATGTTTGTTTTTGGCTTCCATTCTGTGTATACATGCACATGTTCTAAACTTTAATAGACATATGTATACATAGGTTTTAACAGTGGAAAACAAAGAAAATAATTTACAATTCCATCTTAACGAATGAAAATGATTGACATTTTAATATGGATATATGTAGACTAGTGGTTGAAACTTTATCTTCTTCCATTCTTTTTATCTTGGTTTGTGGAGTTAATTAAGATTTCTTTAGCATTTTCTTTTTAGTAATCTCACTTTGTTTTTGAATTCGGGGTTAGACTATCACATTTGATGGTATTAGAGCCAAGATTTGTATAGTTACAAGGAAATAGCATACCATGCCTATTCTTACGTGTTCTCCATATCTACTAACCACATATGTTTATGCAGAAATTGTTGAAGATCATGAAGAGCAAGAAAAGAGTAGCATGTTGCCATTGATAGATGTAGAGGAGATGAGGATACCAGAGTAGATAGTCATTGAGGCAAGACCTATGCAGCCTATACCATGCCCCTCACAAGTTGACATAACATTTTAAGCTAAGTTTAGGTAGCTAATACATACCATCACGCACATGGAGGATTGGGTACTATTTTCTTCACCCAATGTAACATCACCACATGATGGATCTTCTTGGGGTCCATGGACAATATTTGAGAGATCAAAGAGAGTTTGTTTCATGTAGTATGCCAGATCATCTGATCAGGTGGATAAAGATCTCTAGTTGATGAAGTTTGAGAAGGCTTTTTGGTTCTTGGATATAGCAAAGATAGCAAGATTAAGAATGTTGGCTACCATCTAAGGTTAGTAATGGACACTACTGGCCATGAAGGAGGATTATATGAGTAGGGATGTTGTTTCCTATGCTAAGTTCTATAAGATTTTTAGGGAAAATATTTTCCTCGATAATACTTTGAGGAGAAGATGAATCATTTCAAGGACCTATGTAAAAGGACTTTGTTAGCTGATTACTATGAGATTAATTTAGGGACATGTTGAGGTTCTGTATTATCTTATATGCCATGCAGGAACAAAGTATTAGATGGTTTGAGAAGGGTTTGAATGTGGAGCTGGAACAGTTGGCGTATACCCTTGGAACATGTGTGCAGTAAACATATTTCATGGAGGTAGTCAAGAGGATTGAAAGGACAATGGTGGCTCGTTGTGTTGTGGAGTCAAATAATTATTCAAATCCATCCCATGGTAAATATTCCAGGGGTTATAAGAAGCTCAGGTACTTGACAGCACACTAGAAACAACAACATCAATCACGATAGAGGTACGAAGCATTGGGAGGGCATGTATATTTTCACAACAGTCACCCAATAAGGCATAGGCTAAAAAAGTCCACCCTCAAAGGAAAATAGTATTGATTCCATGACAACAAAATGGTCTTGTAGGATACAATGAGGAAGACAATTAGGACCCACAACACAAACCATGCTAGTTATGACTTTTTTTAGACTATGTAGTATTTTTTGTTTGGTTAATTTGGGCATGTAAAGATGTTTTCCCATAGTTTTACAAAGAAGTGACTAAAAAATAGAGGAAAAACTAGTTCGGTTTGAACTAGTACACTGGATCTCAAAGAGGACACACATCCCATTTAAGGTTCTCAAGACTGGGATGAAAGTTAGGCTAAAAGTTGTCCATAGGCAATGGATTGAGTCTATGCCATGACTCACCCATGAGAAGGCATCAACTTATGGGTCATAAAAGGTCAAATGGAACATTTTGATTTAGATCTAACTAGTTTGTTTTATGGTCTTATTTTTATTGAACTAGGTGTGACACACTAATTTATCACCAGAGATGTGATGTTATTTTATAACTTGTCTTTTTCTAGTAAACCGATCAACTTTTTTCGGAAGATCCTTTGGCGGGTTTCACTATTTCTTGGAAGGTTCGTCTATCTTGTGTCCTCTATTTCCCAAGGTACAACATTCAAGTGGATCTCATGCCACTTGACATGCATGGATTTCATGTGATCATATGAATGGATATTTTAGAGAAGTACAAAGAGTATTTTGGTACATGGTTCAAAAGTTGCAAAGTTTAGGAAGGTAATATTTCTTAGTATTTTTGAAGAGCTAGAACAATCATCCTTATTTTTTTGGTTTTTTCATCTATGGTGGAAATGATGTTGAAGAAATGATGTGCATATTTCTTAGCATATGTGTAGAGACCAAGGCAAAGAGTCCATAGTTTCCAGGTTGTGGGAGAACATGTTTATTGATGAGTTTCTAGGTTTCACTACCTAAAGAGAGTTATTTTGTTATCAATATAGTATCAGGTACCTGTGTCACAAGAACCATATATGATGCTACTAGTGTAGATGGAGGATTTGAAGGCATAGGACTAGGATCTATTGAGAATGGGATTCATACAAGTGTGCACACCCCCTTAGTATCAAGGTGGATGATGTACCTAAGCTAGATTTAGGTATAGTTATTATGATTTCTTGGTTATGCAATTTGGGATTGCCAATTTATGAATAAATATTTATGGTACTAAAATTGAAATTATAAGATAAATTATACACATCATATGGGATTTCTACTTCTCATTTTAGTCCATTTTTAGGCCTTAAATACCTTAGTTTATATTATAGTATTTTCTGAAAAATAATTATTCAAATTCTCATATTCAAGATGACATATAATTTAATGGAGGAACAACTATGGTCATGTTAAGACTTGAGTTTCTAAATCTACCAAATCAAATTCCATCTAATCTTAGTGATGTCCTTTGGTTTTAATATTTCCATCAAATCAAAATGATCTGGACGATTATCTGAGTTCATAGTTTACACAACTATCCAGTTATGTGATTGGAAACCACAACACATACTCTATAGCCCGAGCCACTCTAACATGCATAATGAGACACCCGTACCTATATGTGATCATAATAAAAAAGTGATGACCACTTGAAGATACCTCCAGATTTTGAAGGTTCATCTGCCCATGCACCTGAAGCCATCTACATCATCAAGCTCCAACATATCAAGGTCTAGGACCTGTATCCACTATAGGCCAGTTTACACCTCAATAGCATGGTGACAACCTTAACTCTGCCCAATGACACATAACCAACACTTGATGCAAGTCATCATGTATATAGACTACCTCAATCATCTCCTTCGAGCTTTGGTAGAGACATGATAAGAACCTTGATCAATCTTCTTAGAAGTAGCCATTTAGGCATATGGTTGATTGAGGCATGAACCCTATACAATATTAAAGTCAATTTATAGAACCATAGAGGACAAGTCTTGACCTTAATAAGAAACAATTATACTGAGCTACTACTTGATCGATTCCTAACATCCCT
Organism: Alisma plantago-aquatica; assembly: GCA_963693085.1. Classification (NCBI taxonomy): domain Eukaryota; kingdom Viridiplantae; phylum Streptophyta; class Magnoliopsida; order Alismatales; family Alismataceae; genus Alisma; species Alisma plantago-aquatica. The sequence continues at coordinate 544,919,175 of OY856410.1, read as the reverse complement.
AGTCATCACTATGCATGTAACATATCAAGGTCAAGCCAAAATTGACCGAAATATGCGTCCACACAAACACCACCACACATCCACATTCACCACTCAACAACTGAACAACTAATGACATCAACCTTTGCTCTCATCAATAACACCTCAATATCATATAACCCCAAACCTATGATGATCGAACCTGTGGAGCTTCAGAATTAACACCTATCATGATGATTTATGCTATTGGGCATGGAAACAATCGAACCTCCTCTGCCTAATACTCTAGATCCCATCTTGATACCGATAATCCCACTTTGATAGAACTCTATTAGGGACCCCATCACAACCACCACGAACTTCTTCATTGCCCACTATTGAGCAATGATCAATTGCGAGTTTATTCTCGATACCATGTCATCATAGATAGATCCAGTTAAAGGTGGGGCCTGGCCCCTATATTAGACCCTACCACTATCTTGCACTTCACATAAATATCTAATTGTTGCCTTCATGAAATTCTCTTGTGACCCATGAATCTAAGAGAACAAAAGTGTCTGTGCTGATATTTTTCTTTATCATGCAAGAGAGGGATGATGTTGCTTCTATCCATGCAAAGTCAATTGGCCACCAATTTGTTCCTCCACTGCCATACAAATGCCAGTAATAAGTCGGGCATATATGCAAACTAAATCAATCCCTCCAACATGATCAAGCATCCTTTATTTAGGGAACTCATTGTCCATGAGATATTACACTAAGTTCCAAAAGAAGGATTGGTTGTCTCCTTTCCCAATAGGTACTAACCTTACATCTACAACCTCTTATAAGTCAGCTTCAAACCCTAGAAGAGAAGAAAGAAAGAGATAAGCCATCACACATGATACCTAGTTGCCTCCAACCTAAAATTATGACCATGATTATGTATTATTTCATCATCAATTGTATTGATCTTTCTATGAAGAGTGAGTTGTTTATTCACTGGCATGTGGAGGTCTAAGGACCCCTCCCCTACCATCCCCATTGAAGGCAGATCAAGGTGGCAAAGATCATTACTCTATTTTTTAGGATTCAAACCAAATAACTAATAATATAAAATCATTTCACTCATAAATGTTGTTTCATTAAAGAACGTAGGATCATTCTTCTTGAAATTGACACATAAGCTCCAAAAGGGAAATTACTACAAATAAATAAATAATGCTATCACCGAATAATGCCTATATATAATCTTTTAGCTATAAGATCTTTTGATGCATTTTTCTGGATGTTGATATCTTCAATGTTTAAACAATGTTGCTGACCTAAATACCAAAAAATGCAATCATCATATTCCCATGTGGAGTACGTGGATGCATAAACCAAGGTGTGCATATATGGATACCAATTTATCAAGAAAATGCTAACATTAAGTGAAATTTTCATTTTCTATTCAATTTTCTAATCCATGTTTGTTCTATCTCTCAGGGTGTACTAGTTCCCATGTTCCATTCTTGGACTTTATTATGTCATGGTGACTATCCACCATTGGACTTGGTCACACCTTTAAAATTGGATTTTTAGTCATTTCCTCAAATAACTTTCCCTTAGTTATTGGGAGATTAATCTTCTTAAACTACCCTTAAGAGTGGGCATGTTTGGTTTAGAAAATTTAATATGTACATACGTGATACACAATATTTTATAACTGACCCAGAAACTAAATAGACATCCAAAACTTTAGTAATATAAACAATATACAAGAAACCATGAGAAAATTATCATAAGTTGATATAACTGATTATTCATAAAATAACCAATTATTTCCTTAATTCTTTTCCTTGTAATACTAATCCAAAAATATAAGTTCATATGCAATCAAGAGATACACTGATAATTGAATATTAAATTATTACATAACACTAAGTTTTCGCCATTGTATTAATATAATGTGGATTGGGTCTAGTCTTAGTCCTAGTGGTCTGGTTCAGGATCAAATTAGGGTTGGGTTAGGGTTTCACATAAAAACCCTAAACTTTCATATTATAGGCCCTTAGAATATAAAACTATTAACATCACATGTAACCCTTATATTAGGGTTATCATCCAGTTTTGTTATCATTAAACAAGATAATATTGTATCAAATTAATCAACAAGAACAATATATACATTAATATTTGACATAATTAGGGTTTTCATATAGTCATCACCGTACATATATGCATTATGGCATACTATTATCATATAAGACTGAATTGGGTCTAAAAACCCTTCTCTTATTTTACATATTTTTTTATTAAATTTTATACATATTGCCTATTTTCTAAGATATGGTGATTTATTAGAATTCTTACAAATCAATCATTTATGGACCAATCATAGTTGTCACATCACCCAAGTGTGGCATGGCTGAGTTGAATTTTAAATCGAGGGTAATGAACCTTTGTCCTAACCTAGTGACCCTATTTGGTCAGGCAGATTGGAACAAAGAGTGCCAAATCCCAAAGGGAATTGTTCCTCCCCAACCCTCGTGCAAGCAAGGTAGTCATGGAGTCAACTCGATGGTTCACTCAGTGATATGAGCCAAGGCAACCATAGTCGTGTCACTCATTTCCTTTGCTAGGCTCCATATATACAAAAATGGTCTTTAATTATGATGCCCCAATACACAACAAATGAGATTACTCAAAACTAAATGCAAGCCAGGTAACAAACCATTGTCCTAACCTAGTAACCCTATTTGGTCAGGCAGATTGGAACAAAGAGTGCCAAATCCCAAAGGGAATTGTTCCTCCCCAACCCTCGTTCAAGCCACATAGTCATGGAGTCAACTCTATGGTTGACTCTATGATATGAGCCAAGGAAACCATAGCCGGGTCACTGATTGCCTTTGCTAGGATCCATAACTACAAAAATGGTCTTTAACTGTGACACCCCAACACACAACAAATGAGATTACTCAAAATGAAATGCAGAATTATAACTAAGCAAGTGGATTACCAGAAAACACAGGAAATTAATTTTGATTTAGAAAAGCACCATAAGACAAAAACTTATCACAGGTAAGTCTACAAGCCTGTCACATGCATTATACATCATATCACAAGGTGCTTACATCATCATTCCTACGATCCATCTGTTACATGAGTTACCTGTTCCACATATATACATATACATATGATATATCTTACATACATGGCTCGTAAGTTGAAAACCTCATATCAATAGCATATTCACAAAACATGTCGAGAACACCCCCAAGGACCTCAGCGTATAGGGATGACACCTAAGACTCTATCACTAAAGGATTAGCAACACATCCAACCTTATCAGCTATTGCTCTTGTTGCTACTCTTCCTTAGCTGCACGATCTCTACCTCTTCATGTACGACCACCTTAAAGATGTAGAAACCCATGCAGTGAGACCAAATGTCCCAGTGAGAGATATAACTCTCTACCAACACTATTTTAACACAAATAATGTAAAGAAGAGTAGAAAGTAAAGAGCTAACATGATAAGTAGGTAATCCTATTGAAGTATTTAAGAGAATTTGCAACTGAATTGTAGAACATCGTATAAATTAAAAAACAAATATGAAGAGCATATATATCTTCTATCAATTAATCTATACAAAAGAAAGGCAAAGGCTCATCCAATGGTATTCACATTTATCCCTATGTAAATATACTACACGGCTGTATTACATCTTTTATTAATGCCCTGAGGAGATGAGGTATACCACTCATGCTACAACTAACCATTGCTAAGTTGAGATCAGTGCCATACAAGATCATTGGAAGAGCTGGAATCCAATGATCTATCCACACCCCTCAGTCAGTCTGATTCCACCGCAATGGCATATCAAGTCTAACTACTGAATAGCCTAGACTGCCTTGGTATATAAGCACAATGCTAGTCAAACTAAGCTAAGACTGTAGTCGCACTCCTACTGAGATATGACTGCAACCATCCTCAAAAGATATCATATATGTACTCTTATCACATCATTGAGATACGACCTCTACTATTCTTTTTCCATGGTATGACTGCAACCAATGCTGTGAAATGGATATACTCAAAAGTATATGACTCTGGTCTTCCACTAAGGGAGAACCCATTTCACCTTCCAACAAGTACTGACGCTGAAGATGGATCTATGACACATGGCAACTAAATGATTAAGGTTCCACTTGATTAGTTATGCCAATTATGTGTCTTTTAGCATCAATCAAGTTACAATGCATAAGACATAAACAAGCTCTACAAAGATAAGGATATAGTACAACTTCAGAAGTTATAAAATGTATAAGGTGTGAAATTATCACATCATCATCACATGATACTACTGCCTCCCAAGGCCATCATCATATTCACACTATCATGGAATACCAATCCCTTGTCACATCATTGGAGGATAACACCTCACACTAGTCATATAGCCTCTCTAGGTCATAGGACACAATCACATCATTCTTGTATCTCATATGTCTCAACATGACTCATGAAGGTTCATAAACATTATCCTATGTCACATCATATATACCATAGCATACACTAGCTATGATATTCAAGTCCATATCACCTACAAGGTTAGAGATTTATATACATGAGAGAAAACATCATAGTATAATACTCATTCCAATCATGGTAAGCAAGACATATCACATGACCCAAAATCAGGTTTAGGGTTCCATACACATAGCCGATTAGGGTTTTATATCTATATCCAATCACCAAACCCTAGGTACACCACCTCCCACTTTTTTGGAGCATAAAGGGATAAGGAACATGATAGGGTTAACTAGACAATCATCCAAACAACATTATACATGAATCATTACTTGCTTACTCATACACATGTATTGATCATATGATCATGTATGTGTCTCAACTATCATTCACATATGTGTCTCGACCACTCATGAAACAAGTGTCTCGACCACCCTCAAGCAAAGTGTCTCGCCCATCTTCATGCAAGGTGTATCGACTGTAACAAGACTAGGTGTCTCAACCATGATACATAATGTGACTCAAACACCACATAGATTTATGCTTCAACCAAGCTCAAAGCACATGTCTCGGCCTTAACCAAAAACATGTCTCGACCACCACCAAAGGAAAGCATCTTGACCAAAATAGAAGTAGGTGTCTCGACCTACATAAGTACATGTGTCTCGACCACCACAAGGCATGGTGTCTCGACCACCAAGCCCAAGAAAAGGGTGTCGACCAAAATACAACCAGCACGGTCACAACCCCATGTCCAAACAAACCTCAAACCAACATAACACAAGGAACTATGGTTTTAACCGAAAACAAGACCATGTGTCTCGACCCAAGCACAAACAAAGAGTAGCAACTAGAAAAAAACAAGGTGTTATGACCACCAAGGTCAAGCCACCTAAGAAACACTAAACCATCATCAAAACAAAGATGAATCAAGATCAAAATAGTAGTATTACTGGCCAAAATAGAAGATTACATCAAGGAAAACCATCGTCTTCAAGGAAGAAAACTTCATAACATAATCGGTCACCAGAATCCCTAAAAATAGGTATCTTGAAACATCCATGAAAGAACCTCATGAAAGAGAGATAAACCATGTTTAACAAATCCTAAACTTCATATTACATCATGTGGATGAACCTCATGCATGTGATCAAAACCAAGATCAAAACATAGGAGGAAAATCACCATTCCACAACCATCTCAAAAATCGGGTACCTTACATTATGGTTTGAGATTCTAAGCAAACCAAGCATGATATCCACCATCATTCAAGTTATAGAGCATGGTATCATCTACTAGCA